>LR824624.2:6250000-7500000 GCA_902829305.4 Spodoptera exigua
TGGCCCGGTGATTTACAGATTGTTCGCGGAGTTTGAGCTGTGCTATGTTAGCGCCATGGTGAACGTCAAGACGCCTCATGAGTTCGAAGCACAGCAGTTGATCTGCGTTCTATTCTCCGAGAGCTTACGGCGAGCGCTCAAACAGAATTTGCTCACTCAAGAACAGGTACCGTATTTTAGCCCATTTCCAATTTAATTAGGTGCTATAAATGATTTGTATTTATATGTATAGGTAGTATTGAAACTTATTGAATGACCGGGAAAGAAAATAAAGTTCTTTGGTCAACGCTACTAATACTATACTACATAGATGGATGGATATGGATGTAAGTGTATTTGCAATTTTGGGGTTTAGGAATTGGGGAGAGATGAGGTGGCTCGGAGGTTAAGGCGCCTGCTTCTCATACATGTACTTTCTATTATTGTTTAGACACCACTGAGATACGGTGAAGTTAAACATCGTGAGGAAACCCTGGACTTATATTTTTTTTAATGTGGAATCTCCGATCCGTCTTTCGCAAGCGTGGTGATGAATGCTCAAAACTTATAGGCTGATGATGTGATCTGTGAAGAGATGAGGGTAGAAGAAGGTAAAGACCTTCGGTAAACTTACTCACACAGCGAAATTCAATTCTGTAGTTGTTTTATTCTAGTTTGGTCGACATTCGAGCTGGCCCAAACCACGGCTCTACTCAGTAATGATGTAATGTCGATTATAACCATGGTCTATCTTTGATTCCAGGTGGACTCTTATGATCCTGCGCTGATGTTTGCAGTGCCACGACTGGCCATAGTTAGCGGACTGCTCATTTATTCCAGTGGACCCCTCAGTATAGATAAACCACCAGGTAAGTGATACATAATCACAGAATTTACAGTTCGGCCGTCGTATCTTGGCGAGTCTGAAGTTAGCCGTTTGTCTGCGCAATGGACCTTTTAGGAACAAAAATGTGTACTGCGCAACTAATCGGCTAACTTCAGACTCGCCAAGATACGTCGGCCGTACTGTACTTCACTACCTTTTTTTATTAGACATTACCCCTTGCCCCACATAAGAACTTTTCTCGTGTCGTGGGTGCGTTTACAAACATACGATTTCACACAATTCGTAGACCACACAAAGAGAATCCTAGACACGTCGCGCAGCAGCCAGCTGCCCTGCCACCGACACCTGACAACGAAACAATGAATTTAATTTACAAATAGGTCATAAAACACCAGTCAGTTTAAATCTATCCTACATATTTTTTTTACATAATTTTACACACCTCTTGCTTCATCAATTCCTTCATTATTGCTCGTCAATTGAGCGTGTTTTAATCATTTTGTCTACCGGCGGTATAAGAGACGCAATTAAAATACATTGAGAGGGTTAATAAATATATTTCTTTCGAGCAGATGGATTACCTGGTGGTAAGCAATCGGCGCCGCCCAAGGACAACCGCAACACCAAAAGAGCTACGAGTGGGTTTCGGACATTTAAGTATTGGGAAGGGATTAGGGAAGAGAAAATAATGGAGCCTCTGGTAACCTCACTCACGTGGTGTGGTTATTTCAAGCCGGTTTTCTGTGAGACCGTGGTATCGTTCCATTGAGCCGACTCATTCGTGTCGAAGCTTGGCTCTCCTACATTAGAAATAATTAAAGGTGCTCAAGCCGACTTCGCACCTGGGATTCGCATATATAACAATTACAATAACTTTTTCTATACAACAGTTTATCTAACCAACCAACTTTCTTTCTTTCTTTCTAACCACTGCACTCATTGTCTTCCAGAGGAGATGTCGGACATGTTCCGTCCGTTTCGTACCCTCCTCCACAAGATCCGTTCCCTCCTGTGGACGTTAGACCGCCGGGAGTTGTTGGCACTCGAGCGACTGCTCTGCACCAATGAGGATATCTCTAACTTGGCTGCTTTGGACCTGCCTGCCGGTGAGTAGTTCTTTTTTATAATCGTAAAAATAGTAACAATGGACTTATTTAGTTGGATTTGTATATATAATAACAATACGGTAGTTTCCAATTAGTCAAATTCAATACTTTTATCCAAATGTCAAAAATGATACTTTTCTATGAAATCTGTATGAAATACTGAGTTGTCATATCTCATACTATTTTTACGTCAAATAGTGGACTTATTTCTTCAAAATTAGCTAAAAATGTCTTAAATTTAGTGTATCGGTCGATGAATAAAAGTATAGTTATGTTTCAATATTTTATTGTATCGAAACGTCGAATTAATTTATTTTTGACCTAGGAAACTACCCTATTAATGAGTCATAAAAAAATTATGTCGTGTTTTAAAAGAGTTCATGTATTGAAATTGGACTAATGTTAGGTTTGTCACCGCATTAAGGTAGTTGATATGTTGTTTACTGGTAATCACAGTGGTTGTTTATTTTTTTTACTTTTGTATGTGATTATTCTTTTCACATGCCAGTCGTTGGGTTTATATTGGGACACGAATTCCCTACTGTATTAGTATTGTTAAAAAATTCCTGTTAATATTATGACGCAGTTTTAATCACGTTGTGTGTTTTTTCTACCAGAGGAAAAAAATTGTAAAGAAAATGGTTCGAATATTGACCTAAAACAAATATGTTTCGTATTCGCAGATCCAGAAACATCAAGCGACTGGTCGTGTCCATACCCCGACCTCGGAGAGTTTGTATCGAGGTTCTACGCAGACCACGCCAATTGCCGAGACCTGTACTCGCAGCCAAGGTATTTTAACAAAAATCAGTTTTATTTTCTAGGCATAAAATATTATTACAATTTTTAAGACATTGAAGGGATGATTAGAGACTGTAATTTCTGGAGAATTGATAACTAACTGTTTACCTAGCATACTTAGCATTACGTTTCAAGTCCCGTTTTATAGTACATTAAGTAGTGGTGAAAAAAGTAATAGAATAAAAAGGGGACCAACAGGGATTTATTTCTAAAATGATATCTACCACTTTCACGTTTGGGTTAACGTAGTGCTAATTAAATCAAGAGACTACCCTCTTGATTTGACGATGAAAGTATTTTCTAAAATTATTATTATATCTTCCATAATGGTATTTCCAGGTAATTGAATGATTTTCGAGACTCATAACTGAATATTTTTTCCAGCTCAAGCGAACCGATAGCGGACGGTGATTACCTCCCCGACAACATAGAAGTGATGACTCCCATCATAGACGGGCTGCGGCGACTCAGCGAGGGCACGGCCGACACCGCGGACTCCGCCGGCCCCGACGCCCTGCGGGGGGGACACGCGCGGGGATACTCCGATACCACCAGTACCGACACATTCCACACCAACGACAGCAAGGACTACATCGACAGGACAAGGAAAACCAGCAAAACAGAGCCCAGTGAGCTCTCTTCACTAAGAAACCTCTCCACCAGCGGACTCATGATGTTCGACCCCCTCGTCATCCACGCCGCCCCCGAAACCCGCCCCGTCCCAGACCATGATCTCGTCACCTCCCTCAATGACCAGGTTACTGAAATCGCTGACAGACTCTCTTCTATAGCCGCCAGCGACGTCGACATACTCGACCACAATCAAATGCACTCATTCTCCACAAACGATGTTCCCACACTAATTTCGACTGACGATTCCGAAGCTTACGGCTTCTCTGGACCTAGAAACGAACAATTAAGCTGTTTGCCTTCAACGAGTCACGGGTATCTCATACCCAACGCTATCAGTCACGAGCCCGCCGTGCTATCTTCCCTCTCTCACAATAACTCAGCCGTCTTCAACCAGGAAGACGAATCCGGCAACGATATCAACGGAGCCATGCTGAACTCTGATCTCCCGCTCATTATACCTGACAATATTGACGCGGACATTGTAAATACTAATATATCGATAGCTAACGCTAATTTAAGTTCGCTACTACTAACAAATGAAGAGTATAATAATTTAGTTGATAAAGACGCTGCGGACGGTGATAACACGAGTTTCCATTCGGCTAAGATGACGTTAGACAGAGAGGACGAGAGAGTTAAGTTTATGCTAGGATACGAGAGCGAACACGAGTCGCCGGTGGACTCGGGCGTCAGTACTGAGAACACTAGTTTAGATAGGTCGCCCGACTCCGACCAGAATAAGGAAATTAAAGACAATCACTTCATGCAACAAAACAGGGTACTAAAGAGTCCGGACGCGGAGACAGACGACGACAAACACACCAAAAACACGTTAGAAAGTTCCTTTTCCGATGTAAATAATGATGTTACTGTAAATATTAATTACGTTGAAGACGACAGCAGTAAGAACGAGGCGGGCTCGTCGTCCTCTATAATGGATAAGGTTATAAATAGGTTAAGCTCGGATGAGGAAGGGTTGAATGAGGCGTCTAATGTGAATAGCGAGGCGAGGCGAGTACTGCAAGACTGGGGGGCGAACGCTACAGAGGAGGAATACAGGACTATTGACGAAGTTATCACTGAACTGAGAAGGCACAGAGAGGCCGATAAGAAGATTAGTTCGTTAGTTGACGAAGACAATAATGTTAGTTCTAACCCGGACGTGGGCCCGTCCCAGTCTCGACCGAAGAAAAGTAGGAAGTCCAGTAGTAAAAGTAAAAAGAAAAAGAGTAAAATATGGTCGCCCGGTATGGTAATATTAGATAACCGGTCGACCCAGAACCAGAATAGTCCTTTAAGATTGAATTTGGATCATTTTGTTGATGAAAGGTGAGTGTGATACTTTTTTATTAACCTTTCGTGTGGCTTAGATGTGGATCCACGCGATACACTTATATTCAAGGGACTAAAGCTGATTTTAGAGTATTTTCCAATACATTAACTTTAACAAAATAAAAACTTTGATATACATACAATAGTTATACTTTTTATTTAGAGTTTTACAATATAAATATCACAAACAACAAAACTTGACTTTAAATTTAGCTAAATCTAAAGCATATGCAAAAATAAATAATTCCATGAATAAGACTACTATTGACCTGAGTTATACGAATTTGTTTTTTCTTCCAGTGGGACATCATGTGGCGCGTCAGAATGTGCAGATGACGAACAAATAGCGCTCGCATTACAAGCGCAGGAACTCGCGGCCAGACAACATGCACGGGGGAAGTTCAAGTTAGTATTTACCCACTTTTTTCTACTATTTTAAGTGTGGGAGAGCCATGCTTCGGCACGAACAAATCGTGAAACAACCACAGCGTTGTGTTTCGCCATATGAGTGAGGTTACCGGAGGCTCAATCTTTCCCTTCCTCCAATCCCTAATCCTCACAAAGTTGGCAAGTCACTCATAACGCCTCCGTCGTTGCGGGTGTCCATGAGCGGCGCTGATTGCTTACCATCAGGCAATCCGTATGCTCGTTTGCCGTCCTATCACATAAAAAACACTGAATGATAACTTATGATACTTAAAAGCGTGTTATGAGTAAGGAGTAGTAAACTATATCCAATGTGAATTACGAAATTTATTGAGAATGTCGATGTTACGAGTTTGAATCTTACATTCTCGGCTTGGGATAAGGTTGAGCCACGATTCTTATACTGTACTGTACAAAAAGTTTCAAAATTCGACTTTACTACCCTGTTTGGGTAAAAACTTTTATTTAAACCAAGAAAAAGTATTCTCTTGTCTTCTCATACCGTGCAAAAATAAACAAGTTTCAAAATCAAACTTTACTACTCAAACAATAAAAACTTTTCAAAATTTCAGATCAAGCGAAGACCTAATCCACCGTCTGTTCGTATGCATCGCCGGTGTAGCGGACCAATTACAAACAAACTTTGCGGCGGATTTGCGCAATATATTGAAATCTGTGTTCTTGATGAACCAGTCGCCTGATCCCCCCGAACCGGTCGAGGAGAAGACTCCAGCTATTGAGTACGAGGCGATGGAAGATCAGGTTATACAGAATGGTAAGTTTGATTTATGCCGCCATCTTATATCTTACTAGCTCCTCTCGCGCGGTTTCACCCGCTGCTCGGGTCCATTTAATCGTAGTGTGATGTTTAATAGCCTATAGCACTCAGGAATATTGTAGCTATCTATCAGTGAAAGAATTTTGGAAATCCGACCAACGGTTCCAAATATTACCCCCTACATACAAACTTACAAATTTTTCCTCTTTATAATATTAGTATAGACATAGCATAAGTATAAGCATACAGTCTACATAACCGTAAGGTTAAGAAGTCCGTTTGTTTCTATGCTCGATTCGTAAATTTAAAATATATATATTTTCGTGAATCTTGTGTAGAAATGTAGGTCTTAATACAAAAGAGAGAAAGAATATTTTAAATAAAAACTGCACTTATCCTACTCGTAACGGGATTAATCTAAATCGCTGTGTCCAGAAGTACTGCTTTCTGGATCAGGTCATTGACCCTGCTGTGTAACGTTAGCCAACATTAGTTTATATATATAAAAAATCAATTTTACTATTTGTTGTAATGTTATAATTCAAATTGTACAGATTTGGCTAATTTTGGTCTTGAATTATTCGGGGACATCCAGAGAAGGTTTATACACTGTAGGAACTCTAGTTGGTCTACGGGAAGTCGAAAGTTTCTGAGCCTAGGAGGTTTAAGTGAGCTTAAAACCGTCTCTGATTTAAAAAGCAAAGTTGTGAAGGTTTCGCACCGTCAACAAAAGAAAAGGAAAAAAATATTATTAAAACGTTTATTACAACCGCAGGCAGCTCATTCGACAGCGTGTACTCTGCAGAGGAAGTGTACGCGGACAGTACGTCGGACTCTACGTCCGAGGGAGGGGCGCGACCCTCCGCCCCCGCGCCGCCGGCCCCTCCTCCGCGCCGCAAGTCTCTAGATACTACTGGGAATCTACAGGCTTCTGTGTCTACTGGAGATCTCACGTACAGGTATTTAAACTTTTCAAACGACGACGAAATAATTTTTCAGCAACAATTTCTATTTGAAACTTTAAAGAGAATTTTATTGGTACAAAATAAAACAAACGTTTTTTTGATTTTGATATTCTTCTGCATTTAAGAATAGCCTTTGGTGTATAATTTTTTCTTTGATGACACTTGTACCACATTTATTTACATTATGTCTGTTACTTACGTATATCAATTATATTGTTGATAAATCTCAAGCAGATTTGGATATACATGCAGTATATCAAATCTGCTTGACATGATATCTGATTGACAATGTTAAATCTAACCTAGTATGAGATAAGGCTAGTAGCAAAAATCATTAACAGTCACATACATTAACTACCGTAAAAAGAGGTGAATAAAATTCAAGCGGTAAAAACTAGAGAATAGATAAAAAAAAAACAAAATTACTACAAAAAATAGGTGTATAGTTACATAAGGGGACCATAGATACAGAAAAGGGCTGAATTGGTAGGTAGAGTTGTTTAAAGAATGTTTATCCCCGTCAGAGAGAGCGGTCCGCCGGAGCGTCTCCCGGAGTGGGTGCCGGACATCGCGGCGCCGGCCTGCATGCGCTGCGCCGCGCATTTCACCGCCTTCCGTCGCCGCCACCACTGCAGGAACTGCGGTATGTTGCTTCATTTATCTCCACTGTATATATGCTTGAAGTATCATCTTAGACTGGTTTTCAAATTGGTCGAATTCTTTTGAAGCCTATTTAATCTAAACTATTAAATATTCATGTTCTTCTTTATTCATTTTTTTATTATTAGTGTAAATGTCACAATCTCAGGTAAATACATAATTTGTCGAGGCAGGTTTTAAAACACCAAGCTACGATTACTGAAAGCCGAGCAGTGGGTAAAACTATGCGGTTGTAGCTGGTGTTAAGTGAAATATTATATAAGACTTAATTCACATTACATAGCACTCATAACTTCTTTGGTGTTGCGGGTATCCATGTACCATCAAGTAATCCGTCTGCTCGTTGGCCGACTTAACCCATAAAAATCATAAAACCAAATGATATTTTCGTCTACCTATTGATTATTTACAAAGAGTTATGTGATGTAAAAAAAAATATAAAAACTTAATTCAACAATATCCTTTCAGGAAAAGTATTCTGCGCATCGTGCAGTTCAAATTCAATACCACTACCGCGCTACGGCCAGTTGAAGCCGGTTCGAGTTTGTGACGAGTGCTTCCGAACTATCGCCAGCCATTGTCGTCGGCCGCAGACATCTCAGTACCGGTGAAACTTCACTATACAACTTACCCTATACGATATTACTTATTCACATGTATAAAGTTGACTTGACAAACAAATATCAACTTTATTTTGTTATAAATAACTGTTCAAAATTGTATATTGACTTATATGGCCAAGCGATAATACACCTTAATTGCGATATTGTTCAAGTTGTATTTGCGTTACTCGGTCGTTAGCCCGCTTTCGGATACTTGAATATTCTGGTTAAGGTACTTAAAAGATTTTTCGTTCGTTTTGTTTCTTAGTCCTTATGCTTAATGTACATTTTGAAGAACCAATAAAGCAAGCAAATATTATATTACTGCAGTAGTAGTAAGCAGTAGTAAACTATGCTCAAAAATCTTTCTTTTCCCTTATGACAAAACAAGATTTATCTTCAGTCTAGGTTTTGTCCGTATTTTGAATCTTATTCTCACCTAATGTGGTAGGTGTAGGTCCCACATTTAAGTTTGGGAGAGCCATGGTTCGGCACGAATGAGTCAGCTCCACTGGAGTGATACCATGGCCTCACAGAAAACCGGCGTGAAACAACCACAGCGTTGTGTTTCGCTGTGTGAGTGAGGTTACTGGAGGCCACAATCCTTCCCCTCCCCCAATCCCTCCTCAATCCCTAAACCTCCAAATCCCTAATCCCTAAAAGGTCAGCAACGCACTCGTAACTCCTCCATTGCGGGTGTCCATGGGCGGCGCTGATTGCTTACCATCAGGTAATCCGGCTGCTCGTTTGCCGATCTTTTACATAAAAAACCTACCTTCAATTTGAAATACAAAAACTGACTCAATGGTTTAGACCTAGACTAAAGAAAAACCTTGTTTTGAAATAATAAATAATAACTAGTTCTTCAAGTATAGACCTTTACGCCTTTGATTTAGTTTGGAAATTCAATGGATATCATTATTATTGCTTATATGAGAGACAAGTATTTGTTGACTAGTAGTTAGTATTATGTTCGTTCCCATTCACGAGATCACAGGTCTTTTTAAAGCTTCTAGATCTTTTTGAGCGACATCAGCCGGCAATTATCCCTGTATGCACTATGAAAGGGCACCCAAGGACAATCCACGGTTGATTCAGGACTATTTTTCATATTATTATTTTAACCTACATTGTTATTGATAATATTGAATTGCTTGCAATTCTCTTCAATTTATCTTCTTCTAAGGCAAGGATCTAAGGCATTCGAATTTGGAAGAACGACCCAAGTCTGGTCAAACCATTATATGCCTAATAAGCAATTTCATATAGGGTAATCAGTAATTATATTTTTGACCATTCTGTACAATAATCGTTTTTATATTATAGTACCTATAGCCTACGACTCACTGTTCAAAATGGGGGAGCAAGACGGCACTAAAACGAGAACGAACGAAAGAGGTTTTTTTATATGGAAATTAGTGTAAATAGGAATGGTTCTTGTGTTCTGTCTCGCTTACTCCGTAAATCGGTGAGTGTGATAGAGTTCCATGTTACTGTTAAAGAAATGTTTACATATTTTCGTAAAATATAAAAATTAAAAATGTTAAATACGAATGTAAACGTTTTTTTTAGATTTGTTTACGTTTTTATGGCGATGTGGTTAAAGGCTTGTACGTGGCGTAGGTTTCTATACAAAATTTTAAGTCCAAAATCACGGAAAACCTTGGTACAAAACAAAGTCGCTTTCTATGTACCCGTATGCTTAAATTAAAAAAAAAACTACGCAACGGATTTGATGCGGTTTTTAATAGAGTAATTCAAGAAAAATGTTTATATGTATAATAAAATACATTAAACTGTAAAAAAATGCATCAAAATTGCAACTGGGTTGCGTATTTGAAAATAATATCAACGCCTAAAAACTTAATTTAGTGCGTTCCTTAGATGTTGTTTAAATGCGAGTTAATACGTAAGTTTAAGCTTGTATGGAAACGTAAACTTGCGATTTGCTGCATTTTTTTTTTTCGAAAATCTATTTGAACCATAATCACACAAATATATATAATTATACCAAATTTCATTGAACACCGTTCAGTAAGTTGCTTGTATTCCAGTATTTTGGACTTGAAAACTTGTAAAGCAACCCTCGCCACGAACGACGATGTAAAGAAAATACTATTTTTAATAAAATTATTTTCACATTTGATCCATCGAGAATTCTTAATAAACCTTCCTTCAATATCAGATCTTAATACGTGATATTAAAGATGAGATTTCACTAACTCTTTGACTCTTTGTGTTTAACGACGTTTTTCCAAGGACTATTGTTAAGTTCATCTTCTTTCTTGAAATGTAAACTTTTTTCAGACAAAAAATCTTCTGTTCGAGATATAAATTAATATTTCCCTTATATTCGACTTTTCGTCCAATCATAGTGTATCTTTACTATAGTAATGTTATTCCAAAATTAACTTTGTAGGTGTTTGTTTAAGGTGTATATTTGAATCTTATTACCAATCATTTGATTTTTATTTTAGTTTATAACTAATTCATCTTGCACAGATCATTATTATACCACGCCACGTCGTGTGTAGCGCAATGCTTCTCATACATATGAGTCCCTTGTGTGGCTTGAAATGTGTCGAGTTATCTCGTTAACTAGGTACGTAAGTAATCCGTTAAACATAATTATTATTATACAAGCAGTTGCAAGAAGTATTGAGTTTTTTATCAAACAATTATACACCTTAAATAAAACTGAAATTTGTTGAAGAAGTGTTGAATAAATAAATAAAAATATGTATAAGTTTGTTTCATATTGACTGATATAAAATTTTTCGCGTAAGGAATTTCCATGTTTGGTTTTAGGTAGCTCTCTAAATATTAATATTGTTGCTACGTGTTTTATTGTAATAAGGTTCTTATTTGCATACGCCGATAAATGCCAGTTTTAGAAAGACTTGATTAGAATTCCGATTGTAGTGCGGGAAAAAAGACTTTATTGTTTTGGCTCTGGAGTTCTATGTCAATAAGAATGAAAATAGGTCTTCCTTTTAACTAAATAGTGGGTGTATTTGAACTTTGGGTAAATAAAGATTAATCAAGTTTCTTCAACGAATTTTAGACTTCATCGTTATGAAATAAAGTCGAAAATTCGCTGAAGTAATAAGAGAACTTTGTATTGCTTGAGTGTCATTACTTGAAAAATAAATCACAGTCTTCCCAAATCCCGTATTTTAATAATACGTCAACTAAATCCGCCTTAGTCCATGATATTATTTTTAATCGTACACACATGGCATTTTTATCGATATGGCTTTATCGGCGAATGCAAATACCACTACGACGCCCCAAAATAAATAATGGAAATCGTTTTGTTTATAGACTAGTTAGGAACATTTGAAAAGTATATTTTTAAGAATACTATTGTCTGAATTTTAGGTCTCTAGTTAAGGCGTAGTGCGGTGACAAACTTACAACTTATCGATAATAATTATCGTTATAATCCATTAACGTTTGCCGCCTCACTATGCCTTACCTTTTTAATATTAATCTATGACTTTAAAATAAAAAAAATAAAACTTTAAAAAGATTCCATAATTTTTATATCCAAGAATAGTTGTATAAGCATTCTTTTATTGTTAAGTTGAATGTTTGTAAATTTTGTAAAGGTAATGAGTGTACCCACGTAACCATAGATTTTGTATATTAAAGATGGTGATTATAATAGCTATTTTCAAAAACATGTTATAAGTGATAGGTATGATATTTTAACTTGTAAATAAATTTCGTTATTAGCTATCAATGGTTTCATTTTTTCATACTGCCTCTTAGTACTATCTGTATATTCATTCGTTGGTAGGGCTTCGCACCTCGCAAGGAAAATCGGATCCCTTATAGGATCATATTTTATTCAATCCATCCGTCCGTCGTTCTAGTTTTTAGTGCCAGAGGACGGTTCTTACAAAAGAAATGAAAAAAACTAAGAGGGGTAAGGGGCATGAATTGGGTCTCCGATAACCTGATTCACACGGCGATATACAACGTAAGTGTTGCTGGTATCACTCCGGTCGACCCGTCCCATTCGTTTCGTACAGAAGCATACCTAGCTCTCCTGTGTAAAAGTTTGTAAAATTCGTATAGTATTAGAATGCTGTACCCAATATAAATTAAAGTCCTTTTTTATATCAGGGGAAAATCATCATATGACTTCTCCCGCCCAGGGTTAGGCGAGAGAGAGTGTCAGACTCTTACTGACTAAAAACCCCCCGTTCTTTCTCCTGCTCTGGGCCGAAGCCGCGGTGACTCATTGCGCTTATTCGTACATATTTAAAGCAGCTCATTGTACCACAATGAGGTACTGACATAGACAATGGTCCAAAGGATATCGAACATGTTATATAACAGATAATGACGTACCTACTAATTAGTGATGTGACAACAAAGCCTACGATATATTTGAAAATTCAATGTATTCTCATTCTGCGCCAAAACTAAGTTCTGACTCGGAAAAGCCTTCATAAATATCATCCGTTACTTACACCAAATGACGCTGATATTTATGGTGATGAAAAATTTGGCTGATAACCAAGTAGTTTGTGTTTATTTAATTACCTCTTCTTGTTAATATTCACAATGCCCACACATATAATCTGTGGACCTTCTTATGCACATTTTTATACTACACTATCACCTAAACACAGACTGGGTTAAGGATATTTAGTAAGTATCTAGTATCGCTCATGCATTTTGCGAAATACTAAACACTCATTAACTTCACTCTTAATTAATTTAATTTCAAGTCAAAGCCTAGCCTACCATATGGTTCGTACCGAGAGGGACCGTCTCCTCTTTCTGCGAAGCAGTGATGCTCGCAAAGGAGGAGGCGGAGCGCGTGAGGGAATTATCCTCCTCACGCCCCAGCCGCCGCAGTAGGCGACATTCCGGGCGTCGGGGATCTAGAGATGATCTCCGGCCACCGTAAGCTCGGATCTACGGACGCCTCAAAGAGCCAATAGACCACCACAGACGGGGCCCTATAGGACTGATGTTCAGCCGGGGTTACGGGTTAAGCGCAATGAGTCACCGCGGCCTCGGCTCAGAGCAGGAGAATGTCGTATGATGAGAGTCTGACACTCTATCGCCTTACCTTGGGCGGGAGAAGTCATTTGATGATTTTCCGCTGACAACAAAAATAAGCCTACCTTTGTATTGGTTTGTATACCTATTAATTAGTAGATATTGAAATCCTCAAAAACATACATTATTTGGCTGCATGATAACATGTCATTACAAGGGCAAAAACAATACCTGTAGATGGATTAATCTAACGATCCATTAGCAAATCCTACTTGAGCCTCACTAAGCTAATATTACAATACCTGTCTAACTAGAGATATCATTGTAACATAATGATACTAAAGTTCAAAAGTATCGAATGACATCATTCGTACGTTGACCAAAACGCAGTATAATTCGGTTGAAATATCTAGATAATGTACGTGTAGATAAGTCATAAGTATTGCATATCAGGTTGATAAGCGAATGAAAATGTTTGGAACAGGTTCAGTCCGTAATACAAAGCCGTTGTGACGTGACGCCATGCCGATTATAATACATAAAACCGATGTAAGTCCGCCGGCACGCGCTACACTAATCCTCGCAGAATTGCTCGGTCTTAAAATCGAAACTCGCGAAGTGAATCTACCTTCAAGGCAACAATTCAGCCCTGAGTATTTAAAGAAGAATCCACTGCATACAGTTCCACTATTAGAAGATGACGGCTTAGTACTTCAGGACAGCCATGCGATCATGATATACCTCGTATCGAAATATGGGATTGAGCATGAGAGTTTGTACCCTAAAGATGAAGCAGCAAGAGCGATAGTCAATCAACGCTTGTTTTTTGACGCGTCTATACTCTTTCCAAGGTTGAAATCAGTTATTTATGGTACTGTAAAGCATGGGATACCAATGACAGAAGCTCAGGAGACAGATATAAAGGAATGTTATGAAGTTGCTGAAAAATACCTTACGAATCAATATATAGCGGGTGATTGTTTGACCTTGGCCGATATCTCGTGTATCACTACTATATCTTCACTAGACTGTATCGTGCCCATACATTTAAAGTACAGGAGGCTTCATAACTGGTGGGATCGACTAAAGAAGGAGCCGTGGTATCAGAAGATTAATCAACCAGGATTGGCGCTCTTTGGGAGATTTATCAAAGGCTTTTTGTAAAATGTATTGTTTTGAAATTATTGTACCTAATGTTATCAAATATAGTTTGGACATTGGACAAATTGTAAATACAAATGACAGTACCTATGTTTGTTCTTTCCTTCCAGTTTTGAGCAGCTGATTAAATTTGCGGTGTGCTATATGCAGGGTTTCGATAGTTTTAGACCTCATGACATAGTTAATATTCCCCGTTGAATGTTTTAGTTAGCGCTGCTTTGGTATGACGAATGTAAGTAAGGTTAGATACTCTGCAATGTATGTTTTATCAATCCACAATATGTTTAATAAAATAGATGTTTCAAATATCCATTGCAACAAATACAAAAAATTCACTTACCTTACTACAAACAGACAAACTTATTTTATTAATTATCAAGTTTTTGGTATCCCTCTTGGATACTTCTTCCAGAAAATATTTCACACGAATAGGAAAAAATATTCTTAGGTATTTTAGACTGTCTTTTTGAATTGAGTTTATTTGAGCCCTGACCGGGGTGAGAATGTGTAGGTACCTTTTGATGTTGTTAATTCTCTTTAACGTTTATTTTACTCAAAGGACAGCTAGTAAGTTGACCATTATAAAAAAAAATAATGACCAAAAAAATGAAAATAATGAATTTTTTATTAAAATAAATCCTTCCAATCTAATAATATGTAAAAATAATGTAGCCAAACTTTAGGTTTAGGTCAAGGTTTAG
The DNA here is from genome assembly GCA_902829305.4 of Spodoptera exigua. Lineage (NCBI taxonomy): Eukaryota > Metazoa > Arthropoda > Insecta > Lepidoptera > Noctuidae > Spodoptera > Spodoptera exigua. The sequence goes on from LR824624.2 coordinate 6,265,011, forward strand.
TTTTTTACTTCTTAGAGTCGTCGTTATCATACCAACGTCTTATGTCGTATGGCGGGTATCCTGGTGACTCAAACGGCATCTGAGGTCTCAATCTTATTTCATCGCTGAAATAAAGGAAATCTTTATTACAGCCCAAATTAATTATATACGCATGATACTATCAATTCAATGTTTTCAAAATGTCTTTGTTTCATTTACTATCTACTAGCAAAATTATTGAATGGCAGAAAATTATGGTCCAGTTGTAATTAGTGGCATAAACTAACGAGGTACGAGCTTCTAAAAGTAGTGAAATTCGGAAAAACAGCAATTAAAGTTGTTCAAATGCGTACTTACTTTTCATCTACAGCCCGAGGCATGCTCTGTATTTTAGGACTTCCATTACTTTGTTCAAACTGTCGCTCGTATGGTTGATCAAACCGCGACTCTGGCTGCAATTCCTGGGGCAAGTCGGCAGTGTCATCATGCAGATTTCTATAGAGCTCTTCAAATGTTTGTTCAGTTACTCCTTGTTGTGGCTCACTGTCGGACCCATGGAACTGTTTATACATTTGCTCAAAAGTTTGGATTTCACCGCGGGTAAGCTCCTGTTCATTTGATGGAGACGGCCGTTCCCGTAGTATGTGACTTGTATCAACGGTTGGCGATGAATCTCCTATGTTTGATTGCACTAATGGTTGCAAGGATTGCACAGACTGAGGTGAATTTGATTGTCCTTTATCACGTAGTATATTATGACGTTGCTCGTAAGGTTCAACTGGTGCTGGCTTGAAAGGCTGTTGATTATTATTGGAGGTCCCCGAATTTGGTTGTTTGTTTGATTCTATGGGCTGAAGTGTAAATGAATCCTGCGATGTCATTTTCAATGGTTCGTCATCATTTTCATTCAATAATGCTAGTGGATCAAAAATGTCTGATTCCGATTCAGCCGGTGGTGATTTAAATGCTTCTGTTTGAAGAGTACTGTACGGTGATTGTGCGTAAGAATCTTGTTCTCTAAACTGGTCTTGAGGTTGATTGTACGACTGTTCAAGTTGGTGATTGAAAGGGTCATTTTGTGGTATGTTGAATGTATTTTGTCCCGCCTGCAAGGGATCGGTTTGTGGCAATTTGAAAGCATCCGAGCTTTGTTGGTTATAAGAGAAGGATTCCTTTTTGGAGGGTATGAATTGTTCTGTATGTTGTTGAACATTTTGGTTTACTGAACTTTGTTTCCAAGGGTCTACTAGTTGTTGGCCAAATTGGTCTGCCTGTTGAACTTGAAATGATTCTGCTAATTGACCTTTACTCTGTGGTTGAGACCCAAAATCACTTTGCTGCTGGTTAAACGAATTTTCCTGCCCTCTAGCGTACGTTGCGGTGTCTATTTGTTTGTATGGCTGGTTTAATTGTTGATTATTAAATGATATTTGTGGTTGATTGTTTTCTGATACCATTTGCTCTTGTTTATATAAATTCATCTGCGATTGATTAGATGGATCTGCTAGTAATTTATTGGCTTCATTCGATGGCAGATTAAATGGAATTTGAGGTTGTGCAAATTGTTCCATTTGTAGGCTAGATGAGCCTATTTGCTGTTGGTTAGGCTGACTCATCTGCTGTTGTTCAAGCTGCCCCAATTGCTGTTGGTTAAATGGTTCCACTTGCTGCTGATTAGGTTGCTCCATTTGCTGTTGATTAGGCTGCCCCATTTGCTGTTGATAAGGGTGCCCCATTTGCTGTTGATTAGGTTGTGCTATTTGCTGTTGGTTAGACTGCCCTATTTGCTGTTGATTAGGCGATCTTAACTGTTGTTGGTCAGGTGATTCCATTTGCAATTGAACAGGTGACCCCATTGGTTGATTAAATGTGTCAAGTTGAAATTGATTAGGTGAACTAAGTGGTATTGTTTGAGGCTGGTTAAATACTTCTTGAGGAGGTTGTTCAAAAGTTTCTTTTTGTTGTTGATCTTGAAAAGCTGCCATTTGCGGATTAAATGTGTCAGTAGGAGATCGATTTTGTGACCCTGTTTGTAGTTGATTATAATTACTCATTTGTGGATCACTAAATGTTTCTATTTGTTGCTGATTATTATTATAGGATGGAAGTTGTTGTTGTTTAAAATTATCCACAGCCTGCTGGCCTTGCGATTCAAGTGGCTGTTGGTCATTAGGCGGTGGTTGTTGCTGAGGAAAAGTGTCTGGTTGCTGGTTTTGCATTTCTGTTTGTTGATGGTTGAAAGATTCACCTTGAGGTTGAATATAAGCTGATTCTTGGTTATAAGCTGAAATCTGAGATTGGCTTAAAGAATTAAATTGTTGTTGATTTAGGTCAACTGGTTGTTGCACTTGACCTTGAGATTGTTCTCTGTATTGTTGCGCATTAGGTTGAGGCACGTAATCTGGTTGTTGATTTTGTAATTGGTAGTATGGATTAAGTGTACTTGACTGTGAAGCCGGTGCATTGTAAAATTGTTCAGCAGGAATTTCCATATTCAATGATCGTAGAGGGTTGCCGTGCTCGTCCATGTTTCCTAAATCTCTGGTTGGTCGCACATGCAGAGATTGTTCTTCATTACCTTGTCTCAAGAAAGGTGACATTTTCTGGTTACTTTCTGCATCCGGGTCTTTTGGCGTATCGTTAGGCCAAAGTATTTCTATATCATGGACTTGATGTTCTTTGTTATCGTTGTTACAGATGTTTCGTCTGCAAAATAACAATTTTATTTGATGTAAAAAGAAAGATGTACAAAAATTTTACAATGCATTTTCTGGATGTCAATTATTCCACAAATATAATATAAACTAGCCAAAACACTCATATTTTACACAATTATTGAAATACTCACTTTGTTTCATTCGTTTCCAAAAGGCATTTGATTATATCGGCGGTTTCCGCTGTACTGACGTAGATTCTAGGACCGATGCAATCGAAGTTTGGATTAGGGATACCATTCAGTGCCACTCCCAAAACTACCTCCTGTGTGCCAACCCACGAGGTGAGGGGACCGCCATGATCATTCTAGAAATATGATTGTAATTATTAAGAAGCTTTATAAACTAAGAACCTTTTTGGTCCTCTGCGAAGCATCAAGTGCAATTTCAGACTACGTATTACTCTACTACTACCTACTACTTATTTTCTGGTATATTTCGATTTCCTAAATAGGAATGATGATTATCTGTTTTGAAGTCCGATTTATAGGTGGATTAATTTAACTCAATAGAATTCAAAACTTTCGACAACTTATTGATTTGGCACAACGTAGGTACGGTACGTACCTCACACTTCTAAATTGTTTTAGTTTTATCTAGGTATTGTTGTTATAAGACAAGATAAAAATACGTCAATTTTTTCATTATCTTACTCACTAATTATTTAATTAGTATTTTTTGAAAATAACGATAGTTTAAGTATAATATAATATTTTCAAGTCACTACGGTATGTCAAAGCAGCAAGCTTATCGCGCCGATGTTATTTTTTTTTGTTTATTGATGTTGCGCAGCCTACGAAACGAAACTCTTTTTAGTTAACTCGCGTGAATAAGCCGTTTTTTTTCACCGTAAAATAATGGTAGGTATACTTAAAATAATTATAAAATAATCTATCTCACCTGACAAGTCTTCATTAAGGGAGATCTTATTGCCTCCATTTTACTGCCTTTTTGTTCATTCAGTTGTGGTTCTCTATTGACAGTATCGGTTTCATTAATTTTTTTATGCCGTCTTTTGCGCAACTTTTCAATGTGTGCATCTACACACTATAAAATTATAATAATATTTAGGCTCAGTAAAATAAACTGTTGAGTTTGGATAAGACTTATGTTTAAAGTGTCAGGCGAATAACCTGATCAGGAAACCAATTACTTAGGAATGTACTGTTTTACTTGTAAACATTAATTTTACTGGCTTAACTAGTCTTAAGCCAAAGATACTCTTACCCAAACAGCCGCAGCTGATAAATTTGTTTTTTTTTATTCAATAGGTCGGCAAACGAGCCGACGTATTACCTGATAGTAAGTAATCAGCGCCGCCCATGGACACCCGTAACGGAGGAGTAACGAGTGCGTTGCCGACCTTTTAGGGATTAGGGTTTTGGAGATTTAGGGATTGGGAGGGATCGGGGGAGGGGAAGTTGGGTCTCCGGTAACCTCACTCACACGGCGAAACACAACGCTGTGGTTGTTTCACGTCGGTGTTCTGTGAGGCCGTGGTATCACTCCGGTCGAGCCGACCCATTCGTGCCGAAGCTTGGCTCTCCCATACTTAAATACTTGGTATATGTGATTGTTTAGAAACTTTTTTGTTTTCAATTAATTTAAAACTTACAGCGCTTTCTGTTGAGTTGTATGAACATCCGTCAAATGTCTCATCCCCATCTTCGACGACCAATCCATTCCCAGAAGCACACAGCATGTATTTACTTAGTATATCCTTCAATATATTGCCTTTCAATAAGTTTAAACATAATTCCTTGTCTATTATAGTTGTCGACGCTTCCTTAAGTACTTGAGGTTTATTTTGCAGTGTCGCTAACTCCTCGGGCTGAAGAAGTTAAAAATTAATCTTATAATATGTGGCTATTCCTAAAGTTGTTTTGTTGCGCATTATTTTTGTGTAAGCCGTGTCACTACTGTGATTTTCGGGCTAGGCGTCTTGGACTTGATTTTAGATTGGGTTAACCAATATTCAAAATCGGATTATGTGTTTCTATTGTTTCAGTTTCTTATTTTTAAAGTTATAAAACATTTGATATTTTTTGCATATTCTAAATTGCTTACTTACCTGTCTTACATTGATTCCTCCCCATCCTAATGCTGTTGCTCTAGTATTTTCTAATTCATTTTTCTTATCATAATTGATTAATATACTTTGAGGTTCATATGAGCAAAAGGTTTGATATGATAGGTCAGTAAAATTGTACGGTTCATCTACTGTGGCCACGCCTAGGTCTATGTTCGTCCAATCAGGCTTTATGTCATCGGCCATCCTGTACTCTAAAGGTAAAATATTTTTGAGCTTGTATCTTTAAATATTTGATGTAATCTGCTGTTTGTATTAACATAATAGCTTTAATATTGATATACTCGATTGACACAAACTTAGGAGCTGCGGTATCAATATCATTTTTCTATTATTTTCAATTAGTGACTACGTTATTTGGCTTGGTTCGGCTTGGCTAATACCCTTAAACTATCGTTTTATGGATCCGTATTATTCGTCGAGTAGAAAATTAAAAAAAAATTAAAGTGAAACATGTAAGTAGTCACATTTTCTAGAAAATAATAGCAATTAAACCGAGCCTATCTCTAAGAGCTCAAGTCGCGTCAGCTCATACAGGGAAAACATGTTTATTTAATTTTTTTACAAAGTTCCTAGCGATAACGCATGCAAAGCTCCAGAAAATAAATGTAATACGTCATTAATAATAGATAAAAAACTTGAAAGTTTTTAAATATTTTGTACCTTTTGGAACGGAAACCTTAACAATCTTTTTCTTCCATCTTTTAGTGCATTCGTCATTTTCTATATCATTTCCGTGCACATATTTCTTATAACCAGCAATTGCATATATTTTGTCTACTTGTACAAGACAAGCAGCTGCCGTCAAAATTTGTGTAGGCGATACAATAGCACCTGCACATATCCATGCCTCATCATCGGCTTTTGAAAATGGTGATTTGACGAAATATACCTGTACAAAAATTGAAGATTTATTTATTTATTTATAAACACACTTGCATAATTTTACAGCACAAGCCAAAACATTATACACTTATAAAATTTTCATTTTACTACTTTGTAAGTACAATAAATATAATTACTTAAAACTAATTTATAAGCTATCCATCTTATCACAGAATCTTACACATTCACGACATACATCCTTCTCGCTGCGAGTGAGCTTATAAACCTCTCTCCCTCAACACTGCTCTCAATTATGGCACAGATTATGGGGAAGACAAAGTTATCATGGTGGAACTTGGAGACATCATTGCTTCATTATTACCAGATAATGTAATATTAACAAGATGTCAAATTGGCAAATTCCTGTTGTGGCAGCATGAACGTCCCGTGGTGTACGACCACCTAGAGGATGCACTTGAATGACGGCTAACAGGGCTCACATTCAGGAGAAAAAGTCTGTACTAATTACGATAATGACGATGATGTGGAAAAAGTGATAAAAGACACTTACGAGATATTTCTTTCCTAAAATACTGTCATTGCCAAGATCCATTGGTCGATGACTTGTGTAACACACTGAAAAAAAAAAACAATTATTTTTTTACAAATAAATAAATAAATATAATAAATGACATCATTGAATCATCCGACAGAACAAATAGCAGCAGCAGCATCGCATACAAACATTAAACCTCTAATAAATGAATTTAGACAATGCCGATTTGAAATCATGTTTGTAGGTAGGTACTTATAGGTAATCTTGCTGGAGATCTACCAACTGAACCGAGACTGATTAAAGAAATCAATATCTCTTACATTGCCATTTATCTCTTAATTAGTTAATAGTTACACAACAATGAAATAATGACTACCGTACTAACACCTGAAAACAGTTATCCAAATCAATATGTAAAAGCTCGTCAGCATTGTAGCAACATTGATTAATTTTTCCATTAAATAAAATTTCAAGCCCATTTTCGAGTGAGCACTCAACCGTTGAATTGATTGATAAACAAATAGTCGATTTCAAACGGAAAGGTACACTTTTTGTATAGAGGTTAAGAATTACAAATTGAAAATAAAATATGATGAAGATGCTGATTTACTTTTTAATTATAGGTTTTGGTACCATGACTAAACAAGTTTGCCTTGTGGCGTTGCTACAATTCACAGACATTTTAGGCACCGTGCGTAACGATTAAAAATTTTGTCTAAATGTGACATTTTTACATTTAATGAAATTCTCGAATTGAGGTACATAATTATTTTCCTGGTCATAGCCACAATACAAATTTTTAAGCACATACAATTGAGTTCAATTAAATGTGCTTATAAATTTGTAGCACGAATGGGTCGGTTCGACCGAAGTTATACCACGGCCTCACTAAAACCGGCGTAAAACAACCACAACATTGTAATGTAAAATAATGACAACATGCAACAGGGATTAAATTTTATTCGAATATTTTTGTGACTTCACAAAAGCATTTGATAATAACAATCGTAGAAATTAGGATTCTACGACACATATACCTATATGTATAGTGGGATCCATCCATCTTATACACCTGTATAAGACACATCATCTGTTTGTATTAACACATTCAGTGCCCCCGACGCGTATGTGCGTTTCCTCGCACGCACATACGCGTCGGGGGCACTGAATGTGTTAAGAATATAAATTCTATAAAAAAAATCGTGTCTATAAAATCTTGTCTAAAAAAAATAACAAAAGAAGAGAAAATTGGATTGCCACAAGGGACAAGACTGGGCTCAGCCTATTTTTCTAACTATAGATAGAGACATGGAATTACAAGTATTAACTTAATGGTTATTTTTTATTGTGGCATAATAAGAATTATCGTCAATGAACTTAAAACGAAAAATTCCTTCGCCGCAAGTCATACAGCGAACGCAGCAATATAATGAAATTACATAAAAGTTTACTTTTCCACTGGAATCCAATTATTCTGATGAACACAGTCGAATCATAATTTTAACATTGCAATAAATCGAAGCTATGTTTTACAATGCTAGCAATAAAGTTAAAATTATTGTTACTTTACATGGTTCATGATGGTAAGTTTCATTAGATTACTAGAAGAAAAAATATATCCTCAGAACGTAATTTCAGAACTTTGGGGTAAAACTGTAATATTGTCCGTATATCAGTTTTACCACAAAATGTTTACTCTTTACATTTGGTCATGCTAAAGTCCCATTAAATAATGGACAAGTTTGTACTGGACTTCACATTGTTCCATCTAATCATTATGGTAAAGGGTTAAGTTGTTCTTACTTCTTAGGACTAATTCAAAGTATTCAAGCACTAAAAACTTTTTTGAATTTGATTAAATATTTAGCGACGACTGCGGGTACAAGAAGAATAAAAGATGGTGTACCAGTTGAAACACCGAAAAAATATGTGGCAAGTATTGAAAACATTACCATACATAATAATAATACAAGTATAGAGCGCATGGTACCCCTTCAGGCAAGCCAGCCTTTGGCAGGGAAGACCTACTTATTCATGTGTTGATGATGATCAATGTTAATAAACGTTGTGGAATGATATTTTTATGGGATAGATCAGTGAACTAGACTACGGATTACCTGATGATAAGCGATCAACACCCAGAACACAAAAGAGTTACAAGTCTTTTACCAGCTTCTTGTAGATGGTTAAGGATTTGAGAAAAGGGGAGAGAAATGGGGATTGGAGATGGGTGAGGGGTAGTTTGAGGCTCTGATAACCTCACTCACACAGTGAAACATACACAACAAGTGTGTTCCATGCCGCCGGTAGTCTCTGAGGCCTTAGTATCACTCCAGTCGAGCTTGCAAACTCATATCAAACCATGTCCCAAACTTTAAATTACTAATAATTGGTTGTTCTGTATAGGTTTATTTGGTTAAAGCACCGCTATCGAAGGCTCCATATGACAGTTGGTTATGTGGTGGTGCAATTGTCAGCAGCGAATTTGTAATAACATCAGCGGCTTGTGTCAACGATGTAGACTACATGTATGTTATCTCTGGATATAACAAGTACATTCCGAGTGATAAGAATCGAACGAATCGAACTTGACAAGTGCACTGCCTGGACAAAAAAACGTGTCATATATACTTGTGTGCCAAAAGGTAAATATGGACAAACATAACATAACACTGAGTCTTTTCATCCGCAAACAAGAAGTAGTTTTTTTTTATTTAATACGCAAAGCAATCCAACAGACGTGTTTCCTGATCGTTAGCAATCCGATACCCACATAACCAGAGGAGTTTTGAGTGCATTGATTTGATAACCTTTGGGAGATTACGGTTTGGGCTATTTAGGGATTGAGGAGGGGAAGTATTGGGTCTTCGGTAACCTCATTTGCACTGCGAAACAAAACGCTTTGGTTACCATGCTATGTGTGTGGCTATCACCATAGTCGAGCCGAACCATTCATGCCAAAGCATGGCCCTTCACATTTATAGATATATAACAAGAATATATAATATAAATGTATCAGATGTCGAATTATTACCATACAACATAAACAATGCTAAGAAATTTTAGTTCTAGTTCTAATTACCACAGGCAGCAAAAACAATAAAATTGAAATATCCTGTATTGATTACTTAAATAATATTGCATGACATTTGCATTTCAGGTTACCAACTAAAGTACGGAGAGCTAGATTATTGGTCATTAATAGACATAGCCTTAGTCAGAGTAGAGACACCTTTTGACTTCAATGATGCTACTTATGAACAACTGTGCTCATACAAACCAACCCCAATTGCAATCAATTATGAAGAAAAGTATCAGGAACCTGGAACTGATGCTCTTGTACTGGGATGGGGGCATATAGATAAATGGCGAAAGGTAAAATATTTGAAATGATGTCAATGTAGATACTGTTAGTACTTCTTCTGTTTTCGCAACTATTGTAAGTCTAAGAAGCGACTATGAGTTGACCACAATTGATATAAGTCTCTCTGATAAACCTGATCCTTTTACAACAGCAACAGATATCATCAGTCCATTATCTTTGGACATTATAGTAAAACCATTTTACGTAAGAAGAGGGCACCTTTTCTAGCAGTGGCGCATAAGATTTAATACATAAATAAACTATATCTGAAGTCCAAATATTTATTTGAAGCATAAAGTATCATGTTACATTAATATTTTCAGAACAAAGATAAAAAAGATCACAATCAAGAGTTGCTGAGATATGCTCCAACGTTGTTACTCAATAAGACAACTTGCAAAGAACATTATGAGGACTATGCAAATATGAGTTATGTTATCGAAACATATATGATATGCACTCTAGGTAAAGGTAATATTGATGATGGAGGCAATACAATTGTTACTAGTTTACCAATACAAAATGGATGCACTAAAGAGCAGGCGAAAGTATTAGGATTTGAGGGAGTGTCAGTAAGTAATGTTGTTTTTAATTTTTGGGCCTGTAAGCGTTTTTAATTTATCTCACGTTTTTACGATTGTTGATATACAACCTTTATCTACACCGTAATATAACTTGATTGAATTTACAATAAATTACTAGGTTGCTACGCAAGACAACACCGATAAAGTAAAATTGGTGATTTGATGAAATAAAAAATCTGCGGTTCTAAAATAAAGTAGTATAAAGTTCATTATTTAAAATAAACGTTTCTTTGGTATTTAGTGTGAAGAAGAAGAATATGAGGACGGTGATGAAACAAGAAGGCAGTTAGATGGAAAAGATGGCTTAAATCAAACGTATATTGATAATATGGCTGGAGGATTCAACGAGTCCATTGATTGGAAGTGGTTAGAGACGGGAAGGAGAAGTGGAATTTGTCAGGTAAAGCTACAAACATTCCGAGTTGATAAAAATATGACGTAGATAATTCATGTGTGGGAGAGCCATGCTTCGGCACGAACGGGTCGGCTAGACCGGAGTGGTACCACGCCGCAGAGAAAACCGGTGTGAAACAACCACAGCGGTGTATTTCGCCGTGTAAGTGAGGTTACCGGAGGCCCAATCCTTCCCCTTCCCCAATCCTTCCTCAATCCCTTAATCTCCAAATCCCTAATCCCTGAAAGGTCGGCAACGCACTCGTAACTCCTCCGTTGCGGGTGTCCATGGGCGGCGCTTTTTTTTTATGTAATTTGCCGACCAATTACATAAAAAAAAATGTTTTTTTTTAATCTTTTTCCTTAGAGTCCTTCAGTTACTTACAAAGTTCAAATTCTTCGGAAACCGCTTATTGCAAAGAAAGTCTTTGTTCAGCAGTAAGCGTTTTCCGTTTGTCTAACTTCAGTTCTTTATTCACCGCCTGTTTTATTTATAGTTAATTCACCTTGGCTTTTTTATGACTACAGAATGATCATGGAGGACCGCTTATCACGTGGTCAGGAGCTCGTGAGATTTTAATAGGCGTGGCATCAGTATTTAAAGTATCAGATCAATACGACTGTATGGGCCCATACTTATTTACAAGCACTCTTTGTACAGGGCTGTTTTTGGATTGTATATTGACTTCTGCAATGAGTTCTAGCCAAAATGGCACGTCTAAGAATCGGTGAGTAAATACTGACATGCATTTAATTGTGTGAGAGTAATGCATCGGCACAAATAGGTCAGCTCGACCGCCAATCCACGGCTTCATCGAGAATGGGCGGACAGCAACCGTAGTGTAATGAATTATACGTGTTAATAAACCCTGTATGTCTATTAAAACAATAAAGTTCCATCTAGCACTACAGTAAATGGCAAATGAATTCAATTTCATATTCACAGAAGGGATTTATGTGACAGACCGTCATATGAGAAGGGATATGAGACTGTGGAAAGACACATAAGATGGAAAGATAACCCACCTGTGTGAGTAATCGTTTTTAGTATAAAGTATATTTGCAAATATTTGGCATTCAAAATAGTCCTCCTTCCAAATATACTACTCCTGCAGTCAGGCAAAAACAACTTTCCAGCAGAGGTTAATTTTTTATCAGAAAGCATCTGATGCTTCCTCTCACTCCTCTCCCAATAGGGAAAGCCATTGTATGATTTCTCACAGTCTATATAATTAAAACAAAATGGCAAAAATCACTAATAAATAATCATAATGATAGTAAACAGTTTCATATAGTGATCAAAAATATATTTTTAATAAAAATAGTTACTAAATTGTTAACAATATTACGATTTTTCAGTCGAACTGTTTACAATGGAAGAATTGTGAGATCGAGTTCGGATGCAAAATCTGATCTTAACGAAGCACATACTAGTTTCATTTCAAGCGAAAATAATCAAGAAACGGCTCCTGGAAAACATCCACTGAATAAAATGTATTTTAATATTTATAATCCACTGCGTGCAAGTGCACAAAAAACAGAGAAACCAGTAGAAGAAAATACTCAACACCAAGAAAATAAAAAAGGCGTAGCTAATAATGCTTCAAACATTAATGAAAGTCATCTTGCATTGCTTACGATTGCATCTGTACCTATTAATGATGAAAATGGTATGCCAGAAAATGTTAGGTTGCAGGGCGACCACACAAAGCAGCAAAATGTAAAAGTTAACTATATGCCATCTCAAAATGAAAGAATACTTTTAAGTTACGGAAAAAACACTAATAACGGATTTCCTTATAATAATGGTATGTCCATAAACACTGGAATAACTGGATATAGTCAAATTGGTGGAAATAACGGAAAACCAGCCAGTAACGGAATGGGAATAAATAATGGAATATCCGGTAACCATGAAATGCACGTAAATAGCAGGATTATTGCAAATAAAAACGGAATGCAAATTAATAATGGTATACTTAGAAATAATGGAATACAGGGTAATAAGGGAATACCTGTAGATAATATAATATCTGAAAATAACGGTATGCATTATTTACATAATAACCATATGCCCAGAATTAATGTAATGCAAATGAATAACGGAATGCCTGAAAACACAAGACCTAACAGAATGCTGAAAAATTATCAGTCACAAGGCAATTATAGATTTCCCGTGAATTACAATTTACCTAAGAATAATGGAGCGCAGAGAAATATTCAATCAGAAGTAAATAATTTTGGATTAGTAGCAAATAATAAAATGACTAAAAACAACAAATTTCCATTAATTTCTGAATCAATAGCTAATTACAAGGCTTTAGTTACTGATAGAGCAGCTAAAGTAGCTGCAAATGCTGATCAAATAAGTTGACCTGTACTGCGGCCTTACGACCCATCTCAACTCGTCACATCGTTTGAACGAATTAATAAAATTGATTCTAATATGTTTATTAGATCGGAAATATATGAATTTTTGTTTGTGTTACAAAAATAATGATGCTATATTCCCTAGGAATATGACAATAATAAGCTGACGCTGTGGCTGGGCAATCGAATGCCATTTGATTTCCATACGGAACAACTTCATATTTATATGCCATAAACTTTTCTTGTAGATATGAGTGCGATTTGAATGTGAAGTTGTATGTATCTTTGTAAACGCACTTACGAAACAGGAGAAAATACCAGCGTTCCACGTCTCTTTTTAAAAATGAAATTCCACTCAGACAAATTTTATCTAAATTTGAAGACCAATTCGAAAGAATATTGTATGATATTAGTCGTATAACTTCATCATCATCATTACCAGTCGCAAGATGTCAATTTCTAAAATTCAATGACTTGTTGTTTTAATTTGTCATCTTAATTACTCTAGGATTATTTCTCAATGTTTGTTTTTTTATATTAGGCGAAGGCTAACTGACTTATGTTTGGTTTTGTTAAGGTACTACGTAAGGGCTATGTGACACACCATTTTTTACTGGAACTTACTTATAGATGGTGAAACACACTCTTAACTTATATTGATTTTATCTTATTTCATGTCACCTTCGTAATAGGCAAGATTAATATATTATGTAGTGTTTACCATAATATTGTAGGTCAGAAATGTAACAAATAAATGATGATTTATTTTTCTATTTTTTGTCTAAGCAATCAGGCGCACTTTGTATTATTATTACCTAAGCAGGAAATTGTGAGTTGATATATTAAAATTTTTTAAACAATATTATGTCTTACTTATATTTCCTACCAGGAAACAGGACAATTAGGATTATTTTTATCTCTTTTTATGAGACGAGAAGTCATCCAATGACTAGTTTCGACTTGGAGGTGAACTTGATGGTGACGCACGTGGGACGCAATGGAGGTTTAAGATCTTTCTGACTAAAGAAACCCGTTCCATTCACTGTTATAAGTTGGAGTAAAATCTATCTCTGGCTGAAATTTTATTCCGCCTCTGTGTTTTTATCTGTTATTAAACAAATTCCAAAAGTTGGAAGTGGGTAAGCAGAAGGAAATAGAAATATTTTTAGGGATCAAAAATGTATCACAGATTGTCGTAGTTGACAATCTGAATAGGGGTAGAAATTAGATACTGCTGTAATAAGTCAATTTATATTTGACAAAACAAAAACAGATGTAATAGCATGATATGCAATTAAACCTGTCATCATCACAATTGAAGAGCTCGAGAAGTTTATGGCAGAAAAGGCTAAGCATTCTATTCCATTCATAGGTTATTCATAGGTTTAATTATGAAGCTATTGTCAATTCAAGAGTCATATCATTGCTTATGGATAGCCTTAGTTTATTTCCACCAACCTTGACCACTAATTGGTAAAAAAATGAACATAAACAAAATTCAAAAAAGGCAAAAATACTTAATGAAGACATAAAAACATCACTTCAAAATTTAAAGTTTTTTCAGTCCAATGAAATTCAATTTGTTTGGTTAGTCATTATATCTCAAGAACTACTTTCCAAATGTTTACGATAATATTGAATTTTGTTTCTTTATTGTTTTGTCAAAGTAAGTTTTGTTTGTCGAGCATTGATATAGTCAGAAAAAGATACATTATTTTTTTTAAGTACCTACATAAGTATACCGTTAAAATTTTGCGCCGTGCACTTAAATACATGCTATTTACTTTTTAGTAAACGTTCGTCCCGTTTTGGCTATTGTAAATGGCACTAATATAACAACACCTAAACCGTATTACGTAAGTATTACCATTTACTCCTTATTTTGGACGATTTATTAATTTTAGTCTATTTTAAAGGTGCTTAGTATTTTCTAGGTTTATTTAGTTAAGGCATCATTGTCAGAAAGGAATTACGATCACTGGCTATGCGGTGGTGCAATAGTGTCCAAAGATTTTGTGATCACGTCAGCAGCGTGCGTTGAAGATGTCGATTATATTTACGTCATTGCTGGATACAGCAAATACGTTGTCGATGAGGAACTAGAGACCGATCAATGTACGAAAAAAATGAAAAAACGAGTTGTATATACATGTGTTCCTGTATGTAAGTGCATATATACGTTTTTATACTATGTAGCCAGTCACTGCTTCATCCATTTAGGTTTATATTACCTAGTGGTCTGGGCCTGCTGCGCACACATGTCCCCCTCGCTAACAAGAGACGCTATTTTGTCCTCTACATTTCAAACATTTTCCTTTTTAAGAGAAGAGGTCTCTTGAAAAAGAAAATGTTTGATTGCTCCTGACAATAGCAAACAACAAAAACAATTCTTCGCTTTCGGATAACTGACCAGTCTATAATAATATTCAACATTTTCAGCTTACAACTTTGATTTCGACAGATTAGAGAAATGGTCCTACATAGATATAGCTTTAGCAAAAGTTGAATCACCTTATGATTTTGAAGACACTACGTATGAAAGATTGTGCTCCTACAAACCAGCTATAATTCCAATCAATTATGATCCTAAATATCAAACAACGGATGTCGATTCAATGGTAATGGGATTTGGCCACAAATCACTTTGGCGGCAGGTAAATATCCATCATAATAATATACCATTGATGTTTATGAATAGACAGCTAACCGCAAAACCCGATTAGCTGCAAGTGCATTGCCAGGCTTTTAGAAGGTACATTTTTGAAGATTAAGGGCATTGGAAATGAGGGAGATAATACTACGGCTTTGCAGGCTCGCACACTTGAAACCACTGTTTATTTATGTCAACAATAAATTTATGAAATTAAAAAATTAAATATTTTTACAGCACGGTGATTTAGAAAACTACAACTCTCCATTTTTGCAATTTTCACCCACGCTTATAATGAACAAAAAAGATTGTATGAAAGAATATCAAGTTTATCCTAATATGACATATATTATTGAGCAATATATGATATGTACTTTAGGCAAAGGTAATATAGGAGATGGAGGAGACCCTATTAACGAAAATTTTACCAAATTGGAAGGATGTCCTCCAGCCGGATCAAGAAGAAAAGGAACAGATGATCTAGTAAGATATATAGCAGAATATATTTTATACAGTAATTATTGAAAAATTCTATATATATTCTAATTAGTTTAAGGTGGGCTCACCACCATATTTGGCAGTAGGTCCTTAGCAAAATCATGTTCTGTGCACTCATAAGTAAGAATTTCTACAGAATAGTTGTTGAAAGCTGCTAAGTATAGAATGGGCGACTCTAAAGCAGCTTAGAACCATACATTCACACACACAAATTTAAACATTTAATTTTGATGATTCTGATGAATCACGAATAATTTAAGACGCAAAATTGGGCTCTCTTGCTAAAGCTAATATCAGCAAGGTACTAGGTACAAGGTACAGACGTTCACCATAGTTAACAATATTTTTGAATTCATCAAGGATTTTTGTTCCAGTGCGAAGACTATAATGACAAAGATTTCAACTTTCGAAGAAAAAATGATAAAATTTATAACTACACCACATATGAGTACATAAAGCATGCTGCTCATTTAAGATATTCTAACTTCACCAGAAGAAATGGAATTTGCCAGGTAAAATGAATAACATTGTCATAAAACAGCACGTAAACGTCAATATTTTTGTTTGATAACTTCTAAGCCACGAATGCCTAGGGGATCCTTGTAAAACGCTTTTTGTCTATTGCTATATGTTACTTAATAACTTGCCAGGTCTGTTCATAATTCTATACTAGTAGGTAGTCAAAAACTCTATCAGAATAATACAAATATTTCATAATATATAATCTTTCAGAACGATCACGGTGGCCCTCTTGTCACTTGGGTGGGGAGTCGGGAAATTATCATCGGTATAGCATCGGTGTTTAAAATAAACGAAGAAAATGCTTGTATTGGACCGTTTTTGTACACCAGTACACAATGTAACTCAGCTTTCCTGGACTGTGTTTTAAACAATCCTTACTGGTTGGATAAGCCTGGAGATGCAAAACCCGTGGAGACGAATAAAACAAAAACACGTGGGTTAGTATTACTTTAAAAAACACGGAAAGTAAATGAGGCTCGTGAAAACGTGGTTAATAATAATAACCACGTTTATTTAGATATTTAAAAACGCAGGTGAATGAAGGCAATTTGTTTTTTCTAGAGGAAGATTGGATTTATGCGACAGTCCACCAAGCGTAAAAGGTTTCGATATTGTAAAAAATCATATCTCATGGAAGGATCATCCAGCAGGGTGAGTGTATACAAGAATTCAGAATAAATAATTGTTTTTTATCAAAAACAAAGTTTATAAAATTTTAATAATAATTTGCCTTTTTCAGACCAGCACAAAATGAACTGCAGCCAGAAACACAGGAATTTGAAAGACGAATAGTGACAGAACAAAATTATGTAAGGAACGAAAACGCGGAATTAAATCAACAATATGACCCAAATCAACAATTTGCAGCAAACAATCATTATTCTGGACAACAACATCAAACAAATGAAGAATTTTCAAGGCAACAAGAAGCAGTAAATGTACAATTTAGTGAAAGACAAAAATATGTATCTAATTCGCAATATGTAGCAAGCCAAAACAGTGCTGCTTATGCGCAAGTTCCAGCAAGGGAAACTAACGTTGCGAACGAACAAAATAATGCTGTAACAAAAGTTGCTGCGAGACAAAGATTCAAAGTTATACAAACAAATGCTAATAGGGAACAATCAATAAGTCAAAAATATTTAAGAATCGGAAACCCTAATGAACAAAATGTACAACTGGATCCTAACCAACAAAATTATCAACATCCAGAAATTATACGAATTGAGCATAACCAACAAAATCCAGTCAATTTACAATTTCATTCATTCTCACCAAATTCAGAATATCAACAACTTCCACAGGATCAAGAAAGTAGAATGTATGCGTTCAGGCAACAAAATAATGAAAACGGACAATTTAATCCTAATCAACAAAATGTGGCAAATGTACCTTTTGGGCCAAATACAGAATACAGTCAAGTTTCATCAAATCAGCAAGTTGTCCCAAATGTACCTCGTCAACAATTTATAGCTAATGAACAGTTTTTTCCTTATCAACAAACTATACCAAATGTACAATTTGCAATAGATCATCAGAGTACGGCAAATAGACAAACTGTTTACAATAACTTACTAAGTACAGGTAATTTACAGTTTGCACCTAATACAGGGAATTTAGCCGATGTTAAAAACGGACCTGGTCAACAAAATATAGTAAACAGACAGCAAATTGCGGTTTTTGGCAACAGAATTGCGTCAAAAAATAAGGAAAATATACAATATTACATCAGAGCTAGATATTATCCTGAGATTGAAGGCTTTCCTAACGATTACAGAATACCACAAGAAAGATACCAGGGAAGCAGAATGGTAGCAAGGATTGGAGACGAATTCGGTGACGCAAACTACGCCTTATCTTACCAAGCCACGATGCCACCACAGAATCTTCCTTATGGATATGGCTAATGATACTTTTGAATACAATTTATTTTGGTTAAATAAATTATTAAGAATTATTTTTTACATTTGTAGTGTTTTTTATAAGCTTGTTTATTTTGATTGATTGAGAAATTTGATTTTTGGCTTAATTATAATACAGTGTATTCGTGAGTTGACGATGTTTATCGATGAAAGAATTGTAATGCAAAACAATGTTACGTCTTCTTCCTCAAGAAAAGCAATCAGAAGTATCGAATGATTATTATCTATTATAGCGATTAAGCTATATTTTGCTCCTTTAATAGTAATAAGGAACATCATCTAAAACCTTTTTTAGTTTACAATGTTTTACAAATGTAAATAAATAAATTGTCTTTCCGGTTGATCCTGGCTCTAGCTTGTTCAATTTGGACATAACTGCTTCTCCTTCAATTTTTATATTCGTACCTAAAAGAAGCCTTCAATACAAGGAAGTATGACTATTTCAAAGTAGTACTGCAATAAAATTCATATTCATTTGTGATTCCATTTTACCGTCACTAAACGTTAATTGAAATTCGTTGTTATTATTTGAAATGAAGTATGATCAAGGCTAGATATCAAATGTTCCTCAATGTTTTATTGTTATTTCTATTTTTTAGTGGTAAGTTAATGACGGTTGCACGTGATTTTGTTAGTGGTAAATATTTTCGGAATGGTGCCTAGTGTTTGGAAATAGTCTTAAATTATAACAGGGTGAGGCTTATAATATTATAACTGGTGAAAACCTTTATAAACAGAGTAATAGACAAAGATTCTATGAATTGGTGGGCAACACTAAAAACCATTTACCAATCCTAGTTGTCTTGTATACAGAATCTCATGGCGAGAGAAGAATAATTGATGGCAATGAAGTTTCTGAAGATAAATCGTATGTGGTAAGAATCAGGCTTTTATTAATTCGTGTAAATTGACAAACATGCTACATTTTTTAATTCTCAAATGGCTAGTAAGTCACTCTTAACAACAACCAGGATAACCATAAATTCAACTTGAACGTTCACCCGGTCCTAGGCTGCGCTTGCCGAAACGTGGCCTGCGCTTTTAAACCTATCTGCTCCATATGCCGTCGGTTTTATAAGTCGATTTGGCTTGGGGATCTCGTTAGTTACGGGGAATACTATTATGATATTTTAAATTATTTCAGGTATATTTAGTAAAAGCGCCATTTTCGAATAAAATCTACGACTCATGGCTTTGTGGCGGAGCACTGGTTTCTAAAGAGTTCATTTTAACATCGGCCGCTTGCGTTGAAGATGTGGACTTTTTATACGCTATCGCAGGTTACAAAAAATATGTAAAAGACAAGTTTATTGAACATGATGACTGCACCAAGACAATGAAGAAAAAAGTGATATACACTTGTGTGCCGGTGGGTAAGTCAAATAAAGAAATATTCATAATTGTTACGGTGAAAATTAATATTATGAGGTGGGACACGCTGTGCACGTTGTGTTGCAACAAATGTTCATCCAATTTCGATTTGTAAAATTTGCCATTTGTTTAAAGCATCATCAAGATTAATACTAATTATGATCATCATCAGCATCTAATTGTCTGCATAGCATATACCTAATGCATATTAATGCCTGAGCAAAGGGTTTTTGGCACACGCTAAATGCTTAAAATGAATTGGCGATTTCAAACTAATAATTAGAAATTACAAGTCCAACTTAAGTCAATATTCATCAATCTGGTAAAAATATTTCAGCTTATGAATTTTCCTACGATGAAATAGAGAAATGGTCATACATAGACATTGCACTAGTCAAAGTGGAATCACCATTCAATTTGTTCGACGCTAGATTTCAAATAATGTGCTCTTATATACCGACTATAGTACGGATCAATTTTGACCCTAAACATCAAGTGCCTGGCACAGAAGCTATGGTGTTTGGTTGGGGGCATACAGAAATGTGGCGAGAGGTAAAAAGTATTTTTTAACTGTTAATTTAGTTATTAAGCTTTTATTTTAAAAATATGTCTATTTCCATTTCTAAAGTAGTTTGTAATAAGTTTTGTACACTTTTATAAAATCCAAAAAATAATATTATAAATTCGAAAGTAAGCCTGTCTGTCTGTCTGTCTTTTCTTTACGCCAAAACTACTGAACCGATTTATTTGAATCAGACATAGTTTGGAACTCTAGAAAGGACATAAGATAGTTTTTATACCAAAAATCTGCAGGAAGTCACAATTCCACACCAACGAAGTCGCGGGCATAAGCTAGTATTTTAATAGCTAACTATTATTTTCAGCATGGCGATAAAGTAAACTATAACCAAGAAAGTCTCCGTTATACGCCAACACTGCTAATGGATAAACAACTCTGTAAAGAGCACTATAAGGACTATCCAGAGTTACTCAAAACTATCGACTTATATATGTTATGTTCATTGGATGCTGGTCACATGAATGATAAAGGGGAAATTGTATCGCAAAATCATACGTTGGTGGATGGCTGCATTTCAAAAAAACAAAAATTAATGGGTCAGGTCGGTGAACTCGTGAGTATTATACGTATTTTTTGCAATATAATTACCACCTACATAACTCTAAACTTTACCTTAGAATCTTAGATCGGGTATTTAGTCTGAACGGCCGAAAACGTAGACGATTTTTGGTTACGACCAGATGGCCCGCGGGTCATTCGTTTAGGGCCGTTCAGACTAAATACCCCTTAGATTTGCTATTACAACGTTTTGGGCCGTTTAGATTAAATACCTCTTAGATCTACTATGTTTTTGAGAATAATGCACATGAACAATTATTATCCTAATATGTAATTATTTCTTGATGCAGTGCCAATCGGAAACAAATAAAGATTCAATTCTTGTAGACTATGATAACTACCCGAAAGACGAGACCCGAAAACGTATGAACACAAATGAAAAAAACTCCAATGAAAGTCTTACAGATGAAAAGACACCGAATTTCAATTTTAATAAAACTTTTACAAAGGAACGCATGGAATATAGGATTGGTAGGAGAAATGGAATTTGTCAAGTAAGTGCTTTGTTAAATAAAGATCATAATGTACTTAATGAAAGTCGCAATTCTTTATTTTTTTAATAAAACTAGTTTTTAATAAATTTTGTTTTCTGAAAAGGGACTTAAACAAGAATTGCACAGATTTCTAACTCAATAAATCCATTCTTTATTTTTGTTAACAAATTTATACATTTATTGATGCTGTCAGAATGTATGTCTTTCTGAATAAATTAATTTTAAAGTTCAATAAAAACTAAAACTTTGCCGGGGTTGTGGGATAAGCGCAATGAGTCACCGCGGCCTTGGCCCAGAGCAGGAGAAAGCACGTATTTAGTCAGACTCCCTCCCGCCCGACCCTGGACGGGAGAAGTCCCTCAGTCTAATTCTTCCCATGTTTTGCTTTCAGAATGACCACGGTGGTCCACTTATAGGTTGGGTAGGTAAACGCGAAGTCGTGATTGGAGTTGCCTCTGTATTCAAAATCGACGAAGAAAACAAGTGTGTTGGGCCATATTTGTACACAAGTACAGTGTGTAGCAGTGCTTTCTTGCATTGTACCTTAAATGAAGAGCCCCCAAAGGTTCCGATTCCTAAAAATAATACTTCACAAAACAATACTACTAATAGTAATAGGTATGTTGAATATTTTACTACACGTATATTTGAAATTTCTGAGAGTTACGTTGGTCAATTTGTTGTCAAAGAATTAAACATTTATTATTTGATAACCTTTTTTATAATAGTACGAGTAATATAAATAACCTTTAAAAATAATTGATCAAACGCGCTGTTTTTCAAGTTATTTATTATTAAATATACCATTCAATTGGCTCAGTCCTTAAAGAAATCAAAATTCAACGATAAGGTATTGAAAATAATAAAAATATTTTTGATCTAATAGGAAGGCGTTTTGCAACAGTCCACCAAGCGTGAGAGGATATGATACAATTGAGAGATTCGTTTCATGGAAAGATCATCCTTCTGGGTAAGAAGCAATGAATTAAAATGTCAAAAAAATTCGGAACGCTCCTTCTGTCACTCGACTCGGTACGCACATAATATGAGCTAAAAAAAATTATGTTTATTCTAACAGGCCAGCAGACAATGAAAAAGCGTCGCTGCGTTCTAAGGCAATGAAGAAAGATGACAAGTTTGCAACGCGTGTCGAGTCGTACGAAGACTCAAATGAGAATAATCCTTTACGTGATCGAAACACGCAAAAAGTCAGCTTTCCGAAAAATCTTAGTGGGAAATATAAGGCTCAAGCCAGATTTTTAGCCCAAATAAAAGAAAAGAAAGAATTATCTGAAACAAAAGCGGATTCTTCGGAAGAAAAGGAGATTGTAGATTTTTTAAATCCCTTATCGGAAAAAGTTGTATTGAGTACGGTTTCCCCACAAACACTCAATGATCCTTTGTACTCAAGTCCGTCGTCAAACATCGAGCTATCTAACTTAGATTTACCGCCAGAAGCAAGACTTCCATCGAATTCAGGTCCACAACAAATAAGGCCTGATGCAGAGCCTAAACTACAAATGAGGCTTTATACAGGATTGCCTTCAAACTTACAGTCTCCTCCAGAAATGAGACAGGCGCACATCGGATATTCGTGGAATCGATCACCGTTACAAACCAAACAAAATCCGTGGCAGTCACAAAATCTGGCATCTCCACAAAGACTAGGATTTCCTCCAAACCACAGACCCTTACCAAATTTAAGGCCTGCACCATATTTGGGGCCATCATTACACCCGGGGCCCCCAAAAATCCTGGGTCCTCCACAATATCTGGGAGTAAAACAAAACATGAAACAAAATAATCCAGGGCGTCCATCACACGTGCGGCCTTTACAAAACCTAGATTACCCTAAAAATCTAGGATCTCCACTAATTCTTGGGAATTCACAAAACTTAAGCACCCTACAAAAGCCTGCACAGAAACTGGATTCTTTACAAAATCTGAGGTTTCCCCAAAACCTAGGGCCTCCAAAGAACTTTGTGCTTCCACAAAATATGGCAGTTTCACAAAACCTAGGACGTCTACCAAATTTGGGATTACCACATGGTCAAGGGTTTCAACAAAATCTGGGATCTCCACAGACGTTTACACAGCCACATAGCGTAAGGGCTCGTCAGAATAATGAATCTCCACAGAAATTGATGCCCCTACAAAACTTGGGAGTACCGTTGAAATTAAGACCTACTTCAAATTTAGGATCATGGTCAAATTTGCATCCTATGCAGAATTTGCCATCTTCAACATACTCTGAAGTTCTGAGAGGTTCAGCAACGAATATGGGAACTTCATTAAAAAAGGGAAATTCGTTTAATTTCAAATCGTCTCTAAACCATGATTCTCCCCCTCTTTTTAAACCAAATATGAGAAGTCCTAACTTTGAATCTCCGCTAAATAATGGTCCTCCACCATCTAACAAAAATAATTCACCAAACTTGCAAAACAAACCGCCAAGCAGTCAACAAATTTCAAATGTGTTCAGCAATTTCAAAATGCGACCACAAATTCCTATCCGTAGCCAATAAAATTAATAGCAATAAGTTCATTATTAAATTATTACTTTTTGTATCCTGCTTTTTTCTTATGATAAACTTTAATGTAATAGCAGAAGTGTTGAAATTATGTCTTAAATATTCAGGTACACGATAGCCTTGTGATAATTTAAATTCCAAATATGAAGATCCTATGTTAACGAGAGTAATTTATAAATTATAAACTATCCAACAAATCTAAATACTTGCTTGGGGATTTTAATAAAACGACTACAAGTCACAAAAATACGTATAAAAAGATAATTCAGCTATGTGTATGTAGCATTTCTTTGTATTTCATAAATGGTAATACTCGTCTATTACTATTATTTTTAATTTCTTGTAGTTTTTCCTTGTTTGTGAATGTTTGATTAATATGATACAATTTATAAAATAACGAAACACATTACGCCAAAACGGGTTCATTAAATCGAATTCGAAATTATATCAATAAAGTAGAGCAAATTCACACAAAAACTAAACTGTTTAGTGTAAGTAGGCAATAATTTAGTTTTGTTTATAGAAAGTTTTGAACTACATGACACCGTTAAATATGAAACGCGAACCTTCTAAAACACGATAAGCTTTAAGCAAACCCTGATTTTGTAAGTAGTAAAATAACTGACCAAAACATTTTAATTTCCTCATAGCGGTAATTCAAGGACAGTACATAAAATGTTTGCAATAAAGTTAGATCTTGTATTATTTTTCGTACTTTTTCTCGGTTTGTAGCATTTTTATTACTTATATTGTTGGTAGCTTTTGGCTTTAAGTCCAATGATAGGACTAACAGTATCGGAATGTTTAACAAACGGTTGGAGTCTAGAATAACAGCAACACAACTGATTTTATAATAAATCAGGACTAAATAAACTTAATGGATTTTTAAAAGAATACTGCTTTTGTGAAAACATCTGTACTTTTTGTATTTCAGAGACTAATTGCCAAAGAAGAATACATGAAGGTAAAAATGTGACAAAAGACAAACCATATGTGGTACGTAGCATATTTTGCTTTGAATCAAATAGGAGCACGAAGTCTAGAAACCTGACGATACATATCTTTGTCCTTATTTTTGAAACAAATCGATAAAACATCGTTGATTATGAAGTAGCAGGTCTTAAGTTTGACGTTTCTCTAGTCGTCTAGAAACGGATAATAGAACATTGGGAAGATCCCGTTAGGGGGTCATGTCAATCATCTCTTTAGAGGCTAGCCAATACAATCGAAGTCGATCAATGGACATAATATTACATAGGTACATCTGTGTGGTTTCAGGTATATTTAGTAAAAGCACCGATAGCGTCTGTTCGCTATGATTATTGGCTTTGCGGAGGAGCATTAGTCACCAGTGAATATGTAGTCACTTCTGCCGCGTGCATCAAAGACGTGGATTATCTTTACGTGATAGCTGGTTACAATAAATACGTCACTGATGTTGACTTAGAGAAGGATAAATGTACTAGTAAAATGAAAAAGAAAGTGATTTATACCTGTTATCCAGAAGGTAAACAATTTTAATAGCACTCATAAGTAGATTTAAAACTGCGCTCTGGGCACTTTTTATCAGCAAAATTTGGTTACCTAATATTTGAGGCACCATCTCCAAACTGCAAAGTATCTAACACAATAAAAGACGTGGTAACATTTGCTGATGGAGTATGCTAAGATATAAAATTAAAAAGATTCAATAATTATGGAGTTAGATTTAAATTCGAACTTGGGATTACTTTCACAATTTTAACAAATCATACAAATGAAATGTTGCAAAAATATTTATATGGTGGTAGTACAACAGCTTAATCAATGAATAAGGAGCAAAGAAATATTATATTTATTTATAAAATTGATAAGTTACAACAATTTTTACAAAATTTATAAACAATACGGTATTTTTGAACATTGGTCATCTTGTATCGTAGGTTAATGCTGAAAAATGTTGTATCAATGATTCCTCTTTAGAAAACAATAACTTTTATATTTTCGCCATGAAGTAGCAGTTGAAACGATTCGTAAACCTTTTATCTGCTTCCAGGGCAAGACAGGACATTTATTAATGGTTTTTCATTCGTATGCAGAAAATAGTCCTGAAATTAATCGGTAGTTTCACAAATTACTCATTCGGACAACGAGACAATGTGTTTCTTCTTAAACTAAGTTACTCTGTACTTTTAGGTTATGAAATAAGGTACGAGAGACTGGATAAATGGGCACTAATAGATATAGGTGTCGTTAAAGTTGAATCTCCTTACGATTTTACTGACCAATCGTACAAGACAATATGTTCGTACACACCGTCAGTGATACCAGTTAGTTATGAAGCAAGGTACCAAGAGCCTGGAACTGATGCTATTGTGTTTGGATGGGGACATTTATTAAAATGGAGAAAGGTAAGGTTATACATTTCTTTTCAATATTGAGACTATGATTGTCGTGTGATAGACGATGAAATATTATAAAAATAGAGGCTCAAACATAGTCCTAATTCTAATTTGTACTTCAAAATATATCACGGATAGGTGTGTGGGCGTTCGTCATCATCACAAAAACTTTGTACTGAGAATTTTTACAGTGACAAAAAATTAATTGAGATCTTCATCTTAATTTTCTCCCAAAAATGCTGAAATATTAACAGAAACAAACATCACAATAATATAAATTTTCCTAATTTACACTTTTAGAAAAGTGATAACAAGAATCACAATCAAGCACATTTAAATTATGCTTCCGTAATGATAATTGATAAAGAAGAATGCAAGAAACATTATAGTGATTATGAAAATATGACTGAAGTTATAGACAAGTACATGATTTGTACATATGGACAGGGTAACATTGATGACCGTGGAGATCCTATAGAAGCGGGAAAAGCCCAATACAATGGATGTAATCCGAAAGACAAGAATTATGCGGTACGTTAATTAATATAGCTGTATGTTCAATCCGGCGACTGTAGAGTTGATTCTGTGGCTAAACAAATGGCTGCCGTGCAAAATACCACAGGTTTGATTCAGGCACGGAACTCTGTGTCATCCAAAAATTGTTGCTCCAGGTCTGGGTGTGATGTGTATGTGAAATTGTATGTTTGTTAACGTACTATCGTCATAGGGAAAGTCATACAAAGTGACGCAAATTTTTTCGAAAAATAAGTAATACCTAGTAAAAAATGGTCACGCTAAGCTTGCTATCCAATACCTGAAATATTCAGCTTTACTTTGGGAAAAAATATGTTAAAAAACATAAAAGGTAGACAGTTCAACAATGGCAAATAACATACGCATTTCACGCTTTGATACACGTGTAGTAGTAGACCGGTAATATAAAAAAAAAAACTTTTTTTTAGAGATGTTTAGAGGATCAGAGCAGACGGTTTATTGGAGCAGCAAGTCTTCCACTTAATGAGTCGGGGACAGAAATACAAAATGAAACTTTTTCTTTGCCAAAGAATGCATTGAATGAAACGTCATTTTTTAATGAGAGTGTTATACGCAAAAGACCTTTGGTATATAATGTTAATGGCCGAAGACACGGAATTTGTCAGGTTTGTTTTGAACAGCATAATTAATTATCGTCTTTATCTATTGTTGACTTAAAGACCACTTTTTAATACGTATATTGTAACAATGTTAGATTACAGTTTTTTTTGCAAAAAGCATGCTACACGGTGCTCGTATGATAAGTATAGAAAAGGCATAAAAAATTAAAGCTACAAAAAAGGAATAAAATTAAGTGGTATTAAATTACAAGAAACAAAAACAGCTATTAATATTAATGATTATTTCATTAGCAAAAAATTACTTAGACAACTAAAATAACCAAAACCAGATGGCGTATGCGGTTTCCATGAAAAAAATCTGAATATGCCTTTTTAATTTTGTTTCTATCTTTCCTTTTAGAATGATCATGGCGGACCACTAGTTACTTGGGTGGGAACCCACGAAATCCTCATCGGTATAGCCTCTGTGTTTAAAGTGTCAGAGGACTCTGAATGTATTGGTCCTTTTTTATACACAAGCACCCAATGTAACGGAGCATTTCTCGATTGTATTCTAACAACAGATAAATTAATAGTTTCTAAAAAGAAACAGAAAGATAAAACAAGGTAAGGTAAAATTTTTAGAAATATAAGAATTGTTTCTTTGTTTCTAAGCATTCATTTATAATTTTATATTAGGCGAGCTGTATGCAGAAAGAGACCAGGAGATGAAGGTCACCCCACAGTTGAACGACATATTTCTTGGCTACACCATCCAGCTGGGTGAGTAATATATGTTTTTCCTTTAAAAGGATTATTAAAAGGAGTGAAAATATCAATACCAGAATAAAATTTAGAATATCAACTCAATAATCATAAAATAAATTTATTATTCCCAGGGCCGCAGAAAATGAAAAAATTGGAAGAAATGGCCATATAGTAACATCTGATCCAGAAGAAGATGAAAAGGCACCCAATATAGATTTCAATCCTGAAGTGCATATCAGAAACATATCGCAAGACTTCTTAAATGTAAATAAGCCGATACCAAATAATCAGTTTGAGGGAAATGAAAGGTTTTCAGTAGTCAACAGTTATGGAAACAGAAACCAATATGTACCCAATTTATACGAAGTTAATGAACAATATTCTCATAGTCAACAATTCGGAACTGATCATTATATACCAGCGAATGTTCCAAATAATAATATACCTGCAAGTTGGGTTACACAGAATGGTAACAAGTTGGCACAAAGGCCTGTGCCAATTGGTAGATACGATACAAATGTTATGTCTCCGCCAATAATAAGGACTCCAGTACAAATAAGTGTACCAGTTGTCAACTATGATCGTCAGTCAGAAATATACAAACCAGCGCCTTTTAAGATTACAGACAAAGTATTGAATGGAGGAAATGAAGAATTTTTCAGAATGCGTCCCCAAATTCCTCTTCATGTTTGAGGATTATTTTTAAGACAGCGTAAACTGTATCTTTTATCTTTTTTTTTAAATTAAATGTATGTTTTTATACTTAATTAGGTGTAATATGTATTTGAACCTCCTTTAGTCCCTAACGTACTGTTCGAGTAACGATAATTCTGTTGGTTATGAAATTACAAAAAATCTACGTAAAATCAAATTCATTTCACTTAAACATTAAAATTTCTTATCGATAACAATAGACGACAGTAACGCCACCAGGGCCGGTGAATGATTTTCTGCTCAAACTTGAATAATTTAATCAGAAAAATGCAGAAAGTAGTGAAACTGATGCAGTATTATAGCAAACTATTGATTTCATTTTGTTTCAAAAATTAGGTTGTAGTTTTTGCAAATATGGTCACTTTTCAGTTCAACATTGCTATTATTTTGAATATTATCTTCGGTAAGTCGAAGGAAAGATAGTTTCATATTCATGTGTGGAGTAAACCAGGAATAATTATTGTTTTTATCGATACTATTTATTGTAGTGTCCAATTGCACAAGAAGAATCAAAGATGGTGCAACAGTGACAACAACTAAAAGATACGTGGTAAGTGAAACTTAAACAGAAAAAAAAACAATAAATAGGAGAAGAGATAGCCTTCGAGGAATATTACTATGATGTTAAGGGTGAATGTTTTCAAAGTAATGTACGAAGACAAGGACGTATTTTCATTTCCATAGCGACATAGTTTGTCTGGCATCATAACGAGGTTCATTGAAATGTGGATAGTAGTGTTTATAATAAGAGCTAAAGATTGAGTGCAGTAGAGTGCTATTTTAGAGCCTAGTAGTTCTCTTGATAAAATGTTTCTGGATGGATGATGACAAAAGTGCTATAGACATTTGTATATTTGTAGGCATACCTTGTAAAGGCTCCTTTGTCAGTAAAATTGTATGATAGTTGGGTTTGTGGAGGAGCTATTGTATCGTCGCTGTATATTATAACTTCAGCTGCGTGTGTAGACGATGTGGAATATCTTTATGCGATTGCGGGATACAAAAAATATGTCCCAGACAAGGATATTGAAACTGATCAGTGTACGAAAACAATGAAGAAAAAAGTGATTTATACTTGTGTTCCTGTGAGTAAGTAATTATGTAAATTTTTATAGAATATAATTCTAAATTGTAATATGGTAGTTAGAGATATGTCTACGAGATAATACTTAATGACTAACTCCGTGCTATTGTTGAGATATCTCGAAAATTTGGTAAGGACCGCTAAAAGCGGAAACGTTTGCATTTGCATTTGTTTGGATATGCGCAGCGCATGTACAATTCTTTTCTTTTTTCTTTAATATAATGACCTTGAGCATTTTACATTTAAATATAGGCACCACTTTTTTTGTTAGGGGAAAATCATCAAATGGCTTCTCTCGCCCAGTGTGAGGCGAGAGGGAGTGACAGACTCTTAATGACTATAGGGGTTATAACCCCTCCATTCCTTCTCCTGCTCTAGGCCGCAGTACCTTATTGCGATGACGGTTTTACAGTTTCTCTCGCTTTGCACCATGGCCTCGACTAAGACCGGACAAAACATGTAAATTTTTAAGACCGTAACCGTTAACGAACAGAAAATAAACATGGAATTAATTATTATCTTATTTTCAGAATACGAACTAAACTACCATCAAGTGGAAAAGTGGTCTTATATAGACATTGCTATAGTAAAAGTAGAATCGCCGTTTGATTTTAACGATAGCAAGTATGAAACGCTCTGTTCGTACAAACCTAAAGTTATAGGAGTTAATTATGAGCAACGTTTTCAAGAGTCGGGTATCGATGCCCTGGTGTATGGATGGGGGCATCTAGAAGTTTGGCGACAAGTAAGATTGACATATTGTCAATTGTTTTTAGGCGTAGAAAATTATTAAATGACTT
This sequence comes from Spodoptera exigua, assembly GCA_902829305.4. Taxonomy (NCBI): domain Eukaryota; kingdom Metazoa; phylum Arthropoda; class Insecta; order Lepidoptera; family Noctuidae; genus Spodoptera; species Spodoptera exigua. Next base: position 6,295,852 of record LR824624.2, read on the forward strand.
CTATCACCCTAGTGCATGTGTGGGAGTGTCGGAGTCTTACTGACTAAAAAGCACCACGTTTCTTCTTCTGCTCCGAGTCGGCCCTATAAAGATTACCATCTATGGTATTCTGATGGCTTTTTCGGATTGGATCTGGTTTTCGTCGGATGGCGAGCTACCGCTGTTATTCTGGCTGTTCACAGACAAGCGCTTACAGCAGTTCAAAATTGACTACGCAGTTGGCGTAGTTCCTGGGTAATCGCTGTCACACAACATGTAGCGGGTTTGATTCCTGAACGGAATAACTCGTTTGATATCAAGTCCACAATAAGTAAGAGTAATTCTGAGTCCACAATAGTTATCAGCCTAGGTGTTATGTGTTTGTAAAATTGTACGTATGAAAAGGCTTCTATGTCGCAGGAGATAATGCTAGTATATTTAAAGCTACTTACAAACTTCTGTAATACATTGTGTCCTCTTATTTTGTGACCTGGTGTGTCCAATAATGCGTCTAGCGAATGCACAACAGCAGAATTTCCTTCTGGCCAAAGTGAACCTTAGTTAAGATTTTTAGAACGCGATTAAAAAAATTGCCGTTTCCGTTATTTTTAGTCGCTAGATGTGCACTGTAGCAAAAGGTCACTTTGCTCAATCAATGTACTATACCAGTCAAAAATTTAACGGATGTTAAACCTGATCCGTTATTGGATGAAAAGATCAGATCAGATGATTTGCTATCATTATAATAAACTGTTTTCTTCTGTATACGTGCATCTAATTATTTCACATCCATTTTCGGTTCATCATCACATTGCTTACGCGCAAGTACCAACCATGTTATTACCATCTACAACGATACAAAACAGAATCACGGTACTTAATGCTAACTAACTATTCCTGTGTGATTTCAGCAAGGAGATACCAATAATTACAATCAAGGGTCATTGCGATATGCAGCTGTTAAAATTATAGATAAGGCTTTATGCAAAAATGAGTACAAATCATTTCCCAATATGAGTAACGTAATCGATGAATTTATGATATGTACAGAAGGGAAGGGAGAATTGGATGAAAATGGTAATTTAGTACTAGTTAGTGAAGTTGACGGTAAACCAAAACTTGAAGGATGTAAAGACTCAGTAGAGAAGTTATACGTAAGTATAGATTCTTTTTTTTATGGGATAATTCTGCAAACGAGCTAACGGATTAATCTGATGGTAAGCGATCGGCGCCACCAATATACACTCATAATTCCAAAGAAGTTGCTACAAGTGCATTGCCGACCTTATGTAGGTAATTAGGGATTTACGGCTATAAGATTTGGGGATTGAAGATGGGGGAAGGGAAGAATAGGGTCTCCTGTTTCGATTCTTGTTCTTTGGTCTTTGTTTAATCCTCCAATTCTTGTTAAAGATACGTGTAGTGATTGTTAAGTAACTAATATACCTTGTTAATCTGTTCTTGATAAGTGCGAAGAAGACAATGTTCAGTTAATAGTAGATAAAACACGTAGAGAAGTTTTAAGGTCAACAAACAAAACGTCTGATCACCCCAAAAATAATGCCAAAAATGGAACTCAACCAAGAAGAAGAATCATTACCCGAAAATCTGGGATTTGTCAGGTTAGTGATATTTGGAAAGAAATAAGCAGTGATGTATAATATCTTTAATATTTAGTACAATAACAACCTCACATTCCTACTTAGTTTTCAGTCAAATTCTGTAACGTCTAGTGGTCGGCTATTCTGGTTACTATACCTAAATCCCGTTACCATACCAATACCATACCATACAATTAGAATCCAGAATTTAGATCTTAGAAATTCATTGATCATAACACTCACCTTTGAGAAGCCTTCCTTAATAAAGGCCACCCCTCGATATGGTCAAATTTTAATTATCGAATGAAAAATTTGTTCTCCTTTGGAGAGGAGGGCCTTATGCCTGCAGTGAAATGGTTTCACGATGACAATAGTGACGACATCGAAATAGTCTAATTCTGTTGGTAAACTTTTAATTTTGATTTTCTTTTAGAATGATCACGGTGGACCTCTAGTTACTTGGGTGGGTGCCAACGAAGTGCTAATCGGTGTTGCATCCGTTTTTAAAGTGACGAGTACCTCCAAATGTACCGGACCCTATCTCTATACAAGCACACGGTGCAATGGAATGTTTCTGCATTGCATATTATCGTCTAAAAGAAGGTGATTTTTGGCATTGATTGACAAAATTGCTGGTATTCTATTACAGGCTAAAGATGATTTCAAAAATTTACTGTATTACTCGTATTATGTATTTAAATGTTTATATGTAAACATTGATTTGGCAATTTTAACGTGTGTTCGGTTTTCGCACAGAATAGTCTTTGTGTCATCCACAAAATTATTGTTGGGCCCTGTGTGTCATATGAAATAGTATGTGTGTGAACGCAGTCACGACTCAGGAGAGAAGAACCGTTGGGAGAAACGCTCTTTTTTTAAAGATGCAAGAACTTTATATAACTGCTTTATTACATAAAGAGTAGTACAATATCCATTACTTTAGTGAGAAAAATGACGCTTTCCTCATAGTCATGTATGCTTCTTAACCTGCTTTAAATTCCAATTTCACTGGCTTTATTTATCTTGATATAGATCACTACTAATTCATTAATCTTAATTTTACAGAAGAAGATCCATATGTGATAGTCCACCGATCCAAAGAGGTTATGAAACTGTTGAGAAATTCATTTCATGGAAAAGTCATCCTGCTGGGTTAGTTATTTCTCAATGGCCGGGGGTTAAGGTTTCGAAACCTGACAAGTACGAATGTAACGTTTTTCGAGTTATACGTACTTTCTATGATTATTTAGACACCACTGATCCTGACCTTATCTGTATATACCTATATATGGGCTTATGTTCACAGGCCGGCACAGAATGAAATTGATATCGACAATCAGGAAAAACCTGAGAATCTGAAGATGAAAAGGGAGTTTTCGAAATTAGTTAAGTTTTCCGACAATCAAATGATTGCCCTTAGACCACAGAAACCTATTAGTAATACATAACAATAAAAAAGTTTTTTATGTTTTTTTTTTAATTTATTATTCTTAATAGGTATGTCTATATTAGGACGGATTGTTATAGATATAAATATTCACATTAAAAAAATATTTTCATTTCATTTTATTTTTACACATCAGAGTGAACAGTTAAAAATATATGTGCCACAATATTTCATCCAGATCTGTTCACTAGTTTTGAGTAACAATGCAACAAGACATACATGTTAAATCGAATAAAATTGGAAGTAAAATAGGATCGTTGGAAGTAAAAACGAAGTAGTTATGTAATAAAAGTGTAATAACATAATTTCGCATTGTTTATAGCTTTTGAGTAGATTTACAAAAATCTGTTACGTCAATATATAACAAAATCAATAAAAAAATAAATAATATAAAGATACAGATATCAATTTTGGTATACCCGGAACTCAGAAATTCACGAATACCTAGAAATCCCAACTATCATTGAAAAAACAAAACGATACCAAAACAAATACAAGAAAATATGGAACTCTCATCCGAAAACTCTTTCACAATCATTATTGGTGTAGAACCAACACAAGAGACTCAAAATGTCCGAAGTGCATTTACTAACATGCATTTTACACATATATATATCACACCAAGACCCGGATCAACAATTTGTAGATCACACAAAGAGTTGTCCCGTGCGAATCGACCAGGCGGCATTGCGTGGCAGCCATTTAGTAGCCTAGCCACCGCGCCAACCGTGCCGTCAAGGTCAGGTCTTTAGGTTTTCATTAGGTAGGTAGTTTTGTGTTGTAAACAGATCATTTTTATGAGATCGGACAGTTAACGAACAGACGAATTACCTGATGGTAAGTGGGTGGGGCCGATTGCACATTGACGCCCGTAAGAAAAAAAAATTAGAAACTCTATAGGAATGGTTGCCATTATGATTTTATTGAAACGTATGACAAATATAATTAAATTATTAAAAACTATTTAGTACATTTTTTAGATTTTGCCGAATACTTTAGATTTTTTAATGTTTATACAACCAGCTTTTTTGGGGGAAATATTATCAATGATGTCTCCTAGGCTCGGTGGGTTAAGAGTGATTATCGGATTCTTACTGACTAAAAATCACCGCGTTTCTTATCCTGCTCCAGGACAAGGCCGCGTTACATTATTGGGCTTGTGTCGCAACCGCTACAATTTTCATACCCTTTCATCATTTCTAATGAGTTAAGGGTTCAAGAAGCATGGTCTGCTGTATGTAGGTATATCGTCGATTTCAAACCCAACGAAAGCTGTAACGACGTTACTAGAAAACAATAAAAGACTTGTTTTGCTTATATCCAATTTGATTAAGCCTACTAAAATAAAAAGGCGGAAAATTTATTTTTTATTAATTTTCGATAAAAACTAGCCTCGTATTCAAGATGTTTGCATTCAAATTGATATTCATAATCATTTTTATTTTCTTTTACGGTAAGCAGTAGTCATTTTAAATCCAAGACAACAAATTTGTGTACTCGTTGGGACGTTCAAATAAAAAAAAACCAAACTCTTCAGCTTTAAGAATACATATATATTAAATATTTTTGTTCATCGCACATTATTTTTACAGGTTGTGAATGTCAAAGAAGAGTACAGAATGGAGCTGTCGTTACAAACAATAAAACTTACGCGGTAATTAATTCTATTTACACCTAAATACATTTTAAATATATTTATTTGTATAACATTAACATGGGTCCTTAAATCTAAACTCGCCAAACTAGTTGGTTTGATGGCGATATATTCCATATTACTACTTTATCTGCACAAACCGTCAAGCAAATAACAAAAGCCCCTAAAACAGTAAAGTAGATATTTATTCCAATCTGCCACCACTTCATGCCGTAACACCTGTCTGAATTAAAAATCACAAATATACAACCATAACTAGTAATCTCAACCCTATGTATATTGAACTTTGTGATACAATTTTGGATGCCATCTATGTTCATTCAAATAAACTATTTATCTCAACGCTTCAAAATTGGCGGAGAAGACTCCACAGCGCTTATTTTCTTACTAAAAGTGGTTAACTAGCGGATAGGTAGATGGCGTTTTCTTAAATAACAATTTCATATCCCTGCTTTCATTGGCGCTGGAAAAACGTACATATTACTTTAAAGATTCTTTTAAGGATCATTTTAACAAGGAAGCAAAGTAAATAAATCGAATTGACACAGTGGCCACAAACGCGAATTGTAATGATCAATTCAAGTTTTGAATGACTCCCAATTTCAGTTATAAAAACTTTACAATTACCCAAACTCTAAGAAATAGCATAGGACCTAAAATAGTGCCTTGCGTAACCCCTCTTTTACCCAAATTCAAATTCAAATTCATTTATTCATAAGAATACAAGCTTACAGTAACACCAAAACGCTTATATCTATACTAAGCTTACAGAAAAATAGCTTTTTTTTTTTTTTTTTTTTGTGAGGGGAAAATCATCAAATGACTTCTCCCGCCCAGGGCCGGGCAGGAGGGAGTGTCAGACTCTTACTGACTAAAAACCCCCCTGTTCCTTCTCCTGCTCTGTGCCGAGGTCGCGGTACCTTATTGCGCTTACCCCGCAACCCCGGCTGAACATCAGCCCTTTAGGGCCCCGTCTGTGGTGGTCTATTGGCTCTTTGAGGCGCGCGCGGAACGCTACGCGCCGTACGCTCGGGCCTGGTTCTGGTCGGGCGGCGAGCTGCCCTTACTCGCCGACCGCAGGCCCGTACTTACGGTGGCCGGAGATCGTCCCTCGATCCCCGACGCCCGTAGTGTCGCCAGTTGCGGCTGCTGGGGCGTGAGGAGGAGGATTGCTCCCTCACGCGGGCCGCCTCTCTCTTTGCGAGCATGACTGCTTCACAAAAGGAGGAGACGGCGTCCCAGTTCCTCTCACTCCGCACCATGGCCTCGACTAAGGCCGGGCGCGAGAGGTCGCCGTCGCCGATCACTTCCCTGAGGATACGGCGGTGCTCAGCCCAGGCAGGGCATACCGCTACCGTATGCTCCACCGTATCCTCACAGAAAAATAGCTAAGATTACAATGCAATAATAAAATATATATGTATACAATTAACAAAGACAAAAAATCATAAATTATTTCATAAAACTATTCAGAAAAGGGTAGAACATTTTCTTTATGACATAAGGAGCATCAAAAAATATGTCTGCATCCGGAGTATTCTGTAGAAAGCTATTTATTAATGATACTAAGAAAACTTATAACGCAATCGGCAAAAAGTTGTTATGTTTTATTAAATTTAGTTTAATAATCATCTACATATTTTCAGGTGTATTTTCTCAAAGCGGCTGTGTCGCCACGGTATTACGAAGGATGGGTATGTGGTGGAGCACTTGTATCCCCCGAGTTCATAGTGACGTCAGCAGCTTGCGTCACTGATGTCACCCATCTCTATGCTATAGCGGGTTACGATAAATACGTGAGAGACACAGAAATCGACAACGATCCTTGTACAAAAGCAAAGAAAAAGAAAGTTGTGCTCATCTGTACACCTAAAGGTAAGCTAAGACAGCAATTGTACATTATATACCATCTTTTGCTCGCGACTTCGTTCGCGTGGAATAGTGACTTCCACCAGATTTTTTGTTTTACCCACATCGTTCCCGATCTAGCGGGATTTTCGGGATAAAACTATTATATGTCCTTTCTCGAATTCCAAACTATGTCTGTACCAAATTTCACACAAATCGGTTCAGTAGTTTACGCGTGAAAAAAAGACAAACTGACAGAGTTACTTTCACATTTATGATATTAGTTTGGATGATTGGTTCAGAAAGGACACAGTAACCATGTAAAAAAGATTTATATATTTCACAAACAATTACTGAATAAACTTCTTGTCTTTAAAATATTTTTAAATTTAAAAACACAAAATTTATTGAAAATAACTACTCGACTTACTCACGTGAATTAACTGAGAAAACCTCTAATAGTTTCAAGTTACGATGGGATTTTTATCCAGTCTGCATGACGTTGCTTACGAATGAGAGACTCGTTGTGACTTGTAACTGGTTGATATTTTAGATGTTGATTCACGTGAGTAAGTCGTCGTTATTTTAAATAAAATTAGTATTTCTCACGATAGAAGTCAATTATTTTGTAAAAAGGCAATAAATAAGACATTAATCATAAAATTGAATTTGGCTTTTTTCACATTGACGTATTTGACTGATTATGTTTGGCGCGGTGGCTGTATAACTGGGTGGCGCGCAGTGTGTCGCGAGTTTGATTCCTGCACGAAACAACTCTTTGTGTGATAAACAAATTGTTGTTCCGGGCCTGGGTGTCTCGTGTATGTAAAATTATATGTTTGTAAACGCACTTACGATAAAGGAGAAAATCCTAGATATTTAAAAAGAAAGAAAAAGTATTTGATGGGATACGCATACTTAGTAGTGTGGTGTTAAAAACAACTGTTCCGAACAGTACCTATCAACGTTATCCTAATAACGGTTTTTATTATTTTAGCTTACGAATTGAAATATGAAGAAATAGAAAAATGGTCATACATTGATATAGCCGTAGTGAAAGTGGAATCTCCCTACGACTTTCAAGATAAATCGTTTGCAGAACTTTGTTCTTACATACCTGTACCTATAATAATTAATTATGAAACAAAATATCAGGAGCCTGGTGTTGATGGCATCGTCCTAGGTTGGGGTCATCAATCCAAATGGCGACAGGTAATATTAATTAATCCAGTGCATTACATTACAAATTCTATACGTCACGTACACGACAATCTAAATCATATTTTCCTGCCTATTTTATATATATAATTCTACTGTATGTGTGTATGTAATTGAACTCTTCCTAAACGGCTTGACCGATATAAAGGATTTTTTCTGCAAGAGTTAGGATGGCGCCTTGAATGGTTTAGGTTACATATTAAAATTCTGTGATGTCTTTCTAGCAATTAGACCCAAGAGACTATAACCAAGAAAAGTTGCACTATGCACCGATACTAATACAAAATAAAGAAGATTGTAAAAAAGAGTACGCTGTATATAAAGGAATGGATCAAGTTATAGACAAATATATGATTTGCACTTTTGAAAAAGGAAATATAAATGATGCAGGAGAGACTATAGTCAAAGCTCCACCCAGAGCGCAGGGATGCAAATTTAGCCCAAATGGACTACGCACGTTTGATGGCGTTTCTGTAAGTTTCTTTTCCTAGAGTTATAAGAACAATTTGCTATAAGCAACAAAAAGCAACAAATAGTTTTGTGTTTATTTTCAAGTTTGAAGTGAATTACATTTACGCCCTCATAGTCTCATAAACAAGTCTCGATTTCCTTAAATCCTTCGGTGCGCGTGACTATTAATTGCGCACTCTTAAATAATTTCTTGCTCGAAAGCTATTTTACAAGAAATTATTTCTTGTATCATCGTTTTGTCCTGTTTTCAGTGTGAAAATGTCAACTCTCTAGGTGATGACATGGATTTAGTAGAAAATACAAGAAAAAACAATGGACTACTAAATAATCGAACAGCTAATGCAAAAGTAGATAAAAAATCAAATAATGTCAACAATAAAATTATGAATGGTTCAACAGTAGAAAAAGGATCACTAAACATTAACAATTTGGGAAGAATGAATACTAGAAGGAATGGGATTTGTCAGGTGAGATATTTTTTTATAATCTTTCTTTCATTACCTAAATTGCTAGTATATATATATTTTGTACACGTGTGTGTGTAACACGTTTAATTTCCCTGACTACACTTACGCAATTTGACTCGCTTCTCGACTCCAATTGATAGTAGTGTACATTTTATCGTAAAATATTAATTTTAAAAATAAATTAATATTAACGATAAACAACCCAACACAAATCTCAACAGTTCCGGTGAAAAATTTGTTCAATCAACTAACCATGCAAAAACAACCCAACAGAATTATAATATAAGTAAAGAAAATCCTGAAATAGAATTTCGTATAATTTTAGAAGGCTAAAGTAGTTCCATACATTCCAACCACATCTTCTGCGAATGTCGAAAGTGACGTTCAAGCAACGGATGACAAAAAATACAGACGAGATAGCATCGTTCTTTGATAAAACTGACCTTTTCTCCGATTACCGAGATTCATTCCCTTTTGTAGAAAATGATCATAGTCCAGCAGTAGATTCTCTCAGGTCGTTGACTTGGTACTTTCTAGAATGATCATGGTGGACCCATGGTGACATGGGTGGGAGCTCACGAAGTGCTTATTGGAGTCGCATCAGTGTTCAAAATCACCGAAGCACTTGAATGCATTGGACCGTATTTGTTCACTAGTACTCAATGCAATGGAGCATTCCTCGATTGCATACTACGGTCTGATCCGGAGAAAACGGATACTATGAGGTAAGAGCCAGATTAATCGTTCGATTTTCTACTTACGTGTAATAGAAATAAGTTTAAAAATATTGTGCGACAAGTATTAGTAGACATGCATGTTGTTCGGTCCCGGATAGGGTGACGATCCTGTTATCAAAATCAGTAGCAGTTTCTATAGTGCAGATTTTTTAAATGCTATGCTTAATCTGATTATTGTTAATCCAACTTGTACCCAGCTATTACAATTTTGCTAAACCGAAAATCTAACCCAACGCTAGTAAAACACATAGACGTAGATTTACTAAGATTGGTGTAATGCAGTTTTCTCTTAGCCTGCGATAAAATACTTATCTCTTATTTTCCTTTGAACAGACGTGCAATTTGCGATAATGCTACTAGCGCTGGATTCGAGCTAATTGAAAAAAAGATTTCATGGAAACATCACCCTGACGGGTAAGTTCTATAAAACGTTCCTTCTTAATATTATTAATGTGAAAGTTTATGGAATACACTTTTAGATGTAGGTATGTTCGTTATTGCAATCACGTGCGACGTGCTTATTCTTCAATTGAATGCTGAAAAAGAAAAGGTAGTCGTTGTAAAAATATCGAAACAAGAGTATTAGTCAACTATTGAAGAAAGCAGCGTAATATAATGACTAAACACTTAATATCACTATAATTGAATGATAGGGACAACAAAATAAAGTATATCATATCAAAATCGATTGTCCAAGACAAGATGGGATAAGTTACCTGCATGGTAAACAATATGGAAAGACCGCAGCATCAGATTTCTTTTAATATAAGCGTGATGATCGCGTCACTTACAGTTTATAAAAAAATGTTGATACAATAGATGCTTCGAACTACTTGAGAAAAAGCCGAGGATAATTTATGTTTTTTTGTTTTATTACAGGCCTGCAGAAAACGAACTGCACGACATTCATGCACCAACTATAACGAAAAAACCGTTCATAAACCAAGTCAATAAAAACAGTACAGAAGCTAAACCATACAAATTGGTTGAAATAAACTTAACAGCACATCAAAATAATTCTCTAGCTGAACACACAGTTCAGAATAACACAGTCATTTACAATGCAACGAAATTAATTAAGGATAGTCTTGATTTAAACCTTCAGCGTATTACAAAAATGGTTGAAATTACAACGCCAACCTCGAAAACTACGACGCCTAACAATGTTACATCTCTAAACACTGTTTCACCAACAACTAATGATAATAACGCTACCATAGCTAACTTAGAAAATAGAAATAATATCACGAAGACTACAAATTCGATGAAAGAAGCTACTACAACAGTCGCACAGTCACTTGCAACAAAATAATTATGAAATGAAAGCCTGAAGATTATTATTGTTTGTTTGAACGCATTAATTTCTGGAACTACTGGTTCCAACTGAACAATTCATTTTGTGTTGGATAGATTATTATTGATTGAGGAATATTATATCAAAAACGCTAGGTTCCGACCAACAGAAGCCGAGCAGCGAGTAAACTATCCAGAAGTAGCTAGTGTTAAATAAATGTTTAATAAAGAATAATAAAAAGCAAAACAGCAGAATTTTTAAATTCGAGTGTATTTTGATTCATGTTGCCTTGCACGAATGTGCTGACTACCTGATGGTTACAGATCGGCGCTGTCGCGCAACAATAAAGGAGGTTTAAGTACATTACCAGCCTTTTAGGTTTTTTTTGTGAGGGGAAATCATCAAATGACTTCTCGCACCCAGGGCGGGAGGGAGTGTCAGACTCTTACTGACTAAAAACCCAACTGTTCCTCCTCCTGCTCTAGGCCGAGGTCGCGGTGCCTCATTGCGCTTACCCCGCAACCGCGGCTGAACATCAGCTTGGGTCTGGTTCTGGTCGGGCGGCGAGTTGCCCTTACTCGCTCTCCGCAGACCCGCGCAAGCCTCTTAGGTACTTATATAATATAAAAAATAAGATTAAAATATGAAGCAACATATCATCGTATTTACGTGAAAAATAATTATTTAAATACCTTTGTAGGCTTGAAGTTTCGACCCGGTTGCACAGGTCGTGGTCGCAATGAAACGCGAAAGATCAAAAGTTAGTAGAATATGAAGGACGAAAGTATGTATTCCTGTAATATAATTTAAACTACAGCTTAACGCGTACTCAGCGCCGTTCAGTATTGATCTACGCATCCTGCCTACCGCGTTTTTATCGAATTTGTTTTCAATCTCGCCGTGATTAGATTATGTATATTTTATGGCACATCGTTACACGACTTATAGGTTTGTGAAGGGTATATATGTACTATATCTTAATGTGTATGTAGTAATGTTTCGAACATATCTCCTTTTGAATTATAATTTTCGTGAGACATATTAAATTAAATATAAGATTTTATGGTTTAGCGACTTAACAAGCTTCAAGAATATTTCCTGTGCAACTTTCTTCGCGTCATTCCGCTTTTAAACATGATTCCCTGGGAGGCTTGAAACAAATCGAGTTTCTCCAAAAAGTTGAGTGAGTAAGCCGTTAAACAGCGTATTTGGTCTATTGCTTGCCATCAGGTGACCCGTCAGCATATGTGCCAAGCTATCCCAAAAATAGGTTCAGCAGGTACTGCAGTGCATCAATCATTAATGTATCATGCCCACATGCGCGAAGCGGTTTGCCTCCAGTTTTATAATCAGAACTGCTAAGATGGATTTCTTTGGCGGAGCCTCTGTTCCCCGTATGGGTCTCTCTCAGTTTCAAGATCCAAGTGAATGGCTGAACATAACGAAATAAAAAAAAATATCAGGTAACAAAATTCGCAAAAGACGCTGTTAATTTTTCATCTCTGTTTATCTACGGTGCAAACTGCACGATGTCATATCACCCCGCAAAAGTAGGTTAACAAGGTGTTATTTTTCAATTTTTTTTCGACATCTATGTCGTTAAAAGTTACGTGGATGTCGTTAGTCCAATTAGTGGATACCCCACGGATTCCAGTCTTTCAGTCGTACGAAAATGTTTCAAAAGATAAATACACAGTTTTCCTAATATTTACTTAACATTTTTTTTTGTTTAAATTGCAAGTCCCATAGTTTATTTACTTGTTTACTTGCGTTAGTTAGTCAGAGGTAGGGTATTAGTAAGTACCCTACTCAAACTTTAAAATACCTAATATGTTTTTTGTTTGCAAAGCATTCAATAAGTTTAGTAGTGTTCACGTCTTGGCTCGTTGGGGTCGCGAGTTTTGTTCGTATTCACGTCTTATTCCTTCTATATACTCGATATGCGTTTGCACATACACTGATAAGAGACTTAGTCTCAAGACCCCATAGATGAGACTTGGATTTAAAACCTGTTGCCGTATATACGTCTCATCCCTAATAGTAAACCTTACATGCTATTGGCAAGACGATCAACAAAATTCATATCATAGAAGTCGAATTTAACGCTACGAAGAACATGACATACCAATACTGTAGGTAATTCGGCACGAATAGGCCGACTGTGACACCACGGTGCCAAATGGACTGAAGCTTCAGCGACACAAAATACCGGCGTGAAACAATCACAGCATTCTTTTTTGCCATATTAATGAGGTGACCAGAGGTCCAAGTTTTACCCCATCCTCAAATTACTTACATTCAAAAAGTCGACAATGCACTTAAAACTCTTAAGGTATTGTTGGTGTTCATGAGCAGCGCTTACTGTTTACCATTAGCTGACCCGTCAGCAAATTTTCTGACTTATTTATTAAATAAAAAACCTTTTCGCCTAAATCTCTATACAGCGCCGTCAGTGTATTATGGCAATGGCAAAAATTTGATTTAAACTATTACATTTTTATTAGAAAAATGCATTTTATCAGACACTTGTTGTAGTGATGTTATAAATTCTTTTATTATGAATACCTTAAAAAGAATAAAAAGTCATATTAATTGTCAAATGATCACAAACCACCCAAATAGATTAGCGAAAGTCTTGATGGAGAAAACTCACGCAACTCGTCGACTAAAACGAAAAATGCCCCAGGACATACTTAAAGCACATTAAAGTAAAGTAGGAAGTGACTCAGGTCACATTCCGAGCATGTCATGACAGACCCCGACCAGCCAACTAGACCAGCCTACTTAATGTCCCCAGTATGTGACAGATCGTAGTGAATAAATGGAAAAAAAAAATTATTATTTGTCAGAAACTATGCATGCAACCAGTAGGTACTCAGCATGAAAAAAATCCATTCACCATGCCATTTAATACGATGGGACCAAAAATGACAAAAAGTAACTATGGGCCTTTCCCAACTTTTTCGTAATAAAATTTAAATCAATTCATAAAGTTTAAATAAATATTATATCAATCACATTGATTGATATTAAGATTAGAATTTGAAAGATCAAAGTGTACAGGATCATTATTTTGGAGTTTATGATCATTTTCTTTTAATTATTAATGGTGCTGTCAGAAACTTAAGCCGTCATCTACAATATTAAGTTGATATTAGATGAAAATTAAAGGAAAGGAAAGGAAATAATTTCAGGAAAGGGTGGGATGGTACCTGTTGGATGACGCCAGCTTATAACTTCCTCAATCAGTTATATACCTATATACTAATATGTATTATAAAGAGGTAACATTTTCATTTTATTTTATTTACATTTGTAAGTTTGTATGTTGGTATGTAGGGGGAAATCTTTGGAACCGCTGGGCAGATTGCCAAAATTCTTTCACTGATAGATAGCTACAATGTTCCTGAGTGCTATAGGCTATAAAACATCATGCTACGATCAAATAAAGCCGAGCAGCGGTAAAACCGAGAATAGCTAGTTCAATTATGAAAATATAATGATACCAAGAATTGATTTCGAATTGATTTCAAGAAATTGGCATCGCCTCTAGATGCTCACTATACGAGAGGAGTGCTATGGAATTACAAATTTGACACTTGGGGATCAGAGTTTGGGATTAGGGTTTAGAGATAGGCGATGAGGGGTTGGGATTTTCACTTAGAGACTGCGAGAGTGAATTGGCATTTGGGGTCAGTTAATAGGGTAGGTTACTGGGCATTGCCAATTTCAGGATTAGAGATTGGGGTAAACTAAACCTCAAGGCCAGTGATTCCAGCCGGGGTGGCAGGGTAAGCAGCCGGGGTTGTGGGGTGAGCGCAATGAGGCACCGCGGCACTCGGCCCAGAGCCGTAGAAGGAACAGGGGGGTTTTTAGTCAGTAAGAGTCTGACACTCCCTCCCGCCCGGCCCTGGCGGGAGAAGACATTTGATGATTTTCCACTCACAAAAAAAAGGCCAGTGATTCCATGACTTTGAATACAATTCATTGTCATACAATCGATTCGAAGACCAATCAACCAGAAATGCACAAACCTTGGTCGAGCTCAACCAGTGACAGCAAAACTCACGTAGATTTTAAATTGGATTTGTGTTCTAGTCCTGTTCCAAACAAGGCTGGAGTTAGTCCCTTTGTTTGTGTATCGGTACTTCGTGTACACAACACTGATTGGTACATCAATACCTATGTCCAATGTGTTCACTGTGTTACTATAATAGTATACTACTGGCTTTTGGTTGGGAATTTGTGCGTGCAAAAGTTAGTCTTAATTTTGAGCGAATTTTTTTTTCAGAAAAATTCGTTGAAAATTTATGAATTTGGCATCGGTCTTGCCGCGCAATATACCAGAGATATGTATAGTAATGAGGAAAAAACCAATATATTAAAAATAGATACAACCATAGCCTGCCCGTATGCCAACTTATATCATAAAAAACCTAATCTCGTTTACAGAGTAGTTCGTATGGGAGAGATAATTGTCGCTTTTAGCATTATATTACAAGCATTTTTTACATGTTGTATTTCTGTTGAAATTAGGGGATGAAACGAATATATTGAGAGAAAATGAGTCCAACTGTTTCAGCCGTTCTCGAGTTTTAGTGATACTAAAGAACAGGAATCAGTTTCTTTTATAAAAAGAAGATTAATAATATTATTGATATGAGTGGTCCGATTAGTATTCCTCGAGATTCAGAATACAGTCCTTAACAAAAAAGAAAGTTTTTAAATAGGGATATCGTAAGATATTACAGGAAGCTTTAAAATAATATAATATGCGACTCAGCAAAACCCAGTATTTTCACCGTCACGTCGGAAAAATTTGCATTCTTTCATTCATAAATCTCTTTCATCCCCAATTAGAGTAAAAATGCCTTTTTAATAGTTCCCTGCACCTGCGTCTGTTAATTTGCCTTTGTTGAATTTTTTAAGAAGCTCTTTAAGAAAGGTAAGCCATGAGATTTTGTTATAAAAAGTTATGCCGACTTGTGCGAAAAATAAAATGGCCGATTCCGGTATTCAAACATTTCCTTTTTATCGTACTGAAAAAAGTAATTGTGTTATTAGACACTATAACGACTTAGCACATATTAATTTTGACTGCACGGTCGCACGGAATAAAACTTTGTGAGATCCAGAAATTGTTGTTTCGGGTCTGGGACGCTTGTGTATGTGAATTTACATGTTGTAAACGCACCCACCACACAGGAGAAAATCATAGTGTGGGGCAACGTATCAAAAAAATCGACGGGTAAAAGATAGTAGTTTAGTAGTTTTTTGGATATGTTTCCCATGTACCATAATATCAACCGTATATCAGATTCAATGCTAGACTCCATTCTATGACTGAGAAATTTTGAAAAAGCTGTAAACAATAAAGTAACTCTCAACTTGATTAAGGCACAGCTCGAGATCACTTTTTCTTTTTCTTATTGTTTTGTGGGATAGGATAGACTATGGGCTGAGGGATCACCTGGTGGTAAGCAACGGGCGCCGGTAATGGGCATTTGCAACACCAAAGGAGTCACAAAAATGTGTTGCCAACTTTTTCTGGGTAGTTAGGGATTATTAGTTGGTAATAGCACTTGCAAAAACTGGACCAACAGAACAGTCTACCAAATATCGGAAAAGCTACTCTTACGCGGATTTTAAACAAAAAAAAGTATGAAAAACAATGTTATCGCAGGACGCAAGCAAATCTCAATAAAGCCGTTGCACAAAAACAAACGCAAACGAAGCGAGTCTGAAAATAAAACGCGATCGAAAACGTTAGCGCTACGGTCATTCGCAAAAGGAAATCGAAGCTTAACTAGATTGACTGCGTTCAACCGTTTGCGTATTTGTCATCGGCAAACTACTTGTGGCCTGTTTGACCTGGTCATGAGATATTGATCAGACATATATTTTTTTATATAAAACTATCAGACCCAGCCACGCGTTGCTGTGGCTAAGGTAAATAATATTGTGACTATAAATTGAGATGTAAGCTATCCTATCTTTCAAGTTGGATCAAAATGCACAAGGAATGCAAATCAAATTTAAAATCGGTTTAGTAGTTTAGGAGTCCATCGCGGACAAACATGTGACACGAAATTTTTATATATAAAGAAGATTTACATTTATGTGCGTGCTTCTGCGAAACTGGCTAGATGGACTAGTAGTTAGTATACATTTTTAAAACAGGACAGTTCCCTAATTAAAAAAACATATACTTAACAAAAATCACCAATCATTACGATACTTAATCACAATTAGTTTTTTTTAAGTGTGGGAGAGCCATGCTTCGGCACGAATGGGTCGGCTCGACCGGATTGATACCACGGCCTCACAGAAAACTGGCGTGAAACAACCACAGCGTTGTGTTTCGCCGTGTGAGTGAGGTTACCGGAGGCCCAATCCTTTCCCTTCCCGGACCCTCCCCAATCCCTAAATCTACATATCCCTAATCCCTAAAAGGTCGGCAACGCACTCGTAACTTCTCCGTTGCGGGTGTCCATGGGCGGCGCTGATTGCTTACCATCAGATAATCCGTCTGCTCGTTTGCCGACTTATTACATAAAAAAAAAAAATTTACGATATACTGAATAAATATTAACTTTTTCAAACATTTTTTAAGACTAATAAGTACCTACATGTGTATGTTCTCTGTCTGTAGGTACTCACATAAAATGTAGGATTTGACATTTCGGATTTTTTTTAAATTAACTTGTTGTAAATCACTCTAAACTTTTCAACTGTTATGTTGCATTTATGTAACGTTCATTAAAGTTAATAAACATTTGGTTAATCGAAGCTCCGTGGGGCCTGGGCCCCGAGTCTACTATTTTCAAAGTGTTGTCATTCCTACACGATTCCATTGTCATTTTGGTAAAAGTTCGTAATCTATTAATTCAAAATGGCTGATCATTGGCGTTCGGCGATGTCGTAATAGAATTATAGTACGAGATATCTTGTAACGAATTATAAACAATAACTGCACATTAATATTCTAAACGTAAGTCATTGAATAAAGGAACTGACATTTTTTATTAATTTACCGCATTATGTCAAATATTCATTAGTCATTATTTACGAGATTACCGTTCTAAAGAATTATTTCAATGAAGTGGCATTGGAAAGTCATATTGACGCTATCGTGTTAGTAGATTACTAAAACTTGTCAAAATCAAGATTTTTGCAACCGATGATCTACTATTCTGACACTATTGTAATAGTAGACTCGGGGCCATGAAATCAGGAACACATTCATATCGCAGATATGTAAAGGTAATCAGAAAGGAGGTGAAATGATTTACTAAAAACAACAGAACCTTTTACATAGGTGAGAGTGTGGGTTGTCTTAAAATAATGAATCTGATTATGAATCTGTTGACTACCCTTCATAATCACAGGTCTTGGACAATTTCAACAAAAAGCTATGATGAATGAAAAGTATTTTCACATTCTATACCAAAGTGACCCTCGTCAAATTCATTTGGTGACTGGACAGGTGTTGTGTAGGATTTTCAGGTCAATCTGTCTTGTGACTCAAGATTTTTTTTAATTCTTTTATATGTAAGAAGGTTATTTAATTCATTTCCTTTGGGGGCGACATTTTTTGAGGAAAACGAAACAAACTCGCAATTCACTAACTAACACTTAGGACGTCAAAAACTCCTTAGAAATTCGTGTCAAAGACACCTATGTCAGAAAATAATATTACATTTCACATCAAGTGGCTACTTTCGACTAGGTACCTAAGTATAGCTCTTAAGTATCACGGTGAATTTAGTGATAAAAGCGCACAATAAACTTTTTATAATAAATATTTTTTGCTTATTTTAATAAAATACTAGAGTCAGCCAGTATTAGTTTAGACTATAATCTATAGTCTACTTATTAAGATAGTATAGTAGACTTATTAAGACTAGAATTTCACTTAAACTTGATCAATAGTTTCTACCTGAAAGAGTAATAAACGAAAAACTAATCAACTTATAACGTACGAACTTTTGCTTTTATAATAGTAGTAGGATTTCTTACAAATTAATTCATGTATCATCATCCTCAACCTATAAAATAGTGCCCAGTGGTGAGCAAAGGACTCTTCTCACACGGAGAAGGTTTGAGCTTTAATCAACACGCTTGTTCAAGGCGAAATGGCGATTTTAACCTTATCTAGGTTTCCTCATGATGTTTTCTTTCGCCGTATATCAGTAGTGTCTTAGTAATCATAGAAAAGTACATATATCTCGGAAGAAGTCACATTGATACTTGCCAGGTTTCAAACCCTCATTCATGAGTAGCTGGCGCATTACCCTTAGGCCCAACACGACTTCATGCATCACGAGAAATTTATTACCAAATGACTAAATATCAATTGGAAATTAGATTTAGATTACATAATGATTATATTTCACAATCTTGCTATAGCCGACATTTATATTTCCAATTTGACAAAAAATATTCGCGCCTTGTAAAAACATACTGACATTCAACAGAATAACAATCAGTCTGAATGCTGACCCCGTGTTATCTAGGAATAGTATGAGAAACATGTGGGTTGAATTATATTCTTTAGTCCGTCAACCACTTGATATTGGCGTAAATCATATTTCTTTCCCTCGAAATGATGGATGAGGTGGCAGTGAAATCGGCAAGTGTCGATGCTTTGACGAGGGTTACAGAAAAACCTTTTGTAGCTCCTTTTGTTCGTACACTCGGTGAAAAAAACTAAAATAAAAATTAATAATAAAACGGTCGACCCGTCTACTTTTCGCATGATTACAGAGAAAATGTTATTCATTAGGTATGTACTTATTTTTTTTCAGCCTTTTTAGAACGAATTTATGTTATAGAAACGATTCGACTTCATTGTATAATTGTTTGAGTTTAAAATTTGCTGAAACAAACTTCTGACGTTGTTATAGGTCGGGTTTTTGTTCCACTGTATTGAAATTTGGTATAATTTGAAGTGATATGTGTTACCAACCTAATGTAGGTACTTAAACTTTTTTATATTTTGTTAGTCGATAGAAAAATAGTGTGGAAATAAAAAGTGTGGGAGAGCCACGCTTCGGCACGAATGGGTCGGCTCGACCGGAGTGATACCACGGCCTCATAGAAAACCGGCGTGAAACAACCACAGCGTTGTGTGTCGCCGTGTGAGTGAGATTACCGGAGGCCCAATCCTTCCCCTCCCCCAATGCCTCTTCAATCCCTAAATCTCCAAATCCACTCATAACTGCTCCGTTGCGAGTTCCATGGGCGGCGCTGATTGCTTACCAGCAGGTAATAACGCCTTCTCGTTTGCCAACCTATCAAATAAAAAAAATAATAACATTTGTTGTCAATGCTCGTAAGAAAATAGCCTCTATTTAGGGTGGGAAATCAACCAATAAAGTTTTTGCCCCGGGTGAGGCGAAAGGGAGTGTTAAATGCTTAGTGGCTAGTTAAAAACCACTCCGTTGTTTCTTCTGCTCAGAGTCACGCTTTACATTGCTCATTTTGCACCTTCAACCCAACCTGGATACCGGTCTTAGAGGACCTTATCCGTGGTGGGCCGTTGGCTCCTTGAACCGTGTTGAGAACGCTACGCGTGTCCTAAATAACACTTCGTTCCTTTCCTATCCCGAGCTGAAACTTGCCCCTTGCACCTAACGTTACAAGCTGATTATTTATAATATAAACATTTTTAACTTAACAAACTCTTTTCTGAAATGTTAGAGTCACTTAAGCTACTTACATCATCTTCTTTCACTTTCTATCCACACGATTTTGATCCACATCTTCCGTAAATCCCATTTAAGAATGAACTCAAACTCAAAGCAAACAAGGATGTTTATCCAATGATGTAGATATACCATTGTATTCAATTTGCTGCGATAGCCTTTTGAGATTGTTGAAACCACAGGCAAGTATCAGTGTTACAAAAGCCGTGTGGTCTAGGCTAACAGTTGTCTTAGCATTAGTTCTAACACAAACAAGCTAGAATCTAGATTTATACGGTAGATTGAAGAGCTGACCGGACTAGATCGTTCCATAACTAGGTTAGAGGCTTCTTACGTAGTGTTGTGCCGCCCGATTAAATGTTATCGATAAAGGAACCTGTTGTACAACAGGTTCGGTTAAACAAATATTAGCTGTTAGATAAAAATTTTAGCAATCCGACCTGAGATTCTAAAGATTACCCCCTACATACAAACTTACAAACCACAACTTGCAAATATTACCTTTTTATAATATTAGTATAGATAATCATATAAGAGGTGTAAGACTGATATACATGGGATAAAGACTTCTCATTTTATGGATTAGAAGGCAAACGAGCAGACATATCAGACAAGATAAAATCTTATGGTGAACATTTATCATCCATAGATACCCCCAACACCAGACTCCCAACTCCGTTACTGGCCTTTCAAGAATAACGTGTCTTTTACTTGTATTTGTAAAAGTCGTATCGGTCTAGAAATACCGAGAACTCCAGTTCATTCTACAGTTTTACTACGAGATCTATAAAGTTTCGCGAAAAACTAATTTAACATTTGCTCATTTGCTTCTTAACTTACTTCAACTCAACAATATATAATTATATTTATTTCGTCAGAAGACCAAAATTCTATCGACATTGATGTCCACTTTTATCGACAACTCACACATCACTAGAACGCGCAGCAGGTAACGATTTTCCGTAGCCTATCCTTCCGATATTCAAGGAGCCACTCATATTCGCCAAACGACACTTATTCAGGAATAAAAATGCCAGATTTGTATTGAACCAGAAATGGACTTGCATTTTACTGTATATTTTCCTAGATTACTAAAAAGTTGTATACTGTAAAAACCCTTTAAGTTAAGGCGCCAGCTTTTCATGCATGGGGTTGCGTGAATTCGTTTTGAAGATTTCGATACTTTTTTATTTTAACTTTCGTGAGACATTGTAAATTATTATTATGTTTTCGGCTTACTTACGTAATAATTTGACGAGATACTCGACTAGTAGCAGCGCGACAGTCGCCGCGTCACGTGCCACGGAATGCTGTTCATGAATATGGGCCTCTAGCATGGCAAGAAACTAGTCGAGTATCTCGTCAAATTATTACGTGAGTAAGCCGAAAACATAATAATTAACTTAGATACTTGGCAAGTACCAATATACTTTACCGAGTTGATTTTAATTTTAAGTTGAATTTCTAAGTTTATTTTAGGCAACACTTACCTACATACCTACAGCGAAAAAAAACATCGGAAGGAAAACTGGATTTCTTTAATATTTATGGAATTGTTTAATAAGTTTATAGAAAGTCCTACTTACGTGAATTAATCGAGAAATGGTGTACTAGTTTGAAGTCACAAGGGGACTCTTATGCATAAGGAGCGTGTGCTTTGCGATGACCACGTCGCGCACCCGACTAAATATTTCACGTGAAATACGTTACACTAAATTTTGTATATATTAAGACAGTTACTTTATAAAAAAATATTTATTGTAAAATGTAACTCAATTGAAATTCTCGTATTGTATCTATTTGACTCAAAAATCTAAATAAATATTATAAATGCAAAAGTAACTCTGTCTGTCTGTCTTTTCTTCACGCTTAAACTACAGAACCGATTTCTGTGAAATTTGGTACAAACATAGTTTGGAACTCGAGAAAGGACATAGTAGTTTTATATTACAGATTTGCAGGAAATCACTATTCCAAGCGAGAAAAAGCTAGAAATTTAATACAATTGTCTTCTTTATTTCAAGTTTGTTATTGAAAAAGTGAATATTTATTATTATTTAAAATTCAAAATTAAAAATTGAAATTTATTATAGTATGTATTATTTTTTTTTCTTAGACAAACAATAACAAAGGCACAATGGAGCCAGACTGTAAAATAATTAAATTGACTATTTTATTAATAAAATGACAAAAGTAATTTGTTTGCTTAGAATATTTAAACTGATTGTGTTTTGCATTATATTAAGTTTGTAATAATAAAGATGAAAAGTCTCGCTCCAAATTTGAGCAATTTATCTTTTTAATTTCAACCTTTTATATATCTATACTAATATTACAAAGAGGTAAACTAAGTAAGTTTGTATGTAGGGGGTAATCTTTGGAACCGCTGGTCGGATTGCCAAAATTCTTTCACTGGTAGATAGCTACAATATTCCTAAGTGCTATAGGCTATAAAACATCACGCTACTATCAAATGGACGCGAGCAACGGGTGAAACCGCGCGAGAGTAGTCTTGCAATAAAATATGACATATGTTTGTGAAGTGGAATTGGAATGGGTTGAACTGAAATTTTCTATACATTTTTAGATTGTATCACAATAAAGGCTCAGTTGTATGACATTACTCTTAATCTATAAAATATCTTCTCGGGACTTATCAAACCACCAAATAAGATGTAAGAAAAAAATTAAAAAGAACCATCTTTGGCGCAATGGCTGGGCAATTGGCTCTGTGCAGTGTAGCGGGTTCGACTCCCGCACGGAACACACTTCTTTGTGTGATCCACTAATCAAATTGTTGTTTCGGGTGTGGTCACGTCTGGTCTAGTGGTTGTCGAAATAATGTAAGATTGACACACTTACGATACCAACAGTATGATTCTGTAAGACTTTATTCTAAACTTCGAATCTAAATCCGCTGTGAGTAGTACACTAGCGCTACATTTGCGAGTTGAACTAGAATGACCGCAACATTTTGATAGATAAAGTATGAGATGAATTTAAAAGTGGCATTCTGTAATGTAATTTTACCGTCACTTCACACTCGAACAAGATTCAAAATCAAAAAAAAAATATAGAATCGACGACGTGCAGATCCATTGACAACAAAAGCATTGAGGATCATGAAGGTAACTAAAAATCTTAAAATCGCATCCGAAATCATTGAACAACCAGTAATGCATGGGCGGCGTGGAGATTAATTAATTATTGCGATGGTAGTCAAGGTAACCACTACTTTATGAGGTGATTTGACAACCCCATTACCATTGCCGTTTGGCGTTAGGCAGTAGCTTAAGTGGTTGTACATCAAAGGGATACACAACCTCATCAGTTTCGGTGTGCATCTTGTTTCAATCGAAGTAAACTTAAATTAACGCCAATTACATTGCCAATGATAGGCATCCACGCATACATAGTATTTAAGTAAATATGGGATTAGTGGGTGTTGATGTTAGCTGTTATTGAGGCCCTGTAAAAGAGAAAAAAAAAGTCGTGTTGGCCCGGAGGTTAAGGCGCCCGCTTCTCATGCATGAGGGTTCGAAACCGGGCAAGTACCAATGTGACTTTTTCCGAGTTATATATACTTTCTATAATTATTTAGACATATGGTGAAGGTAAACATCGTGAGGAAACCTGGACTTATAATTTATAATTATGAGTTTGAAATCGCCAACCCGCATTGAGCAAGCGTGGTGATTAATTCTCAAACCTTCTCCGTATGAGAAGAAGCTTTTGCTCAAAAGTGGGTAATTAAAAGCTGATGATGATGATGTGAAAAGAGAAAAAATGATAATGTATGTAGAAGAAGGACCGAAAGGCGTTATTACTTAAACTTGTTAAGTTGTTCGTTTTAGAGCCTTACTTCGGCATAAATGAGCCGTCTCGACCGGAGTGATACCACGGCCTCACAAAAACCCATCGTGAAACAACCACAATATTTGGCAGTGGGAGTGAGGTTACCGAATGACCAATCCTTTTCACCCCTCCCTGCCCAATTACTAATCCCCAAAACCCAAAAAAGGTATGCACTTAATTACCGGAGCCCAAAAAAGTGTGTCGGTCAAATAAAAGAAAAGTTCTAGAACCCACTGTATGGCGGTATTTACAATCTGGTAGTTACCTTACTTTTACAATTTTGGGGTAGGTTTAGATATTGTTTGAATCCACAATGATTTAAACATTAGTTTTATTATTAATCGGTGCTGAATTTCTTAGCTTATTATAATTCCTCCACCTCTATGTGCCATTTTTACATGAGTATTTTTTTATGCAATTGGTCGGCAAACCAGCACACGGATTACCAGATGGTAAGCTATCAGCGCCGCCCATGGACACCAGCAACGGAGGAGTTACGAGTGCGTTGAACATTTTGGGAACTAGGGATTTAGAGATTTAGAGATTGGAGAGGGCTTGGGGAGGGGAAAGCCTCCGGTAACCTCACTCACGTGGCGAAACACAACGCTGTGATTGTTTCACGCCGGTTTTCTGTAAGGCCGTGGTATCACTCCGGTCGAGCCGACCCATTCGTGCCGAAGCATGGCCCTCAACACTTGGTATAATAAAACTTTATCTAAAACATAATACGCAAGCACAAACTAGCAATTTGTAAATTGGAGAGCACTGTTCGTAGTTGACTTTATAAGTTTAATGGATCGCATTATACAAAACTCCGTCGGAAAGTCTCTTTACATGAGACGACCAATTTACATAGACCCATCCTCGCCTCGTGTTCCCTTTTTCTAATAGAATACTAAAGATATGCGGAAGGTCTTTGTTGTTTGGTTGGGTAACGATCCTGGCTGAATAGGTAGCTTTATTTGTACCTGTGAGGTAGTTGTACTTATTATATATAAATATTCATTTCTTTAGATTTTTCTTTAGTATTATTGTCTACGGTTAGCCGACACGTGTAAAAGCGGCTGAATAGCACACATTGGTCCCCAATACTGGTGTTTCTGTGGGTGCTGTAAGAGCCTATTAGGGTTCTTCACATTTCAAATTGAAATAAATAAGGGAACATTTTTTTACAATACACGTGTACTGTTTACTGCTTATCTTCAAGCTATACTTCTGTACTAATATTATAAAGAGGTAAAATTTGTAAGTTTGTATGTAGGGAGGGTTCTTTGGAACCGCTGGTCGGATATCCAAAATTCTTTCAGTTATAGATAGCTACAACATTCCTGAGTGCTATAGGTTATAAAACATCACGCTATGATTAAATGGAGCCTAGCAGCGGGTGAAACTGCGCGAGAGTAACTAGTAATAAATAAAATAAGGTCGATTAAAAAAGACGCAAAAGCGTAAACCATACATCGTCTACGAAACCAATTTACTTGTTACTTGAACAAGCAAACATATTGCAAACTAATTGTAACAGTTAAATTAAAATCCGATTGGAGTGTGAACGCGACATTCGAATTGGCAATATTGGCTTTCAACGTACCTACCTACTAGTTAGATATTTCTAATACGTTTATGTTGGCAATTTTATCTGAAATTGAAATCCTAACTGGATGACCCCGTCTAATACACATTCAACTGAAGTTTTAGTTTTACTTGTTTATGCAAAACATTTACGTGTTTAATATAAAAAAAAATATTGGCTAAATGTATTGCTTAGCGCAAATCTCGAGAACGGCTATACCGATTTCGATGATTCTTTTTTTGCTGTGTTTTTTTATTGTCAGGTGTTGGGTTTTGTGACGCAAAAAAGGGTAAAGGTTTGTACGATCGTGGATGTTTTTCCTCCAGAACGAGACCCAAGCGTAAGAGCCATAAAGCCGCTAGGATGGCGTAATTTAAAAATTATGCGCATCAAAGATTACTAGACTACTGGTATTTGAAACTTCAAAATAACCTGCTATAATACAGGTCTAAAGTTTAATTACACCTAAATAAATATAAGCAATTAGATAAGAAATTAACTGCTAATTGAATAATTAACGACGATAAATAATTCAGACTACTACCAGAGATCTAGTCAACGTGTTAACGTGTCATTAGTAAGAGATACATAAAGCTTGAATAGAAGTGACGTAATTTTATTTTTTAATTTTGATCCTTTTGTAATATTTGAGATACCATAACTTGCCCTTGCTTGCTCTATCTTTAGGTTTTTATTTAGAACTTTCGAATTTTAGCACTGTACTGTTTATGTACTTTTTGTGTCACACGCATGAATACATGTGTATTTATATTCTAAAATTAGAGTCTGATGGTAAATGATTATCACCGCCGATAGATACCAGATACCATACCAGTAAGAACACATATCACGTTTACCTACTCATTTTTATATCTTTCGAAAATATTTATATTATTTTTAACTTGAAACAATGTTTTAAAAACCATAGTGTTTAGCAATGCTCTCAAATAAATTTGTATCAGCATAAAAACGGGCACATCTAGGAAACTATATCGACGAAACTATTCACTGTCTTGATTGGAACGGAGTATAGTAATAATGGATTCTCCCGTCTCTCATAATTGGGTGGGTTGACGACGACGTGGCTGGATTTGCAGATATCAGATGTGTGGTGGCATTGCTTATATTTGTTATATTGCTACAATTCTATATAAAGGGGATTAAAGAAATTTAAAGGATATTAATAAATGTTAGTTTTGGATATTTTAAAGGCATGCCTTGTTGGGCGAGTGGTCGTGAATGTGAAGTACGGGTCTTCGTTCGGGTCTGGCATAAAATATAAATAATGAAACATATTCAAAACAAATAGAGAAACATTACGATTGATGATATGCACAGTCTGATAAAAATTGAGTTCAGCGTGTACCAGACTAGCCGAGGTTTACGGGATCAGAATTAACTCATAAAGCTGAGATTTGATGGACAAACAAACTAAAACAAATAGGTTGAAGAATGAAGAATTATCTACAATATTTTGTTACTCTTTTTTTATGGTATAAGTCGGCAAACGAGCAGACGGATTACCTGATGGTAAGCAATCGGCGCCGCCCATGGACACCCGCAACACCAAAGGAGTTACGAGTGCGTTGCCTTTTGGGGATGGGTTTTGCGGATATAAGGATTGGGAAGGGATAGGGGAAGGGGAGGGATCGGGCCTCCGGTAACCTCACTCACACGGCGAAACACAACGCTGTGATTGTTTCACGTCGGTATTCTGTGAGGCCGTGGTATCACTCCGGTCGAGCCGACCCATTCGTGCCGAAGCTTGGCTCTAATCCAAAAACATACATACGTATAAATATACGTGACAAGTTAAATAAAAGTTTGCAAAAAAAAACTATATTTTCACAATTAACTTCAGTTTAAAAAGGTTTCTTATTTTTTTATGACATTTATAGTTAGTATCGGTTTTTTAATTCATTATATTTTTATCGACAACTGTTTGAAAACTAATAATTTTCCAAGTATTTTTCGAACTTCATTGGAATTAAATAGAGCGTGGCTCAATCATTTGCAATTATTGTAATGTGTGCTATTGAAAAAAATAATTTTCTTCTTTCAATTGAAAATTGGAGTATAAAGTCACATTCTATTACCATTTAATACTTTGAATATAGTTACGTGGGCATAAAATTGGTCTTATGCTTAATGTTTGAATTGAAAGTAGATTCTTGAAAACCAAAATTATTTCGTATTACTTTTTAAGAAATGATGAGACCCGTAACAAAAGAGAAAGGATACTTGAGGAATTACAGGTTTTATTAAGGGATGCCTAGTTTGGCATACGGGCAGATGGATAACCTGATGGTAAGCAATAAGCGCTACCAATGGAGACTGGCAATAACAACGGAGTGGCCGGCCTTTTGCCGGTTATTAATGATTTAAGGATAGTACCCTATCCTGTGGGGATTGAGAGTGGGGAGAAGGAAGAATTAAGTGTCCGGTAACATCACTTACATGGGAAACATAATGCTTTGGTTGTTTAACGTCGGTATTTTTTTATTATGTAATAGGTCGGCAAACGAGCAGACGGATTACCTGATGGTAAGCAATCAGTGCCGCCGCAACGGAGGAGTTACGAGTGCATTGCCGACCTTTTAGGGATTAGGGATTTGGAGATTGAGGAATTGAGGAGGGATTGGTGGAGGGGAAGGATTGGGCCTCCGGTAACATCACTTACATGGGACACACAATGCTTTTGTTGTTGGGTATTCAGTGAGTCTGTGGTTCTTCCCGGTCGAGCCATCCCATTTGCGCCGAAACAGGGCTCTTCCACACTTGGTACTTTTTACCAGTACATTGCTAACCTTTTAGGCTTCATCATCATTATCAACCAGAAGACGTCCACTGCTGACACGTAGACAAAAGACTACCTTATACTTTTTCTCGTCGAACGATACGTCCGCCACTCGCGTCCAATGGCTCCCGGCGACTCTGACGATGTCACTGGTCCACCAAGCGTGGGGTCGAGCATCCTACGATATCCCATTTTTTAAACTTTTATATATTTTTTTTATATAAATTTTAATTTTCTAATTGTGTAATCATACCTATTATAGTAACTTGTGAGTAAATTTCACATAGTGTTTTAAGTACCTATGCAATATATTAGGTATATACCTTATGCCTGTTTATTGTAGAAAGTACTATGTAACTTTCACGTAAATTTAATGTGGACTAAGACATCATATTATTTATTCGTCTCATTAGTTTTGAAGATCTCTACTCGAAGACGTTTGCGCCCTAGACGGGAATTCAAGAGCGAGTCAGTCTTGGAACTAGACGGGATGGCGTTATGCAAGACTTGAATTATTATAACAACCCTTAGAATAACTTGTTCAACTATCAATTGTTATTAGAAGGGGAGAAAGGGGATAATTGTAGGATGGGATAGATATATAAAAGAACAGGACATATCTATTAAAACACACTTATTGTTGCAAGTAAAACTTTTTATTTGATATACACTTAACATTTCAACGTTGTGATTTCTAATTTATGTTAACGAAATAACAATAATTGTGATGTTTACAATAAACATACCTACAATACTATTGTACTACAGCATGTTAAATGTGGGAGATCCGTATTTCAGCATGAATGGTACTCGACTAAACTGATACCACGGCCTCACCGATGTAAACCGATGTTAAAAAATCACAGCCACAGTCCTGTTTTCGCCGTGTGAGTGAAGTTTACCGGAGGCCCAATCCTTCCCCTCTCCCAAATCCATCAATTTCTAAAACCCCCTTATCTCCAAAAGGCCAGCAACACATTTGCAATTTCTCTGGTCTAACGCGTTTTCATGTGTATCTCTAACATAATAATAGAGTAGTCGTTCTAAAAGTCATACAGCATAGTATAGCCAAAATTAATAAGTTTGAAAAAAATCAAGTCTTCGTCAGTCACATTTATCTATACCTAACTAGCGACCCGCTCCGGCTTTGCACGGGTGTTATACTGATAATTTTGCCACAATTCAAACTTTACCTATCAAGAAAAAAATTGCATCAAAATCTGTTGCGTAGTTATAAAGATTTAAGCATACATAGGGGCAGAGAAAGGGACTTTGCACTATGTAGTGACTACTTGTCTAAAATAAATATTATTCGGGCTAAAGTAATAAATAATATTTTGAACAAACTCAATTTAGCCCCACCTGCCCCTATTGAAGAAGTTCTCCATTAAGTTTCTAGTTAAGTTCAGAAGCTTTAACTAAAACTTTAACTGCACCAGTGGCTAGTTTGTATGGAAAATCAATAAAGTAAAATTGAATTCGTATCAACACTATAACTCTTCACGGAGGTAGATATTGTTTTGCTTATACCTAACTTTTTATTTTCGTTATTTACTTAAAAGATCTTAAGGAGTTAACTTAAAAATGTTAGAAAATTTTATCGTTCGTTTTTTTTTTCATTGTTATTTTACAAAAAGCAAAAACCAAAGGGCAAAAGGATGTCTTTCAAATCGTTCACGCTTTTGGCATTTTTTGTTTCAAGTTATTTGCAGATAATGGGCATTCTTATTTACATCTGGATGTTGCTAGTTATGAGCCGGTGTTTTTCCTGACTCAGTAAGAGCGTCGGCAAAAAAATAGCCAATCATTTTCTCTGATAAATCAGATTCCAACTGCTTAAATAATATTCATAACAACTAAATGTTTCAACACATTGTTTTGTCAATATTAAACATTAGTTTTTCTCGTCATATGAATAAAATAATAACACTTTTGAAGCCAAAGTATTCAGTTTCGATTGATCCGTAATAAAGCTCCATTGTCAACCAAACTCGTCAATCAGTAGGATTGGATGCGGATCGCCTGCCGTTTTAATGCGTCCCATCAAACGGACTTGGGGTAAGCCTCAAAGTGAATTGCTATGCCATTTAGCAGACGATAATCGAGAATTCTGATGACTCGATCAAGTATTTGTCAACTGTGGAATGATGTCAATGGCGCTCGTTGTACTAAATAGTTCTTTTTTGTAATATGGCGACAAACGAGCAGACGGATTACCTGACGGTAAGCAATCAGCGCCGACCATGGAAACCCGCAACAGAGGAGTTACAAGTGCATTGCCGACCTTTTGGGAATTAGGGATTTGGGAGGGATTGGGAGAGGGGAATGTTTGGGCCTCCGGTAACCTCACACACACGGCGAAACACAACGCTGTAGTTGTTTTACAGCGGTTTTCTGAGAGGCTGTGGTACCATGTCGAACCGACCCATTCGTGCCAAAGCATGACTCTCCAACACTTAATATGGAATGGAATTTTATGAATGGGTTTGTGCATACTGTTTTTATTATTATTTTCTGATGTTGGAAAATCATCTAATGGCTTCTCCAGCTCTAAGTGTGACGAGATAGAGTGCGACACTTGAAGCTTACTAAAAACCTCCTGGTTCTTTTTCCTGCTCCATGCCGGAGATGATGGAGAGATACCTTTGTGCTTGACCAACAATATCGGCTGGTGCCTACTGTGCTGATTAAGTTAATGCGTACTTAGCTGTGAATGGCAAATGACGACGCAAAAAAAAATAACCAAGTTTAATATATTTTTTAGAAGTAAGATATCCAGTCTACGCCTGTCATAATAAATACCAGAACACATAATAATATCGCGTGAATGAAGTGGCATCGGACCAGCAAGTGTAATTATAAACTGTTGTGCTAACCCTTTCAAACATCATCATCAGTCTATAAGTGCCCACTGCTGAGCAAAGGCCTCTTCTCATACGGAGAAGGTTAGAGCGTTAATCACCACGCTTGCTCAATTCGGGTCGATTTCAAACTTATAATTGAAAATTTACGTCCAGGTTTCCTCACGTCATTTACCTTTACCGTATGTCAGTGGTGTCGAAATAATCATAGAAAGTACATATAACTCGGAAAAAGTCACATTGGTTGCCAGGTTTCGAACCCCTCATGCATGAGAAGAGGGCTCCTTAACTTCCGGGCCACCGGGAAATCTCTACTCTTTAAAACAGAAGTAACACTATCAATGTTTTAAAATTCTTAAGACTACACAAACTGCGAAACTAACTAACAGAAATGTTCCTTAATTTATAGCTAGCATTAAGGACGTGATAAATCAAAAATAATACTTAAGATGCTCAAGTAAAAATGCTCTTTTCTTTTACAAATGCAAAACAAAGTTCCCAGCGGCAACGATTAATAAAATTCACATCGGTTTTGTTAGAGCGAGATAAAAACTTTTATCACAAAAGATTTATGTAACGCAAGTGTACAAATGGTTATTTTTTGTCCTTATCTAAGTGCTGTCTGCTTGGGTACTCAAAAGCAAAGGAAATTTTTGAGGAATTATTTTCGTCTGCAAGTACTATGTCAACACTAATTAGTGGTATAAGCTAAATGCTATTTTACATGAAGCTGGAAAATCCCCTTGGAGTTGCTTTGCTTGATAAAGGTGAACTAGGGACTAGGGATAGAACGGTAGTGAAAGAACTGTAATAAGGTAAAAGTGCCATGTTTCAGCACGAACGGTCTAGCTACATTACTGCTCTTGCCCCCACAATCCTGGTTGAATATAACCACATTAACCACAGCCTGAGTTTTATTTATGGTTGGCTCGACCGGAGTTGTACCAAGGTCGCAGTAAACTGGCCAGAAACAACCAGCGTTTTGTTGCGCCGTGTGAATGAGCTTACCGAACGCTCAATCCTTCCCGCCCTAATGCTCAACCCCCAAATCCATGTCCCCCTTTGTCCTTCTGGTGTTGCAAGCTTGCAATGCTGGCTTAAAAGTTAAGTGCGGGAGAGCCAAGCTTCGACACGAATGGGTCGGCTCGACCGGAATATACATATATATGTATATTACTTTAAATAACCAAATATATGTACCAAAGTTATTTGCAGAGAAATAAAGAGGAAAACTAAGTTTTATATTCGTAACAATTAAATTTGAATAGCTTTAAAACATTTCTATCTTTTCCTTAACCACAAGCAGATAAAAAGTCCAACATTTTACATCCCGTTCGCAACAATTCCATTAGTTTAAGCGCAAAGTTGCGGTGCCTGGAATTTTAAAAATTGATTAATTTGAGCGCGCTGCACAATTTGCAGAACGTCCATTTTGTTTCTGTTGTAAACATACATAATGAAATATTCGCAGTGTAGTTTTGTTTAATCCTTTTAAAGTAATTATTTTGATAGCGGTTGCACTACAAAATTGGTCGACATATTTAGTAACTTCTCATTAGGATGAAACAGGTGATGGTGGTGCTGTAAATGCGACACTTGGTAGGATGGTCGCAAGTACGTACATCTGCTGCGCAAGAAGTTTGGTATTTCGATTTGTTAGAAAGTTTCTATTATGTTACACAACCTAATAAACGTTAAAAAAAACTTTGCATACCACTTGTCTGTGATGGTTCTCGAATGTCATGCCTTTTATTTGCTCGTGCTGTGAAAAAGATATCTTCTACTGAAATCTCCATCATACTTTTAATTTTTTTAAATTATTTCCATGGTTCGAATCTCGGGTTTTATTTTGATCTGCTCTTGCTCTTACTGAGCAGAGCAAGAGAGAGTGTACTCTTACTGACTAAAAACAACTCCATTCCTACTGCTGCTGTATTATATGCCTTATATAATAATCTTGCAAAAGTCTCGATCCTTATTAGATGGGACTTTTAAAAGACTGGTTTAAAGAAGCGTTACAACGTTACATTATTATGTATATTTCTTAAGTGTGGGAGAGCCATGCTTCGGCACGAATGGGTCGCCTCGACCGGAGTGATAGGCGGCCTAACAGAAAACTGGTGTGAAACACCCACAGCGTTGTGTTACGCCGTGTGAGTGAGGTTACCGAAGGCCCAATCCTTCTGCTCCCCCGATCCCTTCCCAATCCCTAAATCTCCAAAACCCTAATCTCTAAAAGGTCGGCAACGCACTCGTAAGTCCTCCGTTGCGGGTTTCCAACGGATACAACAATCAGGTAAGGCGTCTACTCGTTTGACGAACTATTACACAAAAAAATAATAATGTAGTCGTTCAAGGATTAAACGATGAATACTCCATAATCGCAATATTTACTTTGTACCTCTGAAATGGACGTCAAAATGTTTTTGCAACCTTCCTGCCCGACCACTAAAACCATTTAACGAGACGTTAAGGGATCGGATTTGGACGCAATTTCCAAATTGAGTGGAAAGGGATGTCTTATAAAGCTTAACAAGGGGTTGACCTTGAATTAAAATTTATCAGTTATACGTTAAATCCAATCTGAAGATTACAAATTATTGCCCAATTTGGATGATAGTAGGTCATACATACTTCTAATATGTTCACGCATCAACCGCGCATACATTCTTTGTTACGTAGATACTTAATTTTAAACTAAATACAGTCCTCATCATTTTTCATGTCCCTGAGCTGTTAAACAAATATTATGAATATCCTCATACCAAAGTTAACAATCCTGTCGGTTTAAACACAAAAGATAACTTTGACAAATTTTATCGTGTTACTGTTCTGAAGCAATTCAACAAAAATACTGACGACTATAATTAATTACCTAGTTTATCAACGCGAAAAATGTATGAATTGCTAAACTAATGTAAAAGTTTTCGGAGAATCACCCTGTTACTCATTTACTTACGAACAAATGAAACAGGAAAGGTCTGGCAACGGGTCTGTGTCTCCTCTGACGTTGCATGTGTCCATGGGCGGCGCTGATCACTTAACATCAGGTGGTCCGTCTGCTCGTTTGCCACGAGTTTTACAATTCTGGAATATAACTCATTACTATCTACTGATGGACTTATTCATATTTTATTTATAAAGAAGGTTTGTTATACCATTTATAGAAGGAATTTGGAGATAGAATAAACTTTCAGATTTATCAGAAGCCTCAAAACGCTTCCACAGCTGCGTGAGGCAGCAAGAGCAAAAGTGTTTGACTTTGGTATTTAGATGTCAAAAAGGTTGTATTTAGTCTATAAGAATATAGCTCTAGACTTTAAATACCTATATACCTAATCATTTTACCTAATTATTTTCTAACCAACGTCAACGTCGAGTTTTTGAGTCGTAGTTCTTAAAAATCGAAAGACTCCATTAATGGAATCGGTTTTTAATCGTAATTTACGTAAACATTTTCGCTTCGTTACCATAAGACTGTTTGTCTATGGAAACCTCTTAGAGATCGATAGAGTTTCTAATATGTACTAATAGACATTCTTTTCATTATATTCGTGTTTAATATTTTATTGGGTATTGATACAGAATGGTAAGCAATCAGTGCCCCCCATTGACATGCGCTGTTGATCTCTTGGGGGTTAGAGTTTTGGAGATGTCGGAATTGGGGGAGATAACCCCACTCACACTGCGAAACACAACGCTGTATTTGTTTGAAACACAACGCTGGTTGGAGTGTGTATTTTTATCATGAAGGGATGTGTGTAGATATATGGTTATGCTTATTTTTAGCCCATCTAGTAGGGTTACTATTTTGAGGCATTTTTGTTGAGGGGAGCTTTTCATGCCCCGGGCGGGGTAAGAGAGAGATTGAGATTCTTACTGACTAAAAATCACCTCATTCTTTCTATTGCTTCGAGCACATTAGAGCGAACGCTGTAAGTGTTAATCTGGACTAAGAGTTCCGTATCAAATATATATCT
Organism: Spodoptera exigua; assembly: GCA_902829305.4. Lineage (NCBI taxonomy): Eukaryota > Metazoa > Arthropoda > Insecta > Lepidoptera > Noctuidae > Spodoptera > Spodoptera exigua. The sequence goes on from LR824624.2 coordinate 6,331,341, forward strand.
GTTTTGTTATAAAATATCCTAAATATTTGTTTTTGTTAATAATTTCGGCAACAATAATAATGATAACTCTATGGCTCGATGTCAATATGAAATGTCAAATTTTTTCTCTTCAAAATTTATAAAATTATAATAAATACAAATATATACAATACCAATAATAAACTAAATAAAAAATACCCCTTGGCAAAAACAACAACACAAACAGACAAAATGAAGAAAATTCTGTACAATAAGACAAAGAGAAAAAAGGTAATGACGTAAGAACTTGGAAGAAACAATCATGTTGACGAGAGCCGCAGCACGTCGTGCACGCCCACCACCACCGGCCTCGTCGCTCAGCTCCGCCTCGCCGCCGCCGGAATCCAGCCCCACCGTGAGTGATGTGACACCGGCCGTGGCAGTTGCGTCGAGCTCCAGCGACGAGTACTACTCACCGCCGACGACACCACCACCTACGCGTCGCCGGGGAGGACGCCGGCCGCCGGCCCGCTTAGGACCTCGAGGCCCACCGGCTTCTGATAGGGTCCCAGCCGTCGGCGGAAGTGTGCAGCGCATGCGATGGACGCAATCAATAAACGAAAACGTCATGCGCGCATACTATGGGGCTACAGAGGGAGGAAACAACCTGACCGCGTACCGTGTTCGGATGCTCTCTCTGTTTCAGGTGCTTGAGCCAGCCGTCAACGTATCAGCTCAACGACTGTCGGATCAGGTGCGGGTCATCCAGCGTAACCGTATGCTGGACGATACTGTGCTTGATCGCCTTCAAACGGAAATGGGTAGCCGTGCCAGTGCCTCCTCGTCGCGGACTGTGGTGCCAGCGACTTTGCCACTGACCAGCCACGGTATTGTTAGTGCCGTCGCTGATGAGGAAAGTACTGATACGGTTGCACACGTAAGTACCCAGTGCACTGATGAATTGAGGAGTGCTTTGGAATGTGCGATTCGGGAATATCACTACATATCACCCGAACTCAGACCACGCTTACCTCGTTTGCCCATGCATAACAAGAATAAAGCGCTGGTGGCTGCACTGGATTCGCAGTTATCTAATTATTTAGATGACTGCGAAGGTCTCGGTGATACACACTCGATAATGTACTGCGCGGCCGTAGCGGCATGTCGTATGGCTCACGTCAAATTCCCTACTAATGACGTAACCACACGACCGAAACCAGCTGTACCGGCCTGGCAGCACAGGATTGAGTGTCGTATTGCTGGGGCCAGAGCACTCATCGGCAAATTAATCTGCTTCAGGGAAGGTAACACCCGCCCCAGAGTGATGCGCTTTGTGAGACGGGCATTTTCGGGGACAGATATCAGCCCCCGAGACTATATGTCCCGCGTCACAGAGCGCATCGACTTGGCATGGGCAAACCGTATTCGGAGGTACAGGCGACGGGTGGAACGATATACCCAGAATCGCACATTCCGGAGTAATGAAAGGTGGGTGTATAGGACTTGGGAGCGACCGGACCATGGTGTGACTGATAGACGCCTCCCGGATGATGACGCCATGTGTTCATTCTGGCGCAGCATCTGGTCGGTGCCTGTCAGTCACACTGAGGGTGACTGGATTCGGGATGTCGAACGCGCGTGCGATCCAATACCACAAATGGGGACAATTAACATCAGTCCCCAAGATGTTGCTCGTGCAGTCCGTCCGTTGCCTAACTGGAAATCTCCAGGGCCGGATGGACTGCACAATTTCTGGATCAAGTGGTTCACAAGGGCGCACGCTCGTTTAGCATCTCAATTCCAGTCTGCCGTAGAGTCAGGATCGCTGCCCAAGTTTCTAACGACAGGAGTAACCCACCTGCTCCATAAATCAGGTAGTACTGCGGAACCCAAAAATTATAGACCGATCACGTGTCTGCCGACGGTCTATAAAGTTCTTACATCCATACTGAGAAGTAAAATTAATAGTCATATTGACAAAAATAAAATCATGTCAACTGCTCAGAATGGATGTAAGAACGGATCCCGCGGTACTAAGGAGCTACTCCTCATTAATATGGCCATCAGCCAACAGGTTCGACGTGCCCGTAAGGATCTCTCGACATGTTGGATAGACTATAAGAAGGCCTATGACTCTATTCCTCATACATGGCTCATGAGGGTGTTGGAATTGTATAAAATTGATACAATACTACGCACCTTCCTGATGTCCTGTATGAGGCAATGGAGTACGGTCCTTCGCTATCCGGGATGTCGACATACCCAAAGGAACAGCGAACCTGTAAGGATCGAGCGTGGTATATTCCAGGGTGATAGTTTGAGTCCGCTTTGGTTCTGCCTAGCCTTGAATCCCCTAAGCACACTCCTAGAGAATTCAGGCCTAGGCTACCGGTTGAAGAGAGGTGGTCAGGTTATATCTCACCTCCTTTACATGGATGACTTGAAGCTTTTTGCCCCCAACAAACTGCAACTGATGGAGCTACTCAAGCTAACTGAAACCTTCAGTAGTGCCATCAGGATGGAGTTTGGTGTGGACAAATGTGCGATCATGCATGTAAAACGAGGGGAGGTTGTGGAATCTGTGGGAACTCAACTCACGGATTCCATAAACCTAAGGTCCCTCTCTCCAACAGAAACCTATAAGTATTTGGGTATGTCGGAAGCTGTAGGCATCAATGTCACTGACATGAAGCAATCGCTGAAGGAGCGTTTCTTTGGTCGCCTGAAGAAAGTATTTAATAGCTTTCTTTCAGGTGGAAACAAAGTGCGCGCCTTCAACGGTTGGGTCATGCCGGTATTGATGTACTCTTTCGGCGTACTCAAATGGTCTCAAACTGAACTGGACGCCCTGGATAGGCAAGTCCGAACAATGCTGACTGCATACCGAATGCATCATCCGCGGTCGTCGGTGATGAGACTGTATATCCCGCGGAAGTGTGGCGGTCGAGGCTTTTTAAATGCCAAGACCCTACACAACCGCGAGGTATGTAGTCTCAGGGAATATTTCCTAGCTGCCGACGTGGATATGCATCGAGATGTAGTGGCAGTGGACAAAGGTCTCACCCCGCTCTCCCTGGCTATCGAGAACTGGCGCAAACCCGTCGTACTTGACACTAACGCTCGCAGGGAAGTATGGCAGAGCAAGGAGCTTCACGGACGCTTTTTCCGAGCCCTACATGGACCGGATGTAGACCAGGTGGCGTCCGTAGCCTGGCTGCGTTTTGGTGACCTCTTTGGGGAAACCGAAGGGTTTGTCTGTGCAATTATGGACGAAGTTATCATGACGAATAACTACCGGAGATTTATTGTGAAGGACGGCACGGTTGACATCTGTCGGGCATGTCACCGTCCGGGAGAATCAATTCGTCACATAATCTCTGGTTGTTCTCGTCTAGCTAACGGCGAGTACTTGCATAGGCACAACCTTGTAGCCAGGATCATACATCAGCAGCTTGCTCTGAAATACTCTCTTGTGGAATCGGAAGTGCCGTACTACAGGTATGAGCCCGACCCAGTCCTTGATAATGGTCATATCACCTTGTATTGGGACCGGTCTATCATCACTGACAGGACTATTGTGGCCAATAAGCCTGTTATTGTGGTGGTGGACCGGAAGGTGAGGCGTGCAATGATTGTTGACATAGCCGTCCCACATGACGAGAACCTTGTGAAAGCCGAGAAAGATAAACTGATCAAGTATATCGACTTGGCTCGCGAGGTTGTCGACATGTGGGAAGTGGATTCAGCTATCATTGTACCGATAGTCATGTCAGCCAATGGCTTAATAGCCAAGAGCCTCGACCAACATCTTAGGAGGCTCTCGTTAGGTGGCTGGATCAAGGGCTTGATTCAGAAAGTGGTACTCCTGGACACGGCTCGTATTGTCAGGAGGTTCCTTTCTCTGGAGCCCTGACCGCCGGTAGCTTGGACCCAGTTCCCGATACCGGTGGGACACTATTTTTTATATTTTTAAATGTTTTTTATTATTTATTTTTAAGAAATATTTAAAAATGTAATTTATATGTTTATATGCTGAATAAAAAAAAATAATGATAATTCGCCTGCTTACTACAACGAACTTGAGGCATTTTTGCGGTTGGATACACCAGACCCATGAGACAGTTCTGTAAATTTTAAAACTAACATACTTCAACGTTCAAGTCTTGTTGAAACTTTAAAATTGATACAGACCAATTTATAACTGCATTAGTAATTCTCAGTACTGAAAAATTCGAGCCCACTTCGGATCTTGTATCTTTTTCCTTCGCTTGGTTTTAACACAAGTTAAATAAAGACAGAACATAAAGTACGGTTTTGGAGTGTGGTCCCAGTTTTAGCGTAAGAAACTGTTTTAAGACAGGGTTTGATATATAAAATCTATTTGTTTCTTTCAAAAATATTGAATATCAAATTGTTAATTCAAAAATAAGCACTCCTGTGCAACATACCTATGATGTTTTCAATTCACACACGGAAGAACCCTTTGTGTGATATTCAAACTTTTGTTCCCTGTTTTCTGATATGTATTTGGAAATATGAGGAAATTATAGTTTGGGGCAACGATTAAAGAAAAATTTTAATTTAACAGTATATGGCCACCATCATGTCACCAACAAAACAGACCAACGATGACCAAATTGGAAGACTTGCATTTTAGAAGAAATCAGAAGTGAGCTGAGCGCATCAGCTACTGGTGACCTTCATAAAGTAACATCGTCGTCAGCCTATAAGTGCCTTGCTGAGCAAAGGCCTCTTCTCACACGGAGAAGGTTGTTGAGCATTAACCACCACGCTTGCTCAATGCGGGTTGGCGATTCCAAACTTACATTAGATATTATAAGTTCAGGTTTCCTCATGATGTTTGCCTTCACCGTTTGTCAGTGGTGTCTAAATAATCATAGAAAGTACATATAACTCGGAAACGGTCACATTGGTACTTGCCAGGTTTCGAATCACACCCTCATGCACGAGAAGCGGGCTCCATAACCTCAGCGGGCTTCTTAACCTCAGCGGGCTCTTTAACCTCCATAAAGTAACATTTGGTTCAATATCGACGAAAAGAAACCTCTAATATCTTTCATTTTATTATAGTGCGACCCGTTATCACTGTGACCCAACCTCGTTGCACGCCGGTTGCAAACGGAGTCTCTCGTCAGAATTATTAATGTTTCTCTAGCGGCTTGGTGACGTACAACTTACTCTTTAGACCCTTTCCTGGGGAGTTGATAGTGTACCGATATAGATGGACTCGCCCTTTGATAAGTACAGTGCGGTTTTACAGTCGATTGGCTTTCCCATTGATATTAAAAGATTTGAACTTAGTGTGGTTTTGGTATTGAGTTTTATGTATTATTACTTAGCTTATAAAAATGGGAAAAATAGAGCTGGTTAGCTGAGAAATCATACCATATTTTTCATGAAATGCCCTACTTCGTGAAAAGCAGAAAAGCTGAAGTCGTTTCACCTGATGATAAGCAATCGGAGCCGCCCAAAGGCACTCCGTACCATTAAAGATGTTGCAAGCATGTGGCTGGCCTTTTAGGGATTAGGAATTTTAGGGATGAAGTAATTGGGGTACATCAGGCCATCGGAGCTCATTATAGAAGCAAAATTACTTTTCATAACATTTTGGACTTAAGCATCTAAATACATTGTAAGTACACAAAGTACTAGCAAAAACCATTTGCATACATATAAAGTGAAAACTTAAAAATACAACTCAATAAATAATTTGAACTTAGTCGACTTTCCTTAGTTCTATTGTTTTTCGCTTATTCATCCATCTGGACTTGAGTGATAATAAATATTGTTGCAAACTGGATTAACAAGTATTATCATAAATCTACAAAGTCTTTAAGTTTGCGTCGTTGATCTAAAGGTCTTAAGCTCGACTGCGGCGCAAGAAATGTGAATTATAATTTAGTTCAGTCTGGGTGAGTTGTATGAAAAATGGATTTGTAACAATGCTTCTATGATCCAGGACATAACACGCCTTTTTTGGTCACCAGTCGGTAACCCACAATTGCCGATAACATTTCAGGTGTTACGAGTGCATCATTTTGGCAGTGCCGATGGTTAGGGGAACGTGATGGTGGCTCGGAGATTAAGGAGCCCACTTCTCATGAATGAGGGTGTGGGTTCGTTCGGTTTCTTAGCAAGTACCAATGTGACCGTTTCCGAGTTATATGTACTTTCTATGATTATTTAGACACCACTGACGTACTGAAGGTCAACATCGTGAGAAAACCTGGACTTATAATTTGTAATTATAAGTTTGAAATCGCCAACCCGCATTGAGCAAGCGTGGTGATTAATGCTCTAACCTTCAAGTCATCTGATTGGTTAACTGAATTATCAACAACCAATCAGATGACTTGACACGAGATTTAACACGAGATTAGTTAATTTTAGCGTTGACAAGCCTTTCAGAAACCGGGTGTTAAACTCTGAAACAGGTGGACTGACTAAATTAATATTTTAGTTTTTGAATATTCGTAAAAGTCCGGGAAAGGTAGGAAAATGCAGGAAAATATCGCGTAAAATACTAAAAACGGAAATTTTCTTTCCCAAAAACAAACTGATCTGTAACCAAAATTTAATATTTGGCAATGAAAATATTGACATTATTTAAACAATAGAGTCAGTGCTGAGTTTGACGGGGAAGCTAGTTCGTTTATAAAATGCATTTTACTATAGCGATCGAAGAAATTCTTGAGTCTTAATAACTTTAATGAGTTCTGAGAAGTACTTGTCTTTTTATTCAAGTATTCATAGTTTTCAAAGGGCATGTCACGAACATTTTTAGATCTATTATCTTTTTTGAAATTTGATTTTAAATACTCATTTGAATTAAGATTAATTATTGCTATTAATATTATTAAAAGAGAATTAGGTTATGGCACTTTATTATTATTTTTTCTTTTATACTTTATACATTTTATGAGTAGACATTACTAGAAACGACAAGCACGTAAGGATGGTTAGAAATTATAAATTAAATCAATCTAACATTTTCAGTCATGGTGAGAAACCTTAGTTGAATTCTCATAAAACCTACCACCTCAGTAAATACTACCCATATGTAATTATGAACTTGCTTGCCTACCTATGATCACTAGTTTTAAATAAATTGTTTTTAATTATGCCTTATGGAATTTGTCTGAAATAAAGTTTAATTTTATTTAATACCGCAGCCTGGCTCGGAACAGGAAAAGTATCAGGGTAGTTTAGTTTAGTAAAAGTCTGAAACTTCTTTATTCCACCGAAGGCGGGAGAAGGCAGAGCTTGATTTTAACCTGCCTTCAGCTGTGGAGATTGGAGATCATAGCAATATCTTATGAAGAAGAGGTTCATCAATAGTTCTGTTGGAGCAGGAGGGGTTGGTTTTAAGGCAGTAAGAATCTGTCATTTCCTCACATTTGTCAAAAATGTTTTGTGTTTTGAAAAATTTAATTAAAAATCGACTGATTTTCTAACCACAAAAAAAAACTCAAAAAAACCTTCTCCTGTATTAGACTGCCATAGTCTCTACATTATGACAAAATTGGAAACAGCAAATTCAGGTAAAAAAAATCTAAGTCACAACCAGTAAACTACAGCGTCTTTAAAAGCAAATTGTTCGAAAATACGTTTTGGCAAGCTTTCCTATTTACTTTATGTACTTTTCAAAGCATTTTCGTGTTTGTTATGTTTTAATACAAAGAACTAACCTTTGTATGAACTAGGAACGTTGGCCATCGAAATTCTAAGCGCTGCTCTTTAGACTATTTGTTAGCGAAACGGAACAGAGTTAGGACAAAAAAGTATGAACTACCGAAAAACGCTTTGTAAGATGGAAATGTTAAAAAATTGCTGTGTATTTAAGAATTTGAACTGTGAATTAGTTTCCAATTTTTTGTTTGTAGGTATGTGAAGGGTACGGCTATAGTAATGAGACGATGAAATAAAGCGTCCTGGGTGCCGGTGGTGGCAGTTATGCGGTCCGCTAGGTCAGCCACTTCGACCATGGGCATCTTTGATTGCGACGCCACTATGGTCTGCGTGTATGGCGGTAGTCGGCTTGTCTAAATCGCTCGCAGGAACTCCTCGGGTACGCCTGGACCCGCGAGGTTGAGGAGATGCCGATAAAATAGTGACGGCTCTCTGTCACCGAGTTTTCGTGCATGAGGAGTTGTTTCACCTTCTCCTCACGCGTCACAGACAGCCTTCTGAGGAGCTCGCACTTTAGCTTCTCGTACTTGCCGGTATCAGGAGGGTTGGTTATAATATCCTCTACTTGTTCCTCACTTACTTCGTAGTGAATTCATTATTAATAGATAAAAAAATAAGGTTGTCATTGCTTATAAAAAAATGTGGATGTTTGAAATTTTTCTGTTTACAGTGCTAATGAGCAGGATTATATTGTAGTTGTTAATTAGTTTATTGCATCTTAACAGGGTGTACTTTCATTAGTGAATTTTACCTATTTCTGTGTAAACGGTATCCTTCATGGTGGTAAATCGCTAGCTAAATAGTGTCGGAATCACAAATCACTAGCGAGCAGACTAGGTCTTAGATCTCAAGATGGATGGCTCAATTAACCTGGTAATATTAGACTTAGGTTCTTCGTGTCTAGGTTTTAGGTATCATTTAGGTGCCTTCCCTAGTATAAACCCTTACATAAGTATATAACGTCTCCTTGGTCACATGTGAGTGGCAAAACTGGCACTGTCATCTTATTTACTGATAATTTATATTTATACATCCATATTATGTACATTGTACATGTAATATAATTGGATAGTTTCTTAGGTCGAAAATAAATTAATTTCACGTTTTAATACAATAAAATATTGAAAAAAAAAACTATATTTTTAATGTATTGACCACACAATAAGTTTTAGATATTTTGTAGTTTAAGCTAATTATTAACAAATAAGTAAGCTATTTGACGCAAAAGTATTATGGCGCCATAACTCAGTTTTTCATACAAATTTCATAGAAAAGTATCGTTTTTGACATTTGGATAAAAGTATTGAATTTAACTAGTTGGAAACTACCGTATTGGAATGACTGATTTTGAAATGAAAATAACCGATTTATACTACTCGTACATGCATGTACATGATGATAATATATACACAAAAAAACACTTTTTTCAATTTTTATGACTGTTTGTTTATATATTCTGGCTACTTAATTCTTATTTTCTCCACGTAATAATTTAACGAAATACTCGATTAGTTTCAAGCCATGCTAGAGGCCCACATTCATGAGCAGCATTCCGTGACACGCGACGCGACAACTGTCGCGCTGCTACTCGTACTAGTTTTACTACTGATCTAATTGCTACCAATTACATGACGTTTTCTGACATGTTTCAAATCATAAACGTATTTTTGAATGCATTTTGTAGTCACGTAGGCAGCGAGCGGGATATAACAACTGTGTCGCTTAACAGTTTAAACGCCATGGGGGTCACCGTGACCTCCATTAGCGGAGGATTTGCCTTCAACAGTTTTCTGTCGGCAGTCAAAGGCTTAATTACAGGTTTGATTCTTCTGCGAAAATTTAAGATCTGTATTTTGATATGAGTAAAAAGTAAGGAAGTTTTGTATTGTTTCTTCTCAGTACCTATAGTCTGAAGGATGACAGATACATCTAGTTTGTAAAATACCGGGTGTAAAAAGACACTTAACGAAGCCGAAAGCCACATATTCTACCCATTATTTGGATCATTTTTTTCTTTAAGACCATAGCTGGGACTCCACGGGTTCTCGAGATATTGAAGGTAAAAGATGCATTTTAAATTTGTTTTTGCGCAATCGATTTCTAAGTATTATTACAAAACTTTTTTCCAAACAAACATTACCTGAATTTTCGACTTTTCTAAATAAATTACGCATTTGAAGTTACGAACAGTAATGTACGTAATAAATTAATGCTGACCCGCACAAAAACATCGTGCATATCAGTAGGATTTTTATTTTACAGAATTGTTTTGTTGTTGCAAAGTAAAACGTCGACCTACGTACTTATCACAGCGTTTTCGTGCTAAGCTGTGAACCTACGCACACAATGACACGAAGCCCGTTTGCTTTACATTGCGCGCAATAAAATTATTATTATTTTTTGAAACCTAAAAATAAAAGTCGTTTCCCAGTGATAATTTTAGCGTAAAGCTACTAAGTTAGAACTACAGTATGCGTAGTTAACGGCTTTGTTAAGTGTCTTTTTACACCCTGTATATTGACAAAAAAAAATGCAAAGAAAAACTAAAAAATAATCTAATTTAAAAGACATGATTTATTTTACTGTTGAGACCTATCACCAAAAATATATAAGTGTGGGAGAGCCAAGGTTCGGCACGAATGTGTTGGGTCAACCGGAGGGATAACACGGCCTTACAGAAACAAACGAAAACCCGAGTGAAACAACCACAGCATTGTGTTTCTTTGTGTGAGTGAGGAAATCGTGACCTCAGCACGGAGCAGGAGAAGGACCGGTCTGTTTTTTTTTCAGTTAAAGGCTGACTCCTTTTCACCATTCCATTTAAGGGTGATAGGATGACTTTCCACCTTAAAAATAAAAATGATATATCAGAGGTGTGGAGTCACCTAATTGATAGTTTAAGTCACAAAGGGATCGGCGACAAAGCGTCGAAGTGTATTGTTAGCGAAATATAATAGAACTTGAAACTCAAAGAGAACGTGCAACGCAAAGGTAATGTATAAGATACCTCGTTAGTTTTTTATATAGAGGAGTGGATACGGCTTGGCTTTTTGATAGCAATCTATCAGTCAGATTACCTGATGGTAAGCAATCGGCATAGAACATAGACACTTGCTTTACCAGAAGAGTTATGAGTGCATTGCCAGCTTTTTATGGATTAGGTTTTCAGAGATATAGGGACTGGATTGGATAATGTGATGAATCAGGTCTCCGGTAACCTCAGTCGTGGTGACCCGAAGGTTAAGGAGCCCGCTTCTCATTAATGAGGGTTCGAAACCTGGCAAGTACCAATGTGACTTTTTCCGAGTTGTATGTACTTTCTATGATTATTTAGATACCCCTGACATACGGCATGTTTACCTTCAGTAAACATCGTGAGGAAACCTGGACTTATAATTTCTAATTATAAGTTTGAAATCGCCAACCCGCATTGAGCTAACGTGGTGATTAATGCTCTTACCTTCTCCGTATGAGAAGAGGCCTTTGCTCAGCAGTGGGCACTTATAGGCGGATGATGATGATGAACCTCAGTCTCTTGGCGAAACACTAATAGTATGTTTGTATATAATTTTATTAATGTGAACTATAATCTTACATCTAAACTGTATTGTTGTAAACATAAAAACTTTGAATGACCACAAATTAAAACTTAAAAATTGATCAGTCCCGGGATTTTAAATATTTCAATATTGTATTAGGAAACTAGTCGTTTCGTATGACAACCTAGGTGCATTCACACTTTTCATATTATTCTCAAACAAAAAAAACTCGTCACAGACAATAAATATATGTAGCGGTATAAAATGTTAAAATGTCAGTAGCGCAATAAACTAATTGTATTATCATAATTTCAAAATAACATAACGAAAATAATAAGTTTGTGACAAATATTTTCACAGTTAAGTTACTTCTACCTAAATTCAATAAAATATATTATCTTAGTCGGGAATATTTTCTAGAATTTCTTTAGTACATTAAAGTTTACTTCTCAGAAGGCTCAAAGTACTGAGAAAAATTGAAAACGACAAAGAAAATATTAAATGACAGCAAAAGAGATATTTAAAATACATGCACGACTATCAATTTAAAAAAAATGTTAGATATCATTTTCAATGTTAAAATTAAAAGGTTTATTTTTTTACAGGAACAAAATCCAGGTGTCTTTACCAAAAATCACTTAGTCAGCAAAATATGTATATGTATAGTTTTTATTGTTTGTCATTATTTGTCAATGTCTATATTAACACGATCTCTGGGAGTTCCTGTAAATATTATGTAATTATAAATCCTTGCTATAATTATTAATATTCAAAAATTATGTTCAGTTATGAATTTTCTGGTAAAATTTGGTATTTTTAAATATTATTTAGGGCATCCAAATTAATTCTTTGGAAGTGATAAAGAGTTGTATTATGTTATATTATTATTAAAGTATATAAACAAAGTTGTATACGTATTTGACGCAACTAGATAACGTTTTATATTAGACTAAATGTGGGTGGACTAGAATAATATATTATATCTGACTGCTCTAAGACGAAATAAAATTATCGGGACCCCATCTCAAAGGTTAGTAAATTGAAGTTGCAGTGGGAAGGTCACATTTATTGAAGAACCGATGATCGTTGTGGTAGATGTCTTATGGAATGGAGACCACGTCTAGCCAGAGTAGTATAGGTCGAACTCCAGCTAGGTGTACTGACTATATCCATAGGGTCGCTGGCAGCGGTTGGATGAGAAGATCTGATCATCTAGCTAAGTTGCGTGCAATTGCAGAGGCCCATGTGCAGTAGTTGACGAAATCAGTCTGATGATGATAATTCTGTAAGAAAATTCATAAAGCTTTTACGGTGTCTAAATTTTTAAAAGCAAACATACATAACAATGAACAAAACGACAGCGAACCGGATAGAACCGGATACAGTATTACGATTATTGACAAAATCGACGTGAAATGGACACTTCCGAAACGTTTGAAGGTTCGAACGTAAATTACCGGGAATTGTTCACGGCTTGCTAATTTTGGGGTGGGCAGTGGAGCATGATATGATTGCTTATTCCGTACATGTGCTCATTTGAACGTTTTACCCCCAAATACGATGAACATATGACCGATATTTATATGCTTAATGTTTTGGTTAGTTATCCAATAATATGTATGTATTCGATGTCTTCTCAAAGAATGTTCTAATGCTAGTGAATTCCGTAGACAATATACATAATATGTGTAACTGCTACGAGTTTGCTACGCAGTTACGCCGTAGCATTTTACTACGCCCGTCATGTAACTACGTCTATGTAGTATTAATCAGTAGACGATAAAATAAAAGCGGAGTACTGCTATATTTTTAACATAAAAAATAGTAATATTGTTTGTCTATTTAGTTAAACAGCTTTATTTATATTTTATAAAATGATGTATTTAAATATATTTAATTTTAAGTTATTCAAAATTAAGTGTGGGAGAGCCATGCTTCGGCACGAATGGGTCGGCTCGACCGGAGTGATACCACGGCCTCACAGAAAACCGGCGTAAAACAACCACAGCGTTGTGTTTCACCGTGTGAGTGAGGTTACCGGAGGCCCAATCCTTCCCCTCCCCAATCCCTAAATCTCCAAATCCCTAATCCCTAAAAGGTCGGCAACGCACTCGTAACTCCTCCGTTGCGGGTGTCCATGGGCGGCGCTGATTACTTACCATCAGGTAATCCGTCTGCTCGTTTGCCTATGAAATATAAGACCTATTACATAAAAAAAAATATATTTTATTTGACCTACTTTCATTCCATGTCGTAGGTACACTACATTGATGAAACTTACATATTGTGACCGTGTTGAAAACCATGCATAAGAGTGCAGATTTGGAACCTGGCAAGTGATAATTAAGACATTACTGACATACGATTAGGAAAACATCGTGAAGAAACCTGGACTTACAATTTCTAATTACAAATTTGAAATCGCCCATCCACATTGAGCAAGAGCATGGTGATTTGATGGTCTAACCTTATCCATGTGAGAAGAGGCTTTTGCTTAGCAGTAAGCACTTATAGGCTGATGATGTATTTAAATATGCTTTATTGTACACATTGTTAAAAATTAAATAAAGAGCAGGCTTACAACTACAGAATGGTACTATAGTAACTACAATATGATTATAGATACATGGACATCATTCCAGGAAATTTTGTTGTGATGAATAAGGTATTTATAAATAAAACATTCGCATGCATTTAATAGCAAAACATAACGAAACCTGTATGCCAATATCAGCAGCGAACGGCCTATAATTTCAAGCTCCGATAACTTTGTTTGGAGAATGCTAACGACGCCATTTTACTTAATTTATTAATCGCTCGAAAATAGGTCGAATGGAAATAAATATAGAGTTGAGAGTTGTATATTTTGTGTTTATAATATTAAACGAGTAATGCAGTGCAATGTAATTTATAGTAGGAAAATAAATAATTTGTTCCTCTTTGAAGGTGTGAGGAAAAATTTTAAATTTGCTGTGACGTCAATGGCAAATCAGAGAAATGTGGGAGAGCCATGCTTCAGCACGAATGGGTCGGCTCGACCGGAGTGATACCACGGCCGCACAGAAAACGGCGTTGGCGTTGGCGTGAAACAACCACAGCGTTGTGTTTCGCCGTGTGAGTGAGGTTACCGGAGGCCAAATCCTTCCCCTCCACCGATCCCTTCCCAATCCCTTAATCTAAAAAACACTAATTCCTAAGAGGTCGGCAACGCACTCGTAACTCTTCCGGTGCCATAGGCGGCATTGCTTTCCATTAGGTAATCCGTCTGCTCGTTTGCCGGTCTATAACATAAAAAAAATCAAATCAAATCCATTTATTGTTTTTCACAGGTAAAACGTAGTTCTTACAAGAGCGTGACACAACTGTGATGCCTCTAAATCACCTTAGTCACCATATTATTTTCTATTCGTATGAACTCAGACAAGGATCAAACAGAGCAACTGCATTACCAGTGAGTTATACGAAAGGGCTACCTAAAGTTGACCACCGATAGATTGTGAGGATAGCTGACTTATAATTTTAAATTAAATAATTGTGAATTATTTAATTTAAAATTATAGTGTGTCAGGAAAAAACCAATTTGCCTTAATCGTTCGTGATATGCTCATTCCTTCTTCTTGTGAGAAGATATTTTTTTCAACTGTGGGATAGTTAGAGGTAAAGGCAAACCTTCTTTATTTATACTTAAGTCTTAGTTTAAACACGTAGCTCTTACTTCTACAGATACAGGGCAATGTTCAGCAGTCATCTGCAGTAGTCATAGGCTTTATTTTGAAATGACTTCTCCCATCCATTAGTGTCAGACTCTTACTTACTAAAAACCCCCCTGTTCAAAGGAACAGGGGGGTTTTTAGTAAGAAAAGTCCTGCTTTGAGCCGTGGCCGCGGCGACTCACTGCGCTTGCCCCGCAACCCTAGCTTATTATACCCCCAGATAATTATATTTTTTAAGGCTTTTGAGGTCTTGGGTCTGGTTCTAGTCGTCGTCCGCAGACCCGAGCTTACGGTGGCGTAAAATCTTCTCTCGAATGGTCATAGGCTGATTGACATGTTGCACTTTACTACTTTTTTACTATTTACTGCGACTTTATCAATAAAACCTTTTAATATTCCTTTTCAATTGAATTATTTATATTCGACTTACACACCACAGATTTTTAATTTAAACCTTCCACCTGCCACCTGCCACCTGGTTAAAATATTGAATTACTCGGAGGTCAGTTTAAAATTGCTTTCTTGTGGAATTTCATTTCTATCGTAGAATTTTATTTCAATTGGATAATAGATTAAAGATAACATATTAATGAAAATACCAGTAAAGAGTAATCATGGAATTTCTGAAGTCTAAATTTAATAGATTTAATTTAAATATATTTTAGAGAGGTTTTATTGGAATCATTGTATCCAAGCATAACGTTTTCATCATCTTCGAAACTTTTTGAAACAAATTCTGGAGTATTTCATTAGAAATAATATGGTAAAACTCGATTCCTTTTGTAACATCAACAAAAGTTATGCCCTTTTCGAAAAACACA
Source organism: Spodoptera exigua (assembly GCA_902829305.4). Lineage (NCBI taxonomy): Eukaryota > Metazoa > Arthropoda > Insecta > Lepidoptera > Noctuidae > Spodoptera > Spodoptera exigua. Next base: position 6,347,082 of record LR824624.2, read on the forward strand.
GAACAAACCGAATAGCGATCATTTTAAAAACTTTTACGACCAAAAACAAAAGTTTGGTTTTTAATTTAAAAACTCTTGAACCGGTTTTAATAGAATCGGAACTGAGAGCGATTGAAGTAGAAATAAGTATATATCGAAAAGAAGTTAAAAAGTAAATACAAAGAAGGCCAGGGGAAATCAAAAGTCCCAAGTAATAAGCATGTTTTTATCTTATATTAAGTATCTCAAGTCTCTGGATGAAGCCATTCTTCAAGTATATATGAGATGATACTTGAGAATTATTTATCGTTTTATTTAGAAGCCGTTTGAAGAATTGCTTTTATACCTTAAGGACAGGTTAAGAAAGTATATTTGGTTACTTACATACATAAAGGTAATCCAAGTTCTGAGTGTGGAATTCAACATTACAAGCACTGTGTATAGCAATAGGCACAATCCTTATAAGTTACTCAAAATATGGTAACAGATAGCTGGTGTTTCGATGCATGTTACGTAATTTCGTTCTTAATGTCCTCAATTTACACGTCACCAAACATTCTCATTAGTATCCTAGGAATACCCCGGACAGGTGTCTACAGCAGATCCTGGTTTACAGGAATTACAGGAGCTAATAAAGGGTGTCCTTAACTTATCTCCTTTACAGCGTTGTGTTTCGCTGTGTGAGTGACGTTACCGGAGGACTAATTGTTTCCTTCCCCCAATCCCTCCCCAATTCTGAAATCTCCAAATGCCTAATCCGTTGTTGCGGTTGTCCATGAAAGGCGCTGATTGATTATCATCAGGTTATAAAAAGGCTCGTTTGACTTACTATAAAAAAAACTTAAAAAATGGCGTTTTATATCATGCAAAATATTATCATGTATCTTTTGGCTCTTATCCTGTTCATCTAAATTCTTTATAATTTTTTTATGTGCTAGGTCGGCAAACGAGCAGGAGCATTACCTGATGGTAAGCAATCAGCGCCGCCCATGGACACCCGCAACGGAGGCGTTACGAGTGCGTTACTGACCTTTTAGAGATAAGGTTTTTGGAGATTTAGGGATTGGCGAGGGATCGGGGGAGGAGAAGGATTGGGCCTTCGGTAACCTCACTCACACGGCGAAACACAACGCTGTGGGTATTTCACGCCGGTTTTCTGTGAGGCCGTGGTATCACTCCGGTCGAACCGACCCATTCGTGCCGAAGCATAGTTTTCCTACACTTAAACAATGCAGACAATAGCCCTCCAAATTTATCTCTGTCATCGGTTTGTCTGTTTTGTGAAAACAAATTATAACTTTTTTTATGTACTGTCCGCAACGTCAATCATATACAAGCTACCTCTTTTGTTTACACACACGATTTAACATGAAATGGAAATCCGATTTAATTATAAACATGTTACGGGAACCTTTTCATATCATGTTCTGAATTAAATATTAAACTGAATTCATGTTTTGTAAAATGATTTCAAATGCGTAAATGTTGTTATAAAAGAAAGTTTTTGGTGATCCGAAGATTCGAAATCTGGCAAGTGCCAGTATTTTTTTTTTTCTGTAGTAGGTCGGCAAACTAGCTCACGGATTACCTGATGGTAACCAATCAACGCCGGCCATGGACACCCGCAACGGAGAAGTTACGAGTGCGTTGCCGACCTTTAAGGGATTAGGGATTGCGAGATTTAGGGATTGGGGAGGGATTGGGAAAGGGAAAGAATTGGGCCTCCGATAACCTCACTCACACGGCGAAACACAACACAGTGGTTGTTTCACGCCGGTTTTCTGCGAGGTTGTGGTATCACTCCCATTCGTACCGAAGCATGGCTCTCCCAAACTTAGTATGACTTAGATCAACGAATTAGACATGACTATCGAACGGTTTGACGACACCAGGAGTTGTAATATAATTTATTTTGTTTTAAATTGTTAATGTGCCTTCAGCATGCGTAATAATCTTTCCTTCTCCAAATGCGAAGAGGCCTTTGCACAGCAGTAAACGCTTAAAGACTTACGCAAAGAGTGGTTGTGTCAGATAAAGTTAAAGATAAAGATGAAGATGAAGATGAAGATGAAGATGAAGATGAAGGTGAAGGTGAAGGTGAAGGTGAAGGTGAAGGTGAAGGTGAAGGTAAGGTGAGGGTGAAGGTGAAGGTGAACGTGAAGCTGAAGGCGAAGGCGAAGGTGGAGGTGAAGGTGAAGGTGAAGGTGAAGGTGAAGGTGAAGGTGAAGGTGAAGGTGAAGGTGAAGGTGAAGGCGAAGGCGAAGGTGAAGGTGAAGGTGAAGGTGAAGGTGAAGGTGAAGGTGAAGGTGAAGGCGAAGGCGAAGGCGAAGGCGAAGGTGAAGGTGAAGGTGAAGGTGAAGGTGAAGGTGAAGGTGAAGGCGAAGGCGAAGGTGAAGGTGAAGGTGAAGGTGAAGGTGAAGGTGAAGGTGAAGGTGAAGGTGAAGGTGAAGGTGAAGGTGAAGGTGAAGGTGAAGGTGAAGGTGAAGGTGAAGGTGAAGGTGAAGGTGAAGGTGAAGGTGAAGGTGAAGGTGAAGGTGAAGGTGAAGGTGAAGGTGAAGGTGAAGGTGAAAGTGAAGCTGAAGGCGAAGGCGAAGGCGAAGGTGAAGGCGAAGGCGAAGGTGAAGGTGAAGGTGAAGGCGAAGGTGAAGGTGAAGGTGAAGGTGAAGGCGAAAGCGAAGGCGAAGGTGAAGGTGAAGGTGAAGGCGATGGCGAAGGTGAAGGTGAAGGTGAAGGTGAAGGTGAAGGTGAAGGTGAAGGTGAAGGTGAAGGTGAAGGTGAAGGTGAAGGGGAAGGTGAAGGTGAAGGTGAAGGTGAGGGTGAAGGTGACGGTGAAGGTGAACGTGAAGCTGAAGGTGAAGGTGAAGGTGAAGGTGAAGGTGAAGGTGAAGGTGAAGGTGAAGGCGAAGGTGAAGGTGAAGGCGAAGGCGAAGGTGAAGGTGAAGGGTATGGTGAAGGTGAAGGTGAAGGTGAAGGTGAAGGTGAAGGTGAAGGTGAAGGTGAAGGTGAAGGTGAAGGTGAAGGTGAAGGTGAAGGTGAAGGTGAAGGTGAAAGTGAAGCTGAAGGCGAAGGCGAAGGCGAAGGTGAAGGTGAAGGTGAAGGCGAAGGTGAAGGTGAAGGTGAAGGCGAAGGTGAAGGTGAAGGGTAAGGTGAAGGTGAAGGGTAAGGTGAAGGTGAAGGTGACAAAAGTAGAGATAGAGATAGAGATAGAGATAGAGATAGAGATAGAGATAGAGATAGAGATAGAGATAGAGATAGAGATAGAGATAGAGATAGAGATAGAGATAGAGATAGAGATAGAGATAGAGATAGAGATAGAGATAGAGATAGAGACAGAGACAGAGACAGAGACAGAGACAGAGACAGAGACAGAGACAGAGACAGAGACAGAGACAGAGACAGAGACAGAGACAGAGACAGAGACAGAGACAGAGATAGAGATAGAGATAGAGATAGAGATAGAGATAGAGATAGAGATAGAGATGATTGTGGATTCTTCTTGACAAAAAGACAATTTTCTAAAATATATAAATAAGTTAATGTTAAAATAAAATGTTTGAAAAATAGCGATTTGCAACATAGCACGGATACATCGCTTTTGTATCTCAAAAGCAAGTTCTTTGTCTACCGAGTTCCTCCAGAATATAATTCCATTTATTAGTACAGACGCAACCAAACCGTGGTAGGCAATTAGTAGGGTATCTATATTAACTGTTGGTGCGAGTTTATATAGTGCGTAGGATGATTGACTTACTTTTTAACCGACTTCAAAAAAAGGAGGAGGCACTCAATTCGATTGTATGTTTTTTTTTTATTTTTATTTATTTTTTATGTTTGTTAGCTCAGAACTCCGTTGTTTATGGACGGATTTGCAAATTTTTTTTTATGCTTGAAAGAATATGTTTTCAGATTGTTCCCATTCTTTCGATCAAAATCGAGTTTTGATGATGGGATCCATGAGAAATCGAGGGAACTCCTCAAATATTATAGGCAACTATATAGTAATTTTAATATTTACATGGAGCACTCAAGCATTTACAGTCAAAAAGTAATATTTGATGAGGTGGAACTGGTGAAGAAGATCAAAAATGGGTGATGAAACTTGACACTCGCATAGATATCACAATCAAGGTAGTTAAGCAACTATGAAAATGCACTATAAACCAATGATCTTAAATAATTATGTTGAAAATGTTATCATCCAACTGATCTAATGATGATGATGGAGCTGGAAGGTAGGCACTGGAACTGCGTGCCTAATTAATGTATCCTAGCCGTGTTTGGGCTTGTTAGAATTGTTATAAGATGCACTTTGGCTGTAAGGTACTATTGAACTGATGTGATGATGAAGCTGGAAGGTGGAAGGTTGGCATAGGAACTTCAAAATAAAATAATGTATCCTAGTATTGTTCAAGCTTATTAGAGCTGTCAAGAGCAATGGAAAGGGCTACGCTCGGAGTTTCCTTGCGTGATCGAATCAGAAATGAAGAAGTCTGCAGAAGAACCAGCGTCACCGACATAGCCAGAAGAATTCGGGCGGCGACGGCGACCCGCACACCTTTGGGGGCGGAGTTTGGCCTAGTATTGGCTATTTTGCATTAGCCCACATGGACTGCGTTTACACATTAGTGGTGAAATGAGTCATGGTGTTCTTAACGTTTTTCCTGGTAATACTAAGAGAATTAATTGGCATTTTTAACAAAACAGTCATTTTAAACGGGTTACAAAACAGTAATTGCGTCATTGATAAATGAGTCATAAATTTACAATAGCGGTGGTCTTTTGTGTTTTTACCAACTTGTCTATATATGAATGTTCTTAGTAATAACAAAATAGGTTTCTACATTTAATGGGTTACAATTGATACAAAACAATAATTGCATCGGTCTTTTTTCTATGCACGAATGTCAAAAAAGTCAAAAAAGTCAAAAGTCAAAATTATTTATTTCAATTAGACCCATACAGGCACTTTTGAACGTCAACACAACTTTAAAGATACAAAGTGTCAGTCTGTCGGTCAGTCCTCTTAGTGAAGCTATTCGCTCGTTCCAAAGTGTAGATTCCGATGGAGAAGAACGAGCAAGAAACTCCATGGTTACTCTTTTAAAATCAGTGTCACATAAACATTCTTTGATACATTATTTAGTTAGTTTGAATATGTGAGAACAGTGTAACGCGTGTATACAGAGAGACATAAAAAGAAAATAACCTTAAGGACAATAGACAGTCCGGAGCTGACCAGTCCCAATTGACGGCGCCCGTTCACGAGCATGACACGTACACCAGCATCGCCCAACTCAACCATAATATAGGGAATCGAGCGATCCAGTGACCGTGCCACCGCCAATGTGACCTTTGAGTGAGCATGACAACTCCAAGCTGACATATGGACCGACATTCTGCTAGTCTAACTAATTTTAATAGGTTACAGGGCACTCACATTTACAAAATTAATCAAGTTTAACAATAAAAATAGCATGGTTACAAATTTACAAAATCTAAGAACTTCCGTTCAAGCAAAGATCCACTGGAACATTATTTATATTCGTGTAGGTATATTATCCTGTGGAGCAGGACCAGCCCGTCTCCAAGCATCCTTATCCTCAATATAATCACTCAGTTTGTAATATGTTTTTTTACACAAAGTTTTCTTTATACATAATTTAAAATTTCTTTCATTTAATTGTTGTATTTCGCCTGGGATTTTGTTATAACACTTAACGCTGAATCCCATGAACGACTTTTGTACCTTTGCCAATCTAAATAATGGCTGACACAATCTATCTCTATGTCTAGTTTGGTAATTATGTCTGTCTGATACCTTATCAAATAATATTAAGTGTTTCCTAACATACATTATATTTTCATAAATAAACTGACCGGGCACAGTCATAATATTGATCTCTTTAAATTTATCTCTAAGAGATTCGCGAAGCCTTAGGTTGTAAATTGCTCTGATTGCACGCTTTTGCAAGACAAATATAGACTCAATGTCAGCAGCCTGTCCCCACAACAAGATGCCATACGACATAATGCTATGAAAGTAGCTGAAGTACACCAGTCTTGCAGTGTCCACATCTGTTAGCTGTCGGATCTTCCAGACAGCAAATGCTGCAGAACTCAACCGTCCTGCCAGAGATGTGATATGGGGCCCCCATTGTAGTTTTTCATCTATGGTTATACCCAGAAAAGTAGTCTGTTTTACAAATTCCAATTTCTTGCCGTTTAATAATATTTCACATTCGTTACTTTTTACATTTGGTAAACTGAATCGTATACACTTTGTCTTTTTGTCGTTTAGAACTAAATTATTAACTGTAAACCAGTTATGAACCTTCGTAATAGCATTATTTACTTCGTCATAATTATTTGTCCGTCTATTTATTTTAAAAATCAACGATGTGTCATCAGCAAATAATACCATTCCCGGTTCTCGCTGAAATAAATGAGGTAAGTCATTTATGTAGACCAAAAATAGGAAAGGACCTAATATCGAGCCCTGTGGTACGCCCATAGATATGCTAGCACCCTGAGAATTCACTTTGTTTACCTGTACTTTAAGCTGCCTATCCTGGAGGTATGATTTTAATAAATTGAGTGAAGCCCCTCGAATACCATAGTGTTCCAACTTTAGCAACAGTGTCTCGTGTTCGACGCAATCAAAAGCCTTGGACAGGTCACAAAAAATTCCAATAGCGTCGTGCGACTCCTCCCACGAGGCAAAAACACGCTTAATTAAAGTTACACCGGCGTCAGTTGTGCATCGACCTTTGGTGAACCCATATTGTTGATCATGAAAGATGGAATTCATGTTAAAGTGACGCAGCATCTGAGAAAGCATCAGCTTTTCAAACACCTTACTAAGCACCGGTAAAATAGAAATGTATTTAATCATACTAAAATATAGATTGCATAGCGTTGGTATCTTTGAACTTTATCGGTCTGTTAATGAAAATATCTATTTTTTTGTTATTTTAAGAAAACTAATTTGAATATATGAAAGGATTACTTTTAATTTTAACTATAAGAATCATAAGTATTTCATGCATCATATCATCTCTCCTCGAGATCAAAACGATTACACTGTAACAATGTACCTATGATATGTATTCCGACTTATATGACATTGCTAACTTTTTCAAAAGGAATATAGGAACGATATTGACTTCGTTGCCATAACACATTATAATAAAAACCAATAAACGGCAAGCTGTAAAAAAAAATTACAAAAAAAAAAACGCCTTCAAAAAAAGTCAAGCGATAAAAGTTCCTACACTAAAAAGTTAAAAATAAAAATTTGAAATGCTGTAAAGAAACTTAATTTATAGGTAAACTTATTTGACATAAATATTTTGCAAATATTCAAAAGTTTATTACTTATTTTTGGAGTCGGTGCCAGCCCAGGCAAGCAAATACGAATGGGCAACTATCCCTTGAAAAACTACTTCTTACTTAATTATAAAACTACTTAATACCTATTTGCATACCCAAATATATATATTAATTAACACATAAATACAGAAAAGACTTCTCTAAAAAAATATCCGATTTGCACATTTTTTTGAAATAAAAAATATATACTTACAAAAACATTCTGCCACATTTTAAGTTCATTGAAAATGTTTAAGCATTATGTACGAAAAATGGCAACGGATATTAAAAAGCTAACTAACATTAAGTTTCAACAATAAAAATGCTGGCACCGACTCCAAAAATAAGTAATAAATTTTGAATATAAGCAAAAAATTTAAGTCAAATAAGTTTACCCATAAATTAAGTTTCTTTACAGCATTTCAAATTTTTATTTTTAACTTTTTAGTGTAGGAACTTTTATCGCTTGACTTTTTTTGAAGGCGGTTTTTGTTTTGTAATTTTTTTTTTTATTTGCAAATGTTCTCAATGTGTGCTTTCCAATTGAGTTTTTTTGTCTATTGTTAGACCAAGCAATCTAATTTTATCCACACCTTGTATTATCTGATTGTTATAACTTATTTCAATATGTGTAGATTCTTTCCGTTGACTAAAATGTATTATATTACAGACAAACTTACTTTCGTAATTATAATATTAGTTTGGACTTTGGGACTTAACAGAACGACGTTTTAGTTGTAAAACCAAAAATTTCAAATAACCAAGAGAAAAAATCTTTGATAAATTCAAATATTCAGTATAAAATATAAACACATTTTTAGGAACTTGTTGAAAGAGTAAAGGTTGAAAAAGATTGAACATCGCTTAAATAAGCTAACAAAGTGGAAACATACTTTTGATGGTTCCCCTAATTTACATTTTGTTTTACATTCAACCATCAATATCGTGTACTGTGGGACGAATTAATTGAAATTCATTAATTCTGTTTTCTTTACCTTTTTTGAAGTAGGTACTGTAAGAGTTTTGGTTATGTTTGATTGAACATTTTATGTTATTTCAACATCAATGTGGAAATTTTCTACCGATTTATTGAACAGGCGAGTTTCAGTCAGTAAGACAGACTTACTGACTCTCCCCCTTGCCTCATCCTGGGCTAGAGAATTCACTTGACGATTTTGGGAAATTCATCAAATGACTCCAAAAATATCTGTACGTACTTACAACAAAAATGTTTTGATTTCAAATGAGGAAATTAAATTATTTTATGTTTATTTATAAAATGTATCTGTTTTTTACGCACTAAATCACAAAATCACTTAAAACTTAGGACGGATAAATAAATGTTTAACCGCAGTTCCTATAAAGAAATAACGTCCAGAATTCGAGCCATCGATTTTTTATACATAGGCACTTTGTTATCCATAATATAATTTACTTTATTTTATTATGAGTAAGTGGACTTACCCTTGGCTATTAATAAACCAACATCAGAAACATTGCACAGACCATCGAAAAATAATAAAAAGTCAACCTAAATTCATTAGCTACAGAGTCGACAATAGTAAGTAGTAATTTGTAAAGATATTTGGGAAAATAGTACCTATGTTTTGCTGTGTAAGAATACGTGAGCTTCGTGTAGGGCTACCAGATAAAAATATCAAAATTCCGGGCAAAATATCCTACATTAGACCTGAAAATTTCAGACATTCTTTTTGATTTTAACTCTTCTTCTTCGTTCTTCTTTTCTTTATTATTTGTTATTGTCAAAATTAATTAATTATTGAGAAGATTTTTTATCACCAGCACCTGAGAGCCCATGATTCGACTACAAACCTCCTTAAAAAATTGGAGTCTGCCACAATTAAGACCACACTTTTGCATCCGCATCGGATCAAATTATTTTTTGTATCATTATCGAGCTATCTGCAAAAATTGTGTCAACCCTAACTACTTGTAATATACTCGGAACGATTTAAACGATTCGGATCCCTATAACAGCCATTCGTGAAAGCCGATTACTGAAATGATGATAGTTAATATACCTATTACTCTCCATGTCTATTTAAACCCTATTTATTGTTAGAACAATCTCTTTGCAAGAATGTTTGTACTACTTTCTTGTTTTTTTATATACGGCAAACGATCAGAAGGATTGCCTGATGGTAAGCAATCGGCCCATGGAAGACACCTACAACACCAGAGGAGATGAAGTGAGTAACCGGCCTTGTGGGGATTATATTATTGGGAAGGGATATGGGAGAGGCAACTTTAGGCTGACTTTCAATGATTGTTTGGTCGCAAAATCGAAATGTTTAATAATCAGCATAACGATATTTACCGTCGAAGCGGTGGCTTGAAGTTGAATCGGACTATGTAAGAAACATTTTTCACCTATATGCTTTTTATATGTATAGTAATCAGCCTTATGTCTATTGTTATAAAACTTTAATTACTATATTACATCTTGTTTAACCCAAGACTCCGTGCTCTTTGTTTATAGGACAAGCTCGCCGCAACCTCCCAAAACCGCTGCAACTCCTGTAAGCCAGGATCTACAGTACTGAAGTCCGACGCGTCTTGGATCCCGCAACGAAATAAATTACAAGACATTATTTGAGGAGAAGAAAAACGAAATAGTTTTCGTGCTCTTTACTGAATTCCGTTCTTGGTAACACTGGTGACAACTTATAAAGATGTCCAAAGAAAAAAACCAAGGAAAATAAAAGTATTTTTTATCTTATTACTGAAATAAAAAAAACTCCAAAGCAGCAAATAAGCTACTTACCTCCATTCTCTTGATTCGAATCAAATTTTCACGCACGATTTGTAAGACAATAGTGATAAAAGTTTCTTATATTCGCAATTTGGTAAGCTTTGTCAGTCATTTAATGTTAAAGCAGGCAATTTTCTACTACCCTGTAATATTTGGATCCTTTTTGCCGAGTCAAATTGCTAGGGACTCTGTAATGTTATTGGTTTTTGATATGTACTAAGGCTTTGAGTACAATGTTTTGTATCGGTTCAGGGACTGTTTTACCATCTTCATTATATTTTTTTATTGATTATAATAAAACTCTCAAAATTATTTTTCAATTATAATTACCTTATAATGCTTGATATATGCATGTAAAACATGCTTCACGGAAATCACGTTCTTTATTCAAATAAATCTGATATTAATGACATTTCTCTTTGAGGAGTGGCTAGAAGAAGTGATGCTCGCAAAGAAGGATTAAGGATGCATGATGGAACTATCCTCCTCACACCCCAGCTGCCGCAGTAGGCGACGCCAGGCACCGGAGATGCAGCGACGATCTTCAGCCACCGTAAGCGCGGGTCTGCGGACGAACTACACCCGAGCATACACTCAGTAACTTATATTTTTATGGCTAAAAAGAAATGTTTAGAACTACAATGCTTTTGAATGTATAAATATCATTTATTTATTCTTTTAAATATCGACGGCTAACTTACTTTGCTGGCTTAGAATTAGGCCCCTTTTTCTTTTTCATTCAAAATTGTAAACGTTAAAAGGTTTGAGAAACCTCACCAATAACACAAACTACTAATTAGCAAGGAGGTTGTAACAGCACCACACAGACCAAAGGTGTGTACACACTGCCGCCAAAGCATAGTTTACCGATTACAAATCATGTGCATATAGCGTAATCGAATAAACCGCATCGGCTTACCGCATCGACGCAAGCATTAGTGTGATTGGTCAAATTAGACCTAGTGTTAGGAATGTATCAAATTATTACCACCGAAATGGTTTCAGGGCAATTAAAAGTCTTATTTGTACTATGCTAATAGGATGAAAGAAAACTTTTTGAAGTTTAAGTGTGGGAGAGCAGGCTATGCTTAGGCACGAATGGGTAGATTTGATGAAAGTGATACTAGAGCCTCGCTTAAAATCGTCATTTTGGAGGATATATAAAGGTAGGTTTTTTTTTAAGTAATAGGTCGGCAAACGAGCAGACGGATTACCTGATGTTAAGCAATCAGCGCCGCCCATGGACACCTGCAACGGAGGAGTAACGAGTGCGTTGCTGACCTTTTAGGGATTAGGGATTTGGAGATTTGGGGATTGAGGGGAGGGGAAGGATTGGGCCTCCGGTAACCTCACTCACAAGGCGAAACACAACGGAGCCGACCCATTCGTGTCTAAGCATGGCTCTCCCACACTTAGGTAAAAGTGAGATTAATTTTATCATAGCTTCGACTCTGAGGAGGTAAAGGAAAGAAATGATTTTTAGTCAGTAACAGTCTGGTACTCCCTCTCCCTTAAAAAGAGGTATCAATAACTAACGATGTAAAAAACTGTACTGTAATGTTTTATTTCAGTTTCTTTACAATATGATGGAGCGTAGAATTCTGATTAAAATTTCACGATACCCTGTTTATTGTATACGAGAAAAATGTGAATGTTTTGACATAATATGTATTAAAGGTTTTTTTTGGCAAAAACACTAGTTAAGCCTAACTGAAGATTAATTTTTTACTAAGCTCTGTTTACAGTTCCAAGCTCAACCCAAAACCTTACGAATATTAGACCAAATAAATCGTTATTTAACAAAAGAGAAATCTTCATTACTTACGGTAAGACAGCGGATGCTGGTTTGTTTGACAACCAATTGATGCATTGTATCCAGTGATGTAAAGGATAGGGTTTAAAGGACCATTGATTCAACATTTAAATAAATGTGTTGTTTACCTTAAACTGTGTTTTGTTTATGTTATTGGATAAAGAGCTGATTTTAGAATGGTTTGATAAAAATTACTTGGAGATTAATTGTGATGCTGTCGCGTCAGAATGTTTGTATAAGACAGTGACAGCAACAATTTTATTCCTAAGATAACATTTATCTGACTATTGAAAAATAAGCCCTAAGTCATATAACACTTGATGACAACTTCTTGTTTGACCCAAATATGTAAAGTAAGTGGTGTAAAGTAGTTATCTAGGTCAAAAACAAAATATTTTTTGTCTTTTCAATGCAATGAATTATTATGATATAAACATACATTACATTTCATTCATTGATTTGACGATACACAATTTTTTTTCTAGTTAGCTTTTAAAAAATAAGTATGTCTTTTGACATAGAAAGATTATGACGTCATTTCGGGATCTCTATATTATTTATTATTATACATTGAACTAGTTGGAAACTACCGAATTTTAACCTTTCTTATTTTTAAGACTGTGGTGCGTATATTGATCCCATTGTTTTTACTTTTTACTCTTGATAATAACGTCGCGTTGTGTAAGTTTGTATTATAAATAAATTGCAAATTACATTTGCAACTATAAGATATTTTTTTGATAAAATTTTCCTTTAAATTCAATTATGTAATTGAAAACTGACAAAACCTTTTACAACTAAAATAAAGTTTTTAGCTTCCAATTTACCGAAGAGAATTATAAAAACGAAGGTCAATTTATTTTTAATTCAATTTCAGACCGGCTGGCTTGTCGGCAATGACTGTAAAGAAGTCGGTTCCGGTCTTATCATGATCCGATAATTAGTTCGATCTTCTTAATAAATTTTTGTAAAAAGAAAATTTATTAAGCTTTGACTTATTGGATATCTGGAATAGTGTCTGTGTGAGTACCGACCTTTATTCGATTGAGTATGAGTACATTTGTTTTATATTTAGACCTAAGTATTTAGGTGATCGACTTTATGTAAAACGTCCTTCCACGCAAGGATTAATAATGGCCGTCCTAATGATGGTTGAACTTATGGAATTGCGATTCTGTCGTAGGTATTTATTTGTATATAATAATTTATGTACACACAGTAAGTTGGACAAGAAAAATAATACAACAATTAGGTACAAAGGCACAGCTTACTTCTTCAGAAATCTCTTCCAGCAGACCCGTTTATGGGAGAGTTAGAATAAACAGTTATGTAGACTGACTGTGTAAGTAGGTAGTGGCCATTACATCACACATATTTGTTGGGTAATTTTAAAAATTGGTTGGTAAATTAAATTGATTTTATTTTTTCTAAACGGATGTTTGCATTTTGTTTTCAAAGCACCTTTTGTCATGGATAAGTTGAAATTTCAAAGTGGTATAAGTTGTACGTGACATGAACGGCGTTTACGAATCCAGCTACAAGTGCTACAACTAAACGACCACCCTTTATTGGTTTGCCCGTTTTCGTTGTGGAAATTTTGAGCTTCCAACGCGATGGCAGAGATTCATTGTTTGTATACTTTGATTACTAGAAATAAAATATTAAATATACCTATACTGTACTGTAATTTCATGAGTAAATCCTAACCAAAATATATCACCATCTTGTTTCATTTTTTAACAACACATACTATAAAGAATTCAATGATATTATTCTGATATGAATAAATCAATGAAAAAGAAATTCCACACTAATTAAATTAATACGGGCTCAAAGAAAAACCAACTGCTATCGCAAATGGTTCAAAAAATACTCAAATTAATTAAATAAATTCATTATATTATTTCAACGCGACATGCTCACTTCGCTCGCCATACAATTAGTATGATGTGCTGTGGATATTATTAATCTCTTGAATATTCATAAGGCACAGGTAGGAGGAGATGGGTGAATTTTCATATTGAGAGATTAAAGGATTATACGCCTTCGTGCCTGTTAAATGTACGTCATCTTTTAATTCATCGGATCAACGAATGAATAATAGGCCCCCAATATAATTAATCACATGAAAATTTATTCACCTTTATCCTATGTGGTGTTTCGTCCCCTTTAAGGGTTTAAATTGTGGTAAAACTTTGTCCAATGAGTAATATAAACAAAGTAATTTTAAGCAACAGTATTTTGATTCATCTGTTTACGTACGAAGTAAAAGGTGTTGTTCTCAATATCAATATTGGCAATAAATTCATTTTTATAAATGTCGTTGATAGTATTAAAGTACTAGCTTCCGCCTGCGGCTTTGCCCGCGTGGTATGTTGATAAAAAGTAGCCTATGTCCTATTCTGAAGTGTATCATACGCCGGTGCCAAATTCCATCCTGATCCGTCCATTCCAAACATCTTAATTTTCGCATTTATAATATTAGTAAGATATATAATCATATACTTTTGGATGGCGTATTTTAGGTCCAATTTATCTTTAGACATAAAACATGAACCATCCTCTCACTAATCTCAGGAAATATATCACAATCATATCACATACGCGCCAAAAGCACCAAAAAACGACACTAGCGCCAATTAATCTAACTAAACCAATCAATTGAAGTGACATCAATCCTAACCGATTTAGCAACAATGCGCCAAAGTTGTGTTAATATAAAAGCGTTGTCAAATTCAATCTATCGGTTAGGTGGCAAACGAATGTGATTCCCAGCGGTCTGAGCGGTCGAAGCGGATGGGGCGAGCGAAACGAAGCAAGCGAAACGAAGCGAGCGAAACGAAGCAAGCGTAAATGTGATTTGAGGACTTTCAACGATCGAAGCAACTTTTAAAATTTCTCTTTGAACTGCACCAGTGGTGCACATTTGTTGGTTGCGGTTCAGAATTTATATAATAATCTAAGCGTTCGAATATTTTAAGTGCTTTTTTATAAACGTTAAAAGCAATGCTTCGATTTTTGACGACGAAATATTTGGTTGGCTATTGGGAATTTTAATTTGTAAAGTGCACTAAGCATTTTGTCTGTAATTGTCTTCATTTGTGGCATTCAATATCGCCATATTGGTCTTACTGATGATAATAAATTTATTCAGTTTTTTTTCCACAATATAGCGAAAATCTTGATTGAAAAAGAAAACCTAATTTAAATTCTCAGTAAGTTTTTACAATCTAGACATTAACGCTGGCACATAATAAAACGATACCTTAGACAACGTTTACGATCTGAAATGTTTATTTAAACAGATTCAAGAAGTGATTTCAGTGGAATTACCTTTTTACATTTGTTTTTACATCACTGAGGACCTCATTCCGCTCCGTGTTTTGTTTTCTACGCTCGCCAGTTGGCGCCACTGAGGTGTGAGATCCTATTAGTTCATTCATTGTGGCTCTAAGCTTGTATATTTGAAATCCATTTTCTTTTTGCTGTGAGAATGGGTGAATAAAAAATATATTAGAAGAAATGGTAAAAAATGAAATATAAATGTTAATAAATTTTAATGTTTGAATGATTTCGATTTTAATGTTTTTTATTTATTTTATTTTGTCAACGGCCAATAAATGCTTCGACGGATAGCTCCATATCTATTTCACAATAAGTAAAATTTTGTTATATAATGACCTTGTACACTTAAAATAAAAATACCTTCGTAAATAATAAACATCTATTTTATAAGTTTACACAAAAACATAACTTATTTGCGTCCACATAAAAGTTATTTCCGAATTGCGCAACTGCACAATAAAAGTCCGGAACATGAGAACAAAAATTGCAATATACGTGGAAGCGAGTATTTGACGACAAACTATGCAAATGTCTAGAACCCGCACACACTGTACCTAAACCTGAGGACGTAGGAATTTACATTGTATCCAAAATGAATAGACTCCACGATACGAGAATTCGTGTTGAACACACCATTTTGAAGTTCGCGTTCACAATGTGCTTTTTATAGTAGAAGTAGCAAATGGTGGTTTTGACTGTATAGTTTGATATATAAAGATAAAGCTATTACTAACAGATAAATTACTCGTTATAAAAATCCTGGTGAACTCAACCACAATTCATTGAATAGAAAATAATAAAGGTCTTCTTTTGTCGACGTAATAGTACGAGAGCCCACGACCAAAACCATGTCTCATAGCAATACGGCAAAAACCCTATAAAATTGTTAGATTGTATGATTCTGAACGCGACTACGCGTGTAGTAACGGTCGAAAGTATAGCAACTGCGTGGGAGGCCATTTCTGCTGTGTCAATAAAAAAAGACAGTCGGTATTATAGCAATACGTCTGATAGTGAAAATGTACATAGATTTAGTTATTTGTATTACGAATTGTAGTTATTATCGTAGTTATTGTTTTCAGACATTTTGCGCGTAGCATATAGCCTGAGCGCATTTTTGAAAATGTCAACAAATTTAGCCGACCTGTATCATAGCAATACGGATTATTTTTTTTTTCAACTTTTCGTATTGCTGCCATGATTAC
The DNA here is from genome assembly GCA_902829305.4 of Spodoptera exigua. NCBI lineage: Eukaryota > Metazoa > Arthropoda > Insecta > Lepidoptera > Noctuidae > Spodoptera > Spodoptera exigua. The sequence continues at coordinate 6,363,565 of LR824624.2, forward strand.
CAAAAACCTGTTTTCAGACATTTTGCGCGTAGCATATAGCCTGAGCGCATTTTTGAAAATGTCAACAAATTTAACCGATTATTTCAGTCCTTCAACTTCAATGTTACGGTTTCGGGTAAATTCTTTGTTAATTATCATCTAATAAATTCAGGGACGCTACGTATTCATTGATTTGTAATAGAAAATTCAAGATGCCTCAATACGATTTTTAAATGATATCTGGGTATCGAAAAGTTGTCTGATAGAGAAGGTGCTACACTTAATTTGTCTGATATAAATTTTTTGCACATGTGGACCACTTATTTTATCATGTCCAACAATTTTCAGACATATTGCTATGATACCGATCGGTAAAATTTGTTAACATTGTCAAAACGGTCTCAAAATTTAATGCGTTCACATTTCCGTCTAATAATTGTTTTGTTCGCATCAAATAACCAAAATTTACTAATAAAAAAGATTTTCAGACGTATTGCTATAAGACATTTTTTTTGTCTCATTTTTTATTTTTGTAAGTGATTTTACGGGTTTGCGCTACACCACTAACGTCTGAAAAATATGTTTCTGGTATGTCAGATCTATCATTTAACTACAGTCTGCAAATCAGACATATTGCTATGATGCAGTTCGGTAAAATTCTTTGACAATTTTGAAAATTCGGTCAGATCAAACGCTACGCGGAAAATTTCTGATATTGGTATTTTTGAGTTCAAGATAATCGTATCTATCGATTTGATGCGGTTTTGGTCGTATTGCTATGAGACAAAAATTTTGGTCGTGGGCTCTCGTACTATAAGGCTAATTGCTATATTTGAATTGCCCGCAACAGACCTCTAAAATACGCTGCAACTTCTGTAAACTAGGATCTACAGTAGACACAAAACTATGAAAACTACAAAACAGTGAAGTCGCGCGTACATGTGTTACTGTCTTGAATTCCGCAACGAAATATATCAGAAGATATTAGGTATTTGAGGAGAAGAATAATAAAACGAAATAGTTTTCACTACCTTCAGTAAATTTAATGCAGGAGCCAGAGTAACTTAAGAGACCAAAGAGGATGTACTGGGGGAGGCCAGTCACCAAACATCACTGACAATTTACTATTGTAATAATTGTATATACACTATTGTAATGTTAAAGTAGATTAGTTGTAGTGATCTAGGGATTATGGAGCCCGCTTTCTAAGCATGAGGGTGTAGTGTACGAAGTACCAACGTGTTTTATGGAACATCTAAATCTAAACGCCACTACCCTACGGTGCCTGGAAAACATCATCAAGCAATATAGACTTTAGATTTTTTTCTAATTATTAATGTAGAATCTCCAATTTGCCTTCAGCAAGCGTGATGAAATAATGTTTAGTCCATCTCCATATGTGAATAGACTTTTGCTCTAAGTCTATAATTTCTTTTTTATTTATTTATTTAAGTCAGGAATCTGAGGCCCATAGAGAATGCAATACATAAACATACTTTTTGTCAATATACATTTTTTGCCATCGTGTCACTAAATATTGACTATAAATGTTATTTAAAACTCAAAAATAATACTAACTAAACAAGCAATATGTTTTTTATGAATTGAAAGTCACAAGATACATTTCTATTTATAACGGTAAACTGTAATCACTTATTACTATAACAGTCAACCACTACAACAGTCAAATCAAGTTTAAATGTGAGAAACAAAATAATTTCAGGATTTAATTTACTGTTTGCTTTGTTTGTTCCTCTACATTAGATGTTTGATTTCAATTGTCGCGGAGAGGCATACATTTTCATTAGAGACGAAATTGAATCCGTTACTTGTGACGGGAGAAAATTACGCAACAGTAAATAAATATACTAAAGGGTACTTCTGACTAAATGGAGGCAAAAGATTTTGAATGTAATGTAACGTTTTTAATTATTGTCGGAACTAAGTCGATGTCTCAAGTTTGGATTCCAATTGGGTGATGATCCAATGATAAGGATGTGTCACATACTCATCATCACCATCATTATTAGCCTAAAAGTTCCTACAGCTAAGCAAAAGCCTCTTCTCTCATGGTGAAGGTTTCTATGGTTGTAGGAAGATCGCATTTCAGCATTAATCGCACTTAAGGCGCTTGCTTAAGGCGGATTGTGTTTTCAAACTTGATAAGAAATTGTAAGGCCAAGTTACCTCATCATGTGTTCCTTCACATTTTGACAATGGTATCTAAATACAGTAAGAAAGTTTAGGTATATAAGTAGAAAGTATAAGGTTGTTGGTTGTGAACGACATCCAAAGTCAAAGTCAAAATCATTTATTCCAATTAAACCATAAACATGTGCTTCTGAAGCGTCAAAAAAGAATAATAGTCTGTAAGTCTGCTCTTCAGTGAAGCTAGGTGCTGCAGTAAAGTCATTCACATAGCGAAATATAACGCTAGCGTGGTTTCAAGCCGGTATTCTGTTAGGCCGTAGTATCACTCCGAAGCTTGCTCATTTGTGCCAAAACATGTATGGCCCTCTCAAACCAAAATCAATTCTATCAATCATAATATATCACTGAACTGAACTTTATAAACTGTAGCATATTTCATTACAAATACAAAAAGTGAGATCCGGGCCTAGCTTTGACTTGACATACGACACGGGATCGCAATAAAAGTTATTGACGTGTTTCTTATAGTTTTTGTCATCTTGTGATTTAAAGAATACGAGTAGGTTTGTAATGATTTAGAAGCACTGTCCTATAAAAAAGTTCATATTTAGATTTTTTATATCATAATTAGGTGGGCAAACGACCCTACAGATTACCTGATGGTAAGCAATCAGCACCGCACATGGACACTCGCAATACATAAGGAGTCACTATAAGTGCGTTGCGTGTCTCCTGTGGGATTCACGATAGAGGATAGTGGGAAGGATTCAGGTTGATGTTTACGATCGCAAGACTGAACTACCTATAATCATTAAGCCGAAAAAATTTTTAACCTTTTATTAAAACAATAATTGCCAAATTAAACTCTTATTCTCAAAAAAACTACAGTAAGCGTTTAATGTCGATTTTATATCAGAAAAAATCCTAAAACTTCAAAAGAGTATTTTGCATTTGATTTCCCTGCACACGGCTAGTTCATTGGCGCTAAGAACAATGGCCAGATATGAATGGATGTTGGATGACAATGGATGCGATTGTCTGCATCTCCTAGTGGAAATCTTGCTTCTGAAGGCTTTATCTGTCCTTTGTAAGATTTACTATTTACAGATACTGTACTGTCAATCTTTGATACGCGATGTATAAAATACAAGAGTTTTACAAAGATGAATAAAATTGACTTTGTGTGATCAAAAAATTGTTCTCTCCGGTCAGGGTAGCTGGTGTAAGTGAGTGTTTGTAAATGCACCTACGACTAAGAGAAAACGCTAGTGTAGGCCAATGTTTAAAAAAAGTCTGCATCAATATTATTATTTATTTTTATTTAACACTTTATGTACATATAAAAAAAAATACATACAAAGGCGGACTTAATGCCCGAAGGTATTCTCTACCAGTCAACCTCACGGGTGATGCAGAGGAGTGTTAACAATAGGTTCTAAACAAGCACACAAATGATTAAAAAGCATAGGCATATAAGGCAACAAAAATATAATATATGAATACAATAAATATAACCTACAAATACACATATAACACATAAATAATACATAAATAATATAATTAAATATGGGAAGAATAGATTACGAATATAGACAAGAACAAAAACAACAATACACTATTTAGTGGAATCTGTCAGTTTCTCTAGCAAATAATTGTGAACTTTAAATTTGAAAGATAGCCGACTGGTTGCCGTCCTGATATCCGTGGGCAACGCATTCCACAGCAAAATTGATTGGACAGGAAAAGAATAATGTATAAAGTCAGTCCGGTGTGAGGGACAGTGGAGGAGACGATTATTTGTGGAACGAAGATATTTGCTATGGTTGGCGCTTACATACTGAAAATAACTGTATAAGTAACTGAAATAATTCAACAAACAAAAACTTCATATTACCGATGTCCAGATTATAAGTTTTAAAAAAAAAAGTATTACTTGTTTCAACTTTTAATAAATTGTATCAAATTCGAAGAATTCACGACGAAAATTTAGCAAAATATATTTCCGGGAACAAATGGAGAGATCCGATATTTGTGAAAATATTTCAAGAGCAATCCGCGCCGACTTTAGGAGATTTAAAACAGCAGCCAAAATCCGTGCACACAGTGCCAGGGATTATGGGAAACTCTCGCAAAATTTAACACTGAAAATGACAGGTTCTGCATAAAGGAACTTTAGACACTTAAATCTTTTTGAAATATTGAAAATGTTTAAAATGAATTTTGGAATCCAAAGTCCTGAATTTTATTTGAATGCATTTTAGGTCGGCTAAGACGTGTGCCATGCAAGGGTTCAAACTCTTTATTTTTGTGAGGGTAAAATCATCAAATGACTTCTCCCGCCCAGGAAAGCGTGTCTGTTTGTCGCTAATTAAAAACCCCCACGTTCCTTCTCCTGCTCTGGGCAGAGGCCGTGGAGCCTCATTGCGCTTGCCTCGTAACCCCGGCTGAATATCAGCCCTGTAGGGCCTCTTCTGCGTTGGTCAATTGGCTTTTTGAGGCGCGCCCGGACGCTACGCGCCGTACGCTCAGATCTGGTTCTGGTGGGGCCACGAGTGACGCGCGCTTACGGTGGCTTGAGATCGTGTTTCGGTTGAAACTCTGGTTCAAGTGAACTGTAAGAATATTTTATGTTAAAAAATTAAGCATCTCTAGACCCCTTGCTCGTTGTAAGATTTGCTTAATCACTCATCCAAACAGAATTTTATTGAAACCGCTAGTAAAACTGTGAGACTATCTCGTTCCTTGAAAAACACTTTAATAAAACCTCATTTCGGAAGCAAAGCGATTTAAGTAAAGCGTTTGTAATATAAAATGTTTGTGGGAAGTCTATTATCATAGTGAATATTCAAGTCGGTCGGCTGCAAGTAATTTATTGCGTGAAAAAGCTGCGGTTTATTGGAATGGTTCTCGGAACCCTAATAACGGATGGGAGGTCTGTTTGAGTGGTCTCACTTAATCTATAGTGGTACTACGTAGCTATTTGGATGTCTGTGATTAGTTTTATTTGTTTCTTCTTCTCTTTTGAGCGGAGCAATTTTTGTTTTGTGAATTAATTGTGACGAATTATCTGCCGGTATTTGTCTTCGGACTGTATTAATTAAGGGCTGGGTACACAGTTATTTATAACAGCGGTAAGACCTTTGAGGAGTGGCTTGAGAGACGCCATGGCGTCCTCACCTGGTAGGTAACTTTCAGACCCGGTGCGAGGAAACGCTCTGGTTTCGTGGTTGTGGGGGCACGTTGGAGAACATGGTGGCGGTGTGCCGTGCTTAGGCTGAGCACCACCGTGTCCTCAGGAAAGTGATCGGCGGTGGCGACCTCTCGGTCCGTCGAAGCCATGGCACGAGGTGAAACGAACTGGAAAGCTGTCTCCTCCTTCTATGAAGGGGTGTTGCTCACGAAGAAGGTGGCGGAGCGCCTGTGGGAGTTCCTCCTCACGCCTCACAGACGCAGCAGTAGGCGACACTCCGGGCGTTGGGGCTCGAGTAATGACCTCAACCAGACCCGAGCGCGGCGTATCTCAAAGAGCCAATAGACCACAACAGATAGGGTCCAACAGGGATGTTGTTCAGGTGAAGCTTGCGGGGCAAGCGTAATAATATACCGCGATTTGAAACGGAGCAGGAGAAGGAACGGGGTGGTTTTAGTCTGTAAGAGACTGACACTCCCTCTCTCCCCGCCCAGGGCCAGAAAAATTCGTTTAAAAAGCAATAATTGCAGTTCATTTACTTGACCTTCAAAGTATATGTAAGTACAACAGAAAAAACCTTAAAGCAAAAATCCCTCATTTGCATTTTATTCTCCCAATTACATTTATTTTATGTAAGTTGAAAGTGATAATTTAAACCCTACTTCTGTCACAAGCATCAACTTTGCAGTGACAGTGTAAGTTGTGGTTAACTCCCGCTCAGTTAAACTGCACTAACTTTCATAGCGAATGGAAATGTTCTCAAGTTGGCGGGTGTCGGATGTGTGTGTGTGTTTAGTAGCGTATTGTCAGATTATGTTCCACGTCGATACTTCTAGAAGTTGATTCCCTGTTTCTTTGCGATAAAACTTGTCATTTATCAAACGTATTGTAACTTTAATTTAAAACCTCGTGATGGCACGGAGGTTAAGGCGAGCAAGCGAGCGCTAGCAAGTACCAATATAATATCGCAAGGAAGCCTGGACGTATAAGTTCCAATTATAAGTTTGAAATCGCCGGTCCGCTTTGAGCAGGCGTAGCGATTTATGCTCAAACCTTCTCTGTGTGAGAGATGGCCTTTGCTCAGTTCAGACGTGTATTGTTGTAATGTCGTATAATCAAATTAGAAGATCTTAGTACAAAGAGGTTAGAGGTCTTAGCAAGATTTTTTTTATATGTGTAATGTTGTCGCTACAAAATGTAGTTTTATGGCCTATTTCAAGTGTGGGAGAGCCATACTTCGGAGAGATAACTCGGCCTCACAGAAAACCGGCGTGAAACAACCACAACGTTGTGTTTCGCCGTGTGAGTGAGATTACGGGAGGCTCAATCCTTCACCTCCCCCAATCCCTCCCTCTTCAATCCCTAAATCTCCAAATCCCTAATCCCTAAATGGTCGGCAACGTACTCGCAACTCCTCCGTTGCGAGTGTCCATATGCGGCGCTGATTGCTTACCATCAGGAAATCTCTGCTCGTTTGCTGACCTAATATATATGAAGGCACCGGGGGTTGGTACAAACATCAACATCCCGATCATCGTCTTCACAGTCCATCGCAGGGCGTAGGATTTTATAATCAGGCCGAATAAATTACAAAAATAACGGACGTCGGCGATCCGCCTCCTATAACAGTCACAGCGCTCGCTCTCCACTATAATGCGCACGCAGAACTGTCAGTTTGACGTTCCGCCAGAGTACGATTTATGGTACCCTCGTCCGATGAATTGTGATAAAACCTCCTTCAAAATTCAATTTAAATAATCTTCGCTCCGACATATATATAAAAAAAAAACTAAAATGTAATAAAATTAAAGAGAAACCGTCCTTTAGGGTAAACTAATATATTTTTTTAATATCTTCGTTGCAATATTTAAGTACGTACCCATCTCTGAAACACACTAACAATACAATACAACTACATACAATCCAAAGAGCAAAATTCGCATTATTACAACAAACTTCGGAAGTCAACAAAGGAAGTTTCTAGAACGTGTACCTTACGAAGCAAGTAATAAAGTCGTAACAAAACAAGTAACGTTGCAAAGTATTCCATTATGTTATAAAATATAATAAAGTTGACGTGACGACATACAACTCGTTACTTAGTTTCACAGCAAATGGAAAGTCGTCGTGTGATGGTAGGTACATATACATTCCTGAGTCAGTTTCATATCTAAATACATACTGCAATATAACTCATTTTTTGTTCCTCGCTAACAATTCATAAACAATATAAATAAATATATTGTTTATGATTTTTTACTCGTAACGTAATGGAATAATTATGTATTAAAACTAACAGACCCTCCCCGAAATCCACCACATATCAAATTTCAGCGAAATCGTTAGGGCCGTTTCCGAGATCACACGCTTTTCAAACAAAAAACAAATCAGCGCCATCTGCCGGGCTGATTTGTGAATCTAAACCATTCAGGCCACCACTGAAACGCATACAGAACAAAATCATTTAAATCGGCCAAGCCGTTTAGGAGGTGTTTAATGACATATACACGTACATACAGCAGAAGTATATTATACATATGTGAAGATAATACAAAAAAATACAGATATCAATGAAATTTGAAATCTACCGCGTTTTCCATAGATAAAATATTTTTCGTTACATGAATGATAAATACGCAAATCAAATATAATTTATAGGCAATTAATTACTTAGGAACATTGTAGCTATCTATCGGTGAAAGAATTTTGAAATTCCGACCAGTAGTTTCAAAGATTACCTACCCTATATACAAACTTACAAATTTTACCTCTTTATAATATTAGGATACATAATGTGTTTTATACGCTTCCACTAAAAAAATTCCACTAAGAAAATCTATAAACAATTTAAATACGCCTAGGTACTCTTGTTAACGTGCTTGTTAGCAAGAACAGTAAGAAATAAATTCCTTCGTATCGTATGGAAACTTTTGTTTGAACATTCAAAGTGTGGAGTGTAAGTAGAACTTGTCGCTTCGTCCCTCATTCGAAACTTCTTAATATAGATAGGTACAATGTCGTTATCAAGCAATTCGTATATGTGGTTCTAAATTCATTGAAATTGAAACTTAAATGTCGTTCATTAAGTTTTAATTTAGGATGCAGGTTTATTCGGGTGAGTGATTTCGAAAAAGCAAAATTTTTAAAATAAATTTACTTTTGAATCACTAATTATACTTAAGTTAATTACAAGAAATTTTAAAAATAGCTTCAGTTATTTTGAATAGTAATAAAGTAAAATACTAAACCATGGCCTTTTCATCCGAACAAAGTTAACGAAATCAATTTCAAGGAGTTAGGAGTGCGTCGCCGGCCTTTTAGGGATTAGGGTATTGGAGATTCAGATATTTGGAGGGAGGGAAAGATAGGCTTCGTGTATCCACACTCACACGGCGAAACACATCACTGTGGTTATTTCACGTCGATTTTCTATGAAACCACGAGTTGTACCGAGCTGACAGCTCTCCCACAATTATTCTCCAAACAGAACCTTAATCGACAATTTACCTAATTAACAAAGTAAAAGTTTTTAATCAAGCGAAGTCAATAAATTAAACATTCATTGGTCAATCTAAAGACAAACATCATTTTATGTGCTGTTGCTGATTGGCCAACATTGGGTCAAATATTTGAACGCCAATTCCATGTAGTTTGTGTGTCAATTAACGAATGGTTTGAAATTAGTGTAAGTATATGAATAAAAATTTTATGTCACACTTTTATTTATTTATTTAATCATAAACAATTTACATTGTATTTGATGTCAGTATATGATAAAAATTTGCATGCAATGTAATAAAAATAACCGAAAAATAAAACATTAAAACACTAAAATAATCCAAAAATAACATAGAAATTAAATAAAATTGCATTTACAATTATAATTATAAATTATATGGATACCATAACCTAAGCTCACTCCATCCTCAGCTTCTTTCAAGAGTTGTGGGTAAAGCGTCATAATGTACCGCGGAGTGCCTGGCGCAGGAGAAGGAACGGGATGGTTTTTTGTCAGTAATAGTCTGACTCTTTCTTGCGCCCTACTCTGTGCGAGAGAAGGTTGGTCTTTCATCCCAACCAGGAATAGAGGAGTCGTTTGATGATTTTCTCTTCATAAAAACATCTTAAGCTACCACGGGCACCTCTCCGGCGTATCGTAGAAACGTATAACACACACTTAATCGATGTGGATATTTTCGCACATTCACAATTAAAATAAAAAAAAATCGCTATTGAATCTCTTAAATAGTTGCATAAGTCACTACTTTAGAGATTCAATGCATCATCCTACGAGTGCTTGCTTACCTACCAGCTTCACACGCTGTTTTTTAACAAAATTATAACTATATCATACTACTAGCGGCCCGTCCCCGCTTCGCTTGGGTCCAACTATCTCGCTATCTAATGGTCACTTCTTCCTAATCTTCCCCTCTACTTTTCTTAAATTTTCTTTGACAAGAACCTTCTCCTGACAATAACAAACACAACAAAAAAAGAATTACCAAAATTGGTCCAGGCGTTGTTGAGTTATGCGCTAACCAACACATTTTGCGATCCATTTATATATATAAAAATTATTTCGCGGATATTTGTGTGGGTTACACGTTCACCTAGTTTCTATAAATGTATTCTGTACAACAGAATATATTATATGATATTATCATTAACAGAATATATTTATACATGATTGTAATGTGTAACTAACTGTTTTATGTCCCCATAAAGTTAAATAAAAATTAAATAAAATAAGGTCCTTAACATTTAATATAATGGTATATGTTGCAGATCTCGGTTTAAAAGATTTAGGATTTCCAGAGAGCGTAATCGTCCAGTATCTATCTAATCTATTTAGCTCTTATAAGAATCGCTGAAATTAAACAAGAGTGCTAAGAATTTATTTTATGCATTTTAATCGATGTATTAGTCACTGCGGGCGGGAGATTAAGGTGTCCGCTTCTCATGTATGCAAGGATTAGACACTACTGAAATACGGTGAAGAAAAACACCCGTAAGACAAATGAAAACAAATGAACTATAATTTTTAGTTAAAGGTTTTTAAACAGTGTGAGAAAAGAACTTTGCTAAGCAATGGGCACATATATGTACATAGGCTACTGATGTGATCTGATATATTTTATTGTATATCACGACTTACCAACAAAAAACACATGTGTGACTTAGTTAAAGTAAGAAATCATTAAATGCTAAAACGAAACACGGTACCCTTAAAGGAGTCCTAACACAGGTAGGCGCACCCAGTACCCTCCTAATCAACTCTACTACATCAGCACAGTATCTTACGTTATCTCGTGTAGCCCCAATCACTTACACAGCAAGCTGGAGACCACAAGTACGCCGTTGTGCCACAGAGTAGAGAAATACAGTCGGCCAAACTCAATTTTTTTTTTCATGAAAAAATTTGACCTTCCCTGTTTTGTTGTTTCTTGTCTCTCTTTATACCCAAACCCGGAACAACAATTTGTACAAAGAGTTGTTTCGTGTGGGGATTGCGACAGCTGACTGTTACACTGTAGCTTGTTTGCGAGTAGCCTGAAGCTTCTTTTACAAGTAAGAAGTTTTTCTTTATCTCCAAACTTGGCGGACATAAGAATCGAAGTATTAAATGATAAGTTTTATTGGAGAGTTTTGCTACACTTGCTTTGCTTGTTTTGCTTGCTTGACTACATATGTAGTCTGAAAGACCGGAAATGTGTCCGTGACTTCCCCGGGTGTAGTCACTGCGTAGATTACCCGAAGGATACGGAGAAACATATGGTGGTGGTTTGCTCAAAAAGATAATAGACCACCAGACAGAGGGTTCTATGGGGCTGACGTTTGGCTAGAGTTTAGGGGTGTAAGCAAGATAATGTATCGCGGCCCTGCCTGAAGTAGGAGAAAGAATGGGGTGGTTTTTAGTCCGTAAGAGTCTGACACTAAGTTTCGTCCCACAAAAAAGTCAGTTGCCCAACCATGCAGTCTTATCTAGAAGATCTCCATAGCATATCAACGGAATGCATTGAATTATTTTTGTTTCATTAACACTCGGTTTCAGAAAAGGCTTGGCAACGCTAAAATTAACTAATCTGCTGTTAAATCCCTTGGCAAGTCATCTGATTGATTGTTGATAATTCAGTCAACCAATGAGTAGTAGCATCAGTTGACTTGACAAGAGATTAAATTGATTTTAACATTGATCGGCCTTTCGTAAACCAGGTGTTAATCTTATCATATACTAGCGGCTGCATTTCTGAACATAAGATTATTTTTTCTTATTCCTACTCTGTGGCAAATGCCGTATCTCTTTGTATGGCGTCTTACACAAAGCGGCTCTGATTGGAGCCTTCAATACACATGCAAATATTTACCAACGATGTCCGATCACTCGTGCCCAAAATAGCAATGTTGAGGTTCAATTGTAGCCTGTGTTGCTAATTAAATAGGGTTGGAATTGATTTAACAATTTATTTGGATAGTCCGAAATTAAAGTGCGATTTTGTTTTTTCCTGTAAGAAAATAGAAGTGAATTGAAAGTGTTTATAGTTTTGCACTTTGTAATATTAGAGTATGAAGGTCAAGTCTATTAATGTTACTATGTACTTTCTAGTAGTAGTTTTATTTTTTATTTTATCTATCACAAGTTTTATTTTTTATTCAATAGTTACAGTTGAATACTACACTACATACAAATTATAAATCCGGTGTCCAGTAATTCCTGTACACAAAATTTAAAAAAGAAATACTATTTATTTATTTATTTATTTATTTAATAATTTTTGTACACACAGTAAGTTGGACAAGAAAAATAATACAACAATTAGGTACAAAGGCACAGCTTATTTCTTCAGAAATCTCTTCCAGCAGGCCCGTTATGGGAGAGTTAGAATAAAAAGTTGTGTAGACTGACTGTGTAAACACAATTAGGAAAAAGGAAAACAAGAATTAATAAACTATTAAACAGCAAAAATATATAAATACATAACATATAAACACCAAATAATATATATATATATATATACTAATAAATATATATACATACCTATACCATTTAATACACATTTAAATATATACCTATAAATACAATAAATATTCTAAACATTTATGATAGGGAAAGATAGTGCTCTTTCAATTTGCGCTTAAAAACTGCAACAGTCCGGCAGCTCCTCAATTCGGGCGGTAACCTGTTCCACAGCCGTACAGCATGCACAGTGAAGGAGTAAGAGTAGAAGTCAGTGGAGTGGGGAGGGGTTTTAAGGACCGATCTGAGGTGACTCCTGCAGGACGCATCAGGTGACTGGAGAAAAGAAAAACGTTCCCGCAGGTAGGAAGGAGTTTTAGGATTGAAAAGGATATTAAAAAGAAGACACAAAATGCGAGTGTTCCTGCGAAGACGAATAGGGAGCCACTTGAGTTCTTTGCGAAAATGAGAAACATGATCATACTTCTTAAGATTGAAGACAAAACGAATGCATATATTTTGCAAGCGCTCAAGTTTATTCAAAAGCTCCTCTGTGGCATCCAGATAACAGGCATCAGCATAATCAATAACGGGTTGGATGAGAGTCTGAGCAAGTGAAATTTTGGTTTTCAAGGGCAAAAAGTATTGAAGGCATTTCAGCGTATGGAAAGTGAAGTAAACTTTGCGACTGACTTCATTGACTTGAGCTGACCACGATAAATTGGAATCAAAGATGACACCCAGATTCTTAGCTGTTTTAGCGTAGTCAATCCTAACACCATCCAAGCAAAGCGAGGGCAGAGACGCAAAATCCAGTTTGCCACGCATGTATCTGCTACCAATAATCATGGCCTGAGACTTTCTTGGGTTAATTTGTAGTCCAAAAGACTGCGCCCATTCACCAACCATATTCAGGTCATGATTCATGGCAACAACAGCAGCCTGCGCATCAGCTAGGGGAAAATGTCTGTAGAGCTGTAAGTCGTCCGCATAGAGATGGAAGTGGGAAGTAATGACCTTAGTAACAGAGTCAATGAAAATAGAAAAAAGAAGAGGAGAGAGAACACCACCCTGCGGTAGACCCGCAGTAAGATTGCACCAACTAGAAGTTAAGTTATCAAGGCGGACACACTGCGTACGGCCTCTCAGATAGGAATCAAACCAAATTAGGGTGGAAGGGGAAAAATTTGCAGTTTTCAGGATAGCAAGGAGAATATCAAAATCAACAGAGTTAAAGGCACTGCTGAAATCGAGAAGGACTAGTAAGGTGAGTGATTTATTTTCCATCGCAAAGCGAATATCATCAGTGACCTTCAACAAAGCTGTTGAGGTGCTGTGACCTGGCCTAAAGCCAGACTGGAAGGGACTCAGTAGGTTCGTCCTGGCCACAAACGCAGAGAGCTGACAGTGAACCAGATGCTCAAAAACTTTAGAAAGGTACGGAAGAATAGAAATAGGTCTAAAATCAGCTAAAGCTGTGGGATTTGAAGATTTTGGTAAAGGAATAATGATGGCTGCTTTCCACCGCTCAGGAAAGGAACCGGAGAACAAGGAGAAATTGAAAATATGTGTCAGGACAGGTAGGATAGAGGAAAGAGTAAGGGATATCATTCTCGAACATATGCCGTCACTGCCAACTGCATCAGACGAGATAGCGAGGACAGACCTCCTCACATCATCCTCAGTCACAGCACACCACTCAAAAGGTGAACCATTTGGCATCGACAAACCAGAAAGCTTGTCCAGTGTACTGGCTCTGACGGGCGCACTCAAACGAACTGGGGGAGAGGAGAAGTAATTATTAAGTGCACACACGTCAATGTCCCCACCAGAAGCAGCAAGAGCTTTGCCAATGCCTACCGATTTTAAAAATCTCCAAATCTCCGCAGAACTACGATTATCGAGAGAATTGTGGAAGTAGCGTCTCTTAGCATCTCTACACATTCGACTACAGCGGTTACGTAAGCTTTTATATGTCATAAGATTGCGCTCAGATGGACCACGCTTCAGCCTCCGCTTTGCCTTATCGCGCCTAGCCATCAATTCCTTAATGGCAGGTGTAAGCCAGGGGGCCGGAGTAGTTTTTACTTTTATTCGGCGAATAGGAGCATGGTTGTGCGAATAGGAGCATGTTATTTATTTTATCAATCTTCATAATTTGCAAAATAAACTATTTTCAATTTTAATGCATTTCATTTTATTTATTCATTTCCTGAATAATTCGGTTTACACCAATTTACATTAACAAGCATACCTAATAATAATCCATTGCATTTAGATTAATGCTGAGTCCCAAATGACCGGGACTCTTTGGAATTGGTAAAGGTACATGATAAAAAAAAACAAAAAGTAAGTATCAGTACTATGTTGAAATTAAATAATAAAACATAAAAGTACGATTGGGTTGATATTCGTCGTTTCAATACAATAAAATATTGAATAATAACTACTTATACTTTTTTTCATCGATCTGTCGATACACACTTAATTTTCGGTATCTTTAAAAGCTAACTTTGAAGAAATAAGTAAGCTATTTGACGCAAAAATACTATGACGTCATCATTAGGAGTTTTATACTAATTTCATTGAAAATAATCGTTATTGACATTTAGATAAAAGTAATGAATTTGACTAGTTGGAAACTACCAAACTACTGTTCTAATTTACAATACCCAACAACTTCTTCAGTTGTACCTACAGTCAACTTTAACATTCACATCACAAGTAAAATATTAAGTTCCAAACAAAAATTGAATTTCGAATCGATCACGAAATCGCCATTTTAAATAAAAAGAGATCGCTATCAGAAATCCTTAATTCAATATTTCCTAGTCAGCCTGCTACCGTTTACTTCAAACTTTAATATCCGTCGAGTGATGAACTTAAAAAGATTATAACATTTTTTTAAAGAGATCTTCGTTCTTAAAGCCTTTTCCCCCGAGTTAAGTGCATCGAAATGACTCTGAGAGGGCAATCGGTCAATAAATCTAAGAGCGTCCGTATATTATGCGATTGTTTGGAGTCATTTGTATTTTTTTTTATGAACGTTAATCGTATTGGCGATAAAGTTGTAAGTTATATTAGAAAAGTAAAAAAGAAAAAAGAGCGCTACCGAATGATAGTAGTTTGCCCAATGTAAAGGACATTACACTACTATATCATTCGGTTGCGCTCTTTTTTTCCACAGTGTAGTAGTGAAAATTGGTCACAAGTTATGGTTTTTGACGTATATTAAAGTTAAGTTAAAAACAAATTGATATATTACGGGGCTATTCCAAAAAGCATTACTTACTCAATATATTATGTCATAAGCTGCCAAAACAATAGCGTTTTTAAAATTATTCAGTTTTACATTTTTTTATATCTGAAGCTTGATTTAACAGCACATGCGTTCAAATTCAAAAATCGAAACTAAAAGTGCCCAATCCCCTGCTACAAATTAAAGTAAATCTTTCTATTATTTAAATTTGAAACTTATCATTTACTACATAGTATAAAACAAAATTGCTTTCTCCGTCCCTATTAAAACAAATAACAATTTATAGCGGTTGTCTGTGCGTATAACCCAATGTATGTTTAAAAGTATAAATCTTTAAAACTGGATACGAACTTTGATGCAGTTTTTTCATAGATAGTGTTATTAAAGTTGAAGGTCATCCGTTCTCAACTATTTAACGGATGTTATTACGCATAACAGCCATTAAATAGTTGAGATTTTTTTATCAGCATTGCATTCTTACGAAGCCTGTGTGGGTTGCTAGTTTGATATAAAATATAAATCAGCCTAAAATGTTGATTTAACACAAAAGTAGTTATCCCCATCACATAGATGGTTGGCAGTCAATAACTGTGCGATTCTCGCGTAACTTTCTGCCCCGCACAGCAAAGCTTTGGATGACCGGCGGCGGTATTCCCGAACCGATACGACCTTCAAACCTTAAAGAAACAAGCGTACTCCTTCTTAAAAGGCCGGCAACGCACCTGTGACTCCTCTGGTGTTGCAGGTATCCATTAGCGGCGCCGATCGCTTACCATCAGGTGATCCGTCTGCTCGTTTGCCTCCTATTCCATAAAAAATGTCATAACAACTAACTTAACAAAATACTTACCTAAGCATATATGTATATGTATAATAGACCTCCCAAGCCCTTAGTCCCTCATCTTATGTTTTCCCCTGCTAATGAGATGATGACGTAACAATAATATTCACTGAACATTTTTGACCCCACGTTTACAAAACAGGCGTCAAACCCTTGTCAACGTTTAGGGAAAGTGGAACAAAAATTATCGTAAATACACGAAGGAAAATTCGTGACGTCACACACCCAGTTACTTGGCCGGCTGTGAACATTTGAAAAGTAGGTGAGATTATTGGTATAAAAACACCGGTATAAACTCAGCTACAGCTAAGGATTATTTTAGTCGAAAAACTGAATCATAATAATATTTGTGATTCATATAATCGTTAGTACTAGCTTCGGGCCGCAGCTTGGCCCGCGTAATAGGTTGATGTAAAGAAGCTATGTGTTAATCATCTTTCTACATACGAAATTTCAACCAAATCAGTCCATCCGTTTTTGCTTGAAAGAAAATAAAACTTTATGTACATACATTCTCACAAACGTTGACATTTATAATATTATATTAAGTAGAATGTACGTAATTGGCTCGTAGACAAAAAGAAGATAGATACGTACACATTTATTTTTTTTCGTTCACAATTTAAAGCGATCGCTAGAAAGTAGCCTAGTGTACGCAAGCTCTTAGTATAACCTAATTATATTCCTTGGTCTCACAAATTCTGTCCCACAGACAAGGACTCAGTGGTTAACACATAAAACCTCTTCTAATCACATAATTTGTAGCTCGGGGTTATTTTGATAAATTTTGTAGTGAATATATCCTTAGTGATGTTTAAGTGTGGGAGAGCCATGCTTCGGCACGAATGGGTCGGCTCGACCGCAGTGATACCACAGGCCTCACAGTAAAACCGGCGTGAAACAACCACAGCGTTGTGTTTCGCCGTATGAGTGAGGTTACCGGAGGCCCAATCCTTCCCCTCCTCAATCCCCCTCAATCCCTAAATCTCCAAATCCCTAATCCCTAAAAGATCGGCAACGCACTCGTAACTCCTCCGTTGCGAGTGTTCATGGGCGGCGCTGATTGCTTACCATCAGGTAATCCGTCTGCTCGTTTGCCGATCGTTTACATAAAAAAATATAGCAATTTCGTGAGTATGAAAAGCTACGCTGAGAGCCCGTGCTGGACACTAGAACTCTTTTACAAAAGAGGAAATTGGCATAATCTCCGGGCTTAGCAATCAAATTAGAGGTTGTAGTCTGTATCAGGATCAGGTTTAAGGATCGGCCTCTAAGTATTATCGTTAACAAAATAAAACTTAACTAAAATAAAATACTTATTCCCCTGTTAAATATGTACATTGACAAAGATTCTCACGTCCAGCCTTTGCAAAAATAGGCATTATTACACATTTTAAATCAAGCATTCGAATTTGAAACTACAAAAAAGTCGCCATCGCATCAACGTTTTTAAAATGCCTTCGATCGTGCGCCTCGTCCAATCGCATTTCTTTTAATGGCCAGCCAGTAGCTGCCGGTATCTTGTAATTAAAATACTGGCTGACTAGTATTTGCTTCGTACAATTTCCTGCTACAGAATTACCTGCCTGTATTGCATGGAATAAACATTAAACATGGGTACTTTATGGCAGTTTTTGTTTTGTATATAGGTGTGTAAAGTTTTATGAAGTACGTAATGCTGTTTTTAGAGGCATAAGTTATACATTGCTTGATTTGAAAAGCAGGTATTAGGTTTATTTTATTGGATTAATAACGATAAACAGATACTTGTTTTAACTAAAGTCAACACCAGAATATTAATTTTCTTTACACATTTTGTCATGGCACTGAAACAAATGCGTGCTGTTTTCAAGTGGCCAGAAACTGAACATATTCATACTTTTTGGAGTGTGCGTGTTGACATAGACACACATATTTTTAATCCATAGTTCTCCGATCCTGTATCAATATGAAACCTATTTTGTTATTTCAATAACACTGGCGAACAACAATGAAGTTACGATCTATATACGATTAGTTCATCCAATAAGCCGAAGCATACAGAACTATAATAGTTCATGTACACCTAAAACAAAAGCCAAAGACAATGCCTCTTCGGTCACAATGCCTATATAATTAACGGTATATCCAAATAGTAATCTATTCATGGAAATCCAATACATAGGTTGTATTAGCAAATGCTCAGCATAACGTGCTTTATGTACAGTTAGCAAAGTTTTATAAAAATATCCTTCCTTTGATCAAAGCGGGATTTGTATCACTTTATATCGTTGTTTTTGAACGCTCTGTGTGGGGGGCAAGGGTGTGTCAGACTGCACGGTTGGTGCGGTGGCTGGGCAACTGGCTGCCGTGCAACGTGTCGCGGGTTCGATTCCCGCATGGTACAACTCTTTGTGTGATACACAAATTGTTGTTCCGGGTCTGGGTGTTATGTGTATGTGAAATTGTATGTTTGTAAACGCACCCACGACACAGGAGAAAATTCTAATGTGGGGCAAAGTTTTTTTTTTAAAAAAAGATTCCTACTAAAAACCACCCCTTTCTTTCTCTTGCCCCAGGCCGGGACCTTGGTATGTATTTGCGCTTGCACCCACATTCCTGGCCAAACATCGGCCTCGTTGGGCCCCATCTGTGATGGTCTACCTAATGTCTTTTTGAGGCGCCTGAGAAATGTGACTAGTCGTACGCTCGGGTTTCGGGCTACCTTCGCTCGCCGTGTGCAGACCTGCGCCATATCGTGAATATGTTCACTACACAGATTCACAGACACGTCGAACTCAGACCTGGAATAGCAAACTGTAGATTACACAAATAATTGACCCATTTGAAGATCGGAGTAGCTGCTCGAATATCAGGCTCAATTTCATATGTAGGAAAATATGCATTTTGTCTCAATAAAAACACTAATTTCAATAAAATCACAAACGATAATTTTCCATACTGCTGCTGCTTATTGCATTCGTATGGAAAATTATTATTTGTTCTGGATAATAACCGCCTAACTTTTTTCATATACTGCCTCGACCAATTGCTTCTGATTCTGCACTGAATCAAGTTCCTGCATACCAAATTCTTGCGCTTACCATACCAAGGTATTGCCTATTGTATTCTAGATTGGATCTGACGGGGCATTGAATTGGTAACTCGGGTAATCCTAGGAATCATACGGCTTGGTATAGCCAAGCCACATATTCTGAATTGTTTTGATGTTAGTAGCAGTTTCATGTTTTAAGTAAATTCACTGAATCCTTATTATTAATTCGTTTGGGTTTTAATGGGAGATTGTATACTTGTTTAAGAGAAATGCGGCAAAGAATCGCAATGTCATGAATGGTACCGAGGGTAATGAATGTAGGGAATTCAAACCCGTTGCATTTTTACGAAACGTTGCACCACACTTTGTTTTTCTCCTGTGTCGTGGGTGCGTTTACAAACATACAATTTCAGATGCACATCACGCCCAGACTTGGAACAACAATATGTTGATCACACAAAGAGTTGTTCCGTGCGGGAATCGACACGTTGCGCGGCAGCCAGTTGCCCAGTCACCGCGCCAACCGTGCAGTCAGGCTCTTCTTCAAGTGAACACAAATATTCACCAATTGCAACAAAAGAAACTTAAATAAAAATGAACACAACAACGCTAATTGTGTCAACATTCAAACCGATTCCTTACTCGGTATCTTCTCCCGAATTAAAAACAATTGGTCGAAAACAGAAACAAAAGAACAAAAAACTGAATACTTTCGGATCCTTGCAAATGTTTCTACTTAGACCGTCCGAAACGCAGATCAGATAACGGTGCCAAAAATAGGGGGGAATTTGGGCCAAGTTACGACGTCTATTATGAAGATCCCGGTAGCCCGAGGGTGAGTTGGGAGAAAATAATTGTTTTGGTAAATAAACTGGCTCCTTAGATAGTGCTCAGAAGGTAAACCGATATGATAGTGAAACGTGAGAATAAAAGAAATTTAACGAAAAAGGAAGATGTTTTAAGTGCGTATCCCCATTTTAGAATAAGGTAAACGAAGACCATTTTCTTTAAGATAAAAATGAATTAATTTTGAGCAGGCTTTTAGTAGGTGGGCTTGTAACTAGCTGTACTGGAATAAGTGTTCTGTGCCGTCGTGTGGCGGTGATGGTGAAGAAAACATCGCGAGGAAACCTAGACTTATAATTATTTATTATATATTTGAAATCGCCAATCCTTCTAGAGTAGGCGTGGTGATTCAATTAACTCAAACCATCTTTGTGTGAGAAGAGGGATTTGTGATGATGTGATGTCGACGTGTGAGTGAGGTCTCCAGAAGCCAAATCCTTTGAGAAAAAGGGGAAGGCCATCCTCTTAATCTAAATCATCTCTCCTTAGATGCCTAAGAACCCACAAAAAGTCGACAAAGCACTTGTTTGGTGTGCTGAGCGGCGTAGACTGCTTACAATCTGGTTAGGCTAACATTTGGTGTTTGGCCAATCTATTCTATAAAAAATACCATATCAGAATTAAAAACGCTTTTAATTCTTGTATCATCATGGAACTTGGCAATTATATAATTACAAACTTTTACTTGTACTTTGAGGTAACAAGATTCTCCTTTCCTAATTTATAACACAGAAGAGAACTTTGAACATAATATTATTTTAAAACGCTACCGTTTACGATATTATATTCATTTCCATTCGGGGATAGACTTTAAAAAAGATCTTGGTAAGTACTTTAGGGACTGAGGGATGATATAAAAAATTAAGTCAAGAATTTTTCGTTGGTAATAAAAACTCTATATATCTACTTTTAAGTTCTTACACTAAAAACTGAGAAATTAAATTTCAAATTTGTATAACTTACAGAAGTCTTTGATAAACGTACTATCGAACCCAAAAATAATTATTTAATTCAAATAAATATCAACTTCGGAGATTAGCATGTTAAAAAATAGACTTAAATGTAATTTAAGACTATTTTCCTTACATTAACAATATTATAATCCCTCCAATTAATATAAATAACAATTAAGACAATACAAAGCTGATATCCTAAAGTTCTAAACTGTCAATATTCCCAAACAGGCTGGTATTCAGTTACAACATGTCTGTGCGGAGTTTGGGCGGCCTCGATAAATATTAATGAGTTTTCAATCAACACGTTTCAGTTTACATGCTGTCGTTAGGAAGCTAATTTATTTGGATTAAAATCAATTTTGGTTTCATATTGCAATATTAGTTAAGTAAAACTTGTAATATGATTGGGTCAATTTCTATCTGATTCTCTTTCAATGCGTGATCGCTTTTTTTGAAGGGGGAAAGTCATTAGTTGATTTGTCTCGCATCACCCAGGGCCGACTCTTTCCAATTAAAAACCACCGCGGTATATTATTGAGCTTGGCTTGTAAACTGGCAAGTTTCCTTGTGCAACGTTTAGTCTATTACTAATAAGTATTTGTAATTTATAATAAAATTCTAAGTATTATAACACTTTTCTTTAACGTTGCCCTACATTAGAATTTTCTTCAGTGTCGTTATTGCTTTTACAAATAATAAAATCAGGAACAATAATTTGTTAATCAAATAAAGAGCCAGGGCGGTAGAAGTCGGGTTAAGCGCAATGAGTCACAGCGGCCTCGGCCCAGAGCAGGAACAAAAATAAAGGGTAAAAGTTATTGGGTGACTTTTACCATAAACATATCTATTTTTTTATATAAGAGATCAGCAAATGAGGTACGAATGCATTACCGGCCTTTTGGGGTTTGCGGATTAGGGACTTCTAGTAACTGCACTCACCCGGCGAAACACAATACTGATGGCTCTTTACAATTAAAATTAACATCACATGAATAACAGACATTGATTCAGTAGGTAGGTGTACAAAATAAGTGTATATTCTCATAGCATACCATTTTGCGTAATAAATCAAGGGAAATAAAACGTATGCGGTGCAGTTAGATAGCTAATGGAGAGCATCAGTAAACGGCTCTCATAAAACAAAGCTTTCTTGGAGGAAGTGTATCGTCTGCTCCTATTACCGTAAGTGACTTTCATTTTTTATAAACACCGGAGTGTACGCCTTTATGTCTGTTGGCATGTATGTTATATGGACATGTAAATAAATATATGGGTTTTTTTTTAATAAGAGTGTCCCAGTGGTTCACCTTCTTCTCCTCAGGAGGGTGCGGGGGTTCCAAACCTAGCAAGAACCAATGTGACTTCCGAGTTATATTATGTAAGTTTGAAATCGCCGATCCGCCTTGAACAAGCCTGGCGATTAATGGAGAACCTTCTCCGTGTGAGAAGAGGCCTTTGCTCAGCAGTGGACACTTATAGGCTGATGATGTGATCTGTGATGTGTCCCAAATGGTCTATTATGCGTTCCAAATGAGATAAGAAGTTGGCGACAGAATGTTTGTTAGTCTTCTATCATAAAGATACTCAATACTCAATACTCAATACTCAATACTCAATACTCAATACTCAATACTCAATACTCAATACTCAATACTCAATACTCAATACTCAATACTTTATAGCTTTCCACATGTATTCTTAGGTGGTAGTACTTATAAATAGTTCACATGGACCCTGTCGGGCACAGCAAAGTAAGTGGGATAGGAGAGAGGAAGCTCTTGTCGGCTATGTTACTTATTTTTGTTGACTAAGACTATATATAGGCAAATAAGTATTTAGATAAATTTCAAATATTTTTTATTTCCTTATCTAAATCATATTTGGACTGGCGATTGTATAATGATTAAAAATATTGTGTGGCGTCACGATTTAGTTAATTCTTCCGAGGTTAACAGAAGTTACATACCCAGAACCCTCGACACAGAATGTACATATGTACTATGTACTGAGAAATGACTATGACTGAATAATTTTAAACAGTTAACTTACATTTTTGTAGCCTAAGAAAAAATATACAACGTATAACTTTATAGTATCCACGTGGACGCGTATCGAACAACGTATCGAATATATCATTATTAAATATAGAATTGTATGTATACAAATAACCCTTATCCTTTTCGTCGAGTACTTGCAATATGGCGATCGAACTGTGACCCTTCACCGAAATATTATTCGCAAATACCTACCTAACTTGTTTATTTTGTTGGGCAAATATTTTCACACTACTGTGTGCATAAGCTTAGATATTGAAGCGACATTGACACCGCGAAAAATTCCGATTTCGTTTATAATAACCTAAGACATAGGCACCTATTTCATGGAGACTAATAGGGCTGATGTTAAACAAAACAGCCGCTCCCGCCAAGAGCAGGAGAAGGAATAGAGTGGTTCTTAGTCAGGAAAACTTTCACACTCAAACCAGGGCGGGAGAAGTCACTTAATGATCTTCTCATAATAATTAAGGAATAATTAATAGGTACCTAATAAGCGATATTTATGTGAAAAAATCCAATGCTATATTAAATTATCGGTGCAACTTATCACTAATGATTTTTGTATTACAATATTATGACCACCATGACTCACGTACCTAACTAATATTATCTACGTTGTATTCCCCTCCCTCCCGGTAACCCCCTATTATACAGGACTTATTAAATAACAGGTGAAAAATCGACGGACGTTGTCTATCAGCTCCATGTGTTTTTATGTGCACCCAATGCCAACGACTTCGAGGACAAAAAGCATAAAAAAAGATAAACTTATATTAAATTGCGTAACATTTTTTTACTAATTTTTTAGGTCAAAATAGCTTCATAAGTTGAAAAATATTTATCTTTTTTTAAAAAAAGTTTTAAAAAAATACATACCTAAATAATGTACTAAAAGAATAAATTCCATTTTTAAACACAAACTGTTTCAATCAATGATGTATAAAACTATAGATACGTTGTCCGCGCTCTAAAATGACAACATGAAATGAAGGCAATTGACCACATCGCGCTTAGTTACGCACCAACCTGCCGCTCGACGCTACGTTTGTTTTTAATCTATATCGTGTGTAAACCTGTGCGAAACATAAAGAAAGCATGTCGTCGTGTGTGTTCAGAGGATGTACAAATTATACTCCAAAAGTTAAAGACAAAAATGTGTCATTTCATGCGTAAGTTCACCAAACAACCTATTTTTATTTTACTTTTTTCGACGCCGGCGCCCGCCACCTTATGGCGGCCGGCGCATGAAGGTATAGTCACGTGACGTCGGCATAACTGAAGATGTATATTTATCTCCCTCTAGCAAAGGCATTCCACTATACGATGTCATATTTTCTTTCCCTTTCTTTACTCGTAGAAGTAGTTATCTAGTATTTTCGCCGTTTTTAAGCGCCGCGATGTTGGTTCATGACGTGTCTATATATAATACGTCATTGGTTTCAATTTTATATTTAAAATAGACCGCACATGTTGGCACTATACACAATTTGAATTCGCCAACCAGAATGCAAATGTCTCTAATACCAAATTAATATTATAATGAAGTTTGACTTAACGCCCGTCTGGCTTGCAGTTTGGAATAATATTGTTGGCTACATTTCAATTATTTGCAAATATTTTTGGAGCCAAACAATAGAATAATAATACAATTTATTGATTTTTTTACGTGATACGGTGGCAAATGAGCTGGCGGATTACCTGATGGTAAGCAATCCACATCGTCAGACTCCTACTGACTAAAAATCCCCTCGTTCCATTTCCTGTTCTAGGTCGAGGCCGCGGTGCCAAATTACGCTTACCCCGCCACCCCGACTGAACATTAGCCCCGTAGGGCCCCGTCTGTCCATTACAGACGGGGCCATACGGGGTCTATCGGTTTCTTGAGGCATCAACTATCTACCTACAAGTCAAATTTCAACCAAATCAGATCGGCCGTTTTTGTGTTAAAGAACAACAGACATACATTCATATATTCTCACAAACTTTTACATTTATAATACTTTTTATTTTATTGATTTCGTTCACAACGTAGGGCTGTTATTGTTTTATTGTACTGTATTGTTTTATTTTTACCTATCAACTATTAATTAATTCATCCAACTTCGTGAAATAGAAAACAAATACTGCTTTTACCTTTTACTAAATGATTGATCCAGACAGCTTAAAAGCGAAGGTATTATTTGTAAAGATAATTGAATTTCTAGTTTGAAATGGACACAAAGAAATTTTTAGTAGGAAAATTAGATACTTGGGTTGTGGTTTCGTACAATTTTCCACTATTGTCTGCTTGAATGATTACCGCAGAATTTAATTTGCTTGTGACTGTACCTTTACAATCAAAAAAAGGTAACAATTGTTGGGTAGCTTGTTTTGTATTTATGAGAAAAACTAGCCTCTGAAAGTACAAGGATATAAAGTTCATTTTGTATATTAATCCAGACTATCATCATGTTCGTTATTATCATAAGACAGTCTTAGGAAGAAGTCCAAGCCCAATCCTTTCCCCTTGTCCAATCCCTCCCCAGTCTCTAAATCTCCAAATCCCTAATCCCTAAAAGGTTCGCAACCACTCGTAACTCCTCCGTTGCGGGTGTCCATGGGCGGCGCTGATTGGTTACCATTAGATAATCCGTCGGCTCGTTTGCCGACCTATTCGTGCATATAATGTTTGATTACGAAGCTAGCTCAAGACGAATTCAAAACTAAAGTGTAGGTACATATTATTCAAGTTATCTACCTCTATGGCAATTTTCATTATGATCCATTCATTTTTCTTTTCGTTAAAGACATTAAGAGTATCAAAAATTCAAATATAATAAGGAGGCCCTTACAAACATAACCTTTAAAAATATTAGTAAGATAAATTATTACATTACAAGAAATAAAATGTTAAATACGCATTTTGAAAATTTTATACGTTACTTAAAAATCGTATCATGTTTGAAATTTGAAGATTATCACGCCCTGTAATCCTCGATAGGGCTAGTTTAAAATTTAACACCACTTTTCACTAGGTGTGAGTTCTACTGTTTAAGATGGCCACAATTCCGTCCAACAAATGAAAAAAAAAATATTCCAAAAATACTTAATAGTATTTGACTCGTACCAAAAATGAATTGTAAATTGCATTTCCAGCCTAATTACAAAATTGATTAAACAAGAAACAAACTAAACAACAAGCAATACAACTCATTATCCAACTATACAATTAAGTACAAAATCGTAAACGAAACATTAAATCGATATGCGTCGAAGATTAAATGTCAAGTGCGGAATCGAGTAAGTTAAAGTTGAGAACTCGACAACTGGAGCTCTCGAATACTCGAGCGAAGAACACTCGAGTGATTGCGGGCGACAATCTAATACCAACAGTTGTCGTGGAGTCGAGTCTATTCAAATAGTTGATGCTCCACGTCACACGCAGCTTGGCGGTGATTTAAACAAGGTTTTAGTAGTTTGATTAGTTTCAATGTTCGAGAATTTTGCTTTGAATAGGTTGAGGCTGTGAATGCTAAGTAGCTTGGGGTGCAAAAATTGGTTTATTGATTTTCTTTACTTTACTTACGGCTTTATTTTCCTTTGATGGAGTGATATAAACGAGTCCCATACTCGTTAATCTCAGCTGCTATCACTCCATCAAAGACAAAATTAAATACCTACAGCAGTAAGAAAATCAATAATCCTATTTTTAACCGACTTCCAAAAAAGGAGGAGGTTCTCAATTCGACCGTATATATGTTTTTTTTTCGATTGTTCGCCGATATCTCCGTTTTTTATGAACCGGTTTTGATAATTCTTTTTTTAATTGGAAAAGAGATAGTTCCAAAATGGTTCCATGATAAGGAAATCAGGATCTGATGATGGAAGACCAGAGAAATCGTGGGGAACTTTCAAAAAATGTAGGGGCGAGTGGTGCTTTTGCATATGATTTTAGTAGGCTTTTGACAAATTTACAACTTGCCGAATTTTTTACTAATTTAGTCGGTGCCAAGTAAATTCTACATACCAAACAACAACAGTATTAGAAAAATATATTGATCGGTACCTACTAATCATCAAATTAGCAAGAGGTATGTAGGTAATATCTTCACACTGTTATAGTTTTACTTGGCACCGACTTTAAGATTATAAAATAGTTATTAAATCGCACCATTCGTGGAAAAAGGAAGTAAGTGATTTTCACCAACTTTTCAGGAGCTTAAAAAAACTGTCCTATATTTTTATTATGAGGTCTAGAAATATGTTTCAAAGAGAAAATTGCAGGTCACGGTTGCCTTTAACTACACGTGCTATTTAATTGGGGAACAGATTGATGTACTTCGAGATAATCTAAAAAAACACGGTTACTTCTTTATTCCACGGAACACATCGCATATTTGCAGGAGTAACTACAATTATTACTTTTTATTATTGTATTTTTAAATATATTAACTAATTTAACTCTACTTACGGCTTTGCACTCTCTTATATTTCGTTATAATCTAGAGTTGTAAGTGTAATCACGTTGTTATTTAACGAAAAATCCTTTTTTGTAAATAGAGTTACGTATTTTTAGCTAGCTATTTAATTAAGTTTAGTAGGTGTATTTATAAATATTGCTTTTATAATGCGGAAAGTAATCGAATATTAAAATTGTATCATGCAATACCTAATTCTTATAATAAATAGTGTATGTTTGGCAAAACTGTAAATACTGAAACAAAATAATTGAGAGAAAATGAAAACAATGAGGGGTATTCTACGATCAATAATGGGTTATTAAAAAAATGTTTATCACATGCATAATTAATCAAGAAATGTTTAAAATAGTGATATTTTTGTTGGCCTTTATTAATTATCCTCAATTTCGGAATCAGACTCGCTGGCAGCAGATTGAATACTTAAGCTCTTCGAACTCTCGCGCCCGGCTCTAGTCGAGGCCATGGTTCGTAGCGAAAGGAACTGGGGAGCCGTCTCCTCTTTCTGCGAAGCAGTGATGCTCGCAAAGGAGGAAGCGGAGCGCGTGAGGGAACTATCCTCCTCGCGCCCCAGCTGCCGCGGTAGGCGACATTCTGGGCATCGGGGATCGAAAGATGATCTCCGGCCACCGCAACGGACGGAGAGTAAGCGAAGCTCGCGGCCCGACCTGAACCAGACCCGAGCGTACGGCGCGTAGCGTTCTGCGCGATACTCCAAGAGCCAAAAGACCACCACATACGGGGCTCTATAGGGCTGATGTTCAGCCGAGGTTGCGGGGTAAGCACAATGAGGCACCGCGACCTCGGCCCAGAGCAGGAGAACAATCGGGTGGGTTTTTATTCAGTAAGAGTCTGACACTCCCTCCCGCCCGGCCCTGGGTGGGAAATGTCATTTGACGATTTCCCTCTCGCAAAAAAACGCTCCTTTAATAAGTCTGGTAGTGTGGAGGTAGTTATTATCTCTACATAGAACTATCGAGTCTTTGTATAATGCGGGTGTCATGACACCCGCAGCACCAGAGGAGACACAGGTGCGTTTCCGGCTTTTTAAGAAGGAGTACGGTCGTGTCTTGAAGGTTTGGACGTCGAATCGGTTCGGGAATACCGCCGCCGGAAGATCATATTCCAAAGTTTTGCTGTGAGGGGCAGAAAGTTTCGCGTGAATTGCATAGTTGTTGACTGCCAACCATCTATGTGATGGGGATGAAAATGCTTTCACGTAGGACGTTGGCTAAAAGAAGCGACGGGGATTAAATCGAACAAGTCCTCAGAACACTCCCCGTGGTAAATGCGATAGAGAACACATAACGAGGCTACATCCCTACGCAGTGTCAAAGATTCCAACAGGTCCGAGATAACAGGGCAGTCAACAATTCGGACAGCTAGCCGTTGAATGCTGTCCAGAAGCTGTTACTGGGGAGAAGCTGTAGCAGTATTCCATATGGGTCTGAACTTGCGCCTTGTAAAGTAACAGGCGATGCCCCGGGGTGAAATACTGCCTCGATCTATTGACCACACCTAGTTTTTCGAGGCTAACTTGGCCTTACCCTCTAGATGACCGCGGAACTGGACTTCGCTTGATATGTCGACGCCAAGTATCCCAATACCGGCCGAGGTTGTAAGGGGAGTGCTCTGAATTTGAGGAGATACGACCAACGGCAGGTTTTTAGCTGTGCACACGCAGACCCGTGTCTTTGTGCGGTTAAATTTAACCAAGTAAAGTCTATCCCAATCTGAGATTCTCTCTAAAGAAGTCTCGATTTCAGACAAGTCTGTTTCGACTCTCGATGACTTTTTCCCAAGAAATGTTAGCACGGCCAGCGTAAGAGGCGTGCCCCTGCTGTCATCCAACATATGATTGATATGTAGGAGGAACAATGTGAGGGACACCAGCTTTCACAGACAAGCAATCAGAGTATTCACCGTCTCCGCGACCTTTATGCTTCTGTCTGCAAGGAAGCTGGATACCCATTTACACAGGTTCTCGGGAAGCTCGTTAGGAAGGCAGCTTCGAAAAAAGCCCTTTATGCCAAACCCGATCGAAGGACTTCGCTACGTCTAAACTGACTAAAATCGCCCCCTTGGACTCAATCATCATCATCATCATCAGCCGGAAGACGGCCACTGATGGACAAAGGCCTCCCCCTTGGCTCTCCACGTCGAACGACAATTTGCCACCTGCATGCATTTGCTCCCCGCGACTCTGACGATGTCGTCCACCTAGTGGGAGGCCTGCCCACACTACGTTTTCCGGTCCTTGGTCGCCACTCTAGGACTTTTCGGGCCCATCGACCGTCCGTCTTTCGAGCGACGTGGCCTGCCCATTGCCACTTCAGCCTGCAGATTTTACGAGCTATGTCGGTGACTTTGGTTCTTTGGCGAATTTCCACATTTCGGATTCTGTCGCGCAAAGAGACCCCGAGCATAGCCCGCTCCATCGCGCTGGACTCAATCGCCTGTGCCCAACAGGTAAACTAGGAGATCACCAGCGGACTGGCCCTTACGGAAACCGTACTGTCGGTCACTAAGAAGCTGATAATCCTCCAAGTACCGAAGGCGCTGGCAGTTAATAGATGATTAAATAATTTTAGAAGAGGGAAGTTGTGGCTATCGGTCTGTAATTGGACAGATTTGTGCGATCACCTTTTTTAGGGATCGGGTGGACCAAAGCTGTCTTCCATAATTTCGGGACTACGCCTGAAGAGTATGAGAGCTGAAAAAGACGTGTTAAGATTGGTGCCAACTCTAAAGCACACAACTTTAACATAATGGGTGGAATTTCGTCAGACCCACTCGACTTATGGATGTCAAGAGACATGAGCGCCAATCGTACCGAGCATTGGTGAAACCGAATATCCGGCATTACACCCGTGCCATGGCAGAACCGGCCGCTTACGCCCCAGCCATCCAATGTCGAATTTGACGCAAAGAATTTACCCAAAAGCTGAGCTTTTTCCTTTGCGTCGTGCGCCAATGATTCTCCCCCCATGTGCTGAGATGAGAATGATGGTCTGCAGCAATTGCCTTCGATAGCTTTGGCGAGAGACCAGAACGCACGAGTTCCTGTAAAAAGGCGCTCAAGCCTCTCTCCAACACTACCGATATGGTTTGACTTGGACCCGCTATGACTCTTTTGAAGGACCTGGAGGCAAAGTTATACTCCTTTTTAAACTTTATTTAGATCCCGCGCCACCACCGCATCAGCCAAGGCTGGGTAAGGCTTTTACTTTATGCACGAAGCTTTTCTAGAAGAAGAGCCGAACCAGGGACCGAGATCTGCCACCGACAGGGACCACAGAGGACAGAACGAAGAGTTCCATCCCTTACAACACCACATCAGCAAGAGAGTCAGCAGCAGCGTTGGGATCATTCTGAGAGAAACAAACTCGTCTCCAAGGGTAGGATGCAAAGAAGGATCTCATGCCATCCCAATCCGCTGACCAGCAGTGCCATACGCGGCGTCCACGAGCAGCTTGGATACGCGGCGCGCCCACACAAGGCACCATACTCCGGACGAGGCAATTTTCTGATAAGCTAATAGGAGCAGCCAGGAGTAGCATCGACTATTAAGTTATAGCCGTTCGGGTGAGAGGTACTTAGGTACTTGCGTTCATAGGTACTTAGGTACTTGCGTTCATAATGGAAATCTTTCGCCGGTGTAGGCGACTTGTGTTGTTCGGTGCAATACATCCAATAAGTACTTTTTACTATATACGACACTAAATCAGACTATTTTTTTTTTATTTCATTTCAATTTCACAAACATATTTTTATTTTATTTTTCTTGTAAAAGCAGGTATTCAAAATCACTCAACATCATTTATAAAATGTTTCGCGTAATAAAGAAGTAACTGCAACTACACTTAACACATTGTGAAGTTTTGTTTGGTAGAAAGTATGTAACTATAATCAAACATAAACTATTAGCTTTAGAGGTATGAGGAACAGGGTGGTAAGTTCCTCATCCTCCATTGAAAAGGGAGGATCCTCCGACCAGGCGAGGTGTTTGTGCCTGGTGGGCTACTGCCCGACGGTTGTTGTCGGGATATCTGTATGGGTGCTAATTGTGTGGAAAACTCTTATAGCGCGATGTAGACTCTTGCACGTGATTGGTGCTGTTGTTAATGTAGTGCGCTAGATGTCGCTACAGTTTTGTAAAAGAAATAAGTAATTAGAATTACACAATAGTCCTAGATTGTAAAAAAACAGGAACAAGTCATTATTTATATTTGCGTTATAGAGTTTATTGTAAATCTTCTTTTATTTACGTAAACATTATTATGACTTTATTAGCAGGATAAATTATAAAGCGAATAAATGTAAATATGCATACCTCTATTTTATGCTGGATTTTTATGTTTTTTAAAATCGCAAAATTTTAGTTTTTTTGCATTTATTTCTTCATTTTTGTAAATAGCTTCACGAAATTTTGACAGAAGGTGTAAACCGTGATGCTCGTTTTATTTACGTAATAAAAAAATTTTGACGCAAGTTCACTTACGTCTTTTTTACACGGGTAGTGCGAAATATTATTTTCTATTTAACTAAATGAAAATATGTATTACTTTGAACAAAGTAAATTTATTTTTTGCCTTTTAGTTTTTGAAGTGGGTTGTTTTTTTGTTAAACATTATTTGATTCCTATGTCAAAAAGTGCTATTGCGCAATTTTCAATGGTACGAAAAGAAATTATATGTACAGTTATCAGAATATGGAGTTGTGCCTGATATTAACCTGGTATTAGGCTGTACCCGTAATTAAATGTAACTTAGTCTTAATGCTTATTTATATATGTTTTTTTAAATATGGTCTGTCTCATTGTACCGTTCCGCATATCAGCACATAAATGAAATGACAATTTGCCGGTATGACGGTGAACATCAATATCCAATGCTTTTCTGTCTAACTCTTCGAGAATTAA
This sequence comes from Spodoptera exigua, assembly GCA_902829305.4. Lineage (NCBI taxonomy): Eukaryota > Metazoa > Arthropoda > Insecta > Lepidoptera > Noctuidae > Spodoptera > Spodoptera exigua. The sequence goes on from LR824624.2 coordinate 6,396,211, forward strand.
AAACAAATAAAAGTGTTTCAACTACAACAGATCAATATCCTTTGTTCCCAAAAAATATAATTATAACAACACAGTGCATGGAATTCGATCATAAATTACAATTTACTTTGTCCGTACGAATTAACGTGTCAGCTTAGATATTAACTTTTGTTTGAATTAACAAGATTTACGACTGACAGCTGACGTGACAATAGATTAACACAGATTAAAAATACTGATTAATGTCAAATTAAATGTCCATTTGACGTTTATCAGATTTTTGTAATCTGTGATTTATGTGACAGAATGCGTTATGGTTTTTCTAAAACAGATAAATAATAAAGACTTTGTGCTTTATCGGAAGAACCTACGCGTGATGGAATTTTTTGTAAGGGTAAAATCATCAAGTGACTTCTCCCGCCCAGGGTCGGGCAGGAGGGAGTGTCAGACTCTTACTGAATAAAACCTACCCCTGTTCCTTATTCTACCAAGGGCCGAGGCTGCGGTGCCTTATTGCGCTTACCCAGCAACCCCGGCTGAACATCAACCCATCAGCAATCGAGATTGATTTTAGGAACCTGACACCTTTTTCGTATTCCCTACACTAGAGTACTTCATTAGAATTACCTTAATCCTTAATCCTTGCGATTAAAACAGTACTCTGCTACTCAAACTATGATCCAAGCACAAATAAAAAAGCGGCAAAGTGCTCGTCAGAAGCCCATAGTTCGCAAATAAAGTACCACTTTCTACGACTTAGGACGTTCAAAAAATACCTACTACACCAATATATTTTCAAAAGTATATAGATTTTATTGTTTTGGAAACAGTGGCTGTGACAGACAGACTAACATTCCTCCGTTGTAGCCACGTAAACCTAAAATTGTCTCAATATTATTAACCAACTCGACATGCCAGAGAGTTGAGATACACTACCAAATACACAAGATTTTCACAATACCTTCTTTCTACAGTAAATCTAACAACAACCGCTTCGTGGTTCTTATCTAAAAACTAGAAATTTCAAATTGTGATTAATTTAAATCAATATTAAATTGAATATACCTACAAGGTTCCCGATTGAAATAAAGAAACTTATAAAGCCCATTTAGCACAAACAGACGGACTTTAATCCTAAGCTTATTCCAACGAAATTGGATTGTGTTGAAATGTTGATAAGTATAATTTATTGTGGGTGAGAAACAATAGGTTTTTATGAGGCATACATTCAGGGCTGGTATTCGTTCTCTTATAGAATACCATGACTAATATTCAATGGTGAAATAATACCATCTTTAGACCAAAACCACTCACTCACTCACACACACACACGACACATAAGAAAAGTCAAGTGTGGGGCAACTTTTTTTAAGTCTACTTATCTTGAGGCAATTTTCTTAAGAATTACAAATTGTTAACCATGCAGGCTATAATAAATAACAAATAAATAATTTAATTCAAAGCGAATTTAATACATAATGCTATATGCAGCAACGACATAATGCTGTATTGTCGTCAACGCGTATAGACGTGTACATCGATGCAAAAATAATATTGCTTATATTAATGAACAATTTATAAATAGTGACCTACTTTTGTTGCTACTTGGAAATATAACAAGTGTTAATATCTGAATAGTATAATGACAATCTGTGTGTGCAAATATTTCAAGTAATATGGACAACAGCCCCTTCAATCGCAGCGGGATTACCCGCCGCACCCCTCCGCCGTCAAATCCAAAGCAAGAAGAACAAATTGAAATTGACCCACCGGAAACCGCATCTACGTCAGATCTTCATCAATGGACAGATTCAATTGAGCGTTACCTACAAGAAATATGCACGATTTCTTCCGAAGGAAAACTGAACTCTGAGCAGAAATTGAAGATCAACAATCTCTGCCGTAAAGTGTGCCAAGGATTTTCCCACGTTACATTGCAGTATCAAGCCCTGAAGAATAAGGCCCTTCTTCAACACTATGCTTTACAGGACTTAAATGAAAAATTTGACCTAGCAAATTCTCTGACCCAAATCAAAGAAACAATAAAGGAATCTTTGCCTAAAACCGCACAACAAAATAGCTCTTTTGCCGACATGGTAAAAAAAGGTGCAAACAACTTTATACGTCCCAGCCCTTTGAGTTCTGTTGCCATCTATCCCAGCGATAAATCCAAGACCAGCGATGAAACAAGAGACATCGTCCAAAAAACAATTTGCCCGGGACACATCAAACTAAAAGTTCGAGGCGTCCGCAAGATACGCAATGGAGGTGTTATTATTAGCACAGAAACCAAAGAAGACCTAGAAAAACTCAAAAAGTCAGTCCAGCTGTCTTCATCAGGGCTCACCGTAGACGAACCGAAGAAGCGTAACCCCCGCATTATTATCATCGGCATTCCAAACTCAATGGCCGAGCAGGAAGTGTTCAAATGTATTTTTGAACAAAACGTCGCCGAAAAGCTGCCGAATTTGACCTGCGATACCTTCCTTTCGTCGATAAAATTAAGCCACAAATCAGGAAGAAAAGACGCCGACCACTGCAACTACATTATAGAAGTTCCAGCCACCTTCCGTAAAGCACTTATAACGCAAGACAGAGTGTTTATCAACTGGACATCGTGTCCAGTAAGAGACTTCACGGTGGTGACCAGGTGTTACAACTGCCAGCTGTATGGTCACGCAGCTAAGTCGTGCCAGGCAGCTGCTCCCACATGCGGCCATTGTGGAGATGAGGGCCACTCCATCAAAGATTGTCCCAAGAAAGGCGTTGCACCGAAATGCGCTACATGTTCTCGGTTTAAAAAGCCGAGCAACCATCAAACCGGAGACGCTGATTGCCCAGCCAAAAAAGCAGCCGAAAACAGGTACATCAACTCCGTAAATTATGAAGGCGCCTAAGAGCGCCACCTATTTTTCTATTTTTAGTTCTAATTAGTTTACTTATTATGGCCATTAACTTAATAAATGAAATAGATAATTCTTTCTTAAATATAAGCAAGTTTTGTGAAGTTGAAAATTGCAAAAAATAATGTCCAATATTCCAAATTTGCTAACAATTCTAACCCAGAACATCCGTAGTATATATAAAAATATAGATGGTTTCCATGTACTATTAGAGAGGCTTAACTTCACCTGTGACATTATCATTCTAACAGAATGTTGGCTAACAAATAGATTCGATAACCTGCCCACTATTCAGGGTTATAACTTAAACTATAATACTGTAAATACAAGCCAAAACGAAGGAGTGGTGGTCTATACTAAAGACTCATTAAAAATTACTGTAGAAAAATCTACCACACCAGGATGCAATTGCTTGGTCATTAAAATTGATACAACTACAGCAATAATAGCTATTTACAGACCACCTTCCTCCAGAAACTTAGACTCGTTTCTTCATTCATTAAATCAGACATGTCAAACACTAACCTCATTTAGAAATGTAATACTAACCGGTGATATAAATATTAACATAAATTCCGAGAATTATGACTCAGGAACACAGGATTATCTCAACTTATGTGCATATCATGGACTTTTAGCAGCTCATAAATTGTCAACACATCAGAGCGGTTCCTGTTTAGATCATATGATGGTAAAATTTAACTCAAACTATATTAGCCTTGTCACTAACTCAACATTAACTGATCATCATGCTGTTTTACTAATATTAAACATCTCGCTACCGAAGCATAATCATCGTCAATTTAGGTCTCGATTTCACATAAACAAATTTGAACATGACTTGCGCAACATTGACTTCGCTCCTATTTATTATTCTGCTGATGTTAATGCGTCAATGTCGTATTTAATGAATAATGTAGAAAAAGCAATTTTGCAACAACCAACCATGGATTACGCCTGGGCTAGTTAGGTGTATCAGACATCGGGATAAACTACACCATAGAGCTAAACGTTTTCCAGATAATTTTGATTTACAATTAACTTACAAAAGATACAGAAACTTTTGCAATACGACGAATATGAAATTGCTCGAATTATAACGGGATTGAAGGATAATTGTGCAGTTGGTTGTGACAGCATCAGTAATAGAGTCCTTAAAACTTATAAGCACGTGTTTGTCCCCCCACTGACGCATATTTTTCGCGAGTGTCTTTCTAAGGGCATTTTTCCGACATGTCTCAAAAAGGCAGTAGTTGTTCCTGTATTCAAATCAGGTAATAAGGAGTCAGTAAATAACTATAGACCTATTTCACTACTGCCCTCAATATGCAAAATTCTCGAGAAAATTATTAATATTTATTTATTTATTTATTAAAACTTCATGCACAATGGGTACATAGGCGGACTTAATGCCTCAGGCATTTTCTACCAGTCGAGCCTTGGGTGATGCAGAGATGAGCCAATGGTCGGTGCAAGAAGCAAGCAAACAGACTTAAATTAATACTAGATAATAATACTAGATTAAAAAACTACCTCGATAAAAATAACATCTTGTCACCATTGCAATTTGGTTTTAGAGCAAAGTTGTCAGCAGCTGATGCAGTAAATACACTCACAGATTTTATATCACAAGAACTGGGAAAAGGCAACCACGTGCTGGGAATCTTTATTGATCTTGCCAAAGCTTTTGATACTGTGTCTATTCCACTGCTTCTAAAGAAGCTGGAATGCATAGGTGTCAGAGGTACACAGCTCAAACTTTTTGCTGATTATCTCGATGACCGTTATCAATGTGTTAAAATAGATAATGTATTAAGTTCATTTCAGAAAAACACTAGGTATGGAGTGCCTCAAGGGAGTATACTAGGTCCTACTCTATTCTTAATATACATCAACGATCTGTGTAATCTTAAAATGCATTATGGGAAACTAATATCATACGCCGATGACACTGCTCTAATTTTTTCGTCAAATAATAACTCTGAATTATACAGTAACGCTCAATTGGCCTTTAACTCGGTTAATAGTTGGCTTTGTTCTAACCTACTAACATTAAATGCAGACAAAACAAAATTTATTCAATTTTCTATGCGTAAGATACCAGATTCCACCATTATACCTGAATTATTTGCACATAAATGTATAAATAAAACTGGCGGGTACATGTAATTGTCCTTGTATCCTAAAAACTACATCCATCAGATATCTCGGCATCACACTCGATGAAACTCTTTGCTTCAAACAGCACATAGCATTCTGGTATCAGAGTCAGAAAGCTGATGCACGTTTTCAAAAAAATTAGATACATCGGCGACATGAAATTAATCACGCAAGTGTACCAAGCCTTATGTTCAGTCTATTATACAGTATTGTATAACTTCATGGGCGGTGCATCAAAACCGGTTATTCTACCTCTAGAAACGTGCTCAGAGGGCTATCCTTAAAGTAGCTTTTACCCTTCCTTTTCTTTTCCCTACATCAATTCTATATAAAACCCTGCAATGTATTAACTGTTCGCCAATTTACATAGTACAATTAATACGTAAACAGCACTCATTACTCACCTTCAATACTAATCATTTTACTAACAAAAGACGGAATGACATAGTTTGCAATTCAACATTCAGTGTCAAAACACGCCTTTATAAAAAGATTCTTCATTTTCCTAGGCCCATTTTTGTACAATAGAATAAATAGACAATTAAGTATTTATAGCCTTAACCATTATCGCTGTAAAAAAGTATTAACTGATTATATACACACCCTAACATATGAACAAACTGAGGAATTACTTGAAGGTTTGCAAATAATATAATACTAAGCTGACGTCTGTTTATGTAATTTTACACGCGCACCTGTAACACTTAGATACTAATTATTTAAATTAATTGTTATATTTCATTAAGTTTAGTTTGATAAGCAATAATATTGTAGTAGAAGTATGTCAGCACTTTTTTACCTGAAACACAGGTTTGCACCTAGTTCAGGTTGATGTTAAACATTATACTTTGCCTTAGACTTAAGATATTATACATTTTGTAATCTACCTTTTTATAACAAATAAACATTTTATTTTATTTATTAAAACATTTTATTAATTTCATTATTAACAAATATTTAAGGTTTAAAATTTTATATTAGGTAGGATATCAATCTATACACTACTTAATTAAAGTTTCATTTAATTTTATTGTATTGTTTAGACACTCGTTGATCCCACAGTCAAACCATTACAACGATTTTGTGGAGCATTTTTTTTTGTCAGTGGAAAATCATCAAAGTGGCTTCTCCCGCCCAGGGTAAAGCGAGAGAGAGTGTCAGACTCTTACTTACTAAAAACCCCCCGTTCCTTCTCCTGCTCTGGGCCGAGGCTGCGGTGATTCATTGCGGCTCACCCGCAACCCCGGCTGAACATCAGCCCTATAGTGGCCTATTAGCTCTTTGAGGCGCGCGGAACACTACGCGCCGTACGCTCGGGTCGGGCTCTGGTCGGGCAGCGTCACCGTCCTTAAACCCGGACTAATGGTGGCTGGTGATCATCTCTCGATCCCCGACGCCCGGAATGTCGCCAACTGGGGCGGCTGGAGCGTGAGGAGGATAGTTCCCTCAGGCGATCCGCCTCCTCCTTTGCGAGCATCACTGCTTCGCAGAAAGAGGAGACGGCTCCCCAGTTCCTCTCGCGTTTTGTGGGGCTTAGCTTATAATATGCTTCCCTCTAATTATTATAAAGATAAATGAATACATAATAATAATAGAGAGCACAGTGTAGGTACTACAAATTTTGCATGTGAAACTCTAAATAAGCGAGCACAGGTGTACGGAAGGAAGTGGACAACAACTAAAGTACATACTAACGCGACACAGTAGTTTCAGAGTATGGTAATCGGGTTGTACACACATACCAACCTATATTTCACACAAGTGTGAGCCGGAGAATTTGCAGGGACTTTGCTTGTAGTAAAATTTTGGCTACCTAAATCTTACATAGCAGTTTTTATCAGGACAACTTCTACTTATGTTGGAATATTTTGAACAAAAAGTAGGTACCTAGTCAGAATCAATTGAAAAAACGCGAATTAAGTCAAGCGCAATAGTATATTGCCAAATTGGACTGGAGCAGGAGAAGAAACGAATTGTCAGTAAGCGTCTGGCGCTCCCTCTTGTCTATATAAGTTTTTCAAATCAAAGTCAAAGTCAATATCATTTAATCGAACTAAACCATAAATAGGTAGGTACTTTTGAAACATCAAAATAGAATTGTAGTCAATAAACAATGTCATTAAATGACGTCGCCCTCGCCCAGAAATTGAAACGCTTACATACTTACTAAAAACTATCCCGTGCTCCGGTGTTTTCATAGTTTCTACTGTACATCCTGGCTTACAGGAGTTGCAGCGGGCTTGTCCCAGTAAAAAAACCCATTGAACACATTTTGCCATATTTTTTTATCTATTTTCCATTCATAAAATTTAAGTACATAAATGCTGCATATTCAAAAAAGTATTACTTAAAGAAAAGGCAATTACGTATTACCTACACACCTTCAACATGAAATACTTAGGTCTTAGTCTAAAATAGTAGTCTCCTAGCTCATCTCATTATACACATTTATTTAAACAACAAGAACACAGCATAATGAGTTTTATTCATGACTCCAATAACTTTGAGGGTGGCTAATTTACAAATACCTAGACGCCAAATGAAGCTAACTCAAAGGCAGCTCAAGATAACTATAAACTGCTACCTACCTTTGTCACAGGCCCCGCTATCGATGCAAATTAGTCGGAAACTGTTGCTGGTTCTAACGAATTATATTATAGAAGTTATTGCTATGTAGTTTTGAAATTATTCGAAGTTCCTTTATAGTTTAGTTTTGTATTTGAAGTGTTACAGTTAAAAGTTATAGTTTGATCAACCAGTGCATTTATTGCCATCAGTCTTTGAGATCTTCATCTAGCACTACGATGAGGTATTTAGGAAGCTTCATGCTAGTTAAGTTTAGCACCTTTAAATAAAAGTGTCGGTGAACCACGCTTTGGAATGAATGGGCCGGCTCGACCGGAGTGTTACCACGGCCTCACAGAAAACCAGCGTAAAGCATCGCTTACCTTGTTTTGCCGTGTGAGTGAAGTTGCCGGAGGCCCAATCCTTCCTATTTTACCCCATCCTTTATTCTCAAACCCTCTATCCTTAAATCACGAACTATCCACAAGAGGCCGGTAACGCGCTTGGAGTAACTCCTTTGGTATTTCATTATGGACGAGTGTCCATGGCACCGATTACTTACCACCAGGTAATCAGTCTGCTAAAAATATAGTATAGCACGTAACTATTGACTCTATTATGCTATTTTGAATTTTAAAGAGAAATGAAAAAAATATAGTATAGCACGTAACTATTGACTCTATTATGCTATTTTGAATTTTAAAGAGAAATGAAAAAATATTTGTACTACCTAATATTTTTAATTAAAGAACATTAAACTTCGACATCAATTAAACTTACTTCTAATAGCTTTAGACTAGTCAATAGCAAGAGCAGTACAAGTCTGACACATGGTGATTACATGTTGTAAGCAAATTGGCTTCTTGCATTCAATACAGCAGTATTTAGTCTTCCGATCTTTAGAGGATGGACAATCCCGGCAACGTTTATATGGCTTGACATCGCTCGCAGGAGGATCTAGAAGCGTCTCACCAACTTGTTCAAATATCCTCTTTCTCAGTTCACGAGGCAAATTATTTTTATCCGTCCTCGACTTCAAATGCTGCTTGACCAACGCTAGACCGAGTTTCCTGATGTATTCGGATCTCCTCAATTTAGAATTTGGATTGTTTGCCATGTACACAATATAACTGTTCAATCCAGCAATGTTGAGCATAGTGAAGAGTATCAGGATCGGCCAGCTTTTACAGTAATTCCTCGTGTCGTACATTTTACACAGTCTATCAACATTTTCCACGCCAGTTTTTGTTGAATTATAAAATGATATTATTTCTGGCTTCGGTTTGTCACCACCTTTGACTTCAAAAGTCTTGTCGTGATGATAAGAAGAGAGCAAAAGTATAATTTTGGATTTTTTTGGCACATGAGATACCAAAGTCATATGTTTTTGGAAACCAAATCGTGAAGATCCCACGCCTCTAGGTTGGGTTGTCAAAAAACTGAACGGGATTTCTTTTTTATTCTTCCTCAAGGCTCCTGTACATGTAAGCATGTGTTCTTGCAGCAAATGTGTGACTAGAGGAATGCTTGTGAAGTAATTGTCAAAAGTAATATTTCTTCCAGTATGACTGACCGGTCTAACTAATCTGTCAACTATGTCTATAGGCTCGTAGCTTGTTCCGTAGGGCCCATCTGGTTGATTACCTGCGTTTATTTCCATGTTGATAGTATAAGAGTCCTTAGCATCTACTAATGAGTACATTTTGATACCATACGCTGCTGATGTCTTAGGCATAAACTGCCGAAAGGGACATTCGCCTCGGAAAGGTATGTACTTTACATCTAACGTGAGAAAGTGGTTTGGATTATAAACTTTTTGGCAGTTTGCAACAAATTTATCAAATATGTCCCTAACGAGGGCAATGTTATCTACTGCGGATCTTTGTGCACGAGTTGCAGCATCATCAAAACGTAAACAGCCTTGTAGGAAATTGAAACGCTGCAAAGACATTGTCATTCTAAAAATGTCAACACCTGTACCATCTGAGCGCCACAAATCAGTCAAATTGTAACCAGTGGAATTATTCAGCCCAGTTATATACATAAGCCCGAGCAGAGCCATTATCTCATCCATAGACGTTTCCTTAATAATATGAACTCGTGTATTATGATGTTCTGAATACGTTTTCGAATTTATTTCTTCGTTCGTGTGATAGAGAATATCTCCGAGTACTTCATCGTTGAAGAATAAATTCCAGCATTCTATTTCGGTTTTGGCATTCCTTGCAAATGGGTTCACGCCTGGTATGGTTGGTTCAATAGCTAAGGGTTCAATTTTCGCTTGTTTGGGATTTGAATACCATAATGATGTCCCATCTTTACCTGTGTAGATTATGTCATCTTTATCAGAGTCTTGCACATGCGTATGTCCATCGTCATCACTTAGTTCCTGTTCTGTGTCGCTGTCAGCACTTCCTCCCACACGTTGGGTTTCATCATCGCTATTGTATCCATAATTGCTCGTATCTTCTTTTAGTAAAGCTTCGCAGAATCCAAACATCATTGTTTGGTTCTTTGATGAAGATCCAAACATGGTGAAGATTTTTTAAATGCGGTGTTGAGATCTGTGAACAAACAAAAATCGACTTTACTTATTTTGCGTAAGATTAAAATACCAATGCCCCTAATTGATAGACTATAATTTAATCTTGTATTGTAAATCTACATTGATGAAGAGTATTAATAGCTTTTAGGACACTTAGACAGACAATGTTCTTTTTTGGAGTTAAAAACTACTAATGACTTCTCCTACCCTCGGTGTGGCGAGAGGGAGTTTACTTTCACTGACTATAAACTGCACAGTTTCTACTTCTGCTCCGACCCAGGACTTGGTTTGCACCCGCAATCTCGGCTAGACATCATTTCTTGTAGGTCTGAGCTATGATGGCCTGTATCGCTATTGTCATCCGTTTGTGCGTCAAGCCATATAGTACCTAAGTAATAGTTACTAAGTAGGTAACTAATGAATGAATATGTGGTATATACATATATACGCAACATGCGTATTTACCTATAATTTTCATTACTATTATGTAAGTTGTTTATTTAGTAAGTACTTAATACGAAGCTATGACTTTTGTTAATAAAAATCTATTTTCTAGTTTTCATCAATATAATAAACAAGTTTTATTTACGAAAATGATTTAATTAACCAATACAAACGTGGTTACGTATCCAGTATAAACTAGCCGTCGAATTTGTGGAAAGATCATAATAAAGTGAGACCATGATAAACTGGTTATACATACATTTAAAGGTAGGTTGTTGTGTCACTGTGAGTATTATAGATCTAAGTATTTTAATACTTAAAACATTAAATAATAATAAGTCTTAATATTGTTTGAATACCACACATTATTGCAAGTTTATTGCAAAACACAATTTCATAATTAATTTTATTGTTATTAAATACCTAGTAAACGACTACTTGAGTCAGGATTTAAACCCAAAACTCAGAACTCAACATTAGTGCTTCCAATTACAAAGCAGTGAAATCAAATCGGTCCGACAAAACAAGACATGACATGCTTTGTTCATATAATGTCACGCGAAAATGGCCTTTATTGTGTACTTGATATCTTTTGCAATAACGATTAATTTCGCGTAACGTTTAGTCAGTATACAGTCTGGAGGTCCAATTACAATGATTGTATTCAGCGGATATCCATTACAATAACACAATATTTTATACTGACACGTGTTATTAAAGTTCATCTTACTAGAAAAACAAATAAGGTAAAAATTGTACAGGTAGCTGAATGCATTCTCCCAAATAGTATTAGATTTTGAAGAAAACCTTTTTACTGTTTGCTCAACCGATTTTGACTTTTATTACGTTCAACAAATGACAAATTGCAGCTGCAGTACCTAAATAAATTGGTTTTGTAACAACTTTGCCTGCCAACGTCCTTATTGCCTTCGAAATAGATTTTAAAATCGGTTAAACAGGGCGTAAAGTAATCTAATATTAGGTTGAATGCAATAGTTGCCTAGATTCTTTTTGAGTAAAAACTGAATTATGTACTAAGAAACATTTTATTATTAGTCTGTTAAACTACGTTTCAAATAATATTACAGTTTAAATAAAGCCTTTCTTACTGTTAGCTCAACCGATTTTGACTTTTATTACGTTGACAAAATGACAAATCGCAGCTGCAGTAAATAAATTGGTTTTATAACAACACTTTTTTTTGTTGTTGATGTCGCCTTTATACCGTCGAAATAGATGCTAAAATCGATTAAGCAGATAGCAAGGTAGCATAATTATTGTGTTTACCTACCTTATTTTCTAGTATAACCTACTACGTGTGTAGTTTTTTTATGTCATAGTCGGCAAACGTGCAGACGGATTACCTGATGGTAAGCAATCAGCGCCGCCCATGGACACCCACGACGACGGCGCCGGCGTTGCCGACCTTTTAGAGATTTTGGGAGTGGGTAGGAGAAGGCCAATCCTTCTCCTGGCGTGAAACAACCACAGCGGTGTTTCGCCGTGTGAGTGAGGTTACCGGAGGCCCAATCCTTCCCCTCCCCAAATCCCTCCCCAATCCCCAAATCTCCAAAGCCGTAATCTCCAAAAGGTCGGCAACGCCGTCGACGTTAGTGTCCATGGGCGGCGCTGATTGCTTACCATCAGGTAATCCGGCAGCTCGTTTTCCTTCCTATCACAAAAAGAAACGACTTTTATGTGATTACAAGGTACTATACCTATGTACTCTTAAAACAGTCGGAATTCGAACGCGGGGCTTCTTACGGCTATCGATTTGATACCACCCTAACAGGGTGTATCGCGTTGAGATCGACCCTTTTGGGATTAGGCACTCGCAAAATTTCACATCACATCCCCCAAACTAGCTTCACTGAAAACACTTACCTGCTTATCCTCTCAGAAAATAGCACGCGTTATGTTTTACTACGCTAAAAATCTACCAACTTTTTCGTCGATTTTCGCCAGGCGATTTTCAACCTTATAACTTAGCTTTTTAAGTCGAATATCTTAAATACATAGTTACGTGCATGATTCTTATCTACAAAAATTTAAAACACAGACTCAATCTCAAACAGCCGACAAAAAATCGGTCGCCCGTAGGTAATTGTAAAATAGCAATAAAACATTTTCGACCTTATGTTACAGTGATAACGTTGATAATCCATTATTGGAATACTCGGTTTAAAGACGAATTTATATTGTTATCATTATTGAGACTCGGACCTGGCATAACAAAATAAATATTGTTTAAAATTAAAAATAAAACTGTTTTAATAATACCTATTCCTCGTTTCTCTTTCAACACACACACACACACATACATAATGCTCGTAATAAAATATCATTTAAATAAAATAATACAAAATCATAGGCAATAAATAAATTCTTAACACAATATATATGCATAGCTACGTAGGTACCTACCAATAAACAACAATGGCCGCCATGCGCCGATTCACGCCGACTCAATCCCGCTTACGTAAGACACGTTAAAATCCTTTTAAAACACACACTTGAAAACAATACCAACACAATTATTTGACTATTTACCTACACAATACAATACTGTGTGTGTAATACTGATATTTAAATAGCAATGGGAACCATATGGGTGTGAATTACCCAGTGCAATACGCACGTCTTGCTTTCGCTGGCGACGCAGCAACACTGAGGGGCGTCGGGGAGATACGCGGGACTTGCGCGTCACACCAAGGTCGCCGACCCGTCCCATTAGGTCTGCCGTTAGTTTCTTGCGGCCGGGTACCTAATACCCAACCTTATTGCAAGGATATAAGGATGTTTCTCGCATGGCGGAAACTTTTAAGCCGAGCGTGTCGGTATCGTTTTTGTTGGGTGCGAGATACCCGACCTTAGGACTGAAGGCGTAAGAGTTGTTGTTGCTTGTATGTGTATGTAATAATACAGTTTGGTTTATTTTAGTTGTGGGGTGTGTTATACCCAAGTGTACTGTTATCGATGTACCTACAAGTTGAGTCCTTTTTCGGTTATCCCCAAAATGGCGAGCGTTTTTCTTGGTTATCTGTTTTTTTCGTATTTCATTTTATGACATTTAAATTACTTATTTATTTAGGAGCATACACTAATTGTTGTTTGCAAAATTTTTAGATCTGTCTGTGTGCATCTTACCTACTAGGTACCTAAGCCTTAATAAAAATAATAAATAATTAAATAAAAAATTTGTTGCTTACGAACTTTTCTATTACCGGTGTGTGATACAGGTTACATATTTTAGCATAAACAATATTTTCAATTTTTATTTTCGGTCATGTAGTTAGATGTGTAAATAATAATATAAGGAAGGAAGGAAAATACCTCATGACATTCAAGTTAAAAAAATATACCTAAATAATGAAGTGTCTATTTAAAAAAAAAAATTAAGGCCAACTAAAAATAGACTTTAATTAACTCCCGGCAGCCTGTTCAGGATATAATAATAATAATTTTAAAGGAGATCTCTTTAAGAAATAATTTTGCGAAACAACCTGATCCGTTCCTTCCAAAAAGTAATTATTGGGAGACGGGCTTGGCATTATGACCGAAATTAATAAGCTCAAGCCAAAATCAAAATTATTGACCGATTTTTCTCATACATAGTGTCAAAAATTATAATCTATATACATATATTATGTACATCGATTTTAACAACCTACCTTGGTAAGTTTTTAAACGTAAAAAGTCACATCTAGATATAATAACTTGTGGTATTTAATAGGCTAATACATATGTACTAAGTTTACTCAAAACAACTACTAATTTAAGTGAAATAACTGACGAAACATTCAAGAAACGAGCGTAGGTACTCCATCGTAAAAGGCCGGCAACAGTGTCCATGGTTGGCACTAATCGCTTACCATCAGGTGATCCGTCCAGTATGAGTATGAGCGTCAGTGGCGTCACGCGGCTGACTCTAGAGTGCTGTATTTTAAATATATCGCTAATCCCAGTGATAGTCAGAAGTCAGTTTTGGATGCCCAACGAAATTGGTAATTGATAATTTTTTTTTATGTTATCATTCGGCAAACGAGCACATGGATTACCTGATGGTAAGCAATCGGCGCCGCCCATGGACACCCGCAACACCAAAGGAGTTACGAGTGCGTTGCCGGCCTTTTGGGGATAGGGGTTGCGGACTTGCGGATATAAGCATCGGGAAGGGATAGGGGAATGGGAGGGATTGGGCCTCCGGTAACCTCACTCACACGGCGAAACACAACGCTGTGGGTTGTTTCAGGCCAGTATTCTGTGAGGCCGTGGTATCACTCCTGTCGAGCCGACGCATTCGTGCCGAAGCTTATAAGTGTGGGAACTTATTAAACAAATGCAACATTTTCAGTAAAACTTACGGAACACACAAATTGCAATATATACCTATACAAGTTTGAAAATTGGGAGATTTGGTGGGGTTTGACTGGGGAAAGACGGAAAAAAGTACTCCTGTAATCTTAGACACACGTCGAAGTACAAAGCAGGATAGTAAAAATAAACACATTTCACAAACAACTGCAATACGAGTATGTTTTCATAATAATGTGACATAAAATTTTTTATCGAACTAAAATATAATTTTTATTTATTTAAACTTCATGCACTACGGGTACAAGTGGACTTAATGCCCTAGGCATTTTCGACCTCAATATTCAACAATACAACCAATTTAAAAAACATTTAAAAACTGACTAAAACGGTAAAACTTAACTACATAATTTACCAAAAATATTACTAACAATTGAATTTTACTATGAAGGTACTTACCTAAAAAGTTTAATACAATTTATAATATCACGTCGGTATGCAAGTCCTCGTAAATAAAAGGGTTACACAAACAGTTTAAACAAACAATTATTATTTACATTCATGAATAAGCTAATTAATATTAAACTAATTACGAAACGTCTACTAATTCTGACTTTCCCGCGCAACAGAAACAGATGACGCTTGGCGACAGGCCGCTCAAAGGTATTTATTTATTCAGCCTCCACTAAAACTTACCTTTTGTTGGTAAACCTCCTTGGATAATTTCAATTTATTTTTAGAATTCGTATTTTGAATTAATTTATTGTTGTTTTTTTATTGAAAGCTATGATCAAATTTTATTATTTGTAATTGGAATAATGTGTTACTGTTGCTATTGTAGGTATTGTATATTTAATCTAATTATAAAATTGTCATAAAAGATCTAATACGAACAGATTTATTTTTCAATTTAAATCATAATAAGAATATAAAAAAGAATTCTATTCCGAATATTTTTTTAAATATAAAAATAATTGTATTCAAATTGTCAAAGCGTATTCAATTTACATTTTACAAACATCAGAATACGAGCGTGTAGATTAAAAAAAGTATATTCAAAAATATTAAAAAAAAAATTCAAACATAGAACAATGTTTTGAAATAAGAAAAAAAAAACTCATTCGTTCGATATAAACTAAGCTAAGAGATTGAAGGGCGCGGAAATAGGATTCTTACTTATATTGGATGTATCAAAGAACCTCTGACAGTAACTTGGAACTTGGAACTAGGATATAGCAGTCACTTTCAAAGAGCCAACTTAGTAGGTAAAGTTTCAACTTCGCATCAAGTAACAAACTTTTCTCATGCATTGAATATTTCAATTTGAAATGCAGACATTATATGAAATTATGAAGTTTTAAACCACAGTTACGCCCGTGTCAGAACCTCCACTTGAACCTTGTCTGAGAATTTCTTTACACATTGGTGAAAATTGCACGAAAATTCGTTCAGTAGTTTTCGCGTGTAGTGCTACTTTGTTTAAGTGAACACGCTTATGATATTCGGCGCTTAAGTTAACCGCCCAATCGGAGGGCGAAATGCGATATAATGAGCCTTTTACTCACAATTACAATATACTCCGAGCTATCCGAGCTATTCATGGAATCGAAAAACCGAAAAGGCCCCAAGAATACTGTCCGACGAACTAGGACCACGCATCTCAGACGACGATCAACGAGGCCGTTAGCCCGTTTGTACAAATTCTCCTACACATCAAATCCAGACATGGAACAACAATTTGTTTTGCACTACAGGCGATTGCCCAACCACCATGTCAATTGTACAATCACAGAAACATCATAGTCACATCTCACATCATCACTAGCCTATAAGTGCCAAGTGCTGAGCAAAGGCATCTTCTCACAAGGAGAAGGTTTGAGCATTGCTCCAGACGAATTGCTGATTTCATAGTAATACTTAAAAATTATAAGTTCAGATTTCCTCACGATGTTTTCCTTTACCGCTTGTCAATGGCGTCTAAATACACTTAGTACATAATTAAGAAAAAGTCACAATGGCAGTAGCAGGTTTCGTTCCCGCAACCTTACATATGTATATGAAGCAGGACCAGTGGCCCAATCCCCACCTATCCTCTATCCCCTATCCTCTATCCTCTTATCCTCTATCCTCTAATCCCCTATCCGTAAATCCCTTACAACCAGCAACACCCTCCTTTTTCATTACAGGTGTCCATGGGCGGCGCTAATTGCTTACCATTAGATAATCCGTCTGCCCGACTTAACCTCAGGGCCATATCTACCTCCTAACTAAACATACTAACATACAAAGATTGAAATAAAAAACAGTTTGAAACTTTATAACATTATATTATACTAGCTAAGCTAATCCAACCAGCGGTTCCAAAAATTACCCCTACATACAAAAATTTTACCTCTTTATAATATAATATTATATTACATGTACCTAGGTAAGTACGCCTAGGTCGCACTATAATGTATATGCGAGTAATTATAATAATGCCTTTTACATTCATATAACTTATGAACATAATTCTACAAAGTTAATTATATCGAAATATTTAAACGATACTTAGAAACTAACACAGCACACCTGTGCAACACTGAGACTTTAGTTTGGAACCATTTAAATAAACATTTTCATAACACCTGATATTCATTTCAAAATTTGGCTTTATTATATTATAAGTAGAAATTGTGAGCATAATATACTTAAACGAAACAACTCAAGACTTCATACAATAGTATTAAGTCTTCGACAAACTAATAATAGGGAAAGGTCACTTTTCCTATTATTAGTTTGTCGAAGACTACCTAATAATAATATGAAAAGTGACGAAGTAAAAAATCAAAAATCGAATTGATTAGTTAGTTAGATAATGAAAACGTAATATATTTGGCACGTATAGTTTTACTTTGTCGTATAACAACATCTGAATCTGGATAGGGCTATCTTTCCTTTCCTCACCCCCAATCCCCAAATCCCCAATCCTAAAATCCCCAATAACGCACAAAAAGCCGGCAAAGCAATTCTAACTTCCGAGGTATTACGAATGTCCATTGGTATATAATACGTTTGCTTTTTGCCGACCTATACCATAAAAAGATATATATAGAAAATTTTAGTTTAACAGTGGGAGGTCACTCTACCTTGCCTCATAGTTCCTCCTGCCCCATGCAGGTGCAAGCGGGATTGGGTAGTTTCCTAGGTCAAATATAAATTATTATGACTCTTCAATACAATTAATTAATAAAATGTAATAATCAATCATACTTTCATTCATTGATTTGATGAAATACTTAATTTTACATAATTTCAAGTATACTTGTAAAAAAAAATAGGTAAGTATGCTGTTTGACGTAAAACTAATTTTGGGATCTCATACAAAATACATAAATAAGTATCGATTTTGACATTGCTATAATAGTATTGAATTTGACTAATTAGAAACTAACGAGTTAGTGATTTTTAGTCAGTAAGAATTTGACACGTCTTCTCGCCTCACGCAGGGGTGGAAAATTAAATTGGTGATAATCTACCCTCAAAGAAGATAAAAATAAAACAACTGCTCAGTATAAACTCTGTGACGATCAGATATAAGCTCAGTGACGATCAGAATTAACTCAATCAATCTTATCGGCAAAAGTGTTTAATTACGTAAGCTAAGGTATAATATGTACGTGTGTAATAAAAAAACAAAGCAAGAGTATCTTTTTTCGCGAACGCCGGCGTTAGCGCTCCTTTTGTACTTTAATTGTATCTCGAATTACCACAGTTAAAAGGTTAAAATTAAAGGCGAATTTTAATACCGAATAAAAAATAGTCATCTATCCTGTTTCCATCCTAGATGTTATTCAACTTAGTTCAAATAACAAACAATGATCCTAATAAAACCAAGGGCAATCGAATTTGCACCTTAAACAAAGAATCATATTTATAACTAAAACGAGCTCCTCTTATGTTCGCAGAAGATACATTTTTGAATGTTAGTACCTAGTAAAATTTTATTACAAATTAAAATATGTAGAATAATTTCGTTTTTATACAGGACTCCGATCACGTACCTTTGTTAGGTAACAAGTTTGAAGAAGTTTTCGTTTAAATTCGTCATAAAGTCAGTGTAACACGTCTCAATGTTACTTTGTGCCAAATTGAACGGTTATGTGATCGTGTGGTGTGTGTTTTGTGTGGCCCAAGTTGTAAGTGGTGGCGTTAACTCACAATATAAGACAAACAAGCTGGGTGGCTAGTGCTAGGTTTCTCGGATTGGTTGGTATAATTGAGTAGGCCAATCAGAGCGCCGCATGTTATAACGTATCGATGGCACCAATGTAAAGCAAATTCGCATTAGGCACAGTTAGGAGAGGAGATATTTGTGTACATAATTATTTAAAATAAACTTTCATGTGATGGGGGTTTGTGAATTAACTGTTGTGAACTAGCGTATCGGTAAATGTTTCGTTATAACATACGGAAACCTAAATAAATAGTAAAGTAAAACATACGATTGATGTGTGCTATTAAGATAAAAAAATGCGTGTGTGGTTTACCTAAATGGCAAATAATCACGGGAGCCGAGTGAGGCGGAAGTCCTTTTAATGATGATGAAATAATCGGTACCGGCAATGGGCACCTACACGCACGCAACACCTGGCCTCATGGGGACTGATTCACACCATCGAATATCATAAGTAGTAAATAAAATAATCATATATAATAATAAAATAATTTATATCATAAGTAGTAAGGTAAATAAAATTAGCCGTTCGGTTCCATCATCCGTTGATACTTTTACTTAGACATCGTTTTTTTTCAACGTTGCCCACCATTAGGATTTTCTCCTGTATTAAGGTGTGAATACACAATTTCTAAAGTTTTTGGGTTAGACAAATATTTGTGGCAGCCAGTTGCCCAGACACCGCGCTCAACGTCAACTGTGCAGTTATTTTGAGGTCATGCTATCATTAGACGACAGTTGAAGTCTATACTTACCGCTTTAAGCGTTACACTTACACCATACACCAGACGTACACGCGACGCCAACACAGGTACTGTAAATGGGCCATGTCATAGAACACTTGGCTAACAGTGTGCGCTGTAAAAAGTATACGCCTCCGTTTGGCAGCCGTATAAAAACGTTTGCCTAAGCCTACCTCCGAAGTTATACTGGAAACGTTTTTAAGCAATAGTAATTTGTAATTCTCTTTAATTTTTTAGGTATTTTCCCATTGTGAAGAAGAGTACCTAACATAATAGGGTTATAGCATAAGATAGCGTTTCAGTTGTTCAACTTTAAAATATTGCATGTAAAATACTCAAATTTTCTTACCTCTATACAAACTGTAGTGTTCAACTGTGCTGTGTGCAAATGTACAAGTGATATTTGAAAAGGAACAATAGTAACATTATTAACAAAAGGTTTTGATAAAAGTCATTGTGCTATGAGACCTCATTGGTCTATTATTTGTTTATACGTTATTTATATTGTTTTTGTTTTCTCTCTCCCGTATTTATTGTGCACTAGACTGCCCATTTCCAGTTTCACTTTTTAATTTCCATCCAAAGGTTGTCTGGAAGAAATCACCGTGAGTGATAAGACCGCCCATTGTACACTCTGTGGTTGTTAGCCTGCTCTTTGTGTTATATTTTAATGTTGTGTACAATAAAGAATATTTAAATTAATAAATAAATAAAGTCGTAGATAGACACCACCGATATTTTATCGGTTACTTCAATTGATGGTCGACAACTTGTATCATGTTTCAAAACACGAGAACAGCAGTTTGAACTTTTTATATCGACGAGCTCAAGTGTACGTTGCATTTTTGAAACATGCTGTTTTTGTTATCCCTATAAAACTGGCTTCACTTTATTCTTTCTGGTTTTAAAAAGTTTATGAGTGAAGGCACGAACTTTAAAAACGTATATATTACATGTACACTGTTCGGGCTCTGTCACGTTATACTCATAACATGTCGGGCACTAAGTAAGAGATTATTATTTTATTCCTTTATTTATTTTAAAACCTTGATTTTTACATTTTTAAATATTTTCATAAAACACTTAAAAATATAAAAAGCAGTATCCCACCGGTTACGGGAGAGTTCCAAGCAACCGGTGGTCAGGGCTCCAGAGAAAGGAATCTCCGGACAATGCGCGCCGTGTCTAGAAGTACAGCTTTCTGCGTCAGATTCTTGACCCAACCATCTAACGTAAGCCTGTTTAGGTGTTTATCAAGGCTTTTAGCCATGAAACCATTGGCAGACACGACTATCGGCACAATGACTGCTGAGTCTACATCCCACATGTCGACAATCTCATGAGCTAAATCAAGATATTTACTTGCTTTATCTTTTTCAGCTTTCACAAGATTCTCGTCATGTGGGATTGTTATATCAATTATCATTGTGCGACGGCTTGATCGATTTATTATTAGCACTTTTGTTGCATTTTCATTTTCATCTTGTAAGTGCCAACTGCCGAGCAAAGGTTTTTTTTACACGGAGAAGATTTGAGCATTATTAGTATGCTTGCTCAAGGCAGTCTGCTGTACCTACAACGTGTCGTGCGTTTGGTTAACACTTTTTGAGATACACAAATTGTTGTTTCGGGTCTGGATGACTTATGTATGTAGGTATGTGAATTTGTATTTGTGTTACTCACGACGCAGGGGAAATCCTAGCGGTGGGGCGACGAACTTTTATAAAAAAAAAATATTAAATCAGGTTTTCTCACTATATTTTTATTTACCTTTTTTCATGTATATGTTACATTGATATGGTGCTCATTGCCAGGTCTCGAACCACATTTATGAAAAGTGGGCAGGTGGAGGACGTTGGTTAATGTTTTTCAATATTTATGAAGTTAAGAGACTTAGTTATTAACAGCGTTGTTAGTAGTAGGTACGGTTGCAAAATTTTGAGTTTAATTTTAGGTTCGTGGAATTGGCAACTTCTGCGCTTTCAAATTTCTCACTAATACTCCGAGTTTCAATGAAGCCAAAATGCGGATGAATGCACTATAATCGTGTTATAGCTTTCAAAAGGCATATTTAATTAACTCATAAGTAGTACACAACACTAAGTACACTAACACTAGTAATATAGTAAGCTGTGCGACTTTGCCGCGTCGTTTGTTTTGCAATACTGAGAGACTACCATGACGTGTTAAAGCGTCAATCTTCCGGGCGAGAAAGAGGGATGGAGCTATACACCTATTACAGCTCCATCCCTCTTTCTCGCCTTGATACAGAAGCAAATTCTAAAGGTGGGTAACGTTGAAAAAAAAACGATGTCTGAGTAAAAGTATCAACAGATGATGGAACCGATCGGCTAATTTTATTTACTTCGAATGATTATTCGCGTCGTTTGTTTCGCAATACTGAGGGCCTACCATGACGTGCTAAATCGTCAATCTTCCGGGCGAGAAAGAGGGATGGAGCCACAGAACAGAAAATTAAGTAGAAGTGCCCCTACACTCTTTCAAAAGGAAAACCAGTGTCGCCAAAATCACACATTCGCAAATCAAATTGTCCATTACACACATAAAAAACAGCTATATAATTGGGTAAAAAGATGAAACGCAACTTTAGCAAATCATCTTTTAAATGTTGTCAAAAATTGAGTCTTATAACAATGAGCGAAAGTTGATATCATTTCACATGTCACAATCAATAAAGGCGCCTATCGTGTAAAAAACTTAAATAAAACAATTTACAAACGGGTTCAGCCACTCAACGCTAGATGGCGCTGTAACAAATTCATTCTATTCAAAACGCTAACTTCTTTGAAATAGATGTCATATTTGTATGCACTTGTACCAATAGACATTTACTATTTTGCTACTCAGATAGGGCAGGGTATCCCAATAAATCGATGTTTTTGTATTCGTGTGAGCAATATAATTTATCGACACGATATACCTACAAATGATTAGTAATGAAAAAGGTTCTAATAGAAAAAAAAGAAAAATATTAACATATTTTTTTGAAGATTTAATGTTTTTTGGAGATGGTCAAGTTATTATTAAAGATTTCGATTTTAACATATAAAAGCACTACGCGCTCCTACAAGTTTTATCTCCTTTCCATAAATAACGGAGACGAAAAAACAAAAAAATGTTACAGTCGAATTGAGAGTCACTCTCCTTTTTGGAACTCTGATAAAAATCATGTACAACATCTATACTTATAATAAATCTGTAGAGGGGTCAATTCTGTACATTAAATATATTTTCAAAATAACTACCAGGGGGTGATTAGTGATCGATACTGATGCCAAAAATGCAATCAGTAAAAATTTTGTCTCTGTCTGTCTGTATGTTCTTTATAGAAACAAAAACTACTCGACGGATTTTAACAAAACTTGGTACAATTATTCTTTATACTCCTGGGCAGGTTATAGGATACTTTTCATCACGCTACAAATAATAGGAGCAGAGCAGTGAAGAAAAATGTTGGGAAAAACGGGAGAAGTTACTCCCTTTTGTAAGTTTTCAGTCGCGTGTGTAACCTTAATGGTTAAACTTACATAGAAATTATGTATGACGGAAATATTTTAAATAAAATTGTCTAAATAAAATGTTTTACAGCATATGTCTATCTTTTATGGTTAACTCACAATAACACGTGTAACTCCTGATAGCTTAGCGATTCGGATAATAAGACATAGCGCCGTCGCAAGTGAACACTGAATCATGGTATAAGAATTATTTTTGTGTAGCGGTTGCCGTGCTCGACACGATGCGGTATAAAATATAATATAATATAGGTTTTATCAAATATTTGTAACTCTTACCTATTAGTTAGTTCCGTGCCTTTCTATCTATGGACGGACGGACTACGGAGACTTAGTAAGTAATAGGGTATTTACCCATTGGAGATGTACCCATAAAAATGAGACGATAAATACCAAATTTTATGTATACTTAGATTTTGTTCTATTGCTATTTGCTGCTTTTATCAACACAGCACGCGGGCGAAAACTAGTTATAAAATAAAAATGGTGATTAACCACCCGCACCTGCCACAGACGGATGCACGCTGTGTGTGGTTAAAACGTTGATGTGTCTATGCAATCTTAGTTAAACATTATGAATTATACACAAAAATTGTCAAAAATCAATTTTCTGAACGATGATGAAAAATTATCGATATGAACCTATTTTACGAATATGTCGCATCCCTAAATGAGTAGCGTCGAAACTACTAGAATGTATTGTATATAACGTCACATAACGAACAAGTAGATTTAAACTTAATTGTAATGAAAATAAGGCCCTTTATAGTTTGCATTGAAGTAATGAAATGTGATATTTACATTAAAATCAAATATATTTAAAATTAACAAAGGTTAATACTCAAAGATGATACGATACACCACCACAAGACTCATCTTTTTTTCTGCTTACTTTTTTGCAGTTGAAAACCGCACAACAAGGCATAATTTCTAATATATTTTGTGTTTCTTAGAGACAACCATGACAACCAATCATGACAACGGATCGAACGATTCTGACAACAAATGTGCCAAAATGTTGTATATCTAGTCATGATGTTGGTTAGCGCGCGATTTCTGAACGGCACTTCCACTGTATTTTCTATTCCGTGGATGGAGCTATATGCCTTTTATAGCTCCATCCCTCTCTTGAAGATTCATGCTTTAGCACGTCATGGTAGGCCTACTGGTCATGAATATGAGCATTAATCGTGGCTTGAAACTAATCGAGTTACTCTTCAGACAATTTCGCGAATAAGGCGCTAAACATACTAATTAACGTACCATAAATGTACGTATCAATTTAAACCAATATTATTTTCTACCAAACACAACCAACAAAAGTTGATACTTACCTAAATAAACAACGAAAATTTTGTACCAAAAATATTTTTATTGAGTTTGTAAGATCTCTAAAGACAGATTACCACGAACGCGGCCGAACAAACACGTAGGTACATCAAGCTCCACAAATATTGACAGACAGAATGAATTTTTGCTATTTACTTCTTACTTTCAAATAATTATTCTTTATTATGGTTAGAAAATGTCTTTCTTGTTTACCTTCTAAATATAAAATTGTTTATTTTCTATTTTATTTGTGAACAAGACCATGTTATGGTGGTTTGATGGCAGGGCGGTCGCTTTTCATGTAAGGAGTTCGAAACTTGGCAAGTACCAATGTGACTTATTCCAAGTATGTACTTTCTAAGACTCATATTCGTTATATTTGGTGAAGGAAATAGTGAAAGTAATGAGGAAACCTGGACCTGTACTAGAAATATTGAATCGTGAGGCGAACTAGTCAATCCACCTCGACCAAGCGTAGTGATTACTGTTCTGCCCTATGTGAGGCAACGTTTTTTTTTTTAAAAATGAAGAAATGTCTTCTGTTGTAAACCTGACTTGTCACACAATCATACTTCGGTCGGCTGCACTAGAAGACCATAGTTGGACAGATGTTAGGTAACGCTATTGTGGAAGATGATAGTGTTACATAATGCATTTGTGTACCTACCTGAAAACCTTTTATATGGAGGGAAAATCATCAAATCATTTCTGTCGCCCAGGGTAAGGCGAGAGGGAGTGTCAGACTGTTACAGAATAAAAACCTCTCCGTTCCTTCTCCTGCTCCAGGCCGATTCTGTTGTACCTTTTTGAGCTTACATTAAATATCAGCCCTATAGGACGGACCTGCAACCCCGGTTAATCTACCTTAAGACCTAAATGCAAGATTGTAATCGAAGAACATTATGTATCAACTTATTTCTATAATAATTGATGAGGCTGAAACATTTTTAAAAGATACTGGCCTTACCAAATTAAATTGAAGCCCCAAACCTATAGAGAAAAGGTCAAAGTTAAAGAAAAGAAGATAAATCAAATATTTATTCAGTTTTCAGTCCAAAATCCATCCAATCAAATTCTACCATAAACAAATAGTAATTATTATGGTTTTAATAATATACATCAATCAAATTTACAGGCTGTTGTTGGATTTGTGAGTGATAATTTATGCTGTTTTTACATTGAATCATTTAAAAATCATTATTGTAAGTATACATATTTATGTATATATATATACTAGCTACTCTTGCGCGGTTCCACCCACTGCTCGGCTCGATTTTATCGTAGCGTAATGTTTTATAGCCTATAGCACTCAGGAACATTGTAGCTATCTATCAGTGAGAGAATTTTGGAAATCCGACCAGCGGTTCTAAAGATTAACCCCTACATACAAACTTACAAATTTTACTTCTTTATAATATAAGTATAGATATGCAAAATTGATATCAAATTACCAAGCTGGACGTGTTTCGTGTTCTAATTCCAAGTCCTATAAAACTCATCTTATCTCTTTTTCGGCTGACCATCAGCCTTATTGGCTGGTTCACAGGCGGGGCTCTACTTTAGCACTACAATTTGTTTGGACAAAAAATAGGTAATGTGATTTATATGGACACGATAACTTCGGTAGGTTCCTGTGTTGGTTCCGGTGGGAGGAAACACCCGGGTGCCGTAATTATGAAGACCACCCGGAAGACGGTGGAGCATACGCGGGCGGTGTGCCCTGTTTGGCTTGGGCACCGAAGTGTTTTCGGGGAAACGATGGGCTGCGGCGATCTCTCATGTCTGCTCTTAGTCGAGGCCATGGTGCGGAGCAACCGCGGAAGTTCAGTCCCCGAGCAGAATCTTTAACTCCTTACAAATTTCCACTCGGGCCCGCCAATTAAGTCTAAATGAGGTGTGAGAGCTTGTTCCTCAATAGTGTTTACTCTAACTTGTCACAAGGACGAACCAAAGATTAAGAACATGACACATCCTGGGAATCAAGTCTGTGGGGTCACCTCTGCCCAACAGCTCGCCACAAGTTGTCTTCAGATTTATTATTATTTGACTGCGCGATTGGCTCAGTGGGTTAGCATGGGCAACTGACTGCCGCGCAACGTGTTGCGGGCTCGATTCCCGCATAGAACTCTTTATATGTGAAATTGTATGTTTATAAACGTACACAGGAGAGTGTTTTAGAGTTGGTACTACTATTTTTTTAATAATGTAAAACCTCTGACGAATTTAATTACATCCTGTAGAAAAGGATAAGTCTAATTATTTTTTTATGAAACGGTTTTAGGGTTGAGTTTCTGAAACAGATTTCAGTTTAAGGGAAGTAATTTGTTAGATAAATATCAACTTTCCGTTCTGGGGATAAGGGTGTAGATACTTTGTAAACATTATTTTCAATGGTCTAGTTGGTACGTGGTTGTGTGTTGAACAAATTTGGAAGAGATTTTATGTGGAAATTAACGTGCATATGTATGTATATTATAGGCTGTATTATGTTGAATTGGACTGCTTACGTTCCTACAGAATATCTCCATTTTGATTTAGCTTTGGTAGCTTTTATAACATACATCATTTATAACTTTACTTGCAAAAAAGCGAGTTTTAAAAATGCGACCAAATTGTTAATTAGTAGCACTCCTGGGCGGATTCACCTACTGCTGCACTCCTATTAACTGTAGCCTGACATTTGATAGGCTTCCTCTATTTGTATGGACTATCCAACATAAAAATAATTGTTGAATTCATACCAGTAGTTACAGAGATATCGTTTAAACATACAATCAGAACATTATCGGGTCAGCGCTGAAAACCAGCGCTGTTGTCTCGTGCCTGCGTGCGCGAGGCACAGCATATATGCTAAGGCGCTGTCCCTTTTTCGCAGGGTGGCGCAACTGCAGCGTATTTAAATGTTGACATGTTTGCGTCGTCGTTAGTTTTACTTGTTTGTTTTGTTGTTTTTGCGTCTTTTGCGTTAATAAATGGCTTTTCGTTCTTTCTTTCATATATCTTTATAATTTTAGTAAAAAAAAAAAATATTTACGCTTCTGCTTTGATTTTCAATTTAGGTAACATATTTCAAACAGAAGCACTTATGTAGGTACTCATGTTGTTCTATTTAAAAATTCTTAGAAATAGCGTCTGTATTTGAATTTCGTATATCAAAATAACCCGACTCCTTATTACATAGTACTAGCAACAAACCTCCCCTAGCTAAGGGGAGTGTGTTCGAGTAACCACTACTCAAGGCTTTAGTAATATTATATTCGTAAATAGAGTGAATCAAGTTAAAAATTTTGAAGCATTAATATGACATATTTTTTAATTCTAAAGCCAATCAAATTCAATGTCACCTATTGATTGTGGATTAAGGGATTTGCCACAGTAAATTTTACGCGTATTAATAGTACTTATCTTATAATAGTTATCATGTCTACTATACCTATATAGTCCATAGTATAAACCTATAACTATTTTTACTGTTTGTCACTTTTTTTTAAACAATTCCCTCATTTTCTTTCCAATGTATGAGTTGCAACTATTATCTATTATTTATACTTTGTGGGTAATGTGTACTTTTTGTGTTGTTTTGGTCAAGTTGCACAGTCTGTACACACAAGGCGCGGTTTCGTTTCCCGCACGAAACTGTAATATGACTTGAATCTTATTTACTTGAATTTCGTTTTTCGAAGTCGTTGTAAGATACTTCGATTGTTATTCTGCGCCTTAGTAAACGTACTCACAGTACCGGAGGGAATCCAAAGTGGTGGTACGGCAAATTAAATGTTGGCGAGAACCTCAAAAAAATTTGACATTGCCGAAATGAAATCGCCCAATAAAACTTTACCATGAAACAGACAGATACAGAGTTCTTTTTAAGTAATTACGTAGGTATCTAACCCAAAAATTTGTAGAACCTTTTTACAACATAAATACAGATAAACGGTTGAACTTTTGCTTATTAATTATAATTTATTCAGACATAGGTACGTACGAGTGTAACTAGAAGACGAAATATTTACACATCTTTGAACTCTTATAATGTTTATCTTTTCTGAGACATGAGCCTTACATTATATATTTAACTTTTTGAATTTGTAAAAGGTGAAATTATTTAAGTAAAATAACATGATACATGTACGTATTAAAATTATGTATGTATTTTTAAGTAAAACACCACACTCTCAAATATATAAATTTAATAAAAAGCGTATTCTTATAAGAAACAGCGTATGAATGCTCGTCAAACTTCCCACCAGAATCCCCGTTGCACTCTTTGCGCGGGAAAACTTTATTAATCTGTCACAGTTGACAGATGACAGCGTCAACACGGCAGCTAGTGTTGCCGTGAACACAGATTAAATTAGTGACGTTCATTTAGTTGATTTTCGTCGTCTAACAGTATTAAAAGATCATTTGAAAGGCAAGCGTTAGCATATTCATATTCTCTTGCCTAGACTGAGGCGAGATGAACTCGTATTACTTTCTAAAAACCGCCCCGTTCGTTCGTACCGCGAGCGAAAAAATTTACCTTACCACGGACCCAGTCCTGAGTATGAGAAGAAACAGCGTGGTCTTTAGCGCCACCCAGGGCCGGAAAACTCGTGTTATGATTTTCCCCAGTCAAAACAAAAAACGTTATTTCTCACTGACTTCCTGCAAAACCGTGACATCACTTCAATCATATACTTTAATTCAATTTTAGAAAATTCTTTACACTTTCTAACATAAGGTAGTCTGTTTCATGAACTTTAGGTTTTTGGAGATTAGCGAGAGAATTTAATCAAATAAAATTTATATAAAAAGGCTTTTTAATATTTTAAAATTATAGGGATTAAAAAATGTTTTGTATGCAAGTTAAGAGACAGTTTAAAGATACAATTTATGTTAAAATAATTATGACATATACATAGCTAAGTATATAAATTATAGCTAGTTATAGAGAGAAATTATCATTCAAAAGTGCTTGGAACATTCTCAATTCCAATGCAAATGCCTAGTTCAAAGAAGCGATTCGCATTTTTATCTTATTGCAGCGTATTGTGAATGGATAAAAGCCATCTAATTGTTCTTGAGTGAAGAAAAAACTGTTATGAACGCAGTTCAGATCTTTGTGAGGAAAATGCATCATTTCACTTCGAATTCAATGGTTTCTATTCAAAGAAAGAATTTTGTATTGTTGCGTGGCGAATTGAATGATGCTCATGAATGAGAGTTCTGAAAGAGATATGAATTTAGTAGCACTTTTTTAACCTTACTTATGTGTAAGTCGTAATTAAAAAAGAAATAATCTTTAGGGTTTCCTCCTATCAAGAGATGATCTCCAGCCACCTTAAGCGCGGGTCTGCGGACGGCGAGTCAGGGTAGCTTGCCGCCCGACCAGAAACAAACCCGAGCGTACGGCGCGTAGCGTTCCGCGCGCGCCTCAAAAAGGCAGTAGACCACTATAGACGTGGGCCCAATAGGGCTGATGTTCGGCCGGTGTTGCGGGGTAAGCACAATGAGGCATCGCGACTTCGGCACAGAGCAGAAGTAGATCGGGGAGGGGGAGGGGGGTTTAGTCAGGGCCGGAGAAGTCATTTGATGTTACCCCGTCACAAAAAAAGAGGGATTCCTCCAGTATACAAAACACGAATCCTCTTTTTACCCGACTGCCAAAGAAGGAGGGTAATGTTTTTTGATGTGATAGATCAGTTAACAAGCAGACAAAATTACCTGATGGTCAGCAATCAGCGCCGTCCTCACGAAACACAAGAGCCGTTGAATGTTGAACGTAAAACAGAGAGAGATCGTTGCCAGCCTTTTTGGGATTAGAGAGGGAGTGGAGAAAACACTAAGGTTGTTTATGTATGTTGTGTAATATGTTTGTTTCCGTGATTTTTTTTTCATTTGATTTCAGACTTAAAAGTTTGAGAACAACTAATAAGCAAATAACTTTGTATTTTTCGGAATACTTACAAAATATTTATCTCTTACACCCTGGTACTATAAAAGCACAAAGCTATAACTGCACTTCAACCAGATTCACTATAAAGATAACAAAAAAACTTAATTGAGTTACAAAAAAAAAGCACTTTCGACATGTGCCGCACTAAAATGTTCAAAACGTCAATCTGTGTTATCTGCTACAAAAACGTAGCTGGCGTAGCAGCGATATTTTTACATCGGCTACGCCGTAGCATAGGAATTCCCATACTTCATAAAGGAGCGGTTTCACTAACACAGAAGAGCGAAAATAGTAGATTTTTTTTCACTAAAATGAATAGATGTAATTATTATTGTACATGTATTTTGAAGCCCACAGGATTCCGGACGTTTTAAAGGCGTTAGTAAAATAATATGAATCAAATGGAATATAAGCCGGCGATCTTACCTGTATGCGCTGTAGAAGTGTACTTCCACTATTAGGTACTACCAAACTACCTACTACTATTTAATTTTCTACCTACCTCTAGTGTACTAAAGGACAAACCCTGGCCGATGCAGTGGTTGTGCCATAAGGTAGAATATATGGTAAAGGGAGTGGGTGTCTATGGAATGGTAATCATGATAACTATGAAAATAGGAAGAATCACGACTTTCAAATCAGTCACGGGCAAGTCAAGTTAAATGACAAGATATATCCTTCCCCGGAGACACCTACAACTCCTACTCTTGCGAATGCCAAACAGTACGCCTCAAGATACTTTGCGGATTAATTAATTATTATTATTAGCCGTGATTTTTCAAAGGCCACTAAGCTACCTTTTTTACTACCCATACTACATATTTACGAATTTCGTGCCGCCTCCAAATTAATTAACACCTTCCCTGGATTTCAAAGCAAAATCGGTACAGCCGTTCTCGAGCTCTAGCAAGACTAACAAACAGCAATTAATTTTTATCCATAAAAGATT
The DNA here is from genome assembly GCA_902829305.4 of Spodoptera exigua. NCBI lineage: Eukaryota > Metazoa > Arthropoda > Insecta > Lepidoptera > Noctuidae > Spodoptera > Spodoptera exigua. The sequence continues at coordinate 6,427,832 of LR824624.2, forward strand.
CGTTGTTTTCCTATAGAGGAAATGAAAGGTGAAATAAAATGTTATTATTTTAAAAAACTAAGAAATTAACCATAGACCAAATAATTTTAAAATAAACCTTTTTACTTGTGATTGTTATAAAATCGTCTTTCTTTTCTTCTACGTACCGCCTCTCAATGTAACCACGACCTAACAGTATTAATTGGTTTAAACTAAAACTAAAAGTGATACAGTGAGCCTCTTTCAACAAAAACTTTTTGTGAACTGCCCGTGGCTGGAGTGTTTTCACTGTTAGTTAAAAACGCTGTTACATTGCAATATGTATCAGGCTTGCATTCTACAAAAGATTAACAGAGAGTGGTTGCTACATAAAACAGATTTACGACTGTTTATTTTTTTTAATTCCATTTTAAAATTTGTTGAGTTAATAAAAAGATATCATCATCATCATCATCATCGTCATCATCATCAGCCGGAAGACGTCCACAGCTGGACAAAGCCCTCCCCCTTAGCTCTCCACGTCGAACGACAACTACGACACCTAGCGGGAGGCCCGCCCACACTACGTTTTCCGGTCCTTGGCCGCCGCTGGGCGACGCTCAGTACCATACGTCATCACCGGCAACACAAAATGGTTAAATATCCTGGTCTTCAGGCACTGTGGGATTTTTGATGAGATTAAATTATTAATGATTTCTATTCATTGATGATAATAGTTTCTTTTTGTGAGGGGAAAGTCATCAAATGACTACTCCTGTTTAGGGTGAGGCGAGAAGGAGTGTCACTTCTTACTGACCAAAAACCCCCTCCCGTTTTATATGCCAAGGCCGAGGTGCCTTATTATATTATTATAGTTTATCGATACCTTAATAAAGCACTATCGTCATCGAATTAACTAAACAACGTCTACAGCTGGATATAGGTCACTTTTAACATCTCTCAAATCCAGATGGGCTAGCTGTATCAGCAAAATAAGTGCTTTGTACTGGCTGAAGTAAGTCGTGGTGGCCCGAAGGTTAAGGAGCCCGCTCCTCATGCATGAGGGTGTGAGTTCAAAACCGGGCAAATACCAATGTGACTTTTTCCGAGTTATATGTACTTTCTATAAATATTTAGACACCACTGATATATGGTGAAGGTACACTTCGTGAGGAAACCTGGACTTGTAATTCCTAATTATAAGTTTGAAATCGCCAACCTGCATTGAGCAAGCGTGGTGATTAATGCTCAAACCTTCTCCATGTGAGAAGAGGCCTGTGCTCAGCAGTGGGCACTTATGGGCTGATGATGACTGGCTGAAAGGAACCATATTGGCTTGAATGATGAACTAGACTAGGTCCAGGGCAGGAGAAGGAACAGGGTAGTGTTTGTTCAGTAAGAATCCGGGAGAAAATCATCAAATGACTTTTTTCTCCCAGGGTGGGCCAAGAGGGAGTGTCAGAATCTTACTGAATAAAAATGTCAACGTTTCTTCTTTTATTACGAGGCTAGGCATTATAAATGTCGCAGTAAGATGGATGAAGCCGAAATATAGATAAATCCCTAGGGATATAAATATATACAATAGCATACGTTATACAAAAGAGACTCATTATTATCTTACTAGGAATATATATGTCGTTATAAAACGGTCCTAGTACTATGTTAATATTTCTACATTAAGTTCAGTGTTATGAATACATAGCAAGTGAAATAAAACTTTGTAATAATAGTAGGTCAGCGTACCTAAAAATTTAATCTAATTTACACATTCTTCTTATCACACAAATACAAACATATACATATTATAATTTATTCTTTGAAATGTAGTTCCACTGCTTTCTTTATCAAAGAAACCGAGTCGCGAGTTCATAAAAATAGAAAATAGAAAAATCTCTTCCACTAGAGTACAGTCTGAATAGCAAGTGAATTTAACACCTGACTTTATTAAGTAATCTGTTTATCTGTACTACAGGATTTTAGTGATGCTATTCTTTTCTATGATTCATGTGATAAGCGAAAAGCGATTTTGTTACTTTGATTTTACGTTTTTTTTATGGAATAGGAGGCAAACGAGCCGACGGATCACCTGATGGTAAGCGATCGGCGCCGCCCATGGACACCTGCAACACCAGAGGAGTCACAGGTGCGTTGCCCGCGTTTCTTGAAGGTTTGAAGGTCGTATCGGTTCGGGAATACCGCCGCCGGAAGATCATTCCAAAGCTTTGCTGACAGAAAGTTACGCGAGAATCGCACAGTTGTTGACTGCCAACCATCTATGTGATGGGGATGAACACAACATTTTTTACCGTGACCGTTACAAAAGCCGCGTAGGTTTGGATTTTTTACTTATACGCGATTTTATCTGCTATCCCGCTTCTATTGTAATGGTGTGATAATAGGCTACGATAAACAGGTTTTTTTGCAATTTGAACTAGTATTAAAACTAAACATTTTTTTTTTTTTTATTGGTATAAGTTATGAGGCATGTCTTGGACATTAACGTAATTGATAACAGAAGATTTTTCTTTAAAAAATACTTTTAGAAATACCTATTTTTTTTTTAAGCTATTAAAACCTCTTTCTGTCCATGAAAATTGGCTTTACAATCCACCGTCCATGTATGAAACCAAGGCCAAACATGATTCGATTAAAATTCAATTAAAACGCCATTTTCCCAATAAACACTACACTATTGACTCAATCAATGGATAAGCTCGATAGGCGAGTCAATACGTGATGACGTCACACGAGCACACAACTCTGTAATGAGGTGCATAACGTATAATGAATCTCATTAATGACACAATTGGGATACTGGCGAAATGACTTAATTGAATAAAGCGAGAGGTTCCGATTTTGCGTTGAGTTGAGATTCAAAAGTGCAAATCATATTACGGAATAATATAATTATATCGAATGAGCTTAACAGTTTTCGGATCCATCAGGAAGAATGCTCTGTTATCGTTATTGCCAGGACCAGCCGAAGAACACCGTGAAGCATACGGCAAGTAAGGTTAGATCGCCACTCAACCAAACCACATCATCAGAGGCGGTCCGCTGGGGCCTCAAAGAGCCAACAGGCCACTACAGATGCGAGCGCAATAGTGTACCGCGTTCTCGACCTGGAGCCAGGTTGGGAGAAGTTATTCGATGATTGTCGCTCTTCAAAACAGGCAAGCAAGCTATTATTTGTGTACTAGGTACTTTGATTGTTGCCGTAGTGGGCCGCTTCGTCGCTTGCCCAACATAGAAACATGAGAAGTGTACAACAAAAGCACGACACGTGACACCTTCGCAAATAAGGTGTCCATAAATGGTGCATCCTAAAGCCAATGGTAAATTTAAATATACACCAATATTCGAGGCACTGCTTTACGGAACCAAAGTGATCATGATGATAACACGAGTTTTTAGTTGTTGTTAAATATTTGTACAATACTAGTGACCCGCCCGACTTCACATGGTTGCAATTCTGACATTTAAACATTTTCGATCATTTTATCTTTTAAAAGAACCGCATCAAAATCACATCCATTGCGTTGTTTAAGGCATACATAGGGACAGAAAAAGCGACTTTTTTTATACTATGTAGTGATATCTAGTCTGATAATGGTGTTCATTGGTGATGTTAGTCTGACAAAGCCATTCATAATTTACTTGAAGTTTCTTAGTTCTTGAAAGAATCATATCACAGAAACAATATTATAAAACAAAATTCTATAACTTGTGCCACACAATATTCAGACTTAAAATATAGTGAAATTACAAGCGAAAATGCAATGTAGAGGAGTCTGAGTCTTGGCGCTCTACGAACTGTGTTCACTGATGAAGTATTAAATGAATTCCGCCGGATCTGGGTTGCATCAACTCCTTTTGAAACATTATTTAATTTAATTTGAAACATTTTTAAGACGTGTGTGCACTAGCGACCGTTTTATATCAAATTTTAATCCTCATACGAGAATCTGGTAGTTTCTAACTATTTCAATAGTATTATTGTAATATTAAAAACTTTACTTTTCTATATTTTGTAGGAGCTCGCAACATATGACGTCATAATGTTTTAACGTCAAACTTATTATACTTAATTCCGAAAACACCCTAAAAATATTAATATTAAAATATAATATAGTCAAATCTATGAAGGAAAGTATGACTACGGCTGTAGTCTTTCCGTCCGAATACAATTTAGGTGTCTTCAAGGCTAGAGTGAATAGGCTCTTAATAAACTAATGCGCCTTACCACCAACGATTCATCACTGCTTAACATCAGGTGCGATCGCAGTCAAGCACTAGTAATAAACTAGTAGCAAGTAAAAAAATAAAATGACTATGTTTTAATAATTCAGCGTACTGATTAGTCAAAATAATACCTACATTTTTGACATAGGAACTTACTCAATGAATGAGTCCTCTTTTGTTTTTTTGTCAAATGTAAAGAAACATGACGCTTTGTAATTTAAGCAGTTGTGTTATCACTACCACGGTATAGCACGTAAACCAGACACTAGACTAGTACCAGGCATAACTCCTGAATATTTTAACCCATGAAATGACTTCTTTCCCCTAGAAGGGACGAGAGATTCTTAGTGACTAAAAACCTCCCCGTTCTTTCCCCTGCTCCAGGCCGGGACCGTGATACATAATTGTATTTGACCCACAACCCTAGCCAAGTATCAAGCATAATTCCAGAACATATTTTTTAAAGGGCAAAACCCACCAAATATCTTCTTTTACTCTGGCAGGGGCGAGAGAGAATGCCAAATTCTTTGTGACTAAAAACCCTTCTTACTTCTGCTCCAGGCCTTGATACCGTTTTGTGTTTGGCCCGCAAGACTAGCTGTCCCAAAACCCCGGCTACTTTTTTCAAGTTTCTAGTAGTCTTTAAAGCAACAGGCAATTAAATAATCTCATCACAATTTACATCCTCAAAAATAAACAATCAACTCAACCGACACCAAAAGTGTTTTTTCATTTTCGTACCAACGACATTCAAGTTCGGCAGTGCATACAAGGCTCTACGAAGTTTTAAGTTTACAAAGTATTAAGGAATGGAGTTTTGAATTCGAGAGTTTTAGGCCAGTACTGTTTATCTTTGGACTATCTGCTGTTTATAGTTCGTTTGGGTGTTGTATAAGATTTATTTAGGTTCTTCTTAATTGTTGGTTCATTCGTTAGTCTAATATATGTGCCCATTCTTACCGTAACTTACAAATTGTACTTACAAATTGTACACCATTGAATGGTGTAGGTCGACAAAGAAAGAGACGGATCATCCGATGACAAATCGGCTGCTACAGAAGAGTCTAAGTGCATTAACAGCTTTATAGAGGTGAAGTTTTCAAGAAATCGGATGATTTGGGTATAGATAATGGGAGAAAAAAGAATTAGGACTTTGGCAACCCCACGTGCGTCTATTCCATTCATTACCTCTATATCTTAATACATTATTTTACCAAATTCTAGCCAAAATCATTAACCGCTTTTTATCCAAAAATTTGGTATTGACTGCAGTTTTTGACAGAATCTCCATTCAAATAACATTAAATTACGATCTTGTTTGATACAGATTTAAGATTGAAATTAGGACAACAACGCTTGAAGATAAACCTGAACTTTTTCAAATGCGATTTCCAGACCGCTCACTAAACGTTGAGATTATGGCAAACCATTCCTGTCGAAGATGTCCATCGTCTAGCAGTGAATTGATTGTTAAAAGTCACTTAAACAGTCACAATTTTTACCAACGTCGCTTGAACTTTGCTTGCTCTAAAAATGTTCTTAGGAAAATTCTAGAAGGTTCTTAACAAAGAGCTCGACCGCAAGTATCTTGGTGCATTGCTTTCTCAACTCTTCCGGGATGGGTTTAAAGCGTAAAATTGCAAATTGTTTACATGGTTGCTAAGCTTCACGTTAAATTAGCGTTTTCGTTCAGTTCATTGGGTAGAAGTACAACCTCCTTTTGATAGGGGTCTATTTGTCGTGCTTGGTAATGTTGCGCTCTCTCAAATTGAGTAAAATGTAGAAAACAATATTGTATAAATGAGCCCTATTTCTGTTGTTTAATTATAGAAATTAATGTGTTCAACATATTAAGTAAACTAGACATTTTATGTATAATAAAGGTTTCTTAAGAGCCCGAAAATAAATAAAATTAAAAAACTACCTACTGATTGAGAATATTATTTATTAAAACAAAATATCACATACATTATTTTATATCGTACAGTCGTACATCTCGCAAAATTAGAATGCTAATACTTACTAGAAAAATCCTGTATCATAGGCGAATTAAAACATAATTTAATCAAACTTCTATAGAAGGAATCGAATTATAAATACGAGTTCAAGATATAAATTAGATAACACGCTGGCTAGAAACAATATCCATCTGTAAAATAAAGATCACTTTTACACCAGAATGCCTTAGAATTTCTAGCCAAAACAATATCTGTTATCGTCTTCTAACAAAATAAATTGATATCAATCAGGCATCTGTTCTCCTCGGAACTTTCTGAATGGGTTTTCTTTCCAACAAACTTTTTTACTTGTTCGATCGGCTACTTACTTAACTGTAGATTCTATTAATCATATTAATGTTTAAAGTTTTAACGGTTGCATCTATCCGATAAATTTGATCGGTAGTCAGAAGATTTTGAATAGTTTCAGTGTTTAAGTGTCAGGTTTGTACCCTGTTAAAGTATTGTAATAGTGCTGAACGTCAAAGTTCTCACTAATATTGTGAGTGAACTAAATCGGCTAATCGGTATTTTTTTAATTACGGATTCTCTGAATGATGATCAGGATATTGATAGGGAGCGCAGAGCGTTGGCAGCCCGATGTAACATGCTCGCCCGCAGGTTTGCAAGATGCACTAATCAAGTAAAATTTACCTTATTTAGAGCATATTGCCAGTCATTCTACTACCCACAAGCTACGTGGGTAAGATATACGCAGAAGGCTTACAACGCTCTGCGCGTTCAATATAATAATGAACTGAGGATGCTGTTGCGACTGCCTCGATGGTGTAGCGCGTCTGGCATGTTTGCGAAGGCCAGAGTTGATGACTTCCACGCCATTATACGCAAGAGATGTGCATCCATGATGCGACGATTCAGGGACAGTCCCAACAGTATACTAGCTACACTGGCTGACAAAATTGACGACGACCGTTTATTAGACACTGGGCAAGTAGACCTATGCGTTCTGATGTCTATGTCAATAATTGATAAATATTAATTACTGTGTCTACTAACATTAGGATATGAAATCTCTGGTCTGAAATAAATAATTTAATTAATTAATTAATTCGACGCTGCAGCCTATCAGTCAATATTCTAGTGAAGCTAGTAGCTTGATAACCTACGGGGATTTTTTCTTCTCCTGCTCCAGAATTAGCTTGATCCTAAGTGTCGATTCCCATGAAGAAGAATGAGCAAGAAACTCCACGGTCAATCTTTTTCAATCAATTCATTCAATTCCACAAACAAATTATTTGTTTCATTCCACGTTCAAACTATATGTATATGAAGCTGTTTCACAGAGCCTAAATAGACAATGTGTACCAAATAAATTTGGAAATAGAACGCAATTTCTATAAACTATATGTTACATACGTTCATTGGAGACTTATAAGAAAGTGTGGAATAGGCCCTTAGGTGCAACATTTTGTATTTCTAAAGCCCCGAAACAGCTTCTAGTGTTCGCTCTGCAAAATATTACGAACAAGATACACGGGTTTCAGTGTACCTACGTGACAATATGTAGTTCTTAGGTATTTAGTATAAGCTCTGCTGGGAACATGTAAGTAGCTACTAGAAAATAGCTTTAAGAATCATGTTGTTTTGTTCAAAACTGCGTCTTCTGTACTTCAAATCTTTTTAAATAGCTTTATTACTATTCAATAATACCTATAACTGTAATCTTATTCCAATAAATCAAAGTAAAAATAGTTTTATCATTAATCAATTTAAAAAATTGTTTTTCAAATCCAATCCAATTTTTCGTAAAAAATATCTAAATAGTATTTGATGAAAATTGGAACAGAGATTTAATAAGATATTAGTGACCCGTCCTGGGTTCACAAGGCTGCAATGGTGATACTAAATTACTCCACTATTTTAATAGATATTATTATACATTACTGTATCTATGAATGAAACTGTATCAAAATATGTGAATGTATATGAATGATACGCTCATCTCGTTTTTTTCCGATGAATCTCAGCACTTCAATGTCGTCCACATAAATGCTCAGAGTATTCCGGCTCACTTCTCTGATATGCTGGCAGTTTTTGATTGCAAAAATATTCATGCAATACTTGTTTCTGAGTCATGGTTAAAGCCCTGCCTTCCTTCTTCCTCCTATTCTCTACCTGGTTATCACCTTATCAGGAATGATCGTGCCGCTGGCGGCGGTGGTGGTGTGGCCATATATCTTCGTAAATACATTCCTTTTAAAGTCCTTAGTATGTCCCCGCAACCGCCTCCACCTAATGCTGGTGGACACTTGCTTCTGGAGGTTGAGTTACATCGCACCAAGGTTCTTCTTGGCGTGTATTACTGTCCCTCTCTGCGCATAAACTTCTTTTCATCTTTCGAACTACTACTTGAAACCTTTACTCCTTCATATGATCACAATATCATAATGGGGGATTTTAATACCTGTTTACTTAAAAACGATTCTCGGGCTAATTCTTTCACACAAATTATTGAATCTGCAAATCTTTCCGTCCTCGGTCTAAATGCTACTCACCACTTTCCTAATTCTGTTCCTTCACTTGATTTAATTCTAGTTTCCTCTCCTAACCATGTCGCTAAACATGGACAGTGTTCGGCTGACGCTTTTTCCTACCATGACTTAATTTACACTTCTTCCGTCTTCGGGAGGATGCAAGAAGCATTGACTGGACACTCTTGGTTGAAGCTGCGACTGTCGATGAACAGATGGAGCTTCTCAATGCAGCATTACTGCAGCTGTACGATAAGCACGCTCCTGTTCGGGCTATTAGGGTCAAACATCAACCTACTCCTTGGCTAACTGAGGAGGTAAAAAATCTTATCGCAAAAAAATCCGCAGCGAAGTACAAATTTAAAGTTAAACCAAATGACAAAAATAGAAATAATTATGTCACCATCAGGAATCACTGCAACAAGGTGTGCAGGAATGCTAAACGCCAATATATCCATAAATCTATTGAAAATAGTGATCCAGCTTAAGTTTGGAAATTCCTTAAATCTTTGGGCATCGGTAAATCTGTACCAGATTCTATTCCTAGAAATGTAGACATTAATTCTCTTAATATACACTTCTCAACTTCGCCCTCCTTAGATGGGGCCACCAAAGCTGCTACATTAAAAGGTCTTTAACAACTTCCGTTGCCCGAAGTTTCTTAATCTGGTTTTCGACCCGGTCATAGCACTACCACGGCCCTTGTCAATATTACAGATGACATCAGACTAGGCATGGAGACGGGGAAGCTTACGGTACTTGTGCTGCTCGACTTTAGTAATGCCTTTACTACTGTGGACCTCGACATCTTGCTAGCTGTGTTGAGCTCTCTTAACATATCTCCATCGGTAGTTGACTGGTTCCGCAGTTACCTGTTTGGCCGCCGACAGCGGATTCGCACTCAGGATACCTACTCTTCATGGTGTTCCATTGCTGCCGGCGTGCCACAGGGTGGCGTTTTATCTCCGTTACTTTTCGCGCTGTTTATTAACTCTATCACTCAGAATCTTTCTTCCTTCTGCCTCCTTTACGCGGATGATCTCCAGATCTACACTCAGTCTACTTTTGATGATTTGCCGGATGCGATTGATTTGGTTAATCGTGACATGGCGCGTATTGCAGACTGGAGCATGAACTTTGGACTTTAAGTCAATCCCTCCAAAACCCAAGTGATTCTGGTCGGTAGTACGCGAAACATTTCCAGGATAGATTGGACTGGCCTGCCTCAGGTCTCTTTTCTTGGTACAAAAATTCCTTTCTCGCGTGAAGTTAAGAACCTGGGGATCTATATGGATAGTTCTCTCTCTTGGACTAAGCAGTTGCAGATGGTAAGTCGCAAATTATTTGCTTCAGCGGGCTCCCTGAGGCGGCTTCGTAATTTTTTACCCTCTGCCACCAAAATTACATTAGCGCAATCTCTCCTTCTGCCTATACCTGACTATGCTGATGCCAGCTATCTTGATCTTACCCAAGTACAATTGGACAAGCTAGAGCGACTTCAAAATCTAGCAATTAGATTCATATTTGGACTGCGCAAGTATGATCACGTCTCAGAATTTCGAAATAAGCTCAAATGGCTGCCTATTCGCCTTCAACGGAATACTCATATCCTATCCTTACTTTATAATATTCTCTTCAATCCTGCTTCCCCTTCCTACTTGAAAGAACGTTTTCAGTTTCTCGGAGACACACATTCGAGGTCCTTGAGATCATCGAGGAACCTTAAGCTGAGCATCAGTTTGCATTCGACCTCTTTCTTTGATAAATCTTTTACCATTAAAGCGGCTCGATTGTGGAATGCCCTACCGTTGGAGGTGAGGCGTGCTCAGTCGGTTTGTCAGTTTAGGAGAATGGTTAAGGAGTACTACCTGTCATTGTAGAGACTCTCTTTCTATCTCTCTCTCTCTCTCTCTCTCTCTCTCTCTCTCTCTCTCTCTCTCACACACACACACACACACACACACACACACACACACACACACACACACACACACACACACACACACACACACACACACACACACACACACACACACACACACACACACACACAAAAATATATATACTGGATACGTGTGTAATATATTATGTAATATGTATGTATATGTGTATATATTATTATTGATGTATGTATATATGTGTATGAGTCTATATGTTTCATGTTCCAGTTTCACTTTTTAATTTCCATCCAAAGGTTGTCTGGAAGAAATCACCGTGAGTGATAAGACCGCCCATTGTACACTCTGTGGTTGTTAGCCTGCTCTTTGTGTCAAATTTTAATGTTGTGTACAATAAAGAATATATAAATAAATAAATATGTTGCGCAGTTTCAAAGCTTTAAGCAAACATGGGGATATAGGGACAAAGAAAGCGACTTTGTTTTATACTATGTAGTGATTTAGTAATAACACATAATGCTCTTTTCATTGGAGTAATGTGAGCAAAAACGCTGGCAAAAGTTAGTCCTGTATAAAACATTTAAGTATTAATTTTGTTTGAAAATAATTTAGTATAGGTAACGCGTGCGATGCCCATTACATATTTAATAACACATAACGTATTAAAATGTATATAACATAAACAACTTAATGTACTTTTAAATATGAACGTAAGTACCTACATTGTGAACGGGAATATTAAATAATGGGAGTTTTTAAATTAAATTTATGTACGAGGCAATTTTGGAAATGTGCTTGCTTTTAAAATTTCATTTTGTTGTATGCTTTCAGTTCGTTTATGTTGGTAATTTTTCTTAGTTCACATAAAGTAAGGTCATTAATTCTACGAGCGCGTATACAGAATAGCACATCTTAATGAGTATAGAATGTTATGTAACACATTTACACATACTTTTCCAGACGGGGCCCAACAGGGCTGATGTCTCTAAGTCTTTCCGTGCAAATGTAATTTAGGTGTCTTCAAAGCTTTGTGAATAGGCTCTTAATAAACTAGTGCGCCTTACCATCAACGATTGCATCACTGCTTACCACCAGGCCGTTAACGTCCATGGTCGTCGACCAACGTCCACGCCGATTGCCACTACGAAAAAATATGCAATTTTTGTCATACTACAATACTAACTAATTTGACATTGTGAAATAAGTTAATGTGAATAATAATTGTCAAATACTCAATACTCGACTTTGTTGACTTATAACAATAAATATAAAAATAAACACATTGATGTAGCAATGACCCTAAAACTGAATTAACTTGTTGACGTAAATTAGACTTGTTGACACAGAAAAATTAATTGGAAACTGACTGAATATTTATTAATAATTAATTTAATATTTGAGCTAAACTAATTAATACAACAAAGCTTGATAGATTACTTATTTAGCGATCATGAATAAAATAATTAAATATGCTTTAAAAATAAAACATTCATTTTTATGGTATGAGGCATATGAACAAATGATTTATTTGATCGTAAGCATTCGCTCCTGGCAACGGACACTTGTAACAAAACCTTTAGGAGTTAAACGTGAGTTGGTGTAAATCCGGATTTATGGATTACCGTGGAGTTTGAATGGGAAGAATGGATTAGTACTCCGGTAACGTAGCACAAGGCAAGTGTAATTTTTTTTTCATAAAAAAACGTTGCCCCACTTTAGGATTTCCTCCTGTGTTGTGGTCGCGTTTACAAACATACAATGTCACATATGTAGACATGACACCCAGACCCGAAACAACAATTTGTGGATCACACAAAGTGTTGTTTCGTGCGGGAATCGAACCCGCGACACGTTGCACGGCAGCCAGTCGCCCAGCCACCGCACCAACCGTGCAGTATATAATATTTAAAACCGATGTTGAAGCATTCATGGCCCTTGAAAAACTTACGGAGCAAACGACCTATGTATAAGTCATGCTCGGCTCAACCAAGTCACTGTTACTGTTATGTAAACAAAAAACTAAATAATAACAAAATACGCGATATCAAAACTTTATACGGTGTAAGAATCGTGTAGGAGGTCGTGTCTCTTTTTACATTGAATGTTTTTGGTAGGCTTATTTTTTATGTAATAGGTCGTCAAACGAGCAGACGGATTACCTGATGGTAAGCAATCAGCGCGCTGGACACCCGCAACGGAGGAGTTACGAGTGCGTTGCCGACCTTTTAGGGCTTAGGGATTTGGGGAGGGGAATAATTGAGTCTCTGGTAACCGCACTCACATGGCGAAACTCAACGCTGTGGTTGTTTTCTGTTTTCTGTGAGGCCGTGGTATCGCTCCGGTCGAGCCGACCCATTTGTGCCGAAGCATGGCTCTCCCACATTTAAGGCCAATATTTGAGTATTGTTAGGAATCTAGCGACTGATCCAAGATGCTTTATTTGCTTACCACGCTGGCGAGGTGCTGAACAGAAATTTAATTAATTTATAAAAAAACAATGCAATTTAATTTCTGCATTATATTTTCAACAATGAGTACCTCTGGCACCATGGTAATAAAGTCTTTAGGAATCTCAGAACTATAAAGTGAAATGTGAAAATTTAATAAACAAAGACTTTATGATTTTCTTCGCTCTTATAACGAGCTTTAAAATTTTATCTAAATGGCTTTTAAAGCCAATTAGTGAATATTAAGACTAAACAACGAAAGTAATGTTCTGTCATGAAGACATTGCGATTTTGTTAGATATGGAAATATATGTATACCTATATATCCACAGAAGGTATTATCTGACTGCCTCGTGGTTTGAGAAAGGGCTTTGATTCACAAGTCGATCAAAATACAATTAGGGGAGTCTGAATGTAGATACCACGGTGTTTTTTAGATCCTTGCCTCCCCCGACTTAAATTTTAAAAAAGTAACGTTTAAAAACATACTTTTTGACATACACAATACGCTCAGACCCGGTATAACAATTTGTGGATCACACAAAGAGTTGTTCCGTGCGGGCACCAAACCCGCGACACGTTGTACGGCACGTGCGTTGGAACGAGTAAAGCTTCAGTAAAGGATAGACTGACGGTCGGACACACATTAAGTTAAATTTTTTGATGTTTTTTTTTTTTTTTTTTGTTATACGTTAAAAAGTGCTAATAGTGGTCTCTTTAAAATAAATGATTTTTACTTTTGACTTTTATTACAAGAACAGTCTTAAATTGGACACGTCTAACTTTTTCAGTCTCCATTAATTACCTTTTAATTATTTTAACGTGAACATTGTTAATTGAAAATCTATTAACGTTTTTACACCATCTTGTAGGCACTTACTAAAAATAAAAGTCTATTAAATGAGGACGGGCCTCATAATTGACAAAGTTTGGGCAAGTTTTCAGCTCATATTTTTCTTCTTGTCTCAAAAAGTTTTTATGTTTACTTTTTGGAGGTATATGTGCGGGACGGTCATGCTTTGGCATGAAATGGCTAGTCTCGCTGCTTGCGTTGTATTATAATGTATGAGTAAGGTTACCTAATGCCTTGTTTCCCTTTCCCTTTTTCTCCAATTTCTCCAATGCTAGAATACCTAATCATTAAAAGGATTTAGCGGGTATCTATGAGCGATGCTAATTGTTTACCGTCAGGCGATCAATCACCTCATTTGCTTTATAAAATTTACGAATTTAAATTAGGCACACTTCTTATTGTTGTATTATAATGAAACTTGGAAATATTATGGTAAATTATTACTTATAAAGATTTTTAAACGTTGTCTCACACAAGGATTATTTCCTGGTAGGTGTGAATATAAACACACAATTTCACATACACAACACAACCAGATCCGGACTAACAATTAGGGGATCATAGAAAGAGTTGCTCGGTACGGGAATTAACCCGCGACGCGTTGCACGGCGACCAGTTGCCCAGCCAAGCGCCAACCGTTTACCTATAGAATTTGGAGGTCCCGTTGGGATAAATTTTTAACACAACGACTTTGCGAATAGCCTTTAAAAGGTTTATTTCTGTCATTTTTGACTTCATCTTAATATTTTAAATCATATAAACAAGTCTGGAATTTTATCAATCAAAAAGTAATATGGAAGTTTTCAAGGAGCGGACGGGGATAAACAAAAAGTTTCGGTCAAATGAGGTATTTTGAAGAAGAGTTGGGAAATAAAATTTATCTCCGAGGACTAATAAAAGGCGAAGACAGTCATATCATGGCAAAAACCGTAAACTTTTGAAGGAGTGTGGGTTCAGTGATTGATAAGCCGCTATATTTCTTCTTTATCAAAGTTAGTAACTATAAATAATTTTACTTGTTTTTATTGACGCCTTCTGGAACAAGCATCTAGGGTTCTAAGGTTTTCATACTCTTCTAGCTATTTATAAGGCTCCAATAAACTGTATGTCTACATTTTTTGTGTTTTGAGAAGTGCAACTGAAAATTACTTTAATTTTTATTCGAACCAGCAAAACACTGGAAACTCTTTATTCACTAACTTAATTAATTATTAATTAAAAAAATTAATAATTAACACGTAGGGTTATTTACGTGATAGGTCGGCAAACAGAAAAATGGCTTCTGATGGTCAGTAATCGGCACTGTCCATAGACAACCGCAATACAAAAGAGTTACGAGTGCTTAGCCGGCTTTCTGGAAATCAGGGTTTTGGAAATCTAGGGATAGGGGGCGATAGGGGCTGGGGAAGGATTGGGCATCCGGTAATCTCGTCTCAGACGGCAAAACCCAATGTTATGGTTCTTTCACGCGTTTCTAATATTTTTGAAGTTCAAAGTAGTAAGGCAATCTTTCAATATTTAACTACGCTACTGGATACAAATTAATCTCAACAACGGGTACCGCTAACTATTTGTCTTCGACGAAACATACGAGCTAAACGTTAACGCTAAAATAATTAAATAATTATTTACTTAATCATTTATTTCACAAATTCTATTCACTTATATTAACTATGAAAATCTCTACGTCAGTTGGCTGCGCGACGCCGTCGTGATACGCAAACTGCTCATGAATTAGAGTCCCGTTGTGACTTGAAACTAGTAGAGCATTTCTCAGTTATATGGCAAAGAAAACTTAATTCAATTACAACACAATAACGTTTAAAACATAGTGATGGCCTATATAATTATTTAGTTATCAGTAAACAAAAACTGATAACAGGGGTTGCGGGTCAAGCGCAATAATGTAGGTACCGCAGCGGGCCTGAAGAAGGTGAAGCAACGAGGTGGTGTTTAGTCAGTCAGTATTGAAAGTCTGACACTGTCTCGCTATACACTAGCCGATAGAAGTAGTTTACTGATTCCCCACCACCTGAAGAAAATTCTTGAGGCTATTATTATGAACTTAGCTTCGGCTTGACGTTCAAAAGTGCCTGTAAGGGTCTAATTGGAATAAATGATTTTGACTTTAGAATTTTGCTTCATCTTGTTTTTTTACCTTAAATTTTGACGTGTAAAAGTGCTATTTACCAAAATAAATTCATTGTCTCTTTGTTTCATATGAATCTTCTGCATCTATTCCTCTATGCCCCAAGTCTGCTTCCAACTGACCAGTCACGCTCCGTAATTACTCGTTACAGATGTGCTTGTGCACAGAACTCCCACTTACAAGCTGTACCAAATTAGTTCTTTAAAGTGAATGAAGCAATAGAAGTAGTGAACTAGGAATTAGCAATGAAGGTGAATTGTTAAAGGCAACTTAAATGGCGATTATTTGTACAGTAGTGTGGTAAAACAAATAAAGTGTTCAGATATAAAATACTGACTAATAGTATCGCATTTAAGTGTGGAAGAGCCAAGCCTCGGCACGAATGGGCCGGCTCGACTGGAGTGATACCACGGCCTCACAGAATTGCGGCGCGAAGAAGAAGGAAAACTTACGTCGTGTTTCGTCGCATGAGTGAAGCCCAATCTTTTATAGTCAATTCTCAAATCCCTTTCTTTAAATTTTGGACAATTTATAAGAGACCGGCAATGCAATTGTAGTAACTCCTTTGGAAATGCGAGTGTCCATGGGTGGCACCGATAACTTACCGTCAGGTAATTCTTCAGATCGCTTGCCAACCTATGCCATAAAAACATATGTACAAGAAATAAACTCTAACTCAGTTTTAAATCTATAATAAATCCTTTAACATACAATATTACTTACTTTTCAGTACATATTCTCAAGCCGGCTAACACTCAATTGATAAATTCCTCCCTGGAGCGTCATTGGTTGCTCCCAAGAAACTATATTTAGACGGACGACGGAATATTCTAGAAAATCCTGTCCTACATACAGTCGCTTGGGTATTTCATTGTCATTTGTAATTAGATTTGGTAATGTTATTGTGTAAGCTCTGGTCTCTTTTAAAAGGTTAGGTAAGATGTTTCCTTACTTACAGATGATACCTACTTTTCGTTAGACAGACCGTAGATTCTAGAATACTATGAAGGATAGTTGTAAGATTAATTTCGCCTGTACATCTTTGGCATTACTAGTGTCAATAGGTAACGTCGATTGCTTACGATCCAGGTAATCCGTATTCTATTTAACTGAGTCATCAAATCAGAGTGTCGTGGTGGCCGGGAGGTTAAGGCGCCCGCTTCTCATGCATGAGGGTGTGGATTCGAAACCTGGCAAGTACCAATGTGACTTTTTCCCAGTTATATGTACTTTCTATGATTATTTAGATACCATTGACATACGGCGAAGGTAAACATCGTGAGGAAACCAGAACTTATAATTTCTAATTATAAGTTAATGTTCTAACCTTCTCTGTATGAGAAGAGGCCTTTGCTCAGCAGTGGGCACTTATAGCCTGATGATGACGACGATGATGATGATGACTCATCAAATAAAATAAAAAATAGGTACCTACAGTAAACACCATGTATTTTCAAGGACTAAATCGTGAATTAATAAACAAGTTCTATAACCGAACAAAGTAATCCTTTTCAAACATTAACTTAACTATAGAATTTAAAATAATTTGAATGAAAACGTCTCGATTCCAAAGTTATTTTAGGTCCTCCATTTTGAATTGTCATGCGTTGTCTGAGTAAAATCCGCTTCCCGGTAAATGTAAAACGTAATTGAATTTGAGAAAATAATAGGATTATATTTTTGAGTGTTATGACGGAAGAGGATTTACGTAGTATTTAAAGAACAGTTTAAGGTAAAAATACTTTAGTAAATTAAATAAAATATTTACCTTGCTTATTGTAGACAAGGTCAACGTTCTTTTAGTTTCTTTTTAGAGAGGAAAATGATCAATAGACTTTTCCTGCCCAGGTGAGGCAGGAGGGAGTGTCAGACTCTTACTGACTATAGTACCCCCGCCCGTTCCTCCCTCCGGATTCGAAACAGGAACCTACCGAAGCTGCCCGGTAAGCACCTGCGTTAGGCGGAAGGTGAGGACACCGTGGCATCTCTCTAGCCGTTCCTCAAAGAGCGGTCTTATGTAAGCTCCATCGAAGAGATTTTTATGTCACATTTGTATAGAAATATAATTACATCTAGTCACCTAGTTCACAAAATTCCAAACTTTGCGCTACTGATACTGATTCTGATTTGCTATTTTTCTAGTTGTATACTCTACGATTTTCTCATGTAGGGGTGCGTTAACATACACACATACGAATCCACATACTTAAGAGACCCAGATCCGGAACAGTAATTTGTAAAACACAAAAAGGGTTCTTGGTGCAAGAATCGAACCTACGAGACGTTGCATGGTAGCATGTTGCCCAGCCACGGTGTCAACTGTGAAGAAGTCAACATCCGACATATTTGACGTGCAAAACCCTTGCACGAAGTTCGCCAAAATTAAAAGGATTATGTTACAACAATTACCAATTAAAACCAAAAGGAAAATAAATAAACATCACGTTCATTGGCTGAAATATATAGCTTTGAAATTTTTAATTGGCCCGTCGTAGGCGGCATGTCGTTTTGAACTGAAATACAAGGACAAGTTTAATATTAAAACGGAATGAGAGCCGACCGTTTAGTCTCAGTTTTGTATTACATAGAGTTTGGTGTTATTTTGCTGTAGCTTATGATAGGGTTGCCAGTAAAAAAATTGGTTGGTTGTTAGTAAAAAAAAAAAATCATAAAATGTGTTAGTTTGTACATCGTCATCATCATCATATTAGCTATATAATAAGATGTTCATTGCTTTTTTTGTATGTAATAGTTCGATAAAGGAACATACAAATCATTCGATGGTAAGCAATCAGCTTCGCCTATGGACAGTCGTAATACCAGAGGAGTTTCAAGTGTTTTGCCGGACTTTTGTGAGTTGTTATGGATTTGAAGATTTGGGTTTTGCTGAACCATACATATTTTTCCTTAAATGAGGTTTTCTTTGTATACAAATTCATTATTTTAGTTTTAGTTTTTCTAAGCATATTTATATCACTCTGTTTCAACAGGAGATGTGCCCGAAATTTGATATCTTAAAGGTCCATAGCAAAGAAAACATTAAAAGTGAGCTTTTTTACCTAACCCGTTGATGTATTATATTAAATATTTTTTTATGGAATTGCAACAGAATCTTTACAGATTTCTCTTATCCCAAAAGAGTGATCACGCATTTGTAACTTCCAAGTGTTGCAAATGTCCATGAGTATTCCCAATTACTACACATTACCTTCTAATGCATGCCGGAAGCCCAAACCCCTACCCCCAATCCTTAAATCTCCAAATTCCTAATGCAGAAAGGGTCGGCAACGCACTCGTAACTCCTCTGTTGCGGTATCCGTGGGCGGCGCTGATTGCTTACCATCAGGTAATCCAACTGTTCGTACACCGGCCTATTCCATAAAAAAATGATAAGATAAAAAAATATGATGCCTTAAACTTGGTCCCACGACGACGTTTTTTTAAAAAAATATAGTTCTTTATAAACATTATTAAAAACTAGACAACCCTATCTCTTAAACGAAACTGTCGTCGTAGATATAACATGAAATGGTTTCGGCACAAGCAAACAGTCCAGTGTTCGCAATATTGAGCTTTGCTGTCGGATATTAACGAGGATGTTTGCACAGATATCGCGTAACGATTACTTGTTTAAATGCAGTTTTGTAAATAACTTAAAAAGCCTAATATGCTGTTTAGTTATAATTTATATTACATACTTCTATAACTGCCGTCGTCACTAGTGGCATGTGAGATAATATATGTATACTACTTATTTAGTACCTATGTTTAACACTTCTCTGCATCACCCTTGAGGTTGACTGGTAGAGAATGTCTTTGGGCATTAAGTCCGCCTTTGTATTTCTTTACATGAAGTGTTAAATAAATAAATAAATAATACGTAGGTAATAAATAGAGTGAGGGTATTTCTGTTATGTCAGTCGATAACTTACTGCCAATCAGAGAAGTTGTTCGCATATACAAGACAATCACTGTTAACTACGTGATATTTCGGGCTTGTGATCAACCACAATCAGGTACAGAAAGACTATTAGACTATTTCTTTCTGAACACACGTTATTGTGACATTTTATTTTTGTTCGTAAAAGTTAATGTAGATTCAGTTATAAAATAATACTTAAGTACCTAGATTTTCAACAATTAAAAAAATAGTACTTAAAAAAGTTCTAACCACCAAAACACCACTTTAAAACAAGCTCCACAAAAACTGCATTTTCCTTTTCAAACTTTTCATTCATCCACTACGAGAACCCAGTTTCAACCAAACTCTTGTCAGACTCAGTGATTAACGTCAAAAGAAGTTCTTAAAGCATTTTTACACCACCCTCTATATTTTAAGAAAAGATTCAGTCAAGAAAAGGCTTACAGAACGCTTCAAGGGGAAGTTTCGAATCCTGCAATCCAGTTTTTAAAGTTCTTGAAAGGCTTCGAAACTAGTGGAAACTTAATAAAAATGTCCGGCTCACTTCGTATTTCTAACGTCGGTGCCGCATCGGTGCGATGTCGTCGTCGTGTCGTGATTAAATGAAGTTTATACGTGTCCAATAGATATTCGATATCCTGGGAATACGTATTGAGATATTGTGAAGTGTATTGAATTTGATTCCTTTTTTTGCGCAAAAACAGCAGATTTTAGAGCGCACTTTAGTTAGTCGTAGCAAACGAGCAGACTGGTTACCTAGTGGCAAGCAATCGGCGCCACTTATAGACACCCGGGACACTAAAGATGTTACGAGTGTGTTGCCGGACTCTTGGGGATAAGGGGATTATTAGGTTAATTGGTTTTGGCTAAAAAAAAAATGTATTTGGTGAGGTAATCATCGATTTATTCCTCCAATCCTAGGTGAAATGAGACAGCGTCTGATTCTTACTAACTAAAGACCATTTCAACTGCGAGCCGGATCTTGGTATGTCATTGCGCTCGAGTCGTAGTTACCTTGTTATTTCTAGTGACAAATCATCGAACGACTTCCCATACTGGGTTAGGTGAAAGGAAGTGTACTCTTACGACTAAACACCATCCCGTTCCTACTCCTGCTTCGAGCAGAAATAGCGTTAAATTATTGTGCCTGACTGGAAAACAGCCAACGTGCACGCAATCGTGGTGGTCTATTGGCTCTTTGAATACACGTGGAGGAGGCACGTTTTAATCATTCGAAATAGAAAGAAAAGAAAGAAAAAGTATTTATTCGCGTCTGGGACGCATAAAAGACACAAAACAAGATAATAAAATAAAGTTAAGAGTAAAAATACATTAAGCATGTTAAAAACAATAACTATAACAAAAGAAGGTAGGTAAAATTACTAAATCTAAATTACTTTTAAACATAAGCATTGGTTTTCAATCGATGTTTTTCTAACTTTTAATAATTAAATACTTCAATTCGTACGTTCTTTTGAAAAACGCATAGCTTATACGTTATACAGCCATAAGAATCATTTTCGTATTAGATTTTCATAATCCGAAATCACGCTGTGATTTATTGCAACTTTTACACAAAATTACCGAAATAGCATCGAATTTCGACTGATCGGATCGTAGTAAATTCGATTCCGAATAATCGAATCGAACTCGTTATAAAAATGCACGTAATCATAAACGCATGATTGGCGACGATCCAAAGTGATTTATTGCTCAAACGAAATTGCCAGATTCACAAATTTTCATTTTGTAATAAATTCATACATGTTGTAATTGGATGAGAACCAAATTGTTACTGAATCGATGACTATCGATTACAACGGCCATTATTTATTTAACATCATATCCTCTTGTTATCAAAGATTTTTTCTCTAATTTAGATTTTCAATATATGTAATAAAATATTTGAAAATAATCATATCTAACAAGTTGGTTATATATTTTTTTCTTAGATATTACTCGCAATATTGAGAAATTAGTATGTTTGATGCAAAATCAGATGACACCACATCTACATACAGTAACATATTATCTTCACACAGTCTGGCGCTGATTGTGATTTTTCTTCACCGTGCCTTGTTGAGTGCATGGAAGAATGCGCACAATGACATCACTAAATGAAAAAATAAAAAAAATGCGCGATATTTGTTGCTCACGAACAATTTCAGTGAACGCGTCGAGAGTGACATTACCAGTAACAAAAATCACGATGACAAAAACTAGCAATAATATAACTTTTTTGACATTTAATCGGCCTTATTACAAAACAAGGTTTTACTTTAGTCTAGGACTAAACCATTGAGCCAGTTTTCGTATTTCGAATTGAAGGTAGATGACAATAAGATTCAAAATTCAAACCCCGACTCAATGGTTTAAACCTGGACTAAAGATAAACCTTGTTTTGTATTAAGGCCGATAGTATTTAATTCAATTGACCATTGTCAAATAAGGTGATTATTGTATGTTTCCGTTCAAACTTAAATCATGTATTATTCAGATAACTTAAAAAGTTTACGAAAATATTCTTTATTAGTAAGAATCGCTCTTAAGAAATAATTCTTTGTAGTGTATATTATCACCCTTAAAAAAACATTTATACTTAAGACAAAAAAAAATCATATCATAAACATTTCGAAAAACAATATTTTATTTATTTCCATGGAAGACAAAAAATTACACTTTAGCTTCTATTTCTGGTCTGGTGCGTCCTAATGTTCTTAACTCATTTCGCTTCACCCCAGTCGAGTCGACAGAGGTTGGAAGAATAATCCTCGCCATTAAATCCAAAGCAGTGGGTTATGACAATATCTCACGAGACATGATCATAGCTGTTTTGGATCACCTTTTTACCTGCTATTACCCAAATTTTTCCTTTTTTTCTGGAACCTTCCCATCCCAATGGCGTAAAGCCTTTGTCCGCCCACTTCCAAAAATTGCCAACCCTACACTTCCTAGTCATTTCCGTCCAATATCCATACTTCCTTTTCTTTCCAAAGTGCTTGAATCCTGTGTTCACAAGCAACTCTCTAGCTTCATATACCGGAATTCTCTCATCAGCCCTCTACAATTCGGTTTCAGACCAGGACATAGCACTATCTCCGCCCTCCTAAAAGTGACTGGCGATATTAGAGCTGGCTTTGGGGATACCAAGGCTACAGTTCTAGTCTTGATTGACTTCTCGAATGCTTTCAATATGGTCAGTCACGACATCCTTCTAGCCATCCTGTCCCATCTCACGATCGCTGGCGAATCACTGGACTGGTTTTCCTCTTATCTTCAGGAACGTCAGCAGTCAATCAAACTTGACGATAGTGCGTCTGGTTGGGGCGATTTAAAGGCTGGCGTTCCTCAAGGCGGTATTCTTTCTCCTCTTATATTCTCTATCTTTATAAATCTAATTACTGCTAACCTTCGGTGTGCGTACCATCTTTATGCCGACGACTTACAGCTTTACTGTCAAGCCGACATTGACAATCTGACTGATGCCATTTCCAATATAAATGACAACTTAACTGCCATCAGTAACTGGTCAGAAAGATTTGGCATTGCGGTGAACCCTACCAAATGTCAGGCTATTATTATAGGCAGCTCTCGCTTGCTTAGTAGAGTCGACGTTTCCTCTTTACAGGCTGTCCGTTTCAATGGTGTGATCATCCCTTTCAGTAGCAGCGTTAAGGATCTGGGTTTAATCATCGACACCAATATAAATTGGCAAGCACAGGTCACCAGTGTATGTAAAAGGGTCACGGGGTCGTTGCGGGCACTTTACCGTGTTAAGAATCTGCTTCCGTCGGTCACCAAATCAATGCTGGTGCAGGCCTTGTTGTTCCCTATTATTGACTATGCTGATGTTTGTTACTACGACCTGAATGCAGATCTCCTCAATAAACTTGACCGACTTTTGAATAACTGCATTCGATTCGTTTTCAACCTGCGTAAATATGACCATGTTTCTGCACATCGGCTGCAATTAAAGTGGTTGCCCATTCGCCAGCGCAGGGAGCAAAGGGCGCTAACCACTCTTTTCTCTTACCTAGATTCACCCTGTTCGCCCAGCTACCTAGCTCCTTATTTTCAATACACTTTCACTAATCACAACAAATATCTTCGTTCTTCTCATAACCGTCTTCTCCAATGCCCCACTCACCGTACCAACTTCCTCCATTCCTCTTTCTTTGTTCAGGCCATTCTATTGTGGAATGAACTCCCCTCCGATGTCAGGACGGTGTCCAGTCGCCTGACCTTCAAGCAGAAAGTTCGGGAGCTTCTACTGAAGAGGTTAGCCGAGTCACAATAATATTTTTACATGTATGTTGTTATATGCACATATGTAGTATATGTAAATATTATATGTAAGTTTATTTCCCCATATATAATTTTATTTATTCTAATAGGATTTATGTAAGTATGTGTATAAAATATATATTTATCAGTAATATCACGATTTTGCTTGCTTCTTGTACCTACTGCTCTCATCTCATCTCATCTGATCTCTGCATCGCCCAAAGGTTCGACTGGGAGAGAATGCCAGTGGCATTAAGTCCACCTTGTACAAATTTTTTTTTTTTGTTTTTTTTTTTTATCTGCTATCAGTCCACTCAGACTATGATCAGATGCGTGGAGATACTAGAAGGTTATTTATAGTAATCGGGCCAGTGCCCAATTCTATTTAGTCAGGCAGCACAATGTCAGCTTTCTTGAGTCTCTTCAGATAGTTCTGCTCCAGTAGTGACTGTGACAGAGGATTTGGATGGGAGCTCAACCTTTCCTTATATCGGTTGAGGTACCGTTTGGTTTCTTCATGAATGGTTGGCATTTCCAGATACTGGTGAATTTCTGAGTTCCGAGTATACCAAGGGGCAGCCGCTATGACCCTCAAGATATTGTTTTGGGCTCTTTGTATGCGCATAATGTTCGATTTGCTGGCAGCTGTCCATAGTTGGATGCCATATGTCCAGATTGGTTTTATAATGGCGCAGTACACTCTTAGCTTGTTACTCAGTGATAATGCAGATTGTCGACCCAGTGCCAAAGGAGACTTTTGAAACGGTAGTTTATCTCTGTACTTTTTCTCCTTAGGTGGTCTTTCCATGTTAGTCTCCTATCCAGGTAGAATCATAGGTATTTTACACAACTTGACCGAGGTAGAGTGTCATGTCCCAAGTTGACTGGCGGGCAGTCTCCACGTCTAAGCGTAAATGTAATGTGGTGCGATTTGGGCGCACTAGCTCTTATTCGCCACTTGTTCAGCCAGTCGTAGGTCTGGTCAAGTTGTTTTTGCAATATGCAGCTCGCTTTTTTTGGGATCATTGTTACAGGCCAGGAATGCTGCATCATCAGCGAAGGTTGCAACAGAGACGTCAAGACACTGTGGGAGATCACTGGTAAAGATATTGTATAACACTGGGCCCAGAACGGAGCCTTGGGGTACCCCTGCAAGGCACGCTACAAGGGACGATCTTGCATCACGCAGTTTAACTTGAAAATACCTGTCACTAAGGTATGATTTCATTAGGGGGTAAAATGAGTGGGGCAAGAGTTGTTTTATCTTGCACAGTAGTCCTTTGTGCCATACGCGATCAAAAGCCTGCTGGACGTCAAGAAAGGCAGCTGAACAGTATTCCTTGTTTTCCATGCATTGCCTTATGGTGCAGTAGACTCGGTGAACCTGCTCAATGGTAGAGTGTTGTTCACGAAAACCAAATAGATGATCTGGGATGATTTTATTTTCCAAAAGGTATGGTTTCAGCCTATTTAGTACAACTTTTTCTCAGAGCTTTGATAGTACTGGAGTTAGGCTAATAGGGCGGTAAGACGAAGCTTCGTTGGTCGGCTTTCCTGGCTTGTGTATCATCACAACTTGTGAGATTTTCCAGAGAGCAGGTATATATGAGGTTCTAAGAGACGCATTGATGAGGGTAGTGAGAAAGACGAGTCCCTTGCGGGGCAGTTCCTTAAGTATTTTAGGAGTAATCAAATCAAATCCTGGCGCTTTATTGGATTTCATTGAGGATATTAATCTGGACAATTCGCGTGGAGATGTTGGTCGCAGTGGTAGACAAAGTTGTAAGTCCTGGTTGAGATTGATATCTATTTCAGGATTCTCAGGGACACAAGATTCGTTAGGTTTGAAGACGTTGGCAAGGTGAGTGGCAAAAGTGTCGGTCTTTTCCTGGTCAGTACGAGCCCACGAATTTCCTGATCTGATAGGAGGGTAACATTGCTGCGGTGATGGTAGGTATTTAGTCGCTTTCCATAGAGAGTGGATCCCGTTAGCATGAGGGGCCATTCTCTCTAGCCTTTGTTGCGTTTCTTTGTCTCTAATGTTCGCAAGAATCTCTTTCAGTTCCTTGATTGCTCGGTTAAGGAGAGTTTTGTCCTGTTCGTGACGTGATGTTTGCCAGATTCTGCGTAGTCGTCTCTTTTCAGCAATTTTTCTCCGGACTTCGAGCGGAGTAAGTGATTTGTGCGCCAGTCTTTTAAGCTCAGGGGTGATGTTCCATGCAGCTACTTGTACAAGATTAGTAATGTACAGGCATGCGTTGTCTACATCTTCAAGTGATTTCAGAGGAAGGTTTAGGTTAATCTTGTCCTCAACATACTCTCTAAAACTATCCCAGTCAGTTTTATAATTATAGAGCACGTCGTTAGGCTCATGATAGACAACGGTTTTACCCAGTCTTAGGATAATGGGGGTATGGTCTGAAGAACCGTCAAGACAGGATTCAATTTGGGCGAACTTGTGGCAAATGTTTTTTGTGACAAAAAAGTCAACGAGGTCGGGGAGCTTGTTCCTATCAGTTGGCCAGTATGTTGGTTTACCTGTGGATAATGATGTCATGCGTTTTGCATCAATGCTCTTTTTGAGTTCGCGTCCCCTGGTCAACGTGAGCCTCGACCCCCAGTGGGTATGTTTGGCGTTCCAATCTCCTCCTGCTATGAATGTATTTCCTAGGGTCTCAAAATACTCCGAAAACATGTCTTCGTTGATACTGTGCCTAGGCGGACAATATACAGCCGAGATGTTAAAAGGCCCTGAAGGATCTTCCACTCTAACTGCCGTAGCCTGGAGGTGTTCAGTCGCAAATGGTTCCAGTAGATAGTGTCTTATACTATTTTTAATTACCACGGCAGATCCGCCATGTGATCGACCACTTGGATGGGGGGTATGGTACAAGCAGAAGCCGGGTATGCGTATTTCACTCCTGACTGTCGTGTGAGTTTCTGATATCAGGCATATATCGATCTTGTGTTCTATGAGGAATACTTCTAACTCATTTGTGTTGGGTGCAATGCCATTTATGTTCCAGGCGGCTATGAATAAACACATCATTTTGTGAGTTTCGAGACGAGAGTAGTTATAAGGCTCACTAGTGAACCTATTTGTTGAATTAGGAGATCCATTTTTTCGCTCTGCTTCCTAAGAATATGCTCCAATGTGTTGGTTTGATGTTGGCCAGCTTGGGATCGATCTTGGGATGCAGAGTTAGATTCATGAACAGCTTCTGCATAAGATTTTTGATGAGTTTTTATTGGGTCTCGTGTGTTGCTGGTGGATTGGTCAGCTGCAGGATTCAGTACAGTTTGTGTCTGCTGCACCCTTGCACGTGGGGTGCGGTTATTTTTGCGAGCTAGGATCTCTTTGTACACCTCACAGCCTTTATAGTTTGCTGGGTGGTCACAAGAGCATAGTGCACATTTGGCTGGAGTGGATCTATCCTTCTTTGTGCAATCTGAAGTTTTGTGCCCTTCTCCACATTTGACACATCTATGAGGTCGCATGCAGTTATTTTTGGTGTGGCCATACTGTAGTCATCGCTGGCATTGAGCAATGCTTTTAGCTTTACGCGGATCTTCTATTTTGACTTTTTGATTAAATATATACTGTATGTTTTTGATCTCGCGATTGTGAATGTTTTGCTTCACATTAACAAAAAAGGTTGAGGTGGGTCTCTTGTTTGGACCATACCGAGCATTAATTATCTCACCGACAAATTCATTGTTAGTAGCTTCGACTGCTTCCCTTATCGCTTCATGGGGTGTGGTGTGGTGTAAGTCCTTGATGACAAAACGGTAGCATTTAACATCTTTTGGCGTGAATGTGTGTCCGATGAGACCGTTCTCGCGTATAAGGCTAATCGCTTTTTATAGTTTTCTGCTGTATTAATCATAACCCGTATGTTGTTTTTGTTTATTATCCTATACTTGAAATCAGCTGGGCTTATAACAGTCTCTATTAATCTGTTCAGTTCCTTGAGATCATCTACACCATAAAGAATGATTGGTGGAGGCTTGCTAGGTACCGGTTGTTGATTAACTTCTTGTTCCGTTATATCGATTGGAAGACCAGTAAATCGATTTCCTGTTTGTCTTGTGGTAGGCGGAGGTGATAGCTCGCTGGTCTTGCGTTTTTTTGGTTTTGACACACGTTGCCATGTTGGGGGTAGCTTTTCTATATCTGGCAATTCAGAATCGGGTATAGTTGTTGGCAGATTGTTGGATGCTGCACTTAAATTCAGCATAGAGGGCACAGTAGTTGTATTACTTTCTCTAGGTAGCACATCACTAAGAGAGTTAGACCTCTGCCTGATGAAGAGAGAAGGATGGAATATTTGTTGGGTCATGGCTTTCTTGCTAGTTTTCGTAGCAGTAGCAAGCACTGCGGTATTTCTATCATCATTATCGCTGTTCATGGTAGATTTCAAAATTCTACTATGGCAACATTTTTCCAACTGTCAGATGACATGACAATATGACGATATGTCATAAACAAGTATTATGAGAAATAGTAAAAAATATGTAGGTAGGTGAAGAATGATTCGAAAAAACGATTGTCACTTCGTAACTTTAATCACTTTTTCTGTTTAAATCACCAAACACTATGAGTTACTAATAATGGCACATAAAAATCACTATATTAAGATTGTTTTTTGAGTATTTCCATGCACTAATATGAAGATTTGCAGACAAAAAACACAAAAAACTTCGAGAGCACTTTTGCGTGTGGTGACACTTTGACAGCTAGCTGTCAACTCCACACACACTTGTACACATATGTATGTGCAAAAGTGTAAATAAATAAATAAATAAATAAAAGTTTATTTCTACACAATATTAAAGTATCTTATTTTAACATACCTATCTATTTTATTTCAAAAAAGGCTGAAAAAATTAGGTGAAAAATTAATGTTTTTTAGAAAAGATATACACTACAAAGATTTCATTTTTGAAATAAGAAAATTGGAGGGGATAATTCATGTACTTATGTATGTGGTGTATGTTAATGTGGCTGCAGAAAATATTAGCCAAGTTTCAACTTTGAAAATTCTCAAGCTATTCATTTTAATTTTAGCTTAGTACGTAAATGAGGGGTAAATGGAAGTCTTGACGTATTCACGCGAAACAGTTTAGTAGACTGTATGGTTATAGGTATATACAATTTGGCGGTCTGTCCATTACATGTTATATAGCGAAGTATGTTATTAGTTTAGTACTTGTTAGTGCAATTGGGTGCATTAGTTGTGGAGTTCAATCTTTGAGCCTATAAGTATGGGGCAACGTTTTCAAAAAAAAAAAAGAAAAAGAATATTACCGTTTTTACGATATCTTATGTAAAATGTAAACACTACCATATCGTTGTATTTCAAGTCTGTATACACACATAATAATCAAGTTTATTGTAATTTAAATCAAAGGCCCACAGAATAAGAACCTTATTCTTATAGAAAACGTAAGTTTTGTTTTTAATAGTTTGCCAACTGTAGCTAAATTTTGTGATTGTTTACTAAGGTTTTGAAGGGTAAAATATATGTGGCTGCTTCGACGTGGATGGGCCGATTCGATTGGCGTTAAACAAGCACAGCCGTGAGGATGTGGTTACTGGGGACCCAATCTCTCCCTCCTCCTTTCCAATTTGACAACTAGTAAAATACAATACTTTTTCAAATTCATAATAAGGCTTTTCCCGCCCAGGTTTAGGTGAGTTTCTGAACAAAAAAACAACCCCGTTCTCTCTCTTGCTTTACGCCGAGGCCGCAGTGCCTCAGTGGTTCTGGTCAGGTAGCGAGCTACCCTTACTCGCTGTCCGCAGACTTGCGCTTATGGTGGCCGGACTCGACTAAGGCCGGGCGCGAGAAGTCGCCGTCGCCGCCGCCGATGATGGCAAGGCTTTTTTGTAAGGGGAAAATCATCAAGTGACTTCGCCCGCTCAGTGTCAGACTCTTACTGACTAACCCCCGCCCCCCGTTCCTTCTCCTGCTCTGGGTCGAAGTCACGGTGCTTCATTGCGCTTACCCCGCAACCCCGGCTTAACATCAGCCCTGTAGGGCCCCGTCTGTGGGACGATGCGATGCGATGGATACTCATTACAACATTGTTTTAGTTAGGCTGACATACTTAGACAATGTTGTAATAAAGTTTATAAATAAATAATTTAAATTCTACCACGAAGAAGAGAGGTGAAGATATTTATAATAGCTCGCTTAAATAAGTGTGCTTAGTGCAAAGTTACACAAAGGAAACTTTCGTTGCGGCTCCATAGCTTTTCAAATATTCAACGACTGAACTACGCTCGTTAACCCAGCCAAGGAACTTCTTTAAAAAAATAAACAAAGCAAAAATTGATAGAGTAATTAAAAAAGTCTAGTACTTGAGCTAACAGTGCAACAAACATACAATGTGTTTTATTATTATACGGAAGATAAAAAGGGTAATTTGTTTTATAAAGTTTAGTGCTGTTTTTAATCACCATAGGTTTACTGAAATTGTAATTGGCTTAGTATAGATAACTGAGAAATATTTATAGTTGTATTTAAAAACACGTATTTCTAATTTAATTTTTGTTCTGTGATAAATACTTTCTACATACATAGTTAAACTTTAAATGTCTCATCAGGTGCGGTTTATTATACGGACCTTGTGGAATATAGAACAAATTTCCGTGCGTTTAGGCGTTTTTGCCATACCTATTATTGGAAACAAATAAAGCAGCTCACACGTAGGTCCCATTACAATAACAATACAAAATTTACCGTGGTGTTTGGTGACTGGGCTTCTCCCAGTTGTACCGTCTCTTCTGCGCCTCTAAGTCCTAAGTCATTCTGTCTCCTGCATCAACCGAAGGAAGTCAAAACAATTTCATTTTTTCTTCTCCTCAAATAATATCTCCTTATTTATTTCGTTGCGGGATCCAAGACAGTCATTCATGTCCCTGGGACGCACCCGACTTCAGTGTTCCGGTGTTTTCATGGTTGTATGTACTGTCGATCCTAGCGTTTCTGGGAGGTTGCAGAGCGCTTGTCCCATAAAAATAAAAATAAAAAAACATCTTCAAATAAATAAATATATAATTTTCAGTACAGTTGTGGGTCTTAAGGTTGTAATGATCAAACTCATTTTTATTTCGAAACAATCTATAATATTCTCTTTTTTTGAGAAGAGAATATCATCGAATGACTTCTACCGTCGTGGGAGAAGCGAGAAACGAACAATATAATATATTTTCAAAGATTTTCCGCATATTAAAATCAATATTGCAGAAAATTAAATCATAAAACAAAGTCGTAGTTTTTCTAGATTAATGTTTTTTTATTTATTAATATATATTTATTTCGTTTGTGGAGCTGTTATTGCAATAAAATGCATTTCGAGTCTTATTGAATAGTATCGTGAAAAAAATATAAACCTGTTCGTCAAAAATATTTACAACCAAGCAAAGCAAAAAACCTTATTCCTTTTTTATACGCATTCATACTTAAATAGGATAATATCACTTTATTCCCAAGAAAATAATTGCTTTTAAATAATTCTGAGGAAGACTTCATGTAAGAAGTGTAACAAATACTCCAGCTAAGCTTTCGTTTTAAAGACAATTATGACTTTCTCTTTATCTCATTGTTTTAAATGCCTTGTTAGTGTGTAGTGGTAATTAGGGTTAGTTTTTGTATTTTTTATTTATTTATTTTTGAATTTTTAATTTGACGTGTACATTTTTTAAATTTTATAACAAAAAAAGCATTCTTAATTTATTTATTTAATCTTATTTTTTTATTTTATTCTTAATTTATTTATTGATTTTATTCTTAATCTTTTGTAAAGTTATGTACAGCGACAAATTGTTGCATAATTAATACGTCTGATAGTATTTTTACTATCATTGGGCACCTCCCATTAAATAACACCCACAACTCCAAAGAAATTACGAGTGCGTTGCCAGCTTTTTGGGGATTTTGATTATTAGGGATTGGGAAAATATTGGAAGAAGGGAAGATATCGGGCCTCTGCTTATATATTTTTCCCCTCTTTTGTCCCTAGGCTTATATATTTTTATTAACTACTCGTTTAGCACAGTGACTGGACAATTGGGTAGTTTCCTAAGTCAAAAATAAATTAATTCGACGTTTCAATACAATATAATATTGAAAAATAACTATACTTTAATTCATTGATCGATCGATACAGTAAGCTTTAAATATTTTGTAGCTAATTATTAAGAAATAAGTAAGCTATTTGACACAAAAATACTATGACGTCATAACCAGTTTTTCATACAAATTTCATAGAAAAGTATTGTATATGTCATTTGATATTATTAAATTTGACTACTTAGTTGGAAACTACCGTATTGGCTGCCGCGCAATGTGTCGGGGTTTCGTTTACCGCTCGGAGCAACTCTTTGTGTGATCCACTAATTGTTGTTCCGGGTTTGGATGTGATGTTTAAAAATGTGAAATTGCTAATAAAAACCTCGTCCTGCCGGTCCTCTCAGTAGCTATGGGTGAGTTAGTAAGTACCTAAGTCAGGTAATCACAACAAAGCCGTTTTAAAGTTCAGACAGTTGAGCTTCATTAATCAAAATTTGACTAAGTATGAGACTAGGTCTTTTGACATCCCTAATAGGCTCACACCTGTAACAAGGATTTAATGTCAAGGTTGAGAAGGGTTGCTTAGACCTAACTTTAACAAATATGGCTGTCTAAGACTCTAGGCAGAATTCTGTTTTTTTTCAGATATTTGTAGTTGATTGATTAAAGCTTGTCTTAAGATATTCTTTATTATATTTTATTTTTATATTTAGAACATTCAGAAATGTGAACACACGCCTTGTGATTGCAGTGATAGACCGAAAAAAAGTGAATATGAACTTTTTCAATGTGTATAATAGGTATATAATGTAATGATTATATAATCATTACTATTATTGAGGTTAACACTGAGTTTTCTTAGATTCAGCTCGGTATTTGAACCGATGCGATCTGAAATGAGCGTATTCTTTTTTCAAAGCCGAAGACGAACTATTGATTCCTATGGCGTTGTTGCCTACCATTTGTTTTTTATGGAAATTCGAGGCAAACGAGCAGTCGACCAACCAATGGCAACAGATCAGAGTGACCCTGGTCGGTTTTTTATCATGGTTGATCGACTATCAATAAATAGCGAACTATATTAACAAGTACTATCCAAAACTTTAATGTTATCAAATCATATTTCTTTTTTCCAACTCGGTTGAATAAAAATTATCTCTGCCTATCATTGCAAAGGATTTTTGACGAAACAAAATCGGAATTGCAAAAAATTTGATAGATAATATACGTAAAGCCACTTAAATATTCAAAGTAGTGTACGAAGCCCTAATCTATTGTGTCTTTACACTCAAGTTTACCTTTCAAAGGACCGGACGTAATTAATTTATATTTAAAATCAATACATGTTCACCCATCCGATGTTATTGCTTACACGGCTCGCGATTCGTGACGTCATTCGCCTTAATTTATTGATTAACCTTTCTAAATACTACGCTTTAGAACTGAGATTAAGTACGCGCCTATGTTTTATAATAAACTAGCAATACACCACAGTATCGTACGGGTGCAATGCTAATACTAAATTTCTCCACTATTTAATGGATATTATTATACATATAAATCGCTTTATAAAAAATCCGAAACAAAATCCGTTGCTCAATTTTAATGATTTAAGCATTCAAAGGGATCTAGGGACAGAGAAAGCGACTTTATTTAATAATAATTGCACTTTCGGAAAGATTCTGGTTATTAAAACTAGAAAGCACATCTGGTCCGGGGCAAGCTGGGGGTGATAGGCAAAATAAATTTATCCCTTCTATCGAGTCACTGTGTGAGTGAGGTTACCGGAGGCCCAATCCTTCCCCCTCCCCCAATCCCAAAATTTCCAAATCCCTAATCTCCAGAAAGGATCTGCGGGTGTCCATTGGCGGTGCTGATTGCTTACCATCAGGTAATATGATTGCTCTTTTGCAGACCTATAACGTAAAAAAGAGCAATTATCTTTTTCTTTAACACACTTTCTTCTGGAACCACACGTTTTGCGAGACCAAATGTAAGAGTTTTAACGTGCCTTTTATTTTTTAATTTTGCTTAATTTTTCGGCTGGGTTAAACCCTGTAAAACAGTAAAGTATTGACATGTAACGCGAAAGTAGAAATTTGTATGGTAAACGTCCTCTCTAAAATTAGATGGCCTGACAAAAAAGTCAAATGTTTTGGCAATATTTACCTGAACGAAACAGGAATCGAGCCTGGAGATGTAGCATAGCCACCGGTTACCCAGGTAATGCGTAAACCTTGCAGAATTAATTAAGTAATGTTTACTTTTCATACCCTGTCATGACAGTCATAGACATGACATGACATAAAGTGGATTTATTTCTCCTTAATGAGAAATAGGTGCACGAGTGTTCTATTAATTAATTCATAAAACATTTATGTAAGTATAAGATTTCACAAAAAATGCATGTCTGATTTTTTGGGGAAAAAATACACTGTGTGTCATCACCCCAACATTATTTATCTGGACACTCCACCGTTTAACAACGACGCGGAGAAAAAACTTTGATGCGTATTTTAAAAAAGAATATTTTATTTTTTCATTTTATCGAGTTGTATAGAATTACATTAAATAGCGGATAAAAGGTTTTTACCAATTCTAAAAATACACATCTATTGTATTCTTGCTTACAATGTTCGCTACAAACTGTAATCTAAAAATTTCTCTTCATTTGATGTTTGTAAAGAATGAACTAGAATGTGCCATTACTAAACTGTCTGTAGTTCAGGATTTAACACAAAAAAGAAATCTTAAGAAAAAAAATTTTGAGATATCTTAAAATAATTAACAATAATTTTGATATAAAAACTTGTTGGCTTCTACAACTTTTTTTTTCTATAATTATATTTATTACTTGTTTTTTAAATATATTAATAGTCTAATCTTAAATTATTTTCAAAAAATAATTACAGATTTGAAAAACTGTAGGATTGAGGCAAATAAAAAGAATGGTTAAGGATTTGGAATTGAAATTTAATCATATCATTATTTTATTATTGTAACACACTATGCATACACACGATTCTATTACGTGAGGGCTAACAAATACTTTATTTTATGAAAGTTTTTTTAATTATACTATTTAAAAAATACCTATTTGAAACAATTTTTAGTTTAAAATAATTCGAAGAGAATACTTAGGTTTCAACTGTACACAACCCCAGTGTACATATTATATTGATATTTCGATACAATAAAATATGCAACAAAGCGACGCTTTAAACGTTTTATCAAACAGCATTCGATTTTTGAATGTTCAAATATTCGTGTATCCATGTATTAAATACAAACCAAAAAACATTAATCATATCATCATCACCAGCCTATAAGTGCCCACTGCTGAGCAAATGCCTCATCACACACTGAAAAGGAGAAGGAGAGCATTAGTCACCACGCTTGCTCAAGGCAGATTGGCGATTTCAAACTGATGTTTTCCTTCACCGTGTGTCAGTGGTATCTAAATAATCATAGAAAGTACATTAAACCCGGAAAAAGTCACATTGGTACAATTGCCAAGTTTTAAACACGCGCCTTCATGCATGAGAAGCGAGAGCCTTTAATTCCGGGCCACCGCTACAATAAAAAAAAACATTTCCTAATGTACAAAATCTGATGATAAGTCACTTCAACACAAACACGTGTAAACATAACGGAAGCGTCTAAAAGATGAATGTGTGTCACGCGTGTCACGTCACGTCACGTGTGGCTGGCAACATGTGTTCCAACCTCATTTGTTACAAACGCGGCTAAGCCTCATGACGCCATGATGTCCCCAAAATATATACAAGTGTCAACAAAGATTAAAAATTAGTTCCGTCCTTTGCTGGTAGCGTTTAATCTTGCTTTCTTTTTCTATTCTGTGTAGTAGGTATGGAACGTGGTCATTCAATATAGTTATTATTATTTATCAGAATCATTAATCATTACTTTACTGAATGAATGAAGTAGACACGTATAATTTAATAAAAATAATCATTTAATCACGTGAAATAAGGGAGAGCTAAGCTTCAGCACGAATTGTTTGGCTCGACCGGAGTTATACCGAGATACCACGGCCTCACTGAAAACTGTCGTGAAACAACAAACAACTACGTTACTTACTAGCGTTGTGTTTCGTCGTGTGAGTGGGGTTACGGGAGGTGCAATCCCTCCCTCTCCCCCCACCCCTTCCTAATCCTTAAATATCCGAAACCCTTAATTCAGAAAAGCTCTACTAGTTTCAAGTCAGAATGGGATTCTTATTCGTGAGCAGCGTGCACGTCACTAATTTATAAAAAGTTATATTAATCGACATTTTTTTCTCTTTCTTTATTTTCTTTAACTACATGTGGAAGTAGCTTTCTCTTTGTAAGCATATTGTGTATTGGTCTTTCAATCTTACATACAATATTATAGATAAATAAGTACATATCACATTTTACTTTGAATATTTCTTTACCAGAAAAACAGTTTACATCCGTCCAGGAACTTAAACACGCAAATCCTCATCATTTACACGGTAATGAGGCAATAAAGAAAATGAGAAAATTAAATAGAAAAAATAGCGTTCTTCCACATCTGGCTAGATGTGAGTGAAATTATACGGTGCCACGCCACGACTCGCTTAATGGAATGTAGATTGGACAAATATTTGAAAAAGGCACCCGGGTACGATGTTCCTGATTTCGCAGAATGCATGTGGTTAACTGCTCACCGAACCAATCTCATGTTTGCAATGCGATTAGTTAGGTTTTATCAAATATTTTCATGTAATTAAAATATTCACGTAATTTTTATTAGTTTTATGTTAAAAGTTTAAGAAACCTTCATTGCTTCGTGTCATATTATTTTTTACTAGCTACTGTCGATCGGTTTTACCTGCTGCTCTGCTCCATGTGATCGTAGCGTTATGTTTAATAGCCTATAGCATTTAGGAACATTGTAGCTAAATATCAGTAAAATAATTTTGGCAATTCGACCGGCGGTTCCAAAGATTACCCCCTACATACAAACTTACAAATTTTACCTCTTTATAATATTAGTATAGATTCTTTATAGACAAGCGTTTGGATAGTTACTCACCTGGTGTTAAGCGATGATGTGGCCTCCGATGAAACACGCCTATATAAATGTATAAGGAATCTTACCAATTAGGAGATCTACACCAATCCACCTATTATTTTCTTTAGTTTTGCTGCTTACTTTCGAAGCTAGCTAAATAGCTTAGTTAACGACTTGACACCTTTTTTCATTGACATCTGTCTATAAATATCAAAAAACACGAACTGAATTTGTAAATATACCGCATTTTATATCGTAAAAGTAGTTTAAACTAAAAAAAAACACATACCGTATTTCAGATTTTGATTGTAACAGATTTTATGCAAAACATTTAGAGAATGAGAATTACTGGACGAGCAACTTGAGCAACATCGTGTAGGCAGCTTCGCAGTATTTTAGACAAAACATGTTAAATTTCTATTAGAATCCCTAATCGGCTAAACAATAGCACTAATTGCCACCGTCTGGAACTTGGTAACAAATCTGACCCAAATATGTAACGGGAAGGGTTGAACGTGGATCTCGAATGTTACTGGATATTCCATTCCTGTGTGGTAAGCAGACCAATCGACAATCAAATTTAATGATAAATCAATTGAAATCACTTTATTTGTTTAAAATACTTTTATACTATGAAATTATTAACAAATTGTAACATTATCATGATTTATATCTTTTATTTATACGGTTATACCTAACAGGCACCGTTTTTTTGTGGGGGGAAAATCATCAAATGACTTCTCCCCCCAGGATGGAGCGGGAGGGAGTGTCAGACTCTTACTGACTAAAAACCCCCCTGTTCCTACTCCTGCTCTAGGCCGAGGTCGCGGTGCCTCATTGCGCTTACTCCGCAACCCCGGCTGAACATCAGCCCTATGGGGCCCCGTCTGTGGTGGTCTATTGGCTTTTTTAGGCGCGCGCGGAACACTACTCGCCGTACGCTCGGGTCTGGTTCTGGTCGGGCGGCGAGCTACCCTTACTCGCCGTCCGCAGACCTGCGCTTACGGTGGCCGGAGATCACCTCTCGATCCCCGACGCCCGGAATGTCGCCTTCTGCGGCGGGTGGGGCGCGAGGAGGATAGTTCCCTCGCGTGCTCCGCCTCCTCCTTTGCGCGCATAACTGCTTCGCAGAAGGAGGAGATAGCTTCCCAGTTCCTCTCCAATGAACCATGGCCTCGATTGAGGCCTGGCGCGAGAGGTCGCCGCCGCGGATCACTTCCCTGAGGACAGGGCGGTGCTCAGCCCAGGCGGGGCATACCGCCACCGTATGCTCCACCGTATCCTATAGGTGGTCCTCACAATGACGACACTCGGACGTTTCCTTCCGCTGGATCCGAAACAGGAACCTACCGAAGCACCTGCGACAGGAGGAAGGTAAGGACGCCGTGGCGTCTCTCACCTTCACATGCACCTACCATCTACTTTCTAAATATATTAGAAAATTTGCGTCAAAAAATATTTTATTTATGTTAGTGTTTTAAAATGTATTATTGCCTCGTGATATAAACCCAATAGTTATCTGAAAGAGGTCACTTCTTAATGATAAGATTGTCCATCGTACTCCTATTTATTCTGGTGGTCTTTTGTTTTTCATTATGGCGCACAACAAAAAACTATTTCGCCTTGTGAGTGAAGTTACCAGACCAGATGCCCCCTCATTCATCCTCAAGCCCCTAACACTCATTAGGTAATCAGAAAGATTGAGAGCTGGCGTATCCCATAAAAAAATTGAAAGCTCTATCTAGCTATTTTAATCTGTGGTCCTAACACTTGGTCCTTTTATCCAACTGTTGGCATAGATTCGGACACTAGCCACAAATTGCTTATCTACAAAGCCTGCGGCACTTCGACAGTCCACACAGTGGACGTATTGTGTTTCGTTGTATACAAATTTAAGCTATTTTACCGATCAAAGGACCGAAATAATAATAATTTATACTTTGTTATTATGTTACTGAAATTATTTTCAGTAAGGCTTGTTAACGAGATACAATAACCTGACATTTTGAAACATATTCCCTATCCGTTTATCAGGATAGGTAATTTTTACCTTACAAATATGTAGATAATGATCTCTTATTTTTTCCCATTACATTATTACAGTTACGATGGATTGATGCATGTTTCAATATTTATCACTCTTAACGTAAAAACTACTGAAGAGATTTGTATAAAATTTGACATCGAGATAGATAATCGAGGCACACATAAGCTTCTATTATCCTGGTACTGTGGACGAAGCAATGGCAAAAGCTAGTATTGTATACATACTGTTGTATAATCTGTAGTAATACTAATCAGTGTCGCACTAGAACTGTCAATGTCGTCATATCACTATAAAGAGGGTGGCCGAGCGAGTGTCAGCCATTGACAATGTTACTCTGGTGCAGTGAGCTGCCCGACTGTGTACTGAGTAATTAAAGTCAAGTATCCAAGATCCAAGTCTTTTAATCATATTACACATACTTATGAAAAATTGTAACTTAACACTTGATCTATCTCATGGTGTTGCAGGATCTTGCATATGTATATTTTATGCACTAGATTTTGAAGTTACTGGCTTGTACACATCACTAATAGACCTGAAAGACCACTAAAAGACTAACGTTACGTAAACTAGAGACAATGTTCTGAACTAGGGAACAAGGTCTCAGCTCAACTGCAGTCGTTTGTTATAATGTAGCCACTAGCCACCACTAAACAATACCGAGTATGCTCGCTTGGAAACTATAATCCTATTGAAATCTCGTCTGCAATGTATAGCTGACCAAGTTGAGGAAGTTATACGATTTATTGGTTACAACTTTAGTTGTGTAAGGCTGAAAATTTAAGAGAAACTGTAAATTTGTATTAAAAAAAAATAATTATTATGTTTTCGCCATTATTATGTTTAAGCCATGAATATGGGCCTCGAGCATGGCTTGAAACTAGTCGAGTATCTCGTCAAATTATTACGTGAGTAAGCCGAAAACATAATAATTAATTTAGAATGTCTCACGAAAGTTATTATAAAAAAAATATGTTAAAAATGTCGTGAGGTAATTATATGTTGCTCGTGAAAAAGAAGCTCTTATCGTAGCTTGAAATTAATCGAGATGTTCGTTTAACGGTTACGTATATAAGGCATTTTTCAATTTTGGCACGTGGCATGTCGTGACGTATTTACGAGTATCAATTTTAATTTCATTATGCCGTTTTGTGTTATTACTACGAGTAAAAATGCGACTGGAATTACGTACGTTACGTAAATATTTAATTAATTATTGTTTTTTTTTATCGATTTATTTTTCTATGAAAATGAATCGGCCATTTTGTGAGTGTTATCATTTTTGGTGAAAATTTTACCCACTTATTTATTTGTTGTGGGTTATATTTTTGTCCAATGTGGAGCCTATGTCATATTAGTTTCCCTGACAAAAAATAAATACAAAACATACAAAGGGCACGGTTAGATTAATTTTGGAAACCATCTAGCCAGAGCATAGTTTGCTCAATTCACTTTGAAGAGATATATTTATGACAAAGGTGGTTTGAAAACAGCATATCCTACTAAGATATATCTATACTAATTATAATGCTGAAGAGTTTGTTTGTTTGTTTGCTAGAATGCGCTAATCTCAGGAACTAAGTAAAGTAAGTACCTAGACTTCTAATCTTTAGTTCCGAGTCTAAAGACAATACATATAAAAAACTAAACCAGCAAAAGGGAACGCAATAAAACCTTTGTACTTATTGAAGCTTTATTTTATTTGTTGTGTAACTAAAATTAACAAATCCAGAAATCGTCAACTTTTATGATACCTCTATGAAATGTGTGAACAACTAGTCTGTTGCATTTATCGTAAGTTTACCTATTTTGTTGGGTTTACTCGTATCTTACCCTCCTGTTGTAAAATTACCCCAATCCAAGGGAATTGTTCCACTGTCGGCAACACTACGCGGGTGGGAAGTGCGGCTGGCGGGGGGAGTGACGTATTGTTTTTGGACACATTTGACGACATGTAATTATGAGTGAACGCGGATTCTGGTTTGTTCTGTATTCTGAGAGGTACTTATAGAAACTACATATTTGAAAAGCCACATTAGTACTTGCCAGGTTTTGAAACCGCACTCCTGTAAATTTGGAAAGGGAGGCCCGGGCTCCATAACCTGACGTAGTCTAGAATGAAAAAAATCCTCAATTGATTTTCTTAAAATACACATTTTAATTTAAAAATAACAAAATTCTATATTTTTTTCTATGATGACACGTCAGAAACGTTTATGACATTTTATTATTTTACTTAATAAAACCTAGTATCAGTCAAAACATGCTCACAAACTAAGAAGTAAGAAAGTTTCAAACATTTTGTTCACTAAGTATTATCTTGTAAACTTAGCTCTGCAATCGATTCTCCCAACTTGAACAGTTGAATTAAAACACACTTCTAGATAAGAGAGTTCGCTCTATATTGGTTCAAAGTCTTCGTTTTACTAAGAAGGTTTAGAGTTCTTAAAACTACATACGAACTAGGTACTTTGTTGGAGTTTGTTTTTATGAGAACTTTTTTCTATGTCTTCTCCTGTTTTTAGTGTTCTATGTGATTCATTTTTATCTTTAGTTATTTAATTTATTTGGAATATATTTCTTTATTTTGTTAATAGGATACCAAAAGTTACAGATAAGAAATAATATTTTTTATTTGTTGCTCAATGAGGCCACCCTGAGCCTGAACCTGCATATGTAAAACTGAAAACTATGTACGAGATCGCAAGTTATGGCGTCAAAAAAATTTTCGTCAAATTATACCTTAATTTACAAAATAAAACTTTTCAAATTTATTAACATATCAAAAATACCAAACACGTCAATATTAAATCGTATAAAAAGATGTTTTTTTTTTAATAAGGGCCTATCTTATCTGACTGCTTTGAGAAGAAACACCGAAACCAACTTAGAGTTATATATTATGTATAGGTATATACAATGACGCGCTACGTCTATACGCTAGGCGTGGCATATGTCTTATACACTTCCAAGCTAGCACTAAAAGGCAACATTATAATTCAAATCAAAAATTGATAAATTTAAATTGAAAAAAATGGTTTTATCTCTTTTAATAATGAAAATTCAAACGTCTGCAATTGTAAATAAATTGACTAGGACACTCTCAGTACACACCATCTCATGACATCATGGAACACTTTTTAGAAAAAAAGTTTTCTTTTTCGATTTGACGTTAGCTTGCCTACTCATATCACGTACTGTACAATGACAACAACACGTACACGCTGTTTGGTCTAGACATTTTAGTTCTTCAGACATTTACTACATTTCCTAATGAACTAAGTGAAAGTTTTCGGTTAATTGTTTACGAGTTTCTTTAAATTTTATTAACTTAACGTAATTTTGTATTTACCTTTTTCCCCTGGGTATGGCAAGCGGTACTGACAGACTTTTACTAACTAAGAACCAACCCGTTCCTTTTTCTTCCTGGGACTAAGGATACTGTATAATATCGCTCTTGCATCTACAACCCCAGGATTTAACATCTACGTGCGTCTTTGTTTTAAGGTCAGAGTGCCTAGTGCAATTTTGTTATATACGTTAAGGCGATCGACGCGCATATGACGTTCGGCTCTCTGATTAGCCTGCTGCAAATTAGTCAACCAATCAGAGAACCGAATGTCCGAATAGACTCGTACTAGACCCTTAGCTAACAACAAGACGTTATGCGACGCGAACCCTCCAAGCAGACTTTAGACGAGCGATTCAAAATAGAACTTTATTTTCAACCTATAAAGACACAGATCCGAAATAATAATGTGTCAATTATTATAGTAGTTCTCGACAGACCCACATTTTAACAGAGTTTTGTTTCGGGTTGGCAGCACTTTTGATCTTGATTGCATTACCTATATGCCCTTTGCTTTCATTTCTGAGTATTTAACATCCAACTTTTCTCTTCACACATTACATAATTTATAAAGACTCAAAAGAGACCATTTGCGACCCCATTCACTATTGAGAACTAAATTAAAACGAGAGAAAATTTCTCTTTAGAATACTAACTTCATTTACCACCAGCATCCTCCGCAAATATTATATTCTCAAAAAGATATGCAGTTTCATTTCGAGAATATTCCAACTTCACGAACTAAACAATTTCACTTGTTTAACTAAATTATTATATAAACGCCGGGGACGAATATAAAGTGTTGGGACGTGATTTGAAAACCAGAGCACAATTCTCTTGGTTTCACGAAAAATGGTCGCATGTAAATTTTTGTATGTAGTCGTTAAATAAAAAATAAATAGTGGTGTGTATTCTTTTAGTTATTTTCTTATAATGTAAGTTAACAAGGAGATTCTTATTTTTGAGGAGCTCTATCGTCAGATGACTTTGCTCGTTCTGTGAAATGGAGTGTGAGACATTTACTGACTGCAAACCACGTCGTTCCTTCTCGTGCTCTGGGCTAGAGCCGCGGTACACTGTAGCGTTAGCACCTAGAACCCTGACTGAACATCAGGGCAAAACATGTCTGATTTTGACCCAGCGGCGAACTACCCGATGGCTGGGACATGAGGAGGATAGTTGCCTCTTTCTCTTCTCCTTCACAGACACAGGAGACGGCTTCGCGATTCCTTTCGCTCTGCACCATGGCCACGACTACCGGTCGCGAGCGCCCACTGTCATCTATTATACTTTTCCGAGGTCAAGGCGTATGTTCCACCATGTCTTCCGAGTAAGCCCGACGTTTCCTTCCGCTTAATCCAAAACAGATTTAAGAAGGACCTTTAAGTAAGATATTACAATACACAAATTCAACACTCTTAGTTAAATATCTCCACGACCATAATCAACAAAATGCAACACACCGCATTTTAAATAAGCAAGAGACTAAAACTGAAATATATCATTTTATGTTTTGTAAAACGCTTGAGGACGGTCACAAACAAAATAATCGCTTTAAAACTACTGCGCTTCGTTACAAAC
Organism: Spodoptera exigua; assembly: GCA_902829305.4. Taxonomy (NCBI): domain Eukaryota; kingdom Metazoa; phylum Arthropoda; class Insecta; order Lepidoptera; family Noctuidae; genus Spodoptera; species Spodoptera exigua. The sequence continues at coordinate 6,472,172 of LR824624.2, forward strand.
TAGTAGTATCAAATAAAAAGTACTTTTGTACCGTACTTTCATAATTTTATGTTAACTTTTGTTAGCAAAATGTCCATTTATTTATTTTATTGTCTCTCCGTGGTTTAGGAAGTAGTTACTTAATGTTAGGTAATAATAAATAAGAATGTTTGTAATAATCATGTTCCTATTACATTTGTAACCTGCGTTTGTTGCCGAAGTGACTACCAAGTAAGGTGACTTGGCTCTGATTTCTTTGGTCGTGCAAAGTATTAGGCGATAAAGATTTGAGAAATTAAGGATTCAAGGTTAGGAAACTAAACACAGACGTTATATCACGCGCGCGTCTCACAGAGCGGACTGACCACCATAAATGGAGCCCAACTGGGCCGACGTTTAGTTGGAGTTGAGGGTCAAGCGCAGTAACATACTGCGGCCTCGGCTCTAGGCAGGAGAAGGAACGGGGAGTATTTTAGTCAGTAAGAGTCTGACACTCCCTTTCGCCTAACCCTGGTCGAGAGAAGTCATTTGAAGACTTTCCCCTCACAAAAAAGGCCATGGCTGTCACAAGCCAGTCTAATCACGGCAAAGCATGACTTTCACGGTTTTACACCTGGAGAAGTTTGTATAAAATTCTCCACTTTAATTCTTCATGGTTAAACGTTTTAGTGATAAATAAGCATTCACTTATAAACAGATAAGGTTTTATTACCAGCATTCATCTGCAGGCCAATGGTCGGTCCATAACTCTGGAAGACAAATTCCATGTGTAAGTTAAGCCACTATTTACAGCCATTTAATGACTTATTTATTTTTATCACTGGGAAACTTCTATAGTCATTTATCGGGGACGATTTGTTTTCCTATTTATCAGTATTTGTACATGCATTGAGCTTTGAATAAAAGTGAAGAATGATAAAGTATGAATTTAATTTATGCAAATATTTTTTTAAAGGTTGTAAAAAATTCTACGAAGTTGCTCCATATAAAGTGTGTAAAAAGACACTTAACGAAGCCGATAGCCACGTATTCTACCCATTATTTGGATAATTTTTTTCTTTAAGACCATCCGATTCGTTCGACCATTTCGTTCTCGAGGTATTGAAGGTCAAAGATGCATTTTTATTTTTGTTTTTTTTTTTTGCGCAATCGAATTCTAAGTATTATTACAAACCTTTTTTCCAAACAAACATAACCTGAATTTTCAATTTTACTAAATAAATTACGCATTTGAAGTTACGAACAGTAATGTTCGTAATAAATAAATGCAGACCCGCACAAAAAACATCTCAAGCATCTCAGTAGGATTTTTGCGAAGTAAAACGTACTTATCACAGCGTTTTAATGCTAAGCTGTGAACCTACGCACACAATGACACGAAGCCCGTTTGCTTTACATTGCGCGCAATAACATTATTATTATTTTTTGATACCTAAAAATTAAAGTCGTTTCCCAGTGATAATTTTAGCGTAAAGCTACGTAGTTAGTACTGCAGTATGCATAGTTAACGGCTTCGTTAAGTGTCTTTTTACACCCTGTATAATCACTGCATACTATCGTTTTCTCTTTCTCTATATACTATTTTTTTAAATATCGCAACCCATTTTGATTCTGTTGGTTTTAGTAGATAGTGATTGCAGAGAAGGTTTATATTATTATGTATAATGACAGGTAGTAAATATTTATTATTATTTTTATTTTGTAGTATGCTTTTGGTGCGTCAGCCCGTCCTTTGCTGCAGGGTTGTCAACTGAAAATCAGTGTTGGGTTCTTTTTTGCTTATAACCTCTTTGTTGTGAGCATGCTGCCAACCTGCCTAGTTATTTTTTTTATTCTGTTCTATTTGTCATAGTTTGTGTTCGGAATTATAATATACTGTTTTGTATATTTTTCATGGTACTTATTTGTTGATATTGTGTTTTTGATACGAATTATAAGATAACATAATTGATAACTTACTAAAACATTATCAATACAATTTCAATAAAAACAATGAAAACTAAAATAACAAAGGCAACTAAACTTGTACCCAATACATCATTATTAACAAAAAGAACGACCAAATTTAAGAGAATATAACAATGATACACGAAAAAGCATCTGTTACCAACCGAACCATCATTCATGGTAAATCAAATTATGACCTTGGAATACGACGTCAAGCTTTCGTCGAAATGACCTATGACATCGATGATTTGTCAATGTCAGGTCAATGTAGTGAAACATTTTTCATACAAGCCATTATAGCGAAGGTGGCAGGTGGAGACTAGCACTTATTGATTAGGTCACAAGTCAAAATAGGTACAAATAAATCGGATATACAATCTATATACGTGAAGCAACAAAAGCGTTTACACTGCAAATAAGGACTTACTGGATGCCCAATTCTTCTTCTCTCTCCCCGATCCTTAAGTATGGGAAATCCTACTACACACTACTGAACTCGTAACTCCGTTACGGGTGTACTACTATCAGGTAATCCGTCTTTTGCCGACCTACGATGACATAAAAGAAACAAAATAGTTTGAATTGAGGCGGCTTCATCTGGCTTTATCTATTTTTTTTATAATCAAACATTTTTTTTTTCATTTAGCGGCAATATTGTCACAAATAAATAAGGTAGTCTTTTATTTTTTTATAAGATAGGGTGGCAAATAATGGATAGATTACCTGACGTTATGCAAACGAAACGGTTTGAGAGGTCAGTTAGAGCTGGCAGTGGCTGGGCTGAAGTGCAACGTCGCGGGTGCGATTCTGGAATGGTTTGACAAAGAAGCTGTTGTTCCAGGTTGGCGTGTGATATGCATGTGATTTTGTATGTTCACACCATAAAGAAGTAAAAATTGCATTACCGAATTCCAACCTTATGAGAACTAGGGATTTCAAGATTTGGTGATTGGAGCGGCGATTAGAAAGATTGGGTCTATTTAATAACCAACAAAAACCGATCTTAAAGCATTTAAATCCTTATCCCCCGATCCCCAAAAACCTAAAATTATTTATTCACTAAAATTGTACAATTGAATTATATGTTAAAAATACAAGACATACACAGTAATAAAATCCTTTTAAAAACAAAACTTTCCACTCCGTTCTTTGCTCGCCTTCAAACTTACGCGTTATCTATGCAAAACTCTTCGATAACGTCAGTTAAAAATAAATGTAACCTCAAACCGTTTGCAAAGCTCTATGACTAAAACGGACCATCAGTTATGTTGACAGAGTGACAGGCTTTTATTTTTTGACCCAGTTTTTTGGATCAATTATAATAAATTGTATGAACGTAAATCTATATCTATACTAATATTATAAAGAGGTAAAATTAATAAGTTTGTATGTTTGTAAGTTTGTATGTAGGGGGTAATATTTGGTATAACCGCTGGTCGGATTGCCAAAAATATTTCATTGATAGATAGCAACAATGTTCCCGAGTAATATAGGCTATAAAACATCACGCTACGATCAAATGGAGCTGAACAACGGGTGAAACCGCGCGAGAGTAGCTAGTAGTTAAGTGTGGAAGAGCCATGCATCGGCACGAATGGGTCGACTCGACCGGAGTGATACCACGGCCTCAAAGAAAACCAGCGTGAAACAACCACAGCATTGTGTTTCGACGTGTGAGTGTAAGTGAGGTTACTGGACGCCCAATACCTGGATCCCAAACCCTAATCCCCAAAACACCGGCACTGCACTCTTGGCTCTTTCGTTGATGCGAGTATCCATAGGCGGTGCTACCTGTTTGCTGTACCACTTAAAAAACGAGTTAGTTTTTAGTCAATAAGAATTCGCTTCCCCGTCTCGCTCCACCCAGGGCTAGGGCAGAGAATATTTTTGATATTATCCTTAAAAAAACCTCCTCATGTTACGTGGTTACGTGATTTTTAGATAGTTCCATGTGCTGCCTGCGTACAAAAAGTTTCGATATTGTTTAAAGCTTACAAAATGGCTGATTCAGTTCTGACCGGATAAAAAATGAACTGAAAGGGTGCGGTGGTTATGGATCCCTACTAGCTACGTGACGTGATTTTGAAGCTTCGAAAAAAATGTATAGATAGTAGATATCTATTGTCAGTGCTATTTTGAGCTGCAAAAAAAGGTTGAATATTTTTTGTTGGACATGAATGGAAATATAATATATGAACTATAAATGTGATAACTAGGTAGGTACTTACACACACTGATTTTTACTACTTTCACTATAAAATATGTACTTTCTATGAATATATAGACACCACTGACATACGGTGAAGAAACTTGGACTTGTAATTTCTTATTATAAGTTTGATATCACCGATCCGCCTTAGCTCAGCAGTGGGCACTTATAGGATGATGATGATGGTAGTTAATACATACGCAGTACTATCGCGTCCACGCCATATTGCATGTAATACCTAAGTCAAAGTCAAAGGATTTATTTGCAATTGAATGCAGTTACATAAAAGGTGCTGCAAAACCTATAATTTGTGATACTTATGGTAATTGATCTCTGTTTTCTGTTTCATTCGCCTGTTCTTTTCTATTCACTATTGTGAGAGGAATACGTTTCTCCCCCTCTTAAATAACTAAAAAAATGTGGATGTACCACCAGCTGCAAGAAATCTAAGAAACTTCCGAACTCACACACCACTAACAAATAGTTTAGACCGATTGCAGTCCACCAGTCCAGTCCAGGGGTTTTCTGTGACTGTCATCGTTGAAATAATTCAATAATAATAAAAATAATATGTACTAAAATATAAAATGTTTTTATTTACTTGAGCCATCAAAATGAAACGCAAGTAATTTTCCTCAACATTGAGCCCTCGACCCCTTTTTTAAAATTCAAATAGCCAACAATGACCCAAATTACACCAAGTAAGAATCACATCTCGAAAATAACAACCTTTGATCAAAAGACACAAAAACAAATGGAAAAATATATGAAAAAGAGAAAGATTTTCGAATTGTTTCCCTCTTCATTAAGGGAACAAAGTAACGCCTTATTAAGTCTTCAAGCTAAAGACTTCCTCACTTAGAATGTTTATGAAGTATTTTATTTTGACATTTTGAAAACTTACTACTGATAAATAATGTATATACAATAACGTGCGTGTGGGAGAGCCATGCTTCGGCACGAATGGGTCGGCTCGACCGGAGTGATACCACGGCCTTACAGAAAACTGGCGTGAAATCACCACAGCGTTGTGTTTCGCCGTGTGAGAGAGGTTACCGGAGGCCCAATCCTTCGCCTCCTCAAATCTCTCCCCAATCCTCAAAAGGTCGGCAATGCACTCGTAACTCCTCTGTTGTTGCGGGTGTCCATGGGCGGCGCCAATTGCTTGCTCGTTTGCTAATATATCACATAAAAACTACAGTAAAATTTACCAATGATGACTTTTCAAATAAAACTTGTTATTATACAGGTTATATTTTCAGACAGTAAAATACTAATTTTTCTGAAAACAAGTTTATAGAAGATGATATGTAACTTTTCTGTTAAGAGTGGGAAATCATCCAATTTCTTTACCCGCCCTGGATATTAGGGCAAAACCCTTACGATTAAATACCACCCCGTTCCATCTCCTTCTAAGAAACGAGACCACGGTACATTATGAGCACATCAGCCCTGTGATGGAGCTCCGTCATAATTTTATTGATGTACGATAAAGGAAAACATCGTGAGGACAGCTCTTAATAAACTAGTGCGCCTTACCATCAACGATTGCATCACTGCTTAACATCGCTTCGGCACGAATGGGGCAGTTCGACCGGAGTGATGATACCACAGCCTCACAGGAAACCGGCGTGAAGCAACACTTACGTTGTGTTTCGCCGTGTGAGTGAAGTTACCCTAGTAAATCACAACAGTAACTCCTTTGGTACTACGAATGTTCTTGGTCGGCGCTGATTGCTTATCATCAGGTAATCCGACTGCTCGTTTGCCGACCTATGGCATAAAAAGATTTTAGCAAGCAAGTGTGGTACATAATGCTTGAACGATCACCGAGCTAGGCCGAATAGGCCTTTGCTTGGAATGGCACTTATATGTAGACTGATGGTGATGTTAACAAGTAAGTATAAAAGGTACTGAACATTTCTGAGATAGTAAAACAAAAATTTCACGAGAAAGGTGGCATCAAACATGAGACGGCGCATTTATCACAAAAGATGAAAAAATAAAATTGAAGCACAGTTTTTTTTAAATAAATCATTTTCACTTGAAAAAAAACTAAGGAAAGAATAAAATTTTTCTTATTACGACATATTTTTTTCATCAAAATAAACATTTTATAATATTGTATTTTTATTTGATTGCGATCATAAATTATAATGCTGGATGAATTTTAAAGATCGTACCATAAATTTTATTTAATGGCTCTATTGAAGTCGAAAATCTGTCATTTGGATATGTATTTTCCTGTATTCCCGTTTGATTTATGGTATGTTTAATTAATTAATTACTCAAATATATTTTATGTATTGAAAACAAATTTTTGAATTATCGTTTTTATTAGCAGAATGCTGTTTTTTTGGCCATATATTTTTAAAGATAATATTTTTCTTTTTTGGAGTATAAAAAAACTACTTAAAAATATCTGATAATTGAGTACCAATAATAAAGGCTCTCTTCATACAGCACTAATTCGTAAGTTTGTTGATTGCAATGCTAAACAATCAGTGCCACGACCCATTTCAGTAACACAAAACAAAAGGTGACAAAAGTAACGTTTATTAAAATCCAATTAAGCAAAACAAAAAGTTTAACAAAAGTCATTTCGGTCAAAGAGTAAAAAATAAGGCTACAAATGGAATGCACAAGAATTTGGGTCAAGGCGTGTTCCGGTCATCAGGAAAGCTAATTTATTTTGCTTAAATCACATTATTCGCATACAATTAATCACTTTGGGACTGTGGCCATGTTCACACGGAAGTATCGCTTGGTTTGAGCTTTAAACGAAGCAACTGGGGAGATTTGAACAAACCTAATATTTTGATTAGTTTGAGCAGAAATGATGTATTTTTGAGAAAGGTATAAATCTATACTAATATTATAAAGAGGTAAAAGGAGAATGCCACGGGATGGGTCCCTTTTATGTTATCGTGTGCCTCAATGGAATAATACCCTAAAATTATTATTTATTTTTTGTGTCCATATTATTTATTATACAATTTCTTTTGACCTGGGAATAAAGTTAGAGTTAAATATTACGTCGACATCCGTTTGAAGTATCTGTAGACAGATACAAAGAAAAAGTTGTCAAAATCAAACAACAATCGAATATAACGATGCTTAATAATCAATGGAGTAATCGATATCATAACAAAATAACGTTAGATAACTATAAAAAAAAATGTTTTTAATTTTTATAACAGCTAGTTTATATATCAACATTTAAATGTTGATTTGACAACTTAAAAATAGTAGACTTTAACGTTATGTTTTTCTGACGATGAGTTTAGAATCGTGATAAGACTGTCTTTTTCATGTACTATATAGTACATGAAAAAGATATACTTAATACCGACATATGAGAACGATAGCCTTGTTATTTACTTAATAATGCTATATTGGTGATTAGATATTTATTAAAACGATTTACAGAAACCGAAAAGCTTTATATATTTTGGAAACGCCGTATTATCTTAACAGTTTTAATGATTAAAAAAAATAAACCTGGCAACATTTACTGGCGTCTGTCACACTCATGTCATCTCTCTCTCTCTCTCTCACTCGTCTCATTTATATGTTATTATTCCACACAACAGGTAAGTACCTATTTACGTAGGTATATATACTGCTATTTAACAGTATAACAAAAAGTAAATCATCAATAAATGCTTAGATCTCTCATTGAAGCAAGTACATTGGAATTATTACTTTATCATTCGCTTATTATTATCTCTATGAATCTTTGTCTTTATTACTTTACATATTAACTTGCTTATACCATAAAAATATGCTAATAGTAATGGGATTGAGCCACTATTACTTACTGCAAAGAGATTATATACATAATTCCATTCTCATAGTGATGTCAACGGCAATTATAACCTACATTTTTAAAACTGAAAATATCAATATCTCCTGAACCACGGTGAATATTTGAAAAAATGTTTCTGATAATGAAAGTGCTATGTTTTTACAGTAAGATAGACAAAAAATCCTGAGGGCACGAGCATTTTTGACTGGGACCCAACTTCCCTTACAAAATGGGCATTCTACTTTGTAAGTTTCTATGTAGGGGGTAATCTTTAGAACCGCTGGTCGGATTGACAAAATTCTTTCACTGATAGGTAGCTTCAGTGTTCCTGAGTGCTATAGGCTATCAAACATCACGCTACAATTAAATGGAGCCGAGTAGCGAGTGAAACCGCGTGAGAGTAGCTAGTAAGCGTATAAAAGAGATTGATGGGACAATTCTCACCAATCTCTTTTATATGCTACTAGTGGATCAATATCCACTGCAAGTTTTACTGATGAATAAGTCAAGTATAAGGTATTCCGTTTTATTTACGGTTAGTTAATAAATTTATCGATCATTGCACTGACGGCCTGTTTGGTGCAGTTTTTTACACAAAACAACTCTTTGAGTGATCACAAAACTATTGTTCTTTGTTGTATCACATTAAAAAAAACAATGGATATCACTCCTAGCATAAAATTGGAATCTTTAAAAACACTTATCACTCCTAGAACGATATAGGACTCTTTAAGAGCACTACAACGACCTTTGAACAAACATTCAATAAACATAATGTCCTACCATTTCAAAATGTAAACAATTAATTAAACATCAGGTTTTCCATTCCTAAGTTACTTCAAACCGTGAGCTTGTTACAAAAACGAAAATATTTCAATTAAAAATGCTCTGTAACTTGAAGCCACATTCGATCTGTGACCTATTTAATTTGAACAATGCAAATGAAAATAAAAGTTTAATTAAGTTTTCCAAACAGTTGGACGATGGTCTAAACAGCTCTCCTAGTTAAAACGTATGTGCCACTGCGTGCCAGCTCCAACTTTAAAATTGAAAACCAATTTAGTTTTCTGCATCGCTATTCGGATTAGAAAAAAGTTTATCTTTTGTCGACAGAGTAAGGTTGAAAATGATTCGGCTTTGTCTGTGTAGAGGATCTCAGTATTAAAATAACGTCATTGTATTAACATTGAGACATTTGTTTATCAACAATTTATTGTTGTTTGGAGAGAAAATTGATTATTAGAATGGTTTTCTCCCGAAAACGAAATACTTTAAATTGTTTCTTTACCTTTAAATTTCAACTCATGCCACGAAGAACTAATGTAGTTGTAGTAAAATATACCTTATCGATGGAGAAACAAATTTTTTTTTTCTATTTTCGTACCTGGTCTACGCTATATCTTTTCGCACTACAGATATATTGTTTATCTGATGTCAACGCCCTCCAACCCTTATCCCAATCTACTTTAAGTCAGCACTCTGTTTTAGTGCAGATCCCTATCAGTCGTATATCCGTATAGTTCCCTTTCTTATTATTATTTTGGAATATTGCTAAGACTGTAACCTAATCAGTCATAGAGTATATACTAACAGTTATATTGAGGGGTATACTTGTACGTATGTTATGGAACAGACGCAAGAAAGTATTTTATAGAGAATAAATATGCGTTGTGTTTCCACATCTTCAATCCTTTACCGACTTCCTTGCCCTCGATCCCTCCCTAATTCCTATATTTCTAACACCTTAATCCCTAAAAGACTGACAATGCACTCGTAACTCCTCTGTTGTTGCGGATGCCTGTAGGGTGTCGATTGTTACTATCAGGGCATACGTCTGCTCGTTGGTAGCCTTATCTGTCTTAATTTCTTTTTGAAAATCTTGCACTGTTTTAACAGCTGATATGTCCAAATGCTACATTGTCAATGATGATGATTGGATCCTAAACTACGTTGTTGATAGACAGACTAAATCGCAGATCATAAACTAAGTTTTATCGTCTTCATAAAATATTAAATTGCAGTCTTCAATGCTTGCGAAGATAGAGTGGAATCAAAATGGGAAACGTTAAACGGTGATAGCATTTTTGGCTTTAAATAAGAAAATGGTTTTCTAATAATCAGTGAGTCGAATTTCACAATGTAGATGCGTTATATTTTTGAAAACCTTATAATACCATACCGGGCAATGAGAACTTTTGGTCAATTAGGCCTGATTTTTCAATATTCAGATAAAAGTTACCTGGGGAACAATTATGATGCTGTCACCTCAGAATGTATAAGAGTCCCTCAGAGTGAATAAGACAGAGACAGCAACAATTTTATTCCTCAGATAACATTATTTATCTGACTATCGACAAATCAGCCCTTAGTCATAAGGACGACGACGACACGAAAAAAAGAACTCTTTTTTTTGAATAGTAACTATTGTAAGACATACTAAATTTAATAAAAATAACGACTCACTTACTTGAATAACCTAAAAAAAGCTCTACTAGTTTCAATTTTCGCCCCCCTCAGCGCCCGTTTGAGTCAGAGTAATCCTTCTTAAGACCGGTAACGCAATTGTATATTGCGGTTATGGGATCAGATGACCTGATTGCTTCGCTTATTCTATACAAAAAAAGAGAGGGTATTTTTTGTATACGTTGAATTCCTAGAATATCGGAAATATGATAAGTTACTACAGCTACAGATTCGTGTATGGCAATAGGCCGTTCGCTGTAATATTACAGTCGTGAAAAACACACCATTAATAACAAAAATAATTGACTGTATTAGTAAGATTAAAACGTAATAACAGAAAAAAGTTTGTAGTGTGAAAACTCCATCAAATAATTTTCTTTTTTTTAGTGTTCGTTGTTTGAGCGACAACAGAAATATATCATTAGTCCAAATTTCTAGCTATAACGGTTTGCGAGAATCAGCGGGACGACACACAGTCAAAGACAGGGACGGACAGTGAAGTTTTAGTAATAGGTGTTCATTTTGCCCTTTGTCATTAACCAAAATATTATGACAACCACGACTAAGCTTCATTCAAACTCGACAGTTCATCAGTACTTTGCATGCACTTTGTTAGACAGCGGTTTTAAAACAAACTAAACTAAGGCTAAAACACAGAACTTAGTACCACAGACTTGGATTTGCTTGGATTAGTAAGTTACGTAGCAGGATATTGTTACCTACGTAGGGTTAGGCTAATGGTCCGTTGAACTTTGTTTTCTAAGCTAACAGAATGTACTGTGTGTTTACGTATTGTTTTACTAGTTGAGGTGAATTTTGTCTTGGTTTTAGCCTGTAGCCTGTTACAACATAGGGATTAGGTTACATGCTTCAATGATTAAACTTTAAGGAATAGAATACTTATTTAGAAGACTTTGAAGTTTAGGTGGCCTAGTTTGTTTATATGATAATTATTTTATAAAGGCTATTACTTTAATGAACGGTTGAGGCAGTATTGAAGTAACTAGCAGCTGGAAACGATATAACAATTATCCATAAATTGTTAGCGCAGTTCTAGATGTGACTGCGCGTACCTCAAGGAGCTGTCAGATCATCTTATATGATCGATCAATCCGACTGACTCTTACTAGGGTCGATGCCCAGCCGGTAGTGTGAGTGAAAGCTCACTTTGATGTATCCGCCAGGAGTGGGAGAACGAAAGGGCTGGTTTTTAGTCAGTAAGAAACTGACACCTCCTCTCGCCCCGCTCAGGTGGACCCGCAAAAGGTGTCGGATTTCTTAAATATTTGTATAGTGCGCTGCACATTTCACATTTATTTTTTATTTTCTACAAAAACAGGATACAGATATAAATACAGGTAGGTAGGTGATATCATTCTCAATCCATATATTTTATTTTGTCTCTAGAGTCGGCATGCTCATAAATTTAAAGACAGCGTCTCGACGTCATACAAATAAGACGGATTAGTGTGATACCCGCCGAGTAACGTACTAAAAGGTGTTTAGTTTAAGATTGGAGAAAGTCTTAGTCTACTTTCGATGAACGAGTTGAAGGCAAATCCAAGAGGAATTTATCTTTATGAGTCTTTCTGTCTGTTCGTGTAGTTAATCTTTGGTTTATGCGGACAGATTGTGGCTGAGTCATTGTTCTATTGAGCGCAGTACATACTAAGTTTAAGTGAATGATATTATATGTAGGTATACATGTCGTAGTGGTTCGGAGGACGGAAACCTAGCAAGTACCAATGTGAATTTTTTGAGTAAAATAAACTTATGAAAAACATAATGAAAGGGTTCCTTGCGAAAGATACACAAATATTGACAATACTGAGTTCATTCTCTAGTTACTAATTTTGCAACTTGGGATTGAATAAAAATTCAATCTGCGCTCAATAACAGTATCGAAAAACCAAACTTATTTTCAAATAACTAAAATTTATACGTCTTGATACTCATTTTCCAAATTCAAAATCATACGAGAATCGAATTGGACGTAAAGCACAAACGTATCAAAATAAGTACCTCTAATTTTGAACTCCAGTAGCGACCATTTTCATCGGTAAACTTGCATGAAAATCATGGTTATGCAGTCTCAAAGTGTTTCAAGTTTAAATTTACTTTGTAAAGCGTCGACAAGTATTGACTGTGGTTGCACCGCACCTCTGCAACTTTGCAGTTCAGAAAGTTACTTCGAAATCGATTTATTGAAAATATCAAATTTTATACTATTTGTGGCTAGGAAGTTATCTCAAAACTGCTGTTTCATTTTTATTCATAATATTTTTCAGTTTTGTTAGGTTAGGTTGGTTATTACCGAGCTTTACAATCATTTTAATATTGTTATAATTTTATTTTAAGAGATATTTCATCTTTAAGCCCTGCGACTACGAAGCTACTACGTCGTAGCAACAGACTACGACTGACATAGCATGAAAAAATAAGGAAATATCAGCCAGTTTTAAATTTACCTTTTTAAATGAAGTAAGTTAAAAGGTAAGTATCGTGTGAGGAGATTCATGCAATGTTAGATAAGCAAGATAAAACTCAGTTTATATTTGAAAACCTTTACCCATTATTTTATCAACGTTCTATTGTTTACAGAACATCTATGTAATGTTTACAAAGACCAGTTTATGAAGAAAATCATCCCTCGTGTTCTAAGTATAAGAACGGATCAAACACGAATGTTTCTTTAGCAAGTCATCGCAGACAAGGTTATATTATTTCATGTAACACTGTTATACGTGTCACGAAGTAGATTAGCTCAGTAAACCATCAACTTTAGGAATAGAATATAGTTAAATTGTTGGAATAAAAGTAATAATTATAGCTATAACCCAATCTGTAATTATTTGTGGGGCAAGCGCAATAAGGCGCTGCGGCTTTGGACTTTAGCAGGAAAAAGAACGGGGTCGAGGGGGTATGTGGTCAGTAAGAGTCTGACCTCTCGACATAGCCTGGCAACCCCGGCTGAACATCTACTGGGCCCTAATTTTTTTTGTCAATTAAATTCTCCCACCCAGGTCAAGGCGCAACGCCAGGGAGATTGTCTGACTGTTACTGACTAAAAACGCCTCCGTTCCTTTTCCTGCTTTAGACCGAGGCCGCGGTGCCTTATTGCACTTACCCCGCAACTCCAGCTGAACATCAGCCCTAAAAGGCCCCGGCTGTGTGGGTCTATTGGCTCTTTGAGGCGCGTGTGGAACCACGTGGGTCTGGTTTTGACCAGGCATGCGAGCTAACCTGGCTCACCGCCCACGATAGTTGGAGATTGTCAATTGACAAAAAAGTTGATTGTGGAATAGTTTAAGTAACTCTTAAATACTACGAAATCAATGTAACAAGATAGCTGTAATTTAAACCAAAGGTTTCATAAATATTACTATCAAATGAAACTTCTGTAATCACAATTAAATGTGCTACACCTACGCACTACCAAAATATTGTCTTGAATTCCAATTAATCACTTTGTACGTTGTTAGTCGAAGTTACAAAAACATTTGTTCGTCTTCATTCTAGTACGGTTCTATATAATGAACCAAATATATAATCATTCATAGTTGAGACCACTTCAAAACATTTGCAGTAACTGTTACCTCACCTCAGAATACACCACAAATTAACACTTTTTCTGTAATTTCAGTAATAAAGCATTGAAGTTTTTAGTTTGATAATCAAAAACTGGAGTAAATACTTTTGTTTCAAAGTGCGTAACTCCTAATATTAATAGTCATTATGCACCAGATTTTGAAATTAGAACGTAATTTTACATACATAAATATTATGTTACAAAAAGTTGACCAGAAACTTGCTCGAATGTCTTGAAACAATCGCTAAGTGTTCTAACGCCAAAGAGTCCTACCGCAAACTAAAACAAAGATCACCTGAAAATTTTAGATTTTATAATGCAATAATTACATGATTAAAGTAGTGGCAATGCATGAGGCTACTCGTATATGACTGTCACTAAACGCGTATTAGATTAAACTCTTACGCATAACAAATATTTGTGTGGTGCACAAACTGTTGATTCGGGTTTACGTGCGATGTGTATGTATGACTTTATAATTTTGGAAATGCAATCACGGAGCAGGAAGATATCCACGAGTGGGTGACGATCCTAAAAATATTTGGTTTTATATTTTTCGTGCTCCAGTTGTTTTATGATTTGAGGTCATAGCTTGTTATTTCGCACCTCCAATACTACAATCTACTACAGTATAGCACTCTCTACAGGAGACAATGGCCACTGACTGACACACGTCATCACCGCAAGTTCTAATTGGTCGGTCGGAAGCTGGTTTCTATGTTGCCAGAAACATGTCTGTTGGTACTCTCTACATCTATAACAATAATTTTGTGTAGGAAAATCAATTTGAATAAATAACGAAGGTATTGTGTGAAAATAAACGATAAATACCGTTTAAGAACGTAGTATTACTACGGCGTAGCAATCGACTACGCCGTAGCTCGTTACAATGTCGAAAAATGAATGTTACCGTATCATTTATACATCATATCTACTGACATACATGAAACTAGTAGAGCTTTTCTCAATTTATACATGTGAGTAACCCGCGATTTTTATTTCACTTATCCATCGTTGATAGAAGTAGAAATAATAGAAAAAATATGTGGAAATAGAGGTTGGAATATTTAAATGAAAATATTGGTAGTTACACAACGTAGATTAAGTTTATCTATACGAAAATAAACATATTTCATTATTCGAGCTTCTGTTGGCGGCTTCGATCACAGTACCAGTACCAGGAGGAACATAAACAGGGTCTCCGGTAAAGAATGCATAACCTTAGAATGCCTTAAGTATATCTTAATGCCATCCAAGGACATTAATTTCAAGGTTATCAATTCTTTACCCGACACCATGTTTTGCTATACTACAATCCTATACCTCCTAATCCTATACCTGTACCGAAGAAAGACACAAGTACAAGAAGAAGTAACAAACATATCTATCAATCCATACCTCCAAACTTTCGCATTTATAATATTGGTTATTAATGCGAAAAGCAAAGCTTATCAAGGAAAGTTTGATAATTCTTTGATTTGATATTCGTGGGTGACAAAACCTCGATTTGCCTAAATACGTTAAAACAGCCAATAGCCCAACTAAAAGCGTAGGTTCACATTTGAAGATTAATTGGCAATAAACTTCAGATATAAAAGTCTAAACTGATTTACTTACGAAGGTACTTCAAGTCTCCGCAAAAGAAAAATTGCCAATAAAACATTATATTAATGATTGTCTTACTTTTAACAAGTTAGTAACGCGTTTTGAGTATAAATGAACATTCGAAACTTAAAACTTATCTAGATCTGGAAAACTTATATGCAACATAAGATGAGCTTAGAAAATTTACATGAAAATCGAAAGTCCGCCTTTTATTAATATAAACAAGGTTGAAAGTTCATATGTCCAGTTTCAAAAGATTTGGTCTGATTTCGAAGTACTTTGAGGTTCTAAGAGTGTCTTATAAGGAGTTTGAGGTAATGTTTGTTAGATCTCTTCCTAGATAAACAGATGAAGTCTCTCTTCAAGTGAAAGTAGTTCTCATAGCAAACTTGTTTGGCTGAACTATGATAAAGGCTATTCCGAACGTAGTTTTATAGATAATCGAAAATCCTTGATTTATATTTTAGTCTGGGTCCCCATTTTTCACGTTCAAGGTCTTGCGTTTTATCTGCAAAAGTTACAATAAAAGAGGTTGTTACTTTTATTATTTGGAACATTGCAGCTCGTGAACAAATATAAAATAGATTTGAAAGCATTGTAAAGTATTGCACAGTTGTCGCGGAAGCTGTGCAACCGGTTACACATGGAACAACTGTTTGTGTGATCTACACGACTACGTATTGTAACATTCGATACAAAATACGGTCTTTGTAGGTCTGTAAATATACAAAACCTAATTTTTTTAATCGAATAATACTGGTAAGGAAAGCCTTCAACTGGAATAAGATTTCAAACTAGACATAAAATATTATTATTATTTATGATGAAAAAAATAACAAAGCAAACAAGGCACACCTAGTAGAGGCCAACTGACTATGATCGATATACACCCATAACTTTTTTCTCACAAGTAAAAAGAGACCGAGTTACTTTAGATTATTATCTGTGCAATAAATCATTAATTTGACAGCTGTCACCCACGCAACGATGAGTGATATCCATAGAGTATCCCAACGGTACACAAACTGCGTGGTGTAATTGGGGGTGAAAGGAAACATTAAAATAAAGAAAATCTATTTATTTATTTCTTGAAACCGATCCTTACTTTGAAGAAAATAAAGAACGCATACCAGTTGCATCTTAGAATTTATAAACTTAAAGCTTCTAAAGCTCCGTTCTTAATTCAAAATTTAAAAATGGAATCTCATTATAATTTTGTCAATTCAAGAATAGCACGCAAACGTCCCCAATCACATGTACAACAATACGAATTAACTTTACAGTTTCTTTCAACACAATATGTTAAAAAAAAAAGAATTCTAAGAGGTTTAACGACAAATGTACCAAAGCTGACTAAAAAAATCCAATTAAACGTTAACGTCCTTAGAGATCAAAATCCCATGTTTCAGACAAACGAATCCCACCAGTGACCGGATACCTCGTTAGTCCGCCATATTAGTACTTCGAAACTACAGCGAGAGACGTGTGACTGATGCACGGTGGAACTTTTTGATTTGTTTAAAAATTTCACGGACTGAAGTGACTGACACACGGATATACTAAAGGAATAACTCGCCGTACAAATACGCCGATTTGTACAAAACTATTGGTCTGCCACTGGTTCGCAAGGGTGCCTAATTACCCTACTAACGACGAAAGGTTGGCTATTTGCCAATATTATCCTCGATTTTTTTTAATTTTCATGCAACAAAACCTCCAGTCGAAAAACATCACAAAAAAGGCCAGGTGTTATTAAGGTATGCGCGTACCAAAATGTTTTGCGTTTTAATTTAATTCAATTTTTAATAGTATATAGATGTAGTGCAGACACATATTTGAATTCTCCACTATTAAATGGATTATTATTAACATAAATCTTCCTATTGAATCACTAGTGCGTTTTTAAAGATTTAAGCCTATACTATGTACGTAGCGACAATGTAATAATGATCGTTTGTTTTTTTTTTATAATTAATATTGTCTCTAAATTATTCTCGGCCCATTCAAGTATACACAAATGTACAACTTTACCAATTTCTTGAAGACTTTAAGACATGGTAAGAAAAATTTAACTACAAAGGTTTGGTAAGACTTATCATTCAGTATATTACTCGTATTACACGTAGTGCAGTAATAAAAATAGAACAAAAATCATAAACCTAAGAAACAAAAAAGATATAAATACATAGAGAACTATAATGACCCCTGTATCACCCTAAAGTGGGTGAAGAAAATTCCTTCAGCATTAAAAAATTGCTATTCAAATGCGGTCGCTGTTGTACTATTTTGTGCAAGAAGTATTTAAGTGAATAAATAAAAAGTAGAATCATTATAAGTTTCGTTACTTTTCCAACCGTATGGCAGTTGGAAATACAGCTTCACAGTATTTTTTTCAATTTCGTTTTGAATCTAATTGAAAACCTCGTTGGCTTGGCTGTACTTTGGATTTTTGTCAGGAATGCATTTCGTAGCTAGGTCGCTTTGATGACCTGTTTTGCGAAATGGAAAGAGGTAATTGTACCTGCATTTACACGATGGAACCCCATTTTTTTTCTTTAAAAAGAGCACTAATGTGTTTGTGACGAAAAGCAAAAATTTGACTTCAACTAGTTATGTAGTTAGATGAATCTAACATTGAGAATATAACTGAATTATCTCCTCAAAGATATAGAAATGCTGAACTATTGACAACCTTTAAAAAAACTTAATATTTTGAATAGAACTCGCTAACAGAAAGGTAAAAAAATTAACAGCCAAATTTTTCCAGATACTTTTAAATATCAATTTACACTTAAAAGCGAGACTTTCAAAATGTATTCCTCAGATTTATTCCATAAAACGTAATTTACATTGCAAGAAGCGACTCAATTCCTATCACTCTATTTGCAACTACACCTAACAAAGAATCAGCAAAGAAAACACTTACTTTAAGTGAAAAAGTGGTAATTACCTAGTAACAAACAAATAGACAATATCATAAAACGAACTACCCGTATTTGCAATTCTTTAGAGAATGCACGGAGAAATTCCTTAGAGTGTCATTATTCAGACAAACATTGGAATCTAGGATCCGTACAAATAGCTATCGACTATGCTAATATTTGCTTGAACACCGATTGAGCTAGTGATCGGAGGTAGACACGATTGTATGAATCGGTGCCGCATAGTATCTACTTACGCCTTGTTTCATTCACAAACTCCTTTTTTAATGCAGATTCGTTAAAAAATTTTAGTCGAGTTTACAATTGTTGAGCCTTACTACTACAACTTACTACTTAACGCGTGCGTATTTCTTTTTCTTATGTTATGTAACAAATGAATGAAGCTCAATCCTTCCTCTCATCCTCAATCCTCTAATTCCTTATCCTTAAATCCCTAATTAACCGCAAGAAGCTTTTAAAGCACTTATAGTAACTTCTTTGGTATTCCGAGTGATTGCTTTCCATCAGATAATCCATCATCCATCTGAAAGACCAAATATTGATCACCGATAAAAAAAAATAATAAAGACTTCCAAATCCCTTTTAAAATATAAAAATATTAGCTACTCTCGCGCGGTTTCACCCGCAGCTGCTCGGCCCCATTTAATCGTAGCATGATGTTTTATAGCCTATAGCAATCCGGAATATTGTAGCTATCTATCAATGTAAAATTTTGGCAATCCGACCAGCGGTTCTAAAGATTACCCCCTACATACAAACTTACAAACTTACAAATTTTCCCTCTTTATCATATAAAGTATAGATAATCAGTTATGTTGTTCCTAAGTGCTAAATAAAACGGGAAAAAGCGACCTCAAATTTACACTCAACATTATTGGCGATCAACAACGCTAAAAGTAAAAGTCGGCTTCGGTCCTTATTCAAAAACTTTCAAGGCAAACATTGTCTTAAGTGACACAAATATTTTCCTTAAACTTTATTTTTAAGATGGCTAATTTCGTTTTAATCACCGAAATTTTTTCTATGAACCGTGAGTTATTGTAGAAGTTTTGTTAATTAATATGTCAACGTTATAGTTTGTGCCGTAAGCTTGATCCTCTTTGATATATGTAATTTTGTAGCGTAAATACTTACTCTAAGCATTTTTTTTTTCGTTTCATTTTGCAAAACAAATAAACCAAGAGGAGGCCCAATCCTTCCCCTCCCCAATTGCTAAATCTCCAAATCCCCAATCCCCAAAAGGTCGGCAACGTATTCGTAACTCTTCTGTTGTTGCCGGTGTCCATGGGCGGCGCTGATTGCTTACCATCAGGTAATCCGTCGGCTCGTTTGTCAACCTATCACACACTAAAAAATCGTTTTATTCGATTTACAACAAAATCTGTCCATTAATTTCAGAGATTATCGTGAGGACAAACCAAACAGACAAACGTAAAAAAAATATTTTTTATCTTTTCTCGTTCCGTATACATGTACACTATTATTATTTTATGTATGAATATCAAGTGATGAGTTTGTTTGAATTTGAATATCAAGCCGATACTCAGGGAAGGAGTTGAATAAAAAAGGAGTCTCTTTAAGAAACGCATTTTTTCGCCCTTGCTTATGGAAGCGCAACTAATCTTTAGGTACTATTTCCGAACAAAGTTTCTATAACTTAGTAAACATGTTGAAAAGTTGATAAAAATTTAGGTTTTTTTTTTAAATATAATACATATTAAATTTTATGTAAAATCTGCACTTGGAGAACTTTACTTTTAGGTTTTTGATACATGAAAGAAGCAAATGCATAATATTTCGTTGTTTGTTAAATAAAATGTTTTGATAAATACAAACTATATGTACATACATATATTTGTGTTTATTTAGCTCTAAAATATTAGTAGGTATTTGCGTATTTTTCGTAAATACACACTCAAATACATATAAAAACGTATAAACAAATAGTTGACGAAATATACATCAATGTAGCTATTCACAAATAATTATTTTATTTGACTAATTATTTAATTACTCGCTGGTGGATTTTATACAAAATTCCCTGGAAATTCCCATTCGAAAATGTTTTGCTGTGCATTTCAATATAAAATCAAATTCATCCACTTGGGAAAAATCCTTTGAATTTATACACAACTCAAACTCAAAGCCGTTCCATCCGATTGGTCATCTGCTCTGCAAACTAATCAATGCATTAGAGAATTCTCTAAGCAAAGTCATTTAAAGGTTGTTAAGGGCACGTGAGGATGGCAAGCCGATTATAATTCTATGCGATGAATAGATCGATTTGTACGTCATTTGTACAATTGTTACCTTCCAGTATCAGCTTCTCTCTCTGAACAGCAGTCAGTAACGAGCCGTTCGAAGCCGTTGACATGCCTGATGGCTGGACTGTCTGGACTTTTTGGTACTGTGTAGGAAAGTAGCTTCGGTATGACATGTATGTTCTATCGCATACACCACGGGTAGTGTTCTGAGAAATTGTTCAGTTTGATCCCCGCTGCATGTTTTAACCGTCATCTCACGCAAACAAAAATCATTCCCATCATATCGATGGTTGGCACTCGACCACTGCAATTTTCTTCTGCTTTGGAAAACTTTGGAATTACCCATTGGCGACACGACTTCCAAACCTTACAAAAGAAAGGAATGTACTCCTTCTTTAAAGGCCGGATACGCGTCTGTGACTCCGCAGGTAACATAAGCAGCGCAGATTACTTACCATCAGCCTGATTGTTGCCTTTTATTACAGTAAAAACACCTAGTCAATCCAGGCATGGTATCCCAGGGTGTCATAAGAGAGACCCCAGTCAGAGCTACAGTCTTCAAGTTTTTAAGTAACGTTGCCTTCCTCTGTATTTTTTCATGTATCGTGGGTTTGTTTACAAATATATAATTTCCTACACATATCACACCTACATTCGGTTCAAATCAGTTTAGTCGTAGTTGCAACAACCAAGCGTGGATAAGCTGTTAAGTTCCAAGGTTTAGTAGTAGATACTCACGTGCTTTTTCTTTGTTGGTTTACCCGGACGCTACTAAAAACAATGAAGGAAAACAAGGTGAGGAAACCTGGGCTTACATTT
Source organism: Spodoptera exigua (assembly GCA_902829305.4). Taxonomy (NCBI): domain Eukaryota; kingdom Metazoa; phylum Arthropoda; class Insecta; order Lepidoptera; family Noctuidae; genus Spodoptera; species Spodoptera exigua. The sequence goes on from LR824624.2 coordinate 6,493,797, forward strand.
TTAATTAATACTTAACCCTTTTTAGTTTCAGAAGCGGTCTTTGCTTGGTTGATGATGATGTGAAACATATTATTGAAAAATCTATAATTCTAAATTATTTATTCGCAAACTAACAAAATGTGTTAATAGACCAAACAAAACTAGGAGTTATTCCACACTAAAATACTAATCAATCTAAGAAAACCCTTTCTGTTTACATTTCAAATTTTAACTTGATTATAAAAAGCAAATTGTATTATACGAGAGCCTATTTATAATCTACGGAACCCAATTTCTAAACTCAATTTCAAAGTATTTGTTTTCATTAGGTTTAGCGCTAAGGCTGTTTCAAACTAGAAGCTTTTAAAATAATATACTTTTCGATTTGATATTTCTGAAACTTGTATCTGGCCTTAGACAATATTATAGTACCGGGGTATCGGTAAAGGTTGGATTACCTGATGGTAAGCAACGGTGCCTCCCGTGCTTACCTGCAACGCCTAAGGAATTGAAAGTACGTTGCCGGCTTTTTGAAGATATTTTTTTATTTTGCAAGTTTACAATTTCATAATAATGGAATATTCTAATATTACATTTTATTTAAATAAAAAATATTTTCATAAAAACAGATCGACTGAAATATAGGCTAATTGTAATGTATCAAATCAAAAAGTTCTGTGTATTTTTCACAAATAAAATTAATAATAGAATACATAGATCAAAGCCATATTAAGCTTTATCAGGTTACAACTAGCTAAAGAGAAATACACTTTTGGTCTATTTAATTATATTTGTCGGTCTTTTGATCCGAAACAAAAAATAATATTTGGACAAAAGCCAGAAAAATGTTACTTAAAATAGTATATTAAGATCAACTTGAAAATGACCAAAATTTGTTAAGGTGAAGAGTTCTTCAACCTAAGGACCAGTTGAATCAGTCTTAGTATTCCATTATGGTTTGCACGAAGAGGATTTTTATTGGAGCCTTATCCTTTTTGTCAATATAAATAAAGTAATTTGGAATGTGAGTTCTAAGGGTCATGTTTTTCGATGTCAAAGTGGACATTTCTAGATACTAAATGGAAAATAAAAGGTTTTTCTTTTCTTCTCTTAAGAGGTAATCACCGAAGTTTGTAGTGACCAACTTATTTCTCTTGGCTACGCTAGCTAACCTTGCTCGTCGTCCGCAAGCCTGCGCTTAGGGTGACTGGATATCGTCGTGTGATGCTTGACGCCTGGATTATTTATTATAAAAAAATAATTCAAACGGTTTTAGGCTTTTTTCATGAACCCCATTTTTATAAGAGTACTAAAAGTATATAATTTTTAGGTCTTCTCTGAAACGGATTACAATGTCAACTTCTGTGTCCAGAAATTATTTTAAATTAATTTGAAACTCTGAATTTGTACTTTTGCTTTTCTTATGGAAACATATGGATTAGAAATATGGGATAACGACATTACTTAATACATTTTACACTGAGGGTGATGTAGCGACCTGCTACACTTTAATGCCATACTGAAATTTATTTTATAGAAGCATTGTTTTCATTATCTAATTGACGGATTATGCACAAATATTTTTTACAAAACTTTTTTTTTCAATCTTTATTTAAAAGATTTTTACAAAACTTCAAAACAAAAGAATAACATCGAATTTCTTATTACAAATACTGTTTAAGCTTGTATTTTGTTGTCTTAGAACATTGACGCCGTGTTGACGACTTAATGCTCCATTACAAGACTGAAACTATCTCGTTATTTATGCACCGATGCATTTCTAGCACGACAAACACAGTGCACACTGAATAATGGCGGTAGGTAGCACTTTGTGTTGTGTTTTACACTTAAGTGCTGAGTATAAACTTACATTATTTCTAGTCATATTTACATGGCACTCTTAGTGTGAATAAAACTTCGGCTGCAATATCTAGGTTGCGGGGCAAGCGCAACAATGCAGCAAGGCCCTACAGTGGACGATATTTATATAAATACAACTTAATCGTTTATTGTGTTAATAAGACCATGTTAACGTTTTTGCAAACAATGGCTGTATTTTATAAGTAATAGGTCGGTAAACGAGCAGACGGATTACTTGATGGTAAGCAATCAGCGCCGTCCATGGACACCCGCAACAACAAAGGAGTTATGAGTGCGTTGTCGACCTTTTGGGGATTAGGGGTTTTCGGAGGGATTTTGGGGAAGGGAAGGATTGCTGGGCCTCCGGTAACCTCACTCACACGGCGAAACACAACGCTGTGGTTGTTTCACGTCGGTCTTCTGTGAGGCCGTGGTATCGCTCCAGTCGAGTCGAACCATTCGCGCCGAAGCATGGCACTCCCACCCTTAATACGTATTAGGAGGCTGCGCTCTTTTTACATCAATGTCGTACACAAATACTAATATTTACATAGGTTACATTGATTGTAATTGTGTGTTGATTTTGTTAAAAGTAAAGGTTTGACACTTGAGGAGGAGGAGAGAGTGTCAGACTCTGGCTGACTAAAAACCCCCCCGTTATTTCTCCTGCTCTGGGTCGAGGTCGCAGTGCCTCATTGCCCGGCTGAACATCAGATCTATAGGCCCCGTCTGTGGTGGTCTATTGGCTATTTGAAGCGCGCGTGGAACGCTGCGCGCCTTACGCTCGGGTCGGATTCTGGTTGGGCGGCGAGCTACCCATACTCGCCGTCTGCAGACCCATGCTGATCGTTTCGAGCACGGAGATCGTTTCTTGATATAAAAAAGGTTACAGTTAAATAAAATGTGTCTACCGTTGTTTAACGAGGTGTTGCAAAACAAATCGTAAATGAAAAAAAAACTGACAATAAAAAATAGACCTAATGTAACAATATATAAACGATATTATTACAGAATACGAACTATATAGTCTCGTCAGCATCAACTTTGTTACTACATTGGATTCCTAGTTTCTGTGCAATGTAGAGCAAATTGTTGGAATTATTCATGTTTTACTTGATCCAATGCTGAGAGTTGCAGGTACGAAGAGTAATATTATACCAATGCACTAGCTTTTGTATACAATTTTGTATACAGTTTTGTATTCACTCAGATATTCTATGTATATCATTTTACGCAATTTTCTTCACTCCGTTGTAAAAAACAAAGCCCATTTTTCTGTATAGGTACAGTTTGCTTAAATTATTTAAAACTACGCAACGGAATTTAATGTAGTTTTTTAATGGTTACAGTGATTAAAGAGGATGGTTTATACGGATAATAACATCCGCTATAATTATCGACGAGAAATTCAGTATCAGTATTGCACCCGTGCGAAAACGGAGCGGTCCCCTTAATTATATTTTTTATTAAGAAAGGATTTAAATTACATTTTTGAAATCTACGGATTATACAATGAACTTTTTTGTATGAGAATCCAAGCCAAGACATGTTGCACAGCGGCCAATCACTCCAGTCCGGGTCGTGGGTGCAGGTATAATAATGTATCGTGGCTCCAACCTCGAGAACAAGAAGGAATTACGTGGTTTTTAGTCAGTAAGAGTATGACACTTTCTGGCGCTCCAACCAAGATCGAAGACGTTATTCGATGGTTTTTACACTAAGAAAAAGCAGTCAATCATTTAAACGTTGACTAGAATTGACATTATGTATCGATATTATAACAACGTTCCAAAAATATATGTTTTTTTTATGTAATAGGTCGGCAAACGAGCTGAAGGATTACCTGATGGTAAGCAATCAGCGCCGCCCATGGACACCCGCAACGGAGGAGTTCAAGTGCGTTGCTGACCTTTTAGGGATTAGGGATTTGGAGATTTAAAAACTGGGGAGGGATTAGGGAAGGGGAAGGATTGGGCCTCCGGTAGACTCACTCACACGGCGAAATACAACACTGTGGTTTTTTCACGCCGGTTTTCTGTGAGGCCGTGGTATCACTCCGGTCGAAACGACCCATTCGTGCCGAAGCATGGCTCTCCCACACTTTTCATGTTTTACGAGTTTTGTACATAGAATATCAGTGTTAAAGAAATCGACTGAAATGAATCATTTAAAACGAGTAACAAAGGCGACACGCAATCAAAAGCTTACAAAAGAAATAATAAAATGACACGCACTACTAAATCGTACTTGGTTTACATAAGTTCTGGAACCTTCGATATAGGTCATTATTGTATAACCAGTATTGTGCTATACTTTTATATCGAAATGAATTTTTGTTCATGAATTTTTAGTGTAGGAGAGCCATGTTTCGGCATGTATCGGTAGACTCGACCTGAGTGATACCACAGTCTCGCAAGAAACCGGCGTGACACAACCACAGCGTTGTTGTTGTTATTGAAGGCCCAATCTTTCCCCTCCTCAATCCTTAATCTCCAAAACCCTAATCTCCGAAAGGTCCATAACGTACTCATAACTATTCCATTGTTGCGAGTGTCCATAGGCGATGCTGGTCGATCTATCAGCGCCGAGTCGATTCCAAATAAGAGTTAAATTAGTTAGAACTTTTTAAATAGGTCCACCAGGAGTTGTTATAAAGTTTTCTTAAAAAACATTTATATATTTGTCTTAAATAATTGTATAACTTTTAAAGGCCTATACTTTTCGAACCCGTAAAAATACATTGTGAATTGTGTGAGTTGTTCCGTGCGGGAATCGAATCCGCTGCACATTGTAGGGCAGCCGGATTTCCAACTAGCTGTATATTATAATTAATAATAATTATAATATTAATTAAGTCAAAATACATATATTATATAATTATATAGATTTTAAATATGGAACCAATTTCAAAACAAAAAAAAAAACAATTGACAATTTACTTTTAAAACTCACAAGTGTACTGTAACATAATTACATAATTACATTCAATATATAAAATTTCCCGCCTCGTTTATTCGAAGCATACGTTCAACTTAGGGTAAGTAACGCGTATATTACTTATGCGCATAAAATTAGCATCGGATTGAATAATTAGTTGAAACCGACACTTTATTGGGACTGTAACGTATTAACAAAGTTTATTCTGTGTTATCTTAAAGTTAGTATCGGATTATGGATTTCTATGACTAGTTGTGAACAGTAACAAAAATAGGGATACCTATTGTCTATTTTTTTAACGCCCATGTTTTTGTGTGTTCTAAAAAACGTTGAGAACTAGTCTCCCCTGTATCGTGGTCGCGTTTACAAACATACGATTTCACATACACTTCACACAACTTTTATTTGTGTAAGTGTAGGAGAGCCTAGCTTCATTACAAAACGACCGGAATCGGGCCGAACCTGCGTGAAACAACTATATCGTTGTATCTCGCATTGTAAGTAAGGTTGCAATCCTTGAGCCACTAAAATCCTAACCTAAATACCAGAGGAGTTTTTGGGGAGGGGAAGAAGGATTGGCCCTTCACGAACCTCACTTGGTTTCGAAGGTTTTCTGTGAATAACTGTCCCGTTCGTGCCATAGTGTGGCTCTCTTTTTCACAATCCCAACACTATAGTTACTCAAAAACTAAATTGTATGTACAAAACTATTGAGTGTACTTTACACATTTACGTGTATGTATGTGTAGTCTCCGTTCATTCCTCCCTTGGATCTCTAAGTAACAGCCTGATGAAACTTTTAGCGTGCTCCTGGCATCATCTAAAATTTTTATATAGTTTATAAATTACTACTTTTCAGTCCTTAGAAAATATTTTCAAAACAATATCGTAACTAAGTAACAGTTTTAGGAGACACTAAAAGTCTCTGAGTACGGCAAAATGAGTATCTAAGACGCATAAATATTTAAAAAACCAAAAATAAAAACATCTATGTTTAAAATAGTCAACATTAATTCTCCCCCAACTAAAGCGAAATAAAGAAAAGAACAAACAAAATGAAATCTACCCTCCGATCAGGGTATCTGAGCACTTTAGAGGTATTAAGCCACTGACACCCACATACAACCATAATACATAATATATAAACGTACTAGTTTGAACATTTTTGTATTACAAACTTGGGGTGAAATGTAATGATTATTTTAGTATTTGAAAGAGTACGATGGAAAACTATAACAATGACAGAATTAACAACGGCCAGAGTTTTATTGATAACTGACCATAAATTAATGGTGCGGTGGCTGGGCAACTAGCTGCCGTGCAACGTGTAGTGGGTTCGATTGCCGCACGGAACAACTCTTTGTGTGATCCACAAATTGTTGTTCCGGGTCTGGGTGTCATGTGTTTGTGAAATTGTATGTTTGTAACCGCACTCACGACACAGGAGAAAATCCTAATACGGGGCAACGTTTATTTAAAAAAAAAACACTTTCATTTCGAGGTGGTCTGTGTATGTGAATTTGTATGTTTCTTAACGCAACCATGACACAGGAGAAAACTAGTAGAGGACACTTAAACAAAAACAAAATAGAGCTGCAACCGCGCTAGAGTAGCTAGTTATTAATAATTCATCTTAATGATTCAGTTTTATTCAATACATATTAAGTTTTACAAAGGATCCAAGTCAAAATTTCCGTGTTCGATAACCGCACTTTCGATTTATCCGACGCGGTAAATAAAGCACTTAAAATATCACCTGTTGTCGTCAAGGGGCGAGGCTAATGAGCAAATGGAAGTGGTTACCACCATTTATCCATTAACTAAGTTCGGTCGTCCACTGATGTATTTCTTAGGTTTTAAGATTCAAAATTGTCTGTACATCACTATCACTACATTTTATAAAACAAAGTCGCATTATCTATCCCTTTGTAAGCTAAAATCTTTAAAACTACACTACTGGTTTTGATGCAATTTCTTTTAAAAGAAATAGTGCTTGAAGAGAAAGGTTTTCCATGAAATTTGATATCAGCCTTAGGTCGAAATTTGAACATTATCAGTTCAACTAATATTCACTTAATCGTCTATTTAATAAAATAATCTAGTACTATTTATAAATAAACCATTCAATATATTGAAGGAATGAAAAGAAAAGCAATAATATTATATTCAGTCGAAATCTAAACTATAATACAGAAAGCAAAAGCTTCAATTTCAAACAATCGCGCATCGAAACGACATTTCAATTAGACCTCGCGTTGAAATCCGACCAAAAATCAGGGTTAACCACAATACGTAGTCGGAATTGCTCATCACAATCAGCGACACTAGAATAAATAGTTGAATCAGACAATGCAAGTAGCGCGAACGGTGCAGCTAAAACTTGGGCGATTCGATGTACGAGGGCGCCTGGCTTTCATAGCTTCAGTAGACATGAGGGCGCCGTACCGAACGCCCACTAGTTGAGTGCCATACCAAGTTCAAGTTCGAACAAACAATATTCGAATCTCAATTCAAAAAATACAAAAAAAAAACTCAAATATCGAATTAAAAAACTATTTTTCTCTTTTCAAACGCGACGTTTGTGTGAGTGTGTTAGTGATTTTTTTTTTCAATAAAAGTGTTGAAACTTTTTACAGTTTTGCTTGAAGTTTTCTGGGTCGGACGAAATTCGACGGTTTTGCAGGTAAATGTAATTTGTTAGTGAATTTATTTTTGGGGGTAAATGCGAGATTTGAATTTTCCGACGTCGCCTCGGAGGCAAATATTATCATATAATATGTTCAACATTTACTGTCGCATTTCGTTTATATTTTTGCCGTTTCGGCGATATAATGTTGCGCAAAATTTAAGCCACTATTATTAGTTACAAATTTATAGAAATACGCCTATTTTTTTATTTAGATGAATATACTAAATAAATGATTAGTTCGTTCGTATTAGAACCACATAAAATGCTCTTATATACGCCGTAAAATGTAACAAACAATTTTAATTTAAATAAAAAAATGTTACCAATTTTATGAAGACTTAAAAGAACGAACTAGTTCGAACAAAATCATAAGAAAATTTAGGTGTAAATTAATTATTTAGGTTTTTCTTGTTTTTTATTTTAATACTTTCGTCGCCATTTATAAATGGCTTAATTAAGTATTGGGAATAGTAACACTTATGATACGTACTACATAATATCTATCGAAAAATACTTACATCGCATAGAAAAGGTTTTTGATTAAAATAATTGATACTCGTTACTTCATAATTATCATTTTAATATTTATTGTCTTAGCCAGGTTCAACAAGTATTTCATGCATACAAAAAGACAGGCTTTTAAGAAATCATAAAGAACGTGATAAGCTAAGCAAAAAAAAAATAAAAGTGTTTTTTTTAAGTACTCACTCATTTTTGTGTCTCCCTTTTACGATTTTTTTTACATTGTCTAGCCAGAATTTACAAGTTTTTTTATGTAGTTCGTTGTTTTATGGCATTTAAGTTTATAGAATAACTTGTATGAAGATGATACGAATAAAAAAAATCATAAGAGTTAATAATTAGATCTGTTTTTGTAAGAAGTCTTTTATGTAAAATTGACATTCGAATAAACTTCTTGCAATAAACCTGTTTTTGAAATATCTTAAAACTTGAATAATATATCTACATGTGTAACTTTCCGTCGTCATGCCCATTAATGTATACCTCGGAATCAGTAAATTGCTGTTATAAGCTATTATTAAAAAAGGCATAAATATATAGCCTTTTTTCCCTTTATTTTATAATTAAATAATATAAATAAAACTATGAATGTATATTTTAATTCAAAAAGTTTTTTTGGACTACAGAAAATGTCTAATTTAGTTTGGAAAATTGACTTACAAGGGTCTTATATTATAACTGGCGTGTAGTTGATTGGCGGTGAGTACTATATTATACGAGATTTAAAATACATATAATTATGCACTTTTGCATACTGTATCGGAGATTAAAATGCCTGACGTTTGTTTGCTTATTCTTTTCAAACTTTTCTTATAAATGACCAAAGGTCTACTGCCTATTAGAAATACGTATATTATGTATTAAATGTGTTTTTTAAAATTGACATCTTTTAGTACCAGTAAACACTTATTTGAGCATCACATTATTTTTAAAGATTATTCTTAAATCACTCCTTTTTGTGCCGATATGATAAAGACAAAGCCGTGTGATAATAATAGCAAAATACATATTTTTATGCGATACGATAGTTTATACGTACATATATAGGTAGGTATAAAAATATTTACGAAAAAGAGAAAAAATCAAAAACAATGAAAGTTCACCATGATAGAGCCCATTTTTTTTATAATCTCCACCCTTGTCGATCGCAGTTTGAAAAGATCAAGATTATTAGAGAGCGTTGCTGTCCGTTCTCTGTCAAATCTAACTAATATTATAACCTCGAAAGTTTTTAAGGGTGGATAGATGCCTGTTACTCCCATTGAAACGAATGACCGGATCTGAATGAAATTTGGCACAAAATTTGATAGATGTGGTGCTGGGGGTAAAGCCGCTGGTAGAAAATAATTATAATTTATAATTCTTTGGTCAACTTTTGGGACATCCACGAAAAGTGTTATAAATAATTATATTATATTCTGTTGTGTTGTGGTATTTAGCGGTTTAAATCTACTAAATGGTATGGCATTTATAATTTCAATCACATTATGACAACCAAAATCCGTATTTTGCAATTAAATTAAGTGATCATATGCGGTTATTTATATTTGGTATAATAGAAAAGCTAAAACCATCAATATGGAACGCTAATGTATGAATATTGGTTTTGTAAAATATTAATTTTATGTAAATGTACTTACGTAGGTACTATTTATATGTTATATAGTGATTCCGTCTTAATGTTATATTATAACAATCGGTTTAACGAGTAAGTAATATCTATATAAAAAAATATTCCAATTTTTTTAAACCACTTCCAATTATTATTTTTATGCTACGGCTGTGAAGACCAGGAAAGGATTTAAAATGGTTTTAAGGTTGAAAATTAAATTAAAATAGAGGAAAAAATTGGGATGTAGCAACCCATTTGATGCCGTAGCGGTTCATTAACGAAACAAATGGTTACCACTGAAGTATTTGGATAGCCGTACAAAGTATAGGCAAGTGGCTATTAAATAAGTTTAATAGTATTGTAGTATTGAAGTCGTATGTATTAGATGTTAAAGCGAATTGGGTAGTTACCTGGGTGAAAAATAAATTACTTCGATTTTGCAATACAATTAATTAGGCCTTAAAAATAAATCACGTTTTCATTCATAAACTTTTTGATTACTTTTGATTTAAGATTTTGCTGCTATTTGACGTAAAAACATAACGGAGTCATAACATGTTGCAATTTCGTACAGAATTCATAGAAAACTATAGTTTCTGAAATCTTAATAACAACGTTTTAAATTAAATTGGGATAGATGGAAACTATCGTATGCTGTTGTATGTACCATTCAATCGCAGAACAGAGCGATAATATGAAAACGACACAGGTAAGTAGCTACCGTTATTGATCACTAGATGACGCTAGCGTGGTCTTTCGCCCTTTCGTTCTTTAATATATTCCACGCCATCTCTCTTTTTTATATTAAAAACTAAAATTACTGAACATAGTTACGACTATATTTATTTATGGGACGCATGAAGCCTTGGTGTCGCTCAGGTTGAGCTGATCTATTTGTTTCAGAGCATTGGCAATATAGTTGGTTAACTAGCTGTTGTGTAACGGCGCATGTTGAATAATTATTTGTGTGCTTCACTAGTTATTGTTCATGGTTTGGGTGTGATGTGAATGTGTAAGTGTATGTTTGTAAACGCACCCATAGTACAAGTACCCATTGCTGAGCAAAGGCATTTTCTCAGACGGAGAAGGTTTAAGAATAAGTCACCACGCTTGCCCAAGGCGAATTGACAATATCAAACTTATTCTTAGAAATTATGAGTCCAGGTTTCCTAACGATGTTTTCCTTCACCGTATGTCAGTGGTGTCTAAATAGAGAGAGCATATAACTCGGAAAAAGTCACATTGTTACTTGCCAGGTTTCGAAACCTTCCTCATGCATGAGAAGCGGGTGCGTCAACCTTCGGGCCACCACGACAGAACGCATCCTTAACTTAGGGGATAAAGCTAAGGTGCAGCACAGTTTTATTAAAAATAGTAGCGCCTTCGTGTACACAAATTAAATCTCATTTTTAACAGTTATTTTATAAGTCCCATCTATAGATGGAGACATCTAAGTCCATTGCCACGATAAGTACTTCTGCCAATAAACACTCAAAGAATCTTTGATCCATAAATCGAGGCACTTCATTTAACACACACGGGTTGACGCCGTTCATATTAAAAACGAAATAAAGAAAAAACAATGTCTTGAATCAGCCATTTTTATTTTCATTTCGATCTATAGGGGAGCGGTATACGTTTTAGAAGTAATGACAGTTTTATATGAATACCCGCGCAAATGTCTTTTGACATAGACAAAGGATGAAAAGAATGAATGAATTGTAGACTGCATAGATAATGTAGGAGAGCTATGCTTCGGCACAAATGGGCCGGTTCGACTAGAGTAATATAACAGCTTCATAGAAAACTGGTATGAAACAATGCTTGTATTATTATGTTATGTCGTGTGTGTGATTATCGGCTTCTTCCAACGAGACAACCCATTCTTTATAACCCCCTATCTGTAAATTGCCAATCCCCAATACTTTCCTATCCCTATAAGGTTGGCAACGCTCTTGTAACTCAATTGTTTACCATCTGGTGATTTGTCTTCTTGTTTTGCCTTTTCCATAGAAAAAGGTTAAATGTCTATTCCATTTTTAAATATTGATGTTATATCCTTACATTATAAAGGATAGACGTATTACCTGATGGTAAGCAATCCGCACCGCTCATGGGAACCAGCTATGCCAGAGGAGCTACGAGTTCGTTGTCGGCTTTTGGGGATTAGGATTTCGGAGTTTTAGGGGGTGACGAAAATGATTGTTCCTTGGGTGACATTTCTCACACGGCGAAACATAACGCTGCGATTGTTTTACGTCAGTTTTTTGTGGGGCCGTGGTATCACTCCGATTGAGCCGACCCATACGTGTCGAAGCTTGGTTCTACGACATTTAAAAACGAACGTACATATAAACTTGTCCATCATTCACTACTTGCACAAATTAATACGCTAGAAATACTTCAGTTCAACACACTAACCTATTTCTCGTTCTCGTCTCAATGCAACTCACTCGGAACGATAAGAAGCCTACATTAAACGTTCCTATTTTACATTCACATGGAAACCTGTACCTACGTAGTTTTATCTTTATTTCTTTATTACTATCACACATGACATATAGGCTTATATTTTCCCACTATTGTTCAAAGACCTTTCCATGCTAAGGAGGTTTGAGAATTTAGCACCACGTTTGCTCGTCCGGATTGGCAATTTCAAACTTATAATCGGAATTATAAGTCTTTAGATTAGAAATTATACGACCACGCTTCCTCACGATGTGATCCTTTACCGATTGGCAGTGGTGTCTAAATAATCTTTGAAAATATATAATTAACTCGGAAAGCTTCACATTGGTAGTTCAACATATAATCATTAGCCAGATTTACAGCAGATATCTAGGTGACCACGACTTTTTAAATTTTGTATTGTTAAGCAACATTGCTTAGAATCATGATTAGCGAAAAATACTAGCCACGTAAAATTTTGTCAATACGACGTAAATAATGTTAACAATAGAAATTCTAGTCTAATTCTTTATTTTACATCAAACAATTTTACGAAGTCGACCTCTTACTTGAAAGTACAATAGATGGCTTTATCGTTAAAACTGCTCTCTCATAGATAACCTTTGGATGGATGGACAAAAAATGTGAAAAACTCAAAACATAGAATCAGACAAATATTCTTAGTGTGCTTTTTCTTCAAGAACCTTATTGTTTGAATAACTACGTCACATAAAAAAATGAGTCTGATATTGTTTGCTATGTACAATATCACTACATTATTATAAAACAATGTCGAATAATATGTCCCTATATCCCAATTTTTGCTTAAGTCTTTCAGAATACGCAATTGATTATGATGCGGTTTTTATAATAGGTTGAGTGATTGAAGAGGAACGTTTATATGTATAATAACATCCATTAAATAGTAGAAATTTTGTATTAGCATTGTACCCTTGCAAAACAAGGGTGGGTCGCTAGTAGACAATGTAGTAGCCAACCCCTTGCTTGAAAGTGACGGTAAACAGCTCGTTCATAAGTAACACCAGCTGAGATCAGTATATATACATCTCCTAACTGCCTTTAAAACCCCCAAAAGCGTACCCTTCTATCCAAGTAATGAAACTACAAATATTTACGAGGTACAATAACATCGGTAGTACTATCGTAGTATAGAGAATGGATCTTGCCAATAATGACCTGTATTATTTGTATTGCTCACATTTCAATACTGCTTGACGCTTTTCAGCAGTGTTTTCTGATAAATTCGAACCTTTAGTGTGTCTCTGGTGTTTCCACTACAATAAAAATATGTACCCAAATCACCCCACACTTAATTTCAAACCTAACTTTGAAAACCATTACGTGTAGGACAAAGAACTGATAAAAAAGTTCAAGGTTATCCACTATTGTGTGCTTACAATACCAGAAATACTGAAATATCAGCACCAAGGGTTGCGTTGCTATTTTTAAATTGAATTTAAGTTTCTAGCTGACTCACGAACGTTGTTATCGTGGTTCGATCATTACAAATTGACATGTGCCCAATGGCAGCGGCCATCATGAATAATGGGCTTGACTATGTAAGTGCAATATTCCACAATTTTGCTGGGTCTTGACCAGCTTGTGAAGCAGTGTGTTCAGGATATTGTATCGTACATTTATGGAGTACTTTGATGACGTATGTGAAAAAGTAAATACAGTCATTGTTGAAATTTTTTTTTATTGTATAAAGCGGAAAATAAGTAAATAAATTAAGAAAGAATCGGTCGTGCTGATGTACATAAGCAACAATACATTTAAAAGTACTTTCCCGGTCTCTAGGAAAATTTGAGGAGTTTGGGGATTGGAGATTGGAAATTTCCAATTAATTTGTTTGGAGATTAGAATTATAGATAGATATATCTAGAATTCTATATTTCTATTCTATAATTATAGATATATCTATATCTAGAATTATAGATAGATTTGGAGATTAGAGAGAGAATTTGAAGAGTTTGGGGATTGGATATTGATTGATAAACTCCGATTTGAGAAAAGATTAGAGATTGGTAATTCGAGATTTTAAATTGGAGACTAAAGATTAGGAAATGGTGTCTGTAGATTGAAAATGGGGATTACGGATGAGAATTGGTGACTTATAATACTTATATATAACTTATAGGTACTTATACTTATATATTTGAGTTTGTTATACAAACTAACTTTATTTTGTTAAAACTAGCTATAAGTTATTCAATTTCACACAAAGAAAAATATCTGAAGATAAGTTTAAGATGTACAATTTAAACTAGAACTACTACCTTCTACTTCACAACTTTCTCTTATTAAAAGTACATAAAATAGTATTTCAATATTTGTTCCCCTCGCATGTTGTAAGTTTATTCTAAAAACTACGTTCTGCGGCACAAAACTGGCTTGTAACGTTGAAAAATCTACACAGGCCTCTTACAAGAAAAACTTTGTTCCGTAACTGGGTGATTCTTCACATCAATTAAAAAAAAATTAATGATGTCATTATCCTCAACCGAAAATTAACGAGTCTGCTGATTAAAACACAGATAATTATTTTATTAAATTAAATCTCACCACTGCTGACAAGCAACCAATTAAAAATATTGTATAAAATATATTACCAAGATGCTTAAAAACCTGGGAGGATAATGACTTGTTAAATAAAAGTGAAGATTTTTTGGAGAATCACCCAACTACTGAGTTTTTAATCTTTCCAGACTCATTATTTCTGTATTACTAACGTTTATTACATACCTTAGGGAATAACGTGATAAGTAGGTAAATACATATATGACGGCGCGTCGATTATTTAAATTGAATTTTGAAGGAGGTTTTATCACAATTCATCGGACGAGGGTACACTGAATCGTACTCTGGCGGAACGTCAAACAGGCAGTTCTGCGTGCGCATTATGGTGGAGAGCGAGCGCTGTGACTGTCATAGGAGACGGATCGCCGACGTTCGTTATTTTTGTAATTTATTCGGTCTGATTATAAAATCCTACGCCCTGCAATGGACTGTGAAGACGATGATCGGGATGTTGATGTTCGTACCAACCCCCCGGCTATCATACCTATATATTATATTATTTTTTATTTATGCACACTAATTATTACTAATTTATTTACGGCTAGTTACCCTTGCTCGGTTTTATCCGGTCGTACTCGACTCCTCAAATCGTAGCGTAATTATTATATAGCATGCCTTCCTTGATTAACAGACTAACAAAGTTTCACGCCGGTTTCTGTAAGACCGTGATGTCACTCCGGTGGAGCCGGTTCATTCTTGCTAAGAGACATTTCGTTTTAATAATAACAAGAATTGATAAGAAGCTATTTGCTAGCTGCTAGCTAGTATCTCTATATAAATAGTACAGCTATTTGATCACCCCAAAGAAATAAAAACTTTATTTCAATAACATAAAACTTACATTAATTTAATCGAATAAAAATTTGTACAAGGATTACTCTAAAAATATACCAACATGATTGTATCATCACGTTTATTGACACACGTCAAAACGAATTTAATTCAAACGTATTTGTGTATGTTCTCGATTTCAAACTGTTTAATCTGAAATGTACTCTGGTACATAGAAGATATAATTCATAATTTTCTGACACATTTTACGTGAGGACTTTGATATATGTATACCTATGTATGTGTTGAAATTTACTAAGCTGTCACATGCAAATGAAATAATGGGTGATGTATAAAATATTACCTACAATGGTAGGTAAGTATGGTACGGCCATAAATTTGTCATCAGAGCAGGACATAGACAATACCAAAAACAACAATTTTTTATATAAATATGACACATCATAATCAGTTGATGTTTGGACCTTACAACAATTGGCTAAATAATAGTGTTGATGAACCATAGAGTTTTGTGCTCGTTTTTATCTGGAAATCTTTGTTTGACAGTTTTATTTGTTTGCTTACAATGTCTAATTTTAATTAATACCTTGGCTTTGGTTTTTGTTTTTAAATTATTATAATTCTTATCATGACATATTAATATATAACTTAGGCAACAATATCAGAGGCGCTCCTTAAATTTTGCTTAAAAACTTAAAAAAAAAACATTTAAACTTAGACTTATATTTTCAAATACAATTTCACCGTGAATAGCACGACCTTGATTTTGGCGGCCATTTTATATTTTTATGTATCTGTCAAAGCTCTTTAAACGACGGCGACGCTACAAAGTCGAGGAAACTGACACTTATCTGCGGATTAGCCTCGCTTAGATGCCACTATTACAAGAAAGTAAAAAAATACGCACAAATCTATTTTTAATCTGTGCCGAAAATACTAGCTGAAAAAGAAGGATTACAAATATAAAATCTTTATGCTTTATTTTTTAAATGAAAAGAAAAAAAGGTTCGCATAAAATTGGCGATATTCTTATTAACTATTATAACTCTTTGGTAGAAATTCTTATGATGAGTTTCAAGACAAGAGCCGGTACATTTGTTTTTCAAATGTAGAATTTCTAAGAAGAACTCTTTAAACAGTTTTGTGGGGGTTTAGATTATAAAATACTTTCCTTTCGTGAATAAAGACAATAAATAAAAATGATAATAATAAAAGGCGTACCCTGAGTTAAAAATATATTCATCCTGCATAACTAAATTATGTCAACATCATTAAGAACTTAAGAACAAAAGAAACAGATAAAAAAAAGTAAAAGTTAAAAGACACTATATTACACTATGGAAATAATACAAATAGGAAAGATAATATGTTATGACAGGATAAGTGTACACAATAAGATAACATTCGATAGAAACTCTGCCACAGACCTCTTAGACAAATCGTTGTGACTTGTTGCGCGTTTAATAAATGGGATAGAGACAACCAAAAGTATAAACATATACGACAGACAGAAAAAGTTATGTTATTGATATTATGAACACGAAAGTTTGAAAATGTGGATGTTTCGTACTCTTCGTACACTTCGTACGTAAATTAAAGATAGATCAGTAATAAAGTAAACAATAAACAAATAGTATACGATCACAGTAAAACAGAAATAAAAAAATTGAAATAGTCGAGTTTTGGCGTTCCATAGATGTCGCTGATGAAGCTTAAAATCCTTTTTCTTGAAGCGATTTATTTTTTGAACGTTATGTGCATATATTAACGCAAAATATTACACTGACTTTATCTTAAGACCTCAATAAATAACTAAACAGATGTTAAACTTTAACACCAACCATAATCTGGCTCCTTAAGACCTACGTATTAAGGCTTTAGCAAAACATTCAACAAAACCGCGCAGGAATTAATATAACATAATATTTGGTTTAAGAACAAACTTGGGAGACTCTCACGTTGTTTCAAAGTCTTTCTAGATGTCGTCGCCGACTTCAAACTTCAACTTCATGTAACGGCTTAACAAGTTAAATGTGAGAAATGATGAACTTCTGGAGGAGGGATCCTTCAGCAATGTTCGGAGATAGTAGTGGCTTTGAATACATGCTGTTCAAATTATTTGAATTACATCGGGTTTTGCAATCGGTAGCTAATTTGGTTTTAAGTTCGTGAATGCCTGTGAATGCATGGTTATTATGTGTATTTTTAACAAAGAAGTGGTACTGCTCTTGCTTCGAATTGAGAACCACTTCCTTTTTTGAAGTCGGTTAAAAACTTATCATGAGAGATCCATGGAATAGCGTAAATGCTGCTTCACTGAAGTGATAACACAACCCAACAGAAAAATGTCGTGAAATACCTAATACTTGCGTTACGTTTCGCCTTATGAGTGAGTTTTTCATTTCTTCTTTCTTCTTTGATCTTCAAATCCACAATAGCCTATCCCCTATGAACTATCATAGCACTGGTACCGTCCTGCTTTGGTATTATAGATGTACATTTGCATTGCCATTAGTTCATGAGGCGATTCGTCATAAACAAAAATAGTGGACTCAACATCTAGATCTTTCATTTTTTTTTTTGTAAATTTTCCGTTATTACATTTATTGAAGCACCTATATGTATGTACGTTTCTTCAGTCGAACTGAAAATTGAATAACGACCATCAGATTTTGTATAACACAATTACTATAGGAAACTGATATCGTAAGAGATTTCTGTGAATGGCTGAGGCGTTCTGAAGCCCATACTGAAACGGAATAGACGGCCGAACATAATATATTGTCTGATGCTTATAAATGGCGAAATAATTATGTTTCAGATTTTTCAATGACACAGTGGATTAAACACACGTATTTAAAAACAATTAATAAATATACCTGTAATTCATGTAGGATAGGTTAATCGGCTTAACCGTAGCATAAGTTTTTAAATTGGAACCTTGATGAAATATTAATTATTCACTTCTCAGAAAAAATATCCTTATCATAAGGCGCGCCCTCTAGGGCTGATATTTAGTCGGGATTGTGGGTAAAATGGTTCTTTACGGAATTTAATGAGTCGATGATATTAGAAATAGGCATATGAACGTCAGATAATTCTATAACATGTTTTTTTTATAAAATAAAATTTTATGTAAGAGATCTGCGATAGTTCAACATAATTTTTGTAGTCTCGCAACAACATAGCAATGAGCGCGACAGTCGCCGCGTCGCGTGTCGCGGAATGCTGCTAATGAATATGGGTCTCTAGCATGGCTTGAAACTAGTCGAGTATCTCGTCAAATTATAACGTGAGTAAGTCGAAAACATAATAATTAATTTAGAATGTCTCACGAAACTTATAATAAAAATAACATAACAATAATTTCATAATGGATTTGCGTGCAAAACCCTTTTATTGCTTTCTTAGTACTTTTTTTTTTAAACATACCATTATATTACTACTTACTTTACGGATTATATACATATTCACACGTAATATTATATTATTTCTCTCATGTTTAGAAACCACTAACATCATTAAAAATTTAAAATACATCAAGATCCTTCGAAGTTTCATAAAATCTTGATCATGTACTTCTTGAACAGTTTAAACGTTTCATTATTATTCAAATAGAATGTAAAACATTTTAAAACTTATACGATAAACGAGGAACACAGCGTTGTGGTTCGCCGTGTAAGTGAGATTATTGAAAGCCTAACCCTACCCCTCACCAACTCGCTAATTCTCCGAAACCTTAATCCCCAAAAGGCCGGCCATGCATTTGTTACTCCTGTGTTATTGCGAATGTCCATGGGCGGCACCGATTGCTTACCATCAGGCATTCTATCTGCTCGTTTACTGACCATAAAAAGACTACTTAAAATGGAAGGACGTAAATATTATTATTACATTAATGAAAATAAATAAATATGATATTCCCTAGACTTTGTTGCAATGTTTGCTCTAAATTCGAATGGCTCACCAGAGAAAATAATAAAATACGTAAGTTATAGTTTCGTCATAATATTTAAAAGCTTTATGACGGTATTTTTATTAGTGATTTTATGGAAATCAATGATTTTCAGATAGTAATGCAATTCGAATGCAGTTCGTTGTATTATGAAAATTCATTTTCGTTTTGAACGTGAGTTTTATTCCTAAGAGGACGACCTAGACATAAAGCAAAGTTGTTACTTTGCTTGCTTCGTAGCAAAACAATAGTTTTCAGTCTTTCCTAACTACATTATCGTTTTTAAATCATTATTATGACTAAGCCCTATTAATTGTCTACCCAATTAAATTAACAGTCGCAACCGACCACATGACTTAACGTTTGTTAATTCCAAACATTATAGTGTTTTTTTACTTCGTTATCGTTTTTAAAATGTTACTTTGGGTAGTCACTCGGGTACTCAGTGTATCGTGTTTCCGTTGACAGAAAAAAACAACACTTTTGAAAACCTGACTAAATTTTTTCTACCTCGTAAAACACGTACCAATATCTAAAAAAGGCAATTTGGCATTTAAATTGGTCATTTTTAATAACGAATCTTAAAGAAATTTAAAAACCACTAAACAGATAGAGTTGCTTGGTCAAATAACGACTGTGTTAGAAGGAAAATAACAATAGAAAAAGCATAAAAGCTCACTAACACAAACAAGTAACCACACAAAACCAATTTCTTCAACAGCACTTCGTTCTATCTATCCATGAAATAACACAATTTGCTCTTTATTCCTGCATTTTTCAATCTTTTGCCCGTGAACAACAGATTTCTCAATTTTATGTGACTGGGTTATAAAACTCGTGAAGACGTGAGGGTAACCGCGCTTCTTATTTGACGGTGCAGTTTATTGCAAGATATTTTTATAGCTTCGTATCAAATAATGTTCTCATTTCAAAGAATTTTGCGTTTTAATAACATTTTGTAGGTTTCACCAGGGATTCTCGCTTTCCTAGGTTGAGCAATCTATACTAATATTATAAAGAGGTAAAATTTGTAAGTTTGTAAGTTTGCTACATACAAACTTACAATTTGTAATCTTTGGAACCGCTGGTCGGATTTCCGAAATTCTTCCACTGATGGAAAGCTACAATGTTACTGAGTGCTATAGGCTATAAAACATTACGCTACGACTAAATGGAACCGAGCAGCAGGCGGAACCGCGCGAGAGTAGCTAGTTTTATAATATTTCTTTAGCGTAACAAAATAAGACTACGTGCCGACTTTTTAAACACTACTTTTTAGATACGAAAATTGTGTCGATTTTTGTTTCATTCCCTTAAAATAAACTGAAAACGGTCATTCATTATAAATTCAATCTCACTTTAAGTAGCGAAAGCCGTAAAAAGTAAAACGATATATAGAAACAACTTTCAGTAGTTATAACAATATTTATTTTAATGTTCAGATAATACAAGGTAAATAATGAATTATAATTATGAGTATCGTGAGTACAAAATGGTAAGTAATTCTTCTAGGGCCTTCCAGAACATTCCAACAGCTTCTAGGTAAAAGCTATGATTAATTGTTCAATTAGCAGTGTTTCCTGATTAATTCTGTACGACAATACGAGAAAGGGCACGCCGACCCAATTTTCAACTCGAAGGCATAATTAGAATAGGTATTTATTCGTTACAACGTGAAACCATGCGCCATGTTGGATCGACGACGCTAGAATTGGCGGGAAATATTAATTCGATGGTTGAAGAAGTAGATTAATTAATAACGTGCTTTGGGAAATATGTGTAGTTAATGTGTTTGCTTGTTTTTCCCTGTGGGGTTTGCATTGGTTTATGATTTTGTTGTTAATAGCAATTATAGAACATATTAGTGATAATCACTGGGGAATTTGTGACTCATAATAAAATAAGGGAATATTTTCATGTAGGTACATAGTATATTTGAAAAAAAAGAAAAAAAAAGCTTCCTTGGCATAGTGTCATAACTTAAAACAGATACATACCACAATACAGCAACGATATAAAAAGTATAGGAATATATGCAATAATATAATACAAAATTTAAAAGATGACCATGACCGAAACATTTTAGAAGATTCTACAGGTGACAGTAAGAAGACATGGACAGCAATAAAAAGCATATGTAACATAAAAAAGGATAAGACAAATAACTTAGAACTACTACATGCATGTCCTGATCCCAAAGACTCTCTAGATAGGGCAAATAATTTTTTCACATCTGTTGGTGAGAACCTTGCTGAAAAAACACTTTCAATTTTTAATAAAACTGAATCCCAACTAGCTGTGCTGACCAGTGAAATATATGACAACTCATCCCCAGTTAACTCATTTTATGCAAATCCAACAGACAGTTTCGAAGTCAATAAGATAATCTCAAATCTAAAAGATGCCTCAGCACCTGGCTGGGATGGCATTCCAAACAAAGTTCTTAAAATAAACAAACTTCATCTTATCCCCCCGATTGTCTATTTGTGCAATTTAAGTATTTCCTCTGGAATAGTGCCAACAACTCTCAAAATGGCGAATGTCTGCCCCATTTTCAAGTCTGGTGATAAGACAGTAGTATCGAATTATCGTCCCATTTCCCTTCTCACGTCGCTGTCTAAAATCCTCGAGAAGATCATGAATACCAGACTACTTAACTACCTTGAAAGGAACGGTATCCTATCAGATAATCAATACGGTTTTCGCAAGAACAGGTCAACAGAAGATGCAGTTACAGATCTAGTAGATTTTGTTGTCACTAAATTAGATGAAGGTTACAAGTGCACTGGAATCTTCCTAGACCTGGCGAAAGCCTTTGATACCGTCTCTAGAAGCATCCTTTTAAAAAAACTTGAAGGCATTGGAATACGTGGCATTGCTCTTGAGTGGTTCCAATCCTACCTTAGCAATCGCACACAAAGATTGATATTAGGTAATAACCACAGTTCTTATAATAACCTTAACTACGGTGTGCCGCAGGGTAGCGTGCTTGGTCCTACTCTTTTCATTATATATATTAATAGCCTTTGCTCATTAACACTCAGTAAGGCAAAAATTTTTGCCTACGCTGATGACACAGCTATAATTTTTTATGATAGGACGTGGGAATCTGTTTACGAGGCGGCTGAGGCTGGCGTAAAGCAGGTTGCACAATGGCTAAATTACAATTTGCTGACACTAAATGTGGAAAAAACGAAAGTTATAAATTTCAGTGTCAGCGCAAGAGACACCTGTCCAGGTCAATTAACTATTACATTGCATTCCTGCCATGGCAGCCCAGACCCCGAATGTTCTTGCTCATGCTTTGAACAGGTAGCTTATATAAAATATCTTGGAGTTCTCATTGATAAAAACCTCACCTGGACAAAGCAAACAGAGCATGTAAGTGGACGTGTTAGAAAACTACTACATATCTTTAAAAGAATGGGCCAGATCGCGAACATAAACATTTTAAAGATGATTTATCACACTCTGTGCGAATCTCTTCTTCTTTATTGTATAACCGCCTGGGGAGTTGCATTAAAGACACATATGATAAAAGTAGAACGTGCACAGCGGGCCATCCTTAAGGTAGCTTATAAAAAACCAAGGCGATTCCCAACGAATAGCCTATATAAAGAGACTGGCGCAATGCGCGTACGACAGATATATATTATGGCCGTAGTTATGAAATTCCATAAAGAGGCTTTGGTCAAAGTGGAATCCAAAGCATATTCACAGAGGAAACCTAAATGGCGTAAACCAAAATGTAGACTTGGTTTTGGAAAAAGGTGTTTTCACCATATGGGTCCATTCCTTTATAATAAACTCAACAACAAACTTAATTTATTACCTATGACGAGATTCAAATGTAAAACTCACATCAAAAATTACATAAAAAGTTTGGATTATGATGACACAGAAAAATTACTAACTGATACTTTTTAAAATTTATATTATTGGAAACATTACATGAGCGCACACAATTACATACATACATCATAACACACACACATACTCACATACTCACACACATACACCCCCTCACACACACACACTCTCACCTTCACACACACACCACACTATTTCTTACCTTCGCACACTCTCACTGCAAGATGCCATATAATACTTATTTAACTTTTCTTCTGTATTATCTTTATATTATCTATTTTGTATTTGTGAACCAAGATGAAAGAGACTGGCCTCCACGACACAGGGAATCCTAGTGTGGAGACCAGTGATTTAATTGATGTAACTGTGTTTCTTTTCTGAACAATAAAAGATTATTATTATAAAAAAATGTTTTACGTGCCCATTATGCATCATGTCACTGGTTTTAAAAATTTGATTTGATTTGAGATTGTGAAATCTTACAAAAAGTCCCCGACCCACAACAACACGTTAACAGTTTAATATATTATTATACTAATACAATCACATGATTTGATTCATTCATTCATCAGTCAGATAATAACATTAATTCGCCACTATCAACGAAACGATACCGTACAGTTTTTTCAACAGACCCGCTAAGAAGTAATTTTTTTTCCAGCGTCTGCGTTCCCTCAAAGGTAAGCGTGTTCCATCGTAGGTCGCATCATGGCGTACCATCAGGCAAGATAACGGTCAAATACAAAGGCTATACTTTTCCAAAAAAAAGCCATGAAACATTTCACAAATTTTCAATGCCACACCACAGACGCCTGAAATAGATCTGTCAACAACACGAGCCAAACACGAGAACATGTTCGTCTAATAAATTCTAAACGTGTGGCTAATGTTTTGAACATGTCGAGACGTGTCAGACATGTTGCAACAGCTGCATGAGGGAGAAACTTTTCCGTTATGACGTCACGTCATGAATGTTCAGAGTTGCGCGATAGGCGTTTTGTTATTGTGTGGAATAAAGGGTTTTGACCTTGGAAATTGTGTTCTGCTTGCTATGATATTCAAATTGAAAATTTGAGTTTACTAATTTTATAAAGGAAGAAGAAAATAATCTGTATGTGAAACTGATTGAAAAAGTGTAAGTAGCCATGGAGCTCTTTACTCTTTTTTCTCTATCAAAATTTACACTTTATCTGTCTTTCTCTCTCTCTCTCTTTCTCTCTGTGTTTTCATATGTCTGACCAGGTGTTATCAATAAATCAATTACAAAGTTTCTTTTACTGTATGGGCAAACATTCCATGTATAAAAATACATTCGTTTGTTTATAGGCAAATAAAAACATAAACAAAGAGTATGTAGTAAAAATGACATGTCAAAACTCATTTAAAGAACTTAACTGACACAATAACCTCAAAAATGTATGAAACTGCATGGTAGACAATTCTAAGTAACACGTACTGGTACAAATATGAGTATTATAGCTTGAAGCCACGTGTGTTAGTTTAAACACCAAAGCTGCGAATAATTAATAATCATGTTGGTCAAATATTAACTCGTTTACTACAAACTGTAATTAGCTCACATACTCTCTGTATTAAACTGTACAATATTTGCTTTTAAAATAATGTTTTTAGTATTTGAGAAACAGCTCCATGTACTGGAGGGTATTATAATTACATCTTGTTCCAGAACTTAACCTGAAATAAGATTAGTGCCAAACTCTACTGCAGCGCCATCTACTAAACTAAGTTAGACGTTGAAACTAAATCTTTTAAACTTCATTTACCCTGTAATATTTATAATATTATGTTACTTATAAATAATCATTATCAATTAGAATCTAGTGTTCATTTTTAACGGTTTACATTTTATTGAAACAAATTTTTCAATAATCCTGTCCTTCTTGAAAATTTTATTCATAATATTCTGATCAAAATATCACCATTTAGATAGACTGTTAATACAAACAAGTTGATTCGATAAGTCGGTACGTTCGTTAAGGAATAGGAATATTAAATATTTGGACGGGAACCTTGTCTTGTCTCCGGCAGCGCTTTTAATTCAATAATAACGTTGTGTTTCATTTTTACTTTCAAAATTGCAGATATAAAACATATTTGCTTCATTATTGTACATATTTGGAATAGCAATTTGTTTTACAATCTGTTTATTTTTGTTAAATTAATCAAGTCTGATCACTACACTATGTTGTCCTACATCTGATTCTAAAATAGTATAGTATTCTAAAATAGTTTCTTCTTTTTTATCGTCATTGTCATACTCTTAGTCTTGATTGCCATTAGGTACATCAACATCATACAAGTTTAGCATTACGTCTCGAGGCTCCACAGCGTCTTGTTTGTACAAGTCATTATTCCAAAATATGCAACAAATATGTTATTAATAACCTAATCATTAGAAACTGTTATCTTCAGCAAATATTTGTCGTGTTATCTTCTTAAATTTGAATTTCTCAAAACCATATACGGGATCCCTTACCTCGTCATCTTTGACAGTCCTAAAATTAACAATATAATTAAAGAAGAAATTAATCTAAAATGTTAATCTTGTATAAATATAAAATTGCCCATCTTTAAAGATTTTAAAAGTAAACATTGATATTTTCAAACCTTGAAATATATTTAAACTTCGGCTACATAGCCTCGGGGTCATTATTGATTTGGACTAAAATAGATTTGGCCGAAACACTGGCTAGTAAATCGAGAACTTACCTTTAGAAAGGTTATGAAATATTTTAAAGATGTTATTGTAAGACTGCCTACGTTTTTGGAAATAATAGGCCTAACTAACACTACTGCCAAAATTTTAGACTGTTCACTTTTTTATGCGATGGGTCTGCCAACACAGGGTTATATATACCTGATGTTAAGCAATCGACATTGCGCATAAACACCCATAACACCATAACGAGTAAAGAGAGATGGGGATAAGGGCAAGGATTGGAGATCCCGGTCACCTCACTCATACGACGAAATACAACGTTGTAGTCATTTCACGTTGGTTTTCTGAAAGGCCGTAATATAATTCTGATTCGTGCCGAAGTTTGGCTCTCCCACACTTAAGTAAAATCAAAATGTAACACATTCTCTCACTATACCCACCATTTTAATTATACATATTCTTATTCAACGGTTTAATTCTGAACCCTATAATTCTCAGAGCCCCTAATAAACAAAGCACAGATTTAATACAATTATCTTAAGCCCGGCTCTCACATGTTGACCAGGTACTGACATGACATTTCACTTCATATGGCTTCACACAACTAAATCAAGTTGGGAGGCACATTGTTGTACGTGTTTTAAAAAATCTAGCTACATTAGAATTCATAATGAGATCTTTTCTAAATAATTGAAATACAATAAAGCAATTATTTATTTGTTGAAAGTAAGGCTCTAGGCATTGCTTTGGCACGAATATATTGGCTCAACCACGTGATACCACTGCCTCACTGAGAACCTTCGTGAAACACCACAGCATTGTTTTTCCGTGTGACTGAAGTGATGCCTTCCCCAGCCGGGGTTGCAGGGTAAGCGCAATGAGGCACCGCAACCTTGGTCTAGAGCAGGAGAAGGAACGGGATGTTTTTAGTCTGTAAGAGTCTTACACTTCCTCCCGCCCCATCCTGGGCGAGAAAAGTAATTTGATGATTTTCCCCTCATAAAAAAATGCCCCTCTAAATATCTACTCAATCTCTAAACCTTGGAAATCCTGATCCCCAAAAGGCCGGTAACGCAATTCTAATTAATACCTGATGGCGTCCAAGAGCGACCCTGATCGCTTACCATCAGATATTCGTAGACGAATTCGCCGTACTACTAATAATTTTGAGAAAATAGGTCATATATGAAATTTTTACAGCTCAATTCCAAACCATAAAATTCTCACAGCCCTTTATGAACAAAGCAAATGTTTAATACAATAATCTAAAGCCGTGTTCTCACGTGTTATTACAACAGGTTCTGACGTGACGTCTTACTTCATACATGTGATGGTTAAGAAAAGTGACGGCTTAACGTGCCCTACTAAACCGTATCTACGTACAATGTCTGAAACAATTTCTGCCTTGAAAGATATGATTTTAAATCATAAAGTTTTAGTAAGGGAATATCAAAAAGCAGACTTATTTCAAGGCTATAAAACATTAATAGAACCATATATCTGGTTCTACTGAGGTACGTGCGCCTCAAAGAGCATATTTTAGACTACCACAGCGGGTCAAGCGCAATAAGCTGGGTTTGCGCGGCCTCAGTCTAGAGCAGGAGAACGAATAGGGGGAAGGGGGGGAGGTTTTCCAGCAAGAGTCTGACACTCTCTCTCGCTTTCACCTGGGTGGGAAAAGTCGTTTGATGATTTTACCCATACAAGAACAAAAAAATATAAAAAGGACAAACAAGGATTTGTTTT
Source organism: Spodoptera exigua (assembly GCA_902829305.4). Taxonomy (NCBI): domain Eukaryota; kingdom Metazoa; phylum Arthropoda; class Insecta; order Lepidoptera; family Noctuidae; genus Spodoptera; species Spodoptera exigua. The sequence continues at coordinate 6,521,488 of LR824624.2, forward strand.
AGCGTATGAGACAGTTACCATACACCACCGAACTTGTTATTAAATAACATGCAGCTACTAAGGATTACAAAAACCAAAAGACAGTAGTTGTTCTGGATCTGGATAAGTGCGTTTGAGTATTTTTGCGTTTATAAACCTATTAATTTAAAGCATATTTGAAGGGTCAGAAATAAAAGCTATTTCGAAAATTTGAGAAAATATAATTAGGTTAGTATACCTATAACCTGAATATACTGAGCATTTGCATATACTGCCATTACTTGTTGTTTTTATTGTGGTCCCATAGTATAAATAACATACAATTAAAATTAGTTTAAAAATATAACTAATTGATTGCTGTGCTAGAGACAAATTTAGATTCTATATTACAGTGCGTTGACGTTAAACAGTCTATTGTGTTATACGACAAACAAATCCTTTTACCCACACCTTGTACCAAACCCTTACCAATCAACAACATAGCTGTAAATCCGGATTTCCATCAATCCGTCAACACAGTACGCGGAGGCGACAGCCCTAGAAACCGCGTTAAACACAACCCTACGTGACTCGCGACCGCCTGTACCAGCCAATTAAACCCGGCTTACCTGTGGGTTACCATGGCAACGGAGTAATAGATTTTCACTAAACCTAGCTGGAATTTTCAGTGCTTTCCTTGTTAAATTGCAATTAAACTTTGCTCATTTCTTGTTTGAGGCTGACAGCCTTTCATACTTTTACGGAATGCAATTGCAGGTAGAAGGGAAATGCTAAGTCTTTTGTTCTTTTTAGGCTTGATATTTTTGTTTTAATGCCATATTTTACTCTGTTACAAACAAAATAATATTGTATTCAGGTTTGCCCAAAACTACGTGCACATTAAGTAAAATTTATGGCACCCAGACCCGGAACAACAGTTTGTGGAACACACAAAGAGTTGTTCCGTATGGGAATCGAACTAACCACAAAATAAAATAAATTTTGCCGAAAATAAGACAATAATAATTCGTACATAATCTGATTTAAAATCAAAACAAAATGCAATCGGACTTTGTAACTCACATTAAAAATAAATCCCATTGTGGAGCTTCGTTGATTGTTGAACCATGTAGGTTACCAATTCGAACATAAACACAGGGATATTTTTTTATTTGGTTTGTCTATCTAGGATAATCTCCAGAACGGCTGAACTGATAAAGAGCATGTACTATAAATTTTTTATAATACCTTCTTATTAAACTCTTATAATATATGACCTAGATTATCTATACCATTATACACGATTTTTAGATGGTGTCATTGCTATCATTGTTAAAGTTCTTAACGATTCCAGAATCAATACATACATATTTAAACCCTTTGTTTATACAACTTCCTCTTTTCCAGGTCCGGATATTGAAGTGAATACGTCGTGCTCAGCAGTCTCAGATTCGACAACTACACCAACAAAACAGGCAAGTACTGATAAAATATATTAATAATTGATAAAATCAGACAAGCCTCGCTTTTCGTACCTATTTCTGGCACGTAAAGAAAATTCATGAATACGAAAATTTTCTACAACGGAATTTCATTTCAAAAATGTTCTCTATATTCTCATTGGAACGACCCGTTCTATTTATTAGAATTACTTTTTTTTTAAAATAAAAATTGTTCGTATTCACACCTATATACTTCCACACACGAAGTAATATCGTTTTGACTGTAACGTCGATGTTGATCTTCTTGAAGTCTGTAACAAGATATTGGTGTCTCGCTTCTTCTCATTGATTCGAAGTTATTTGCATCCTACTCATTCAATAAAGTGCTGACTTCAGAGGGATCAAGATAAATTGGTTAGCAACAAAAGCGCGTAGACAAACTGACAAACCGTAATAAAAATGAAGTATAAAACTAAAATACCATTGGAAATGGGTTATTTTTTACTGATATTCGAGAAAAACTGATGATATAAAAAAGGACCGTTATTATTTCTTTCACAGAATACCAACGTTTCATTAGCCAGGTTTTTCGTAGAAAAAAGTATATAGCCTTCTTATCAATTTTACCTTTTATCTATCGAAACCAATTAAAGTTTCGTTCTTAAATATTTGAAATAAAATATGTTGGCTATGTCGGTAGGTACCTATTTTAAAAAGATAATAGCTAAAAGCAATTTAATGTTCTTGTAGTTAAAGTATAAAACTGGATTTTTAGGTCATTTTCCTTAGTTTGATTCTAAGAAAAATCTGAGAGGCTCGTATAGTCTAATGGGTTTCTACCTGTGAATAAGAAATGGAGTAATAGCAGTACTAACATTTTGAAATGGATGTAAGCAGAAACTAAAGAACGAAACAAACCATCTTATACTAACTATGTATTGGGCCTTTTTTGAGGGGGTATAATCATAAAATGGCTTATCTTGCCTCGCCCTGACTATAAACCATTCAGTTCCTTCTCTTTCTCCAGTCCAAGGTTGCCGTACATAATTACGCTTGCAGCCGCAACCCCGGCTTAACACCAGCCTTTTTAGCTTTTAATAAAATTCTGAGTACTGTGATTTTTGTAGAGGAATGCAATAGTAAAATAAACTTTGACTTCACTTGCAAAATGAGTTGGTAAGCGCATAACTCAAAAACGTGTAGACCATATAATATTTTGTCAATTCTTGTCTTTTTCTTGACTTCGTTACTGTCAGGAGAAAGTTTTAGAAAAGTTGAAAGGCAAAATAGGAAAGTAGCAACCGATGAAATAGTTGGATATTCGTACAAAACTGGGACGGGACTCTATCAGTATGATCGAGAAATACTGCTAGCGTACCGTCTATCCCCGTCGTCCCCTATTCGAACCTTTCATATATCGACCATCACAAAAGTATATTACAAATGCCCGTCACTTACGCATAAAACCTACTGGTCCTTAAAGGTAGGAAATATCAACAATAGGGAGCGGATTATCATTGTATTCGTTGACAATAAATCGTTGGCTTGTCACAACCTTCGAACTGACCCAATCTTTACCCACGTATTTATTATTATCCCTAATTTGGCAGAACTCCAACTGTTAATGACAATATTGGCTAAACTATTCTTTCCTACAATTATCACTCTCGTCTTGGATAATATTTTTATAGATAACGCTTAGCGATTAATAGATTAATTAGTTTATTTTTGTGGTAATAGGCTCTACTGGTAATGCTTTTTTAATGATAAGAAGTTGGTCCAGTTTAATACAATTTTTTTTATTAATCACAAAATTTGTTGTGGGATAGCTATGCATTGGCACGAATGACACGGCTAAACCGGAGTGATACCACGGCGTGACACAACCATAGCGTAGTGTTTCACCGTATAAGTTATGTTATCGGAGGCCCAAGCCCCAATCCCTAAATCTCCGAAACCTGAATTCCTAAAAAGCCCGGGAATGCAGTCGTTATAACTCCGATGTAGCGGTTATCTATGGGCGATGCCAATTTCTTATCATCAGTAATGTGTATGCTCGTTTGCCAACCTAAAAAAAATAATAACTTATTAACTGTTAGTAACAATTTAATTTTAATAAACTATAACAAAATAATAATTAAGTTCCTATATTTCATCCTTTATTTCCTTCATTGAACGATGTTACGAGGAAAAAAAATTTAAAAAAGATAATCAAAACAAATGCTGTTTTATTACCTACAAAGAGCTATTATTAGACTGTGATATCAAACATACTTAATACTAAGCTACAGATACTAGACAATAACGTCATTTTATTTTTTTATTATGACGTCGGTAATCATGTATAAGCAACAAAGTACTCTGTAAGAGTCTGAGCCTAGGCTAGAGACGCCATTTGACGATTTTCCTCTCTCAAAAAAAGCGGGAATGTTTAGTTGGCGTTAGGTTTCCAAACATATAATGTATGTACCATGTCTGTTGTAATGTAAGGTTTTTAGTCAGTAGGAGTCTGAACCTCTCTCTTGCTTCCCCCTGGGTGGGAAAAGCCATTTGATGACTTTCTAAAATGAAGCTGAAATTTTAAGTCCCGTGTGTAATGCAAGCGCAATATTTTACCGTGGTGTGTGGGAGAGCCAAGCTACGGCATGAATGGGTCGGCTTGACCGGAGTGATACCACGACCTCACAAAAAACGGCGTGAAACAATCATAACGTTCTGTTTCGCTGTGTGAGTAAGGTTATCGAAGGCCCAATCCCTCCCCCTTCCCCTAATCCTTAAATATCCGAAACCCTTATCCTTAACAGGCTGGCAACGCATTCGTAAATGTTTTGGAGTTGCATTTCATTCACTCGTCTGCCGACCTAGAATACTATACAATAAAAAATGTCACCTTGGTTGTGCCTCACCCCTCCCAATCTCCCCCAAGGAAGAAAAAACCATTTAATGATATTCCTTCCACAAAAAAAGTACCTGGTCAGGTCCGTTCATGGTGTTATGTATTAATGTCTTTTATCAATAGATTTCAGTATAGAACAAATGAAAATCCAAGTCAATAGAGTATATTTTTCTGTAACACATCTTTGAATCTCCATTTTTTTCTATAAATAAAACCTTATTCGAATAATATTTGATGTAGTCATTCGTAGAGTTGGGTTCTCATAATTATACCTACATAAATCGGGGTACCTACCAATATCTTATAATGCTCGTGTGAACTTTATAGACACATTGACTTCTATATTTTTCCCGTAGTTCAATAATGTATATAGATACTTGAATTGTATTTAGGACTTTGATTAGGTATATCACTTTCATAGTATAAAACAAAGTCGCTTCCTCGAACCTATGTGAGCTTAAATCTTTAAAACTATGCAACGGATTTTGATACGGTTTTTTTTATACATAGTGTGATTGAAGAACAAGTTTTTTATGTATTATCATAGCCATGAAATGGGGGTGAAAATTGATATTATTATCAGCATTTTACCCCTGCCAAGTTGGGGCGAGTCGCTAGTAACTTATAATGTATGTATCTTATAATCAAAATTAAATTAAAATTTTAGCTGATATAAACTAGTATTACAATTGCGAAAGTAGCTCTGGCTGTCTGTCTGTCTTTTCTTCACGCCTAAACTTCTGAACCGATTTCTGTGAAATTTGGTACAGACGTAGTTTGGAACTCGGGAAAGGTCATAGGATAGTTTTTTTTACCAAAAATCTGCAGGAAGTCACTATTCCACGCGAACGGAGTCGCGGGCAAAAGGTAGTTGGTACATAAATAGAGATTTGAGGATAGAGCATTGGGGGGGAGAGGATTGGGACTTGTTGAGCCATTATCTTAAAAAGGTTATATTTAGGGAAATAACTAGTTTCTATTATGAAATAAAAAATGACAAACATTTTAGTTCCACAGCCATTATAGCCATGACAATAGCACCTACGTAAATTCCATTAGGCGAAGTATGCAAGTCATTTGAAAGGTCAAAAAGGTTTCATGCGCTCATTTTATTTAAAAACTGGCCATATTTGGGCTAAAAGTGTTCGCGAGTATACGAAAGCCCTATAATAATAACAGAATAATATTAAAAAATTTTGTTCGGTCATTTGAATTGTGTTCTGTGTCTTTATGAATATAAAGTGACTCGATTTATTTTATTCTGCTTTATTCGAATATTTAAACAGTGCATAAATATTATTTTTTCGTTTGTTATTTTATGTCATTAGCAAATGTTTGACATTAAAAAAAATGTCAGCTCCTTTTTTAATAAGACTTCGAAACTTCGATTGATTTATTTTGAATGTTCCATTCTTCGTAAATATTAATTAATGAGACTCAAAAAATGTATAGGTACTATTACTACTTGGATATACCACTACGTCCAAGAAATTTCTGAGGAGGGAAAAATATCAAATATTTGAGTGGGAGACTGAGTAAAAACCACCATTCTTTCTCCTGATATTTATCTAAAAGGCGAAAAATTAAAAATAACTATTATCATTTCTTCCACTACGTAGCTACCATTAAAAAAATGGGGTACTAATAAAAATTTTCAAAGAAACATTGCCTCACAATAGGATTTTCTTTGCCGTGGGTGCGTACAAACATACAATTTCACATACACATCACACCAATCTGTGGTCCAAATCACACAAAACAGTTTTTCCACGAAGAAATTTAAACCGCGACCCATTGCACTACAATCGGTTGTACAGCCACCACGTCAACTGTGACATAGAGCTGATTTTTCAATGGTTAGATAAAAAATACCTGGGGAATAATTATGATGCTCTCGCATCAGAATGTTTGTATAAGACAGTGACAGCAACAACTTTATTCCTCAGATAACATTTATCTGACTATTGAAAAATCAGCCCGCAGGATTATAAAGCGTGCGCCTCAAAAGATAAGGTTCCAATTGATAAACAATAACATTTACACTACCAAACTTAGATACGTCTTAGATCTAAAATTTACAGCAATGTAAACTTTGTTACAAAGCCTCAAAAGCCTTTGCCTTGAATTTTGATTAGGTTATGGCTTCATTCGAAGTCGGGTAAGCTTGAGCTTGGTAGGCATGTCACAAACGATTTATATGCCAAAGATTTGTTGCGGCTTTTGGTTGTGGAAACAAGCCAAATATATGCCTCAAGTGTGTTTGACACGTTATCTATTACTGATGTAGTTGGGTTATATATGTAGCGGCTATATTTATATAAAGGGTGTATTTCAATTAGAATAGATTTAATACTTGACTTGTTCCAAGTCACAAAAAGACTATTTTAATTACTTTACGAACTGACTAGCCATGTATGAATGCCCTCAAGGTATTCTATGATTAAGTATGTAATAATTAAACTCCGAGTAACGTTTTATCTTGAACAATAAAAAAAATGAGAAAGAAAGAAAGGAAAACCATTTATTTTTGCGCAAAAAATGCATAAACTTTAAAACTTAAACAAAACATTCATATAGAAAGCAAAGATTTTTAGAAAAATATAACAGATGTAATGAGGAAAATATGAGGAGTCATACGCTTCGCGGATACGTCATGCAGTCGACTGAATGTCGTAAAAGCCGTTATTTTAAATTAATATAGTTTAAAAGGTTATAATTGGATTTGGTTGTTGTACCTTCTTATTTGATAAGTCTAAAAGTTTTTAAAGAAGAATCATTATTATACTATGGTTCTTTTTTGTCCCATTCCACTATTCGTCACACAAAATTTTGTCGTCGTTTAGTGACAATAAAGTTTCTATGTTATTTTTTTTTCGAATGAATCAACGCAGATTACCTAGCTTCATTAATTTGACAGATAAGGTAAGGTTTAATTTGCATAAAAAACATGCACACAATAGTACTTAATTCTTCAACAAAAACACTTGATTCCGGTATACATATTTGAAGCATAAATAAAACAAATGAATTGAAGGTATCCTAGTCTTTACGTTAAATTAATATTCAAAATCTGAAAAGAAAAAGGAAAAGAAAAGTAGGTTTATCAGCTGAACCACGTAACTGTTTGGCAAGATAACTCGATTAGTTTCAAGCCACGCAAGGGGTTAATATTCATGTGCAGCAATGCTCGTAAGTAATTCGATAAACTTATTTAATTAACTAGCCGCCCACATGGTTTGCCACGGGTAATATAGAAACAATTTTAAAGTATTTTTGTTGCACATACATTCCGCATTTTATTTTTTCATGTTCTCGTGTGGATTTAAAAGGGCATTTTAAAAATGAAAAATTTGGTTTCGATCCTATGAACCTTAAAACAAAAATAACGTTTCTCTTTAAAATTCAAGAAAAAGGTCAATCCACTGACCACGTTTAAAATAAAAAAGAAAAATGTTCGAAAACATTCCATAAGAACTTATTAGGGACAATTTCCCAAGTTACACACAACTTGATCTTTACACACTTACAATCTAGATGCGTCATTACCCATTATGATATTGGCCGAACCCTAATACAGTGTCATACACAGAGTACATAGGCACATTTTGTTTGATGAATTATTATTTGACATGTTTATCGAAACAATCAATTAATGTAATATATTGTTCACTATCAGCCTATACGTACCCACTACTGGCAAAAGTATCTTTCGAACTAACTTGCTGTAGTCCTGCAGCGGAAAGGAAGCACAGGAACCTGGGTGTCTTCAAGGTCCTATTGAATGGGTTGCTAATAAGTAAGCGTTCTTCATCGTAGGTCGCATTATCTCTTACCGATAGTGGCTATGTGCCTACCCATTGCGAATTAAAAAAAACGACCTACTAAATATGGTAAAATTTTGTTAATTGAATTAAGACTTCCTGATATTGTTCTAACTTCCTATTAAGAACAATTTGAGCGACATATCAATGATTCGAAGAAAAATAAATTAAAATAAAACGTACTTATTAGGTAGGTACAATGTAATAACAAGTTACATTTTCAATTTATATTAAAGATTTAATTTGAAACACGTGTCGAGAATTATAAGCTTTCCTTTTCTAATAATAACAACATAAGAACGGCTCTGTAACTAAAAGAGCTTATTTCTTCTCAACCTTAAATTTAAACCAAGTGATGCTTTACTTGGACATGAAAGGTACAAAGTATAGACAAAAGTTTTTGAAAGGAATTTAAACCTTAACTGTAATACGGTCACATAAACTTTGAATAAACATTTGAATAAACAGACGATATTTTGCAAATAACATTCTAATCCCACATTAAAGTAAGAACGAAATCTCGTTTGAAAACACAAGTACACACAGTTGAAAAGCAATAATTTTAAAATATACTTAAGATATTGTTTTCCGTGTTTTTTGTGAGTGGAAAATCATCAAATAACTTTTTTCGTCCAGAGTGAGAAGAGAGGGAGTGTCTGACTCTTATTGACTAAAGAACCCCCGTTCCTTCTCCTGCTCTAGGCCAAGGCTGAGGTACCTTGATGCGCTTGACACGGGACCCCGGCCCTCCCTGTGGCGGTCTATTGGCTCTTTGAGGCCTCTTTAAGGCGAGTTTCAGATCCCTTTTTTGTGAGGGGAAAATCATCCAGTGACCTCTCCCGCCCAGGGTCTGGCGGGAGGGAGTGTCAGACTCTTACTGACTAACCTGGCTGAGCATCAGCCCTGTAGGGCCCCGTCTGTGGTGGTCTATTGGCTCTTTGAGGCGCGCGCGGAAGGCTGCGCGCCGTACGCTCGGGTGTAGTTCTGGTCGGGCGCCGAGCTACCCTTACTCGCCGAGCTACCCTTACTCGCCGGAGATCCAAATGCCTAAGGACCTAATTAAACAATGTCGCTACGTTTTCGCCTATTTCCAGAATGACACAACTCGTTCAAATCTTAACCATTTTTTTTTTGTCTGAACTCATTTTAAATTGCGACCCATTCTTTTTTCAAATATATTTGTGGCTGATGTCAACAATTGTTTTTATTTCACAATAAAAATAAAAAATAAACTTAAATCGAACCTACGTTTATACCACAATCTAAAGCAACCACGATACCAAAAAAAGAACAAACAAACTAGAAAAAAAAACATCAGCAAATAAAACCCGAATTTAACGTACCATTTCGGTAAAAGGAACACGGAAATCCCAAAGAGTTTTCCGTGTGTACAAACTATTTATAAAGCTGAAAGCCTTCATAAATTCAAATCAAGTGCTAAATCTATGTACTGGTAATTACTGGTAGTAAATCCCACACGTTTTAAAACGGTAAAACGGTAAAACCGAGGAACACTGTTGGAATTTACCGTGGTAACTTCTATTTAACGGCAGATTTACAGCTCGCCAAGTGCTAGTCAGCCTGACCGTTTGAGACGGCGACGACCGCTTTATAAATGCGTTTGCTTTCGAATTTTTATCCTTCTGACCTGTTGATAAGACTAATTAGCTACTTGATTAAGTGAAAAGTAATGTGTTTCGACTTTTCAATGCAATAAATGTGAAGAAACGCACTATGAATCCTATTTTCAAGGAGTTAAAGATTACTTATAATATTATTACTAAAGTCTATAAAATATCTTTAGATAATAACCTGGAGTAAGAACCACAGCTTCACACGAATCTGGCGTGAAACAACGAGTTTTTATGTGTGGTGTCCCTTTCCCAATTTTCCAATCCTTAAATATCTAACAACCTGCCAATAAAGATCCGCAATGTATTTTTGAGTTCCTGGAGTTGTGGGTGCTCTTCAGTGGGGTGATTGCTTACTTTCAGGTGATAAGTCTAGTTGACTGGCGCCCTATGCCATAAAAAAGAATAACTCTAAACAATTATCAATTATTTTTCGTTGTGCTAAAGGTTTCCATTCTGATCTAATAGATCACGCGTAAGCAATGAGAACCGCCCATGGATACCACTTAACCAGAAGAGTGGCAAGTTCTCCACCGACCTTCTGGGAATTAGGAACTTGAGGATTTGTATTTTTATAACAAAGTATACAAAACAACAAATTCGTATCACATTAAAAATTTTATAGCTAAGACAAAATTTTATACTCGCCAGCTCAACGTGGACAGAACAATAATAAAACTTTAATCTACTAAAACAAAACCTCTGTAATACGTTGTATTTTATTGTTGCAGACATTACAATGAGATTTATAAGCCTTTACTTGACTAGATAAGTACAATGTAAGGAGTAATTTCGAGGTATAATAATTGACTTGGAACTGATGCAGTGTCGTCAATAAAAGTCGGATTACGTGATTGCATTTGTTGATGGATTTAATCTTACAAATGGATTAAAAAAAATCTTGTAGTAATCTAACATTATTTTACGGGTTCTTGTTTTATAATGATGTAGTAAGATTTGTCTAAAGTAAACCTTTACCATTTACACAATTGAATAAGCTTTATGATGTAGTAATGTGAAAGTACAAGACTTACAGTAAATATAATATTTTTACTAATTTCTTTCTTTCAGATTTTGATAATTACAATATTTTATTACCCATACTGAAAATCTCCATGTTGTCAATTTTTAAAAACATATAAATAGTAATGTATAATAATAATAATCGAAAAGGAATGTTAGTATTCTTTGTACTTTCCAATTAGTGATAGGGAGATACTATTAAAATAATTGAATAATAAATAAAGAAAAAGAAAAATGGAATACGCCAAAACAAAGAAGCAAAAACAAAACGAAACTAACTAAATAAAACTAGCACAACAAACAAAATATAATAATTATGTATCTTTTAAAATGCATAAAATCTGACGTGTGTTGTTTCTGCGCAAGGCTTCGGGACCTCCCTAGAGGGCTCTGCAATTCGTCGCGTCATGTTATGTCGACAACATACATTATTAGTGTGCTGACATGACACGTTTCTCTGTCGTGGTTAGAATTAATCTGTTATTATTTTTAATGATGCCACCATGGTACCATGAGATATGAGACAGGAAGGGCATGATGACAATATCAAGTGGTTTCGTTATAAATACAAACACAAAAAGCAAAATAGTTTTTGGTTCAAAAAGGTTGCATCGATAATTTCTGTGTTTGAAGCTGCTATACAGCCCCGTTCTTCCATAGCTAAGCAAAACAAAATGACATGAGCTAAACTAGGTTCTACAGATAGGTACTTACTAAACTTATTTTTGTTTATGTGTGTGTAAAAATAATCGACTCTTTGAAAGAAAAACAAGAATTTTCCGTTGTTGTCGTTTAAAAAAATGGATCTTAAGGAATATTATTGATAACAAATTCATTTCCAAAATCAAACATAATATTTTATGTTGTAATTGACAACTGCTTAATTTAGGACAAAAATGTGCAAGACAAATCACTGTCCTTTTTTTGCTTACACACACGTATATTAAGGTAAAAAACGTTCGATGAAAGACACAGAAATCTCTCCTAATTTTTTTGAGGAAAACGCCGTCGTTTCTATATTATATGCCATAATATGTCGATTCCGATTCCGCGTTGAAGATGATAAAAAATCTACTGTAGATCTATATATTATTCATAAACACAAAACATAGTTCAGGATCATATATTACTGCGCGGAACGATGATATATGTACCAAAGGTAATATAATATTCTGTTATATATACTACACATTATATATTCCTCTCTTAGTTCCATCCAACCATTTGTTATAGGTAAACGGGAGACGACTCAAGTGCAAGCGTACCATACATCGTCGATATTGCAATTATCTACAATATATGGGATAGAATATTGATGTTTAGAAGCGTTAAGGGGAATTGGAAACTCATTTTGATACCAAATCTTTTCATTACTATATTTATTTATAATCTTTAATTGTAAGAGGATATAATATATATGAGATTTTTCTTTATAAATAACATATCTCCTATTTGCATAATGACATTAAAATTTTTGGAAACAGAAATAGCGATACATTATCTTAACAAAACAGCCTAAAAGTGTTATTTTTAGCAAAAATGTCACACATTATGAATGATGATAGATTGCTTCGTGTCGTGACGTCACTTTACACAAAACATGGCCGACTAGAGTGACAAGTGCTAAGCATGTTGAGTGACATTTTGTAAATCGTTTGCTTATTTCGCTTGGATAGCAAAATAATAATAATAATAAACTACAATGCTTTTAACACATTACGACGAAATTAAGTTAATAGTAACATTTAGCGTTAGAATTATTAAATTCTGAATGGCTTTCACGTGATTTTGTGATACAAAATGTAGTGTAATTACATAACATGATAATTTTTATGTTATAGGCAAATTGGAACATTGATTTAACCATTTGTTCCTTTTCTTCTTCTCTAACAATAATATCTTCTTATATATTTGGTGGCTTGAGCTACGACAGTCATTCATATCCCTGAGACGCACTAGACATCAGTGTCTCGGTGTATTATGGCTGTATCAACTGTAAATCTAGGCTTACAGGAATTGCATCTTGAGCCATTTCAAAGAGCCATTATAGATGGGGTCACTACAGATGGGGCCCAATAGGGTCGATATTTAGCCGGGGTTGCGGGGCAATTGCAATAAAGTACCCCAGTCTCTCTTTAAAGAAAATGGGGGTTGACCGCCTCGTCGGGCACCTGTCTGGAAGGGGGCCGGATTTAGCGGACGGCCAGTTCGGCTTCCGCAGAGGGCGCTCCACGGTGGACGCCATCATGCGCGTGAGGGACCTCACGACGGGGACTGCGTTGGCCAGGGGGCGAGTCGTCGTGGCGGTGTCTCTGGACATCGCCAACGCCTTCAATTCGTTGCCCTGGAGCTGCATTCTGGAGGCACTCCGGTATCACCGGGTGCCTGCCTATCTCCGTCGTGTAGTCGAGGCTTACTTGACGGACAGATGTGTCATCTACCCCGGTCACCGGGGCGTGTGGAATCGGCGAGAGGTGTCGCGCGGTGTTCCACAGGGATCGGTCCTGGGACCTCTCCTGTGGAACATCGGGTACGATTGGGTGCTACGCACCGACCTCCCGAGCGGCGTCAGCATTGTTTGTTATGCTGACGACACGCTGGTGCTGGCGAATGGGAGGTCACATCAGGCGGCGGCCGACCTGATGTCGCAAGCGGTCGCGACAGTCGTTGCAAGGATCCGGCAGTTGGGACTCGAGGTGGCGCTTCACAAATCCGAGACCATGTGTTTTTATGGCCGTCGGAACGCGCCACCTCCAGATGGGTCCCAAATAATGGCAGGAGGAGTTACCATCGGCGTCGAGTCGGCGATGAAGTACCTGGGTCTCGTCCTCGACAGCCGATGGAATTTCACGGAGCATTTTCGTCGTTTGGCTCCTAAGTTGGAACGGTCTGGGGCCGCGCTCAAGCGGCTCCTTCCCAACCTCGGGGGGCCAAACGCCTCCTGCCGGAGGTTGTACATGGGGATTGTGCGATCCATGGCCCTCTACGGTGCCCCTGTGTGGGCGCCGGATTTGAAGCGGCGGCCGGCTCGTACGCTGGTCGCGTCCCAGAGGGTCATGGCTATCCGAATAATCCGCGGATATCGCACGATCTCCGGGGAGGCGGCGAACCTCCTTGCCGGATCACCGCCATGGGATCTGGAAGCGAAGGCGCTCGCGCGCGTCTACAGTTTGCGCGCAGACGCGCGTCGCCGGGGCGAGGATCCTCTGCCGCGCCAAATTAGTGCGTGGCGGAATGAGCTCCGGCGAGATCTCATGGCTGAGTGGAAGCAGCGACTGTCGCAACCGAGGGCCGGGCACGCTACTATAGCAGCGGTAAGACCCCTCTTTGAGGAGTGGCTTGAGAGACGCCACGGCGTCCTCACCTTCCGCCTGACGCAGGTGCTTACCGGGCACGGCAGCTTTGGTAGGTTCCTGTTTCGGATCCAGCGGGAGGAAACGCCCGAGTGTCGTCATTGTGAGGATCACCTGGAGGACACGGTGGAGCATACGGTGGCGGAGTGCCCTGCTTGGGCTGAGCACCGCCGTGTTCTCAGGGAAGTGATCGGCGGCGGCGACCTCTCGCGCCCGGCCTTAATCGAGGCCATGGTGCAGCGTGAGAGGAACTGGGAAGCTATCTCCTCCTTCTGCGAAGCAGTTATGCTCGCAAAGGAGGAGGCGGAGCGCGTGAGGGAACTATCCTCCTCGCGCCCCAGCCGCCGCAGAAGGCGACATTCCGGACGTCGGGGATCGAGGGATGATCTCCGGCCACCGTAAACGCGGGTCTGCGGACGGCGAGTAAGGGTAGCTCGCCGCCCGACCAGAACTGGACCCGAGCGTACGGCGCGTAGCGTTCCGCGCGCGCCTCAAAGAGCCAATAGACCACCACAGTCGGGGCCCTAAAGGGCTGATGTTTAGCCGGGGCTGCGGGGTAAGCGCAATGAGGCACCGCGACCTCGGCCCAGAGCAGGAGAAGGAACGGGGGGGTTTTTAGTCAGTAAGAGTCTGACACTCTCTCTCGCCTTACCCTGGGCGGGAGAAGTCATTGGATGATTTTCCCCTGACAAAAAAAAAAAAAAAAAAAAAAAAAAAAAAAAGGAGCTTTATTACTTGATCTCTATCCAATGTGTCTTGAACTGACTAACCCTAGACCCGCAGGAAGATTAGGGATGGCAACTAAATTAGATACCAAGATTCCTGGGTCGAAAATAAATAATTCGACGTTCCACTAAAAATATTAAAAAATAACTATACTTTTATTCATCGATCGATCGATACACTACATTTATTATTTTAGCAAATTTTTAAGAAATAAATAAGCTATTTGACGCAAAAATACTATCACGTCATAACTCAGTGTTTCATACAAATTTCGTAGGAAAGTTATCGTTTTTGACATTTGGATACTAACTACCACCGAAACTACCGTATTGTAATTTGTACAACAACTGTCTACAAAAGCAAACTTGATCACAAACTATTTAAATAACTATAAAGAAGTACATATACTTCTGAAAGTACGTGCGATAGTGTTAAGCAATTACTCCGCCGTAAGCTATAACACATTTTATAGCACGCAGTTTATAGCTCATCGTGCAGCTAATGGGCACTTGGCGGTGTGTAGTGTTCCTTATGTACGCTTATGTAGTACATAATATGTTATGTATTTGTGTTAGTTTAGCTTTACAGCTTTAGCTTTTAAGTGTGAGAAAGCAATGCTTCAGCACATTTGGCTCGGCCGGATTGATACCACCAAGGGCGCATCAAAGAGCCAATAGACCAACACAGACGCTTTATAGGGCTGATGTTTAGCCGGAGTTGCGGGTTAAGCGAAGGAACGAGGTGATTTTTAGTCAGTAAGAGTCTGATATTTTCTTTATCCTTAAACTGACAGCAATCCGGCGCCAAATAAAGTTGTTGAGGTTACTAGAGACCCAATTATGCACCTCAGATTCTCAATTCTCATATCGACCCTTAAATCCTTTACTCTCAAGAGTTTAGTTAGCTTTCATTCCTCTACTATTTTCTTAGACCAATAAAAATGTTGTGAAGCTAATTGTTTTGGAATAGAACTTTTCAACATAAGTAAAACTATTCAAAGCTTAAGTAAATACTTTGTAAGTACTAATGAACACAAACCTCTTTATACAGCGTGGTGTTATTATCGTCGCCGTCACTATATCATCGTAAAAGGCACATTCGTCAGAGTTAAGAAATACTGCTTGTTATCACGTACGAACAGTAATCACAGTCCCTGGCTGAAACAAAAACGAAGCCTAAGTATGTGTGAATAAGACTTGAAATGCAATGGGACCCAGTTGAAATAATTTTCTTATATTTTGTCCCGCTAAAATGTAATTCGCTAAAGCAACAGTTGAGTTGTCGTCTAATGAGCTACAGCTAAACTGAAAAAGTAAACTTCTGTTAGTTCTCGAAGGACAAATTTCTCCAATAGCTGCATAGATTGCTATTCGGGTGTGCCTTGTCTTTTAGTCGCTTAAAAATACGTTTTTTAAGATACATGTGAAATAAATGGAAAATTCGGTAAGTTCATGAAGAGAAAAAAAAAAGATTTCTACTTCATACGTTTAAATACCATATAGAGAAGATCTGAAGTGATGCAAAGCTCGATGAGACGACAGATCTTCTATACCAAAGCCAGTGCAAGAACTCTGTCGTGCCAAAAGCAAAGCTAAAATATCTCATGTACCAACCACACCTGAATTCCGAACTCCTTCAGACTGAAATCTAATAAGTTTGTTCTACAGTGCAAATACTTGGATGAGTATTGTTACTATTTCATTTGTAGCTCTTGCTGAAATTGAATTTGGAAATACACGAATACATTTATTAATAAAAGAATGCTCAATTTTACTCCGCTCGAGAGAGCCTAGTGGTAAAGAATGAAACATTAATTCTCAAACTCAATTTTTCAAACTATAAAACTTTGATGATAGGCTTGGATATAATATTAGTAAGCAAACTTATTGTCCAACATTAAAATTCTCGTCTTGAAATACACACTAATCAAACTTTAAAAAGGCAATTGCATCATCACCCAGATGCCCCTCAAGTACGCTTACAGCTTGAGCTGCCTATTGCTATTTCTGGTTGCATATGAAAAATATGCCTCTAAACTACGTAAAATGCCTAAAACCAGAACTGATGGCCAGTTCTGGTTCTTGGCATTGTCATATCACGCCATCAGCCTATAAGTGCCCACTGCTGACAAATGACCTTTTCTCACACGGAGACGGTTTGAGCATTAATCATGAAGCTTGCTTAACGCGGATTGGTGATTTCAAACTTATAATTAGAAATTAGGTTTGCTCAGGCAAATTTTCTTCAACGTATACCAGTATTGTCTTAATAATCATATAATGTATATAGATATATAACTCGAAAAAACACATTGGCAAGCGGCCTAAACTCCAAGCCACCAAGACAGGCCATGTAACAGGTTCATATACACAGAAAATCGTTTATTACAAATCCATTACCAAAATGCTACTAAATCTTATTACGCTAACAATAGAGGATTAACTATAAGCGCTATCAGATTACGAGCTGAAGTGTATTGTTATAATGGTGTCCGGACCCCAGCTAATTAGTGTATCACCAAGCAAAATCCATACGTACAAACATACCTGATAATATGGCCTAAAAGGGAGGGTAATGAACGCGTATTTATTTTTATACTTACTTTACTTCTATTTTTAATCATAAGACTTTTTAATATGTAATTGAAAAAGTCGACATACTCTGTGAAATACTTTAGTAAAGCTCGACTAGTTTCGAGTTGCAACGGAAATCTTATTTATGCTAGTATGCAGCTTGCGGCGACATCGTACAACCGACGTGATTGTTGCCATCAGATCAATCAACACTTACCTACATATTGGTCTAATTTATATTATAAGTTTCGTGAAACATTTAATTTATGCGTAACGTCTTACTCACTTTGCGTGTTGATTGGTCTAATTGAAACAAAGGATCTGTTTATTATTAGTTTTGACTACAAAACAACAATTTTTGAAGTGGTTTGTATTCATCCTATAGTTTATATATTCTGATAATTGCTTTCCACCAGACAATCAGTTTTTTCAATATACATGTGGTACCTATACAAAAAGATATATTGACGAGAGTACCTCATTTGGAACGTCTATCATTAAGGCCTCAATCCTGGCCAAATGTTCATGCTATTACCGATAGTTGTGTATGTAATCACTTAACCAGCTTAGGTAAATAAAACATTTGAAGACCACAGACTTTCTGCAAGTTTCAGTTATACTGATCATATCATTAGACGGCCTAATTAAAAATTCTAATTAGCATCTTAACGAGCCGGGAATTAAAACGCGAAGTCGGGCGATGTTGTTTCTGATGGCAATATTTTATTATGAGATTAAAATAATTTTATTTTTTATTATTAATAAAAAAACTACGTTTAAAAAAACCGACTTCAAAAACAAAAAAGTGTCAAATAAGTAATTAAAATTGATATTTTAATAGCACTCTTACGTACGCGAAGCTAATACTTTTAATATTAATAATAAAACACTATCAATTCTATGTGCTACCTATTCATAGGTTTGAAGTCGGTGCCAAGCCTAATATATAATATAATAAGCATGATTACATGAGTACCTACCTAAACTCGCCAGGCGCGTTTGAATTTATTTGTTAGGATTTAAGAAATTTAGTACCGATTTTCTAACTTGATGGCGTTAGCGTAGAATCAGAAGTCTATATGGTTTCGTTACCGGCGAAACTGTATATAGCTCAGAAAGATATTTGGATGAATTATGAATTCTGAAAGTTTTCTCGTACTTGGTTGTTAAAAGTAGTAGTAGGTAGCTGCGTTGTTAGTTGTAGAAATTTCGTCTTTTAGCAGTTAAACAGTCTTAATTCTCATTTAGTTTTATTCTTTTTAGGGCTTGGCACCGACTTCAAACCTATGAATAGGTAGCACATAGAATTGATAGTGTTTTATTATTAATATTAAAAGTATTAGCTTCGCGTACGTAAGAGTGCTATTAAAATATCAATTTTAATTACTTATTTGACACTTTTTTGTTTTTGAAGTCGGTTTTTTTAAACGTAGTTTTTTTTTATTTATTTCTTTTTAGTGTCTGTTGCAAGTTCTTCTGTAAACTACAGTAACATTTTAAATATAAATTAACATATTGAGTTGTATACATTTTTAAGTAGCTATGTGTAGGCTAACGAAAGGAGCCGCCGGTTAAAAAATATATAGATCCCAAGAAATGGGAAAGTTCTCATCATCATCATCATCATCAGCCATTTTAATGTTCCCACTACTGGGACACAGGCTATCTCTCTAGGAGAGGGAAAGTTCTGAACAATATAAATAAATTAAGTCCAAACACGAGGTAGCTACTGTAAACCGTTGAGGAGTTCCCTAGACTGTCGTTCGTCTTCATCATCAGATCCCTAATGACAGTCACAATCCATCAAGGTGTAAAGTTCTCAACAAAACGAATAAATTAAGTTCAAACACAAGGAAGCTGCTATGAATCGTTGAGGAGTTCTCTCGACTGTCTCTCGTTTCCATCCGGAATTCCCTCGACGGTCAATTGTCTCCATCATCAGGTAAACTGCAGACCTTCAGTTGTTATGATACATACCTACAGGTACAAAGTTTTCATCAATATAAATGAATTAAGTTCAAACACGAAGTAGTTACTATAAACCGTTCAGGAGTTCCCTGAGCTGTCCTTCGTTCTCATCATCAGACCCTTAATGACAGCTACGTCCAAGCCTGCTGCAAAGTGCTCGCCAATACGAATCATTCAAGCCCAAACACAAGGCAATTACTCCAAATAGTCAAGGAGATCCCTCGACTGTCTTCCAGCTCCAACATCTGGTCGACTTCGACCTTCGTCAAGTTGCAGTGTTGTTAAAGGCCTACTTAAAAATCATACAAAAATCCTACTTGCCCCTACAATTTTCGAAAGCTCCATTCGGTTTCTCCAGGATTCCATCATCAGATCCTGACCTCATGACAATGGGACCAAATGGCAAGTATACCCTATCGAATAAAAAAAGAATTTTGCAAATCGGTCCAGGCGTCTTCGAGTAATCGGTGTATATACATAAAAAAAAAAAAAAAAAAAAAATACGCGTCGAATTGAGAACCTCCTCCTTTTTTTGAAGTCGGTTAAAAAGAGAGTTATTTTTTATTAAGAAATTTGATTTAAAGTACTTGGTTTCGGTCGTTGCACAAAATGATAATGTTTTTTATTTATGTATAACACAAAGTTCAAAGTGCCAAAAAGCTGTTAGCCCTAATGTAATTCCTAAATTGTTCAAGGGGCAGAAATCGGTGTTCATAGAGTGCCACAAATTGCTAAATATCAGATGAAGAGACAGCCATTTTTCTGCCGTATGCAATAAAAACTTTTCCATCCATTTCTCATTTTCAGTTTCAAATGCGTTCCTAAGTGTCTTTTTAAGGCTATATTTTCCGGGTAGTTTGTACTGAAAGTAGTGAATACTCAGTGATGAAGTCCAAGTGTACAAATACGTACCTTTTTTTGACAAGCGGCCGGCCCTTCTTTCGGTCTGGTCCAACTCAACGTTGGCAGTCATTTGTTTTATTAGAGAACAACCACGGCATCGAATTGCTTATTTCTAATCTTGTTTTTTACTATAATAAAATCTATAATGAATTCTTTGAATACTGCTCTTAGCAAACACATTGAAAAAAAGAATTTTCGGAATCTGTCTAGCTGTTCACGCGTCTTGGCATGGCCAAGGGAAAGTGTAATGTATTTTTAAACAAGCATATTAGTTTTGTATATTGGATTTTTGTTATACAGTGGAAAACCTTCAAAAGGTGGCTTAGTTTTTTGGAGAAAAAGGTTTGGGTTCCTTACCTCACTAACACCACACCTTCAATGGGGGAGAGCCATGCCTTGGCACAAATGGGCCGGCTCGACCGGAGTGATATCACGGAGACCGCTCCATACTATTAGCGATGCCCATTGCTTACCATCAGGTGTTATGTCAACAAAATTTATTGAAACAATGAATTTATTTTTGCAAATAGGCCATAAAACGGCACTTTTACACGTCAATTTATATGTGAAAAACTAGATGAAGTTGGCATTGCTTTTTCATGGAAAAGTCTCCAAAAAAATCTTCCCACCTTTTTTTCCACAATAGTGGAAAATCCAAACCTAATTAATTGAATTAGTGGCATTTAACATAAAGGGTAAAATACAAGCAAATGTGACGAGATTATCCAATTACGAGCCAGACCTTGGGCAGGCTTTTAAAATCTTGCTCGAATCTCGTCCACGATGCCTTTCGAGACTTAATTGAGGGGAAAATGTGGGTAAATCATTTGAATATGATCTAAATATAATATGATAATGAATATAAAATGGCTTCTTAAAAACGATATTTCATGCAACAAGACAGGGGTCCCTTGTCTATGGGTGGCGCCAATTGTTCATTTGCTATCCTATCACAAAAAATATGCATCCTACATAACTCTACTTCAATATTTAGCTCCCAGATTTTGCTTTGCAATACATATATACATACATACACTGCAACATACATTCAAAATTAAATTAAAAAAATCGCACTGAATATATCAAATTGTAAACTATCTGAAAACTTAAAAATAGTTAAGTACCTATACGCTTCTAGCCTTCTCTCCAAAAAATCTGTTCTAGTGATATGTTTTTTAAATATAAAATACATAATCTACTCCGATTTACAAAATTGCTTATGTAAACAGACACAAGATATATATTACATACTAGCTACTCTCGCGCGGTTTCACCCGCTGCTCGGCTCCGTTTAATCGTAGCGTGATGTTTTATAGCCTTTAGCACTCAGGAATATTGTAGCTATCTACCAGTGAAAGAATTTTGAAAATCCGACCAGCGGTTCCAAAGATTACCCCCTACATACAAACTTACAAATTTTACCTATTTATAATATTAGTATAGATTAGATTATATGTATACTAGTGTATTTGAGACACTTGAATTGAACATCAAAACTAAATGAACAGTTAGAGTAGGTCAGTAATAATCTAGATACAACAGAACTCATCTCAATACAGTCCTGTACGTACATATATACCTACATACATAACATATGGTACATTGCTAGCGACCGAGGTAAGGTGCAGATGTAAATCTTACCGACCAATAGAGTATTCAACCAAGATGCAGAGCAGAAACTAGGGTAATGCCATGTATTCTGGATTAAATAACTTATAACAGGCTACATTATCTGGCAAATCCTAACCAGCTTAGACATACTATTCCATCAATAAATTTAAAACTTAGAGAATATCGCTACATAGTTCTACATCACTACATAGTCTATACTAATATTATAAAGAGGTAAAATTTGTAAGTTTGTAAGTTTGTATGTCCCTACATAAAAACTTTTACAAACTGTTAAAGATTACCCCCTGGTAATCTTTGGAACCGCTGGTCGGATTGCCAAAATTCTTTCATATAAACTAATATTATAAAGAGGTAAAATTTTTTTTTCACTTCTCTTACATCACGCTACATTCAAATAGAGCTAAGCAGCGGGTGAAACCGCGTGAGAGTAGCTAGTATGAAATAAAGTCGTTTTCTCTGTCCCTATATCCTTGTGTACGCTTAAATCTTGAAAACTGCGCTACGGATTGTGAAGGGACTTTTTTGAATAGACAAAAAAGTTGTTGAAGAGGAAGGTTTATATGTACAATATCCATTACATAGAGTAGAAATATAATATTAGCATTGCATCCGTGTGAAGCCGTAGCGTTAATTGAGCTATTAGTTTCTACTATACGTTGATTCGCAATAATCGTGTGACGTCATGACTTAGTACATATATTTTATAAGGAGAGGTGACATGGTGACCTCCCATGGCTAATTACATTTTTCATTTGCACAACTCCAAAAGTACCCTACAGTCACAATAACAAAACCATACAATATAAGAAATCCTTTTCATACTTTCAGTTACCTAAGTATTCATCAATTCATTCAACCATTCTAACTAAAATTTCACTATATCAAAATCTTGAACAAAACTTTATCCAATGTAAACTTAACTCGCCAACTAAAACACTTTAATAATATGCTCTTTAATACCTACAAGCTAAAATGACCTTAATAAACTCGTACGTTCTATATTAAAACCTCGTTGATTCTACTTTGTACATAAAATTAAAATCGCTGAGCAGAATCAGCAAAGATAGCATACAGCATTCACAGTAACAATATACTCAACAAACTGGAAAACAGAGAATGGTGAAAACTGATTTTAATCTCAACAACACAACTCGCTGAGTCGCTGTTTTAAGGTGCTCGTTCATTGGGACTATTTGCTGCTAAATAAATGGTTGCATCGCGCGATATTTTATAGGCATTATGCTAAGTAATAAACTAAAAAGTTTGTAAGTATGTTTTTCACGTAATAAGTACAGAACGGTTCTGACTCGCATTTGGCATTGTGATAGATAGCAAAGTATAGTACACTGAGTTATTTGGTCACAATTTAAAATTTAGAAACTGTTTTATTTTTCATTCCCAATCTGAAAGTGGACCTAAATAAATAACATCAATTTTAGTGACTAAAATGCGTTTACTTACAAATTCAGAGAGCAACCATGATCTTATAAAATCAGCTCAGCAAAATAGGTCTTTAGGACCTATTTTGCCTGATAAGGTGTTAAAATATTTTATTTTTTTAAATCATACTAGCTTCCGCCCGCGGCTTTGCATAAAAGTAATGTAGGTACCTCGGCATTTTTAAACAATGTTATCCCGTTTTCGTGGGAATATTGCAATATCCTGTGCAACTAAGTCGTAAGTTTACTAAGGTATGGGCATGCCAAATTTCAAGCGTCAAAAGGATTTTCCCGCTAATTCCCGTACCCGCGGGAATTTCGGGAATTCCTTTCTTACTGCACCTCTACGGTACCAAACCTAAGTCCCTTTTGAACTTCTAGTGTCTACGTTTGGCCGTTTAGGGTGTCCGTTAATATGACAGTCAGTCAGTTTCTCCTCTTATATGTACATAAGATACATACAATGCTTACAGGATTAAATTTACAAAACAGGTTTAATATAATTTGCAACGCTATAGCAAGCAATTCAATAAACTTGCTATACGTAGGAATATTTTGTAGGTTGAACCAATATTTTAAAAACTATCGAATGAATGTGCAGTTCGCGATTGAGTGCTCACATATTCGAATGCCGTTTAAGAATATACGTCAATTTGTTACTGCAGTTTATTTACATTGCAAAATAGAATATGGATATAGTCGTTGCTTTAAATTTAAAAGCTTTTCCTAGTATTAATGGGACTCTATAATGACTTATCTATATTATCGTTACGCTGAAAAGTATGTTTTTTTATCAAGCATCCCTCTCCTGATTCATATGAATGTCCAACTTCATAGGTGCCTCTAACCTGGACTCCGTCTGGGTCAGGAGAAGGTTTTGTCCCTAAGAATTCGACACTCTCTCTCTCGTCTCACCCTGGGCGAAAGAAGACATTTAATTATTTTCCCCAAACAAAAAATAAACTGTATCGGTGTCAGTCATTTGTTTTGTTAGCGAACCAGTACGAAAATGTTATTTCCCGATTTTGCCAATTAACTATTCTAGAAAATTATTTCATAAAAATATTTTCCTGATTTTATTAAATATGACATAATAAGAATGATCGAAATCGATGTAGCTGTTAACACGTGATGCCATAACTTAGATAGATATGGCAAATTAGATCGCTATTTTGCTTATATTAGATCTATTTCACATTTCGTTTTTCAAATCCAATCGCGCCGCGCCGCGTCTTACGACAACCAAAGCTACAAATCTGTCCAGTGTGCGACTGCCTTCTGTTGTTAATAATTCCATGCCGTAGTTGGAGTTTTGCTTAAATTGTTTTTTGGTGTAACACCCGAAGCACTAGTATTCGGAATGCAAACAAATCATATGCACATATTCAAGCAGATATAAAATCGACTACACCGATGTTGTTCTATTTTAATAATAGGTTTTGTATTGGAAATATTTGTATTGGAATAACATAACTTAGATAATAATATTTATAAAAACGTTTCATCTAAAAACGTTTTTATAGATGGGAAAAAACTGTTGATTTTGAATGATTCACATGAACATTTTGTCCAACTAAAAATTAAGTAAATTAATCCAAAACCGAAAAATATTGTAACATTGTTTCATGATGTTTGTATTGTGGTGACTCTCATTATCATCATCATCATCATCAACAACACGTTTCCCTCCACTGCTGGATATAAACCTCTCCAATTGCACGCCACCGAGATCGATGTTTAGCTCTTCTCATCTAACTATTGTCATCTGTCTCATGAATATCTCAAGTCCGCCTAGGACGCCCTATACTAAGTTTGCCAAGACGCGGTCTCCACTCCAATACACGTCTATCCAACCGGTCATCGGTTCTTCGACAAATGTGACCTGCCTACCAGAAACAAACCTACCTACCTACCTAGCAAACTAAAGCGGCAGTGGGCATTGTCACTTTAGTTTTCTTCTCCGTTGAGCTATGAAAATAAACCTTTCGTTTTTACTTGGTTCAGCTCGTAAGAATGATCTGATAGAAGACTGTATCTTCATAAAAATTGGTACGAATAAGTCATGATTACCAATAAATGTATTATGGCTCACAATAGTTACTATACAACACATAATTATAACTTATTAATCACTAGCTTCTCTCGCGCGGTTTCACCCGCTGCTCGGCTCCACTTGATCGTAACGGGATGTTTTATAGCACTCAGAAACACTGTAGCTATCTATCAGTGAAATAATTTTGGAAATCCGACCAGCGGTTCCAAAGATTACCCCCTACATACAAACTTACAAAATTACAAATTTTACCTCTTCATAATATTAGTATAGATAACATGATAAAATAGTCTTCCTCTCCATATAGAAATTTAATAAAACAAACATCCCGTTTTCAACTTCGCAAGTCTCAAAGCCACTGAGAAAACCACAAAACAAATAACACGAGTACTTATAAAACCTTTTATAATATGTATGTACAACACTAACTTGTGAAGAAAGTAGAAACACTAGCAACATGCGGTCGAATTTATTGCATTCAAGTGTACAGTTCCTGGCGGTAAATATTGCACATCTAAGTGTTGGAGAGCGATGCTTTGACACGAATAGGACAGCTCGACTAGAGTGATACCACACGGCCTCAAAGAAAGCCAGTGTAGAAACATGTACGTTGTGTTTCACCGTATGAGTGAAGTTACCGGAGCCGCAATTCACCCCCCCCCTCCCACAGCCTCCTCTTCCTCAAAGTCCTTTCCTTAAATTCCTAATAACCCACAAGAGACCGACAACGCACTTGTAGTAACTCCTTAGGTATTGCGAATGAGCTCCGATTGCTTACCATCAAGTAATCTGTGTACTAGTTGAGAATAATTAACATCGGCCAAGTCTCCGTGCATACTGCTAAGACTAGTCAAGAACTCAAATTATAAAAAGATTGTAAAGATTCAAAAAACTGCATCGTATAGTATCTTATGTGCGTTTTCAAAACACACAATTTTTAGATATATGACATTGTAAGGTAAATGTGATGAAATTTCTAGGTCTAGACCAAAAACAAAAATTTTTGGATCACTCAAAGTGTGGTTCTGCCTTCGGAAACCCACTGATAGCTCTACACATAATATCACACAAAATTTTCTCTTTTAAAATTCAATGTGCAGTGTTTATTGCCGGGAACTGTACGGCCATTTTCCTTGCCAGTACACTGAAAAGGAATTACGTTGGCATCGTTAGAACCCACACGTGTAGTCATGTACTAATGCTTTGCTTTCGACGACTTTTATGATGCCATTCTTTTATTGTTTTCCTTTTATTGTACGTGTTTTATTAAAACTGGCTGGATTTTAGGTCACAGAGTCTAGAAATATAATTATATATTGATCGAATGGACATAAGAGACTTTTATACCAACTATAAAATATATTACAACACACCGAATCCGCGTTAGTATTAAAAATTCCGTCGGTTGTCAGTTTATCGTTACGTGAGTTTAGTACGAAATTGTTTACCACTGACAAAATTAGCAACTACATTGTACGCGTATTAAACTTGGCTGGGGTTGCGGGTTCAAGAGCAATAATGTACCAGAGCTCCGAAATAGAGCAGAAGATTATTAACGGAGTGGTATTGACGAATAGTTAGTAAGAGCCTGACAGTCGCCTTACCCAGGACAGGAGAAGTCTTCGATGGCTTAGCGAATTTCAATGATTCCTGTTTACTCGCAGCGTTTAACATTTGTCAGAACATGGCGAAATTTTTAGTCGAAGCGAGACTTGGATTTATGAGAGTTGTATTTTCTACGTTAGTAGTAGAAAATACACCTCTACCCACCCTTTTAGAAACCAACAGCTATAATCGTATTACGTACATATTTTAAACCCTATAACACATTTGAATATACACGAAAAGGTGACAGTGAAAGAAAAATGCTGGTAAGTGGAAAATAAGTTCAAAGCGGGGCTTGTGTGCTTCGGCGAGAGAAACTCATTCAAATGGAAACAGTTTACACAAGAGCGGTTGAAGGGAGCCGTGCAAGATACCATGGGTTCTCATTCATAACCCGAGGTAAACTTAGGCGAATATTTATATTTATTCTTGTGTTTATGGTTGCGGGGCACATGCGAACGACCGAAATTGAGTTTTGTATCATTTTTTAAATGTTTTGTTTTTAGGTTGAGTTAGTTTTAATGCAGCCAAAAGATTTGAAGTAAATCCATATCAAATTATTATTGAAAATGTTTTTATTCATCTAGACGAAGAACACCTCTTTTTTTTGACTGTCAATGATCCAAGATGTGTTTTTTTTATATTTGCGATTGAAAAGGTTTCTATGTACAAATAAGCAACCAGAACCTTTCAATATTTCGTATACAACTGCTTTCTTCTTTGATTTAGTCTCATGTCAAGGAACAGTTCGATTCCAATAGACAAAAATAATATATTGATGTACTGGATATTGGCAATATCTATAAATCATGTATGTGAATAAAAATACAGGTGAAAATATCCTCCAATATAGTCTGGATGCCATTGCCTATTGTTCCCGGTGAATGTTTAAAATCTTCTTACACCTTTTTTGTTCAATGAAATCGATCAGATGCGCGATTGAAAACAGAATGATCTAATTCAATGTTTTCATGCAACAGTTATAAGCATACCTACATTACCCACTTTTTGTGTTATTTTTTTTATTTATGCAGGATAAATGACCAATAAACTTAAAAACCAAAATCAAAAGTCGGTAAACAAGGACATTCGAACACCAAAAAAGTTATATTGGGCCCTTTGTTATTAGAGATTTAAGAATAGGGGATTTGGGAATTGAGGATGAGAGGACGAAGGATTGGGCTTCCAGTGTACCTCATTCACACGGTGAAACATAACGTAAGTGGTTTTTCAGCTGGGGTTGTGGGGCAAGCGTAATGAGGCACCGCGACCTCGGCCCAGAGCAGGAGTAGGAACGGGGGTTTTTAGTCAGTAAGAGTCTGACACTCCCTTCCGCACTACCCTGGACGGGAGAAGCCATTTGATGATTTTCCCCTCACAAAAAAGTGTTTTTTCACGCCAGTCTTGCACTCAATTCGCGTGAAAGCATGGCTCTTCCACACTTGCTAAAGCGTGGCTCTGCCAGACTTAATACATACTCTTTATCATATTACCAGTGTATTGTTTAATATCACATGTAATGTGAAACTTAGTCTATTTAGTGCCAGCAAATGTAATATGTGGTGGCTTAGTTTGCACTCTAGTGTAATGAAAGCGCTAAGCCTAATTGAATTCTCCAGTTTCTATAATTTAATAGTACGGTGGCGAGCAAAAATAGTTGTAAGTCTTATGTCAATGATAATAATGTATATTATTATACTTTTCTTTAAAATTTGCTATTATATTTAATAAAAATTAATTAACCTTTTCAACTCCTGCACTCAGTGAAAGTGTAGTCCTTTATTTTTTTAAACTAGGTAGTCGTTGAGCTTTGAATAGTCAGTAATCTACCTATATATTGCCAAAATTTATGAGTTAATTTATAATTAAAAAAAAATCTTAATAATAGTTCGCCAGACCTAAAAATCGGAACCGGTAAGTAGTCATATTAGTCGTGTTAGCCCGAGGGTTAAGACACATGCATCGCTACAGGTTAAGGGCAGGGTCATACCTGGCTAGTACAAATGTGACTTTTTCTAAGTAATATCCACTTTCAGATTTATTTATACACTATCTACTCTCGCGCGGATTGACCCGCTGCTCGGCTCCAGTTAATCGTAGCGTGATGTTTTATAGCCTATAGCACTCAGGAACACTGTAGCTATCTATCAATGAAAGAACTGTGGCAATCCAACCAGCGGTTCCAAAGATTACCCCCTACATACAAACTTACAAACTCACAAATTTCACCACTTTATAATATTAGTGTAGATAACTGACAAACGATGTAGGAAAAAGTTGTGATCAAAGTTAAGTTTGAAATTACCAATCCGCTTTGAACCAGGGTGACGATTAATGCTTAAACCTTCTCCGTGTGAGAGGAGGCTTTTGTTCACCAATTAACACTTATAGGCTGATGTTGTGAAATAAGTAGTTACATATTCATACATTGTTTCAACTATGTTTGATTAAGAAAATTGTTCATTTTTACAGTAAAATTGATTATAAAGTTCCAAAAAAGTAAGAAGACATTAGCAACCTTTTTTTAGTGCTTCGGGGCCTTAACCTATAGCCTTTTTATGAGCTGTAAGTTTAATCGGTCGTTGGCTTCGACCCTTTTCTTTGCGTACTTAACAAACCCCGCAAAACAAGTTGACCTCTTTTACTTTTTCGTTCTAACGACATTGTTCGACCAGCTCGCCATCTATTGAACTGTTATTAATGTCACTGGGCTATATTATTATATTCTAGTGAATAACCTGTGCTAGTTATCATAAATGATAAATGAAAATAATATTATATAATTTTGTCATAATTTCACGTCTTTTGTTTCACAAGGCGGGGTAGGAAAATGTCAATTTCTTTTATTAAGATATTAAGCTAATCTGATAAGATTAGATAGAACATTTTCACTTTACATTGGTTAAGATTTTTTTTAATATTTTGGTTTCTCTTTGTAATTTATTGCATACTGTATGCCTGAGGCATATTTAAAACTCCATATAAGAAGAACTCGATGTCGAAAACCTTCATTCAATCTAAGGTATGAACTAGGAAATTTTTAGTTTTTAAACTGCACATTCGACGCGGTGCCGGTGGCTGGGCAACTGGCAGCGCCAACGTGTCGTGGGTTCGATCCGAAACAATTCTTTGTGTGATCCACAAATTGTTATTTCGGGTCTGGGTGTGATGCGTATGTTTATAAACGCACCCACACGCAGCTAAGTTAAAATCCCCAAACAATTTCCACACCTCGATTCAGAAATAAACATCATAAATATATCAACAAAATCGAGTTTCTCCAGTAGTAGGGGTCGATAATTCTCCGATAGGGCCACAAATTGTATTTGGCCTGGCCTCGGATATCTCTGACATCTTACGGTCAGCATTGGCCCGGGGATAGGTTTATTGGTGTCAGTGCCTAACCTGGCTGTTACTTCAATTGTTTGAACATATTTTTGCGAATGAAAATTGAGGGTTCGATATGTTTCATCTTCTCGAACGGCTGTAGCTCTCACACTTCAATTTCTTCTTTCTATCTTCTTTCACCTTTTTATTATATGTGGTTACTTTTATTGTGGTTATTTGGTAACTAGCTACTCTCACTCACTGCTCGCTCCATTTAATTGTAGCGTGATGTTTTATAGCCTATAGCACTCAAGAACGTTGTAGCTATCTATAAGTGAAAGAATTTTGGAAATCCGACCAGCCGTTCCAAAGATTACCCCCTACATACAAACTTACAAATTGTACCTCTTTATAATATTAGTATAGATAAACCATGACCCTTTGCTCAGTCGTCGTGATTGCGATATTTCGACCTACATGTCTATTACTATATAAAATTATAAAGCTTAAAAGTTTGTTTGTTTGAACGCGCTAATCTTCGGAATTACTGGTTCAAATTAAACATTTCATTTGTGTTCGTTAGTCAATTTATTGAGGAAGGCTTTTAAAGATAACGCTACGACCTGTAGGTGCAGAGCTCGCGAAAACTCGCGAGAGGAACTAGTTATGTAGAAGGTGGGAATCAAACATAGTGAAAATGATACTTTTCATATATATGTAATAACAGGTTGATAAAGGCACAGCATGAAGCTGATAGCTTGTTCTGACATTTTATGATTATGCACGGCAACACATTATATATATCAGTCTGTTCCAATGTAAAGGAAAAATTGTTGTCTAGTCTAATAATATAACTACCACAAAGTTAGGACTACACCCACACCCTAAAGTTCCGAATAAAAGCGAAATCTTCATCAACAATCATGTTTCTCATCAAAGTTTTAAATAAAGAACAGAAATTGGCGTTTCTCTTTTTAAATTTTTTTGTGGAACCATTTCATTTCATTGTGAAATAAATACTTCGTTTATCACAATTTTAACGATTTTTCAATTCAACATCAGTCTATAAATGCACTATGGTGAGCAAAGGCCTCTTCTCACTCTTTGAGCATAACCACCACGCTTGCTCAAGGAGTATTAGCGGTTCCTAATCTATAATAAGAAATTATAAGTTTAGACTTCACGAGAGACTAAAATTATTGCCTATGAATTACCTCCGGGCCACAGAAAAACTGTACTTAGAAAATATTTAAACACAAACTGTGTTTAAATATTTTTTAAACACAAACTGTGTTTAAATATTTTTTATTTTGTGTTATAAATAGCTTTGGACAGACATAATACTACATTTTTCCTCGTATGCCTATCAGAAGTTTCCTCATAATGATCTCACATTAAGAACCCACATTGCCTTCAACTTACGACTATCTCTTTTGATTGTACATTATCTATCACTCTATCAACAAATACAAATAGTTTTATAATATTAATACTAAAATAGAATTATGAATTGTTGAAGTTGAATCTTTTTATTTCGAATCTTCGAGACACCCAAATCGGTCAAGCGTTTAGGCGCCATATGTAATGTCAACTTACAAGGTATTATGATAAGCCCGTATTTGGTCGACCTTTCCACCTTTAGGATATTATATACTATATTATTAAAATTATATAAGGTCCGATGGTAGTTTTTTTGGTATACATTTACATATATTACAAAATTTAAATTAAAATATTTTTGGGAAAGTGGATATTTTTGTTGACTTTTACAGATTTAAAAAAAAACCATTATAACATTATTCAGTGACCAATCGCTCATGGAAATATTTTTAATTTTTACTTCTTGACGGGTGTTTTCAGTAGTATTTTATTGTTTCATATGTTTTTATTATGTCTGTGTTAAAGCCTAAAGTATTTTGCCAATATGTCCAATTCTGAATCTCACAACTATTAATAGCAAATAGTAGGTACTTGATTCATGCAAAATTCTGACGATACAATCGTTCATCGTCAAATCATTGAACGTGATCTCTATTCAGAGGGAGTCTCAGTCTGTTACTGACTAAAAACTACCTCGTTCCTTCTTCAGCTACAAGCCGAGGCCACGGTACATTATTATACTTAATCCGTCAGCCCTTGACTACATCACCTCTATTGGACCTTATCTGTAATATCTGTTTGGTCTTTGAGGCGTACTTGGAACGCTACGTGAAAACTCAGTGTTGACTTAATAATAATATTTAGTAGAAAAAAAACTTCGGAAAGAGAAGTTTTTTTTTCATGGTATAGTTCAGCAAACGAGCAAACGGATTACCTGATGGTAAGCAATCAGCGCCGCCCATGGTGACCCGCGGCACCAAAATAGTTACGAGTGCGTTGCTGGCCTTTTGGAGATAAGTGTTTTGGATATTTAAGGATTGGGAGGGGATGGGCGGAGGGGGAGAATTGGGTCTGCGGGAACCCTCAATCATACGACGAAACACAACGCTGTGGTTGTTTCACGCCGGTTTTCTGTGAGGCCGTGGTATCACTCCGATCGAGCCGATCCATTCGTGCCGTAGCTTGGTTCTCTCACACTAAAGTTAAAACAGTAGCAAGACTATTCCCAACTACAGGTTCAATATTAGACTTCATAATCTCTGAATATTCATTGATTCGAGGGCAAAGAAATGTTCAAAAAGGCTCGCTAGTTATTTAATGGAAATTCGGTGAAAAAACGTTTCCAACCTAAAATAAACAGAGTAGGTACCTACATGATCAAAACAAACAAACTAATTTCAGAAATTTTTGTTTTGATTCGAAGTAAATTTCGAAGGTTTTTGCTTTATACAAACTTTTTGTTGAAAATACCTCAATGTAATGAAATATACTGAGGTTCGTTATTCCTTTTGGATTCTGTTAATAACGAAACAGAATTCAATTAACGTTCTATTTTGATGTGGTAGGTCGGCAAACGAGCAGCCGTATTACCTGATGGTAAGCAATCAGCGCCGCCCATGGACACCGGCAACAACAGAGGAGTTACGAGTGCGTTGCAGACCTTTTGGGGATTAGAGATTTGGAGATTTAGGGATTGGGGGATGGAAAGGATCGGGCCTTCGGTAACCTCATTCACACGGCGAAACACAACGCTGTGATTGTTTCACGCCGGCTCTGGTCGAGCCGACCCACTCGTGCCGAAGCATGGCTCGCCCATACTTGTTCAAAGAAAATCGACATTACGAATTAAGATTCGGCCGGCAACGTACTCGTGACTCCTTCAGTGTTGCGTGTGTCCATGGGTGGCGCCGATATCTCATAAAAACTAATTAAAAAATATATTAATGTTTTAAAATTATGTAAAGCACATTTTGCTTAATAATTAAGTAAGAGGTTTTTACCTATATTTGCAAA
Source organism: Spodoptera exigua (assembly GCA_902829305.4). Taxonomy (NCBI): domain Eukaryota; kingdom Metazoa; phylum Arthropoda; class Insecta; order Lepidoptera; family Noctuidae; genus Spodoptera; species Spodoptera exigua. The sequence goes on from LR824624.2 coordinate 6,555,231, forward strand.
CTCTGTTACTTTAAAAAATACCTTAAGTAGTGCATAAAACTTATCAATTCATTTTGATACAAAATGAATTTGACATTGAGAATGAGATTTGAGATTTGAGAATGAACATACATTTAAAAGGACATGGCCAAAAAAGTACATTCCACGTACACAAACAAAATTAATACACTGTAAAATACAAATAGAAATATGAATTATTACGTAGTTTTTAGCCTCTCCAGACTTGACAATTATTATTAAAAAATATATAAGTAATGTATGTGAATTCAACACTCGTACGTAAACACTCGTAGAAAACGTGTGATATGATCGACAAATGCATTACACTAGGAACATTTTATTAATACGAAACTGTATTCATTGGTTCTAGTTGCATTTTATAAAATACTCGTATTATATTTTAATTTTATGTTTTAATTTTTATTCAAATCACCGAAAACAAAAAAATAAACGAAACGGTACGCGTTTGACACTTTTGACAGCGTGTTTCTGTTAACCTTGCTAATAATACTGGAGTACCGGTGTTGAAGACCAAAACCCAGGACAAAGTAACGAAACCATAATAATTGTATTAAATATTTTTAGTTCAAATTTTGCAACTAGATGGCGTTGCCGCAATTAAAAGCGAGCTATGGTTTCGTTACAACAAATAGTATAAGTGTGTAATTTCTTTTGTATTTAGGGTTCAAATTCATAGATCACTTAGATCATATTCAGTTCAAATATACGAACCAGCAGTTCATGCATACATAAGTGGTTTAATTTCAACCATATTATTAGTGCTACAACAGATCAACGATTACTTCGGTAATTAACATTGGTCCATCGACCCCGGATATCAGACCTGGAACAGTCTGATTTTTTGAGACACATCCCAAGTACTCGCAGTGGATTGCTGCGGCAAAGTACTGGAACTCCCGCAGAAGCCGCGACTGCTTCGTCTATTTGGAGGACTCAGCTTGCGGTGGGATTTATAGTTCAACTGGAGGCCACAGAGGGCGCCACCAGTAATTCATCTCAAGAACAATCTTCGAGTTGAAGATACAGCTTCGTTCAGCAAGGTGGACGAGACGCCACCGGCGACAGCAGCCGGGAGTTACAAGTTCAAAGTGACACCACAGGGGGCGCCACTAGTATCAACCCAGTTCACCCGACCTACGTGTTTGTGTGTGAGTGAAGTGCAACCGTGAGTACAGTATTCAATTTATTAAACAGTAGCAGTGAAGATACAAGCAAATCTGAACTTTATTTCAAGGAAGATTTTAACTTAGACAATTTTAAGATTATTTTAGTATGTAAGCAATTTTAAACTGTATTTCAATGAACATTTAAACTTAGAGATTTAGTAATACATTTAGGCTTAGAATTTAGGACTTAGAATAGTTTTATAAAAAACGGGGGAACGGGGAATCCATGCCCGGTTTCTACCAGAGATGAGTTATCTCAAACACTTGTAAAAATTTTCGCATATTTTTGGACTTAGAAAAATTTCATTAACTTTGAACAATTTACACTTGTTGTTTGTTTTATTTTCTAAGATGGAAGGTAAAATTAATATATTAAAAGACCTTCAAACTGTAATACAAAAGGCTTTAACTAATTTTAAAAAGAGTCCAAAAGACAGACTTACTTCAGAATATATTCAGACTAGACTTGAACTACTAGAAAATGATTGGTTATCATTTAAAAATACAAAGACTCAACTTTATGGCCAATATAAATTTGAAGATATAGTAGGTCAAAAGGTCGCGGATATGTATGATATAACCGAAGATACTTACATTACCTGCAAATGTCTAATGAAAACTCTACTAAATAAGATCAACGTTAGTGAGTCACAACAAAATAGTAGTTCCAACAATAACACTAGTAGCTCAAAATCATCTAATTCATTTGTAAAGTTGCCAAAAATTACAATTCCTACATTTTCTGGAAAGTACAGCGAATGGACAACTTTTCACGATTTGTTTATCTCATTAGTGCACAATAACACATCGTTAGATAATGTTCAAAAACTGCATTATCTTAAAAGTCACCTCACAGGTGAAGCTGAGCAGTTGATTCGACACACACCAATTACTGCCGCTAATTATAGTGAATGTTGGTCACTTTTAGAAAAGCGTTATGCAAATAAGAAGTACCTAACAAACTGTATTTTGAAAAGACTTTTCGGCCAAAAACGTATAACTGTTGAGTCAGCAACATCATTAAAGGAATTATTAGATACCACAAGTGACTGTTTGAGTGCGTTGAAAAATCTTAATATCGATGTTAGTACATGGGACGTTATCATCATTCATATCGTAACGTTTAAGTTAGATAATGAAACTCGTAAGCAGTGGGAGTTAAGTATTTCCAACGACTCAAGTAACGAATTGCCCACATTTGACCAGTTCAAAATCTTTATTGAAAGTCGATTTCGCGCACTTGAATGTATCGAGCCCAGGAAGGTTATGGCTCACCAGGTCAATCACAGTTCACACATTCACAATTCTAAGGCGATGTTAGCCACGCAGTCGTCCAGTATAGTACGTTGCGAATACTGTGCGGAACCCCACAAACTCTGCTTCTGTAAACAATTTGCTAAACAATCCCTAGACCAAAGACGCGAGTTTGTGGCAAAGAATAAAATTTGTTTCAATTGTTTGGGAAGCAACCATACAGTATACGACTGCAAAAAACAAACGTTTTGTAGAGTATGCAACAAACGACACCATTCATTGCTGCACCCTAATAAGGAACTACATGCCAACAATGATGCGGTTGTAAAGTCCGCTACTGAAAACACTAGTGCTTCGACTAGTGATCAGATCGTGACTTGCTTCTCTACACGCAAGTTTCCCAAACCTAAACAGGTTTTATTAGCCACTGCGCTAATAAAGGCCGAGAACAAGCTGGGTGAATTTCAAACAGTCCGAGCTTTGCTGGATCAAGGCTCGCAGGCTTGTTTCATAACCGAGGCCACTGCTCAATATCTTCGATTGAAGAAAGTTCCCGTCCGCGGCATCGTTTCTGGCTTGGGAAACGAAAGGCCAACCATTTCCAAATATATGGTGAACTTAACTATTAAGTCTCCAGTGGATCAGGAGTTTATACTCAACATTAATGCTTATGTTTTGAATCACATAACCTCATATTTACCGGAACGGAGTGTGAGTACTAGTTCAATAGATTTTATTAATTTTAAAAATCTATGTTTAGCGGATCCTTATTTTAGTACACCCAATAAAATAGATATTTTATTGGGAGCAGATGCTTACTGTTGCATCATGAAGGAAGGTATAGTAAAGAGCCCATCCTGTAATATCATAGCTCAGAACACCACTCTAGGGTGGATCCTTTCTGGTGTAGTCAGTACAACGTCAAACTCACCTGCAAATAATATTAGCGTACATTGCGCACAGTTCAATTGCTTCCAATACTCCGTAACTCTTCCACCGCTTACCACTGCACCTGTAATAAAAAGATCTATTGTATCAGACATAGCTCGATTGTTCTACTCGTTAGGATGGTTAGCTCCTAGCGTGGTAGTAGCAAAAATATTCATACAAAAATTATGGCTTGCAGGAATGAGTTGGGATGAGGAACTAATTACGGAACTTAAAAGGGAATGGAGTACTTACCGTGAAGAGTTAATCTTACTCACCAAGATCCAGGTACCTCGCTGGCTTAGTTCAAATTCATCGGATGAACTTGAGTTAAATGGCTTTAGTGACACTTCGAAAGCCGCTTACTCGGTGGTCGTGTATATGAGAACAACAGACGCTGCTGATGATATTAAAGTGTCTCTTTTGACAGCTAAAACGAAAGCAGCTCCGATCAAACAGATCAGCATTCCTCGTTTAGAGCAAAGTGGCGCAGTCGAAACATGTCTGAATTCGCGACTCATAAGTGTGATTGACTTTACTGATCCTGGTGAACCAATTCCCTTAACACCTGGATATTGTTTTATAGGACAACCATTAGTTAACGTTCCAGAAAAAAATTACGAAAGTTCAAACGTTAATTACTTGGCTCGGTGGCAATTTATTCAACGCATGTATCAGTCTTTTTGTAAAGGATGGCCACTATGGTATTTATCTAAGCTCATAAGTAGGTACAAATGGGTTTCAAAAGTTCCAGAACCTAATATAAGAGACATGGTATTTATCAAGGAGGACGATATACTGATTGATTTGGATCTAGATACTTAGATCTGAATATTTGAGATCAAATTATTTCAGTTTGTCAGTTTTGTGTTTACAAGTTTTAAGTTTACTGTATTATAATTTAAGTTCAATTTTTACAAGTCCTAAGGTTATTGTTATAAGTTTTAGTTTACTTTCCTTTTTACATTTAAAAAAATATTTTAAGTTTTATTTTTGCATAATGTATGTTAAGTTTTGTTTAGAAGTTAAGATCAATTTATAAAAGCTTTTGTTATACATAATAGTATGTACTTACTTACCTACCAGTGCAAATATTTATTTATGTAATGAAGTTCAATCATTTGTTTGTATTTAGATAGGTACCTGAATGCAAATAATTGATATTTGAAGGTAACTTTTATGTCAACTTAAGATATTCATGTTTGTTATGTAAGATCAAATAGTTTTTTTGTTTTATTTTTATTTACATTAAAAAATGTTATTAAGAAGGACATTTCGCCAACAAATGTCCTTGGTGGGCGGTATGTTGAAGACCAAAACCCAGGACAAAGTAACGAAACCATAATAATTGTATTAAATATTTTTAGTTCAAATTTTGCAACTAGATGGCGTTGCCGCAATTAAAAGCGAGCTATGGTTTTGTTACAACAAATAGTATAAGTGTGTAATTTCTTTTGTATTTAGGGTTCAAATTCATAGATCACTTAGATCATATTCAGTTCAAATATACGAACCAGCAGTTCATGCATACATAAGTGGTTTAATTTCAACCATATTATTAGTGCTACAACAGATCAACGATTACTTCGGTAATTAACAACCGGACTGTTTTGATTTTGGATTTGTTTTGTGGATTACGATGAGGTGCATCAAATGCGGAATAGCCATACAAAGGCTACAGAGGCGTCTTATATTCTGGCTTTCTGCACACCATCCAACAATACTTTCGCGTTGGTTAACCAATGCTCAAATCCAGGTATGAAGTCGGAATAGTATAATACTTAGTCTGTTTTTTATGTTTTATAATGGTATGCGATTCATTTGTCAACCATGCTTCTCATTATTGAATACTGAGGCTGGTGAACATGAGACTACTGGAGCATAACATGGTTTGCCTTGGTTGTGGAAAATCGGTTCGAAAAATAAGACATCATTATGTCAGTATGGACTCTCTATTGCTGACTGGCCTAATATCACAAAATACTATTAATGTGGTAAGCATTTTGTTTTTAATTCATTATTTTATATATCTACTTGTATTTATCTATAAAAATCTATAAAAAATAGCACTCATAGTATGAATGTGTGATTATAATATCTACCTTTATGTATTTTTCATGTTTGGATAGACTTCTTTCTTTATTTTCTTCTCATTTAACAATAACATAAAACTTGAAAACATGTGTAAATAAACCCCAGTTAGAATAACTAACTGGGGTTTATTTTCAGCCCTCAAGAAACAACTATGTTTGTCATGTGTGCTGGATGCGGGCAAATAGACAGGCAGTGCAGGACTTATCACGAAACTTGCAGGTATTGGGTTCGGACAATGTGCAAGAATCAGCTTCAGACAACGTGCAGGAGTTGGCTTCTGATAACAACGCAGCAGCCCCTTATGTTCAAGTAGTTAGCCCACCAGAGCCACCACCATTACCACCTGTTTTAACCGGGCCGTTTCAAAGGGAAAGTACTACCATATTATTACCCAATTATACAGAATATATATTACAGAAACGTACAATCCATATACACAAACAAAATAAAATACACTGTAAAATAAAAATAGAAAAATGAATTATTACGTAGTTTTATTTTATTTATTTTCCTTAATAAATAAATCATTACTATTTATACCTATTCATTTGTTTTATTTTATAAATAAGTAAATAATTAATACGCCTTATGGTTTTTTAATGGCATATCCTATTTTATGCTTTATTGTCAGTAATCTGACAAAAGGTTCAGTGAAATTATTATTGTCTAGTGACAAATTATATTAGTTTTAATGACAAATTCTTCATGTGTTTTATTTATTGCAATTTAATATAACAATATTCACGAATGTAAAACCCCAAAAATCATTGATAAACCTTGAATTCAATAACTGTGCCAACGCCCATACAGAAACGAACATTCCATATACACAAACATAATAAAATACACTGTAAAATAAAAATATTAAAGTGAATTATTATTTTATTTATTCTCCTTAATAAATAAATCATAATTATTTATACCTATTCTTTTCTTTTATAGGTTTTTAAAAGCAAATCTTATTTCGTGCACTTACGTGCCAGTAATCTGACTAAAGGTTTAGTGAAACTATTTTCGTCGTGTGTGTTGTAATTACGAGTTCTTCATGTGTTTTATTTATTTCAATTTAATTTAGTAATATTCACGAATGTAAACACCAAAAATCATTGATGTACATTTAATTCAATAACTATGCAATCGCCCATACAAAAGTTGGCCATGTCCTTTATTTGATTAATTACCCTTTGGAAATGAGTAAAAATGTCATATAAAATTTAAGGTTTTTTTATATACCAAAACTTCACCATCTATCATAATATATGTAGTCATACAAAAATACGAAAACTGAATTAACACTAACATTTATCGGAAGTCTGGTTCCCTAAGGAGGTCAGATATCTGAAATTCTTTTTTTTAAAAACAAAAAGTTTTATAAATTAGTGCGAGTCGATCGGGAAAATGGTTGACTTACTCACAGCCTTGAGGGAAATCACATTTGTCAATTATTTTCTTCCAAATATATAAAGTACGTATTTGAAACTTTTCCTCTTCATGATTTTGCTCTGGTTTTATGTAAACTTGTTCTGTTTACGAAATATAAATAGGATTAGCTAAAAAATCTTAAAATGCTCTTATATTGGTCTTCTTTGTGGTCAAATTGCCCTAAATGTGTTATTGTGGAATAGATAAGTGTGGGATAGCCCTGCTTTGGCACAATGGGTCGCCTCGACCGGAGTGATACCACGACCTCATAGAAAACCGGCGTGAAACAACCACAGTATTGTATTTTGCTGTGTAAGTGAGGTTTCTGGGGGTACAATCCGTCTTCTTCTTACACCAATCCCTAACCCTCTTAAACCCTCATCCCCAAAAGGCCGGCAACACAAAGGTCGATACAACACACAGTTCGTTGTAGGTCGGTTGAAACAGATACTGAAACAGAGTATGATGCTATTACAAGAGAACGATAGAATGATGAGCAAACTTAACAAGAATTACATTTAAATTCACTTCTAAACATGCAAAAAAGCAACATCAGATAATTAGTCTTCTTAACCGACATATCAACTATGTATCACATGGCATCGATAATCTGTAAGATTGTAAGTCTATGGCACTTCAGTCATCGTCCAATTCGTTCCGGAGTATGCCAGATACTCCAATTCCTATGTAGTACCCTGTATTCTTCAAAAGCCATACTAAACTACAGAAAAAGAGTCCATTATGAAATACGAAGGTACACTTCAAAAATGACTCTAGTTGAAGATATAACATTATTTTTAGTCATTTCATTTCTCAAAAAGTCACAAATAAAATTGCAAAAATGTATACAATATATTATAGAAATTGAATTCCTACCAGTAAAATTCCCAACAGTGCTCGAAACTCGAATTCTTTTTGATCTATAGCTTGTGGTGAAATGTACGTATCAATTCGTTGGATGCCACACATATTCGGTTTCGTATCGAAAGTATGCGAGTTGCTTTTCAAAGCGATTGCGTTCGTGTATGCTCGGTTATCTTCGGAAACGTTCGTGCGGAGTTTAATAAAGTTATTGCACTTCGTGTAGCAATGTGAACATATCCGTTTTGTGATATATTTTAACGGTTTATGGAATCAATAATATTCATTTTGTTTGTACTTTATCGGATTATTTATAGTTCGGCGTCTATCATTGATTGCTATTATGGATTTTTTGTTGGATAATAAGGTAGAAACGTGTGATACAATATCATTGCTTGATTGTTATCTATATATATAAAAGAAAGTCGTATTATTTACTCCACTTATAACTCAAGAACGGCTGAACTGATTTAGCTGAAAATTCGTAGGGAGGTAGCTAAAAACAGGGAAAAGGACATAGGATAGAGTAGGTAGTGTAGGTTAGGCAGAGTAGAGTAGGTAGTGTAGGGTAGGTAGAGTAGGGTAGGTAGAGTAGGGTAGTTAAAGCAGGGTAGGTAGGTAGTCATATAACGGAAGCGACGCCGCGGGTAAGAGCTAGTTGTTCTATAAAGGCGCGAAGGTATTGTAGTAAAATACTGCTCTTCCTCACTTAAAGTTTAAGGTTAATTTTATTTCATTACTAAGGATTTCATTCTTAATGCTATACAGAGAAAATAAATATTTAATGATTACTGAAATAATTTCTCAGTTACAGATATTTTTGTTCCACACTTGTCAAACAATTGTTAAAAAAGCCAAAAAATGCTCTCAGTGTCTTTATTTATATTAAGGACCTTTTAGTGCACGTACCAAAAGCCTTCAAACAAAAAAGTACAAAAAAAGTTTCCACGTGTTTCTTTGATTTCTTTAATAAAGATTCCTGCTTCAATATAAGACACAAAAAAGTAAAAATTGTTCAATAAAACTTAGTTAACCAACAGACAAAAACAAACTTTCAGAAACTTTTAATAAAGTCGAAGATACAAGATAAGAAGTTATTTTTAAATCTATGCATTATTTATTATTATTTCATCGTTGTTCTGAAATTATATAAAAAAGTTTTCTTCCAAAAAGAAATACAACGCCAACGGGTATTATTGGGTCCTTTTTTAGAAGGAACTTTTGTTTTGCGATAGATATTAATACTTTTTCATAAGTTGGCGTATTGAAACGGCATTTAAGCGTGACGATATTAAAATAAAAAAGTCCGGTTCAGTTACTTAAACGAAATCAAACAGAATGAAATTTATAAATTACAAAAAAAAACTAGATAACTGTAGATTATCTTACTGGAGTGGCATCACGTAACTTGTCTTGTGTAATCCTAAGTGGAAATATTGTTCGTAGTCAGGGTTTGTTTATATTTGTTAATATGTATCGACGACTTAAGAATAATCCCTAATTTAAGGCAATAAACATTTTAAACATTTATATAAATACGAGCTTTTACCCGCGACTTCGTTCGCGTGGAATAGTGACTTCACACATGTTTTTGTTTTTCCTACATAATTACATATGTAGTTCCTGATCTTGCGGGATTTTCTTGATAAAAACTATCCTATGTCCTTTCTCGAGTTCTAAAAAATGTTTGTTCCAAATTTCACATAAATCGGTTCAGCAGTTAAAACGTGAAGAAAAAACAGACAGACAGAGTAACTTTCGCATTTATTTATTAGTTTGGATCCCCTTGGCTTTACTTAGCTTCACTGTAACATGTTACTCTAGTAGCGGTGGCCCGGCGGTTAAGGAGCCCGATTCTCATGCATGAGGGTGTGGGTTCGAAAACTGGAAAGTACCAATGTGACTTTTTGCGAGTTATATGTACTTTCTATGATTATTTAGACACCACTGACATACGGTGAAGGTAAACATGCATCATGAGGAAACCTGGAGTTATAATTTCTAATTATAAGTTTGAAATCGCCAACATTGAGCAAGCGTGGTGATTAATGATCTAACCTACTGCGTATGAGAAGAGGCCTTTGCTCAGCAGTGGGCACTTATAGGCTGATGATGATGACCCAAGTCGATCTATCCCTACTATCAAACCAACAAAGCAATCATAGTCTGTATTAAAAAAAACATTAATTAAGTACAATCATCGTGCTTTGACAGGTCACCTTAAATCCTAAACTGCCTAATTAAGAACAATCGAAAGGTTAAAAGGTGATTAGCAAAATCTAAAGTATTCGTTACAATAGATAACTAAAACTCTTACCTTAATTGCGAACATTAGCGTGGGATGTTATCATTAGGATAAGATTTAAAATCATTTATTTTGTGCTCTTCAGACTGTATTAATTGATTTTAAATTGCTATTTATGCTCTACCTAATTTTTAAACATGGTGTCAAGAAAAGTCATCGTACTAATATTATAAATGCGAAAGTTATACGATGTTTGGATATTTGTATGTTTGTTACTCAATCACGCCAAAACGACTGGACGGATCTGGATGAAATTTGGCACAAGCATTGGATACACTCCGAAATATGACATAGGCTTTTTATCAACATACCACGCAAGCCGTAGCTAGTACCTACTCACATAAACTCTTCGAGGATAGTTCTACTAGTTTCAAGGCACACTGGGACTTGTAATATATTTATGAGCACAAAAACTTTTATCAAATCAAAATCAAAAGAGTGTTGGATAGCCAAGCTTCGGAACGAATGGATCGGCTTGACCTGAGTGACAACACGGACTCACAGAAAACCGGCGTGAAATAACCACCACCGATTGTGTTTCGCCTCGTAATCCATTTGGTGATATGGTGGAACATGCCGTCGGGTAATGAAACCGCGTTAATGTCCACCTATTTTATTTAAAAAATAATACTTACCTAAGAATCAAGAAATGTCTATATTATTTAATAATTATAATTCACATAAATTCAAATTCACATATTCACATAAATAAAACAGAGGTTGGATGTAGCAGGCAAAGCGCGATGTAGTTCCGTGATCTGGCTCAAAGCAGAAGAAGGAACGTGTCTAGTCAGTACGAGTCTGACAATCCCTCTTACCCCACCCAGTACGGGAGAAGTCATGAACCAACTGTTTGTATAAGGAATCTGTATGTGAAACTGATTTTAAAAGAGTAACCATGGAGTTTCTTGCTCGTTCTTCTCCATCGGAATCTAGTCTTTGGAACGAGCAAATAGCTTCACTAAGAGGACTGACCCACAGACTGACAGTATCTTCAAAATTTTGTTTGACGTTCAAAAGTGCCTGTAAAGCACCTCAGTCAAAAACCGGTACCTCAGTCCCTGAATGAAAATCAATGTTATATTATTTCAATTACATTAATAGACTTTTACATCTAAGAACACATACATATGCCATCGTTTATCTACAAAATCTACTGAGCCATGAGTATTTCATGAATTAAATAAACATCAGATCAAACAGTAATATTCCAATGAAATTTCCAGAACTCTTTTTCAATATAAACATGAATGAAAATCAAACAGAGTTTTAATATGTTAAGGCGTAAAAATAATTTGAAGGTTTTAAAAAGTATATATTGAATATTATGTAATGTTTAGGTACTGTGTACAGAGTTATTGGGCATGCAGGTAAAAAAATATATGAATAAGTAAATAGCGTATGTGTTAAACCAGGGTATCACCTATCTACTACCAAATTTCAACCAAATCGGTCCATCCGTTTTGCGTGAAAGAGTTCCAAAAAGACAACCATACTTTTTCATAAACTGTCACGATTATTGACATACGAGTATATTAATGTAATAGGCCACAAACGAGCAGACGGATTACCTGATGGTAATCAATCAGCGCTACCCATGGACACCCGCAACGGAAGAGTTCGTTGCCTACCTTTTAGGGTTTGAGATTTAGGAGAGCAAAGGATTTAGGAGAGGGGAAGGATTGGGCCAACACTGACCTCGCTCACACGGCGAAACACAACGCTGTGGTTGTTTCATGCCGGGATTTTTGCGAGGCCGTAGTATCACTGCAGTCGAGCCGACCCATTCGTGCCGAAGCATGGCTCTCCCACACTTAAAATTTAAAATCTATAGAAAACTTTTCTAGTTTCAAGTCACAACGGGACTCTTACTTATGAGCAGATTGCGTACAGTACAGCCGACGTATCTTGGCGAGTCTGAAGTTAGTAGTTTGTCTGCGCAATGGATCTCTTAGGAACAAAATTGCATACCGCGCAGCTAATCGGCTAACTTCAGACACGCCAAGATACGTCGGCCGCACTGTACGCGTTGCGACATATTTTATGATCATAATAGCTTTTATTTAAAAAAAAATGTTTATTACCTAACTATCGTGAGCCATATTACTTTTGTTGGATATTATTGCTTATTTAAGTGTCTATTACTCACAGTTCTAAGTCACAACCGGAATTATGTATAAGCATCGCGCGGCGCAGCGCGGATGCGTACATCTAGTTATGCATGTGAAGCTTCTCATAGTTACTTTTAGAGAGTAAGCTATTATTTTTAACAAAATACAGTTACCATTAATTGGATACTGTGCCAAACAATAGTTCTCTCGCCACGGTCACACCAATGATCACGCCGGATTACTATGCTCACTGATGTAGCGGTGGATGGCCGTGGTATGAGGCCAGTCTAACCGGGCCGTTCGCGCCGAAGCCTGCTTCTCCTACACTTGTTCATCTCTGAATTAAATTAATAATGTAGGTACCAAGGTAAATAAATAAAATTATATATAAAGAAATTTAGCACGAATTCCTACCAATCAAATTATTTTACTACGGCCATAAAAATAATATTCATTAAGAAACCATTCAACAAATTACTTCACAACACACGAAAAGTTTCCAAATTACATTAATTCATATTATAGTTTCTTGTTACGAAGTAATCACGTAATGTTCTGATATTATTTTTATTTATTAATCAATCGTAATAATTCGAGACACATGTAACAAAAATAGGTACGTGATCACTGATGTTGTTTCAAATGTAAAATGCCATGAAAGAGCGTGTCCAAAACCGGCAAGCAAAAATACCACTCTTTCTAAGTTATATGTTCCTTCTAACAAAATTGACAGATGCTAAAGGAAAAACATCGAAAGAAAACCAGTTTGTAAACGGGAATTGACCCGAAGGAAACAGTGTGATTAATGCTCAAACTAATACTAATGCGTGTGAAAAGAAGGCTTTGCTCGGAAAAGCATTTATATGATGCGATTACTCTCTGACATGATAACTTAATATGGCAATTTGTTTATTCTTGATTATATCTATACTAATATTAAAAAGAGGTAAAATTTGTAAGTTTGTAAGTTTATATGTAGGGGGTAATCTTTGGAACCGCCGATCGGATTTCCAAAATTCTTTCACTGATAGATAGCTACAATATTCCTGAGTGCTATAGAAGATCTATAGAAGCCGAGAAGCGGGTGAAAAAGCGCGAGAGTAGCTAGTAAATCATAAATTAATTAATTTGAAGAGCAAACTTTACACAATATAATTTTCAAAAAAAAAACACCTAGTTATTAACTGCAGGAGTATAAGTGGAGGATACCACATGACCACCAAAACTGTGCTTAAAAACAAATTATATTGTATTATGGTCTACTCGAATTACCCGAAGAGTATAATCTGCCCTTATGCCTGGCGTTTGTGGACTACGAGAAAGCCTTTGATACTGTCGAAACCTGGGCTGTTCTGGAGTCCTTGCAACGGTGCCAAGTCGACTGGCGGTATGTTCAAGTGTTGAGAGATCTATATGATGCTGCCACTATGGTCGTTCAAGTACAGAACCAGCAGTCTGAACCTATCCACCTGCATCGGGGCGAACGACAGGGGGACGTTATTTCCCCCAAACTGCTGCGCTGGAAAGGCCGGGGCCTAAATATTAACGGCAAGTATCTCTCACACTTGAGATTTGCAGATGACATTGTAATCGTGGCTGAAACCGTGCAGGACTTACAATATATGCTGAACAGCCTGGCTGATTCCTCTGCTCGCATCGGACTCCGGATGAACCTACAAAAAACGAAGGTCATGTTCAATGAACATGTTCTCCCGGAGCCGATCACCATCAATAGATCTCCTCTCGAGGTTGTTCAAGAGTACGTCTACCTCGGGCAAACTATCCAGTTCGGTAGAAACAACTTCGAGAGGGAGGCTCGTAGGAGGATACAGCTTGGCTGGGCAGCGTATAGGAAACTCAGTCGGGTATTCTCGTCAAAGATACCGCAAAGCCTGAAGACAAAAGTCTTCAATGAGTGCGTCCTACCAGTGATGACATACGGAGCCGAGACGTGGACACTTACAGTGCTACTGATCCACCAATTTAAAGTCGTTATGGAAAGGGCTATGCTTGGAGTCTCTCTGAAGGATCGTATTCGAAACGAGGTGATCCGACAGAAAACTAAAGTTATCGACATAGCCCAAAGGATTAGCAAACTTAAGTGGCAGTGGGCAGGTCACATCTGTCGAAGAACCGATGACCGATGGAGTAAACGTGTTCTAGAGTGGAGACCACGTCTAGGCAAACGTAGTGTAGGGCGCCCTCCAGCTAGGTGGACTGACGACATCCGCAGGGTGGCCGGCAGTGGTTGGATGAGAAGAGCTGAACATCGAGCTCAGTGGCTTGCAATCGGGGAGGCCTATGTCCAGCAGTGGACGACAACAGGCTGATGATGATGATGATATTGTATTATGTGTATCAATGTGTCGTGGTGGTCTGGAGGTTAAGGAGCCCGCTTCTCATGCATGAGGGTGTGGGTTCGAAACCTGGCAAGTACCCATGTTACTTTTTCCAAGTTATATGTACTTTCTATGATTATTTAGACACCACTGACATACGGTGAAGGTAAACATCGTGATGAAACCTGGACTTACTTTTTCTTCTAAATTTCTAATTGTAAGTTTGAAATCGCCAACCCGCATTGAGCAAGCGTGGTGATTAATGCTCAAACCTTCTCCGTGTGAGACGAGGCCTTTGCTCAGCAGTGGGCAATTTATAGGCTGATGATGATGATGATGATGATGATGATGTGTATCAATTGTTGGAGTTCGCATTTAAAAATCAAAACAAAACTGTAGTGTTTTTTTTTTATACAATTTCAAAACGTAAACTAAGACCAAATAACAAGAACCTCATCAGTCTTAATAGCACCACAGTTAAATTCATCAGTTACGTTCAAATTAATCAAACACTTTGGTAATACGAATTTTGGTAACCGCAAATCAATTAATTTGTTCTATTTGACCTTTGATAAGGGTACTATCAATAAAATGAAACTAAATTGATGAAAGCTAATAACTAAATTTCTTATGTCTGTTTCAAATTAAATGGGCCACCCGATATTGTTGTTTTAAAGTATTTTCTTTGCCTTTAGAATTGGTCTTCATTTTATATTCAGTTCATTTTTTTTTTCTATTCTAATATTATAAAGAGGTAAAATTAGTAAGTTTGTAAGTTTATATGTTGGGGGTAATCATTGGAACCACTGGTCGGATTGCCAAAATTCGTTCACTGATACATAGCTACAATGTTACTGAGTTCTATAGGCTATAAAACATTACGCTATGATTAAATGGAGCCGAGCAGCGGGTGAAACCGCGCGAGAGTAGCTAGTTATTAAATAAAAGCATATTATGACATATACAGAACTCAAAGAAAGATCTTGTAACATTAAGTATCCCACACTTAATCTTATGCTAACACTTAAACAGTGCCATATTTCGGCACAAATGGGTCGGCGAGACCGGAATGATATCAAGGCCTAACAGAAAACCGGCATGAAACAACCACAGTGTTGTGTTGTGTAAGTGGGGTTACCGGGGGCCCAATTCTTCCCCTCCCCTAATCCCTCCCCAATCCCAAAATCTCCAAAAGCCTAATCTGCAAAAGTTCGGCAACGTACTCGTAACTCTTCTATTGTTGCGGCTGTCCATGGGGGGCACAGATTGCTTACCATCCGGTAATACGTCTATTGGTTTACCGTGCGACGTCGTATCGCACAAAAAATCTTAGTATTCGTTAGAATATATTAAGTATTCGTTACGATATCGCACAAAAAATCTTAGTATTCTAACGAATACTAAAATTTTTTAGATATTGGCGTTAATTCTTAAGAACTTAAGAATATCTGTTCCAGTGAAGAATATTTTTATGATAACCAAGTAGGTAGTCCCTATAAATATAAAAAATAATCGAAAGTCACTACATAATTACTAAAAATGTAACCGAAAAAAAACCAATCTAACTTCTTCACCTTCATACAAAATTATCCTTGTCAAACACCGAAAAAATATACCTATATAACGAAACTAAAACCAAAATAAACACAGTTGAACAAACAGAGAAATATGTGCGTAAAACATTTACAAAACCACTGTAAAGAGGAACAAGGAAATCGGCAAGAACAACAAGATCTATTGGCTTACAAACTCGTTTTACAAAGCCGATTCTCAACTCCCTTGAGAATGGAACGATTACTTCAAAAGCTTACACTGAAATCGTAAAAGACATGCTAACATAGTAACAAACTGGTTATAGGGAAGAATTGTAAGTTGGCTTTGCTCAGAGGAGTAAATAAAAGTATTTTTGTAAGAGGTTCTATTCGTCACGTCTTTACTTGTGCTCGTGTAATTTCGGGTCCTTTGCTAGTAGTGGTACTTGGTAGGCTTAATGAGGTATCTGGAACTGTGATGTTTGATCTACTGTCAAGGGTGGAGATTCAGCCGGGGATGCGGGGTGCAATGAGGCGCCGCGACCTCGGCCCAGAGCAGGAGAAGGAGCAGGGGAATTTTTAGTCAGTAAGGGTCTGACTCTCCCTTCGCCCGGCCCTGGGCGGGAGCACTCATTTGATGATTTTCCCCTCACAAAAAAGGGGTGAGTGACAAGGGGTCAATGAGAGTCTAACACTCCCTTTCATGATCAATTTTATGATATTTTGGCACCGAAAGGGAGATATCATAAAATTGATATTTTGGCACCAAAATGGAGATTGTCCACCACAAAAAAAAATTGAAATCATTACAAAGCCCTTTAAGTACTTCCAAAATAAACTATACCAAGGTTATGGAAAAAAGTGCTACTTGGAAAATCACAATTATAATACTCTGCTTTCTCCTGTAAAATAATCCATCATTCCTATGTTTGTATGAAGTAAAATAAAATCTAATCTAGAAATAACATCGAAATCGGATTGAGATAAGAAGACAAAAATAATAGATATGTGACACGTCTTTCTAAAACACACAACACAACCTCAAAATTACTTGTGTTTATTCAATGTTACTTATTTTTATTCAAAATTACTTTCAACGTACAAGGATAAAAGGGCTTCAGTATAATAATTATGGCTGGGATCACGTGATATATGAGATTGTTTGATCAAACGCGATAAGTAAAGGAAGAAGAAAATTGATGTTAAGTCAAGTATGAGCCAAAGATGAGGTTTAAATGGATGATAAAATTGTACGACCCCATTTTTTTGGGGCAATGTTTCTTTCGTGTGTGGGTTGTAAATAAATAGACGAATAGCTGGGAATATTGTGACTACTTTTAGTTAGATTGTAGTAAAGAATGTTCACCCTTTTTTTCAATGTAAAAAATAGTTTATTCACTGTATCAGCAAATTTACTTCTTCCGAAACTGTATATCAGTTTGTTGGCAATTGTTGCCTTATTCTTGAGTGTTTTCTTTTTCAAATAAAAAGCTTCAAAAAATATTTAGGCAATTAAAATGTACTTGTGATTAAAATGTACTTAAAATGTTATAAACTTCTTGGTATAATAAATCTGAAAAAAAGGAACTAACGCCAAACGTCTCACTCTATTTTAAATTTCGAGCGTATCATAAAAAAACATAGTTTTACAAAATGACATGAAACGTATTCCAGACTAGCCACACACAAAGCTCGTGCATCTAAATATTTTACAACAATCATATACAAAGTGCACGCAAATAAAATATTAATCATTTTCATAACGTATCAGGCAATTCTTGTCCTAGAAGAAGCAAGCAACATTTTCCATTTCCGCAAAAATATAAGCTCTTTTGTAACGAGAACGATACATAAGTTATTATTTTGTACCTTTCTGGAAACGACAGGAGAACAGGAATAAGTAGCTTAGTTGTCTGTTATACCAACAATTCAAGTCGATGTTGTAGATAGTTCAGAAGTATGAAAGTAATGATTGTTGACAAGACATTTCTGTAAGTAAGTCGCTTGAAGTTAATGACATGGACGGTATAAATAAGTAGATCGATCCTTTTGTGTAAAATACTTGTTTAATCACTAATTATAAGTTTTACAACATTGAGTGTTTTCGTCGCGACTATTAGAATGGCAGTGGCCGGAAGGAGCGCAGCTTGGACCTCTCGCTCGCGCTACGCGTGCGTTCCATACACAACTTACATACACATGACATGTTCACTTCTTTAACTGTTGTCAGTTTTTTTATTCATTTATTGATAACTGTATGTTATTCATCAGGTGGACTTTATGCATTGAGCATTCTCTACCAGTCTACCTTTAGGTGATGCAGAGGCAATCCAGTGGTAGATGCAAGGATCAAGCGTTTTCTCGCATACCTACTATGACTATATGTACTATAAACCCAAATATAAAATATACATACACGACTTTTTAGCAACAAGCGATTAAAATAAATTTACAAGCCAACTGGTACTTTAATATATTAAATAATCACGATTTTTTATACATAGAGACTAAAAAATCTCGATGCTTTCCAAGCTGACTAGCACCTATCAGTAACAATTAGCATGCTTCCAATTATATTTCACTTCTCTTAAATTGCATAAAATAAGCTCGCCTTCGATGCAGTTCAATTTTGAACATAAATAATGAAGGGAATCAAGTTAGCTCCGGTGACATGAACACGGTGAGAGAAGTAATCCTATTATCGGGGGTTCATAACGTTGGACAAAATGGCGGAGATTTTGCGCGCGAAAAATGACAGCTGACAAGCGGAGATCCCGTTAAATAATTTTAGTAGAAATAAGATTGGATGAGGACGGCCGAGGTAACAGGAAACTGTACAAACATTTAATGTAATATTGTTTGCTTTACGAAGTCAATATTTAAAATGTTTGGATAAATTCCTTGTGTATAATTTTTTTTTTTTTTTTTTTTACTTGCAATAATTTGTAGATATTTTTCTTTACACTAGTTATTTTAAATCATATTGTCAGTAAAAGAGTGTACTTACAATGGTAGCAAATATTATAACTATTGGCACAGTCAGTATAATAGATGACGCAAAGGTAATTGCAAGTAACATATTGACATTCAGCTCAAATTAGGTGATACTGCTTTGTATAATCTGTTGGAAACTGACCGAAATAATAAAACTCTTTCGTAATAGCTTACCGCAGTACTCAGAGTTATTTAATGGCTTTTTTTTGGAACAGTAAGGCAGTTAGTTATACTATTAGTCTATTACTTATAAAACAATTTCAGGAAGATTCTGCCCTCAGACAGTCTCCTGGCCATCGGAAAATTACTTAGGCTACGGTACACACTGCATCACCATCAGATAAGTCACAAGCTTTATTAAAAACGGCAGTTTAATAACAAAACTCTAAGACTCTTTTCAATAGTAATAGGTCCCATCTAATCCAAGGTCTTACGAAGCAAATTTCCGGTCTAATCGGAACATTAAAGTTAAACACAGACCCGCTAACAGGCGGCGCTAAGTTTTAAAGGCCCAAGTAAGTCCTTTAGAACCGCACTTGAAACTTAAACCTTAATCTCTAACTTTAACTGATGGAAGTTAAAGCCTTATAGCAAATAGACAGTTTAAAAACTGTAGTGGAATAACCGTTGTTAGTTACAATAGTATTTTTTTTTTTTGAGGTAGTTCAAATCAAAGTTCTCCTCTCGCCTAGGGTAAGCCGAGAGGGAGTGTTGAACTCTCACTGTCTTAAAACCCTGCCATTCCTTCTCCTGGCTGAGGTCTTGGTACCTGATAGCGCTTACCCCGCGACACCGGATGGATCTGTCGTGATATATTGGCCCTCTAACCGGCCCGTCACGTCGTACGCTTGGTTCTGGTTCTGGTCAACCGGCGAGCTACACTTGCTGTCGCCGTCCCTAGACCTTCGCCTACAGTGGCCGGGAATCGTAGTGCGGTCCCCCACGCCCCTAATGTCTTGTACTAATAATTTCGTAAAAAATATTCAGATAATGTTTTTTTTGTGAGGGGAAAATCATCAAATGACTTCTCTCGCCCATCGTGTCAGACTGACTAAAAACCCCCCTGTTCCTTCTCCTGCTCTGGGCCGAGGTCGCGGTGCCTCATTGCGCTTACCCCGCAACCCTCAGATAATGTTAGTCTGCAATATAAGGTGTATTTGAAAAAAGAAATCAATTTCTACATACCTTGTCTATAATTAGTTTTTCATGCGACTCTTAATCGTCTGTATAAAAAAAGTTTTTCAGCTAATTATTTTGGTCAATGCAATGACGAAGATAAATTAATTAGCGTCACTTGATAAACTAAATTGAATTGAATTCATTAATTTTGTGAAGTGAAATCATTTAAGTTTTTCAAATTAATTAAATGGACTTTTATTACTTTTCAGACCATTAGTTCTTAGAAATTAAATAAATTAGAGCTGGTTAATTTATTTTATTAATCAAAATAAAAATTATTTTAATTTTATATACTAATTTAAGTACGGGAGAGCCTTGATCCTTCTTGGATCAAGGCTTGTGTTTTGAAGGAAGCAAGAAGGAAGGCAGAAAGACTTCCTTTACCACTTCCAACCCTCAAATCAAAACAAAACGTCCAGTAATTCACATTTAACTTTTTGTAGGTTTCCATATTGGTGTTATGGAAAAAGTTCTTTTATTTGAGCTCCAGAATCAGGTCCTTGCATATGTCCCTCGTAAAAAATGTCACCCTGTATTGAGTCGTCCAGATTATGTATTAACACAAAATTTCCTTCATTTTTTCAAATTTCAACCTAATCATAGCTCAACATTTATAATTATTTTGATCAAAACAACTTTTTGTGTTGACTTGAAAATCTACGTGATTTTCTGGCTTATATACATATATATAAGGCTTAATTTCCTAAATTCCATAAGGTTACAAAGATATTCAAATGAAAACAATACTATTCTACTTAAGTACCTTACTCTTTACCATTAAGATAAAGAAACATGACACAACTTCATTTAATTTAATAGCAGCAACTGTCATTCCGCAGTACGGTTTGTTATTCATTAAAAAGAAAACTTTGCAGTCAACTCCGGGTTATAAGACTAGGCTTAATTAAAACTAAAGAAAAAGGCAACAATTTTGATACAGAAAACTTTCCTCGTTTGTGTACGAAATGGGGTTTTTTCAAACAACTCTTTATAATTGAAGTTTTGGTCTGAAAAGTGGTTAGTACTTTTTTGGATGTAGGTCTGCGGGTTTTTTTTTCGGGTTTTATGTCCTAACTTAATTACCGTTTACTTCAATTCTTCGTTTAGCGAGATGTCACCAGTAGGTTTATTGTGGTGCTGAGTTTTTAAAATTTAACAGTAATACCACTGATTAAGATCTTATGCCTGAGTTATGATTATAGGGTTCCTCCTTGTTTTATTTATTTTAATTCAGATTTGATTTAAGTACAACCCAATCACATGAAAATGCAAAACAATAGTAATATAAATGACAATAGTAATGCAATGTAGACAATAGTAATGCAAAAGAATAGTAATTTGACTGCACGGTTGGCGCGGTGGCTAGGCAACTGGCAGCCGCGCAACGTGTCGCGGGTTCGATTCCCGCACGGAACCACTCTTTGTGTGATCCACAGATTGTTGTTCCGGGTCTGGGTGTGATGTGCTTGTGAAATTGTATGTTTGTAAACGCACCCACGACACAGGAGAAAATCCTAGTGTGGGACAACGTTTTTAAAGAATAAAAAAATAAAAATAAAACATAGAAGTTCTAATATTAACAAAAAAAATAATATCATATAAGTACATACATATCTGCAGATATGTATGTAATGTACAGCTGTACATTGCACAAACAAAAATACACCAAAATGTATTTTAAACATAAAAAGAAAAATGAACAATATTCAAAATAAATTTATAAAATATTTACAATTCTTAATAAAATTTTCTTTCATCCATCTGCAAACAGATCAATAGTTGGATTAGATTGATTTTTTTTTTGTTTTTTTATTTTTTTATTTGTTAGATATTGGTCGTAACATCATAGGGCAAAGTTAATCAACCACTACATGCCACTACAACTGCTTACTGTCTATTGAAAATAAAAAGACGTTATGTATAAAGTATATAATTCTTAATAGTATACATCTCTGGGTTGCTCCATAGCTACATGGCGGACTGGAAGAAATTAACGCGGCTCAAGAAAAAAAATCTTTTTTCACGGCATTTCTAAGACTTTGTGAAGAAATTAGCGTCTCTTGGGCCATCTTGGCTCAGAGCAATTATTCCACAGGCCAGATTAAAGAAATCTTCACAAGAAATGATGCAAAGAACTTTCGCAATTTATATTTATTCTTTTATTTTAATCTTGTATAGTGAACGTTGGATTTTTCTTCGTAACTTTGTATCTTATAGACTTAAGTTTTTTCTTAGTTCGTTTGCGTTTGTTTCTGAGACTGCCTATCTCTTGCCTATGCCTCGAATCTTAGACCTTCACAGTGATATCACGGCTTCACAGAAAACTGGCGTTTAACATCAAGAGAGATGTATTTTGCCGTGTGAGTGAGGTTACCGGAGGCCCAATCCTTGTCCTCCCCTAACCCCAAACTATAATCTCCAAAAGATCGGCAAAGCACTCGTAACTCCTATGTTGTTGCGGGTGTCTCTATGGGCAGCGTTGATTACTTACCATTAGCTCATTCGTCCGCTCGTTTCCCGTTCTATTACATAAAAAATACTTTTTGATGATCCTAGAGTACCTTCAATCCTTTAACGACTACGTCACAAAATACATTAACTATCTGTACTTAATATTATAAAGCTGTAGAGTTTATTTGTTCGTTTGTTTGAACGCTAATCTCTGGAACTACTGGTCCGATTTGAATGATTCTTTCAGTGTTGTGTAGTCCATTTATCTAGGAAGGCTAAAAAGTTTGGTTGTTTGTTATGAAGGCGATATAATCTCGAGAAATACTGATCTGATAATTATGAAAACTGTTTAAATATTTAATAGTCCATTTATTGATAGTATAGTCTATAATATAGGCAATATTTTATCTCGGTATTTCCACGGAAACGTCAAAAACGCGGGTGAACCCGCGGAGCACAGCTAGTTTATTTTATATAAATTTACAACCAACCTAAATAAAACTGTAACAAAACTAAATAAATAAACTAAACCAATATGCTGGGTGTCGGGGGTAAATAAAAACATTTCCATTTACAAATGGCACGCTCGACTGGCCAGTGACCATGCCCTGCTTCTAAAAAATGAACGACTGAACATTTAGAACGATACAAATGGAACTTAATATTTTAGAAGCAATTCAATTATAGTAACAGTTGTTTATTTTGTAAGAAGTTATGAACTATATTATATATTATATTATTTACGAAATGATCTTATAAAAATAAATTTATAATAGAAATTAATATTACAAATAAACCCTAATAAACAATGTTCCACATCTAAGTCGGAATATGGAATATTATTCTAACAATATTTTATATTCAAATCAATTAACGAAATCGATAGACGTCATAGATGCATCAGCAGTTTATGCAGTAGACAGGATGTGGGGCAATGCAGTATCATCGGTCCTCATAGAATAGCGCTACGTAATTAGTTAATATTTTTACTTACATGTATGTTTGTTTTCGAACTATATCTTGACCAATGTTGAGCAAAGGCCTCTTCTCTCGCAAAGAAAGAAGGAATACAACGCTCCAGGCGTTAATAGACCAACCTGGTCTATTACTGGCTTTACGATGTTTTCGGTATTTTCTCAGCATGTATTTTCTTTCAATGGGACAAGCCCGCCACTATCTCCCGAAACCGCTGCGAAACCTGTAAGCCAAGATCTACAGTAGAAACAACCATGAAAACACCGCAACAATGAACACCGGCGCGTCCCAGGGACATGAATGACTGTCTTGGATTCCGCGACGAAATAAATCAGAAGATCTTCACCATGTATGATAATCCTACAAATTTTTAAGATGATTTCTCCCGCTCTAAGCCAGAGAGAGTAAGACTCTTACTGACTCAAAAACCACCCTGTTTCTTTTTCTCGCTCCAAGCAAAGGTCGCGTTACATTTATTGCGTTTACACCAGCAATGACAAAAATATATTTTGGTGCAGAATATCCTTATCAGTCTATCCTATCCTACCAGTAGTTTATGAGAATGTGTGGATGTATTTGTTATTCTTCCACGCGTAAACGGCTCGACCGGTTCTGTTGAAATCTGGTCTATACACACAGATGATACCCTCAATTAACACGTAAGCCCTACCACGTGGCCGAAGCCGCGTGTGGAAGTAAGTAATAAGCCAGTCTCAGAGTCTTCAGCGGGTAGAACCTAGTGTATCATGAACTAGTAAGTCTCCGACACACAAATTTGATTTATTAAATTATTAGAACCATTTAAATTATTCAAAACCAATCCTAATTCGTAATAGAGACAAAATGTTTCCCATTATGTACAAAGTTCTCAACGACTTCTACTAAACGACTTAATCAGAATTCAAAACTTAATGAGGCCGTTTACTAAACAACAGTTGACAATTTACTAAACATAGTTTCAACGAATTATTAACTCTATTATTACTTACTCTATAGGTCACAAGGTCATTTTTAGTATATCGTATTGGGCAACAAGTCGAATTCTTTAGTTTTATTCAAATTAAAAAATATTAGAATTTTGTATGAGATATACAAATTTGCTATGTCATCATATTTTAAAGTCAAATAGCATATAAAATTTATAATTAAAATAAACGAAGAATGTAAAAAAAAGTAGTTGTGGATCACATTACAAATATATTATAATCACCGATTAGCCTATAAAGATTGGGACAAATTGCAAACTCACTAAACAAAACATCCTTTACTAAGTAGTGGATGCCCCAGCTAATGATATTATCAACAATATAAGTAAAAGGAAGCAAACACAATACTAATCTAGAATCTATACTAACTATTTATTGTCTATTCTAATATTATAAAGAGGTAACATTTGTAAATTTCTATGTAGGGGATAATCTTTGGAACCACTGGTCGGAATGCCAAAATTCTTTCACTGACAGATAGCTACAATGTATTTGAGTGCTATAGGCTATAAAACATCACGCTACGATCAAATGGAGCCGAGCAGCGGGTGCAACCGCGGGAGAATAACTATTTACTGTATTATTTTTAAAAAACTGACAAAGCGACAAAAGTACTATCATATTCCTAATCGGTGAACTCGATATCCCACTCGAATACGGAACGAATCGGTATCATATAAATTCAATTGATATAATTAATTAAATAATATAATTAAATATTGGAACATGTCAACCAAACTCATGTTGTTTGCAAACGATTAATTAAGAAATTAATTTTAATTGGTTTGTTATAATGTTGTCTGTTAAACACCGCTGCGAATTGTTATTAATTGATTGTAACATTCATTTATTGAATAAAATTATACGATTTTGAAATAATTTTTGAGCTTCATATTTATTACATTAATCGAGAAAATTACTTTTAAAACTGTATAAGAAATTAGTTTATTATAACACCTTTTTTGGAGATGAAAAAAGAGAAAGCCACGTTGTATCCATACTTTTTACTGTAGGTACATAAAAAACATTTATTATTGATAAACAATAGAATCAGGCATTACTTTGCGGAAATGCATGACATTAAATGTTATGAAATATATTTAGTTTTACTTCCGCGACAAAAATCCAGGCTGCAAACGGCGAGTAAGGGTAGCCGCCCAACTAGAACCAGACCTGAGCATACGGCGCGTAGCGTTCCGCGCGCGCCTCAAAGTGCCAATAGACTACCACAGACGGGACCCTATAAAGCTAATGTTCAGCCGGGGTTGCGGGGTAAGCGCAATAAGACACCGCGACCTTGGCCCAGAGCAGGAGAAGGAACGGGGGGGGTTTTAGTCAGTAAGAGTCTGACACTCTCTCTCGCCTTACCCTGGGCGGGAGAAGTCATTTGATGATTTTCCCCTTACAAAAAAACCATATGCAATCATGCATATGCACTCGCAGCAAAGGATACAATGCATATGCATTCGTGCATAAAACAGAAAAACATGGCACGCAATCAATCTATACTCTTTAAGAGTTAAGTTTAAGAATTAAATTTAATATTTTTCATAACATTTAATTTATTATTGAGAGAAAATTATTTTAAATCCATATTTTCATGATGTTTCATGTCATTTAACGAATTTCATACAGAGTTTTTTTTTATATTCTTTAGATATGATTACTGCTATTTCAAAGTATACTTATATGTACATTTTTAGTCACCCCACTGTCCTATTTTGGCCATAAGAAAATTATCATCCTAGACACGTGCCAAAGCTCGCTTAAAATACGAAATCGATGGTAAAATAGTAAGCTGTTGTAATATAATGGCAGCTTAAGCCCGAGGTCAAGCCTGAGAGAACCTCAGGTGTTACCATGGCAACCGAGGGATTTTGTGCACTCCTTTTATCTCTTAAATAATAATGATAGCCTGCCATTTGGTATAGAGAACTAATGGTTGTAGGTTGGAAGGTTTCCAATGCGATGTTGACTTGTTGCTTTTGTTTTTTTTTCTAGAAAAAGTTTGGCTTAAAAAGAGTTTTTTCCTTCGCAGTAGGTTTTTAGTTATTACTAGCTACTCTCTCGCGGTTTCACCCGCTGCTCAGCTCTATTTAATCGTAGCGTGATGTTTCATAGCCTATAGCGCTCAGAAACATTGTAGCTATATATCAGTGAAAGAATTTTGGAAATCCAACCAACGGTACATTACCCCTACATACAAACTTACAAATTTTACCTCTTTATTATGTTAGTAGGTGTAGATGAGCCTTGTACTCGCTCTCGAAAAAATACCTATGTGCCAATTTGCTTTTGTTAGATTAGACACGTTTTACAATTAATAAAAATAAGGCATCAATTTTTTAAGGCAATTTATTCTGATCTTGCCTAAAACAACTTAAACAATCTTGTATTTCTCATATAGAATTAATTAAGTCTGTTCGCTAGTGTCTTGCACCAACTATTAGCTCACCAACAAGGGTCGAGTTGTAGAGAATGCCTAAATCATTAAGTTTATGTATTGTGTACCCATAGTACATGTAGACACAATATTACATCACATCATCAACTTATAAGTGCCCACTGCTAACTGCTTCTGACACGGAAAAGGCTCTAGCATTAATCACCACGCCTACTCAATATGGATTAGCTATTTCGAAATTAAACATAAAAATGATAAGTCCAGGTTTCTTCACAAGGTTTTCCTTGACCGTACGTGTAAGCCTGTGGTGTCTTACGACTTGACTTGTGTCTGGACTTGAATCTACGTATGACTCGGAACAAGCCATATTGGTACTTGCCAGGTTTCGAATTCTTCGTGAATGAGAAGCACATTCAATGGCAAAACTTCAACCAAATTCATACCACCCCAGTTAAAGATTACTTTACATAATAAATGTAATTACTTCAAGTTCATTTGTATTCCGCATTTATACTCAGTGTACCATTGCCTTGTAACAGCAATTACCAAGTCTCTGATATCGCCATTACCGTTATATCCAAATGTTAGATTTAACAACTCACAAACGACCCTTGGGATAGTAAAAACCGATATTACTCTGTAATCGTTTCAATTAAGTGGGACCCTAAAAGTGTTCGAAATAAAACGTAGGTACGGGTTCACACTGATTCAAATTAAGAATCGTCCGATTTTGCTATGCGATTTAGGACTTTAAGTAGTTTACAGAGCTTATTAAATAAAATCCTGAATACGGTCGTATTTTGCGTGTCTGTGTGAGTTTAAAGTTCATTGGCCGTTCATAGGAAATATATTGCTGATAATTTAATTGTAAACTACGAATAAGGCAATTGTTAACCACTTTTTTCAAGCGTAAAAAGTTCAATTTAAATAGATAAAGATATCTCATTCTTGTGACATGCTTTAGCACGAATTGGCTGTTTCTACAGAAATGATACTACCCATATCCATTCCCCATATCCCCAATATTTGAATTCCTTACAACTCCCAAAAGGCCTGCAACGGATCTCCAGGCGCCGATTGCTTACCACCAGGTAAACCGTGTTCACGTTTACCACCATATCATATAAAAATACCAAATATAGAATTTAAAAAAACAGTAATTAATTTTCCAATTCCATATTCAAAACACGAGAGAAAAGCTATTCATGGAACATTTTCACATTTCGTTATTGCACTGAGCGTAAATTTACATCGAGGCACATATTAAGAGTTGAAGGAACTTCATATAACATTTTCCACGTCTCCTTATCGCTGTTATGTTTAGACAGCGGCTGCTAAAGAAGTTTCAACTTCAATTTCACATAATTAAGGCTTAAAATTCCTGTAGCACCAGTTAAGGCTGAGCCTTATAGTGCAAAATGAAATTCAAATTGTATTGTTTTCGCAAAGGGTTACTTACTGTCAAGATAAGCGATTTTATTTTTTATTTGTTATTGTCGTTTTAGTATCAGCCAGTTAAGAGAAACTTTAAACAAAATTGTTTTCACTTAAGTACTTTTTTAGTATCTTGTCTATAAATCTGAGAAGTTAAACATTTTGTTTTAATATTTTCTGACTAATTGGCCAGCAAAATGATTTTTATGAATGTATTTAAATAAAGAACACAATTATAATGTTTATTTTAATGTTTGTGTTTTGGCGTTCACTTTAATTTCATTTCTTAAATATATCTCTCTCTATCTCTAGACTATTATGTTATATTTATTTTTTGCTTTCATATAAACTTTCTCTTGCCTAAAGATATCATTGAGTTTGTTAGTAAGTTAAATAATAATATAACCTTTTTAGTATCGTCTTGTTGTGTAGACCCCGAGGTTAAGGCTCCCGGTCCTCCGACATGACTTTTTTTAGTTATTGTATTTTCTAACTGTACTTAGACACTATAAACAAAAGGCAAAAAAAGTCATAAGGCAACTTCTTCAGATCAATATTTTAGTAATAAATTTAAAAACACCAATCCGCCTTGACGGTTCTACGCCGTGTGAGTGAGGTTACCGGAGGCCCAATCCTTCCCCTCCCCCGATCCCTGAATCTCCAAAACCCTAATCCCTAAAAGGTCGGCAATGCACTCGTTACTCCTCCGTTGCGGGTGTCCATGGGCGATGCTGATTGCTTACCATCAAGTAATCTCTCGGCTCGTTTGCCGACATTATGACAAATGAAAAAGAACCAAGCATGATGGTTAATGGTGATTAATGAACCTTCTCAGTGTTAGAAGACGCATTTATTTAGCATTTATAGGTTGAATATGTGATGATGTACCTACTCTTATAAATTCTATACTACTAGGGATACTAAAACTACGAAAATATTACGTAAAAATAAATAATTGTTAGTTCCTTACTCTTTTTCGTTAAATCAATCTATTATTATTATTAAGTCGTCCCTTGAGATGATATCTGTCCGGATTTCAGAGTACCCCTTCAGTGGTGACCTTTAAAATTAATTTAAATAAAATCCTATGGGAAATAAAATGTCAGAGTCAGGCCTTCTTTGAGTATAACCTTTTAACTTATGCATGATTTGATTTCTGATTCATATAAAATGTTTTTTACGATGTCTCCCTGAAGTGATGATAGCTTTGGCAACAAAGTAATGTATCTGTCTCGCTCCTAAAATAACATGGTTATGAAAAAGTGTATTAATGCCTAAGATGTGTTTGGTGAGTAAGAGACAAATACATTTTACCGGAGTCAACGTCAAATCATTTATAGACGAATATAAGGCAGTTTTAAATACCGAATAAAACAATTAATTACAAAGTTAAAATTAGCATTAGATTGAAAGTAGCGACTAAGGGCTGATTTTTCAATGGTTATCTGGGGAATGATTATGATGCTGTCGTGTCAGAATGTTTGTATAAGACAGTGGCAGCAACAATTCTATTCTTTAGATAACATTTAGCTGACTATTGAAAAATCAGCCCTAACTCACTTCAATTAATAGAGAAAAGGTCGACTTGTTTCAAGTTACAACGGGCCTCTTATTCAGCAAAGACACGTAGTCGGCTGCACGACGTCGTTGTGACGCGCTGCTCATTATGATAGATATGCCTCACAATACTTACTATTAAAAATGTGTGATTATGTCGGTCAGTCCTCAGACTCTATTAAAGCTAGTTGCTCGTTTTAATGTAGATTCTAGACTCTAGAATCTAGAGTAGGTCTAGACTTAAGAGAAGAACAAGTAATAAACTGTTGTAAAACCACCCCTCCTTCTTACCGACTTCAAAAAAAAGGAGGAGGTATTATGTCGGGTAATTGTTTTTTTTTTTTAGTTTTAAGAACTGAATAAAGAAAAGGGAGTAGAGGGAAGAAAGGGCAGGGAATATGAATAACTACACATTGTACAAAAAGGAAGCAGCACCTCTCTGATATATTCGCATACAGAACGCAATGCGCCTTAGCATCGCGTTCTGTGTGCGCCTTAAAAATACAATATTAGACCAATGCAGATAGAGCATATTATATAGATAGGTTATACCTTGGATTAACACAGACTACTATTTATCAACATACCAAGCTGGCGAAGCCGTAGACGGAAACATGTTCAGAATGATTTCAATTTATAAAGTAAACTTATTCAAGGACAAAACCTTACACATTTCTAGTACAAAAACCTCACAATATTACATTTCACTACCCCTTCAGAATTTTATATTAAGCAGTAAAGAGACATGGGTTAGGTTACGCATAAAGTTTATTATAAGGAGTTCAGAACTATGAATAATGTTATTTAATATAAAAAAAATATTCCTGCCCTTATCCTTCAAGCAGTGATACAAGAATCCCTTCAAATCTACAAGGATTTCGATTTATTCTCACTTTCAGAAAATAGAAATGCCTAAGTATTGAACGGTTATTTTACGTACACATATAGACTTTTTGAGACTTTTTGAGGTATGTTTGTAACATTCAAGATATAACTGAGACTTTTCAATTGTGGAGTTAATGGATTAGAAAAAAAATGCGTAATTTATTATGGCCCAATACCTTCCCAATCCCTAAATCCCCAAAATCCCAATCCCTAAAAGGTCGGCAACGCACTCCTTCTTTGTTGTGGGTGTCCATGGGCGACGCTGATTGCTTACCATCAGGTAATCCGTCTGCTCGTTTGCCGTCCTATCACATAAAAAAAAATATATATTATCCTAAAAACGAATCTTTGCAATATTACAATATTTATGTAAATAAAAATTCAATTTCTTTTGTTATAAAAACGTTGCCCCACACTTGGATTTCCTCCTATGGGTGCGATTTTAAACATACAATTGAACTAATACATCACACCCAGACCCGGACAATGTGTGGATCACATTGTTGTTGTTCCATGCGGGAATCGAACCCGCGACACGATGCGCGGCAGCTAGTTGCCTAGTGACCAAAATAATCAAACAAAAACTATATCATTACAATTCCGTTCACACCAGAAACGTTTGAAAAAGAAAATCGTTTAAAAACATGAAAAAAAAATAGTTGGGGAAGTCCTTTGAGGTTTCATGCAAATTGTTATCGGCCCTGATAACAGCTCTTGAAGCTATTATCACCGCCCTCTCGATTCAAATTGCTTCGACACTTCAGCTGAAAAAACGTACAGAACTTCTGAAATCTCAGCAGCTGAAGAACCGGTTTCCTGATATTTGATTTTATTTCCGAAATGTTTATTTAATGTTTGGTTTTACATTTGAACATATACAAATATTTTATTATTTTGTATTTTTAATCGATAAAACTGGTAATCAAGTGCCTGAAAATATAAATGCGCCTCGATGCTAGATAGAGAACTTTTCTTCGATTATCGACTTTCCGATTACTTAGCTCAATATAGTTTA
Source organism: Spodoptera exigua (assembly GCA_902829305.4). NCBI lineage: Eukaryota > Metazoa > Arthropoda > Insecta > Lepidoptera > Noctuidae > Spodoptera > Spodoptera exigua. The sequence continues at coordinate 6,587,143 of LR824624.2, forward strand.
ACGCATCTAAAATCTTACGTAATAATTAATCTTTAACAAATTTTGTATGTAATTGCACTATATAAGTCACCATAATATGTCATTATCATCAGCATCATAAATTTCATACTTAGTAACTTTTTTGCGTCTTATTTTTGGTATAAAATCTATCCTATGTCTTTTCTCGAGTTCCAAACTATGTCTGTACCAAAGTTCACAGAAATCGGTTCAGTAGTTTAGGCATGAAGAAAAGACAGACAGAGAAAAATGTACTTTCAGCTTGGTTTATTTAACTCAAAATAATATTTTTAATTTAAATAATATATTTTATTTTAACTAACAGTAAAAGTAGAAATAGTTGATGCATGATGTTTCATTAACAAGAATCAACTGCAATGGATCAGCATGTTCTGCGGAGCGCACCGACCAATTATGGACGAATTACTGACACGACGAACGTTGCACGGTCGCAAATTGACTCATTAGGAGACGATCGATAACTATATACGTATATATAGTATACGTGGTGTAACAGATAGGTACGGTCTTGTTTTAAAAGGTCATTGTACTCATGAAGGTAGTTACTTAGACAAAAAGACGTTGACTAGATCGACATAACAAGGGTGCTTCGTTTCTTTTTTTTCAAAGAACATCATCGGTCTCTACGTTCTCTCGTGTGTTTTTACAAGTATGCAAATACACATACACTCAAATTCGGAACAAGAATTTGTGGATCACACAAGAGTTGTTCTAACTTCGATTTGGCAGCGCCTTTAGCTGTGCTGTCAGTCACCTCGAATCGAGTTCGCAAAACCATTAAAATTTGACCTTCGTAGATTAATTGAAATTAATTTTGAATTGTTTTGTGGAACTCAAACTGATGATGTGGACAGGACAATGTTTATGGCGATTTTGAATATTTTCAACTTTTATCAAATGGCGTTAAGGTTTATTTTCGTTCTTAAAAATCCAAAAGTATTCATTTTGCCTACGATGAACCACGTCCCAAATGAATTGGATGTTTATGGGTTACCAATTTACTCGGGGCTTTAAGACTGCCAAACCTGCAAAGACGCACTCCTTAGCCGTTCTGATGAAAAAACTGGACTGGCAACGTTTTGTGCATGTTGTTAGCATTGTGCATTCTCCGCCTTGTGGTGCATCCACCACAAAGCGGAGAAACAAGGAAGTTGCACGTTTTGCCATGGGAAAAACAAGGAAGAATAAAGTTATGTAATTTCTTCGCACACTTACCAAATGAATCTGGTAATAGACCGAAAGACATACAACTATGCGCCTGCTTTCGGGTCTTTGAAGCCGACCCTCTACAAGTGTAGCATCGTTCACATGCCTTAGCATTCCTCTGGATGCGTTCTAGTGCGATTGGGTCGTATTTAGCCGAGCCGTCCCAAAGAAATGAGTAGTATTTCATGCACTATCAAAACTGCGTTTGGTATTACAAAGGAGCTCAACTTGCTAACAGGCAGTTACGCTTTTCACTTTATATGGGCCCAAAGTTAAGTTTAAGCATCGGACTTACACCAAAAATGTATGGAGGCATACGGTTAGTTACCGGAACGGATATATTCCGGAAAGAGGGGGTCTAAAGAAAGGCTGTCTGGCAGATAAGTGGCACGCCTCGTTTTTCTAACGTTGAATTCAACGAAGTAGCTGTTACCCCGGTCGGAGACCTCATTCAAGGACTTTCTTTAACAGATAACTATCACTACGTCAGTAGCATCATTTTAGATAAAATCTATAAAAGGCACCAGACACAATATGGAAAATAACAATAGTATTTACATATTTATTTTTTAAAAGAAAAGCATTATAAAATGTCGTTTCAATAAATATTTTTTTCCAATAACATTCAGAAAGTCGCATAAAGTCTGTAGTAATTTACAAAAAGCAATTTATAATTATCAGTATCATGCCGAAGCCCGTTACAGCGAAATATCGTTTAATAACGTAACTGGAGACACATGTAAGGTACAAACACATTGAATTGAAAATCGTTATTTTTGTAATAATATTATTTTAATACGAATTTTATTTTTATTTTTCTGTTTATAATCGTTTTTATTAATTTTCAAACATGTGACACAAAATTATAAAAACATTTTTTTTTATTTTACATTTATTTAAAAAATCGTTACAAAACACATCATCAATATTTGTATCTAATCGTGATGTTGTCATTAGAATCTCGTGTGTTCACGTGAAATAACGAAATATTAAATTACTGAAATAATTGCTACGGTAACTCTGGCAGTTAGTCGTAATTGGTTTAGACGTTTATTTTACATTAATATCGTAAATATAACTGATCATTTTCGCAAACAATTTTAGCCGAAATTTTCTTTGGTGTTACAAATGGGAACGTGACGGGGCTAAATGTTCACTAATTAATACGGAATCAGGGTCCCGTTTGGATATTGATGAGGTTTATTAAATTTACGAATTCCTTGTGAAATATTAATACAAACATAAAATGCCTGTAATATTAATATTTTCGGGTCATGCTGTAGACAGGGTATTAATCATTTTCGGAAATGTTTTTTTTTTGTACGAAAGCGTGTGACGGGCATATGGTGTCGAATTTTATTTTGAAAATCGTGTGTGTACTAATTGTTTTAAGTAGATAGTGCTATGACAACTTTTCAGCTTGAGAAGTTTTTGCCTCAAACATGAAATTGAATAAGGCACAAAAATCATCTAAGATCGAATAATATTTCTTTAGTTCGCATTTAATATTAAATTTGTCATTAATTACATCTTGATTGTTTATTTCAACAAAATATAATAAAAATGACCAGAACCAGAACTAGTTTTGTTTTACGTTTTAGATCGGCAAACGAGAATTACGTGTAAGCAATCGGCACCGTAGTGCGAGAGAAGTAGTCCGAGTGTGGTGCCTTTTGAGGATTAGGGTTTCGGAGATTTTGGGATTGGGATAGAAGTGGATTATCCAACACATGAAATCCAGACCCGTTTGTGGCACATAAAGAGTTGTTCCGTGCGGGAATTAAACTCAAGGCAAGTTGTACGGCATCCATTTGCCCAGCCACCACGCCAATTGTGCAACTCTGGTTGTTACACACCAGTTTTCTGTAAGGCAACCTCCGATTTCCATTTAAGTCCACGAAATTGAAAAAAAATGCAAACTTTTCAAACAATTAACGATCAAATCAATTTCATTTTGCAAAATAATTTTGTACCGAAATCAAGTTGGACAAATTAATAAAGTTAAAAAAAAAATAGAACGAGACCCTTCGTCGTCGCTTCGTTCATATTCCATCTCCGTTCAGACGGCATATTAAACTGTACCTTCCAGTTTAAATTGATCTCTTTAGGTATGAAGACGGAATGTGTAACGAGGTCAGGCTATATTGGCGATGTATAGTTTGATCTGCAATAGTAAGAGGATGGAGTGAAGTTCTGAAAAAAAAATTTGAAAGTTATAACGAAGTTGAAGAGACAGCTGACTTTTGTTAGGAAAGTTTCTTTTCTACCTTGAAATATATTCGGAATTCATTGGAAGATTGAGTGCAAAGAGTACTTTTGACATCGTTTTGGTATACATTCACTCGAGGTTCCAACGTAAATCACAAAAAGTGAATGAATTTCAAAAAAAATACGATCAATTTACAAGTCCTTGAATTCCTGTTTTTTTAGTATTCTTATAATACCACAGTTTTCCAATCATTCTAGAAACAGCTGTTCCATTCACAAATGAAAAACTAGGCGAATAAGCTAAAGCAGAAAATAGGGCAGTATACTTCGATCCTATACCAGGAAACTGGTAAACGGTTCTAGACATTGAATTATACATAAAGATTTAACTGGAATATGGTACTGCATGGTCTTTAGTAACATAATAATAAGTTATTTTATGTCCATACTGCAATCAACCGAGGCTTTTCTTTTTTATATATATTTTATTATGTAAAATATTGAAGACCTACCGATATAATAATATCTGACATATGTATCTACGGCTTTAGAAATAAATGAGAGCGTTTAGAAAAATGGAAATATTTCAACTCACTTATTTTGAAGTTGTCCTAAAAAACACGACCTTTGGTAGTTGAGTTTAGGTTCAGTTTACAGTGAATAAACCTAGGCTAAAATAATTTGTACATCTTTTGTGCATCTGCTATAATAGTAGCTACCCGACGCATTTCATAAGACTTTTTTTTTCCTGAACCACAATACCAAGAAATATTAACATAATTCTTAGAAAATACCTTACACAGTTATAAATAAAGTTCAGATTCTGTTGACAATAAGCTCCTAAAGCTCGCACAGGAGTATATTTGGGTCGTATGGTATTTGTATGGACTAAGAGGGTCACTTTTTTGTACAATTTATATACCACTTAAGGGTAAGAATATTTTATTTCTGGATAACATAGTTGGCAAAATGTTTTTATTGTACACGCCCAAATACATCAACCCATAATTTACCTTTAGTTGATAATGCATTAAAGAAATATAATCAGGCAGTTTCATTTGAATTTCTGTCTTAATTTTAACAAATATTTAGGTCTTGCTTCGACGAAATTGGGTCACTTCGACCGGATTGATACGGCTTCATAAAACCCCAGCGTTAAATAACGCTTGCGTAATATTTTTTAACGCAAAGAAGAATATTTAGATAATGTTCTCAACAAAATAAAAATACTTTCTAATTTTTTAATTTTCAATTTTCTTATTGTTCCAGATATGTGAGAGTGACTCACGATGGCTTTCCTCCAGGTGGCACGGAGGGTACCCAGCCAATTGGACAGCTTCCTTATAAAGGTCGACACCAAAACCTGAGGATGAACAAGCACCGGTGGAGCCAACTTCTATAAAATGGAGTTCGCCTCTGTTTTACCTACTAATGTAAGTTTAAAATGCACTTGTTTTGTAGATAAGCAAGAACTTAAAGACCCTTTGAATTCGGTTAGATCTTCCTCTTCTGCAGTAAGAAAAAGAAAAGAAAAAATGTATTCTTCTGTGTGTGTATGTAAAGAATAAACTCATAAACTACTAAGCCAATTTCAAAAAATCATTCACTGTTGCTAAGCTGCCTTTATCCTGATATACATATACATACGCTATACTCATTTTTGATATTAACGTAACTCCTTAGAATATTATTCTAAACATTATCCTTGTAAAAATAATAAATGGAGTTTAAGTTTACTTTTTAAATAATAACTCACCCCGATTCATTCATTCCCGAAAAGTGGATATTAACAATTAAAATTCCAAACATTTAACTACGCCAGTCATTTAAAAAAGGCATGATAATACCTAAATGCCCGCCACTAGCGTTGCCAGACCAGTACAATGGCATACCGAGGCCTGGCTCGAAACAAAAATGGAACTGAATGGTTTTTATTCAGTGAGAGTTTGACCCTCCCTCTTGCCTTATCCAAGACTGGAGAACTTACAAAAAACATTTTACAATGTTCCTCGTCAAAAAATAAGTATCTACCCATATTGAACTCTACAACTAATTTAAAACTACAGAATACGTGCGATGCTTCATTTTATAGACATTTTACGACAGCGTAGTCAGCGTAGCTGGCGTAGCACACTGATTGCTACGACGTAGCAGCTCTAGTTTGTATCCTTAATCTGTGATCTATTTTTTTATGGAAATCTGGAAATAATTGCCTTCAGTTTATTACTGAATGTGTTTGACGTCATAAGCAGAAAATGCTATTATAAACTTTCACCCCCAGATTCGCTTTAATCATTACACAACATAGACGTCACCGTTCCAAACATCCGACAAGTATCAAAACTTAAATAGTTACTTATATAATTTAAATTACTAATAACATCTACAACGTGCCCATTTTAATCATCTTAAGACGTATAATGGATAACCATAAAGTTCAATTTCCGTTGGCATATCGCTTTCCTAATCTAGTTAAGAGTTAACTGAAATCTTCAAACTTAAGTTATTTAAGTTATAAGCATTCGATATTGCCTTCGCAACATGTGTTTAAATTGCTTTAACTGTGAAGTAGTTATGGAACAATCTTTAGTATTTAATGATTATTATGTAAGGTTTAATATGAGATGGCCTAGTAATATTGGCCCAGATTTGATTGGGTTTTCGATTCTTATGTAACCTTGGCAAGTAACGAAATGAATTATACTGAGTTATATCTTTCTTTTAAAATAATTTAGACACTAATGACGAACAAATAAATTATTTATTGTTATGGCTAACTTTCTTACGTATAAAACACCTCAGGATTACGAATACTATAACAGTCTGATAAAGTTTAAAAATCGAGCTTCTCAGCTACTGCTGACTATATAACAACATTGTGTTCAATTTTTTTAATGAAAAAAAGTCATTGCAATATTGTTATGTATTTTTTTCGGGATGTTGTATTTTTTATTAAAATAAAATACAACATAAAATTGTAAAATGAATAAATATGATTGTTGTTTATTTAGACACACACACAATACTATATTTTTTTTAATAATTTAATGGCCACTCTATCTGCATTATGAAAATACAAATAAATTTTATTATAATTGACTTCCACAAAATAATGTGACATTTATGAATGGATGATAAAATAATGAGTCAACCGCATATGTTTTGCTGTAAAAAGATAAAGCTTTTCAGTATAAGTGTCGCTGAATGAGTGTGCAATTGAGAACGGCTTTAAATTAATGTGTTCATAAATGCAATATGTAGGAGCAAAAATCTGAACTTCGTATAAAAGGATTTTGTGTATATAAAAAAACATGATTTCTTTTATTGAAAACAAGCTTTTGCCCGCCACCCCGTTTGGGTGGAATAGTGATATCCTGCAGTTTTTTGCTATAAAAACTATCCTATGTCCTTACTATGTCTGTACCAAATTCCACAGAAATCGGTTCAGTAGTTTAGGCGTGAGGAAAAGACAGGCAGACAGACAGAGTTACTTTCGCGTTTATAATATTCGTTTGGATAACGACTGTCGTATTGTAAAATTGTGTAATTGTATTGTACTATAGTTTCAAGCCACAACGGGACCCATATTCATAAGCGGCAACGGCACCACAACTTTTTTCAGTTTAACTGACTGATCCAATGAGTCCCAGCACTTTTAAATGCAAGTTATACGTGTAAATTACATTTGGGCTCAACCGGCTGAAGAGATCTGCTTCAACATTTTACAAACATACATAACAATCATGTACGTTTAAGTAAACATAAATAACATGTACGTTAAGGAAAGAAAGAAGAGATTTCTTGTGCTGCCAGAATAATACAAAACACCACCCAACTTTTGCTACAACCGTTAAACAGCTGTCTCTGATACACCTTTTTCTGAAAGGAGAGAGATGTTATCAAATTACTGTTCTCGACCAGAGGGTGTGGTGTTAGGGACAGACTCTTACTGAATAAAACTACCCAGTTCTTTCTCCTGCTTCAGGCCAAAGCCTCGATACATCAACCTAGGCAGCTCTCTGATAAACCTGAACATAATAAACTGCGTTCTCGATGTTGCTTGATAAGTATGTCATGATCAGGTAGCCCATAAGTGCTTACTGGTTATTAAAAAACCTCTTTCATTAGGAGAAATAATAAGCAACATTCACCACGCTTCCTCAACAAGGATTCTAATGATGTTGTCTTCCTTGAATATCAATGTTATCTAAATCTAAATAAACTAACAAAGTGTATATTTGAACTCGCCTGAAAGGTTACCTTCAGGCCACCGCGCACAAGCATCAAGTCTAAAGCAAATCCCCTTTAAGTAGAGGAGTTCCGAAGACCAGCTGTATTTAAGGCTATTATTGTATGCATGTACTACAAGAAAAACGCATTAGTCTTAGCGGCTGTTTCACTAACATCTTATATAGACACAATAAAGTTACATATGTAGTACACAGTTAGTGTGGGAGAGTCATGCTTCGGCATGAATGGGTCGGCTCGACCGGCGTGAACCACGTCCTCACAGAAAACAGGTGAAACAACCACAGCGTTGTTTTTCGCCGTGGGAGTGAGGTTACCCGAAGCCCTATCCTTCCCCTCCCCCAATCCCTCTTCAATCCCTAAATCTCCAAATACCTAATCCCCAAAAGAAAGATCTGCAACGTACGTATCTCGTCTGTTGCTGGTAATCCGTCTGCTCGTTTGCCGACCTATTACATAAAAAAATTTCATACAAATTACTCTCTATACTCGTATTATTTTTTCTATATTCAAATTTCTCAGGTACGTAGAGTCTATCTAGATATAGTGAACCAAGCCCTAAACAACACGTACATCGAAACTCCAACACAGAACCAATACCATCTCAATAAACCTACATCCCATTGCCTTCGATATTTTCATTTGAATAATTCATATGTTGTCCGTAGGTGGCGCTTCAGTTCAACGAGACGACTGTGGAATATGATGACGGAGATGACCCGGACGCTGTCACGTTGCTCTCCATATTGCTTGTCGGTTAGTACTTTATTGTTATACCTAGAACCTAATACCCGGTTGATAGTTACCTAACGCTTACCTAACGGTTAACCGGCTACTGTCTACTATTATTATTAACGCGGGTTGTACTATCAGTGTCATAAGTGCATGGAGGATTCCAAATCAAAATCGTTTGTACGGCGTTTCATCGCCATAATTATAGACCATGGATAACATAGATGGCGCTAGTATACTAGTGGTATGGAAAAATATACATTTACGGCCTTATTACAAAACAAGGTTTTACTTTAGTCTAGGACTAAACCATTGAGCCAGTTTTTGTGTTTCGAATTGAAGGGCGATGACAATAAGATTCAGAATTCAAAATCCGACTCAATGGTTTAAACCTGTACTAAAGATAAATCTTGTTTTGTAATCAGGGGGTTATAGTTTTTATTAGTTACAAAGTTATTACTTAATTTTTACACAAATTAATCCTACGTTATTCCAAACCTTTTTAAAGCAAAGCACGCAATAACCAGAATTTGAACTCGGTAGCATAAAATTTACCGATGCCACTAGCCATTAGACCACTTCGTCACTACGAAAATGTGTTGAAATTATCCTACTCTTTATTATATTGAAGTTGTTTAGCAACTTTAACTCGATTATAAATCTCAAAACAGTTGAGAGTTGAGTCACCATTAGTACGTAAGGATGTTTGTTTGTCTTTCACACGTAAAAACTACTGAACGGGTCTGACTAAAATTTGGCATAGAAATAGATTATAATGTGGAAAAACACATAGGCTATTTTTAACCAGAAGCTAGTAGCTTAGCGTATTATTTTCTTAAATACAATGAATAAAAAGATAAATGTGATAAACCAGTTTCTTCGCTAATATTAAGAAACATATTCGCAAAATCAAACTGATAATTTCATTCATTGAAAATTAACTAAGTACATTCATGAACTAGGCTTCCGTTCTGAAACTAAAAGAACTTTCATCAGTTAGTTTACATGATTAAGTCGTTATTTTCATAAGTTTGTCCCACGATAGTTACTAGATATACCTACAAAAGAATAATTTAGTTCTTAATTCGTCAAACCCATAGCGAAAGCCGGCGTTCGCATCGTTTTTCTATTGTGTCACGATTTACCACGATTGAAATGTTAACATTTAAATGAAAGTACTATTAAAAGTAAAAGTAAAAATATTCACAGAAAACCAAAACCTAATACTAAGTAGGTAAGTTAAGAAGTTCCACGCAGGTTTTTCATACACTTAATATTATTTCAGAAAGCCTGTTTCTTCCACGGCTGAGCACTTACCGAGACGTGTCTCAAATCACTGAACAAGTAATTCTCGCAGAATTTACAAGTTCATTATAAATGCTTTTCATTCTCTCTACTTGACTAAAGATGTATTGGAATTTTCTAGTTTAAAAGTTTCTGAATCATATTTTTTGCGTGCCAAATTAATTGTAGATTATATTACGCCACATTGTTTGAAAAGAATTATTAGAATGTTTTATTTTAAATTAATTTACTAAGGGCTTCCTGCATAAGAAAATCTACGCAAGGTGGACTTAATGCTATCAGCGTTTTCTGCCAGTCTGACCTTTGGGTGATGTAGAGAATTTCTTAAAATTTTACGTTTATAATGGTATATAGTTAGGTCTCGGGAGTGTGAAATAAGGGTTCGACACACGATCAACAGTGAAATATATACATTGAGACACTTTATACAGGTAAACTGATATTAAAACAACAACCGGCGCGGAGACTCACTCGTTTCGCGCCTACGCAAGCTTTTAGCAGTCAGTGGCGTGGTAGTGGTAAAGGGGTGTGGCGTTGCCCATAACGCCACGCGCATGCGTCCGACACAAACCGTTGGGATGTCGCGTTACACGTTTTATTTTATGTTTTAACGTCCCACTATAGGATTTTGTTCTGTGTCATGGATGCATTTAAAAATCTACAAATTCACATATTATGTACACTTGCACACTCAGACCAGGATCATAATTGTGAATTCTAATAAAAATATCTTTTTTATCTTCTTAGAAAAATAGGTAAAATTCCTCCAAAAAGTCTTACAGATGAAAGAGATTCGGATCTGTCCTCGATATTCTGTCGCCATCGATTACCAAAATGTTAAATAAGGATACCACTGTGTTGGCACTTAAGGCGTTTTGGTTATGACGCACGTACGATTCTTATTTCCATATTGAGCCGGGGTTGAATATAGTTTACCGATCGCTTATCATTTGAAGCAGGTTATGAGAGTCGAGAAAATCTCTCCCTGAGGTTCGATATTATTGAATTATTTATGCAACCCTTATCTATCGGGTTCTATTTCGAAATTATTTGTAGTAACACTGAGTTTGGAAGACTTTGTATTTTGTGAGACGTATTATGTGATAACCCCGACCCGGGTACGTCCTAAAACTGCGACCAGACACCGAGGAATGGGGAGCAGCATTCTTTAAAAATTATCGGTGACCTAACTGTCCTCGCCAACCCGCCTGCCAAGCGTGGTGAGTATTGGCAAATCCCCCCATATGAACTGCTCAGATAAAACCAGGCCCCCAGTCTTCGGCAGTCCCGCCGTTCCTGGCTACCGTGGTAGCGGTCAGGGTAACGGCGGGACACGGGGTGCTAAGAATCCCCGGAGGTGGAGAAAAGGCTACCACCCCCGACGACGACTGGCCCTGGTAACACACAATGTTCGCACTTTGAGGACAGACGAGAAGATTATTGAGCTGGAAGAGGCATTGGGTAGGTTGCACTGGAGTATTGTGGGGTTGTCAGAAGTCCGACGAGAGGGCGAGGACACGATAACCCTAAGATCCGGCAACCTATTCTACTACCGGGAGGGCGAACAACTGTCCCAAGGTGGTGTCGGGTTCCTCGTCCACAGGTCCCTCGTCAACAACATTCTTACCATCGAAAGTGTGTCGAGCAGGGTGGCGTACCTGATACTCAGGGTATCCAATAGATACTCGTTGAAGGTTATCCAGGTTTATGCACCGACCTCGACACACCCAGACGAGGAAGTAGAGGTTATGTATGAGGACATAAGTAGGGCCATACATACTAATAAAACCTACTTCAATGTTGTTATGGGGGACTTCAACGCGAAACTGGGAACTCGAGGCGATAACGAGCTGAGAGTGGGGCAATTCGGGTATGGGCAACGGAACCACAGGGGACAGAGACTGGCTGAGTTCCTGGAGAAGGAGGACCTCTTTGCGATGAACTCCTTTTTCCAGAAGCCGTCTCACAGGAAATGGACCTGGATGAGCCCGGACGGTTCCACAAAAAATGAGATCGACTTCATCATGACAACAAAGCGACAGATGTTCAATGATGTCTCTGTGATCCATAAAGTAAAAACCGGCAGCGATCACCGACTGGTCAGAGGCACATTGAATATCAATATAAAGCTGGAAAGATCACGTCTAATGAAGTCTACGCTCCGACCTTCAAATGCACATATCGGTTGTCCCGAGAGCTTTCAGATCGAGCTATCGAATCGTTTTGAGTCCCTGGAGAATTGCGAGTCAGTGGACGAGATTAGCAACAGGTTTGTAGAAACTGTCCATGCGGTCGGGTCGAAGTTTTTTAGACCCCGCCGAAAAGACAGACCGCAGAAGCTTACCGATCGCACCCTCAAACTCATGGCAGAACGACGTGCTATGGTACTCCAGACCTCTGCCGATGCTAAAGCACATCGGCAGCTCAATAGACAAATATGGAAGTCCATGCGACACGATATCCGCAACTTTAACGCCAATAGGGTTAAAGAAGCGATAGAGCGGAACCAAGGCTCCAAAGTGTTCGCTAGGGACATGTCTATTGGGCAAACACAGCTGACGAAGCTGAAGGCGGAGGATGGCAGTGTGGCGTCGACGAAGGCCGAAGTTTTGGGTGAGATCGAGAGGTTTTATGGACAGCTATACACATCGGTCACTAGACCTGTTAGCTCAGTCGCCGATCCAAGAGCTAAACTCACCCGACACTATACCGAGGATATCCCGGACATCAGCCTATACGAGATTAGGATGGCCCTCAAGCAGCTCAAGAACAACAAGGCGCCGGGCGAGGACGGAATCACATCAGAGCTTCTGAAAGCGGGCGGAACACCGGTACTGAGAGTCCTTCAGAAGCTCTTCAACTCCGTCATATTCGAAGGAGCAACGCCGGCGGCATGGAGCAGAAGTGTGGTGGTACTATTCTTCAAGAAGGGAGATAACACTCTACTGAAAAATTATGGACCCATCTCACTTCTGAGCCATGTCTACAAGTTATTCTCGAGGGTCATCACAAATCGTCTCACACGTAGGTTCGATGACTTCCAGCCTCCCGAACAAGCCGGTTTCCGGAAAGGCTATAGTACCATAGACCACATCCATACGATGCGGCAAGTTATACAGAAGACCGAGGAGTATAACTTGCCACTATGCTTGGCGTTTGTGGACTATGAGAAGGCTTTTGATTCGATCGAGACTTGGGCTGTGTTAAGATCTCTCCAGCGGTGCCATATTGACTTTCGGTACATCGAGGTTTTGAAGTGCTTATACACAAACGCCACTATGTCGGTCCAAGTACAAAACCAGAGCACTAAGAATATTCCTCTGCAGCGAGGTGTAAGGCAAGGAGACGTCATATCTCCGAAACTGTTTACCGCTGCATTGGAAGACGCTTTCAAGCTCTTGGAATGGAAAGGATCTGGCATCAACATCAACGGCAAGTACATCACTCACCTCCGGTTTGCCGACGACATTGTAGTCATGGCAGAATCGCTGGAGGATCTGAGCACAATGCTCGATGACCTCTGTAGAGTTTCTCAACAGGTAGGGCTCCGAATGAACATGGACAAGACGAAAGTCATGGCAAACGCCCATGTCACGCCCTATCCGATATCAGTTGGAAGTTCTAACCTCGAAATTGTTGACGAATATGTATACCTGGGACAAGTGATCCAGCTAGGTAGGTCCAATTTCGAGAAGGAGGTCAATCGTCGAATCCAACTTGGATGGGCAGCGTTCGGGAAACTACGCAACATCTTCTCGTCCAACTTACCTCAGTGCCTTAAGACGAAAGTCTATAATCAATGTGTGTTACCAGCGATGACCTATGGAACTGAAACGTGGTCTCTTACTGTGGGCCTTATAAAGAAGCTCAAGGTCGCTCAGCGCGCTATGGAGAGGGCTATGCTCGGAGTTTCTTTGCGAGACCGTATAAAAAACGAGGATGTCCGCAAACGAACAAAGGTTTCCGACATAGCCCAGCGGATTAGTAAGTTGAAGTGGCAATGGGCAGGGCACATAGCGCGTAGAACCGACGGCCGCTGGGGCAGAAAGGTTCTCGAGTGGAGGCCACGTACCGGCAAGCGCAGCGTGGGACGTCCACCCGCAAGGTAGACAGACGACCTGATTAAGGTCGCAGGAAGCCGCTGGATGCAGGTCGCTTCCAACCGGCCTATCTGGAAGTCAATGGGGGAGGCCTATGTTCAGCAGTGGACGTCCTGTGGCTGATATGATGATTATGTGATAATGTGATAAATAGTACAATCCAACTAACCTTATTTATTGTTATTAAGATATTTTGATAGTAACTCTAAAAGAAAATCAAACTAAAAACACAAGAAAATAACGATTTACTCAAGTGAAATAATTGAGAAAAACTGTACAAGTTTCAAGTCACAATTGTTTTTTTTTATGTAATAATTATGTCGGAAAATGAGCAAACGGATAACCTGATGGTAAGCAATCAGCGCCGCCCATGGACACATACAACGGAGGAGTTACGAGTGCGTTGCCGACCTTTTAGAGATTAGGGATTTCGACATTTAGGGATTGGGGGAGGGGAAGGATTGGGCCTCCGGTAACCTCACTCACACGGCGAAACACAACGTCGTGTTTTACGCCGGTTTTCCGTGTTGAAAACTGTAATAATTTTCATTAACAACGTGTTCGTCTCGCTATCGACAATCTTGACTAAGCTTTAAGTTATTATTTTCAATAAATTTTATATGTTTTACGATGCCCAAGTTTTCTGTAAGAAGCCATACTTCTGCACAATAAAACAACAAACATCTTTGTTTAACATTGCCCTAAAAAAAGGTTTTCTGTGGAACAAGCAATCTGATGGATCACACTAAGAATTATGTTGGAAATATACGTAGCTCGTTTCACGGAACCCAGTGACAACAGACACATAACAGACACTGTGCGATCCACATGTTGTTGTTTCGGGTCTAAGTGCCTTGTGTATGTGCATTTTTATGTTTGTAAATGCGCCCATGAGACAGAATAAAATCCTGATGTTTTTTTCATGTGATAGGACAGCAAACCTATAATTATGTACGCATTACCTAATGATAAGCAATCAACGCCTTCAATGGACACCCGCAAAAACGGAGGAGTTACGAGTGCGTTATGGCGTTTTGGAGATTAGGGATTTAACCTCTACCTACACAATCCCAAAATCTCCAAATCTCTAAATCCATAAATCAACCAACCGAATTCTTGGGTAAGCCGACCTGCTCCAGCTCAAACACGATTCAAAAACTCCTCATTTCTCTCTAACCAAGCAAATCTCCTTAAGTTACACTACAACGAAAATGAAGGGAAATGATATAACATATACATATATGATATACATGGAGGTTCTATCATTTAGGTCGTGCAAATACTTCCACGCTATTTCGCGCCTCGTTCATCGCTAAGCGGCTCAATTTCCTGAAACTAACAAACTGCAGGTAGCGTATCGGATTGATCTTCGTAAGTGTGGCAGTGCGCGGTGTGTCAACGATACTTATGTACTGGAAGATCAGGTCAAGTATTTTCGTGTTCGTTTTATAAGTTTATTTTTTTATAGATTACTCGCAACTTGCTCTGGCTTTGTACGGGTGCAAGGCTGACACAAAATTTCTCCACTATTAAACGGATGTTATTATATATAGGTACATATAAACCAAACACAATTATTACACACACTGACTTATTGCCCGTGGCATTCTCGACCAGTCGAACTGGTAGAAATGATAATTGTAATAGCACTAGAGTCGCTATACTCAGGTTCAGGCTTTAGGCCTATTGCTTGGGTTTCCGATGATCACGGAGATGGAAGGAAACGAATCTATTGTTACGAAAGTCTGTATAATAAAGTAAAGGCAAATAGAGTAAAGATTGGTGAGCATAAAATAAAAGTAACATAAAACTAAATACAACACGAAAACTGGGAGCGAGCGAGAGCCGCGATAGACGTATTATAATACTTGTGCTGCGCACTGCGGCGTCGTCGGCGTACCTACGTGACCGGCGGCGGCGGCCGGAGCTGGCGCGTCGCGCGCGCAGCCGTTTCGAACCGTGCGGCCGCGCTTGTACATTGTACACGCTCCGTAAACCCTCTCAACGACCGGGCGCCATATAATTTATTTTATTTATTCATTTTAGTTCAACTAACAATTGTTAACACAAACCTTTTGTATTGAGTTTAGTGTGTACACAAGAATACATTTATTTATATATAAGTATCCACCACATGCACTATTCTTTATTTTTACCTACATCTCAAAACGTCTGTAATTTATTTACACAAATACCACGATATAAAACAATTAATTTTTTTTTTAAAGATTTAATCGTACATAGGGATAAACATATGTAGGGACAGAGAATGCGAAGCTTTGTTTTATACTATGTAGTTATGTACATTTTATTTGAGAGATTGTTTCAGTACAGAGACAGACAAACATACCTACAGGTTACTAAGCCGCAAAGCTTAGCCGCTAAGATTCATTAAACCTTCATTAAAGTCTGCATAATTTAGTGCTAAACGTAACAACTGTCCAGCCCGCCATTGTTACTTGTTACAATGTTATTGTTTCCTGTTAAAATAAATATTGACTCAATTCAGAGAAACATGTATTGTGAAAACTCTACATGGATTATTTTTGGACATTCAAGTTTTTGTTAGGTTATAAGCTTATTTTTATTACATACTAGCTACTGTCCCGCGGTTTCGGTAACCGCTATTCGGCTTCTACATATCGGAGCGTGATCATTTATAGCCTACAGCACTCAGGAACATTGTAGCTATCTATCAGTGAAAGAATTTTGGAAATTGAAAAAAACCGATCAGCGTTGCCAAAGATTACCCCCTACATAAAAACTTACAAACTCACAAATTTTACCTCTTTATAATATTAGTATAGATATAGAGTAACTACTGCCGGCGGTTCACCCGCTGTTCGGCTCCTAGATATTGTAGCGTGCTGTTTTATAGCCTATAGCCTTCCTTGATAAATGGACTAATCGAACAATAAGATTTGTTCAATTTGACCCAGAAGTTCCGGAGATTAGAGCGTTCAAACAAACGAACTCAACAGCTTTATAATATCAAAATAATATATAGTATAGATAATTATATAAATCTCCATTCGAATATAGAATTTAGAACAAACACCTGTTGTATTTATTGACGAACTCACTGACAGACTATATTTTATTTAGACGTTTCAAAAGTATCTGTTTATGGTTTAGTTGGAATAAAATAAATCATTTTGACTATGACTTTGACTTCTATGTGTAACAGAGTTGTTTCTAAACAACAAACCAATTAAAATTTGGTCCCCTTCAAAGGTAAAACAAATATCATCATCATCATCAGCCCATAAGTGCCCACTGCTGAGCAAAGGCATCTTCTCACGCGGAGAAGGTTTGAGCATTAATCACCACGCTTGCTCAATGCGGGTTGGCGATTTCAAACTTATAATTAGAAATTATAAGTCCAGGTTTCCTCACTATGTTTACCTTCACCGTATGTCATTGGTGTCTTAATAATCATAGAAAGTACATATAACTCGGAAAAAGTCACATTGTTACTTGCCAGGTTACGAACCTACACCCTCATGCATGAGAAGCGGGCTCCTTAACCTCCAAGAATTTTTTTTTAAACAAATATCAACCTATAAAAACAACCAGAATTGGTCAGTTTCAGAAAAAATGCATTATATACGGTCGTATTGAGGACCTCCTCATTTTTCAAGTCTGTTAAAAATCACAGTTCCAAATTTGAATTTTAACACATAAAATTAAATGTTTTTCTCAGAGTTTGCAAATTCGCTCTGAATCCATGATCACAAGAGTCAAAAGTTACTCTAGCAATATTTAACTAACTATGTATTACTTGAATTAAAACTTCTTAAGACAGTGGCTTATTAAACAAGCAAATTCCTTACTTGACGATACTTGATTTCTTACGCTTATGAAGTTTTCAGAAAGTCTTAACAAGTCTTATTGCAACAATATAGAAATAAGTTCTACGTCAACTTTTGAAGATAATTTTGAGTATCTTGTTATTTCAAATATGAAAGATTTTTGTACATGATAAAGACATTGTTAACGAGCCATGTAGATCAATGTTTATGAATTATAATATGTAACGATTCAGAAAGAATTTATCAAAACGCACAATATATAATATATACCTACATATAAGTACATAATACATATGTATAACTGCGAAACTCCGTTGTACTGCAGAAATGAAAATGGATATTCCGTTTTTTTAATCCCTACACAACATTATGGATATTTATAATTGTTTTATTTAAAAAAAACGTTACCCCAAACTAGTATTTTCTCCTGTGTCATGGGCGCGTCGTACAAACATACAATTTCACATACAAATGACACCCAGACCAGAAACAACAATTTGAGGATCACACAAAGTGTTGTTCCGTGCGGGAATCGAACACCGCACCAAAAGTGCAGTCAACCGTGCTGGATTGTTTGTTATATTTTATATTGTTATCGTGTAAATATGTGTATTGTATGTACACATGTATAACCACCGTACTCAAAGTCATTCAATGGTAAATAAACCCCGTTCTTAGTAATGGCATTCAGAACCGAATCGTTTATATTAAAAAAAAAACGATTTTTTGATGAAATTGGTCGGCATACAACCAATCGGAGTGATTGAACTGATGGTAAGCAATCGGTGCCCCTTATGGACACCCGCAACATTGTAGGAGTAACGAGTGTCTCCTCTTGGAGATTAGGTTTGAAAATAAAGATAGGGATATATATGTATACTAGCTTCCGCCCGCGGCTTCGCCCGCGTCAAATTAGTTTTTGTCAATCCTGGTCCCTTATTTGAAAACGGTACCCTCGTACGTAACCCTCTTGCTCATTGCTAAACATAAGCGGGTATTGTAGTGCGTCATAAAACTTGTGTGTATCGGACACCCTGATCAATGTGTTATCATGGGTTTGAAAAACAATATCGCGCGATGCGAACTGTTCACCACACACCATGGCAGCGACTTCGTTTATTAAGGGTGCATTATAACGTCTCCGCTTGGCGTACGATCGCCGAGTATTACTAATTTGTGATTTTCCCGTGGCATTTTTTCTAAGGCTGTTTTGAAGGTATTAATGAGGTTATTATGTTCGTGCAACATTTTTTGAATTTTTAAAACAATGTCCCTCTCATCTCCTTTAATATTTTGCCATCAACGGTTAACCTCGCTCTAGAGGATACGGTGGAGCATACGGTAGCGGTATGCCCTGCCTGGGCTGAGCACCACCGTATCCTCAGGGAAGTGATCGGCGGCGGCGACCTCTCGCGCCCGGCCTTAGTCGAGGCCATGGTGCGGAGTGAGAGGAACTGGGACGCCGTCTCTTCATTTTGTGAAGCAGTTATGCTCGCAAAGAGAGAGGCGGCCCGCGTGAGGGAGCAATCCTCCTCCTCACGCCCCAGCCGCCGCAACTGGCGACACTACGGGCGTCGGGGATCGAGGGACGATCTCCGGCCACCGTAAGCACGGGTCTGCGGTCGGTGAGTAAGGGCAGCTCACCGCCCGACCAGAACCAGGCCCGAGCGCACGCGGCGTAGCGTTCCGCGCGCGCCTCAAAGCGCCTAAAGGGCTGATGTTCAGCCGGCGTTGCGGGGTAAGCGCAGAGCAGGAGAAGGAACAGGGGGGTTTTTAGTCAGTAAGAGTCTGACACTCCCTCCCGCCCGGCGATGGGCGGAGAAGTCATTTGATAATTTTCCCTCACACAAAAAAACGGTCAACCTCGCTGTTTTCGTCTTCCATAAAATCAATCTGTAGAAATGTTGGTTGATCATTGTTTGTGGAAAGCAAAGAACCAATCCTATGATAAACTTGCCCTTGTACCGTAAATGTGGGTGAAAATCCAATGACAGGAAAAATCGCCGAGATTCATTGCTGTCCTTTCTTCTGTCGTTGCTCCTCGGGGTCACCAAGCGTTGGTGGGGTTGGATACTTACTTCCAGAACAGCACATACCTAGGGTCTCTTCCTTCCACTTGAGTGCCTCACAGTGTCTGCATTTATTGGCCATTCTACCTATGAGGACTAATCGATGATTAAAGTAATCTAGTAACAGATCATTATCAAAAGCAGCATCGGCAAATGCCTCCCACGTATTCATCGTAAACGTACGTCTCCTTTCTGCTTGCCGCTCGGCATTAATTAAACGTCGTCTACATGTTTCTTCGGAGGTCTCTGCGGCTATGTACGAAGCTTGACGCTCAGCATCTAAGATTTGGAGAGCTTGGGTCTGTTGAGAAGTCTTAGCAGCTCTTTGATCCGCGTGACGCTTGGCATCAATGATTTGGCGAGCTTGGGACTTTTGAGAGGTCTCAGCAGCTCTTTGGGCCGCGTGACGCTCGGCATCAATAGTTTGGCGGGCTTAGGTCTGTTGAGAAGTCTCATTCCAGTGATCTATCAAGTTTAGCAGCCCGAGCTCTGCTAGAGCTTTTAGCTAAATTGGACTTTCGTTTGCGAGGCATCGTAGAACAAAAAAAATGAAATTAATAGGACAAAACAGATGTACAGATTAAGATTTATTATAATAATTTTACTGGTTCGAAAAATGTAATTCTCTAAAGCGCAAATTTCTCTTATCGCACCCGGCAAACGACCTCTGTCCTCACGTGTCTGTCCGTTCGGGTAGTTAGATTCGTGCGCTTCCCCACCACACGACAGCGCCGCGCCGCACTTCGGCGAATGTGCGCGACGCCGACGGCGGCGACGGCGATGCAGAGTGTTCATTAAAAGGAATTTATACTTCGAAAGTGAACTATTTTGTAACTTGATACACCCAAAACTTCTAAATTACATGTTCCTAGGTTCAATAGTTAAGATTTCGTATACTTACATATAGGTTGGCTTTGTAGATCCCGTTCCGAATCCGTTCCGGATCTTATCTTCAATTTATCCCCTATTTCACTACATATCACACTGATAAAATTTTCAAAATGCTAGTACAAACGATTTTTTGTTTCTTATGACGTGATATTTGACGAAATTGCATACTAACTTTCAACCCTTATTTCACCCCCTAGCTGGTCGAAATTTCAAAAATGCTAGAACAATAATTTCATATTTTTTTATCAAGTGCTTAAATATTAAGATTTATGGTTTAATCTTTAAAAATTACGAAATCCCATACAAACTTTTAACCCCTATTTCAAACCCTTTATCCCTGTTTTCCGAAAAAAAAGTAGCCTATGTTCTGTCTCAGGGTCTAAAGATTGTCTGTACCAAATTTCATTAAAATCGGTTGCGAGGTTTAAGCGGGAAAGCGTAACAGACAGACAGACAGACAGAAAGAGTTACTTTCGCATTTATAATATTAGTTAGGATTCCACCACAGATAAAAGAATCTTGCTAAAAGGCGGTTGTCTAGCCACCGTGATAAATAAAACAAAGCAATAGCAAAGTGAAGTGAACAAAACAAAGCAATAGTAAAGTTACTATTGCTTTGTTTTGTTTGTTATCTATGTGTTATTTATTTGTCAATAAAATTATTTCATTGTCCACAGGTATATTCCTATCGCTGCTAATATTCCTGAGTGTAGCGGGGAATATACTGGTCTGCATCGCGATATACACGGACCGAGGTTTGCGACGCATCGGCAACCTGTTTCTAGCGTCGTTGGCTATCGCTGACATGCTAGTAGCTGCTGCTGTTATGACCTTTGCTGGAGTTAATGATTTGCTTGGGTAAGTTATAGTTTAAGTCAATTATTTGTTTTCTTATCTATATTGATAAATATTTTTATATAAAGCTAGAAGTCCGCCCTTGCATCGCATGGTTGTCAAATTACCTCGTTGTCTGTCTAGTCTTTAGATAGAAAGAAAGAAAGATCATTTATTTGTCAAACATGCGTTTACATAAACTGAGTAGTCAGACATGCAAGATATTAAATAGGTAGTTTTTTGTGCGTCCATGTTCCGCCAATAGTGGCGTACAAATTTTGTATATAGTTATTCAATTTCATTTAAAATCATTATAATCAGCAATTTGTGCAACAATAATCATTATTAAATTTATGTTTAGTTTTAAAGATTGAAAAAAAAAAACTTTTATAAATTATGTTATTAATTTTTACATTAAAGACGATTACAATCTGTAGGTTAATATGTACCAATAGCCTTGTTACATGCCTCATGGGACCCATGTCAATATTTCAGGCAGGGTGTCACATAAGGTGTTGTCTATGTGGACCTATGCCTGGCCTTATGAGATAATCCCCAAACTCCAAATCCTTAAATCCTGACGTTGTAGGTAACGCTAATAGCTTACCATCAAAGGATCCACCTATTCGTTTTCCGAACCATGATAATATTCAGATCGAGAGACTTAGAACCGACAACAAGACACATTTAATAATAGACTTAACTCAGAAAATATCAGCAGCAGTATCGATCGCCATGATTGATTGCTTTGTTGTAAAATATGTAACGTAACGTTTACATATGTAAAAGCTTATTGTTTGAAACGAATAGAGTTCACCTTACAGAAAACCAACGTGAAACAACCACAGCGTTGAGTTTAGAAGTGAGTAAGGTTACCCGCCAATCCCTTCCCCTCTCCCCATCTCTTCCCAATCCTTAAATACCCGAAACCCTTATCCCCAAAAGGTCGTCAGCGTAACTCCTTTGGTATTACGGGTGTCCATGTGCGGGGCTGTTTACCATTAGGTAATCCGTCAGCTCGTTTACCGACCTATTCCACAAAAAAAAAAAGTATTTTGAAGTATCACACTCAAACCTGAGCGGCCTTATACAAAACAAGGTTTTTATTTAGAGTACTTTTTGTATTTCGATTTTCGAATTGAAGGTAGGTGAGAATAAGGTTCAAAACTCAATGGTAAAAGAATAATCAGTACCTAGACTAAAGATAAATCTTCTTTTGTTATAAGGGGGGAGAGGTTTAAGTGATACTCTATCAGCTAAAAACATGTAAACATTATTTTTGTAAATTTAATAATCAATAAACATTAGATCATTCAGTTATTTGTGGATTGAATGTCAAGTCTAAATATATCTCAGACAGAATATCCTTCCAAGAACATCGGATTCGATATTTACCTATGTAATTATAATTTAGTAGCTTTAGATCTTTGTGTAGAGTAGTACTAGTAATTAATTCAGACAACACAATACAGTTTTATAATGGGAACTCAATCATTTTGGCGTTTGAAATGTTGATAATATACATATAAGTACATTCATGAATGTACATAAACTTGTATTTTATATTATCCATGAATAATTTACATTAATTGAACAGTATACATATCTTTTATATATAAAAATGGATCGCAAAATGTGTTGGTAAGCGCATAACTCAACAACGCCTGGACCAATTTTGATAATTCTTTTTTG
This sequence comes from Spodoptera exigua, assembly GCA_902829305.4. NCBI lineage: Eukaryota > Metazoa > Arthropoda > Insecta > Lepidoptera > Noctuidae > Spodoptera > Spodoptera exigua. The sequence goes on from LR824624.2 coordinate 6,610,258, forward strand.
TTGTGTTTGGTATTATCAGGAGAAGGTTCTTATCAAAGAAAATATTAGAAAAATAAAGGGAAAGGTTAGGAAACAGTGGCCCTTTGGTAGGTAGATAAATTGGACCCGTGCGAAGCGGGGGCGGGCCGCTAGTTATGTTTACATTTGACGAAACTTACACTTTGTTTGTAACAGTTACTGACGGACGTTAAACTGTAAACAATGTTTCAATAAATTAAATTCTGTGCCTGAATACGTTAGATAATGCTGGCGGTAATTGAAATATCTTTTTAATTATATGGGTATCAGTTTATGTAACAGCTTTTACGTATTTCATTTTAATTCTCAGTATTCCAATTTAATTTAAATATAACCATCCCTCTCTAACCAGGTTATAACTCATGAACCGTTGTAGTTTACTGACGATATATTCCTGTCGCTGCTTCAATGACAAATAAGTACACTCAGCTGCAGAGAAAAGTATCCCCCTATGCAGATAACTGCATACACATTTGTACTTCAAGGAGGGTCCATTTCTCTGCAGCTGACCGAACGTAGCAAAAACGAAATATTTTTTTAAGCTGATACGAACAGACGAATTACCTGCTGATAAGCAATCCAAAATGTACACCAGAAACAGACATGCCGAAGCATATTTATGTGAAGAAGAAATCATCAAATGACTTCTGTCGTCCAGAGTTTGACGAGAGGTCAGAATCTTACTGACTAAAAACCCCTCCGTTCCTTTCCCTGCTCCAAGCCGTGACAGCGGTACATTGACCGGCGGCCTGCGCTATGCTAGTCCAAAACATGGCTCTCACAGACACAAATATATGTAAATAAAAATAAAAAGATAAAAAAGTCCTTTATTTCTTGCTAAAAAAATAAAAATAAAAAAATACATTTAAAAACTAAAATTAAGTATCCGTTACAAAAAATGTTTTAGTATTTGAGTTAGGAATGTGTATATTCTTTTTTCAAGATGGTGATCTCTTGGAAGGTAAAGGCCTCCTTCAGAGACAGCCAGTGATTTCTATCCTCTGCTACTCGCATCCAGTTTCTTCCTGCTATTTTTGTCTGCTTATAAATATATGTATAAAAGGCAAATTAATTATTCGTGCTTTTTCTCCCACAGGTACTGGGTATTCGGCGAGCAATTCTGCGACACCTGGGTGGCGTGTGACGTCATGTGCTCAACCGCTTCCATTCTCAACTTGTGCGCAATCTCGCTTGATAGATACATTCACATCAAAGACCCTTTGAGGTGAGAATCATTCGCACATACAACTCTATTCAGTGGTTTTGATCTTAGATAACATTATGTCTATAGAAATGAAAGAGTTAATTAATTACATAAGGTGAAGGAATTTGTTTTGACTGTTTAAAATGTACACTGCTATAACTTTTGTTGATAAATACTCATGGATAATAAGTTTAAATATATTTTTTCGTATTTCCTTGTGTATTAATGTTTTCTTAAAAACGATGCCAAAAATTAATTCCTCTACAGGTACATCTTATTATTGAATAAGTGATTAAAAAGTTAATACATCATCAGTCTATAAGTGGCCACTGCTAAGCAAAGCCTCTTGTCACACGAAGAAGGTTTGAGATTTAATCATCGACGCTTGCTAGATGCAAATTGACGATTTCAGTCTTATAAATAGGAATTTTACGTTTAGATTTCGTCCCGATTTTTTTTCGCCGTTTGTCAGTTGTAGACACCACTAATAAACTAAGAAAGTGCATATAACTCAGGAAAGTCACATTGGTATTTGTCAGGTTTTCTATCTTCATTCATGCATATCACATACAACGTTTGACATAGGACGTTCCTGGTGTAATTCTTTTTAAACATAATTTGGTCAACCATTGGACAGCACTGTGGGTAATAAAACTTTAAATAAATAGATAAAATAAAAACACTATATTACCAAAAAAGAAAAAAACATCTTCAAATTGGCGTTAAAATAATATTTGTCTACAAGAACAGCATATTTTCAGCATCAGTCGGCCCACCATAAATACCAATCTCAATAAAACCAACAGAACATTATCTATCTGCCGACCCAGAAACTTGACCACCACTATATCACTTAAAACAAAACAATATAAAATAATTACTTTCCAATACATAAACCTGGGTTAAATCAAATAATCTAATAATTTACACTGACTTATTCCATTAGCAATAAGGGTGAAATTCGTAAAGCAAGTATAGAAGGTTAGGTGTTTGGTTATAAAATTGATATGAGGCCGAGAAATGGACCGTTATTATTTGCTCGAGTGAGTGACAGTCGTAAATTTAATGCTGATATAAGCTTACATACATATGTCCTGTCGTTACTACTAGTAGGTAATAATAAAAATCGACTGCACGGTTGGTGCGGTGGCTGGGCAACTGTGTAACGTGTCGCGCGATTCCCGCGGAGAACAACTCTTTGTGTGATCCACAAATTGTTGTTCCGGGTCTGGGTGTGATTTGAATGTGAAATTTTATGTTTGTAACCTCACCCACGACACAGGAGAAAATCCAAGTGTGGAGCAACATTTAAAAAAAAAATTGATTGTTACCACTACTATGCGATTTATGTGAAACTTTCTGCCACGCACAGCAAATATTTGGCACGAGCGTACTCCTTTTTAAAAGGCCGGCAAAAATGAGCCTGTGGCTGCCCATGGACACTCGCTACTTCAAGTGTATTGCCGGTTTTTTGTGACGTATTAGGGATTCAGGGAAATGGGATTTGGAGATTGAAGATCAGGAGAGGGAAAGATTGACCTTACGCTTACGGTGAAATACAAAGTAAGTGTTATTTCACGCTGGTATTTTGCGAGTTCGTGGTATCACTTTGCGCCGAAACACAAAACTTAAAGGCACAAACGCTGTCATTGATATTGAAAAAAAAACATTCAAACCCTTAACTACTTTAATTTACTTTTTAGTGATATACTACTGAGATTTAGTTAAAACTAGCTCTTACCCGCGGCGTCGCCTGCCCTACTCTAGCTACCCTACCCTATCCTACCTACACTACCAAAACTCGGAGATTTTGTTAAAAATATTACATGGGCTTCCCATACAGATAATGTTAGCAAAAAAAACGATTTGTCGATAACCTTGGATAGGTTAAACGAATAAGCTATAAAAGTCATAAAGTTTTACCTTCAAATAGTCTTCGATCACGTTATAATGTCTCTGAAGGCCTGTATTGTAAACTTTCAATCATAATAAAACCTAGGCCGTTAATTTATTAACTAGACTAGATCAATTGTTATACTAAAAGTATTGTTGGCACACGCACATTGTTAAACAATTTGTTTTATTATAATCAAATTGAACTGCACGGTTGGTGCGGTGGCTGTGCAACTGGCTGCCGTGCAACGTGTCGCGGGTTCGATTCCCGCACGGAACAACTCTTTGTGTGATCCACAAATTGTTGTTCCGGGTCTGGGTGTCATGTGTATGTGAAATTGTATGTTTGTTACCGCGCCCACGACACAGGAGATCCTAATGTGGGGCAACGTTTATTCTAAAAAGAAAGAAAGAAAAATAACTATTTTTTTTATGAAAACAATCAATTTTATTTTTGTAAATTAATTGACTTTAAAACAGCACTTATACACGTCAATAGTATTAATACGTAAAATTATCTAGATGAAGACGCCATTTCCTATCTTTTTTTTATGTAATAGGTCGGCAAACGAGCAGACGGATTACCTGATGGTAAGCAATCAACGCCGCTCATGGACAGTCGCAACGGAGTTACGAGTACGTTGCCGACCTTTTAGGGATTAGGGATTTGGAGATTTAAGGATTGAGGAGGGATTGGGGGAGGAGAAGGACACAACGCTGTGGTTGTTTCACGCCGGTTTTCTGTGAGGCCGTGGTATCACTCCGGTCGAGCCGACCGATTCCTCTCCCACACTTATCTGAGAAAATTTAGCTGAGAAAAATTGCTGAAAAAATCAGTCAGCCTTTTTGTTTAGAAGTCCTTTTTTTAAAAGCGTTGCCCCACATTAGCAAACTAGTCATATCGAAATTATAACAAAAAAAAAAATACAATACCTACGCATCATATTTCGGGGCCATTATGTCTAGCCAGCTTACAAAGAACACAGACGTTTTGAAAGTAATTCCATCAAAATGTATGAGTGAAAAATAAAAAGCGAGACTTCACAATTAATTTCCTGAAAGAGTTTTCCTTGAAAAATGTATATTAGGCTACTTTTACATAAAAAAGGCATTTTGCTTTCAGTTGAGTAGACTTTTGGAAAATAGAAAGATTATTCAAAACTGGAGTTATAATGTTTGTAATCGGCAATGTATTTATTATGTCTCTGGTGTCGTGGGTGTCACATACCCTTGGGTGTTTCGACTGCATTATTTGTAGAGTTATTGTAATAGTGAATGATGATACCTACCTACTTAAAACAATGAAATAACTTAGGTAAAATAACGAATGAAATAACTATTCATTTTGAGGTTAGTAATCCGCAATCGTGAGAAATCCTAGACTTTTCATTTGTAATTCGAACCATGAATTCGCCAACCCACTTTGACTAAGCGTAGTAATTAATGCTCAAACCTTCTCCGTGTGAGAAGAGGCCTTTACTCGGTAGTGGACACTTAATAGATCATGAAGATATTATATCAGGCATTTCCGCGATGTTGTGAATAAGTTTGCGATTACAAATATATCCATTTCACAGTTTATGATATCAATTACTGGTATAAACTTTCAGTAGATCGAACAAATGTTTGCTTTGTGAAGGAAGTTTAATATGTACCTACAGCATCGATCACTCAGCTACTACGCCAACGTTACTGTCAAAATAATAATAATTAAATACACAATATCTTTTCAAGCTGAAATAATATTCCCAACTTGAGCCTTATAGCACTCAATTCAATAACTTGGAACAACGCAAAAGTGATACCGAACTCCTTTTGTCATATCTTATAGGATAAGATATGACAAAAGGAGTTCGGTATCACTATATTCCAAGTATTGAAGCTCACAACGACAGTTTTGCAATTTTCGACAAATACTTTCAAGCAACTTTGATCTCTGTTACGAGAAGCTAGAAAAGAAAATTGCCTGAATATTTCTGTACACGTTATAATATAAATTCTTTTGTTTCGTGACTATACATGCGTTCACAATTCAAATATTGTTTTAAGAATTGTTGGAATGTTTTGTTTTTTCTACAAAAGCTATTGTATTTTTCGTGCCAGAACGTATGTGACAGGTTATTTTTTTATTGGAATATTATAAGTCGTTTAAAAAAAGTATGATTCAGTCTAATGAAATATGAATGTTGAGATGGAGTTTTGTGATAAAAAAATCCTTTTACCTTTGTGTTTATTTTATCATTTTGAAAAGGGTTGTCGAGCCAGATAAATGTAAATGAAGAACCCTATTTTTAATTTCCCAAAACAGAAAGTCATTATGATGAAAATAATATTTTTCCTCATTATTCGAGAGGTAATTCAAATCTTCCTCTTGACGTTTTAACGAAAACTCGCCATCATGACTTGCGATATTTAATTTCGTAATATAATCACATAGCTTGCTTCCGATTCTGGGTATATTCAATGAAATGATAATTTCCCATAATTTTCCTTTTTATTTTATTTTTCGATGCTGCAACATTTGTCGTTTATTTGTCACAATTATACACATAATAATATTTAAGTCGTATAACCTATTTGACAAAATATCTGAATGAAGTTTCATAGCAGAGAGCGAGTATATTATCAAATACATATGTTATAATAATATATGACACCTCTTCTTCTTCTTAAGTTACGTTTTACTAAAAACAAAAACTCTGGCATTAAATAAGTCTTTTTTAAATTTACTTATTTCCTACCCACGATTTCGTCCTCAAAATTTTATAAATTTTACACAAAAATTCTCGATTGATCTACTTATAAAAATCACATCAAAATCTGTCACGTAATTTTGAAGATCTAAGCATACATAAGGACCACAGATAACCTTAGGAGGTGATCTGTAAAAGGGACAGACTGCCAGAAGCAATTTGATTTACTACAGTGTATGCGTTTTTCGCAGGTACGGCCGCTGGGTGACTCGTCGAGTAGCCGTCGCAACTATAGCCATGATCTGGCTCTTAGCTGGTCTGGTGAGCTTCTTACCCATATCCCTGGGTCTGCACAGGCCTGATGAAGAGGCCCTTGCTACCCAGAAGCCGCCCAGATACCCCACGTGTGCTCTAGTGCTGACACCGACTTATGCCGTCGTATCCAGTTGCATATCCTTCATACTGCCATGTATAGTGATGATTAGTATATACTGCAGGTACGTTCTTGACTTTTTAATATATATATTTTTTAGGTAAGAGATTTTTTATTTAAGACTTGCTAATCTCGTGCGGTTTCAGTCGCTGCTCAGCTCCATTTGATCGTAGCGTGATGTTTTATAGCCTATAGCACTCAGGAATCTTATAGCTATTTATCAGTAAAGGAATTTTGACAAGCCGACCAGCGGTTTCAAAGATTACCCCCTACATACAAACACACAAACTTACAAACTAACAAATTTTACCTCTTTATAATATTATTATAGATATTGATAGTAAATATTTTAATATTTTTTTTAAAAAAACGTTGCACTACGCTAGGATTTTCTCCTGTGTTGTGGGTGCGTTTACAAACATTCAATTTCACATACACATGACACCCAGACCCGAAACAACAATTTGTGGATGACACAAAGTGTTGTTCCGTGCGGGAACCGAACCCGCGACACGTCGCACGGCAGCCAGTTGCCGTCAGCCGGGGTTGCGGGTATATACGCAATAATGTACTGCGGTCCCTGGCTGAAGCAGAAGAAGGAACGGGGTTGTTTTTAGTCAGTAAGATACTGACACTCAATCTCGCTCCGCTCGAGGCGGGAGTATGCAGTTAAAGGTTGACCCAACCCAAAAAAGAAATTTTGACGAGACCTCTATGATGCTTGGGCAACACTAACGGGAAATGCCATTAATTAAACCAACGGTTTACGTCCATTATCGCGATAAATATTGGCATTTCCCGGTAGTGTGGCCCAAGTATAACAAGTATTTTAGGTCAAAAACTTTACTCCAATCATGACCATATGTTAAAGCACATAAGCGTAATAATGCACTGCCGCCTGGAGTATTCAATTACTTTGTAGCGACATCTATCGCACACACGCAGTAATGTAACGACTCACATATGTAGATGGAGAATAATATTCAACAGATGGCGTAACAGGTTCTACATCACGCAAGTGAAGTTTACGCGCTAAAAAGCACATACATTTAAAATAATCCCGACAACAACTGTCGGGCAGTAGCCCACCAGGCACGAGCACCTCGCCTGGTCGAAGGATCCTCCCTTTTCAATGGAGGATGAGGAACTTTCCACCCTGTTCCCCCATACCTGTAAAACTTTACCCAATTCAAAATAAAAAAATGTATTTGTTCCGTGTCGGAACGAAACACGCAACACGTTCCTCAGCAACAAATCGTTTAACTACTCCTCCAGTCGATGTTATTTTAGGAAAATTATTTTCATTTTAACGAACAACAACCTCGAAGATTAACCGGTAATAAATAAACCATGGTCGATTTCTCAAATCCGAAAATTACTGAAGGGCATAACTCACGAAACTTCTTAAATGAACTTCGTAATATTATTTATTATTAAATATTAAATAATAATGAATTCGAAGCAGCACCTCTACCTCCATTGTCTAAATATATAATAGACGGGAAATATAACATTCACTCGAACATTTTCAATAAGATTTCGAAATATAATTTCATAGAAATAAAGCGTAAATACCAGCACGACATGCTACCCTTATCTGCCAAAATTCTTTAATAGATTTTCGCTTTCACTGTCTCTAATAATAAGGTTGCAAATCTATTGTCCAATAAAACGTTTTGTATCCACTTCATTACGATTTCACTTGTTTTTGAGGAGTTGTCGCTTTTCTCGCCTACAAGTATTTGTATGTAGATGCGTACTTAGTTATATATATTTTGGTATTGTTCTACTCTCGCGTAGGCACGAATTGTCCTAGTTCTCCCCACTTGAGTTGAAAACTCCTTTTGTAATAAACAAAGATTTAACATGCTTTTCATCCTTCCAAATGTGTTTCTTTAATAGATACTTGGAATTAATTTACTTTAAATATTATCTTCTTTTCATACTTAGCTAAAGTATATTCAGTCTGCTCGACTGCACGGTGGCTTGATGATCGGCAACTGTGCAACAGAAAAAGGCAAAATTTTGCTAATTAAAAGCGCATACGCTTGTGCTGTATAAGTATAATATCTCCTTCATAATGGTCTTATCTGGACTGGCCACCATGATTGAGCTCAGGCTGTTTTGTTACTTATATTAAGTAGCCACTACCGATGATCAAAATCAATAAAATCACAAAATGAAATGCTTTCAAAACTAGGTACTTAATAAGCTCACCTCCTTTCAAAACAAAGACATAACATATAACTGGCCTTTAAAAATGTCATTAAAAGACCAGCAACAAAAAAAAAACATGACAAGAACATTTTCAAATTCAGAATACGGATACTTTCGCGTCAGTTCTTGTGAAGCTATTGAATGAAGAACTCATCAATCAATGTAGATTCCTTTAGTATGAAACCAACGGATTACGAAAAGTTTGTAGTACAATCTATCATGATTTATAAGGCTTATAATACGCTTAGTTTTTCCACTTACACACACATTGGTATTTATAAATTGTTGTCCTAGTTCTTTTGAACATTTTTCGGGATATCATGTAGAGAATTCGGCGTCAATTTAAATAAAAGAATAAGAATTGTTAAAAAGGTTTGATATGCGTAAAACTTTCCAACAACTTGATTTTTGCAGTATGTAATGTTTGTTACTGAAATAGAAAATCTAATGCTTTTGACTTAATTATAAGCGCAGCGACCGAACCCTTTGCAAAGGTTTTTTAGGACACCTGCAACACCAGATGCATTGCCGGTCTTTTGGAGATGAGGGATTCGGAGATTTAGGGATTGAGGAAAGGGATGAAGGATTGGGCCTTCGGTAACCTCACTCACACGGCGAAACACAACGTTTTGTTTGACGCCGGTATTTTTTATGTGCGAGTGGTATCACTCTGTTCGAGCAGACCCATTCACGCCGAGGCATAGATTTCCTAAACCTCTCTAAGAAATAAATATTTGGTACCTATACGATAATTTTCAACGAAGAAAAGGCTATGAAGAAAAAATATTATATTAAGTTTGTATAAATTATAAATTATAATTTACAAGACACTTCAAATCTGAGCACAATGCCCCAATTAACTAAAATAGCAGTTAGCAAGCAGTTATAAATAAAAATAAAATCCCGCGTAACATTTTAATTACAGAAACAAAATACGGGTTTTATATCATAGAATTTAACTGGCTGAGCTCAACCCGACCTGTACTTAATACTTTAAGTACATAAGAAGCCTTGTAGAGAGTGGATTACTTGAAATCTTTCTTTCTTTTCAACTCCATTTGGGCGGGAAATGAGATTGAGGGATATTTCTTTTGCTAAAAAATGACAAGAATATTTAAGGTTGGGCTTTCATTATCAGCCTATAGGTGCCCACTGTTGAGCAAAGGCCTCTTCTCATACGAAGAAGGTTAGAGCATTAATCACCACGCTTGCTCAATGCGGGTTGGCGATTTCAAACTTATAATTATAATTAGAAATTATAAGTCCAGGTTTCCTCACGATGTTTACCTTCACCATATGTCAGTGGTGTCAAAATAATCATAGATATAATAACATATAACTCGGAAAAAGTCACATTGGTACTTGCCATGTGCACGAGAAGCGGGCTCCTTAACCGCCGGGCCACCACGACTTGTTATGTTAAGCTTTCCTTAAAGTGTTTTATCAGTACATCGTTGCCGTACTGCTGCCGGTCCTTTGCGAGTTGTTAGGGATTCGGGGTCAGGAAATTTGGCGGTTAAAGATGAGGTGGAAGGATTGAGCCTGCGGTTACCTCGCTCACACGGCGAAAGACATTGCAAGTATTGTTTTAATACATCATCATCATCATCAGCCTGTTGTCGTCCACTGCTGAACATAGGCCTCCCCAATTGTTTTAATACGATAGTCTGTAAATACGGTGCTATACCTTCAGTCATTTTGTGTTTAAACATGGCTCTTCAAAGGCCAGTAACGAACTCGTAACTGCCACATTGTGTCCATGAGCGGACCTTTTTAGCTCTTTTTATAATCATAACGAGCCATTTTTTGACGATACAACTAAATTTACGCTTATCATCAGGTAATATGATGGTCTACTTGGTTACATCTCAGCATCTCAAAAAAAAAAACAAAAACAGAACTAGCAAAAACAAAATAAATATATGCACACTTTTGTCGAATCCAAGGAATCAAATAATATTACTAGCTTAAAAGATACTTCAGAAAGAAATATATGACTGATATTATTCAAAAAATATAATATATTAGGCAGAAATACATAAAAATGTTCATCTACAATAACTTAGCAAATATTATGGAACATCCCACTACGGCATGTATCTTCATTACTTGAGACGAATATGTGCATATTTCACTCAAACTTTCTACTCTGTAAATAAATCATATCATGCAACTTGATTTTACTTGCCGCGGAGTTACTCATGGAGATATGAGCTTATAAAGTTACTTCTTAAGAACTAGTAACTATACTAAATATTAATCAGAATTTTTGAACCAGACGCCCTAAGTGCACACTGCTGAACAAAGGCCTCTACTCACACGGATAAGGTTTGAGTATTAATCGCCACGCTTGCTCAAGTTAGATTGGCTATTATAAACTTTACATCATCAGCCTATATGTGCCCACTGCTGAACAAAGGCCTCTTTCTCACGTGAAAAAGGTATGAGCACAATCACCACGCTTTCTAAAGGCAGATTGACGATTTCAAACTACGACTTGTATGATTAGATATTATAAGTCCAGGTTTCCAGTTGGGTCTTAAACTTAGAAATCTTATATAACTCGGAAAAAAGTCACATGCTTAAGTACGGACTCGGCCTCTTGCCCCTTTTTATGTCGGCAAATGGGCACTCACGGATTGACTAAACACTATCTGGTAAGCGTAAATTTAGTTATATTGTGAAAAAATGGCTCATTATGATAATAAAAAAGCTAAAAAGGTACAAAATTTGTAAACTATTTAACGTTATTAAACCTTTATATTTAATCAACTAAAACAAATCGGTGCTTTTACTAAAATAAAATCCTTACAAAAAAAAACTCTTAAAAAATACTCAACATTTTTCGTCTATCGCAAAATAATTCTTAAGAAACGTTACAAAAATATTAAATTAATTTGTTCATTCCATTCTACTCAATACGGAGGCATGTCGCCTGAAGGCTTTCGAGATAAATTAGGCCCATGTACTGTACATAGGAACATCAACAGATTTACATAGTCTAGAGCTAATTAAAATAGGTACAAATACCACAACTATGTATTTGCTATGAACATTCCGTTAGCAAATTTGGTGAGTATTTGGCCTAGAATATATTATATTATATGATGTAATAATTGTGGGTGTGTCATAATCTTATACCATAATAATCTATACTAATATTATAAAGAGGTAAAATTTGTAAGTTAGTAAGTTTTTATGTAGGGGAAATTTTAACACAGCCAAATTAATCGCCAAAAAATTCTGAATCTTGAAAACCTATTTTTTTCTATTATATCTCTAATATTCGACATGTATATCAAAATTTCTTACCTGAAAGTGTTATGTCTGGCATATATGTGTAGTCTTTGTAATATATTGCTAAGAAACTACATAAATTGCTATTTAACTTACGGTCTGAATGACAAACAGTATGATTGAACGGCTAAATTTTTCTTACTGCCATTAAATAAAGGCTGAAGATATTGTCATTCGAATATTGTTTCTGCCAGAATTGTTATGTAGGTTAGATTAGCTGATCACACACGTCCACAAAACAAGCAACAAAAGAAGCACCATCAGGAATATACAGCTACTAAAAATGTACCGCCATATCTTTCCTTCAACGGGCTGTTTTTGTAAAGGGAAAATCATCAAATGACTTCTCTACTCTAGCCCAGGATATGGTGAGATCGAGTGGCAGACTCTTACTGACTAAAACCCCCCGTTCCTTGTCCTGCTCCAAGCCGAGGCCGCGGTACCTTGTTGAGCTTGACCCGCGAACACGGCTAAGCATTGGCCACGTTAGACCCCAGCTGTGGTGGTCTATTGGCTCTTTGAGGTTTCCTTCAACAGCAAGACTGTTAATTTAATTACTTTTAAATACCAACTACCCATTATTGGGACTTATATCCTAGACCGAACAAAACCTATTTTCCCAGCTTTGTACAAAATAGTGGAATCTTCTAAACCGATTATAATGGAATTTGGTAAGATCGTAAAACTATCGCGCATATATTCGAAAAAGAGTTTAGGGAGACAGGAAAAGACGATTATTATGCTATTAAAATTTTAAATCACATAAAATTGCTCGATTAAAGACGGGATAAATAAAACCGATTTAATAGTTCCAATGATTTTGGCACTAAAAATTCGTATGGAAACTCGTATACGCTTATAAATGCGGAACATTTTAACATGAAAAGCCTTTTCGTTATAAATCAATGTTTAGTTAATAGTTTAATGTTAGCGAATATTGGTATAAACACTGAGTAGGCATTTCAATAATGTGGGCAAATGAATTACCTATGTTATTAGTAGTAATTGGTAAATACTTGCATATACAATTTTAATTACAATTAAATGATTAATTTCATAAATTGCTTAGTACGTTAATTTGATTTGTGGAACACTATGTTCATGATATACAAATATCAAATCACAAAAGTACTCTACTCAAAAAAAGATCCCACATCTTGAGGATTTCATTTATCTGCTAAAGGGAGTCAGTGAAGGTCGTGGTGGCCCCGAGGTTAAGGAGCCCGCTTCTCAAGCATGAGGGTTCAAAACCTGGCAAGTACTAATGTGACTTTTTTCGAGTTATATGTACATTTTGTGATTATTAACACACCACTGACATACGATGACAGTAAACATCGTGAGGAAACCTGGACTTATGATTTCTAATTATAAGTTTGAAATCACCAACCCACAGTAAGCAAGCGTGGTGAGTAACGCTCAAACCTTCTCTTTGTGAGAAGAGGCCTTTGCTCAGCAGTGGGCACTTATAGGTGATGAGATTGGGTGACCTCGGCCTGGAGCAAAAGAAGCAACTGGTTTTTAGTCAGTAAGATTCTGGCTCGCCTACCCCAGCGCGGGAGAAGTCAGTTTATGATTCCCTCCCCCCCCCCTTCAAATAAATGGTTACGGTGGTGGTTGTTTTTTATGTAATTGGTCGATTGGTGATTGTAAGCAATCAGCGCCGCCCACGGACACCCGCAACGAAAGATTTACGAGTGCGTTGCCGACCTTTTAGGGATTAGGATTTGGAGATTTAGGGATTGAGGAGGGATTTAGGGCGGGGAAGGATTTGGCATCCGGTAACCTCACTCACACGGCGAAACACAACGCTGTGGTTGTTTCACGCCGGTCTTCTGTGAGGCCGTGGTATCACTCCTGTCGAGCCGACTCATTTGCGCCGAAGCATGGCTCTCCCACACTTACTGTTTATGATTTAAAGGCACCGTTTTATTATTAGATAATTTTATTATACACATACATGTGCCAAATAAAATTGTGAAGTAAATTTTTATTCTGTATTACTTTATACTCTCTGCATAAACAAAAATGAACCTTAAAGTAATTTTCAAAAAAACTAAATGATGGATGAAAACTTACATTAAAATATTATAGTTTCGTTTGATCCTTAAGTGCTGAATTCTAGTGCACTAGTAATAAATTTATCGTTCCCCTGGGAGACGTAAAATCTTCTGACTGACTGTAATAAATATTTATTACTTCTTTTAATAAATAATGTGAACGACTATTGGAATAGTTTTCGATTTAGTTTTTATTGTAAATTAAGTATTAGATATTTAATTTCTTTCATAGGATTTATTATAGGGTTGGTCGTTATATGAAAAGTTTTTATTAATCTTATAATCTTTATTTTATTCTGACTGATTTGATTCTGACTTCTTGTTTGAGTATAGGAACTTTTTTTTAGGAATCAACAGGCTCATTTCACCATACTTGGAATATCGAATTAATTCCTTATACCTTCTTATTAACGGTCAGTGCAAATGCTTCCAAAGTTGGCTGCTAACAACGTCTTTCCAACTGAATTCCTATGAAAAATTGCAAAAGATTTAAATATTTGAATGATCTGCACACATTCATTCTGGAGTAACTTTATTCTAGGTACAATACCCTTCCCACATTTGGGAAATAACAAGACGTCTATGAACCATAAAATAAGACTTGACTTTTTTGAATGTGATAGTTCTGCAAATGAGCTGACGAATTACCTGGATAGTAAGCAATCAGGCAGAGGCGTTCCTGGAGAGATTCCAGAGACTTAAGGATTGGAAAGGGATAGGGGGTAGGGAAGGTTTGGACCTCCAGTAACCTTATTCACACTGCGAAACACAACGCTGTGGTTGTTTCACTGCGGTGTTCTGTAAGACCTTGGTATTACTCCGGTTGAGTCGATCCATTCATGCCGAAACTTGGCTCTCTCACACTTATTTACTTCTCGGACATTCTCCCTTCATTAACACGCTTTCTTCTTCCACAGGTTATACTGCTACGCCCAAAAACACGTGAAATCGATCCGGGCCGTAACCAGAACCGTGCAGATGCCAGACAACCGGACCAAGTCGGTGCGGACGCGCGTTCACACACATGTACATTCGTCCCCCTACCACGTGTCTGACCATAAGGCCGCCATCACAGTCGGCATCATTATGGGAGTCTTCCTCCTATGTTGGGTGCCATTCTTCTGTGTGAATATCGTCGCTGCGTTTTGTAAAACGTGTATACCAGGTGAGTTTTTTGCGACTTGTTTTGGATGTGAGAACTAATGGTTGGAGGTTTAAATATTATTTTTGATCTTAAAAATTAATATAAATAATAAGAATAAAAAAGATTATTGAATGTAACTATATTTGTTTTTAATAAACGTAAGCAATATTTCGAACTAAATGAAAATGCGTCGTCAGCGTTGGTTTGCCGCACTAATGTAAGTCCCAGTTTAACTTGAAAATAGACGAGTTTTTTCGAATAGTCAAAAAAGTATATACGTGCACGTGTAAACTCGATTAAGGTCTTATGATTGTTATAATACATACATAGAAAATCCCTTAAACAGTTTTTCCATTTGATCTTACCATAATTCAAAACAACATTTTATTGTGCAAAGCATTTAAGCAATACTCTAATAAAAACTTTCCCAAATACTCCTCATTTTTTAGGGGAAAGTCAGCGACAAGGAGTTTCAGACTCTTACTGACTAAAAACCATCCATTCCTTCTCCAGCTCCAGGCCGAGGCCGCGGTCCCTTATTGCGCTTGCTTCGCAACCCTGGCTGACCCAAATACTCAACAAAATTCAATGAAAATACACGTTCAAACTCACCATTCTACCCGCATTTTCATTAAACAAATCCTCTGAAATAATATAATAAGCTGTTCGCTATTCAAATACTAATTTCATGACACGGTTATTTTAAAAGCAGTTCAGTATACGATATGGTTCACAATAAACGTTCAGTCCCAGATTAAATTTAAATCTGGATTAATTAATTTGAGTTATCGTTCGTTTATTTTATATGCATCTGTTATATTATAAGGTAGTTTGTTTGCAGGGATAAATTACGACCGTTTTTTTTATGGAATAGGTCGGCAAACGAGCATACGGATTACCTGATGGTAAGCAATCAGCGCCGCCCGTGGACATCCGCAACGGAGGAGTTACGAGTGCGTTGCCGACCTTTTAAGCATTAAGATTTTGGAGATTTAGGGATTGGGCGGGATCGGGGGAGGGGAAGGATTGTGCCTCCGGTAATCTCACTCACACGGCGAAACACAACGCTGTGGTTGTTTCACGTCGGTTTTCTGTGAGGCCGTGGTATCACTCCGGTCGAGTCGACCCATTTGTGCCGAATCTTAGCTCTCCCACATTTGATAAAAAGCGTTGTACAGTCTTCAGGTTTAAAAAAAAATGTGGGTGGAGGATAAGAAATGGGCCGAGGATTGGGCCTTCGTTAATTTCACACATACAGTGAAACACAATGCTTTTCTAACCAGGTTGTTGTGAAGGTGCCGTTGTGTCACGTAGGTCGAACCGACCGAATATTCTTTCAAACACAAAAAAGATAACGATTCAAAAAACACCACCACTCGAATAATTAATTTAAAAATGTGTTACCAAGTATAAAAATAATAATAAAAAACTTGAAATGAGAATGTCCGCATTTTTACACGAAGTCATTTATTTAAAGTTGGAACACAAATTCTTTTAATACGACTGGCAACACCGTGTACATCTAGTTAAAACTTTGCTTAACTAATTACGGTATTAATGAAGTGCCTAATGAGTATAATTAACTTGTTTTTTTTGTTTTTTAAAGCTTTTCGTTCACCTTTAAGATTAACCTTTTTCGCGACTAAGTAGCCGACTTGAGTGGGATTTATTTTGTAACGTGTGGCGTATAAATACCCTTAATGTTTTCTTTTTTTATTTTCATCTGCTTAATTTTGTTGTGGTTCTGTAGGTATTGCATATTTTGATGTTTTTATAATAAAATGGAATAGACTATGCAGTTACTAGATAGAACGGTTCCTATGCTACCCACCATAAGACCAAAAGTGCTTATTATAATTTAAGTGTGGGAGAGCCATGCTTCGGCACGAATGCGTGAAATTACAAAAGAATTGTGTTTTGCCGTGTGAGTGAGGTTACCAGTGGCCAAATCCTTCCCCTACCCAATCCCTAAAATAAATCTCCAAATCCTTAATCCCCAAAAGATCGGCAACGCACTCGTAGCTCCTCCGTTGTGGGTGTCCATGGGCGACGCTAATTGCTTACCATCAGGTAACCCGTTTGCTCGTTTGCCGACCTATCACATAAAAAAGCGAGCGTAGTAGTATCTAATTCCTTTGGTCCTTACGAAGGTCCTTGCGAGAATAGAAGCATATACCACCCCCTCAAGTCTTCACGTGGAGCAGACTAAAGGACTTCTTATATATTAAACAGAAAACGAGCACAAGTAGCTTCATAAGCTTGCATCAGATATTTATGAAAAAAAAATCGACCTTTTTTAATACTTTTGTCTGTCTGCCCCTACGAATGTACCTACACCACAAGAAAACTACTGCATAAGAAAAATACTTCAAGAGTCTTACTTACAATATAGGCAGGCACACAAAGCAAGGGCAAGCCGCTAGTATAATATAAAATTACTTACGTAGCCTTTACATTTGAATAGCATGAACACATTCATAGAAAACATTAGTATTCGATACCAAATTCTATGCGTGTAGACTTAACATCGAATTCTGCGAATTAAATTAAAATACTTGGTATGTTTATCCAACGCACATTCGCTGATGATTTGATTAATATATGTTTGTATTAGTTTGTGCGATATTCTAGGGATACCTAGTTAGTACTAGGTAGGTACAAGGTTAGTACTTAGCATTGTAGACTAGTGTCTACAATGCTAAGTTTTGCGAATTGATAACCTGATGTTTTGCTAGAAAAATCATTTTTCTGGAGCACAGTCTTCACACTCAAAAATGAAAAAAATATATTTCATTTCATGTTTATATTTTCGTTAAGCTTCTTTAGAGATGATCACACGTCAGAAATCCTATTATATCCTATTATAAGTATTATAAACGCGATTATTTGTAAATATGGATGGATGGATTTATTACGCTTTGACTTAAAAACTACTGAATTAATCCAAATTAAATTTGGCACAGAGATAGATTATAGTCACTTTTTACAACCGCTGCCAGAAACTTGTATAGATTAAATTAATAGCACTGCATGATGCAAAATAACTACGAATACAATTTCAGGCTCTGTATTTTTAACAAAAAACATTTTATGATTTACCAATGTCAGTAATATGACCAGCATACATTTATTAATCGAAAAAATATTTTTGAAATTATAAAAACAATCCTTCAACCAGAGAAATAGGTCTCACAGAATACTGGTACTAGAACCCTTACGTTTGGTTACCAAAATCCCTCAACTCCACCGCTCTCCTAGATTCCCAATTTCCAATTCTCGAAATTCTCAAATCGCTAACATTCTTATGTAGCCGTCAAGGCACTCGTAACACTATAATCCTTCTACTCGTTTGCCGACAAAATGACCAAACTGACCCGTTGTCCAAAAACAAACTGCATTCTAAGTTGTTCAGTTGTGCATGCAATTAAAAGTAAAATTTATTACCTTGTTAATAAATTCTAAAGTTCTATACACCAAGTTTTATCGTTTGCAGACTTTTGTCCTTTTAAAACTTTAACAACGACTACCAAACCTTGGTTTTTCGATAACAATGTAAAGGCGTTAAGCTGGCGACACACTAGGACAAAAATGCCATGTGGCACGTATATACGCGACATAAAAGAGAGCACTTCTTGATACTTGGTCGGGTTTACCGCGCATCTCTTCGCAGAATCGAGAAATCTTCAGACTTTGTAAATTCGATATCAAACAAAGTTATGCGAATAACGAAACTTTACCTGGCATAAATGTATAGCGATTCACATGTACGTGTCGCCATTGGTGACTACATTTGCGCCACGCTAGCGAAGGATTGGCTATGAACAGTTATGTCGGTAGTCAATGACTTAAATTCGATATCAAACAAAGTTATGCGAATAACGAAACTTTACCTGGCATAAATGTATAGCGATTCACATGTAC
Source organism: Spodoptera exigua (assembly GCA_902829305.4). NCBI lineage: Eukaryota > Metazoa > Arthropoda > Insecta > Lepidoptera > Noctuidae > Spodoptera > Spodoptera exigua. Next base: position 6,629,138 of record LR824624.2, read on the forward strand.
GTGTCGCCATTGGTGACTACATTTGCGCCACGCTAGCGAAGGATTGGCTATGAACAGTTATGTCGGTAGTCAATGACTTAAATCGGTATTACTACACATTCAAGTCCAGCAATATCATTTCACTTTACCAATGCCGATACCATGATGTGTTGTAGAACATATTTTGTGCCTAGTGTATCCTAGGCTTTAACAACACCTATCTACCAAAAATGATACACGAAACTTTGGTAACAATTTTGATAGACTTTGTTGAATATTTTAAATTCATATTGAAGTTCGGTGAGACTTTTTGATAAACTGTTTATAGTCCGAGCAATAATAATATAGTATTATTTATTTATTTAAATAAGGACAAGTTAGGTGGAGCACGGGCAATCAACAGCTTGTGATAGAATTCGAATTTCAAAACATTATGTTCTATCCAAATGATCCAACTAAAACATTGTTATAGGTAATCTTATTAGTTAAATAACTAGAGAAAAATACAGATGTAATTCGATGTAATATTGATGTCCCATATTATACAAAGATCAGATTGTAGCACCTAATTCTAATATCATATTAATTAAACACTTTTGTTACAGACCTGGCGTTCAAAATCCTGACATGGCTCGGATATTCAAACTCGGCGTTCAACCCTATAATATACTCGATATTCAACACTGAATTTCGGGAAGCATTCAAAAAGATACTGACGTCTAGGTACCCACCCTGCTGTGGCTACCAAAGCGTCAGGGCTAACACACCAACGAGGAATGACAACTTTGTAACTGATTACGGTACTAAGACCTTGGTAGTACGCCGGAGCGGGTCTCTGGGCTTATCGGGTGTAGACCCTACTCCAAGGTCATCGGCCGAGTCAGTGCGACCACTCAGAGAGTACCACATTTGACAAGAAGACGGGAACAGCAACAACGGGCTGTTGGATAAAAGCGACGTGGTTTGAACGCCCGAAGACTGGTATGGGATAAAAAAATGTATTTACGCAATACATACAAAAGGCCGTCTCTATAAGAAACGAAATTGGCGCGCTTGACATATATTTATTTTGCTCTGGCAATTACGGTTTTGGTCAGTCGTCGATCGACGCTCGTCGTGTAAAGACGTCCTGATAAGTTGAGGGTGCGTCTATTAAAATATTTAAATCTTGAATATGCGCCGTCTTTTGTGTGAATTGTGATATTAAATGTATGAAAATTATATTATTATAAGCCTTGCGAAGGTTTAAAATATTGGCGCTTCAAAGCCATTGAATTAGAATAGTTATGTGTCATAGCTATTATGTCTATCATTACATTCGCATGTTCAAAAACATTCATATCATTATCGCGTAATAAAATATAGCAATGTAATAGAGATTATGTATTAAAGATATGCAGCGTTACTTACGTAACGAAGCGTATTTCATAATATGGTGGCGTAGCTTATAGTAAAAAAACTTTATTTTTTTTTTCTTCCTAGCCTGTTCCTAAATAAAATAGTTTGTACATAATTTACAGAGCTAGACAAATAGAAGGAACGATAATCTTTTAACGATCTGGTAGATGTGGCAATTTCTAATTAATAAAATACCACACAAATCCAATTTATATCCTAATAATCATCAAACAGCTTTCCCTATTACACAATAAAAATAAATAAGTGTGAATTTTGTTAATTTACATTTTCTTTTATTACTTCATGTACATAAAGAATAAAGGATTTCTTTCTTTGTTTTTCTTCCTACATAGCAAAAATACAACTCAAGCACTTGTTAACATTTCGCTACTCAGATGTTAGAATTGTAGTCAAAACACGACTACATAGTAAATGATTTTTAGGCCTTCGACTTGCGAGAGAAAACTATTGAAAGTAAACTCTCGGATATCGTAGATCACAGCAGTTAACTAGTTCGTCGTCAAGAGAAATTGAAATAATATGGAAGAACCGTGAAAGCTGATTCATAGCCCTTATTACTAATCTATTTCTATAGAATACACTTAATAGAAATAAAAATGTGTACAATGAATAAAACAGTATTCTATGTTAGCTCCATTGTAGATTCCTTTCTAATTAAAACATAATTAATCTCGACATTTTCACAAGATGGTAAGAAAAAAATTTATTTCTTAACGAAAATTTCCTAATTATTTTCATAATTAGTTTCGTTTCTTTCACAAGTCTAATGTAGTATCTGCGTTGTATTATTTTATTAAAATGTAGAGGAAGAAATATACATTCTAATTATGGAAACTGGCCACTTTCATTCGCTTTTCGTTTCTTTTGATTCGTTTATTACAATTAAATTAAAGAATAGGGCATATTTTGTTACTTAGTGTTTTCTGTTTCTTTTAAATATGGTAATGTTATATTTAAATACAAACTGAATGAGGTTTCAGTATGTTCTAAAGTATTTAATTCATAAAATCTAAAGCGTTCGCGCACATATTGTTCTTAAATTCTATACCAAATCATATCTCAAATGTTATTTTTTAAAAATATTCTAGTCAATGTAATAAATGTATATTTAGTAAATGTAAATCAACCAAACTTTTTTCTTAAAGTAATTTTTATTTATCTACATTTCATTTATTCCTTCCATCTAGTCAAAGATAAAAGATATTTACCCACCGTTTACATTTTTTATTAATTTGCAAACTCCTGTGATACTTCTGTAAATAAAAGTAAAAATGTAAAAATTGTTTTGTAAAATATTTATATTTAGGAATTAGGAAAGTATAAATTACAATATAATGGAGGTAAAATTAATATAAAAATATTTGTAGGCACGTTCTTCTTTTAAATTATTGAAGCCTTGGTTCTGTTTTTTCAATCAAAGTTTCGAAGATTAAAGACATTTTTATTTTTACATTTTTATGTTAATTTAAATGAATGGCTTTGAAATAAATTTTTAATTTAGGTGGCCGATTTGCTAGCCCTTTCAGACTGATTGCTTTATTATTACTCGCTTAGAATTTAATTTTACTTAGGTTGTAAACTTTTGGATTGTTCAGTACTTTGCTGAAAGTAAATATAGCGACATCATTTGCCTTTTTTTAACTCAAATTGTGAATAATATTAGAATATAATTATCTTATTGTAAATAATCATCGTTCGTAAAGAAGTATAATAGAATTTATTGCATTATATTTTATTAGTAATTAAGCTACAGGTTAGTAAAAATGTATGCAAATTATTGAAAATATAAATGTGATCTCTTAGAGATATCTTTACTAGACATAATTATGTTTATAAAACAAAAAATACCAGGTACCTGTAATTTGTTGATTTTACAATCAATTTGCACTGTCATTGTATGAGTATATTATGTAGGTTGCACTTAGAAATACCCCTAAGCTTCATAATACATAAGACAAATAATGGTAGAAAATAGTCCTACACACTAAAATCGAAATTTATTTTTATTTTACTTAAATTACATTTAAATTTATATCTAAATATTTCAAAATAAATAGAATTTCGAACCTTTTGACAGTCATGATCGGCTATAGACGATGAATAGTAGGTATTTGGTGTGTCGTCTATATAACGCCATAATTAAATATATTATGACGTTTTCTAGTCGGCTATGCTCGACATTGGCGAAATAGCCTATTGTTCGTTATCGTCTAAAACCGACCACGATGTTCAAGGGTTATAAAACCACCATATTATTAACGGACTGTTTTCAAAAATTCAAATTACATACTTCAATTTATTTCAATGTAATTCACCAAACTCTATCGTGTCTCGACTTACCACGATTGATAAGTTAACAACAACAACAACAACAAAAACAAAATCTACCATTATTTGTCAATGTAATAATAAAACAACCAAATAATAACGTAATACAAAAAAATATATACGTTGTAAAGTACTTCAATGAGACTCGGCTCGCCAAATCGCTTTTCATTTCAAAGGACGTAGAAAAAAATATTTCATTGAATACAACTTCAAAGGTTCGAATCTATAGGTGTTCGTATTTCGAATTTTCGAATCAGGATATTCGTTCTATCGTATGCGACCTTATTGCTTTATATTGATTGCAGCCAACTGTCTCGCTTGGAGAAAAATATCGCTGCATTTTAAGGAAAACGCTCTTTTTCCTAGTTTCAAAGAATAGGGATTCAGAGTTACTTGATTATATCCGATATTGCCATCTTTTATTAACATTTTTTTAAGATATTACAAAACTAAATCTCCTAGTACACTTATCGAATATCTATTGTCTATTAGGACAAACACATATCTGATTTCTCTGACAGTCACAATTTGTTACACTAATAGATTTAATATGATTTTTTTATGGTATAAGTCGGCAGACGAGCAGACGGATTACCTGATGGTAAGCAATCGGCGCCGCGCATGGACACCCGCAACACCAAAGGAGTTACGAGTGCGTTGCCGGCCTTTTGGGGATAGGGGTTGGGGATATAACGATCGGTAAGGGATAGGGGAGTGGGAGGGATTGGGCCTCCGGTAACCTCACTCACACGGCGAAACACAACGCTGTGGGTTGTTTCACGATTCTCTATATAATTACATTTCCAACTTAATAATATTAAGAAAAAGTTCTGAAATAATTTCTTTCTGGACACTGACAAAATAACATGTTCTAAAATACTTAGGTAATATAAAATAATAGAGACAAGACACGATCGTTCTTTTATGTCGAATTCGTAGAAATACCGTTATTAAAGATGGCAGCGCTCTCATTGAAGTATTTTAATATCATAATATGTACCTATTGGCCGACTTTGAAATATGACATCTAATAAGAAAGAAATAGAACACCATATTGGCAAGCATTACGTCCACTGAAGCGGACTAACTTAATAGAGCTCAGTACGTCGCTTAGTTACAGCGGAAAAGAAAAAGAAAAAAAACATATATTTTGGAAATCATGTTATGTTTCTACACACAATCACTAAAGAGGAAAAAAGTAATTTCCTTAACTCAATTTCATGCCAGTCACAATGTATTGAAGCTAAAATTTCGCAATAAACCTTATTCAACATCAATACTGTATTAACTGATATTTGTAAAGAGCGAATATTGTAGTTCTTTTAAGAACTTAATAACTATTTTACTAGTAGTCATCTAGGCTCATGTGTAAGTTTTTTTGTCAAAAAACGTTTGGAAATTTTCCAGTCAGCATTAATGTAAAACAATATCGGATTCTTTATCAAAGTCGAGCTATTTTAGGTTATGCGAATAATAAACTCATAGTTTGTGACAAACTTAGTTGCTAATTGCTCTTCAGAATGACTGTCATAAATGTTCGGATTAATGTGTGACCATTAATTAATGTTACAACTTTGTTTCTGTCAGTACTGTTTAATACTCAACACAATAAATGAACTAATTATTCGGTGGTTACATTTTGTGAAAATATTTTTTTTTCATAACTCTGCAAGCGAGCACGCATATTACCTGATGGAGACTCGTACCTTATACCAAACGAGTTACTACAAGTGCGTTGCCGATCTCTTGTGGGTTGGTAATAAGGATAGAAGATTTGAGGATAGATGGGCGGAGGGTTGGGCCTCTGGCAACCAAACTTACACGGCGGAACATAACGTAACTGTCGCTTCAATTCTGTTTTCTGTGGGGCCGTTGTTTCACTCCGGTCGACCCGTCAGGTCCATTTGTGCCGAAATATAGCTCTCCCACTCTTTTAAACTTTATATGGATCTTATTAACTTTCCAAACACTGTTTGGTAACATATAGCTATATACATCGTTTATCCTTATGACCCGACCCCTAATATCTAATTTCTGAACCCCTAAAGCGCCGGCAAAGCACTAGTAAGCCTTTCTTTTCTTGAAAAAAAACGTTGTCACATGTTTAAGTGTTGTGGGTGCGTTTACAACCATACAATTTCATACACATTACTCCCAGACCCGGAACAACAATTTGTTGATCACACAAAGAGTCGTTTCGTGCGGGAATTGAGCCAGTTGCCGAGCCACCGCACCAACATTCAAAAACCATGCAGTCTAGTGTGGCCATTACAATGCATTGTGTTCATTTATGGAAATATGAGCATTCTATTTACAAATAGGTATCTACTTTTAAACAAAATTATAAAAGCAGATGGAAACTTTTAAATTACATTCCAAATTTGAATTTATCACAAACTATGAATTTAAAAAATAGTGTCAGTATTTTCCCTTCCACTAAGCTATACATTTAAGCACAGAATTATAATATAGTTAGACTATATAAATGGGGAAAAGCGCTAATGAACTTTATTATTAGGTATAAATGTGTATAATATATATAGTCGTGAATGGCAGTATTATATCGTAGTACATATCATGTTGAATGAATTTAATCATAACATGTATAATTATTTAGTTGTAAAATATTATTTGTGTATAAATGGATCTCATATTTAATTATTTATGTCATCGCTTAAGGAAAACGGAATGTATATTTCACAAATAATAATATTGAATGTTGTATTTTTTATTCATTTATTTTCTACGGCGTAATTTCAAAATGGCGTTTATATATTTTAACAAAATACATTTTATTTTGTAAATACAGTTTATGAATATTTTAAATACAGATTTAATTGTTTTAAAGAAATGTATTGTATTTTTTGAGGTGACATATGATTTTGTGTGAATATTATGATATAATCCGTCAAAGCATTTTCAAAACTTTTTGTAGTTCGTAAGCAATCATAAATTATATTAAATAAAGTTATAAAATAAATTACTTTTGCCAACATTGCACTCTGTATAGCAAAATATAGAGATTAATTTTAGATAAATGTGCAAAAAACGAATTCTGAATGTAATCTGGTTACATTTTATTATTATAAAATTAATAAAATTATAACTCATTTCCGTTATTATTAGTGAGCTGTATAAATAGTTAATCTGTAAGTAGATATAGTGTTATAAACTCTGCAATAATTATTAATATCCAGATCGTTATTCAAAAGATATATAAATAGATACAATAAAAGAAAATATTACTCTATTAGATATTCATATTTGCTCAGGATGCAATTATTATAATAATAAGAAAAAAAATCGTGCCGCTTATAAATTGATATTGGCCGCAAACGTTGGAATGATAAAATAGAATCTGTCGTATAGTTTGTGATTGATTGGTTATTCGTCCAAACATTGGATTTACCCAAACCAATGTTTGTACAGTTGCAACAAAACCAACATTTGTATTACAAAATATGACGGTTAAGCAAAATGAGAGCTTATCAGAATCTTTGTAAAGTATAAATTCTAATAGCTATTATTTATATTTAAGGTAAGAAAATCAATGTTAGTTTTCATCCAGTATTGTAAATAATATTTTCTATGATCTTAATGTTTCTGACGGCTTGACAAAGGCAGCCTTGAAGGGATGAAGCCAAAGCTGGTATTTGGTGTAATTAAGAATTTCTAGTCAGAAAATAAATTATATTAAAATTATTTTATTGTGTTTTATTTTTATTTTACATACACGTAACTTCAACAACCCTTTTCTATTCACTGCTGTATATAGGCCTTAGTTGAAGTCCATCTTCAGCTTTTTCACCTAACCGCTGCTCTCAAGCTGGTTCAGGACTTCAGGAGTATGTTTACTTCGGGCCAACACAGTTTGGTCGAAACAACTTCAAGGGGGTGGCTTGTTCCAGGTTTTATCTTGGCTGGGCAGCATATATGAAACTTGGTCGGATCTTTCCGTTAAGTATCCCAAAGCTTGAAGACAACGAGTGTGTCCTACTAGTAATAACTGTATGAACCACTCTTTTAACGCCTTTGGCATTGTACATATCCTTGAACATCAATAACCCTAAGTATAGAAATATTTAGGTATCACCAGTGCGATAACTGAGAACAAGGCTGTAAAATCCTCCAGCTGTGGTTGTGGTGTGATAATATGCGCGGCTTCAGCTCGGAGCAGCAGAAGGAAATAACACTCCCTCTCGTCCCACACATTTGAGGAAGCCATTAAAACCTCTTTATAAAAAATAAACAAATACATCAAGTACCAAAATAAAATATTACATTTAAAATGAAATAAATTCCACGTTCCAAATTCGAAGAATGTAAGAGCTCTTCATTTTTCAACGAAACATTTCAATTGAAATACACAATATACGTTACAAAACGTCCACGGAGGCTCAACCAGAATAACAAATGGAGGCAAATATAAACCACAATCGGAATAAAAATATAAAAATAAGATTCATATTTGAGTGTACAGATGTTGGTAGTAATGGGGCACTTGGGAATATTAATGGTTTTAAAACACCTATAAAAATAGGCTTATTGTGTACAGCCGAAGAATACCTAAGACAAATTTGTAAAATTAAATGTAGGTATACTTAGTACAACAGTATAAAATAAATATAAAAGAGAGAAACTTCTTTCTTATTTTTTTTATTGCACTAATTGTGTATCACATAAAATGTTAGCTTCTTTTAACTAATTTACAAAACAATAATAAGTAAGTATAAAAAAATGCAGTGTTCTTACATTAATCTTTAAGCTCGAGAGTTCGATATTACAACTCTAGATCGTAACCTCACTGACTCGTCGCTCCTTTTTGCGACGACGTCGTATCACTGGGATTGATCCGAACCAATTGTGCTAAATCGTGTCTATCATAAGACAAAAAATTAATAAAATAGTCTTAAATAAATAACAATCAAAGCTATTTATAAAAAAATACATGTAAAAAAGGTTTGAGAGAGCTATGCTTTGGAACGAACGGGATCGCCCGGAGTGGTACCACGGCCTCACAGAAAAAGTAAATCGGCGTTGTGTTTCGCCGTGTGAGTGAGGTTATCGGAATCCCTATCCTTCTTTCCCCAATCCCTAAATCTCTGAAACCCTAATCCGCAAAGGATAAGCAACGAACTGGTAACTCTGCCGTTGTTGCGGATGTCGCTGAGCGGCGCTGATTGTTTACCATCAGGAAATCTGTCAGCTCGTTTACCGTGCTATCACATTTAGTTAGCCCAGTATTCGATATTACATCTGACGACTGTGACCTCATACACTCGTTGAAAGTGATGTGGTGTCGCTCCAATTGATTCGACCCATTTTTGCTGAATCATGGCTGACATGGCAAAGTCAATAAAACTATTTATTAAAAAAAAACACTTTAAAACAGTTATAAATTTTATTGTACATTTCACAAACACTAGCACCAATTTTTTTCCTGTCGTCAACGCAACAGACGAACAAATTCCACAGAGAATGATAAATGACGCAAAAGTTTGCACGTACTTCTACCGTCACCATTTTGAATTTATTAATGTTTTACGCGATACAAATACTAAATATTTAATATGGATAACAGATGCGTGTACCTAAACATGCATTAGGACAGGAATTTATTCTGTCTGTGCGCTAGGACACAATAAATTCAATGCTCAAGCTGAATACAAGTCTGATGGTAAGCAATCACTGAACTGTGGCGCTCTTTGATAAACCTGAATCTTTTGTACCACGGTCTCCAACCTTATTGGCAGGCTTGAAAATTCTCAACCTCTTTTCTCTGGACGCAACCTCTTTGATGAAAGATCATAAAATATTAAATACATACTACATTTCTTTCTTTCTTTCTTTCTTTCTTTCTTTGTTTCTATATAGGTACAACTACAAATGCACTATTTAAACGGAGCAATTTGATTACGTCTTTTTGAAAACTCCAAAATTCTAAGTGTTAGAGATCCAGGGTTCGCCCCGTAAAGGGCGGGTACGACCGGAGTCATATCACGGATTGGCAGAAAATTGGCGTGAAATGCCTAAATTCCCAAATGGCCACCGCACTTGTAGTCCTCTGATGTTTCTAGTATCCATAATCTTTCCCCAATCTCTAAATCTCCAAAACCCTAATCCCCAATAGATAGGCAACGCACTCGTAACTTTTACGTTGTTGCGGATGTCCATAAGCGGCGCAGAATGCTAACCATCCGCGTCCATTTAAAAAAAACTATTTAAATACTCCTTCCATACTAAATTGAAAGACACACACGCACAACTTCGTTATAAATAAATAAAAGCCATGATTTATATGCTTTCCACTTTCATTAATGAGGCAATTTAACTTACAAAGTACGAACCACTTTCGTCCAATAATAGAGTGGCGACATGCAAAAACAATTGCTTACTTAGTTAGGAGTCGAGATAAACATTATTACTAGGTCAATATGGGTGCTAGTGGAAATATATCGTGGTCGTTCAACTCTTGAAGTGGTCCTGTGTGGAGGCCGAATGAAAGCGGTTTCGCTTGTATTATATAGTTTTTTAATGATGTGAATTGGCTTGTTGTTATTGTTTTGGTTTCATCGAGTTGAGTTTTTATAGTATTTGTTTTAAGAGTGAACTCGTTCAAAATTATAGAGAAACTACTAAACTGGTTTTATAGCAATTTGATACATATACACAATATACACAATCATCAAGTTTCTAAAACTTACCTGTCCCGGCTTCGCGCGTGTGATGATACTAATTTTCTCCACTAATAATTTTACATGTAACAGCATCTAAATCGGTTGCGCAGTTTTAAAGATTTAAGCATAAGTACATAGGGATATAGTACCAGTGAAAACGCCTTAGTTTTAGTATAGTGTATGGTAGTGATTCGAGAACATACAAGAGATTTCTTTCGAAGTCGAAGTCTCGAAGTCGCCAGAATGCGCACGCAGTTCACGAATAAGAGTTCCGTTGTGACTCGAAACTAGTTGAGCTTTTCTCAGTTATATTCACGTTATCAAATCGTTATTTTCAATAGTTATACAATAGTTGTATACATTGATAAATTACATATGAGTAGCAAGTTTCATTCAACTTATTTTAGTATTTTTCATGAATTTGAACTTAAAAGGTTTGTATACATTAGAAGCCTGCGTTCTTTTACGTTTAGAGAAGATCTAAAACGCCACGTTTTTACTAAAATAATAGGTGCATTTGTCACGCGTCAAATTATGTATACCTAAATTTATGTAAATGATAATGGTAAAGTTATGTTGATAGTTTTATTTAACAAATGTATGTATATAGGTAATTTGTGTAAACACATACACCTGCCATTATTGCTAATATCTCTTTCTATAACTGTAATGATATAAAGGTACTTTTTCTTTATGTCATATGGCCACAAACGAGCTTACGGATTACCTGATGGTAAGCAATCAGGGCCGCCCATGGACACCCGTGATAGCAGAGGTGTAGCAAGTGCGTTGCCTGACTTTTAGAGTAGGAGGTTTTGAGAATTAAGAGGTTCGGGATGGGAAGGATTCGGATTCTGGTAACTCTACTCACACGGCGAAACACAACGCTGTGGTTGTTTCATACAGATTTTCTGTGAAGCAGTGGTATTGCTCCGCTCGAGCCGGTCCACTCCTGTCAAAACAGAAGTATAAAAAGACAAAATCAGCATTTATTTCAATTAGACTCACTTTTGAACGTCAAACAAAGCATAAAGATAATAATTTTCAGTCAATCGCTCAGTCCTCTTAATGAAGCTATTTGCTCGTTCCAAAGTTTAGATTCCAATGGAGTAAAACCAGCAAGAAACTCCATATCTATAGCTATCCCACACTTAAAAACTTATAACATAATATATAAATTAAGCTGGCTACATTGAATCCCCTTAAAAGCGCATGCTTCGCTCTCAGTGCGTGTTACACCTAACCTAATCAAGCCTTTAAACTTTGTTTGTTTACTTACAGTTTGGGCAACACGCGAACTAAAAGGTCAAAGGAAACCAAAGTAAATAAATTAACTCTATAGTTGTTTATGGATTTTAAGGATTCCGTTTCCAATTTCAGTTCATTCTGTTTTTGTATTGGAGCTATTCTATTGTACAATTTTTATTTTTATTGAAGATTACTCTTTTAGTCCCTGGTACGTCCTTAAACGGCGACCAGACACCGAGGAGTGGGCAGCAGCATTCCATTCATTTATCGGTGACCCAACTGCGATCCCCAAGCCGCCTGCCAAGCGTGGGGATTATGGCAACCCCCTCCCCAGGGCGAGGCCTTTGTCCAGCAGTGGACGTTTTCCGGCTGATGATCATGATGATGACTCTTTTAGTAAAGAGTACTTCTTCTCTGGATTACGATGAAAGATTTTTATAAGAAATATCGCCTTGTGGTAAGCAATCGATGAAGGAAACAATACTTTTATCCAAATGTCAAAAACGATACTTTTCTATGAAATTTGTATAAAAAACTGAGTTATGACGTCATAGTATTTATGCGTCAAATAGGTTACTTATTTCTTAAAAATTAGCAAAAAAATATCTAAAATTCAGTGTATTGATCGATCGATGAATAAAAGTTCGTTTCAACGTTTCAACGTCGAATTAATTTATTTTTGACCTAGGAAACTACTCAATTATTGTGGTCTGGGGATGGGTAGGGAAGGATTGGATCTTAGGTAGGTACCCTCAACCGCACGGTGAAACACAACGCAAGCGTTGTTTCACGTCTTTTTCACTATCGGTAAGGTGTAGGGTGTAGGACAAAAAAATGACGATACCGTTGCGTTGCATTTCTGATTGCTGTGAGTCGTGACCACACTTTTGCGTCACTTTTTCTCGCACGATCTTTTTCCATCATATTCTGTTGCTGTCGGTGTGGTGGGCATAGTAGATGTTGGAGTCTAGGGCCGTGCGGATCTGATCTGACCAACGTATTGAGCTGATTTGAGCTACAACCACGAGGCCTTTTTCCTCCCTATTTTACGGTCACAAAAACTTTTTCTGCATAATTTTAAAGATTTGAGCAAACATGACACGGGACAAAGAAAGCAATTTACTTTTATACTATGTAAAATGATATATTTATGTTTTCAATATAATCCTATGTTATCAATAATGGTAAATATTTATGATGACAGATACCTCATAGAATGCCAATGCCGGAATGTTATCGAAATTCAGAGAGCGGCTCGGTGATATAATATATGAGCCATCTAAACGTCTTTATGTAATTTATTTATTTCATTAATTCATGTATTAACTTGTATGATACTTAAATATTTTTATTATAGTAACATTTTATGTTTGAAATAATGATATCTCATAATTATTTTAATAAAACATATCTACTACTATTACTGTTTACTGGAGAAAGTATCAGCTTTGCACCCATACGAAGCTGGGGCAGATCGCTAGGTGCAGGGACAGGGACAGGGACAGGGACAGGGACAGGGACAGGGACAGGGACAGGGACAGGGACAGGGACAGGGACAGGGACAGGGACAGGGACAGGGACAGGGACAGGGACAGGGACAGGGACAGGGACAGGGACAGGGACAGGGACAGGGACAGGGACAGGGACAGGGACAGGGACTTTTTTTTCGGAATAAAGCTTCTAAGCTGGATTACACAATAGGCTACGGCTACTACTTTTTACGTTTGCAATTTCAAAGCAATCGGTTCAGTACTACGGCGTGAAAGCGAAACAAACAAACAAACTTACTTTTCTATTTATAATACGTATTAGTAAGGATAATGACTTATCAATATATTTTGACTATATAGGTACCTTATTAATTTTAAAGTTATGTCTTGCAAGTTTTTCAGAAATAAAAAATCTTATTTGAAGTAAAAACTTCTGACGAAACACGGAGCAATTCTTAAAAAGATAATAAAAATATCGTTTTTTTCTACACTTCAATAAAAAATTCAATTTAACTAATTGGAAATTGTATCGATGGACGTTTGTAACGATTTCACATAAAAAACTACCGAATGGATTTTGGTGAAAATTTTTACAAGGATAGATTGTACTCTAGAATAACAGAGAGCTACTTTTCAGCCTGAAAACGAGAGTACCGAAGCTAGTTTCAAAATACAAAAACGGAAACACACAAAGACCCTACTTTGCCTTGTTGCATACAAGGCATCGAAAACTGCAAAAAAATCCAAAATGCAAGTCAAAGTAAAGAAACCTCAGTGTAGCGATCAGAAGTTGAAAATTCTTACATGAACGGTCTTTCGAAGAATTTTTACTGCTAACTCGACCGGGATACTTACTCGTAGGGATGAGGCGTATTTATCATAACAGGTAAAAGTAATAGGTAATGCACACTACCTGTTATGAGTACGAGATGTCTACTTACTACGAAAGGGAAAGAGTGGATAACATACTTTTGTCCGATAAACGAGCAGACCGGATTACCTGATGGTAAGCAATCAGCGCTGCACATGGACAACCGCAACGGAGGAGTTACGAGTGCGTTGCCGGCCTATCAGGGATAGGGGTTGCGGATATAAGGATCGGCAAGGGATAGGGGAGGGGGAGGGATTAGGCCTCCGGTAACCTCTATCACATGGTGAAACACAACTCTGTGGTTGTTTCATGCTGATATTCTGTGAGGATCACTCCGGTCGAGCCGGCCCATTCGTGTCGAAGCTTTACTCTCCCAGACTTTTTAAGTGTGTGTAAGATGGTGTATTGTAGTATCGACTGAAAAGGAGATAGAGTCTACTTGACATCACAGCTCTAACTCTCCACTTGCCTTCTCAACGGTCATTTGTTCAATATTTGCTTTAATTTTAACCAGTTTCATTTACTTTAAATAAAAATCGAGATTCAAGAAAAACAGGTATTTTGGTGTGTACTGTCGCAACCCAAGTCTGCTTTCTCACATTCCTCCATGTTCGATACTCGGAAGCACTTTATTTAACTGTTTTTTCTAAGATTCTTCACAAAAATGCTTTAAAGTGTGTAGGAGTGGGTTTTTTTCTTGTTTACAAACATATTTTGCTTGGTGGTGACCCGGAGGTTAAGGCGCCTTCTTCTCATACATGAGAGTGCAGGTTGGTTACCTGGCTAGTGCTAATGTGAAGTTTTCCGTGTTATATGTACTGTCTATAATTATTAAAACACCACTGACATACGGTAAAGGAAAGTGTCGTGAGGAAACCTAGACTTATAAATTCAAATTAAAGGATTGAAACAGCCAATCCACCTTGAGCAAGCGTGGCGATTAATTCTCAAACTAAAGGCTAAGGCTAAGATAAAGGCTTCTTCTCATACGAAGAAGGTTTGACATTAATTACCACGCTTGGTTCAACGCATATAAGTGATTTCAATCTTATACTTATACATTTTAAGTCCAGGTTTCCTCGCGATATTTTCCATCACCGTATGTCACATATAACTCGGAAAAAGTCATGCATGAGAAGCGGACGCCTTTACCTCCGGGCCACTAAGACACATTGAAACCATATCGGCAACTAAAAAAGCAAACATGATAATATACTGGAGGAATGGATTTCTCTCACTAACCAGCTACTTTCGTCCACTAAACCTAACAACATAACAATATTGCAAGGAAAACTCTATTAATAACATTTAAGCAAATCTAAGTTAATCCTAAGGTGCTATCGCTAACCGTTATACCAAAGAACCACTGAAATTGCAACCCCTCTGAATGAAATAACAAGATTAGAAATCGCACCCCTAGTGTACCTGTCTCACTCTTACGTAGCGTGAAAAAAAGAGAGAGCACGTTTCATAAAGAGAACAATAGGGTTGGTACGACTAATCCAAGTTGGTTTAGTATAAACTGTTCATTTTTAGTACATAGATAGAAAGAAAGAAAGAAAGAAAAAGTATTTATTCGCGTCTGGGACGCATAAAAGACACAAAACGAACAAGATAATAAAATAAAGTTAAAATAAAAATACATTAAGCATGGTAAAAACAATATCACAAAAGTAGACGGTAGGAGAAAAATATGCGTCCAAGCACGCGAAATGGCCCTCGCTCAGCATTATGCAGCGACCCCGTACGAGACGGGTTCGCGGCGCTGATTTTCAGCGATGGCCGTCACTAACGCATGACGCCAATCTGCGCAGAAACTTAAGATAAGAAAATAAGTATTTAAATATGTTTTTTATAATTGTTTGAATAATAAACTACTACAAAAAAACAAACGGCTTATGATTAAAAAATAGAGTAAAAAAAAAAAAAAATCCCAGAAAAATAAAGTACCAAATAATAGACGCCTATGTGACATTTGTCAGTGGCAACACTGAACGAATGAAAGCGACGCTCGCGCTTCCAATCCATTCGATCTTTGCATTCGATAGAAACGAAAGTTTTTAATTTATTTATTTGTTTATAGCTACATTGGTAAAGTTGTTTGCAAAAAGTTTCTTTCAAATCTCTTTGTACTAAAAATATAAAATGTATTTAATTCCGAAAAGTAAAATTTAAAGAATTACACGTTCAGTCTGCTTGTGACCACGACCTGTGCAACCGGGTCGAAACGTCAAGCCTACCAAGGTATTCAAATAATAATTTCCCGCGTTAATACCCGCGTAAATTAATATATATGTTGTTAATTACGCGTGGCTTTTTGATACTACATATCACACATGCACCAAAAATCTCTTCTCACACGAAGAAGCTTTGAGCATTAATCACCACGGACGCTCAATGCTGATTGGGAAACTTATAATTAGAAATTAATAACCTAATGGTAAGCAATCGGCGCCGCTCATGGACAACCGCACCAAATGAATAATTGTAAGTGCATTACGTTTGGAGATTTGAGGATTGAAAATGTTGAGGGAATTTGGGATTTAGGTTATCGCATAATACGATGATATATAACGCAAGCTTTGTTTCACGTCGGCTTCCTAGAAAGCCGAGATCAAGCCAGCAGAATTGTTCCGAATAGGGTTCATTCCCGGGAGTTCTCGAGACGAGTATTCCCGGGATTTCTAAGCTTTGATCCCGGGAAATTAAGCTCCTGAAAAGTCGAGAATTCGAGAAATCATAATGGAGTCTATAAAATTGTGATACAGAACTATGTTGCTGTTTGTTTACACGCGCGGCAGCAGCGAGGCGGTAGGTACGCGCAACGGTGCTGTGATTATAATTATAATATGTATAAGTTAACATAAGGTTTACGTTGTCTTTCAAATTGGGGTTTTTGTTTAGGTTTTGTTTTGTTTAATAGCAGCTTCATTTGTTAATAAGTTTAGCTATAAATGGTACTGTGATTATAATTGTTATAAGAATATTATCCTAAAAAAAAAGTGAAGCTACCTTTGTTAAAACTGTTAATAAAAGTTTTAATATTTTTATTTGAGAGAAAGCCGCTGAATTTGATGATAAATGACATTATTGAAAACGAAAAAATATGACAAAATGTACGCAAATGTAAATTTCTCGACAACCCGAGAAGACCCGAGAAATTAGCTTCGAGAATTCTCAAGACGCGAGAAATTATAATGCTCGAGAAATCATGGACCCTAGTTCCAAAGCATAACTCTTCCACAATTAAATGATAGCTCTAACTCCATTTAATTCTATTATATTCTCAAAACTTCTAGTAATAAATCAATCTTGGATGCTTAGAAATGTCCACAAAATGTCTTCATTTTAGAGAAGCTTTAGTAACTAAAAGAGTACTATTCTTGTTTCAAATTGTTTAAACTTGAGGTTCCTAGAATTAAACCCAATTTTGAGCGCTAAGATAAATTGTTAAACATTACTGACAAGTTCTTAGTTTCTTTGTTAAACTAACAAGCTTCTGCCAGCGGCTTCGTCCAGACTACTAGCTTAAAAACTAGTCGATGTGTTAATACAGATTATAATCTAACTTTACGCCAAATTTCATTTGGATCCTTTCCGTAGTTTCTATCTGAAAGGCTATCAAACATCCATCCAGTGCGTTGCCGACCTTTTCGGGATTAGGGATTTGGCGATTTAGGGATTGGGGAGAGGTTGGGGGAGGGGAAGTATTGGGCCTCCGGTAACCCTACTCATACGGTGAAACACAACGCTGTGGTTGTTTCACGCCGGTTTTCTGTGAGGCCGTGGTATCACTCTGGTCGATCCGACCTATTTATTCCGAAACAAGGCTCTGCCACATTTAAAATTAACACTTGATTATATTAAAGATACATTATACCATATAAGTATAATAAAATAACCCCCAACACCCTTGTGCACAAATTTGATATCCGAACACGGGTCAGATTTGGCACATAATAATAACCTATAACACTGACCGACATCGGAAAATCAATAACTAACTCGTCAGCAGTCCGAGGGTCGAAACGTCCCAGCAGTGCACTCGTAGCAATAGTACACTCAGAGTCGACAATAAAATTTGAGGGTTACTTGAACGGGGAAATTTTATGACGTCACCGCTAACCCGTGTCGAGTAGAGGAGGTTCTTGAACGCAGTACTTAGGTAAACTAAATGTGTTAATTTTATTTATTTATTTATATTTAATATTATTTATGTCAGTTAAGGCGCCCGCTTCTCATGCAGCAGTGGGATTTCGACACCAGGCAAGTACCAAAGTGATTTTTACCGTGTAATATAATACTTTCTTTGAATATTTAAATGACGAGACTAACGGTGAAGGAAGACATAGTGTGAAATCCTTTACTTTAATTTCTAATTTTTAAGTTTGAAATTGCCGACCCACTTTGTGCAAATGCATTGGTTAATGCTCAAACTTTTTCCTGCTCAGCAGTGGGCACTTAAAGGCTGATAATGATGTGAATATATACTATATTTAGGTAGGTGCATTTGCCCTTGTTTACGGAAACGCAACAACTGTAGTTTATGGACTTCAAACTAGTAGAGCTTTTCTCAGTCAATTCCCGTGATTAGGTCGTTATTTTCAATAAATGCTGTATGTCTCACGATATTTTTTTCTTTTTCCTTTTTAAAGGAAACAACACCACAAAATTTAATAAGAAGAAATATTCTGTATGCTTGTTGTAATACTAAAGTTACACACATGCATTGTAACACTAGCTGCATTAAAACCTTATTTTACGAGAAAATAATTAACACATACATTCGTAGATTATGTCTCTAATTTGTGCTAGGAAGCTGTTTTGACTACAGTCTGTAATTATGAGCTAAATGTTACCCGCATTAGAGATGTGGAAATACATTAACATTAATATTAGAAGCAAAGGCGATTTCAAAATGAGATAATAAATCCTAAGTAGATGAATTTTGATATTTTACTAAGATAATATTAATTAAATATGTAAAATTAGCTTCCACCCGCGGCTTTGCCCGCGTGATATGTTTTTAAAAAATAGCCTATGTTAATCCAGGGAACCTATTTACATACCATTTCAACCAAATCAGTCCAGCAATTTTGTAGTGAAAGAATAACAAACTAGAAAGTGAAAATGTGTGAGAATGTATTGACCACACACTTTTACATGTATAATTTTAGAAGGATTAAAAAACCAGTTACTAAAAGTATTTAAAGGAATAATTTATTTGTATCTGTGTGTGATGTGTTTCTGAGAATAGCTTATATTATTATAGAGAATAATAATTCTAATACTAATAGTAGAACATGTTGCTAACTGTTTATGTTAGTGTCTATTAAAACAATTATTGCAGTAAACTAAAAACACTAAGTAAGGAATTTCCAATAATTGAAAAATGCAGTAATAATTTACGACCTCGCCACGCTCAACAGTCGCCTTTAGGGTCTAATCACACCGAGCGCCGACGTGACACGACCAAATTTGAAGTGGCTGGTTAAACAACCAACTTCATCTACGCGCTATATGCTAACAAAACGCATGCACCATGCTTTTGGCAATTTCATTCTTATAATTATAATTTATACGTCTAGGTTTGCTCACGATGTTTTTCTTCGCCGTTTGGCAGCGATGTCTAAATAATCATAGAAAGTACAGACATATAACTCGGAAAACGTCACATTGGTACTTGCCAGATTACGAACTCGCACGCTCATGATCATATAAAGCGGGTGCCTTAACCTTCGGTCCACTACGACTTTTATTTGGATCGATCAGGTTTTAAGACCATTCAACAAATATGGCAATAAAATTTATATGGAAACGATAAATGTCTTGCCTCTATCAATCAACTACAAAGTAAGGTCCATAGAATCTCTATACAATATTACACTGGAGCACCTTTTAAATGCATATCACCATATATCAACCTTACAATGTTGTCACAAAGACAGTCACGACGACTTAACCCATAAAGTTTCACAGGCCGCTAAATGTCCAATGTGGTGAAGCCTTTATAATCGTGATATGAGCTTTACAATTTGTATTTAAGTTTGAAATTATAACATTACTAGCCGCTTCGCCTAATACCAAAACAAAAAGGAGCCTACATTTAAATTCAAGATTATAATACGATATTATATGTCAATACCAAATTTCATTCCGATCCTTCGATAGTTCTTACGTGAATCCATTCTTCCATACTACTTTTGCGTTTATAATGTCCATAGTTTTCGTCCTTCAAATATTCGTATGCGGTAAGGTACCTCGGCCTCGGCCTGTTGGAAAAGGAACGGGGGTTTTAGTCAGTAAGAGATACGGATGCTGACTCTTTCTAAACCTGGGCGAGAGAGAAGTCATTTGATGATTTACCCCTCCCAAAAAAAGCATCCCATGCATTATTTCCTGATTTTGTCGTTCAATTGTATAATTTGTGAAGAATCTACCTATACTACAAAGTTATACGTAATTATTATCTTAATACATAAGTATCAGTTTAGTAAAGCCAATTTAATTACAATCTCATACATATTTATCTGCAACTATAAATGCAACCAACGAATCCTGGATATCTTTTTTTTTTGTTAAGTTACTAACGAAACTTTTGGACTTCATTACATTACATTCGGACGAAAACAGATATACTTTTGTATTAGAGAAAATATACGGAAGGTTCTGTTTGTTTATTTTGGGTCTAGGAAGGAGTGTTGCTTTATATTAAAGGACTCGATAAAGTTCGACGATCAACGGCACAGTTGGTAAATGGATGAGAA
Source organism: Spodoptera exigua (assembly GCA_902829305.4). Classification (NCBI taxonomy): domain Eukaryota; kingdom Metazoa; phylum Arthropoda; class Insecta; order Lepidoptera; family Noctuidae; genus Spodoptera; species Spodoptera exigua. The sequence continues at coordinate 6,649,917 of LR824624.2, forward strand.
TTGATCGGTCGATGGTTGCACCATTTTATTTTGGTAAAATAAATAGTTCCTAGTTCTATTCAAATGTTTGTTTTGGCTTTCCCAGATCTGTTCTGTAACAATATAGGTAAGAATAAATTGAAGAAATCATTGCAGGTGCCCATGAGTAGTGCTAATCACTTACGTCATGTGATCCGTCTGCTCGTTAGATTTCTATTCCATAAAAAAGCAAATGTGGCAATTATTTTTAATACGAGGTCAATATTTGGCCACTAAGTCGCCTACTGGTAAGTGGTGATGCAGCATGCTTGAGTTAACTATTAGAATTGTTCCCTCGAGCTTAAAGTAATTATTTTATACACAAACAATCAATGAACATTCTATTAATATTATAAATGTGATAGTTTAAGAGAATGTATGGATGTACATTTTTATTTTTTCACGCAAAGCGGCTGGAGTGATTTCCTTGAATTTTGGTACCCTAACTTCCCTACTTTGGGACTAACACACAGGCTACTTTTTATCAACATACCTACTACGCAGGCCAAGCCGCGGACAGGGGCCAGTTTACAAAATAATCCTGGTTGTAAACACGTTCTTTTTTTGAAATTTTCAACACAGGATCTTTTCTCAGTTATGCATCCTCAGAAAACCTGTCCAACGACAACTAAACTTGTTTTATCCAAGATTACATTTGAATGTTAACGCAATATCCTGAGTATGCGACGCCCCATATATTTGTTGAAATACAGCTGCTTTTACCGACATGGCAATTCTTACATGTGTCACTTTCCACTAGAGAATCCGCATTTACGCGAATTTTATGCTCGTCGTAAAATTTTGGGGCAGCACTCTGATGCTGAGAGGTATTCATGGCAACGTTACCGAAACATCCAGGTTGAAATTTTATCCTATAAAATAATACTAAACAGGGTTTGGGCTAGGCGACGTGGTTTATGTTCCACGTGTAAAGTGTGGGAAAGCCAAGCTTCGGCACGAATGGGACGCCTTGAACCGAGTGATACCATGACCTCAAAGAAAACCACCGTGAGTGAGGTTACTGGAAGCCCAATGCTTCCTATCTCTCCATCCTTACCCAATCCTTAAAGGCCGGTAATGTAGTCGTAACTCCCTTGGTTTGCTTAACCTCAGAGAATAAGGCCGCGCGTTTGCCCACCTATTTCATAAAAATTATGTGTTTCTAAGCAGTGTCCACTTGACTTTAAACGCACCCACGACACAGGGAAAAATCGTAGTGTAGAGCAACATTTAAAAAAAACAAAAAAATAATTACTAACTAAATCGCTGAACGGCAAACCGAGACAAAACATACATATCCTCCTCTGGTGTTGCAGATGTCCATGGGCGGCGCTGATCGCTTACCATCAGGTGATCCATCTGTGTTGGTAACCACCAATATTATTCTACCACTAGCTTTTACCCGCGTCTCCGTTTGCGTGTCATAGTGACTTCCTGCAGATTTTGTGTATAAAAACTATCTTATGTCCTTTCTCGAGTTCCGAACTATGTCTGTACCAAATTTAACAGACATCGGTTCAGTACTTTAGGCGTGAAGTAAAGATAGACAGACAGACAGAGTTACATTCGCATTTATAATTATGTATTAGTTTGGATAACTGTTTTAATAACTTAAAATCAATTTCATTTCCCCTTGTCTATCCAAATAATTCCTAGGTTCCTTAATATGCATTGAAAAGAAACCTTAATCCAACGCTGTAGCTTGCAATAATAAAATTGATTCCTCATCGTGTAAAGGCCGAGTACATCAATCATTAGATAAATGATTGCCAGTCAGCCTGTTATCGACCATCGTCCTTCACCTTCCACTGACGGTTGTCCGACGATACACCGACCGCATTCATTTTCATTACACAAAAATAAAGTGGAAATATAAGTTTACGTGAAGTTTTGTTTTCAATTCAGTAGTTTTTTTGTAAAGAAATTTTTACTTTTTAATGTGCTAATCGCACATGGCGCGGAAAGGCCACAGCGTTATGTTGCTATGTTTCGCCGAGTGAGTGAGGTTAATGTTGCCCCCCCCCCCCCCCCCCTGTGAAACACCAAAACCTCTTATATCCACAATCACAATCCACTTTGGTGTTGCGGGTGTGCGGAAGGGGGCGCTGATTGTTTACTATCAGGTATCCAGCGTATACATAAAAAGCTAACTTGCTACGCTTTGCGCTACGGCGTAGCATACACCTACGTCGTACCGTAGCGCTATGGCGCCTCGTAGCCAAGAGCAAGGTTGTCAATAATTCGATCATGTCTCGTTGCTGAAAGTATTTATGTCATTTTTATTTCCCATCGAATCTTCACATTTCTTTGAATAATACATTTTTATGAATTTTAATGATCTCATAAAAATATTTGATCTCACGCAAATAGCCAAAATGATTGCCGGTTTTTAATGTCGACTTATTACAAGTTAGGGCAAGACCATCACGAAATTGGATTTTTATTTGATGTTATCGGGCTTTTTCCAGATGTTAGGGAAATATTGGAGACCAATATTCATTAGGAAAATGTCCTTTAAACGACTTACCGCAATTTGCGAAAATGTGTTAACGAAAATTAAATTTGCTTTGATTGAGGAAGCATTCTTTTGTTTTACTTTGTCAAAATGCAAATTTTGGTAATCAATTATATTAGAAATTAACGTCAATGACTTTAATGATAATTTCAGGAAAATTCTTCTTATTGTTGATGTATGTTTTATAATGATAGGTATTTTTTTAAATCTTATATGTTATATAATATTTGGTTTTTAGTCTTTACGCAATAATTGTATGATGCTTATAATTACACTAACAGAAATCGACTTATGTATTATTCATAAATATATTTTTTGTATTGGTACGTATATATGTATATGTATTTACACAAAATACCTTTTACTTCAATGTCACACCAAAGGAATATTTTAAACTTTAAGACTGAACAAAAATGGAAACAGGAAAAAATATAACTAACATTTCTTAGCATACTTGAAAGTCTTATAAAAAGAGAAATCTTCTGAAAACACACTGAAGATTGTATAATATATGCGTGAAACATTCAACATATCTGTCATACGTACCGTGGACAAATTCTTGTCATCAACTCGTTGTTACGAGACTGTCTGAAAAGGCTTTACATTATAAATAATGTGCCTTATATAAATTCATCGTGTTATTCCATGGGTATTTGAATATTTCTTTTCTGTTGTTCTTTGAAAATTTTCTCCTGTGCCTTTCAGGTATGAGGCTCGTATTATTGTGTACATAAAGTTTATTTTCGAAAAATAATAATAGTAAGTGAGTAGGAACGCCCTTTTGTTTAGAATTAATTTGGTAAAATAACGGCACGTAAAAAGATTGAATAATTTCTGTTGGAGTTGAAAAAAAATATGCTCCAAAAATATTTAATTATTTGGGGCTCTTAACAATTATATTAAGTATTATTTTCACTAGTTACTTTTAGGGTTTTGGGAAGAAGAATGCGACTAAAGATATCGTAATTAGTTGGTTGGCAACGAAACGTGACTTAATTGGGTTTTATTTTAAATAAATTGAATTATAAAATATAAAATAAACCATGACCGCTTAAGTTTTTTTTGTTTTGTGTAAAAAATAGGTAACAACGTATTAAAAACATGCAATTTCACATACACATCACACCTAGACCCGGAACAACAATTGGTGGACTGCACAAAGAGTTGTTCCGGGCGGGAATCGAGATCACGACACGTTACAAGACAGCCAGTTCTATTGCCCAGCCACCGCACCTACATTGCAGTTTAATCACATCACAGCCACAGACTAGTCCTAAGAAGGGCACGTGCGACAAGGATGGCTTCATAAAGGTAGAAAGGAGAAAAAAGAGGCCAACTTGTAGGAATAAGTGCGGAACTGCACAAACTGGACCAAACATCCTGCTGCGTCCTGCAGTACCAACGACCCAGTTGTACGTGTCCCGTCTACATCACACCACGACGGTGGAGCAGATCGTGGAGTATGTCCGATCCAAGACCAACTGGACCTTGAGGGTGGCGAAGTTGGAGTCGCGCCACAATCCTAACTCATTCTTCAAGGAAGAGTTTTGGCCGAAGGGTGTCGTATATCGGAGGTTCCGAGGATGGCTACGCGACACCACGCAGCGTAACACGACGCCGACAGTTCGTGTGCATTAGTTTTTAAGTTTTTTATGTAACATATGTATTAGTTTATGATTTAATGTTAAAATATATTTATGCAGTGTATTCTCAATGGGCCTCAGATGCCTGACTTAAATAAATAAATAAAAAAAAAATCTAAATGTAAGTGCTGTCTCGTCCTAATAAGATAAGGACGTAATTAAAAATTATATAACATTAATTTAGTTTCTGAATATACAATCAAGGAAGTTATTGTAAAGTTATCTTCGTACTATCAATCATTCTGTGGGTACGTATATCAGGAAGCCGTTACAATTTGATGCGGTAAATAAGATTATAGTAGGGTACCATAAACCATACGCAGGGTTGGCACATATACATGTGTACACTAACGATTTTATTCATTTATTTCTTTAAAAATACTTTTTACACACATTATAGAAAATGAATAAAGAAGAATATGTATTTTAACTATACAGTCCACAATGGGCGGTCTTATCAGACACACCTGGATTTAAATACTCAAAGATTTATTTTTCAAGATTTGTTTACATCATATTTCGGCAAATGAGCATAATCAGATTGGTTCCCTGATGGTAAGCAATCGCCGCCGCCCATGGACCACCATGGGAACTAGGACCCCAGTCCACTGTTTTATCCAATAACATAATTAACATGGTATCAAATTTAGTCCGCAGTATAGAGCAGATGGTCACCAGTCTAAAAAAATATTCACTTTCAACGAAAGCTAATTAAAACTCAGTGTCAACCCCTAAACTTATTAAGAAAAGACCAGGTGAAAGACACAATAAGGTAAAAAAAAAAACTTTTAAAAACTTTTTTAATAAACCTTCTTGCAAACGTCAACCCTACCATAAATTAACACAATCATAATGGCTGGAAAGCGACGGAATATCCGAGGTACACGACTGTATTCCTAATTTAAATTCATACAGCCAGCATTGTCCTCATCGCGTAATAACTCCAGTTACCCGTCAGATAATTTAATTTTCATCAAACACATACTTTCTGTTGTAAATTGTATGATATTCTTGTTGAAATTAGATTAATTATCCTTTGAACAGGTTTAAGGGAATGTTTCATCATTCTGTTCTATCGTGGATAGTATTATTAGGGAGCAAAATAATAATTACAATAATGATATAGAATTTATCTTTTTTAGTTACCTATGCAATTATTTTAATAATTTCTTTAATACACTTATTATAGTATTATAGATAGTCTTGTCCCCGGATTCAATATTATATATTAGGTTATTAACTTTTTATGATACATCATCGTAGCATATAAGAGCCCACGGCTGGTCAAAGGCACTCAAACTTTCTCTGTCACACAGATAAATTTAGAGCACGCTTCCTCATTGCAGATTGTCGATACCAAACTTATAATAAGAAATTTTAAGTCCAGATTTCCTCAAGGTGTTTTCTTTTGCCAATTATCAGTGGTGTTGGTGGTGCTGTCAATCAATCAGTCAGTCTCATTGACTCTTGAAAAAGACACATTGGTACTTGGCAGGTTTCGAACCAGCAACCTCATGCATGAGAAGCGAACGCCTTATACTCCGGTCAACCACTACTTTGAAGTTTTAGACATAGTTATTTAGCAATGTAGGCATATATTTGCGATAAATAAAAATCTGTGGTTTTTAATAAATTACGGAATGGAATATGACAAACATATTTAAAAAAAATATATCTTCCCAAACTGATAAAAATGGCGAAGCTCATCGAAATGCCTTTAGCGACGCACATTTATTGTAATCACATTTTTTTGAATCACCGGCAGCGATGGGAAGGCCTTAAATCAATATTAATGGAATTTGGCTCATAACGATCGATCGATGATAACAAAAATGAATTGAGAATTCTTCCTTTGTTTGAAGATAAAATAATAACTGCGATGGCGATGCTGATAGCAAAGTTTCAGACTTAGATGACACGTAAAATTATATTGTTACTGGTTCATACGAAGATTTAGTTCGTGCCATTCCAGGGTTGGGGCCACTAAGGCCGATATCCAGTTTCGGTTGTCAGCATTATACCACGGCCCCGCCTTAAAGCAGGATAAGGAACGGGATGAGTTTTCATCAACAAGAGTCTGACACTCCCTCTCGCCCGACCCAGGAAGAGAAAAGATATTCGATGTCTTTTCCCCCACATCAATTGAAACACATAACAAAACCATACCACAAATAACAAAAATGTGGGGAGCTATGCTTACTACACTAATATATCGGCTCGACCGTAGTGATACAGAAAACCAGTGTGAAACCACCACAGCGTTGTGTTTCGCCGTCTAAGTGAGGTTACCAAAGGCCCAATGCTTCCCGTCCCCGAATCATTCAATCCTTGAATCTCCCTAATCCTCAAAAGGTCGGCAACGCACTCATAGCTCCTTTGTTGTTGTGGGTATCCATGGGCGGCGCTAATTGCTTACCATCAGGTAATCCGTATTCTCGTTTGCCGTTCCATCACATAAAAAAATAGAATATAACACACAACAACACAATAGTAAAAAAGGAATATCCCCTATCCTCTCTTAGTTAAGGAGTTCGTCGGTAATTGCGAGTGCCCTTCAGTTCCTCGCTGTCTCGAAGGTGTATCAGACTCAATTAACCAGTTTAATGAACATCAGTCCTTTGCAGTAACGTGACTTACGAGCAATTAATACTTCGACGGTTATAACAATTTATAACGATGAGTTTCAGATCGTTTTCTATATAAAATGTTACTTGAGTTTCATTTGAAGCGAAGATCAGTTGAAACTATAGTCAGAATTTTAATTCGATTCCTGATTTGACATGACCTACTGTCATTTTGTGAAATAATGATACCACATATAACAGTGTAGTGATGAACACAAAAATCAATAAACAATCAGTGAATCAGTTTCAGGAAAGCATTCAAAAAATTACGGCTACCGAATGGTCCAAATGCGTATCCCATGTTGTCAAAGAAGAGGAAAAAATGAGTAAGCTAGATATGTTAATTGACAATAAATATCACAGACACAATTCATAATAAATGTTACAGAAAGTAACAGCGATAGCCATAGCGATGACGGCGACAATTTATAATATTTCTGTTTTATTTGGCATGTTCCTTCATGATCAAATTTTTTTTAATTTCACACACAATTACAAATGAAAAGTCTTAGATCGTTAATTAATTTTCAAAACTAAATTATCGGTTCAGAAATATTTTATTTTCTGATAAACTTAGTTTGCGAGAGTAAATTTATAAACGAGAGGAATCGATTCAGAAATATTCGATTTCCTTATCGAATAATTTCGCAACGTCACTATTTATTACGTGTCATAACGTTGCAACACTGAAATTGTCAAATCTGGAATGGAATTAAAATTCCGAGTATAGGTAGTAACCTCAGAATACAGAACAAACCAGAAGCCGTCAACGCGCTTCAAACTAAAGCAACTAAAACCATTCTCAACTAGAATAGTATGAAATTTCTACGATCAGTCAATTTTGGCACGTGGCATGTCGTGACGTATTTACGAGTATCAATTTTAATTTTATTTCGCCGTCTTGTGTTATTCCTACGACTAAAAATGCGGCTGGAATTACGAAAAAAGTGGATAAGATTAAATTTCATCTGCAAGCATCGACTGCAAAAGTATATTTAATTAATTATTGAATATTTTTTATCGATATTTTTCTATAAAAATGATGCGGCCATTTTGTGAGTGTTGTCATTTTTGGTGAAAATTTTACCCACTTATTTATGTGTTGTGAGTTATATTTTTGCCCATTATGGAACCTTTGTCGTATTAGATTCCCTGTCGACAAACAAAGAAAATGAAAATGAATAAAAATCATACAAAGAGCACGGTTAGATGAATTTGGAAATCATCTAGCCGGAGCATAGTTTTGCTCAATTCACTTTGAACAGCAATATATTTATGACAAAGGTGGTTTAAAAAGACTGAAAAAAAAAACAGAAACTCCTACTAACTATACTAATTAATGCTGAAGAGTTTGTTTGTTGGTTTGCTTGAAGGCGTTAATCTGAGGAACTAAGAAAAGTAGGTAAACTTCTAATCAGTTCAGAGTCTAAAAGACAATACATTCAAAAAGATAAAACAGCAGAAGAGAACGCAATAAAACCTTTGTACTTATTGAAATTTTGTTTTATTTGTTGTGAATAGTAAGTGTAACTAAAATTAACACAGCTAGAAATCGTCAACTTTTATGAAACCTGCACGAAATGTGTAAACCACTAGTCTGTTAAATTTATCGTAAGATTACCAATTTTTTACCAATAAAATATATTTTGCCCTCCTTTTGTAAAATTACCCCAAACCAAGGGAATTCTTCCACTGTGGGCAACACTACGCGGGTGTGAAGTGCGGCTGGCGGGGGGACTGACGTATTGTTTTTGGACACATTAGACGACATGCAATTTTTCTAGAACGAGGAAAAGAAGTTTTATCGTGCTTCCTATCTATATATAGGTATATAAAAGAAAATCGTGTTAGTTACTCCATTTACAACTCCAGAACGGCTAAACCGATTTAGCTGAAAATTGGCAGTAAGGTAGTTTAGAGTCAGGAGAAGGACATAGGATAGGATAGAGTAGGTAGTGTACAGTAGGTAGAGTAGGGTAGGTAGAGTAGGGTAAGTAGAGTAGGGTAGGTAGAGTAGGGTAGGTAGAGTAGGGTAGGTAGGGTAGGGTAGGTAGAGTAGGTAGGTAGGGTAGGGTAGGTAGAGTAGGGTAGGTAGAATAGATAGGTAGAATAGGGTTGGTAGTCAAATGACGGGAGCGACGCCGCGGGTAAGAGCTAGTAATATGATATAGATAACATTAACAAATAAAAATTGCAGCATATTGATAATAACTCTTGAATTGTAAGTCATAAGACACAAAATTTTCAAATTCTCGGAGCACATCATAGTACGAATTTTACGAAAAAACTTCACACAAACCTTTTAAATTAAATTATAAAATAACCTAATTGAAGTATAATTTTGAGTAGCCAGGCGTACATAGTAACATAATTTCACATAAGGACGCGGCCACAAATGTCGCGTCAAGCTGTCATCGCCGGAGTGTCGCCGCACCAGCACCACTTACCGCAACCCGCCGCACACAAATACATGTTATTGTATTTTCTACCGCAGAACGTGATTCGTAATAAATAATAAATAAAATTTACATAAACCTTTAAAGGGTTAATATTCAAACCGCTTCATGATAATAAAATGAGAGTGAACATAAACATTGTTTTTTTTTATTTACTTCCTCCTGGTAAAAAACTTTTTTGTGTTCTGTGTTCATATAATTCGGGGGTACTTTCTCGAGAAAAATTCATGAAAATAATTATTAAAATCCTGTTCTGTATTCGGATAGGTAATTCGGAAGTTTTTCCTCGAGGATTTTTTATTAGAAAAGTGTAAAAAAATAATTATTTATTTACGTCTTAATATTATGAGATAATAATAGAATTTGGTGTAAAACAACCACACCATTGTGTTTCGCCGTGTCAGTGTGGTTAACTGCCCCTCTAGTTTCCACCAATCCCGCCAATCTCTAATCCTCAAAAAGTCAACAACGCACTCGTAACTCCTCTATTGTTGCGGGTGCGCATGGGCAGCGCTGACTGCTTACCATCAGGTAATCCGTCTGCTCTTTGTCCAACCTATGAAATAAAAAGTAGGATATCGTATTTTCTTTTTAAATATCAAAGGAAAATAAATAGGTAAATAAAATAAAAATCGTTTATTTGCAAAACAGGTTTTTGTGCTTACAATATTGTGATTGAAGCCTCCTTTTAAGCAAGATGTGCCAATATAAACCCATGTCAAAGTCAAAGTCAAAGTCAATAGAGATGTGCCAATATAAACCCATGACAGTCAAAATGCGTTTAGACTAATGCAATGCATTGGTATCAATTTGTAAGGACGGGTATTATAGCAAGTACATGTCAGTAGCTGAATACTAAGACCTCATTGCCATAATATTGACAATGCCTTTATCGTGTAGTAGACAGAAACTGATGATGATATTAATAGATAATTTCCAATCATAATAATAATTATTATTCTGCCAATATTGATAATGTAAGGGTGCGACCACAATCTAGCGGCATGAGCTGTTGACGCGCGACCGCAAGCCGCAACTAGACGCGCGATTTCGATAGTGTTTTGTAAAGCAAATAAATTTAAATTATATATGATAAAATGTACCCATATTAAAATGTTAAAAACGTAAAAGTTATTCTATGATTTTTGTAAGAAACACTAAATTGACGGACGTCATAATGTTATTACATCAATGGTATACAAAAAAAAGAAAGTCAATTTTTAAGACTGAAAATCATCTGCTCTGTATTACGACGAAAATGCGACAAAACGTTCTTGATTAAAACTTTTAATCACACACCGAATCGTTTCACGCCGGTTTTCTGTAAGACCGTGGTATCACTCCGGTCGAGACCACCTATTCCTGCCGAAGCATGAATATATTATTTAAAAAAAATACCTATTAAAATACAAAAAGAAAAACAAAATAATACAAGTTAAACTATTGATATTTTTACTGAAAACGGAATCACATGTTGCGAGGGATCCAATAGGTACCACACACTGGGAATAAAACGGAGTAACCAATTCTTTTCAACAAACTTTCAATAAAAAAACGAATTAAACCTACACGAATGGAAACTGGTCGAACACAAAATAGAAAAGAAAAAAGATACACGAAACTTTACGACACGACATTGCGCACACACGCTACGATTAATCGCGTGTGATTTGTCTGCAACACAACACAAGCGTGGGCTTACATGCACTATTTTTAGTCAAAACCAACATGCGAGTATTTGCACATTCATCATCGTAGCAAAAATAGCTTCGTATTTTTGAACTTTATTTATAAAACTGATTTTGATTAATGAAGCATGCTACAAAATTGTGAATGGAAGGTTATTATGAAATTATTTTTTTATGATACAAGCCTGCCAATACCGCCCATAACCGCTGCAACACCTGTGGATCAGGATCTACAGTAGATGCAACATTGAAAACACCGAAACACTGGAGTCCAGTGCGTCCCAGTAACATGAATGACTGACCTGGATAGCCTAACGAAATAAATAAGAATATATACATATTATTTGAGGAAGATTTTATTAAACTAATTATAACCAAATAAAAACCACGGCCTAACAGAAAACCAGCTAGAAAATCTTTAAAAAAAAACCCTCAATCCTCAATACCCCTTATCTCCAAAAGACCGGCAAGGCTCTTGCAACTCTACTGGATTTGCGTGTGTTCTTGAGCGGCGCAGATTGCTTACCATCAGATAATCCGCTGGTTGGTTTGCCACATAAAAACATGTACTATTTTGTTTTAATTTAGGAATTATTTTTTTATTTTTTTTATTTTTATTTGTCCATTTATTTCAGGCATCGAAGGCCCATATAAACATATACAATACTATATTTTCTAAAACTTAACAATACTATAAATATATATTACATAATTAACTTATTGATTATTCATTGTTTTATTAATGTACACAAAGTGTCGGCGTCGTGTTTCGCTGACTGGTGTCACGTAGCTGGCCACGAAACCGGCGGTACATAACACCTTTCGGCCAAAACTCGTCTTTGAGGAACTTCTCGAGGTGATGTGTCTCGAATTATAACATTTTGTTTATACAACAACTATAGAGTGCCTACGATGACAATACGATTCCTGCAGACTTATTTACTTTTATCATATTTACGCACTAAGACATTAAATCACTGTTAGATTATGGGCTTCTGGTAAGTACATAAAACAATATGTTGAAAATTGGTTGTAAAAACTGTTCGGTTTATCAGACAAAGCCGTTGTCCGGTCTATGAAAGATGTGTCATTTTTTAGCTCTCTCGATATTTGTGAAATGAAAATTGTTGTATTTAACAGTAACTAAATTAATGTTTTTATGAAGGGACAATCACCATATTTGCTCTCTCTCTCTCAATGGGGTGAGAGGGAGTGTCAAACTCTTACCTACTAAAGGCAAAGTTTAATATATTAACTGTCTTTTTTAAAGTATTCCGATATAATTCGTTGCGTTCTCTTTAATTCTGTTCAGTCTACCATACATTGCACTGAAATGAACAGTACAATAAAGGCTGCCGTTCAAAGTTGCAATACCTATAACATTTAGTCAGAAGGTACAGGTAAAAGATGTAATGAATTATAGTCATTTAAACATAATCCCCCTTATCACAAAATAATATTTATTTTCAGTCTAGGTTGAAACCATGGAGTTTTGAATTTGGAATCTTATTCTCACCAATCTTCAATTTGAAATACAAAAACTGGCTCAATGGTTTAGACCTAGACTAAAGAATAACCTTGTTTTATAATAAGGCCGAATATGCATTGGCAAGGCTGAAATACTAAGTTTTATAGCTGGGTTGCGAGTTAAGCGCTTTGACGTACAACGGCCTGACTGGTAGCAGGAGTTGGGACGAGATAATTTTAATCAATAAGAATTTTACATTGTTTCTTACCTCCAGGTCAAAGTTATCAAATGACTGACTCCTTTTGCTTGCGACCAGTTTACCAATGCGATAACCAACCAAAAAGTAAATAAAAAATTAAATACCAAAAACCAATCAAGTTTATTTTACAAAATAGAAAGGAAAGTACTGAAGTGTCAATTTCTTATGGACTAAAAACTACCCAGTTCTTGCACCAGTCCGAAGCCACGATACACTATTGTTCTTGACCTGCAGCCCCGGCTGAGCATCAGCCCTAGTAGGCCTTATAATATGTGGTGAGCTTTTGACTCCTTAAGGCGCGCGGAGAGCGTTGCATGCCGTTCGGGTCTGGTTCTGCTCCGACGGCAAACTACCCTTACTCGCCATCCACAAACTCGTGCAACAACCTAAATAAATAGATATATGTATGTTAAAATATTATTTAGTCATTCAACCTTCTGAGAACATATTTTCGTTAGAAGCAGGTACCACGTTTGAGTGCACTGATCTCTAGACCAGATGAGGGAAGCCGTAAGACTGTTGTCTCTGCACATTTAATCATGTGGCTAGGGAGACTTACAAAAGATGTTATGGGACTTTCAACGTAATTTAGTGCTATACTTTGAGTTCTATTTTATTTATTAAAAATTTACAAGATTTATTTCTTAAATTGATATTGTAAACTTTTTAATGTGTACACAAGCAAAATTGCCAAACTATTTTGTTAGCTCTGCAGACGGCGAGTAAATACAAATCGCTGCCTGACTAGACCAGACCCACACTTCGAAGAGCCAGTAGACCACCATAGATGGAGCCTAACAGGGGCGAAATTCTGCCGGGGTTGCGGGATAAGTATCGCGGCCTCGGCTTAAAGCTGGAGAAGAAACGGTGGGATTTTTAGTCAGTAAGAGTCTAGCACTCCCTCTAATCCTACCCAGGGCGGGGAAAGCCATTTGATAATTTTCCCGCATCTAAAAAGTTAAAGTCAGATTCTATTATCAACATTGTTGGGTGTGTTGATTCACGGTTGGTGCGGTGGCTGGGCAACTGGCTGCCGTACAACGTGTCGCGGGTTCGATTCCCGCGCAGAACAATTCTTTGTGTGATCAACAAATCAACAAATTGTTGTTCTGGGTCTGGTTGTGTTGAGTAAGGGTAGCTCGCCGCCCGACCAGAACCAGACCCGAGCGTACGGCGCGTAGCGTTCCGCGCGCGCCTCGAAGAGCCAATAGACCACCACAGACGGGGCCCTATAAGGCTGATGTTCAGCCGGGGTTGCGGGGTAAGCGCAATGAGGCACCGCGACCTCGGCCTAGAGCAGGAGTAGGAACAGGGGGGTTTTTAGTCAGTAAGAGTCTAAAACTCCCTCCCTGACCCTGGGCGGGAGAAAAAAAGGGTCTGGTTGTGTTGTGTATGTGAATTTATATGTTTGTAACCGCACCCACAACACAGGAAAATATCATAGTGTGGGGCAACGTTTTAAAAAATATATATGTCGCCGCGAGGATTATCCAATCAACATTTTATTATCTTTAAAATGTTTAATTAATTTAAAATGATTTTGTTTGTAAATAATAACAGTCTCGAATTTAATTAGTCGATTTCGATAGTAAAGATGTCAAAATAATTCATTCATTTGGCGGTAGTAGTGTTTTTGTGATTAATGAACGAGGTTATAAAAGGTGTGATTCGAGCGAGGAAGCTCACTTTGTTGCTGATTTTCGGAGAGTAAACATTGTAAGTAGAATCTATGTCAGATTGATTAAAATTTATTATTATTTGAATTTAACGTGTTTTCATTATTTGAAATCCTCTAAGGCTGCTTATAAAATTCCTTTTACTATATTGATTTTAGATCAAAGTGTGTAACTTGTATTGCTTTGTGATGTAGGCACCTAATTATGAATTCTTTACATGTTGTAGTTATAGCAGGACTGATGGCCATAACTGGGCCAGCAGTTCTGCTTATTTTTAAAAATCTAACGCCATGCTTAAATGCGACATCAGAAGTGGGATGCGTATCCACCTACCCTCTCTGTCCGTTATTATTTTTTTTTTTTTCAGTCTTCACCCGTTTACGTTCATCAAGCTGCGCGGCAAGATGGATAAACAAGGCGAAGGCGAATCAATGGCGCCGGGTGAATCATCGTGTGCGCTGTCGCAGTCCAACGCTGGTGATCGTGAATCAACTACGTCGGCCAACGAGGAACAATCACAGCAAAAGGGCGGTAACGTACCACCTGAATTTTATTCCCATATGATAACGATGATGCAAAATATGAGTGAAAGACTGTCAAAGCAACGCGATAAGGTTAAAATCACCGACATATTTCTACCTTCATATGATCCTGATGGCAACGTCGGAGTCCGCGAGTGGTGTAATCATATTTCTGCAGCTAAAACTAATTACGAACTTTGTGACTATGACATTCGAATGAAAGTGACTAGCTTACTAAAAGGCCGGGCCAAGTTGTGGGCCGACAACTGGCTCGTCACCACTTCGACGTGGGATGAATTACGTCAAAATATTATCACTACTTTTGAACCCGAAAATCGTTATTCGCGGGACGTGCTTAAGTTCAAAGAACACAATTACGACCATACCAAAGATATTGCAGAGTTTTTATCGCAATCGTGGATTTTGTGGAGACGGGTTACTAGAGACAAGCTTGATAATAATGACGCGGTAGAAGCGGTGATAGGAACAATAAGTGACGAACGCCTTCGGATTGAACTCATGAATGCCAGAGCTACTTCAGTGCCGGAGTTAATTTCAGTTGCTTCTTCTATTCGTGTTAAACGTCCTAGTTATCAATGCTCTAATCAACCACCAAATAAGCGACAAAAATATTCTATCGATAATCGAAATGCTACTTACTGTACATTTTGTAAGAAGCCCGGGCACGCTTCTCGCGATTGTCGTAATAAAAATACATCGGTAGATTTAGAGACGCGAAGTAATGAAAAGATCCCTAGTTCATCGGCAATACCTAAACAGAATGACAATCGGTTTTGTTCATTTTGCTCAAAATCTGGTCACACTTTCGACACGTGTTACCGTCGGGAAAAACACATTACTTCTAACGTGAATTCGGTTACTAGGAATAAATTAAATTTAAATACTATGCGTATGCGATTAGGTGATATAGTTATCAATGCGATATTCGATAGCGGAGCGGAATGCTCTGTTATGCGCGAATCAGTGGCAAATAAGTTACCCGGAAAACGACAACAATCGGTGCACTATTTACGCGGAATAGGCCCCTTTCCCGTAGTTTCACTCGGCATATTAACAACGATATGTGACATTGATAATATTAACGTTGAGATAGACTTTTATATTTTGCCTGATTATGAAATGACGTCAGATGTATTGATAGGTGCGAATATTTTAAGCGAAACTGGATTAACCGTAATTGTGACTCAAAATAGCGCTACCTTATGTTCTCAACCCCGCGTCATGCACATACGATCAACAACCAGTTTATTCGACAACATTAATCATGATTTAAGCAGTGAATCTGATGTTGAACAATTGTTATGTCTTCTCAATAAATATTCTGATATTTTTACGCGCGGTTTTTCCCGAACTCGTGTTAATACAGGTCAGTTGGAAATACGTTTAAAGAATCCAGATAAGTTTGTTGAACGACGACCTTATAGGCTAAGCCCAGTCGAGCGGGAAAAAGTTAAAATGATTATCAAAGAGCTTATAGACAATGATATTGTTCGAGAAAGCAAGTCTCCTTATTCAAGCCCAATTATTTTAGTAAAAAAGAAAAACGGTGATGACCGCATGTGTGTAGACTATAGAGAATTGAATTCAAACACCGTGCGTGACCATTACCCTCTTCCTCTAATAGCTGACCAAATAGACCAATTGGCTGGTGGTCAATACTACACCACTTTAGATATGGCCTCCGGCTTTCACCAAATTCCAGTATCCGCCGATTCTATAGAAAAGACAGCCTTCGTTACTCCTGACGGACTTTTTGAGTATAAAACCATGCCTTTCGGGTTGTGTAATGCATCTTCAGTGTATCAGAGATGCATTAACCGTGCGTTAGGTCCTCTTTTGAGCCCTGGTAGTGCAGACAAGGCCCATAATGACAGTGTAGCTCAAGTCTATATTGATGACGTAATAAATAAATGCCGCGATTTTTCATCCGGTCTCAAATACCTAGAAAGAATCTTTATAGCGTTACGTAAATCGGGATTCTCGGTTAATATTGATAAGTGTCTATTCTTTAAACGGTCAATTGAATACCTCGGCAACGTAGTAGAGAATGGTCAAGTTCGCCCTAGTCCTAAAAAGGTCGAAGCCTTATTGAAGGCCCCGGTACCAACCAACGTTAAACAGGTCCGTCAATTTAACGGTCTCGCGGGATACTTCCGTCGCTTTATACCTAATTTCGCACGAACCATGGCCCCCCTTTACGAACTAACAAAACAAGGCGCTAGATGGCAATGGACACACGTTCATGAAGAGGCACGTCAAAAGATCGTTCATCACCTTACTTCCACACCGGTCTTAACGATATTTCAAGAAGGGGAACCCACAGAATTATTTACAGACGCGAGTAGTCTTGGCTTTGGGGCCATTCTCATTCAGATTATCAACGGACGACAACACGTAGTTGCCTACTTTAGCATGCGTACAACAGACATAGAAAGTAGATACCACTCTTACGAGCTCGAAACCTTGGCTGTAGTACGGGCAATCAAACATTTCCGGCACTTTCTCTACGGACGCCAGTTTAAGGTGATTACCGATTGTAATGCACTCAAGGCCTCGAAGCATAAAAAGGACTTACTGCCCCGCATTCATAGATGGTGGGCCTACCTCCAGAATTTTGAATTTGAAATAGAGTACAGGAAAGGCGAGCGGATGCAGCATGCTGACTACTTGAGCCGAAATCCGGACCCTCTGACTGTCAACGTGCTGACCAACAACCTAGATTGGTTAAATATT
The DNA here is from genome assembly GCA_902829305.4 of Spodoptera exigua. Classification (NCBI taxonomy): domain Eukaryota; kingdom Metazoa; phylum Arthropoda; class Insecta; order Lepidoptera; family Noctuidae; genus Spodoptera; species Spodoptera exigua. The sequence continues at coordinate 6,667,539 of LR824624.2, forward strand.
GAACAAAGACGCGATAATCAATTGCGGCCCATCATTGAAGCACTACATAATGGTGAAAATGTCCCCGGATATCATCTCGAAGGTAATGTTCTTAAATTTGAGCGACAAGACGCTGTCTTGGGTTTGCAAAAGCTCATTGTTGTGCCAAAGTCTTTCCAGTGGAGCCTTGTCAATACTTTCCATAGTGCTCTCAAACACCCAGGTTGGGAAAAGACTCTTCATAAAATTAGAGAAACTTATCACTTCGACAAAATGAGCACCACTGTACGAGACTTCGTTGACAACTGCATTGTGTGCAGAACTTCAAAGCAAACATCCGGAGCTACGCAGGTACAACTACACCCTATTGCTAAGCCAGCGGTCCCATTTGAAGTTATACACATGGACATCACGGGAAAGCTGGGAACTTCAAATGAACAAGAGTATGTCGTTGTTACGGTAGACGCTTTCTCAAAATATGTGCTGTTACGTTATACTAATGACAAAAGTCAACATAGCACTCTTGCAGCCCTGAAGCAAGTCATCCATCTTTTTGGAGCTCCAAGGCAGGTAATCGTGGACGGAGGACGAGAATTTTTAGGAGAGTATAAAAACTACTGTGACATGTTTAATATAGAAATACACTCCATAGCACCAGGCGTCAGCAGAGCTAACGGACAAGTCGAGCGAGTGATGGCAACACTAAAGAATGGCCTGGTAATGATTAAAAATTACGAGACTCCAGAATGGCACACAGCGCTGGAAAGCCTTCAACTCGCCCTCAACTGCACAGTCCACAGGACCACTGGTATAGCCCCACTTACACTATTAACTCGACGACAAAACTGTGTTCCGCCAGAACTGTTGAGCTTGGTTAACCTGGACAACGCACTAATTGACATTGAAGCTCTTGAACGCCACGTGCAACAAAAAATGACACAGGCTTCTATAAAAGATAAAGCAAGGTTTGACAAAGGTCGAGCTAAAATTCAAAGGTTTCAAAGAGGTGACTTCGTTTTGATTAAAAACAATCCTAGAAACCAGACTTCTCTTGATCTGAAGTTCAGTGTTCCTTACGAAGTTCACAGGGTTCTGGACAACGACCGCTACCTCGTAAAGAAAGTAGTGGGACATCATGGGCGCCCTCGCAAGGTTGCACATGATCAACTGCGGCGCGCCCCACAACCAGGGGGATCCACTCAGGCGGCCGTGTCGCCTCCAAACGATCCTCAGCCTGGACCATCCAGCGACGGCACCGTGGTGGCCTCGTAACCAATCCCTTGCCAACCATCAGATGAACAACACTGAAGGAAGACGGGTGAGAGCATTTCATATTGATTTTATCTGTCCTACTGATCGCTGATGCAGTTGCTATTATGAGGGCGTAAAAGCAAAAAAAAAAAAAAAAAAAAAAAAAAAAAAAAAAAAAAAAAAAAAAATAAAAAAAAAAAATTATAATAAAAAAAAAAAAACATAAAAAAAAATTATAATAAAAAAAAAAATAAAAAAAAATAAAAAAAAAAGCTATTGGCGTGTGGAGCCGGCCAATAAGCAAACTTACTCCTGTCCCAAAAGAATTAAAGTCCCCTGTGTACCACGGCCTACAAGACGGCCCAGAGCACAGCATCGACCTGTCCTACTATCCTTAGAGCCTCTGTTTTATACAGCATCGACCTTTAACTTACCTATCCTTTCCTTGAACTTGACTTTGTCTTGTTGTTGAAATGTGTGGCTGTAAATGTAATGCTCAAAACTGCTTACTATTGTCATGTGAGATGAGTAGTAGGCACCTATTCTTATGTTATTTAAATGATGACATGATCTGCTGTGGTCACGTGGAGTGAACAGTAATTGAGAATAAGATAATCTCATTGCTAAAACCTTTACAAATAGGCTTGTGTACTGTGGAAGTGCATGGCTTCAGAACATCTATTTCCCTCTATTACAGACGGAGATCGAGAGCGATGCAGGGCACGCATCGCGCATCAGTATGGCCGTGTCGCCGCGAGGATTATCCAATCAACATTTTATTATCTTTAAAATGTTTAATTAATTTAAAATGATTTTGTTTGTAAATAATAACAGTCTCGAATTTAATTAGTCGATTTCGATAGTAAAGATGTCAAAATAATTCATTCATTTGGCGGTAGTAGTGTTTTTGTGATTAATGAACGAGGTTATAAAAGGTGTGATTCGAGCGAGGAAGCTCACTTTGTTGCTGATTTTCGGAGAGTAAACATTGTAAGTAGAATCTATGTCAGATTGATTAAAATTTATTATTATTTGAATTTAACGTGTTTTCATTATTTGAAATCCTCTAAGGCTGCTTATAAAATTCCTTTTACTATATTGATTTTAGATCAAAGTGTGTAACTTGTATTGCTTTGTGATGTAGGCACCTAATTATGAATTCTTTACATGTTGTAGTTATAGCAGGACTGATGGCCATAACTGGGCCAGCAGTTCTGCTTATTTTTAAAAATCTAACGCCATGCTTAAATGCGACATATATATTCTTACTACAAATATAAACTATCGAGTAAACGGCTCATTAAATTGCTATCCTCAGTGACACTCATAAAATTGTTCTCATCAAAACTTTAGTAGCCAGGTATCTGTTTTAAAAATAATAATTACAAGATAATTGGTGCCTACTCTCTCCCACTTATGTGTACTATTATCCAAAATAAAAAGCATAATATTATGTAATTTAAGTACATTACACGATGCGTGCTACAAAAGCATACAAAACTGTCACGCGATATTACAATTAACTGTAACTTATTATGAAACTTACATGGTTTGAGACTTAATACAGAAATTGAACCTTATCTAAATGATTGTAAAATGAAACTCCTTTAACTACCTCCTTAGTTGAATTGATGCATATCCTCAATGGAGCAAGAATCAGTACCTATTAGTGGACGTTTTTTAACATTCACAAAATTGTCATTGTAACACAGAGTCACAGTGTCCCCGAGATAAAACGCCTGCTTATTATGCTTGAGGGTACGGTTTCGAAACGTGGTAGACATTAACATGACTTTTGTCAAGTAATATGCACTTTCTTGTATTTTAATTTAGACACCACCAAGGTATGTATATGTTTAATAAGTATAACATAAATAGCGGATGTTGGGTTAGTTGTGAATAAATTAAAATTCGTGTTATTTAGTAATTTTAATATATTATTTTTACTTTAAACTGAACATCAGGTACTCCTACTTGGAACCTGGGAACAGAACACTAAATACGACAGTATTACATCTAGTTTCTATGAGGTAAACTAAGGCACTGAATGTGTTGATTTTAATCAGGATAATGGAATGAATTCTACGTCCAGTGCAATAGTAGGCTATCTACAAATACACAAACACAGATTTGGATAAAGCTGAAAATTAACTAAAGTATACAAGCTTGCTCTGCAAAAGAAGAAAAGTATTAAAATTTATGACTGTTTCATTGACACAGAAGTTTAGTTAAGAATCGGTAGGTACCCACATAAATTTCTTTCAGGAAGACTGTGGCAAACTAGTAAAAATAATAAAAAACAATTGTTTATCAAAATGATTGTGAATGAAATTGAGAGAGACATTTCTAAAGCACAGTGCATGGTGATGCGCTGATGGAAGAATCAAGGAGAAATGAATATATTTGTGGGCGTTGGGCCTCTGATAACCTCTCCTCTTGTTTCACACTGGTTTCCTAAGTAAAAGTGGTATCATTCCAGTCGATCCTTACCAAAGCTCGGCTCGCTTTTTTTTTTGTGCGGGGAAAGTCATCAAATGACTTCTCCCGCCCAGGGCCGGGCAGGAGGGAGTGTCAGACTCTTACTGACTAAAAACCCCTCTTTTCCTTCTCCTGCTCTGTGCCGAGGTCGCGGTGGCTCGCCTTGGTGAGAATAGTCGAGCTGGTCCTTGCTTACCAAAGCAAGGATCAGCTCAACAAGGGATTATTTATAGCGCTTCTCATAATACATATTAGTAATCTGATCATTATTATTTTTATTAGTACTTTTTCCATCTCTTTTTAATTTTTCACTTTGGTGATTTTCACAGTAAATTAATATATAAATAAACAATTTACTCAATTAAGCGTAAGTGGACTTGGCGCTGTAATATTTTAAAAGATTACTTTTGTTATAATTGGTGCTGAATTCATCACAAAATTAATTGACTTATAAGAGGATTGGGTTATTACAAACACAATACTATAGTTGTTAAGTTTTTATTATTTCATAAAGATTATAGTTAAGACTTACATAATATATTATTGGATTATTCATAGATTTTTTATGAAAATTTGACACAGTATTCGACCAAAGAACCAGCCAATTTTATTTCATTACAGATTTAAATCTTTTTCGGTCTTGTTCGAATTATAAACTAAATACGTTGACAGTCAAATTATGTCATGATTTATAATGGTCTTAGTTTAGAAGAAAGGAAGATTAATTGCATTTGAAATATTATTTTTAGGGTTTCGCCACCCCAAAAACGCAAACCAAGAGAAGTCTAAAATCATCTTGTTAACTGTCCTTTTTTTCAACCGGTGTCGTGGGTACCGTCGCCTGGACTCAGTGTAGAAGAAGGACCAAGTAGTTTTTAGCCAGTTAGAGTCTGATACTCTCTCTCACTCTATCCAGAACGGGAGAAGGAATTCGACGATAAACTACATACCCCAACATTTTTTTCTACGTTTTTCCTTTTTTGTTGAAACTTAAGATATCCAATAATGCTTTGCCGTATCCAAAACTCGACGTTAAATGTGACCTTGGCGTATTCTAATTAATCAACCTAGACTAGACCAAGATACTTTAGAATGACCTATTTTGCCTAAAGTATTTGCGAATCGAAACTGTATTCAAACCTTGAAGAAGACAGGATATTTTTTTAAACTTGCAACTTCTATGTCCGGTGTTGTGTTAACTTCTATCTAAGGGTATTTTACATTTGCCCGAATGCGGGTTGGTATTGGTATCTTTCCTATCTTCGGACAATTGCCTGATTGCTTACCTACCATCAGGAAATCTGCTAATTTCTTATAGGTACAATGAAAGAAAACTTTGACTTACAGTTTTTCAAACAAAAAAAGTTTGCAAAGTTTTCATGGAACCATATTCGGGCTAGCCCAACTCAGTTTTGCCAAGGCTTTTATAATTATTAACTTTTTTACTTTAGCACGTGACCAAAATGCCCGATGTCGCCTGCAAATGAACTTGCCTTACACAGAATGCTACTTAAAAGTTTTTGTTACTTTGTATTTGTATACTGATATCACATTTCAGTTCAATATGAAAGGAAATTAAAGTTTTGTTAGTATATTTTTAAGTCATCAAACCTATGGCTTTTCACTACTTTAATAATATATGCTCTACATAAGAGTTTATGTTTTTCATAGTATGAGACAGCTTGAGAATCGCGGTAGCTCTAATAAACTGAACGTGTTAATACACGTGATACTTTGTAAACATGTAATTATTTTTTGTTTTCAACATATAAAAGATTGTGGTGACGAACACTTCACAAAAAAAAATCAAAATTGTAAATTGTGTTGAATAAATAAGGTTTGTCCTTTAGCCAAGGATAGTGGCGTGAATCCTTTGACAACTGCAACTACTTATCGATGCATACACCTGTCCACTTCCAGGAAACTCTCTTCCCTAAATGTATAACACTACTACTTATATAACATCCATCAGAAGAACAAGACCGGTATATTAACAATGTTATATCATCATCTTCATCACGCTAATGCTGGACTAACTGCTGGACATAGGCCTCCCCAATTGCCCGCCACTGAACTCGATGTTCAGCTCTGCAATGTTATATACTCTGCCTAAACCACACAGCTTGGTAAAACTATCAAACTAAAAATCATACGCCATTAAAAACAAAGTTTCCCTAGCGGTTTTACGCCAATATCACATTACTTCATTGACTTCAACTCTGCATAATACACCCGCGAAAACATTTTAAACGCGCTTATTCCGCAAATGAACAGTCAGAAAACACGTTATTAATCGTTGTTGAGGTATGGTCGCAGTGACCGCGAGGAAAAGCTTTTGATTGGACAAAGAAGCGGTGACTTGGCGACTGGCTGCCGTTTGGAATAATTACCGCTGTTCTCAGAATATTTGAACCTCTAGTCTGCCGGTATACTAAACACAATAGAAAATACATCTCACTTATATCTGTGTTTCGAGATATCACGGGTTAGTCATAATGTTTAATGACACCCAGTCTTAACAATGTTTGCCGGACAAAATAGTCACTAAAGAAGAGTTTAAGAGTTTAAGTGTGGGAGTGCCATGCTTCGGTTAAGTGTGGGAGAGCCATGCTTCGAAACGAATGGGTCGGCTCGACCGGAGTGATACCACGGCTTCACAGAAAACCGGCGTGAAACAACCACAGTGTTGTGTTTCGCCATGTGAGTGAGGTTACCGGAGGCCCAATCCTTCCCCTCCCCCGATCCCTCCCCAATCTCTTAATCTCCAAAACCCTAATCCCTAAGAGGTCGGCAACGCACTCGTAACTCCTCCGTTGCGGGTGTCCATGGGCGGCGCTGATTGCTTACCATCAGGTAATCCGTCTGCTCTTTTGCCGATCAATTACATAAAAAAAAAGATTTTGTAACCAACTGCTCTGAACTCTGAGAATGGCAGTTAATTTATTCCACAAATTTATCTTCTAGATCTGGGTAGGATATATGAAATTTGAAAATCTCACACATTTAATTTTAGGCTTAGGCAGCTAGGCTTTAGGCATTGTCTAACGATAGACCTTTAGATGAAGAATGAATGAAGCCACTAAACAGAAAAATGACCTTCTATGGGGCTACGTATAAAAAAGAACGATGCATATTCCATAACCAGTCAACGAATGATATTCTTCTGTGCTCTTTTCATGCATCCAGTCTACCGAGGCAGTCGTAAATTAAAGTAAATTCAACAAACTACCAAACTTTTATAGCAAAAGTGTGAAAACGAGCCAGTGTGTATGTTAGCCAGTGTAAAACTATCGTTAATAATAACTTTGTAAGTTTTTCTCGCACATAAGAGCAACAACGTACTCGCAGCTCAGTTTATATGACTTATGTTATAGGTCACTCATAAAATTTCTACACCTGATCCGTTGACTACATTTCTGCCCGTGGACCGTTCGCGCACTCATAAAGGAGTCTGTATCTCTCTTCCCCTGCGCTATACACAATCGTCATAATAAACATAAATCAACGCTTTTTTATTTTTTATAATTATATCAAACGACTTCCTTCACCTTGGACGGGGCGAACCATGCCATTCCTACTCTTGCTCTAGCCTGAAGTATTGGTTCATTATTGTGCTTGCCCTGCAAGAGTGCTAAGATGTATATCTATATACTATTATATTGGTGTTATCAAAATGGGTTAAGAACACTAATGGATTTTTTTTTTTTTTGTCAGGGGAAAATCATCCTATGACTTCTCCCGCCCAGGGTAAGGCGAGAGAGAGTGTCAGAATCTTACTGACTAAAAACCCCCCCGTTCCTTCTCCTGCTCTGGGACGAGGTCGCGGTGCCTCATTGCGCTTACCCCGCAGCCCCGGCTAAACATCAGCCCTTTAGGGCCCCGACTGTGGTGGTCTATTGGCTCTTTGAGGCGCGCGCGGAACGCTACGCGCCGTACGCTCGGGTCCGGTTCTGGTCGGGCGGCAAGCTACCCTTACTCGCCGTCCGCAGACCCGCGCTTACGGTGGCCGGAGATCATCTCTCGATCCCCGACGTCCGGAATGTCGCCTTCTGCGGCGGCTGGGGACTAATGGTACTACAGTGGCTGTTTGCTGAGATGGTTTTTGGGTCTGAGATCTGTACGCTCGTTTGCCGCCTTGACTAATGAAAATAAATCAGAAACCGTCCATTGCATCTGAAGAAAGACAAACTTACTTTTTCGTAGTGGAATACTAGTTTTCTTAATACATTCATATCCTTATCACATTTCGGTCTATTCCATCGGTACACAAAATAATCTTCAATCGCTCTTCAGAACACGCTGCAACTCGAACCGCACCCTAATCACAAGTTACGTTGAACGCGTGATTCGTCCATTAATCAAGATGTCCGCTGCGGTGCGTACATGAAATGTTCGCATTATATAAGCAAACCAGTCACGCTCGTACTATTACGTACTAGAAAAGCTTTTTCCGTGTCAGCAGTTGAAGTCATATTGGGTGGAAAATCTCTTATTATGGAGTCTAAAATACGGTAGTTTCATACTAGTCAAATTCAATACTTTTTTCCAAATGTCAAACACGATACTTTTCTATGAATGACATTTGTATAAAACTACACTATTATTTCGTCATAGTACTTTTGCGACAAATAGCTTACTTATTCCTTAAAAATTATCGAAAATTTAGTGTAGGTATCGACAGATCGGTACATAAAAGTATATATTTTTCAATATTGTATTGTACAGAAATGTCGAATTTATTTATTTTTGACCTAGAAAACTAAGCAGTTGTTTTTGATGTTTTTAGAAAATTATAAATTGTTGTTCGTGATCTGGGTGTGTAGAGTCGGTATATTGTGCATGAAAACCAACCACAATGAACTGAAAATACATGGACGACGCAAGAGAAATGTTAGCGCGGGCAGCTTTTTTTTGTGTTATTTTTTACATGGTATATTATTTTTATTTATTAGTATCAAAGCATACAAATTTTGGTACAATTTCCCACAAAACCCGTGGCTTTTTTTTCTACCAAGTTTGTGTTATGTACTAGTATAACTAACTACTTAAATTATCTTATACATTTTTTTTATTTAATTACATTCTTTATTCTATTATTTTTTGTCTAATATATACCGGCAAACTAACTATATGAATAACTCTTTCATTATACAACAGTTTTGATCTTACTTAAGTTTTCATAATATTATCTTACACCACAGAAACGTCGTAATCGACCAATTATATCGCACACCGAAAAGTTCTAAACCCAGTTACCTTAAGGCAGACTTTTCTTTGCCTCAATAAAACAAATTGGCAAACTCTATAAGAAGTTTCTAATCGGCTTTTGATTGGTGAAACAATTTTAAGTTGAATGTTCAAATTCCAAGTCATTTGGCAAAGTTTTTCGTCGTATGAAAAGTGTTCGGTGTTAAATCGAATTAGTCAGTTCATTTATTCTTCAAGATGTTTAAGTGTTCTATAAAAGAGGTCACAGTTACCTATTTAAAAATTTAAAGAACTAGAAACTGTTATAGTTGATTGATTTTTCAAAAAAAAAATTGAACAAAATAATACGCTTTGGTAAAATATTGTTTTTTTACTGGTCGAGTGTTATTTTTTTTTTTGTGAACTGTTTCGTCTAATTTCTTCTGTCGGTGAGGGGGTGAGGCGGGAGAGAGTGTCAAACTCTTACTGACTAAAAACCACCTCGTTCCTTCTACTGCTCACACACAAGATTGCTAATATGTATACCATGGAGCAAATAAATTGGTATTAATGTTTTCAGAAAACTTTATTTTTGTCAGCTTTATAACTTAATAGCTACTCTCGCGCGGTTTCACCCTCTGCTCGGCTCCATTTAATCGCAGCGCGATGTTTTATAGCCAATAGCATTCTGGCTATCCGACCAGCGGTTTCAAAGAATACCCCCTACATACAAACTTAAAAATTTTACCTCTTTATAATATTAGTATAGATAACACCTATCTAGAATAAAAAAAAGATGTAATTTATAAACAAAAAAATTTACATTATAATCCCAAGCGTCAAAGTAACCAGTTTATACACAATTTAGTTTAACGGCTTCCTTACGTAACTATTTGACGGGGAACTCTATTAGTTACAAACCACGCCGGGAGCTTAAACAGTTCGGGAGCGAAAATAAGCCATTTAACGTAAGTTTATGTGATAGGATGGCAAAAGAGCAGACGGATTACCTCATGGCTAGGTAACTAGCTAACCACGTAGAAGTTACAAGTGCGTTGGCGGAGTTTTGGGGATTAGAGTTTCGGAGATTTAGGGATTGGGGGAGGGGAAGAAAAATTGTGTCTCCGATTAACCTCACTCATACAGCGAAACAACGCTGTGGAATCACTCCCGTCGAGCCATCTCATCGCTCCTCCACACTTTATTATTAAGATATAATAAGGAGATTTTTAATACAACACCTAATATTCAATAACAACACTCAAACACAAGGCATGTCTCCTTTTATTCATTAAAAATAAATTTGTATGAAAAATATAATTCCATTCAACTCATTTTTATTTACTTTGTTCAGTATGACGAGTACAGTGTACCAATTGATATTCTATTCAGGTCCTGAAATTCAATAGGGTGTGTGAATGAAGTTTTCCGCCTGAAATATTTTGAAATTTTCCATTTTTGCTGACTTATCCGCTTGTGATTTAGTTTTCTTGTGTACCTATGACAAAATAATATTTTTTGACTGCACGGTAGAAGTGGTGGCGGGGCAACTGGGTGTCGTGCATTGTGTCGCGGGTTCGATTCCTGCTCGGAGCAATTAGTTGTGTTATCCACAAATTGGTGTTCCCAGTCTGAGTTTGTTGGTAGTGTAAATTTTATTTTTTTGAACGCTCCCACGACTCTCAACAAATCCTACATTAGGGACAAAAATATGTTATTACAGAAATAACGCAGCCTATGCTACATTAGGGCTATTTAATATTTTCGTTGTTGGTTCTACGTTTATTTTTACTCGTTTTAGTTATTGTTTGCACAGTTGTTCTCATCGTTTTACTTATTTTGTTTGCAATTACATTTGACTGCTACACAAAATTAAACTCTAATGCCACTTCAATTACACGATAATAAGCTAATTATCCCAAAACACAATTCTAATGACTACCGCAATTAGCAGACGTGTTGACACGAGCATCAACGATTGGCAGATTGATTGGAGATCCAATTTAGTAATTATGTTGGTAGAACAAATTGACATTGTTGGAGGCTTCGAAGGAGACATAATGGAATATAGGTGGTAAAATTACATAGAACCATTAAAATAAGATCTCCTTATAAAGCAATATTTTGAGCGATGTCGAAAAAACAGAGCATATTTTTGGGGTGATTGTTCAAGAGCATCAGAATAGTAATAATATGTATGTTTAGTTCAAAGGATATTTTATTGTAACGAGTTGTCTCATAGCTCGATAGATGGCGTTGCCCGATTTAAATTCAAGCTATGGTTTCGTTACATCGAATACTATAAGAGTGTAATTTATTTTGTTATTAGAGTTCAGAATCACAGTTCAGAATCATAATTCAGATTCATAGTACAAATTAGGTCAGACCATAGTTCATACCCAGTTCAAGTATACGAACCAGCAGTTCAAGCGTAATAAGTGGTTTAATTTCAACCCTATTAATAGCTACAATAGATCATCGATTACTTCGGTAATTAACATTGGTCCTTCGAGCCGGATATTTTTTTTAAGAACAAAACGAAGTGGCCCGTTGGGTTCACTTCCCGTACTCGCAGTGGATTGCTGCGGCAAAGGTACGGACTCCTTGCAGCAAGATCATCAGCCGAGCTATTTGGAGAAGAATCGTCGTATGTATATAAGTGAAGTTCAACTGTAAGTACTCTTTTCATTGTTAATAGTGCAAGTGAAATTTCAAGCAATTTTGGACTCTATTCCAAAGGAATTTCTAACTTAGAATATTTTATCGAATTGTGATGTCGGAAGCAAGAAGACTTAATTTTATTTTAATTTAGTTTATCTTAGAGTAATTAGTACATCTTAGACTTAGAATAATTTTATGAAAAACGGGGGAACGGGGATCCTATGCCCGATTTCTGTCCCAGTAAATAAAGTTCAAACACTTGTAAAATTTTTAGAAAATTTTACACTTAGGTCACATAAAAAAAGAGTCAAAGTGTTTATGAAATTTATTTTAAATTGTTGCTGTTAGTGAAATTAGAATATTTTATTAGAAGTCTTGTTATTATAGTCAATAAAATGGAAGGTTTAGTTAATCTTTTAAAGGAAGTTCAAAACGTTATTCAACGAGGCTTGACTAATTTTAAAAAGTCGCCTAAAGATAGATTATCTTTGGATTATATTCAAACTAGGCGAGATTTATTAGAACGGGATTGGAATTTATTTGTTTCCAATTATACTAAACTGCATGAAAAATATGAAACACAGGGGAATAAAATGTTTTCGGAATTATATGATAGTACAGAAGACACTTATATTACGTATACATGTTTGATAAAGTCCATGCTTGCTAAATATGATGCTCCAAAGACATCTATTCCTGAACCTGGTACTTCTGGTAGCTCTTATAACTCAAGTACAAACTCTTTTGTAAAACTACCAAAAATATCAATTCCAAAATTTAGTGGCAAATACTCAGAGTGGACAACTTTTAGAGACTTATTTCTGTCACTCGTGCATAATAATAATAATTTGGACAACGTTCAAAAAATGCACTACTTAAAAGGTCATCTTAGTGGTGAAGCTGAACAGCTTGTTAGACAAACACCGGTGTCCGATGCAAATTACAGCCAGTGTTGGGCACAATTAGAGAAAAGATACAGCAATAAAAAGTATTTAGTTAACTGTATTTTGAAACGTCTTTTCGGGTATAAACGTATGCATGTCGAATCAGCGAGTTCTCTAAAGGAGTTGCTAGACACAACTAACGACTGTCTTAATGGTTTGAAAAATCTAAAGATAGATGTGACAACTTGGGATGTCATTATCATACATATAGTTACTTTCAAACTTGATTCAGAAACGCGTAAACAATGGGAATTAAGCCTAAGTAATCACGATTCCAATAAATTGCCAACTTATGAGGAATTTGCTACGTTCTTAGAGAATCGATTCCGTGCTCTTGAATTCATCGAGCCTAAGAGAAATAGTCAAAATCAGGCCAATCATTCTCATGTCGCTAAGTCAATGGTAGTGAGTTCAAGCAACATACGTTGTGAGTATTGTAATGAGTCTCATAAGCTCTGCTTTTGCAAAAGATTTGCAAAGGAACCCTTGGAGGAAAGACGTATGTTTGTAGCGAAAAACAACATTTGTTTTAATTGTTTAGGAGGCAATCACACGGTATTAAACTGTAAGAAGCCAACAGTTTGCAAACTTTGCCATAAGCGTCATCATTCTTTGCTGCACCCAAATCTGAGCGGTGCTAATAAGAGTGATACAGCATCAAAACCTGTTGACGTTGAAGATAGTCCTTCGACTAGTTCAGTTCCAGTAGTCTCTTGCATATCTACCAACACAGTTCCTGTTCCTGGGCAAGTTTTATTAGCCACTGCTCTAGTAAAAGCTGAGTCCAAGACGGATAACTATCAGGTAGTAAGAGCTTTATTGGATCAGGGTTCACAGGCTTGTTTTGTGACCGAGGACACAGTGCAGTTGTTAAAGCTTAAGAAAATCCCCATACGTGGAATGGTGTCTGGCTTAGGTCAAAAGCCAACTATAGCAAAATATATGGTAAATATCACTATTCAATCCATGGTAGATTCCAAATTTAAGCTTAACTTAAATGCTTACGTCATCAGTAAAATAACGGCATACTTACCAGATCAAGCATTAAATAAAAATGCTTTCAAGTGACTCGATATCACCAACTTACAGTTGGCCGATCCACAGTTTAATCAACTAAAATAACTAAAATAGATATTTTACTAGGCGCAGATGTTTATGGTTGCATAATAAAAACAGGCATAATCAAAAGTCCAACTACTTCTTTAATTGCTCAGAACACCACATTAGGATGGATTCTGTCTGGAGTAGTAAATAGTTCAATTAAAGATAGTTCAAGTTACACACAACCATGCGTTAGTGTAGCTCACGCTCAGTTCAATTTAGATCAAATTCTCAAACAGTTTTGGGAAATTGAAGATCAAATTAGTACAAAAAAGGTTTTATCGCCAGAAGAACAACTTTGTGAAGAATTTTACAAGGCTACTACTAAAAGAAGAGCAGACGGTAGGTACGAAGTCCGATTACCGTTTCGAGTTCAGGATCCACAGTGCACAGCGGGTGATTCTCGCGCCATAGCTGAAAGCAGGTTAATCATTAGAGAAAAGGTTAGCGAAGAACACTGATTTAAAAGAAAAATACTCTGATGTAACAGAAGAATACTTACGTTTAGGACACCTGCAACCTGTAAATCAAGATGATAATAATAGGGAAATATCCGTGTACTTACCACATCACGCCGTCGTAAGAGAAGATAAAACCACTACTAAAGTTCAAGTTGTGTTCAATGCATCCCAAAAGAACAATAAAGAAGTATCTTTAAATGATACTTTGATGATTGGCCCAACATTACAAGCGGATTTAAGGCACACAATTATGAGGTGGAGAACTCACTCTATTGGACTGGTAGCAGACATAATCAAGATGTATCGTCAAATAAGAGTGGCTGATGAGGATGCTATGTTTCAAAGGATACTCTGGCGGAGCAATCCTAACGAGCCGATCAAAGACTACGAACTCGTAACAGTTACCTTTGGAACAGCGTCGGCACCTTATCAGGCGGTTAGAACTCTCCATCAGATTGCTTACGACGAAGGCGACGATTACCCTCTCGTGGCCGAGAAAGTATTGAGATGCTACTATATGGACGATTTAATGACCGGATGTGATGACGTCACTACCGGAATCGAAATATGCCAGCAAATGAAAGGTCTTTTAGCAAAGGGAGGTTTCGAGCTTCAAAAGTGGAACACTAACAATAAAGAGTTATTAGATCAAATTAACGCAAGAGAACAAAAGGTAGAGAACAAAGAAGAAAATGAGAATAGAGGGAAAGATCAAAAAGAATTAGAAATGAAATCAGATAATACGATGAAGATTTTAGGACTTACCTGGGATCGCAATGAAGATTCCTTTCAGTACACCGTCCATCTTCCGCCGCTTCAAAATACACCTGCAACTAAAAGAACAGTAATTTCAGATATAGCTAGATTATTCGACCCGTTGGGTTGGCTAGCGCCAACAATAGTTGTAGCTAAAATCTTTATTCAGAAATTATGGCTTGCGGGGCTCGGTTGGGATGAACCACTTACGAAGGAATTAACAGAAGAATGGCGTACTTACCGCGAAGAACTGATTTTACTGACCGAAGTTCATATTCCTCGTTGGTTGGGTAAAACCGTAGAATCCGATGTAGAGCTCCATGGATTTTGTGACGCGTCAAAAGTAGCATATTCCGCTGTAGTATACATGCGACTTACTAATAACGTAGGAGAGGTCAAGGTGTCATTGTTGACTGCAAAGACTCGTGTGGCACCTATAAAACAAATTAGTATTCCCCGTCTGGAATTATGTGGGGCAGTCCTATTGTCACAACTGTTGATGAAAACTGCTGAGGTATTGGATATACCCAAAGATAAAGTTAAAGCGTGGACAGACTCTACTGTGGTGTTAGCTTGGATCAACAGTCACTCCAGTAAGTGGAAAACCTTTGTAGCCAATAGGACATCCGAAATCTTAACCACAATGACGGCTTCACAATGGTTCCACGTGTCGACAAAGGATAATCCAGCGGATGCTGCTTCGCGAGGATTGTCACAGTTTCTGAAAGAAAAGGAAATTACTTATATCAGACCAAATAATTTAGAGATCAATTTAGAACAGTCGATTAAGACTCACGTAGGAGTTATTATATCAGATGATTTTGACTTACTTGAGAGATTTTCTTCATTATCAAAATTATTGAGGGTCGTCGCATATTGTCGTCGATTCCTAAACAGAGACACCAGAAGTAAACTTTACCTGCAAAATAAAGAAATACATGAAGCATTACAATGTTGTATAAAGATAGTACAAAAGAAAGAGTTTTCAACAGAATACAAACAATTACATGATAAATCAGACTTACCTTTGAAAGGTATACTCAAATCCTTATGTCCTTACCTTGATAATAAGGGCATTATGAGAGTTCAGGGACGAATAGATAAAGCACCACTAGATGAGCAGGTAAAGCATCCCATAATTTTGCCCAAGAAGTCACACTTTACACTACTTTTAATTGCGGACGCTCATTGTAAGACTCTACATGGAGGTCCACAATTAATGATTAATTATCTGCGAACCGCTTATTGGATCATTGGTTTAAGAGAACTCGTGAAGCAACACGTAAGTGCATCGTGTGTGCCAAGCAAAGAGCAACTATTACACAAGATTACAAGACCGTTCCTGCACAGTGGCGTTGATTACGCTGGCCCCATAAATATCAGAACCACTAAAGGTAGGGGGCATAAATCGTATAAAGGGTACATTTGTTTGTTTGTGTGTATGTCTACACGCGCACTTCATCTCGAAGTAGTCAGTGACATAACCACACAGGCATTCTTGGCTGCTTTTAGACGATTTGTGTCTCGACGAGGTCACTGTTCAAAGTTGTGGAGCGATAACGGTACCACGTTCGTTGGTGCGTCTAGGGAACTGCAGCAAATTTTAAATTTACAATCCTCAATCGCAGAAAGTTTAGAAGCAAATGGCACTGAATGGCACTTTATTCCCCCTCATGCACCCAACTTTGGCGGTCTTTGGGAAGCGGGAGTGAAGTCCACGAAATACGATATTAAGCGCGTATTAGGTGAATCTACTCTCACATACGAAGAACTCAGTACATTTCTTACTCAGGTCGAGGCTTGCTTGAATTCACGGCCTATTAGCATTATTCATTTAGACGATCCAGGAGAACCAATGCCTTTGACTCCAGGGCATTTTTTAATCGGAGAACCGTTAATTAATGTACCGGATTGCAATTATGAGAATGTCTCAGTAGGTTCTCTAACAAGGTGGCAATTCGTGCAGCGAATGCTGCAATCATTTTGGAAGCGGTGGTCTACTGAATATTTAAGCACTTTAATGAACAGGTATAAATGGTCACTCATTGTTCCTGAACCAAATATCGGAGACGTCGTTCTAATTAAGGAGGACGATCTTCCTCCCAGTCGTTGGATGCTAGGACGTGTAGTACAAAAACATCCAGGAGATGATAAGGTCACTCGTGTTGTCACATTAAAAACCAAAATGAGCACTATCAAGAGACCAACTAGCAAACTGTGCATATTGCCAGTAACAGATCAATAGTGTATATTTTTATAATTACATGCTTTTACTGATCTCCACTCATGTGTTATAAACATTGTTTGTATTAGTTCTAAGGTTTATTTTAAGTACATAATTATATAGTTTTATTGAAGATTGTACTCACTGTATTTACTAGTTTTGTTAGTTATTTAAGTTCACTGTTATGTTTACAAAGTTCATTTATACTCTTGTTAAGAATGGTTAAGTTTTATGTTATGTTAAGAACAACGGTTGTGAATCCGTTAATTAATTGTATTTTGACTAAACATGTGCACAATTTTATTATGAAAAAAATTGTATTACTTATTTATTTTTATTATGCGTCCAAGGACAAATGTAAAGAAGGACATTCCGCCACTAAATGTCCTTGGTGGGCGGTATGTTCAAGAGCATCAGAATAGTAATAATATGTATGTTTAGTTCAAAGGATATTTTATTGTAACGAGTTGTCTCATAGCTCGATAGATGGCGTTGTCCGATTTAAATTCAAGCTATGGTTTCGTTACATCGAATACTATAAGAGTGTAATTTATTTTGTTATTAGAGTTCAGAATCACAGTTCAGAATCATAATTCAGATTCATAGTACAAATTAGTTCAGACCATAGTTCATACCCAGTTCAAATATACGAACCAGCAGTTCAAGCGTAATAAGTGGTTTAATTTCAACCCTATTAATAGCTACAATAGATCATCGATTACTTCGGTAATTAACAGTGATGCTAATCATCCAGTGACTTCTTCTGCAAATGAAACTTTCTCGAGGATCTAGACGCCACCGTTTTTTTTTTTTATAAAAGAAGTCATCTAATAAATCCCCAGTACTACATGATGAGGGATGTTTCAGACGCTTACTGAGTAAAAACCAACACGATCCCTTCTCCTATTCTGAGCCAAACCTTATATATATGCATGACTTATGTATATGTATGCCTCTGTATGTTAAAATAAGTATACGGCGATCTTACTCGCAATCCCGTATGTACTAGGCGCCTCAAAGCAGTAGAATCATCTTAATTTAAGTGTGCCATGCTTCAGCACGAATGGGTCGGTTCGGCAGCCTCACAGAAAACCGGCTTGAAACTACCATAGCGTTGTATTACGCCGTGTGAGTGAGGTTACCGGAGGCCCAATCCTTCCTCTCCAAAACCCTAAGCCCTAAAAGGTTGGCAACGCACTCATAACTCTTCCGTTGCGAGTGTCCATGGGCGGCGTGATTGCTTACCATCAGATAATTCACCTGCTCGTAAATATGACATAAAAAATTATCTACTAGGTTCTGGAATCGCGCTATAAAGACTATTGTATAAAAATCAATTGTTCTTTATTAATTAAATTAACTTCAAAGTGAGGGTAACCCATCACATCTAAGTTTTAATAGAACATTAATTATTTTGTTGTTCCAATTTCATGTATATCTGGAACGCGAAGTAATTAGGACGATTGCTTATAATTATGTATGTCTTGATTATTCGCCTCTCTTAAGATTCGCGGTTAACTCGATTACAAATATTACACTCTAATTAATATAATTTATTCGAGAACTCATAAATGAACTTATGACTGAAATAATATAGCTGACTATGAACTCTCGTCGTCGTCGTTGTCCTAATCCTTTCAGCAGCTAGATTATTGCTAGATTTTTTGAGTCTGACCCATTCTAAAAATCTAAAAAACGTTGTATTTTCTTCACTTGAATAATACGAAAATAATATCATATTCAATAGGTCTGCCTAACTGACCATTTATCAAACCGTTTTTTATTTTTATTTTATTGGCTTATAGTTCTAATTTCAAATTTATTTTATTTTAATAATTTAAATATGAAATTATCTTTTCTAAATCATTATTAAAATTTGTTTGATAGTTAGTGTTTTGTTTTCTAGAAATCCGAACATATTCTTCTTTTATTTTGATCAGTATAAAACGATTATGAATCAGAACAGAACTCTGGTCAGTGGGCTGATCAATTAAAAGTGCCTACACGCGGTTGTCCAACACTCTGACATGTAGGAGGCCTATAGCCTAAGATAGTCATCTCCAATCTTTAACTGTTCCTTTGCTAACCAAAGGCCTCTTTTTTGCCTCATTTTATGCGATAATTAGAAAAAGATTTATTAAAATTACGGTCAAAGTTTTGTCACAATATTTTCCTTCATCGTACGTCAAAAACGTCTTAATAAATCTTAGAAAGAGTATATTAATATGACTTGGCGAAAACCTTCGAGCCACTACGACCTACGACTAGTACAATCACAGAATGTTAATGTTTACAAAGGCCTAAAAACGAAACCCTCCCACGATACTAAAGAAAGGTTTCGAGTACTTACTCTTTTATTTCTTTTAAAAATAAAGAAAAAAAAAGCAACAAAACTATTATTGTATCCACCCACACTTTGAGCACCTGAATTAAATTACTACACAAATAAAGAACTCATTAACCAACCCTGCAGATTCCATTTGGACTTCGAACATAAAAACTGTTTGTAAAAAACTATTTGATTAACTACGTGTGCCTCTATCTTTAATGGATACTAACGTTGACACGAGGTTTCCTTCAAGATTATTTTTAGAGGTATACATTCACTAGAGGGTTTTAGGTGTCATCTTTGTCTTTTAAGAACTTATTTGGTCAAATCATATCACTTCAAACTTCATCAAGTCTCCATTGATGAGCAAAAAGCTCTTTACGCACAGAGAACGTTTGAACAATATTTCAAATTTGAAATTAGAAATCTAAGTCAGTTTCTTCAGAATGTCGGGGTTACCGGGCAAGCGCATTATGGCACCGCTACCTTGGTCAAGAGCAGGAGAAGGAACGGGGGGAGGGAGTTAAAGTCAGTAAGAGTCTAACACTCACTCTCGCCCCACCCTGTTCGGGAAAAGTCAATTAATGATTTTCTCCTCACAAAAAAAAGGTTACTTCGTCGACCCTACATTCATCATCATCAGCCTGATGTCGTCCACAGCTGGACATAGGCCTCCCAAATTGCACGCCACTGAGCTCGATGTTCAGCTATTCTCATCCAACCACTGCCAGCCACCCTGCGGATGTCCTCAGTCCACCTAGCTAACCTAGACCCTACATTATTGGTGTCTAAATAAACTTAGTAAGTTTCATATATCGCTGAAAGAAAAAGTTACATTGAATTTTGCCAAGCTTTTGATTCGAAACTTTATGCATAGGCACTCTGGGGGACAAACTTTGGTCCAATTTTGCACTATTTCAGGAATACAGTTTAGAGGTACCAGAGGAGCAAACTTGTGACCGCAGTATAGAGGTATGACTGAGCAGGGTGGAAAGTACCTCATTCTCTATTGAAAAGGGAGGATCCTCCGACTAGACGGGAGAGCCACGCTTCGGCACGAATGGGTCGGCTCGACCGGAGTGATACCACGGCCTCACAGAAAACCGGCGTGAAACAACCACAGCGTTGTGTTTCGCCATGTGAGTGAGGTTACCGGAAGCCCAATCCTTCCTCTACGCCGATCCCTCCCCAATCCCTTAATCTCCAAAACCCTAATCCCTAAGAGGTCGGCAACGCACTCGTAACTCCTCCGTTGCGGGTGTCCATGGGCGGCGCTGATTGCTTACCATCAGGAAACCCGTCTGCTCGTTTGCCGATCTAATCGTGATTGGTGCTGTTGCTGCGTGTTGTACGGTAGATGTCGCTACATCAGCTTCTTCCACCTATCTAATGTCGCTTATATTCAGAAGTTTATGTCTTGTGGCATATATGATAAAGATGATGATTAACAGGGCGTCCCCGGAAAAACATTTATTACTATTTAGATTTATTTTTATTTAAAATTATTTTTCAACGAACAAACACATTCACCTTCCAGTTTCATACTAATCCAACCAAATACACATTAAATTACTTGACGACATTACAATTGTCCTTTTCAGATCAGTTTCGAGGGACCATTGGAGGAAAAGGTCTTAAAATTCGAGTTCGAGTCAAAATCTTTCGGAACTCCTTGAATCAAAATAACGAATGCTTGGAAAAGAAATCACATCAGGATCCCAATTTAACTTTTTGGCTGACCTCAGTCCCTTTTATTGTGGAAAATTTATACTTAATAGGTTGAACTAAATATCTATGTGTGTGTGTATGTGTGTGTGTGTGTGTAGTATTTTTGGAGTATGCCAATAAACATGTACTTTATAATATTGATTTAGTTCCATTGTTAGTTCGATATTTTTGTTAATTATAGTAACTTCCTTTCTATTACTATCATATTAATATCATTGTAATAGTGGCCCAATCCTTCCCCTCCCACAACCCCTAAATCTCCAAATCCCTCATCTCCTAAAGATTGGCAACGCACTCGTAACTTCTCTATTGCTATGTTTATGGGCGGCGCTGTGATTGCTTACCATCAGATCCGCTTTTTTGCCGACCGACATAAAAAAAATCTGCTTTACGTAATTTCAGATTATCATAGTCAAGAGTCTTGTTGTCAACTTGACTGATTTATACTATATTTTATAGCTAAAAAAACAACCTTTTCCTTCTCACAATTCTCTTCCATAAAGAATAAGCTACTGCAAAATTAGGATGAGTAAGAAGGCAATCTATCTAATAAAATACATATTACATCATAATCTACCTAACGAAAAACATGTGGACAGATCACAATAACAAAACACACATGACACTCTAACAAAACCACTCTAACAAATAGACCCAACTGAAACAATATAGTACGTCATCATCAGAAACATAAGAAGATCGTCTTTTTATTAACAATTACTATTTTGCTGGGCTTATGACAAGAAAAGATAAACTTGAACTGAGTTACTTTCATTATTCATAACCTAAATATTTATTAACAGTTTACCATTACAGCGGTAAGAGTTGGCACACGCTTACGACTATGGAGATGTTTGATATGGACTGATTTAGTTACACGAGTCCCAAAATAACTTATCTTTGCGAGTATCGTAAGACCAGACTAAATGGTATATTTTCACAGCTTTTGCAGCGACGAGAAACATACATCTTAGATAAAAAAAACTTTTATTTCATTACCATTAAGACTTTCACAAGGGCCTCCTTTTTCATGTAATACCTTGTCTAAAATAATGAACATGACAAGGTATTTATCAGGAGGTGTGTAACCATTAACATCAAAATAAAACTCAAAAGAAAAGAAACGAAAATATAAAACAATGACAGAAAAAAAATAAAGGTTATCTTCAACTTGTCTGCCAACAAAAAGTAAGTAATTTTTTACAGTTTATCTTGAACAACATCTATCAAAACCCTCAAATCACCCGAATGATTAAGGACTATGCAAATCTAGCCACAATAAAAAAACTCTTCAACAGCCACTATCTTCAGCAAATCTACATTTAAAAGCACCCTTTACAAACAAAACAACACTAAAAAAGACGCATTAAGCAGTAACAAAACCGTGCTTAGTCATCATTAATATTTTTTCGACAAATTCGACGACAAATCGCGAATGTTCGCCCGATCGAAGTTATTTTCGCGTCACAATAGACAGGGACCGAACAATGCGTTATTGTGCGTCTATCTCCGAGGGCCAGGCCTTGATACACCACTGTTGGGCTTACATATACCTATATTATAGCATAGCGTGGACAAAAATTACGGGGATTCCTTTTATAATAGACGAACGTGATCGGGAAATCTTTTGTAGTTCGTTAAATGCTATGTATTTAACTGTTTATATTGAACTGTTTTTATTTAAAAGAGACACCATAATCTGTTTTTTCTCCTCTTAAAGGCTTTTAGGCTTTTGAAAGAGGTGCCTTTATGCGTCTCATCTGTAAGACTACTCTTTACACTTTTTCCTAATAACTGGAAGTTCTAATGGTACGACGAGCAGACAGAACACCTGATCAGCTAAATATAGGTATGTAATTAATCGGGCGTTTAGGGAATTTTTATTTGAGAATTATGGAATTTAGAGAAGGGGAGAGATATTAAGCTTTGGTAACTTCAATCACGTGACAAAATACAAAGCAAACGTTGTTTATGTGGTCGTTGCATGATTTCAGTCGAGCCAACTTTCTCAGCCACTGTGCCAGTCTCCCACACTTAAATAATAAAGGAAAACGGTGATAATTACTTAGAAAACTTGGAAAACGAAGATATACTGCGTCAACTAGAAGTAAATTGGAATATGAACAGCCATAAGAAATGGGCGGTGACATTAATGTACAAAACGTGCTCGACACAAAAAAAATTGATCACAGCGCCATCTATGAGCAAAATAAAAAAAAACACACACACAACATACACAAACATTCCATATCAAAAACATTAAAATAAACAAATCAAATAACATCAGCCCTTAGAATTTGAACTCTCACAAATAACTTGAAGGTTTGTTTTCAATGAACATGTGTAATATAATTTATCCAAAACGTCACATATCATGGCAGGTCCTCGGAAACTCTTTGATCTCTTATCAAAACGTAAAATACATGATCCGTCATGTTTCTGGCATTTAATTGTATTATGAAGTTATACAAATCAAAGAAGCTAAGGCCTTCCATTTAAATACAAAGCTTATTTTCTTATTATTTTAGAAATTATGACTATAATATCGAGTACATATAAGGGTTGTGATGAAAGCAAATATAAAATTGTAATTTCAAAGCTGTTCTTTAGTTAATTTGTATCTTAATTTTAGTGGAAATACAATTTAAAATTGAATGTTTTATAACTTATGAATTATTTTATTAAATTTTTAATAATAAACAGTATAAACAGTGTTATTTGACTGTATTGTACGATACATAATAAATGAGGATTTTTAAATCATTTCCATTCCAAGAATATAACGCAGTTAACACATACTTATAAAATTTTTATAATCCATGGCCGTTTCTGCTTCTACTCTTCTTTTCATAGACATTTATGCGGCCAATCTGCATAACAAGATGGCGGAATGAACTTCACACCTTTGAAGTATGCTGACTGTATCAATCGACCGCTTCACATATTCACAATTTTTCTGAAAGGAAACAAGGACTAATTTAATAAGAGCAACACGTTACGGCAATACCCGGCTCGTTTTCCGATAATCTATTTTTTTTTTATACTCTTGGGGTAAACATACCCCAAGAGTATAAAAAAATAAGGGGTAAACTCACCTAATTGTGTGATTTACATAGGCCTACATAGATATCAATTTAATGTATTGCATTTTACTCCTATAAAGCAGTGGAAGAGCCCAAAACGTTGTACCTCCGAATTAAGTTAGTCACACAATTAGGTGAATTTACCCTATATGTATAAATAAATTCACGGTTGGCACATGGCTGTTCCATCCTGCCCGCTTTTTTGTTTCAAGCGTCGAGCTAAAAGTGATATTGATTTTTTCTCTTTGAAATTACCACTCTTAACCAGCCATAATCAGTATATTCAGCTATTTTCCCTTTCAAATCTGAGCTAAAGCTAAAGCAGTTGATCATAAGCCTAACTTCCCTCCAGTCTTATTTGTCTTCCGAATGCACCTTTTTAAGTGGTGACAATCATGAAATATCTTCTCTGGCCTTGGTATGAGAAAAACAACGATAAAGTCTAAATCTAACCTAACCTATCGCCATACTTTTTTTAATGTGATAGGTCGGCAAACAGGGATACGCGTAATACGCTATGATAATATATGTGAGTGACGAGTGGCCGGCCTTTTGGAGATCAAGGTTTCGTAGAATTAGGGATTTGGGGAGGAGAAAGATTGGGTCTCCGGTAACCTCGTTTACACGACAAGACAACGTGTATTGGAGTCAGTACTCGCAGCACTGCGCTTCTAATATATTACAATATTTGCATATGGCACTGTAAAGCAAAAAAATCTACAGAAATTTATTGAATGGAAATTTTTACAGGTATGAATTATAGACAGGAATAACATATAGGCTACTTTTACCCAAGCTAAATACCTTAGTACCCTATAATCTACAATTCTACAAGGTGTTCAAAAACGGTTGGGATAAGCATAGGTGAAAATTTTCAATGAAACGCTTATTTCTAACAGATATTTTGAAATACATCAGGTACAAGTCTATACCTCCGTCCTCTAGATAGGAATATTAGGAAAATCTAACCAAATTCCCCAACTTGAGAATTAATACCAAAATCCCCTATTCGGTGGCGACTGCAACATAAAAAATCAACTAAATAAGTATCTTATACCAATTTATCTTCAAATCAATAGTACTTACAACAAAATTCAAACTTCATGCGAACAAATAATCCATGTAAAATACGAAAAAAGAAACAAAAACAAGACATAATCCTCTTTATTTATTATACTTTTAAGTTTATTTTTCCATGAACGCTACGCTGCGGTACAAGCTCCAATGTCCGTGGTTAATTAATGTATAAAACAATGCTCCTAAAATATGAACTCTATCGACAGTCGGGGTTGTGAACATTTGTCATAATAAATATTATGCATTTTATTTGTTTTAACTACCCTTGCAACTACCCTTTTGAACGTTCCTACTGACGCCGTGGTATTTTCTCAAGGAAACAATCGGCAGCGGTGACCTCTCGTGCCCAGCCTTGGTCTAGGCCATTGTGCAGAGTCAGAGGAACTAGGGATCCCTCTCCTCCTTCAATGAAGCAGTCATCAGCTCGGAAAGACGGAGCGCATGAGGAAACGACGTTAATCACAACCCATTCACCTTAGGAGACGCTCGAGGTGACGATTCGGATTAGGTACAAATTAAAAAGGTGTGTAAAGTTTTCTATTTTCAAAATCATTTTATTTTTTACAAAACCTAATTATAGTCCATATATTGACTTGCGAAAAGAAAAGTAAGTGCTTATGTTGCTAGTTGGTATCTATACATGAATATGCACCTTCTCACTTTTGGGATATAAAATACATATTATTATATTTGGGATATAAATAAATAAAGTTCGAATTTAAAAATAGCTTTGATAATAACTATGAGTAGTCTAGAAATCTCAAAAAGAATTTCGAACACAAAAATGTATTTAACTTTATTTATTTTTGACAGTACTAGTATCGGGGATTAGAGTCGGTTACTTGTCACATTTGAACAAATTGACCAAATGTTGGACAGCCCTGATCTAGCGGATTATTAGCTCAACGCAAGGCTTTGTGTAAAACTTCTGTAAAAGTTTATTCACTGCATCAGGGCAGGGTTGTGGAATGTTTTTATTTTTCAAACATTAATAACAGTTCCTGAAAAGGTTATACTTTCGTCTTAATTTACGTTAGTGCCAAACTAATGACGACTGCACGGTTGGTGCAGTGGCTGGGCAACTGGCTGCTGTGCAACGTGTCGCGGGTTCGATTCCCGCACGGAACAACACTTTGTGTGATCCACAAATTGTTGTTTCGGGTCTGGGTGTGTTGTGTATGTGAATTTGTATAAACATACAAATTCACATACAAAGTGTTGTTCCGTGCGTAAACACACCCACGACACAGGAGAAAATCCTAATGTGGGGCAACGTTTTTTCAAATAAGAAATAAGAATGAATGGATTGCGTTAGTTTCTATTTTTTGAAATCCGACTACTGCGATGTAAATAGCAGGTTTTTTTGCAGATAAGACGGCAAACGTGCTGACTGATCCCCTGATGGTAAGCCATAGGCGACGATCAAAAGATACAAAACAATACCCTAGGACTTAAAACGTTCCGTTGCAGACCTTTGAGGACAGGAAAACGATTGGGCTACCGGTAACCTAGTTTTTATCTAGGTATATATCACTCCAGTCGAGCCTGCATGTTTGCGCCGAAGCTTAAGCTCTTAGTAAATTATGTCTTATATGTATCAGTATGTAAATTATGTAACCTCATAATAGAAATATGCTTTTCATTATATTTTTTTATTAAATTTACATCATAAAGGAAAAAAACGTATTTAATAATATCATAAAATATACGAAAGCTGGAATAACTGGTTTAAGGAAAAATCTTTTTTGATATAAATTGTCTATTCTTTCCCTTATAAAGAGATATGGGGATAACGTTTACCCATGAGGCTTTGGAACCTCAAGGCTTTACGTGACTCCTATATACCACGATCACGTACACCTTAAGAGCTCCCCTAACACCGGCCATCACTGTAAAACCTTCCCCAAAGGTACATTTCAAACCTTTTTCGTTCTAAAAAAAACGAATAGTTTTCTTTTTTCAATTTAGAAGGCGGAATTTGTTTTTTTTAGTTTTGCTGTTACTCGTCAACGGTCTAAAAAGGTTGGTTAATATTGATGCTTGATTTGAATATATTTTTGTTGTAACCTTTTTTCTAGTGAGTTTTTACAGCGTAGTTACTGGCTGTCGATGTGTAAATGTTTTACAAATGCTATAGAACTCGGTATTTTCCTCGGTCAAAAATAAATTTCTTCGAGATATTACTACAATTAAATATTCAAAAAATAATCGTACTCCATTGATGGATTTGACAACATACTTAATCTTAGATTTTTATTGGTTACATTTTAGGAAAAAGTATGCTGTTTGACCCGAAAATATGATGACGTCACGTGACGGCTTCAAGTTTTCCATGCCAAATTCATAGAACAGTTTAATTTTTGACATTTCAATAAGAGTATTGAATTTGACTAGTTTTCGCATTGAGAGAGATGAGATTTTTTTAAGGGCTGATTTTTCTAATATATAAAATTGTTGCTCTTACTGTATTATACAAACATTCTGATACGCGACAGCATCATAATTATGCCCCTGGTAACTTTTATCTAACCATTGAAAAATCAGCCCTAAAAAGATTAAAAAGGCTTCAATGGACTTGGAGAATGAAAATGCATATGTATTTATTATCGTTTGCCTATTATATGTTAGGCGTTATAATTTAAAATGTGATCAGTCAGACAGATTTCTTTTGTGACGTCACTGCAATTTATAAAAAATATCGTCTCGATCTTGTTCTTTTCTCTGGTTCCCTTTTACAAGTTAATTGTATTATATTCTTGACATTTTAAGGTGGACGACCTTAGGAAAATGCCGGATTTATCTAATACCTAAAGGTATTACTTTAAGGTCAAAGTTTAGAGGTTTTAGTACCTTTGACAAACACCTTTCTTAAACCTACTTTTATTTGCTTTCAACTTGTCGTAAGTACAAGAAGTAAAATGTGTAAATCTTTTATTTATTCAACATTGCACGGATACCCCACAGGGCCTCTTCCCCACCCTTAATTAGGTAGTTTCCTAGGTGAAAAATAAATTAATTCGACGTTTCAACACACTAAAATATTGAAAAATAACTAGGTACACTTTTATTCATCGATCGATCGATTTACTAAGCTTTAGATATTTTTTAGCTGATTATTAAGAATTAAGTAAGCTATGTGACGCAAAAATACTACGACGTCATAACTCAGTTTTTCATACTTATTTCATAGAAAAGTACCTACCGTTTTTGACATTTGGATAAAAGTATTGAATTTGACTATATAGTTGCTAACTGCCGTATTCAATACTAATGTACGATAAATATATTTAGCAGATACTTACTTATATAGATCATGTTCTATATTCAAATTTAATTGATAAATAGTGACTATCCAAACGTGTTTGTTACAGTTAGAGTTCCATAGTAAAAAAAAAACGTTATTTACATCGGCCCCTTTATTTGAAAAAAAAATGTCCACGGTTGCTCAACGCGACTTAGTGTCAATTAAATATTATCAGTGAAGGTTTCCTCACTTTGTCTTCCTTCACCGTATACGAGTAATCCAAACTAATATTATAAATGCGAAAGTAACTCTGCCAGTCTGTCTGTCTTTTCTTCACGCCTAAACTACTGAACCGATGTCTGTGAAATTTGGTACAGACATAGGTTTTTTTATGTGATAGGTCGGCAAACGAGCAATCGGATTACCTGATGGTAAGCAATCAGCGCCGCCCATGGACACCCACAACGACGGAGGAGTTACGAGTGCGTTGTCGACCTTTTGGGGATTAGGGATTTGGAGATTTTGGGAATGAGGAGGCATTGGGGGAGGGCCTCCGGTAACCTCACACACACGGCGAAACACAACGTCGCCGCGGTTGTTTCACGCCTGTTTTCTGTGAGAACGTGGTATCACTCCTGATCGAGCCGACCCTTTAGTGCCGATGCGTGGCTCTCCCACACTTAAAGTACAGTAAGTAAGTTTGGAACTCGAGAAAGGACATAAGATAGTTTTTATACAAACAATCAGCAGGAAGCCACTATTCCACGTGAAAGAAGTCGCGGGCAAAAGCTAGTGTCTGAATAAACTTTTAGAGGTATGAGGAACAGAATGCAAAGTTCCTCATCCTCTATTGAAAAGGGCGGATCCTCCGACCAGGCGAGGTGTTCGTGCCTGGTGGGCTATTGCCCGACTGTTGTTGTCGGGATTTTTGTATATGTTCTTATTGCGATGAGAACTCTTATAGCGCGATGTAGACTCTTGTACGTGATTGGTGCTGTTGTTCTTGTTGTGCGATAGATGTCGCTACAAACTCAGATAGTTGAACATAACTTGGAAGAAGTAACACCCATTGCTTACCAGAAACGAAAGTTCCAAACCATGCATCACAATATCAACCTATAAGTGCCTTCTTCTCACGCAAAGAAGGTTTGAGAATGTATCACGACGCTTGCTCAAAGCGGATTGGCGTTTGAAACTTATAATTAGAAATTATAAGTCCAGGATGTCGCCGCTGTCCAAATAATTATAGAAATTACATATAGATAACTTGGGAAATTCCATTGGTACTTGCCTGATTTTGAACCCGGAGATTAGGATACTACGACGTTAGCCGTGTATTATATATAGTCTTTGCAAATAAAAAAAAAACGTTACTTGGGTACCTTTTTTACACTTGCCTCTATGAACACCTAAATTTCAAATCTGGAACATATAAACAACAGAACAAAACCTTTCCTTAAAACACCCATAGATTTATAGAACTTCATTAAAAATAAAAAATGGAAGCTCACGAACCTGTTTGAAAAACAAATAATAAAACAGAATAAAGTAAATGTCTGCCTCGCTTTCATCAATCAAAGTTTGTTTATTTAAAAAAAAACAAGAATTAAAACAAACACAAACAATTCTTGTTTAATTACTTTAAAAATACGTTAATTAAAAAAATGAAAGTGTTTTGTGAAATATATTATAAATAATTCTCAGGTTAAGGAAAATCGTTTGGTTTTTCTTTATGTGTCGTAAACACTTCCCTTCTTATTAGTTAAATGTACTGGCTAAAGACCTAAGTTAACGAGGACAAAGCTTTAAAGAAAACTGCGTAAATATTATTGTATCACGTATAGTATAATATATGCGGAGAGATATCATAGCCTCTATAATGACTGGCGTGAAACAACGCTAGTGTTGTGTTTCACCGTGTGAGTGTGGTTACCGGAGGCGTAATTCCCGATCCCTTAAATTCTTATATAACAAAGGCCGCCAATGCACTTACCGTACGTGCTCACGCGTCGATTGCTTACTGCAACATACAGAAGTTTTGTCAGGGAAAAATCGTCAAATGACTTCTCCCTCCCATGGTGAGGCGAGAGAGAGTGTCAGACTCCTACTGACTAAAAACCCCCCGTTCCTTCTCCTGCTTTAGGCTGAGACCGCGGTGCCTCATTGCAACTATGGCTGAACAACAACACTGTAAGGCCCCGTGTGTGGTGGTCTATTGCCTCTTAAAGGCGCGCGTGGAACGCAACGTGCCGTACGCTCGGGTTTGGTTCTGGTCGGGCGGCGAGCTTACTCGCCATCCGCAGAATGCTTACTGTAACATCATACAGAAGTTACATGTGCGGTGCCAACCTTTTGGGGGCCGAAACCTAAATCAAGGTTTGACTCAAAACATAAATAAGAATCGATTAATAACAATAACTACAAACTTAAAACAATAAATTCAATTTTCAAGAAAACTTTGGCCAACCTTTAAACCTTTAAAGCAATCATTCGATCTATTCAGATGCTTTCAAAATTTCCAAGATATCATTTTATTTATAAACAATTAATTCATCTCGGTGACGTAAAAGGGAATCATTGAAGAACCCAGCTTACTTCGACATCTTACAACAGATAATCCGGTCAAAATCGGCTTTGTAAGGCCTTCCCGATAATTAAATCGAAATGCCTTATTAGTCCAATTAATTCTTTGATACAAACAATACTGTTTACTTATGTACGGACTTGTTAAAGGGAATAAATAAATATGTAGTTGTTTTGTTCACAAATAGAGTGTTAAGTGCTAAGTGAGGTTTAGCAAATTTTTAGCCAGTAGTAGTCACTATGTTTCAGATACATTCTAAATTTATCAAAATCAATCAACATTTTTACCTATACGCAAGAAGCACAATGAGGCACCGTGACCTCGGCCCAGAGCATTAGAAGAAACGGGGAGGTTTTTAGTCAGTAAGAGTCTGACACTCCCTCTGGGCGGGAGAAGTCATTTGATAATTTTCCCGTCGATAGATTTCGATAATTATCAGCCTAAATGTTGCTATACTGCTGAGCAAAGGCCTCTTCTTACAAGGAGAAAGTTTGGGCATGAATCGCCACTCTTGCTCAAGGCGGGTTGGCGATTTCAAACTTATAATTAGAAATTAAAGTCCAGGTTTCCTAACGATGTTTTCCTTAAAAGTACATATAACTCAGAAAAGTCACATTGGTATTTGCCAGGTGTCGAGAGCGAGAGACCTGGCAAGTAATAATGTGAATTTAGCCTGTTCTATCTGACATACTGTAAACATCATAGGAAACAAAGGAAGGAATTTCTTATTATATTTCAAATCGCCAATCCGACTTGAACAATCATGGTGATAAATGCTCAAACCTGCTCCTTATGACAGGAGACTTGCTTAGCTTTAGACACTAAGCCTGCTGTTGCTTGTTGATGATGATGATGATGACAAATTGATATTAGATTGAAAATAGGTGGTGATGCAATGTCTCTGTGTAAAAGTTATGCTACAAATAGAAAAGAAAAATAAACATTTCTATTGTAGGCTCAACCCCGCTTCTCATGAATAAAGGAGCGGGCTCGAAACCTGGCCAAGTACCAATGTGAATTTTCTGAGTTATGTGTACTTTTTATGATTATTTAGACATAAGTGATATACGGTGAAGGAAAACATCGTGAGGAAACTTGGGCTTATAATATCTAATTCACCAATCCGCCTTGAGCAAGCGTGGTGATTAATGCCCATACCTTCTCCGTGTAAGAAGGGCCTTTGCTCAGTAGATAATATCGGCTGATGATGATTGTAGTTACTTTACAACAAATTTATGGAATAATATTTATAATTTAATCTACAGCTAACATATTTTCTCCTCTTCAAGGAAAACTTGAACCAGAATCAATTAATATACTTTGCTTGTGTGATATAGATAAAGAGAAACATGAAACTGTAGCTTTATCTTGAGGATATTTATACAAATAACTATGATATTGACCGGCTTTGTTTACCATTCATTCAATTATACATAATATTATTATGATACCTTTTGTGTTGGACGCCATATAGATAAACAAACAAACAAACAAAAAGTATTTATTCGCGTCTGAGACGCATAAAAGACACAAAACGAACAATAATAAAAATAAAGGTAAAAATAAAAATACATTAAGAATGATAATACAATACAACAAAAGTAGAGGGTAGGAGAAAAATATGCGTCCGAGCACGAAATATCCTTATTAGATGAGCCTAATAGGGATATTTTGTGAGGGGAAAATCATCAAATGAGTTTTCTCGCCCAGAGTGGGGTGGAAGTGTCATTCTCTTACTGACTAAAAACCCCCCGTTCCTTCTACTGCTCTATGCCAAGGCCGAGATGCCTATTGCGCTAACCCCGCAACCCTTTTTTTTTTTTTTGTCAGGGGAAAATCATCCAATGACTTCTCCCGCCCAGGGTAAGGCGAGAGAGAGTGTCAGACTCTTACTGACTAAAAACCCCCCCGTTCCTTCTCCTGCTCTGGGCCGAGGTCGCGGTGCCTCATTGCGCTTACCCCGCAGCCCCGGCTAAACATCAGCCCTTTAGGGCCCCGACTGTGGTGGTCTATTGGCTCTTTGAGGCGCGCGCGGAACGCTACGCGCCGTACGCTCGGGTCCGGTTCTGGTCGGGCGGCGAGCTACCCTTACTCGCCGTCCGCAGACCCGCGCTTACGGTGGCCGGAGATCATCTCTCGATCCCCGACGTCCGGAATGTCGCCTTCTGCGGCGGCTGGGGCGCGAGGAGGATAGTTCCCTCACGCGCTCCGCCTCCTCCTTTGCGAGCATAACTGCTTCGCAGAAGGAGGAGATAGCTTCCCAGTTCCTCTCACGCTGCACCATGGCCTCGATTAAGGCCGGGCGCGAGAGGTCGCCGCCGCCGATCACTTCCCTGAGAACACGGCGGTGCTCAGCCCAAGCAGGGCACTCCGCCACTGTATGCTCCACCGTGTCCTCCAGGTGATCCTCACAATGACAACCCCGCAACCCTGGTAGGCCTAATAGGCCTGATGTTGTTCAGTCGGAGTTTCGAATGCAAACGCAATAATCTACTGCGACCCCAGCCTGGAGTAGGAGAAGGGATGGAGTGGTTTTAGTCAGCAAGAGTCTGACACTCTGAATACTTTGTCTTTATAATATTGCTTGAGTTGCTTCCATCCGTGCGTCACAACTTAAAACCAATGTTGGGTTTTCTTTGAGCCCAAATTAGACTGTCATGCAAGGTCTGTCATATCAGTGTAATGTAATATCCATATCAATGCAGAGGCTTGGGCATGCAATATGTCTATTTTTTGCACCATTTTTTAGTTTATTTATTTGATATCTCTTGTAATAGCTCTTTGTTTACATTGATCGGCTTTTGTTTCCATTTCGTTGAATATACCTATATTTTGTGTAGCGTGCTTAATAAATCGTTCCGTTCTTTTCTTTTTTTGGGGGTATGAGGAACAGGGTGATGGTGCGTTCCTCATCCTCCATAGAAAAGGGAGGATCCTCCGACCAGGCGAGGTGTTCGTGCCTGGCTGAGCTACTGCCCGACGGTTGTTGTCGGGATATCTGTATGGGTGCTAATTGTGTTGAAAACTCTTATAGCACGATGTAGACTCTTGCACGTGATTGGTGCTGTTGTTAATGTAGTGCGCTAGATGTCGCTACACTTTTATAATTATATTTCTAACAAAAGCATCAGTGTAAATAATCAATATAAGGAGGATGCCTATGCCTATGCAAAATAAAAACTGTACTTGTCAACTCGCTAGGCTTTCTCTCGTCTAAACATATTGTGCACTGTCATATTGCTGGATTTATCTACGCTTTAAATAAAAAGTTTAAATTATTGAAATGCCTTTGTTCTTATTTTATCAATTTTTAATGAAACTAAACAACCTGGGTGGTTTTAACAGTGTACCTGAACAAAATAACAAAACCAAATCCTTTGAATAAATATCTCAATTCTTCGAGCTGAGCTCACATTTAACTAGCCGTAGGTAGGTGTGTATATTAAACTACATCGCACGGGCAGAGAACCCCCGACCCGGTTGCTCAGTCATCTGGCTAAGCCGCGGCGGGCTATAGGCACTATATTTAGCAACACGCAACCGGCAGGCCACCACATAATAATATAACATCAATACAACGCTAGCTTCTTTAACATGTTTATAAATATTTTGTTTTAAAGAAAATTATATGAGCCTATTTTGTTTTTAAATATAAAAAATCGCTCCTTTAATCCCAAAATGAGATGATAATAGTATGCATGAAGTGTGGGAGAGCCATGCTTGGACTTCGACACGAATGGGTTGGTTCGACCAGAGCGATATACCTACCACGGCCACACAGAAAACCGGCGAAACCGAAGTGACGTTACCGGAGGTTCAATCCTTCCCCTCCCCAATCCCTAAATCTCAGAGAGAGACGCGAGAGAGAGTGTCAGACTCCTACTGACTAAAAGCGGGTGGCTTTTAGTCAGTAGGAGTCTGACACTCTCTCTCGCTTTACCATAGGCGGGAGAAGTCATTTGTTGATTTTCCCCTCACAAAAAAATCAAAGACGGGGTAGCTGTCGCATTCCTAACTAGAGTTGTGGCTGCAAGCGCAAGAGGGTTAAATCGAAAATGTGTCAAACAACTTTAGGATATGGTACTTACACGTAGACGTGGTTATTCATAACTAGGGCAAGCAACGTGCCATTGTACTCCAACCCTTTGCTAGTAAAAGAATGTAACCTAGTAATTATAAGTCGCTGTGACGTGTTGAAAGATTTCGAACAAAAGATTGCTAAGTACATAAAGACGCTTTTGCATTGTAATTTACTCATATACGTGTGACATAATGTCAATAACCTATTTCTTTATTCTTCGAAGAAGGTTTAATACTACCTCTTTTATTGGAGCGAGAAAATCATAGTGTGTCACGTTTTGTCCAAAGATAGACAGAGAGAGGGAGTGTCAGACTCTTACTGACTATTGTCCCTCTTGCACTTGCAACCACAACTCTGGTTAGGTATGTGGCAGCAACCCCGTCTTTGATCTTTTTTGTGAGGGGAAAATCAACAAATGACTTCTCCCAGGGTAAGGCGAGAGAAAGTGTCAGACTCTTACTGACTAAAAACCACTCAGTTCTTTCTTCTGTTGTAAGCCGAGACAATATTATTGTGCTAGCATCCGCAACCCTGGTTGAGCATCAGCCCTATTGGGCCCTATTTATGGTGGTATATTAGCTCTTTGAAGAGCGGAACCCAACGCGCCGTTATCTTCACAACAAAACTTTATTCCGCGGATCTTGGTGGGGGATATTTGTTCACCTCTTTTGTTCTAGATTCTTTTTTACCAATATCGTAACGTGTAACTGTTCTATTTCCCAATAAAGTAAAATAAAATAAAATCACCTGATAGTAAAAAATCGGCGTGACCCATAAACACCCACAGACAGGATACATATAGGATTAAGATTATAAAGAAGGATAGGATTACATATAGGATTAGACAGGATACAAGAGCGTTGTCGGCCCTTTGGGTATTGTTAACTATTTGAGGATTGGGGATTAGGGGATTGTTTTTAGATGAAGCCTTTGACAGTCGACCGAAAAC
Source organism: Spodoptera exigua (assembly GCA_902829305.4). Taxonomy (NCBI): domain Eukaryota; kingdom Metazoa; phylum Arthropoda; class Insecta; order Lepidoptera; family Noctuidae; genus Spodoptera; species Spodoptera exigua. The sequence continues at coordinate 6,703,656 of LR824624.2, forward strand.
TATTGAAGGCAAATCCTCCACTACCGTAAGTCACCTACGCGGCGGTTAACGTGTTAAGAATTAAATCTCCAATAACCTAACCCACATAGCGAATCTCCAGTTTACGAGTGCGTTGCCGGCCTTTTGAGGAATTTGGTTTCGGAGATTTAAGGATTGGGGAATGGAAAAGGATTGACCCTTCGGAACACAACGCTGTAGTTGTTTCACGTCGTTATTTTGTGAAGACGTGACATCCCTTGAGCCCATTAATGTCGAAGCATGCCATATTAACTAATTGTATGTTAAAACACGTTACTTAAATAACAAGATACCTCCTCATTACATTTTCAATTAGATAGTTAAACAAGCAAAGATAACAATATTTCTGAATACTAAACACATATATATATGTATTTAGTATGTATATGTATATAATAGGATGCTTACGTACAAATTAATTACAAGATACATTAGGATTATGAAGATTTTGTTTCTACACCGTTCTAGGGAATGGTAAGCGAGTTACTTATTTATTTTATTATTGACATTGATATCAATCAGGGAACCTTTTTTCGCCAGAATTTTGTCGGTTTTTCTGATACTATAATCCGTGCGGATTTATTGAGCATTTTATAAAGGTTCTAAGAACTGTCCAATAAATAGTTTTCGTCGATTTCTTGACAGTCTCTTAGTCAAAGACAAGCTCGATAGATAGACAGACAGACTAATAAATTTCTTATAACATAGACTATTTGTTGCAAAACAAAAATACGTGTAGGAGAGCCATGCTTCGGCTCGGCTGGAGAGATACCACCGCCTCACAGGAAACCTACGTAATAAGAGCGTTGAGTTCCGCCGAGTGAATGCGATTACCAGATCTTTCTTCTCCTCTCCCAAGCCCTAAATCTTGGAAACTCTAATCTCCTAAAGGCCGGCATCGCACTCGTAATTTCTCTGGTGTAGCGGGTGTCCATGGGCGGTGCCGGTTGCTTAAGTATAGTATATCCGCTGGTTAACCGTCCTACCACATAAAAAAGACGACAGCATCTCTGGTACAATGGGCGGCCTAATCGCAAGTAAAGATCTCTGACAGACAGGTTTAATAGCAAAATAGGTCTAACATTTTTTCAAAATTTGAATTTATACTGTTAATTAAATGAAGATGTTTATCCAAGCTTTTCGTTTAAAGAAATCTTTAGTTTTTATTTTTATTTAAATTAAAAACGTGTTTTATCTTGGTTTCCGTTACAAAATAATTGTGTTATATTCTAGAATGCCTATTTGAAGAAATATTTTTTTATATACATAATGACTTCACGCCATTTTGAACTTTGAAATGGTGGGTAGAAGAACACATTTCCAATCTAGCACGTTCCTTTTACTATTACATATTTTTCCCTCATTACCAGCCTACAAGCGGCCACTGCTGAGCCAGCAAATGCCTCTTCTCATGCAGAATAGGTTTAAGCATGAATCACCATGCTTGCTCAAGACGCATTGGTGATTTCAAACTTTTAACTAGAAATTATTAGTCCATGTTTACCTAACGATGTTTACCTTAACCATTTCAGTGAACTTAATAAATAATTTTAGAAAGAACTCGGAAAAAGTCTTCGTCTTGATGAGACCCAAAGACCACCACGTGGTAACCATTTTACAAGTTATGTGATGACTAATGACTCACAGAATTAGAGGTACACTATCGAGCTTCACTTCTTTATGGTACTGAGGTGTTTTGTAAACCAATACTAATGAACAGAAAAAGAACGAACACTCAGCCCCTTTCACCTTGCCAGCGTACTGTACCGTGGCCTGGGCCTGAAACAGAAGGAATTTAGTCAGTTAGTCACTAAGTCGTAGTCTGATACTCTCTCTCTCTCTTTCCACTCAAGGTGAGAGAAGTCATTTGATGATCCTTAAAAGGTACTACAATCCTTTACAATTTCTTGGTTGGTTTCTTAGTACTTTTTGGAATTGTGCCCCTAATCCCCCCCCCCCCCCTCTCCGCCTTCCGGCCCTGCCCTAATACATTAGACTACAAAACATAGTGTAGGTTAATTATGCGCATTATAAACAACTTTCTCTATCCCTCTAAAAGTCGCGATGAAGAAGAGAAATAAACAACGATAAATATTCATAAAAATTAAACTTACAACTACTCAACCATAAACGCAATTTAAACTAAGGTTAAACAATCGACAGATTCTTAAATTGTCCACACAGGAAACAAAATAAACTGCCACTTTAACTGTCTACCCTTAACTTTGATTTCTAATCCCTTGAAAGGGGTGACTTAGGAAGATTTGGGGTCGACTGTCAATAAGATTAACTGGATACTCTTTGGTTGAGTGTAGCCAAGATACACAATTATAGCTTTAATAGATTTCCGCCACAAATTTAGCCCTGGTAGAGAAAGGGGAATACTTCTTTTGAAAGTGTAGGTATATAGAAATAACAATATGTACTTACTTATGGTTCAGTGCAAAATTAATTGCAAAAAAAACGATTTACTTACGGGCATGAACTGTGTGAACTGTGAATGGCTCTGCGTTAGAAAGAGTCAAGAGTTCAGAAAAAGTCCAGCTGCCCGACGCTGCCACTCCTGAATAAGGGTCCCGTTGTGACTTGAAACTAGTAGAGCTTTTTTCAGTTGACTCAAGTGAGCAAGTCGTTATTTTTAATAAATTGCAAGGAGAACTCTGTCAATAAGGTCCTAAGTCATTTTAAAATATTAAGAAGAAACTTATTATATGTTACTTTCTAAAAAATAAGATTACCAACGATTAAAAGTAGATTTCAAATCAGTCCACGAGTTTCGCCCAAATTTACGGACAATGATATTACATATGACTAATTTATATGTAAGTCAAAGCAATTCACATTCAACAGAGCATGTGACAAACAAATACATACTTACCTATATACTTTATACAACTTGACAGAAGTTATCCAGTACACTTCCTAATAAATTGATACGAACTACGTCTAACAATTTGGCGGAAGGACCGACATGAAAGGGTGTAAACGAAAACTTTAATGAAATAACCGTCAAAACTTGCTCGCAAATATCAGCACTCGCCACGGACGAGCCACTCGATGATTACAACGAGATATCTCAGAAGGTTAATAAGTATTGATAGACGCAAGCAGTGCTCAATCTGACTATTATTGTTATACATTTTTCAACTATATGTCAGAACTTTAGAGAGAAAATCTTGAGAAGGATAATAATTTGCCAAATCTGCCAATTTGTTGGTCGCCTCCTCACAAGTAAAGGTAAAATTTGGGTAAAGTATTATTATCGATTTTCTTGGTAGAATTGGCCCGATAACTTCAGTCGCACGGTCAAATCTAAGACAAGCGTTATTTTATACCAATGTTCTGTGAGGCCATAGTATCATTCCGGTCGAGCCGGCCCATTGTAGTCAAGTGGCTCCCCAATACTTAAAAAATGTGGCAAAAACAAAGATTAATTCGAAGATTTTACTGCCACACTAAAAAAATACCTGTTGAAATACAGAGATTTTGAATAAGGAAAAATTATGAACATTAGTCGATTAGGTACCAAGTTGCTCGTTTCAAATCTAAGATACACATAAAGAAAGACGCGTCGATAGCGTTAGCCACAAACAAACACTTAATTTTTATACGACAAATACGACAAACTAAAATTAGGGTGACAGAGTGACAGAGTGACAAATCTATATTGATTAGACAATCTAACAATATAGAGATTAATTGTACATACAATAGTACGAAGGAGGCTCCAGATTTATTGACAAATGTGGATAGTACTCCGGATAGTATTCTTTTAAACTGACTTCCACGACAACAGAAGATAACCAATTAAATTACTCAAAAACCACATTCATTGAAAAGGTTTCTTCTGGCAATATTATTAAGCATCAATTTAAATTAAAACATAAAACTAAATTAGATAACTTGTTGTCATTATACAGTCAAAATATTCAGGGCTTATCATCAAAATTCCTAGAAATTGAATTGTTTTTAGAGAAATTCCAATATGATATTATTTGTTTAACTGAACATTGGTTAAAAGATAATCAAGTAGAAACAATTAACTTCAATAACTATTGTGTTGGCAGCAATTATAACCGCCAAGCAATGATACATGGTGGTAGCCTGATTTTAGTAAAGAACTCAATTAAATATAAAGAAAGACAAGACATTGCTCTGCTGTCAATTGAACACACAATAGAGTTGTCCTGTGTTGAGCTGGATAGGCATATTGTAGTATGTGTTTATAGGCCTCCTAACATACAGAATCTAAATATTTTTCGCTCTGTAATGGAAGATGTACTGCGGAAAACATGTACTAGTAGTAAATGTACAATAGTATGTGGCGATTTTAATGTTGATCTCTTAGAAAACAATTCTCATTGTACAAACTTGTTAAGTCTATTTCAATCATTTGATTTGTCTAATGTTTTCCTTGAGCCCACCCGAGTAACATCCACCTCGGCAACTTGTATAGATAATATTTTCTGTAACTGTGATTATTTACAAAGTGAAATTGTAAATAGATTACCATCTGATCACAGTGGGCTCACAGTTAACTTTAATACTATAACAACTGTGCCAAAAAAGGAAATATTGTTTAGACAAATCACATACAAAAAAATTGATTCATTAAATAATAAGCTAAAACATAAATTATGCAGCCAAGTACAAGACAATAATTGCCCGAGTGAGATATATGCCAATTTATTATCCCTTATAAAAATACAATTCGATAAACTATTTCCTTTAAAAAGTAAAAATATTCAGTGTAAATTTGTATTCTGTGACTGGGCTACACCAGGTATTCGTATAAGTAGAGACAGGTTATTTGAGCTATACGGCCTGAAACCATTTAATAGTAGCGAGGCTTTTCGCAGACATGTTTCCAAATATTCAAAAATATTTAAAATAGTATGTAAGCATGCTAAGTCGCTCCACATTAGTAATAAAATCAGGACCGCGGAAAACAAAATAAAAGCTACCTGGAATATAATTAATAAAGAAACAGGTAGAAATAAATCACAAAACACTGAATTTAATTTAAAAACCGAAAAGGGATATACTAGTTCAAATTCGTCACTTGCCCAGGAATTCGAAAGATTCTTTAAAAATATTCCTCTTAAAACTACGGAAACGTTAAAATCATCTCCAGCACTTTCTGTCGAACTTCTCAGGGGTAACGTCAAAGAATGTCCTTCTGACTTTAGCTTTCAATATACAACCCCCCAGGCAGTAATAAAGGCGTTCAATGAGATCAAAGTGAAGTCAACTGAAGATCTTTGGGGAATGTCTGTTCGAGTGTGCAGGTCGTTTATAGAGACAATTGCGCCGAACTTAACGTTCATTTTTAATAAAAGTGTAGATCAAGGGGTTTTCCCGGATTTAATGAAACATAGTAAAGTAGTTCCATTATTTAAATCAGGTGATAGTACAGAACCTAATAACTATAGGCCGGTCTCTATTTTGCCAGTGCTCAGTAAAGTGTTCGAAAGGTTGATGCTTACTCAAATGCTGCGTCACTTTAACACGAATTGTATTTTCCATGACCATCAATACGGGTTCACCAAAGGACGTTGCACTACGGACGCAGGAGTATCACTTATAAAACAAGTTTTCAACTCGTGGGAAAAAGCACAGGATGCCATCGGAATATTTTGTGACCTTTCAAAGGCATTCGACTGTGTTGAGCACGAGACGCTGTTACTGAAGCTAGAACACTACGGCATTCGGGGGGTATCCCTAGATTTATTGAAATCATACCTTCAAGAAAGAAAAATTAAAGTACAAGTCAACAAAGTTAACTCACTGGGTGCTAGCGTATCTATGGGCGTACCGCAGGGCTCAATATTAGGTCCTTTTCTATTTTTAGTTTATGTAAATGACCTGCCCCATATGTTCCAAAATGAACCGCATATGGTATTATTCGCTGATGACACTTCATTGATTTTTAAAATAAATAGACGAACAAACAAATATGACGAAGTTAATAATGCCTTAATGAAGGTTCAAAATTGGTTTACAATAAACAACTTATTACTAAATGATAAAAAGATTAAATGCATTAGATTTATTTTACCAAATGTTAAAAGTAACGTATGTGATGATATATTATTAAATGATCAGAAACTAGAATTTGTAAAAGAGACTACTTTCCTGGGAATCACTGTAGATGAGAAGTTGCAATGGGGGCCCCACATCAGGTCTCTAGCAGGACGATTGAGCTCTGCAGCTTATGCTGTCTGGAAGATCCGTCAGCTAACCGATGTAGGCACGGCAAGACTAGTGTACTTTAGCTACTTTCATAGCATCATGTCGTATGGAATTCTGTTGTGGGGACAGGCATCTGACGTTGAGTCTATCTTTATCTTGCAAAAGCGTGCCGTCAGAGCTATATATAACTTAGGTCGTCGCGAATCTCTCAGAGAAAAGTTTAAGGAGATCAACATTCTGACCGTACCGAGTCAATTTATTTATGAAAACATTATGTATGTTAGGAAAAACCTACACTTATTTGTAAAGGTATCTGACAAACATGATTATCATACTAGACATAGGAATAGATTGAGTCAGCCTTTGTTTAGATTGGCAAAAGTGCATAAGTCATTCCTGGGTTTCTGTGTTAAATGTTATAATAAAATCCCAGTTGAAATTCAAAATCTAAATGAAAGCAAATTCAAATTATGTGTAAAGAAACATTTATGTAAACTAGCATACTACAAAGTAAATGATTATATACAAGATAAAAATGCTTGGAGGCTAGCTGGTCCTACTCCACAGGATGTTTAGAGGAATTTTTGATTTTAATTATTAATTTGTACACTATGTTATAAATTGTTGATGATCTTCTAAGTTTTTGTAAATGTGAGTGCCCTGTAACCTATTATAATTAAGTAAGACTTGTAGAATATAGGTACTTGTGTCGGCTAGGAGCTGTCATGCTCACTCAGAGGTCTCATTGGCGGTGGCACGGGCACTTGATCGCCCAATTCCCTATAATATGGTTGAGTTGGGCGGTGCTGGTGTACGTGTCATGTTCGTGAACGGGCGCCGCCTATTGGGGACTGGTCAGCTCCAGGCTGTCTAATTATGTTGTCCTTGAGGTTCACTTCTTTTTCGTACTTTTTGCCTGAACATTAGTGTTACATTGTTCTCACATATCAGAACCGACTAAATGATGTAACAAAGAAATGTATTGTAAAACTGATTGAAAAAGAGTAACCATGGAGTTTCTTGCTCGTTCTTCTCCATAGGAATCTACACTTTGGAACGAGCAAATAGCTTCACTAGAGGACAGACGGACAGACTGACACGCTTAATTTTAAAGCTCTTGTTATATACTTTTTTTCCTTTTTTGCTTGCTTGACGTTCAAAAGTGCCTACTGTGATCTAATTGAAATAAATGATTTTTGACTTTTGACTTTTGGTATTTGGCTAATGTGACCAGAAAACATAATTATAAGCGCATATATTTGGTTTGTCAGCTATAGACAACCATGGCGTTCAAAGGGTTAAAAACACAGTTGTGCAAAATGAACCTACTGAATACTCAACTAACCCTTCATCCGCCACGGTGAAGCACTCAACTTGGTCAAAGTTTTGCTTGAATCAGTCTCTTGGTTCGTTTTGACGAATTAGCTTATAAAGTTTGGTCGTTATTTATAGATAATTTCATGCTGGCTCGCTGGTGACAAGTCATTTCCTTTGATGGGCACCACTAATTATAGGAAAACCAAGTCTACTTGGTTTCATGTCGTTGAAACATATCATAACATCATGCATTTAAATTAATTTTCGTCCTCAAAAGTAGTACGGTCCACTGACACCAAATTTCGGACAGATTTTGAACTGTAAAATTATTCGAATTATTTCTTTTTTAACTAAGTTTGCGATAGTCATATAGTTACTTACCACCAGAACAACTATATGTATATTATGCTACTTACAAGCTGTGTGTCATGGCACTCCTATTTGCATTCATGGTATAAAAAATACATTTGCTCATTTAGCAAAATTGTGCTTAAAATACACCGCAAAACCTTCACTAACCATCAATGTTAAATCCGTCAGTTGATTTGCCGTCCTAACCTACAAAAAATTAATAAGATAACATTTTTATCCATTAAAAAGTCTACATAATCACTCAAAAACTATTTCACAAAAACATAACTATGACGCAGAACTAAAATCGAAGCAGACTCAACGTTTTCTTCAATTTTAAAATAAAACTCAATCTATTTAGCCACTAAAACCACAATAGACTTTAAACCTCGGTGAGCGGTTTATATTGAATGTTTTCCAAAGGAAAACTCGAAAAAAAAGGAAAGTCTAGACTATTCCCTTTTTTCTGTTTTTCGCTCTGTTTCTATAGCGCTTTTCATCGAATCGACCGCGGTCCGTATGTACCTATTTGATTAAAACACAGTTAGAAGCGGACTTGTACGTGTAAAATAAAATACTGAAAAAAGTACCTATCTATGAATACATTTCTGGTAATTTTTTTTTATAAATATGCCTAATTTTTTTTTTATATTTGCGTCTGGCAAATTGTTACGTACGTATTTTATTTGTTTAATTTAGAAACGTAAATGTACAGAGACATAGTCACCGATTTCAATTAAAAAAAAGAAGTTTGCTGTGTTTGATGGCTAGGTAGGTGTTTAGTAGAATTAAAATTTTGTTGTAGGTAGGTATATATTTTTTGTATTAAAATTTATTTCTTTGCGACTATCGTCTCTTCTTTCTTAAGCATTTTTTTTATGTAATAATTCGGCAAACGAGCAGACGGATTACCTGATGGTAAGCAATCAGCGCCGCCCATGGACACTCGCAACGGAGGAGTTATGAGTGCGTTGCCGACCTTTTAGGGATTAGGGATTTGGAGATTTAGGGATTGGGGGAGGGGAAGGATTGGGCCTCCGGTAACCTCACTCACACGGCGAAACACAACGCTGTGGTTATTTCACGCCGGTTTTCTGTGAGGCCGTGGATCACTCCGGTCGAGCCAACCCATTCGTGCCGAAGCATGGCTCTCCCACACTTATTTATATTATTCTGCTTATTTGTTCATTTTGTTGTTTTTTCTTCCTCAAGCTTCAAATATAAACTTGAAAGTGGTGGAGAAATCGTTTTTGCTTGAGGCAAAAAACATATGTGTTAATTTATACCTAACTAGTATGAATCCAGAAAAAGTTATGTTACACCCGGTTTCTGAAAGACCGATCAATGTTAAAATCAATTTAATCTCTTGTCAAGTCATCTGATTGGTTGACTAAATTATCAACAACCAATCAGATGACTTGACAAGAGATTTAACAGCAGATTAGTTAATTTTAGCGTTCGCAACAAGCCTTTCAGAAACCGGGTGTTAGCGTATCAATCTGACATCTAGAACCTGTTATCTATCTATCTTGGTCTTCCTCTATCTCTCTCAATTTTTTAAACACTTAACCTGACGTCTCGCCATGAAACGAAGTAGTTTGGCGAATTTAGATGTAAGATAGCAACCCTTGTTGAAGCTATTAAAAATAACCATATTTAAAAAAAAACATTCCTGCCTTATCCTCCGCCCTAACAAGAACAACAATATCTATTACAACAATCCACTAGAACATTATCAAAAGATTGTATTCACAAAATAACTCAGAATCAACTGAAGCATAAATGTTTGCAAATGGTCCCTCGCTCCCATTCGCTGCTCACTATCCGAGTAAAGGGAATAAAAAGTCACTCTAAACTAATGTTCGAACATATTTTAGCCGCAATAAAGTTGTTCACTTAAACAGCAAATATTTCTTACTTCCTTCGGTTGAGTTTCGCGTGTTATTTTTTATATGGTAAGCACAAACACACTCATATGTTATGTAGATAGGTAACTACTTAACTTTTCAATCGTAGTAATTCGATACACAGTAGAAGAGCAATGGGTTCGCGTTTGGTTTTTTTTTGTCATAAAATGACCTTTCCGCTCAGGGTAAAAAAAAAGAAAAAACAAGCAAGCAAAAAAGGAAAAAAGTATATATGTGAGCTTTAAAATTAAGCGTGTCAGTCTGTCCGTCTGTCCTCTAGTGAAGCTATTTGCTCGTCCCAAAGTGTAGATTCCTATGGAGAAGAACGAGCAAGAAACTCCATGGTTAGGTACTCTTTTTCAATCAGTTTTACAATACATACCTTTTTACATCATTTAGTCGGTTCTGATATGTGAGAACAATGTAACACTAATGTTTAGGCAAAAAGTACGAAAAGGAAGTGAACCTCAAGGACAACATATTTAGACAGCCTGGAGATGACCAGTCCCAATAGGCGGCGCCCGTTCACGAACATGACACGTACACCAGCACCGCCCAACTCAACCATATTATAGGGAATTGGGCGATCCAGTGCCCGTGCCACCGCCAATGAGACCTCTGAGTGAGCAAAGTAAGGCGAAAGAGTGTCAGACTCTTACTGACCTATCTCTCCCCCCCCCCCCCCCCCCGGAATTACGGTTGTAAGCGCAATAATGCACCGCGGCCTCGGCCTGAAGCAGGAGAAGGAACGGGGTAGTTTTAAGTCATTCAGAGTCTGACACTTTCTCTCTTACGGCACCGCCCGCTTCCCCACTCAAAAAATAATACTTAGTAAAAATACGTGTTTGTTGAACGAATGCGTATACAGGCAGCTTTCACCTTCTTTATAGCTACATCACGACTCGTATATCAATAATGAAGAAATTTAGAAGAAGAATTTTGTATCCAACAGGCAACAAACTTCCGTTGTGTAAATGGACTTTATTCATTGTTAACCAATTAAGAACATCATATTTTTTCTGTCACTGTTATCCGCGTACCGTAATCAGAGTACAAAGAGAGGAAGTAGGTTATCACACGTCACAGACCTTGTACCTACCCAGACAATACAAGTAAAAAATACAACTTCCTGACCCTTGCCAATTTATAGGCACTGAATTAAAATTTTGCTAAAAATTACAACCCTAAGACAGTAGGCAATTATATCGCGAATTGGGCCGGAGATAACGTACAGCCCTTCTCTTTATACTATGCCCTAATCTTGGCTATCAAAAGAGATCAAATCGCACCTACTACTTTACCCACCCTACTTGTACACTTTTAATTTCTTCCTTGGTAGGTAGGTAAAAAAATTAAATTAAGAGCAATACAAAATTTTAGGAATGTAGGAGACTTGTCTAAATTTCGTTAGATTAGAATTGTGACGCCGCTAAGAGTCACATCAAACATTTTGTGATCAATAATTATTTTTAGATTAGCAATTTCTTTTCTGGGCCAATAAATAATTACAAATCAGGGATCCTTTTCCTGTTCATAACCCTAAACGCGCCATCTATTGATTTTGATTCGAACTACGTAGTATGCGCTGGTAGGTACCTCAAAACAGCAACTGTGTCCCGCGTTGGGCGCCAATATTCTAATATTCCCTTTCTCCTTTTTTTAAAGCGTTGCCCTACACTAGATTTTTCTCCTGTCTCATGGATGCTGTTACAAACATACAATTTCACATACACACGACACCCAGACCAGGAACAACAATTTGTGGATCACACAATGAATTGTCAGGGTCAGGTCAGGGTAACGGCGGGACACGGGGTGCTAAGAATCCCCGGAGGTGGAGAAAAGGCTACCACCCCCGACGACGACTGGCCCTGGTAACACACAATGTTCGCACTTTGAGGACAGACGAGAAGATTATTGAGCTGGAAGAGGCATTGGGTAGGTTGCACTGGAGTATTGTGGGGTTGTCAGAAGTCCGACGAGAGGGCGAGGACACGATAACCCTAAGATCCGGCAACCTATTCTACTACCGGGAGGGCGAACAACTGTCCCAAGGTGGTGTCGGGTTCCTCGTCCACAGGTCCCTCGTGAACAGCATTCTTACCATCGAAAGTGTGTCGAGCAGGGTGGCGTACCTGATACTCAGGGTATCCAATAGATACTCGTTGAAGGTTATCCAGGTTTATGCACCGACCTCGACACACCCAGACGAGGAAGTAGAGGTTATGTATGAGGACATAAGTAGGGCCATACATACTAATAAAACCTACTTCAATGTCGTTATGGGGGACTTCAACGCGAAACTGGGAACTCGAGGCGATAACGAGCTGAGAGTGGGGCAATTCGGGTATGGGCAACGGAACCACAGGGGACAGAGACTGGCTGAGTTCCTGGAGAAGGAGGACCTCTTTGCGATGAACTCCTTTTTCCAGAAGCCGTCTCACAGGAAATGGACCTGGATGAGCCCGGACGGTTCCACAAAAAATGAGATCGACTTCATCATGACAACAAAGCGACAGATGTTCAATGATGTCTCTGTGATCCATAAAGTAAAAACCGGCAGCGATCACCGACTGGTCAGAGGCACATTGAATATCAATATAAAGCTGGAAAGATCACGTCTGATGAAGTCTACGCTCCGACCTTCAAATGCACATATCGGTTGTCCCGAGAGCTTTCAGATCGAGCTATCGAATCGTTTTGAGTCCCTGGAGAATTGCGAGTCAGTGGACGAGATTAGCAACAGGTTTGTAGAAACTGTCCATGCGGTCGGGTCGAAGTTTTTTAGACCCCGCCGAAAAGACAGACCGCAGAAGCTTACCGATCGCACCCTCAAACTCATGGCAGAACGACGTGCTATGGTACTCCAGACCTCTGCCGATGCTAAAGCACATCGGCAGCTCAATAGACAAATATGGAAGTCCATGCGACACGATATCCGCAACTTTAACGCCAATAGGGTTAAAGAAGCGATAGAGCGGAACCAAGGCTCCAAAGTGTTCGCTAGGGACATGTCTATTGGGCAAACACAGCTGACGAAGCTGAAGGCGGAGGATGGCAGTGTGGCGTCGACAAAGGCCGAAGTTTTGGGTGAGATCGAGAGGTTTTATGGACAGCTATACACATCGGTCACTAGACCTGTTAGCTCAGTCGCCGATCCAAGAGCTAAACTCACCCGACACTATACCGAGGATATCCCGGACATCAGCCTATACGAGATTAGGATGGCCCTCAAGCAGCTCAAGAACAACAAGGCGCCGGGCGAGGACGGAATCACATCAGAGCTTCTGAAAGCGGGCGGAACGCCGGTACTGAGAGTCCTTCAGAAGCTCTTCAACTCCGTCATATTCGAAGGAGCAACGCCGGCGGCATGGAGCAGAAGTGTGGTGGTACTATTCTTCAAGAAGGGAGATAACACTCTACTGAAAAATTATAGACCCATCTCACTTCTGAGCCATGTCTACAAGTTATTCTCGAGGGTCATCACAAATCGTCTCACACGTAGGTTCGATGACTTCCAGCCTCCCGAACAAGCCGGTTTCCGGAAAGGCTATAGTACCATAGACCACATCCATACGCTGCGGCAAGTTATACAGAAGACCGAGGAGTATAACTTGCCTCTATGCTTGGCGTTTGTGGACTATGAGAAGGCTTTTGATTCGATCGAGACTTGGGCTGTGTTAAGATCTCTCCAGCGGTGCCATATTGACTTTCGGTACATCGAGGTTTTGAAGTGCTTATACACAAACGCCACTATGTCGGTCCAAGTACAAAACCAGAGCACTAAGAATATTCCTCTGCAGCGAGGTGTAAGGCAAGGAGACGTCATATCTCCGAAACTGTTTACCGCTGCATTGGAAGACGCTTTCAAGCTCTTGGAATGGAAAGGATCTGGCATCAACATCAACGGCGAGTACATCACTCACCTCCGGTTTGCCGACGACATTGTAGTCATGGCAGAATCGCTGGAGGATCTGAGCACAATGCTCGATGACCTCTGTAGAGTTTCTCAACAGGTAGGGCTCCGAATGAACATGGACAAGACGAAAGTCATGGCAAACGCCCATGTAACGCCCTATCCGATATCAGTTGGGAGTTCTAACCTCGAAATTGTTGACGAATATGTATACCTGGGACAAGTGATCCAGCTAGGTAGGTCCAATTTCGAGAAGGAGGTCAATCGTCGAATCCAACTTGGATGGGCAGCGTTCGGGAAACTACGCAACATCTTCTCGTCCAACTTACCTCAGTGCCTTAAGACGAAAGTCTATAATCAATGTGTGTTACCAGCGATGACCTATGGAACTGAAACGTGGTCTCTTACTGTGGGCCTTATAAAGAAGCTCAAGGTCGCTCAGCGCGCTATGGAGAGGGCTATGCTCGGAGTTTCTTTGCGAGACCGTATAAAAAACGAGGATGTCCGCAAACGAACAAAGGTTTCCGACATAGCCCAGCGGATTAGTAAGTTGAAGTGGCAATGGGCAGGGCACATAGCGCGTAGAACCGACGGCCGCTGGGGCAGAAAGGTTCTCGAGTGGAGGCCACGTACCGGCAAGCGCAGCGTGGGACGTCCACCCGCAAGGTGGACAGACGACCTGATTAAGGTCGCAGGAAGCCGCTGGATGCAGGTCGCTTCCAACCGGCCTATCTGGAAGTCAATGGGGGAGGCCTATGTTCAGCAGTGGACGTCCTGTGGCTGATATGATGATATGATGATGACAATGAATTGTTCCGTGCGAGAATCGAACCCGCGACACGTTGCACGGCAGCCAGTTGCCCAGCCACCAACCGTGCAGAATATTAATTTAGTGGTGCAACAATTTTAAATCACATAAGGACGTACGAAATATGTTTAAAATCTTACACCTATTCTGTGGGTAACTATTCCGTTTCCATTGTCTACCAGTAAGAATTCCATTGCATTTCTTTCTAACACATAGGTATATTCATTAAATTTTTACTTTAACTAACTAGAAAATCTATTATGAAAAATATTATCAGATTGACTGCTAGCCACGGTATAATCTCGCTTTCAAAATAAGAAGTAAAAAGCTGTGAAGAAAACTTATTTTCTAAGTTTCCTTGATTTTATTTCTTTGCCAGATACAAGACAGCCATGTCCAACAGTGAAACAATGAATTTATTTTTGCAAATAGGCCATAAAACGGAACTTTTACACGTCAATTTATATGTGAAAAACTAGGTGAAGCAACGCATTCGTAACTCCGGTGTTGCGTGTGTCCATGGGCGGCGCCGATTGCTTACCATTAGGTAATCCGCCAGCTCGTTTGCCGACCTATTTCATTAAAAAAAAACACTCCTTCACTTTCGGCTTTTTCGTGGTTGCATCCACAGGTTGTATCAACTAGATCTTTACTTACAAGTTACAGCAATTTTGGGAGGGTATGGCGGATGCATCCCATGAATCATGAATTGGTCGGCTCGACCGGAGTGATACCACGCATCACAGAATACCGGCGTGAAATAAGCGAACCAAAGCGCTGTTTCCGCGTGTGAGTGAGCCTCCCCCTGCCCCCATCACTTCTAAACCCTTATCCACAAAAAGCTGACAATGCACTCGGAAATCCTTTGGTGTTGCAAGTGTCCATGAGCGGCCGATTGCTTACCATCAGGTCAATTGCCCCTTTACCGACCGTAAAAAAATGTTATACTCCTGCTCGAAATAAAACAGTGATACTTTTTCTTTTTTTTTTTTATTAAAACACAGACATTCGAAATATATGCTCTATTGTCACACATCACATGTCCTACCACATCTATACACAAATATAATAATTTCTTTACATTAAAATCTCCACAATACTTTAATAACAATAGGTACATTTCATTTCCTATCAATAAAACGAGTTCATAAAATATCTTTAAATGCATATACATATATAAAAATTAAAACTAACACCTTTTTATAACATTCGTAAGATAAACAAATATACACGCTGTTCATAGTTTCAATTACGTAACTGTTCGGGCGACCTCGAAAGGAATCGGGGCGACCTCGAAAGGAATCGGGCCGACCCAAAAAAGAAATTAGAGCTAAAAACACGAATAGAATATATTGTAGTGGTTATTTTAATATTAGTTTGATTCGAATGTTTAAAATCCTTACCCTGCTTCAAAAATAAAATTGAATAAAAATGCACCAATTAATCTTAGCTGATAGCTGAGAACCTATTTGGTGCGTGCAATGAGATTGTCTTTTAGAATTTATTTATTTACGTTACTTTTCCTAATGTTCATTTATTTCAATTTATATGCAATGGCACTCATGATTAACGTTAGAACAAGGTTGAAAATATATCGAACGTGATCGCCTAAAAACTTTAAAACAAAAAAAAGAACGCAATAAAAGTTTAAAAAATAATAAATTATCAACGATAATTTTATTATTATTATCAGTCACCGAATCATAAGAACAGAGATATATAACTTAACCTGTTTTCTTGATAAATTGACGAGTATTTTATAAATAAAAAACAGTAGAAACTACATAACATTGAAAAACAAGTTTAAAGTTGAAGACAATTGAGATTATTTTAGCTTGCACTGTTAATTTGCCTGGTCAATGTGTTACACAGATAAAAAATAAACTGAAAAGAACAGAAAACATATTTAAATCATTTATTTAAAAACAACTACTGGATTAAACAGGAAATTTAAAATATACTTAGTAGACACAACACAGTCATTTGCTATAGTTTTAAACAATTCGGAGAATTTCGATGCCGACGGTGCCTTGGCGCGGACTGTACCTTGAGCTTCTTTACATTCTAGACAATTTATCTCATATCCTTTTATATTTATGTCCTTAGTGCCAATGTTATAAGGTGCATTTTCGTTTGAGAGCACGCCTTTGAATCGGATCTTGTCGTAAGTGCGTAACATTCTTGTGAAGTTGCTAAAGCCGTGATCGAAGACTATGGATATTTCTGTATGATGTTTTAGTATACCACCGCTAGCCTCCATCACTAGTCTTATTTCATATGTGTATCTGTGGAAAAACGAACCTTATTATAAAGGTGTTATTTTTGTTTGGAAATTAATTTGGAATGACACCGTACTTTAAACGCGTTCGAAAAGTCCTATAGGATTTTTCTTTTTAATTTTAGCATATAAACAGGGACATTTCAAGGACCCGATTCTGGTTCTCAAATAAAATAACTTTTTCCATAAGACAATTACTTATGGAAATTCCAAAAACAAATTAACTTCTCCGTGCAAAATGATCAATCAGCTATTGCGATTTGTATGGGGAAATCAATTTATTTTTGAGTTTTCGATATTGGTCCCATGAAAAAACATGTTATACTTGAGCACCAGAATCGGATCCTGGATGTCCTTTGTTCAAAGTAACACCCGGTACATATGCTAAAATTAAAAAGAAACATCCCTATAGAAGTTTTCAAATGGATCTAACCTACGGTGTTATTCCTAATTATTTTAAAAAACAGAAGAAAATATATGGATGTCTCTAGTTGCAACTATACATTTTCTTCTGTTTTTCGAAGTCACGTGGACTTCCACGTGACTTCTTGACATACAAAAAGAAGACTTCACAAAAAAAATAGAATCCTACATTGGATATCAGTAATTGGGTAGTTTCCTAAGTCAAAAATAAATAAATTTGACGTTTAAATACAATAAAATATTGAAACATAACTATACTTTTATTCATCGATCGATTGATACACTAAATTTTAGATATTTTTTAGCAAATTTTTAAGAAATAAGTAAGCCATTTGAAGCAAAAGTTCCATGACGTCATCACTAAGTTTTTCTATAGAAATTTCATAGAAAAATATCGTTTTTGACATTTGAATAAAAGTATTGAATTTGACTAGTTGGAAACTACCAAATCTATTAGATTAAAAGTAATTAAGTGAAAAAAGTAACTCACTCGTTCAAATTATTTAAATGGCAGCTCTTCCCACTTTGGCTCGCAACGCTTCTAACAAACTCGCATTCTTTAGCCGATTGCAAACCCTCCTCCTCTTGGCATAAAGTCGAATATTCTTCACCGTAGTAGCACCTAAAGTATTCTTGAAGGAAGCCAGGCAACCATGATGCGAAGTCACGCCATCGGTTCTTGACACTTTTGAGTTGAACATCTTTGACATAACCCTCCCAATTTACGTTGGCACCGTCTAGTATGGAACACTTGATTTGTGTGGCAGCCGTATTATAATCCGTCCAAGATGGGATGTTACATTGGTTATAGTAGTCGTCCCAATTGATATGATAAGTATTATCTTCATAGTCAGTGATAAATTCATTTTTAAGTAAGTTCTTGATACTTGTTTTCTCTTCGCTTATTAATTCGATGAGGCTGGATGGTAGGCCGTCGTCTTGTAGGTTCATTACGAATTGGTTGCCTAAGTAGAGTAGGGTTATAAGGCCGATAATAAGCTGTGGATAAAAATATGAAAATGAATAAGTACATAGTTAGGAGAACAACTAAGTGTAGGAGAGCCATGCTTCGGCACGAATGGGTCGGTTCAACCGGAGTTATAACACGGCCTCACAGAAAACCTTCGTGAAACAACCACAGCGTCGTGTTTCGCCGTGTGAGTGAGATTAACAGAAGCTCAATCCTTCCCGTCCCCTAATCCCTAAATTTCCAAAACCCTAATCCCCAAAAGGTCGGCAACGCACTCGTAACTCCTCCATTGTTGCTGATGTCCATGGGTGGTGCAGATAGCTTACCAGGCAATCCGTCTGCTCGTATCATATAAAAAAAACTAAAAATATTTTTTAATAATCACAGAGAACCGATTTATTACCATCGCCAACAATTTTTTAGCCTCTAGACAGATTTATTCAACCGAAATCACTTTCTTACAAATCTATGACATGTTTACACTGAACCTGACTTCGGTATGATTGTGTCGAATGACGTCGGTCAATGAGCTATTGTCAATCTCGTATTTATAGTGAAACGGAGAAGTTGAATACAAAATAATAGTATAATAAATATTAGTATACAATAATAATAATTACAAAGAATATAGTGTCAGCACGCATTCTGTTTCAATCTGAATAAATTTTCCAGTCGACGTTTTTATGTAATAGGATGGCAAACGAGCTTACGGAGATTAGCTGACGGTAAGCAATTAGCGCCATCCATGGACACCCGCATCAACGGAAGAGTTACGTTAGAGTGCGTTGCCGACCTTTTGGGGATTGTGGTTTTTGAGACTTGGGACCTTGAGGGGTGGGGAGAAGAGGACAGATTGGGCCTTTGGTAACCTCATTTTGGTGTTGCGGATGTACATGGGCGGTGCCGATTGCTTACCATCAGGTAATACGTCAGATCGTTTGCAGATCTATCACATAAAACGGGTATGAATTTAAGTTTAAAATTTTAATCATAGTTTATTGTTTCTGCTTTTTTTTGCACCTACTAACACCTTTCAACGCCCAAAGATTAATGAGTTGAGAATTAAGAAGAATTAAGTGAGAATGCTTATGGTATTAAGTCCGCTTACGTAATATTTCGTAGCAAAAAAATCAAAACAAAAGAAAAATGCTGCGTATATTTAAAAAATAAATTAACCCACCTGGAAAGGGGTAACAAACTTCTTAGTAGTTTCAGACTTGGCCAGAAGACAGGTCACCCCTAGACTTAACGCGAAACCGACCACAACAGACACCGTGTATAGTACTCGAGACATCGTTATATATTGAAGGAACGCGAATATAGGCAACGTCACCGTCACTACACCAATCAGAGGCAAGAACAAGAACGAACAGACCAATGCCAGCGTGCCACGTATCAACCCATACGTAGTACAACCGTGAGAACATGTTATAAACATCTGCAACCAACTCAAAGTGACGCAATGAGGCAACGCGTACTTAAAGAAACCCTGCCAACCACTCCTCCTAGCCATACCTAACAAAATAACAGGAATCAACAAAGAAAAAAACACCCGAGCGTTCAAACAAAACTCGATGCTATTCCCCAGTATGTAAGACGGATAATTCGATACCTGCAAGTCGAGAAACCTCCAACCTTGATGAACTACAGTGTCTTTTTCGTACGGGTACTTTGCTAACACATTGATACCGAATGATAGGAAGGCTAGGAGATCTGGATACGGACTGCCGCCTTGAATCGAAGTTCCAAACGAAATCAACGTAAGGAACATTAGAAAGAAGGACAACACACAGAATTCGGAAAAGGGTACCCATTGGGTCGCTATAAAGGGATACAGAAATAGGTTAATGAAAAGTGCAGAAAAGAATTGAATAAAAGGACCGAGATTGTTCCGAACAAACAGATTTTCCGACTCGTCCGGTTGCAAATTGCCATCGCTGTACCTAAGAAACAGTCCTGACCATTTTCTGAAGTCTATAAATTGTCTTTTAGCGTGTAACATTTTGAATGTACAGATGACCATAGCGACGAAACTGGCGTAGTACATAGCTAGGGGAACTAAGTGATAGAGGCTATCCGTACTGACGGATAAGTACGCTATGAGTAACAAGGATAGTTCAACATTTGACAGTCTAAAATTAAAACTTCCGAAATAATATAGCAACTTGAGATATAAGACTTGTAAAAAGACGATGGGGTGTAAGAATGCTTGGTGTAGTAACGGTATGTGGTCTAAGGCTTTAAGACTAGGGTCTGTTAGGGTCAGTTCATAGCTGACTAATGGGAGTTCCCCCTGGCAGTAGTCGACGGCAGCCGATACCAAGTTATCGACTGTTAGGTTACGTATTTCTTCATTGGGCACGCATCTTTCAGGGCATTCTGAAATGAGAAATAGAAAAATATTACACTTCCATTATAAAGTCAAATAAATTATTTTAACACATCTAATGAAAGAGACGTTCATGGTGGAACGGTGATCAAGGGACCAAGGCTTCTCATGCATAAGGGTGTTGTAAGTTGGAAACCTGGCAAGTATTTAAACACCACTGATATACGATGAAGAAAAACATCGTAAGGAAACTTCGACTAAGAAAGTTTAAATTCGTCAATTCACCTTGAGCTGTTCACCAATGCTCAAACCTTCTCCATGTGAGAAGATGCCTTTACTCAGACATCCACTAGGCTAATAATGATGATGATGAATGAAAAAGAAATATTTTAAAACTAGTAAGTAACAGTAAAAATGTAATGATTATGTTTTCTACATTTAATTTTGGACTTAGGAAACTACTGTATTAAGTACAAAAATGGTGTTTTACCTTGTTCAGGTAGGTCGGCGGTTCGCATAGTGCCATTGCTATGTATCTGGTCGCCTGCCTGCAAGTTGGACGGCTGCAAGGCCTGCCCGCCGTCCAGAGCTCGCGCTTCTTCTGAAAAAATAACAAGCGATGGAATACTTACGCACTGTCTACGCTACACTGTCTTTCGTCCCATGCAAGACAGGAGAATAGGTTAAATAATGACCTCTTTTCAAAAAATTAATTTATGTATTTTTTTTGTGTAGGGAAAATCGTCAAATGACCTTTCCCGCCCAGGGTAGGGCGGGAGAGAGTGTCAGACTCTTACTGACTAAACCCCTGCCCCCGTTTCTTCTGCTGCTCTGGGCAGAGGTCGCGGTGACTCATTGCACCTATCCCGCAACCAACCAGCTTCCCAGTTCCTTTCGGTCCGCACCATTGCCTCGACTAAGTACGGGCGCGAGTTGTTGACGCCGCCGATCACTTCCCTAAGGGCACGGCGGTGCTCAGCCCAACAGCCCAAGCAGGGCACACTGCCACCGTATGCTCCACCGTGTCCTCTAGGTGGCCTTTACAATGACGACACTCGGGCGTTGCCTCCCGCCGGATCGGAAACAGGAACCTACCAAAGCTGCCGTGCCCAGTAAGCGCCTGCGTCAGGCGGAAGGTGAGGACGCCGTGGCATCTCTCAAGCAACTCCTCAAAGAGGGGTTTTACAACTAACAGCCTGCCCGAAGAAAAAATGGGGGTTCCATACCTGGTGAATCATCATCGGGTGTGTCACTGTCTTCTGTTTCTTTTCGAAGCGTGGTATTACATATCTCGCGGATACGGCGTTCCAACTGTGCCGTAGTTATGTACTGCTCGCCGTTGGATAGGCTGTTAAATAAAAATAGCATTTTTATATTATATTTTGATTTAGATAAGGCATTAAATTTAAATAATATTTACATCTAACTTACGTTTCGAGGATGACCGATAAGTTTCAAACTAGAACAGGGATCAATAGAAAGCATAGTCAAGCAGTCAACTTCCCGAAACAAATGCATTTGTGGAAAAAATACGGCAGCGCTCGATTTTTGTTTATCGGACAAAAGGGACTCAACGGTACCTAAATTATCATTATTTGAACACCTAACAATTTTAGCCCTAGTAAAGTAGCTACTAAAAAGTTTAAATGAGAATGTGTACGCAAAAAATATATAATTATGTACAAGCGGTCGCCCGCAACTCCGCCCGCGTGGATGTATATTTTCCACTTTCTTGTTTTTTTTTCTCTACGTACAAACCTTCTCTGGACTTAGACGAACAATTCAAGACCAAAACTAGGTAGTAGATAATCGGTAAAGGCATTCTTGAGTTATAACATTACAACGAAAAGTGGCATTAAATTTTATATATATACATTACCTAGCGAAGAGGTCTCTGGCAGCTTTCCTCGCGACCGTCTCCTGACGACTGGCTGCCAGGCAAGACTTCGCACGAATTATAGCCGCGCTGTCCTCGTCTATCACACCGCTCCGAATACACCTAACAAGGACAAACATAGTTCTGTTAGTTATAACGAAAATGCGTTGGGTATTGTAAGAATCCATAATGGGACTACATATTATACGTTATTCTATTTCGACATGTTCTTTTCTAAAATTTTACAGAATTTGGCAACAGCATTCTGTTTTAAACCTGACGCTTTATACCTTTCCTCCACTTTTCTTACTTCAGTTACGCCGTGCGTAGAAAACAAAAAATACATCCTCGGCCCTTAAAATTCGCATACAAAGCCGTAAATAGAAAAACACTGAACTAAGAACTTTAAATGATTCGTCTTACAGAAAACAAAACGTTGTTCAACTCTAAGACAAACAGATATATTGAAGTCTCCAATTGTCTAAAGGAGGAAAAAGGTCATTTTTTTACACCGTAGAGCAAAAGAAATCCAATTTTTAACAGAAGAAAGTCCAATTTTAGAAGTATAAAACATTACCACAAGGATTCATTAACTCTCACTTCCAACAAGCTATAAAATAGAAGTTTTTAAAGAAGAAACGTTTACTAGCAACAGAAGAACATTTTTCTTACAGTTCACCAACACACCTAGTAATTTAATAAGAATCACGGTACCAAGTTAGTACCTATCTGCGAATATTTTAGAACAAAAATCTTACATAGACCGTCGCAATTCATCGCGAACTCTATCCCATTTGACCTTCCAAACCGCGAAATCGTTCAGCTCTCCATGCATTGATATACGTTTACATAAAATATAATTATTTAACAAGAAAATCGGTAGCTGTAAAAAGCTGTCGCCAGTCGCGTCTTCGGACATAATGCAGTTACGATTTATAAATGTTTATTGTTTACATTTCTCCGGTATGTGATTGTTCGCGACGATTGCGTCAATAATCTATTGCATCATTACCTCATATCATTAGCGGGAATCTGATTGTTGGAGTTTCTCTTATTGGTATAATGGAACAATAGTTCAGATGCCGAGACAATTCACAAGTTTTTTTTTATAATTGTCAACGTGACGTGTCATTTTTGTGACATTAAGAAGGTTCTATTTTTCAATCGAAAAAGAGGTTTAGTTTCTACGGCATAGAAGTTCGCTACGTTTGCTACGGTTCGCACGTGGTGGCGATGCGTTCATGCTTAGCTGGTCAGAAAGACGAAATTTAATCTGCCTATAATTTTTCTTTCTAGAGGGGCGGTTGAGCCCTGGTTGGAGCGAGAGAAAAGGTTCAGATTCTTACGGACTAAAAAACCACCCCTTTCCTTTTCCCGAGGCCGCGGTACTTTATTGCGTTTGGCCTGCAAGTTGCAGGCTGCAACCCCAACTGATCTGTCTGGAGCTGACGATTTGGGGGATGAGGGAGCAATCTCCCTACCGGCCACTGGCAATCACACGGCAAAACACAGCGAAGATTTGGGGTTGAGGGAGATAGGGCTACCGGCAACCTCACGCGGCAAAAACCTTACCGGTTTTCTGTCGAGCCGGTACAGATGTACCGAAGCAAAAAATACTTTGGTAAACCAAAAGGCTGATGTTATGTTGTATAATAGACACACATATTATAATACATACCGCCTTAGCATTCTCCTTGCTTCAGGGTGCGCTTGTTCAGTGGCACAGATCAGCCATTCGAGAGCTTGTTTGAAGTTAGATATTTTGTCTGCTTCTAACTCTGAAACAATTAATTCATATTTTCTTTAATTTTAATAACTAAATATAAGAATAGGGTCCTGAAGATTAAGCATCAAGCCCAAAGATGTGGTTCAAAATGTGCCTTTTGGCAATGTGACATTTTAATTGTGGCTCTTTGTGGCCGAAATGATCAAGGCATTCCTTTTGTATAAGAAAGAAATAACGATTTTTTTAAATAATCTTTCCTCCGGTACCTTCATTTGTCGTGAAAAAACGACCACCAAAACAAGAGCGGTTTTCTAAAATATGGACTCAAACTCCCTTTCAAGCAGCTGATCGTACTAAACTTTTTTTATAGAATGGGATGCAAACGAGCAGAAGTATCACCTGATGGTAAGCGATCAGCGCCTCCTATGGACATATGCAACAAAGGACTAACTGGCGCGTTGCCGTCCTTTTAAGGAGTACGATCGTTTCTTGTAGGTTCCGCACCTATTGTTTATCTATTATGTCTCCAATTACCACCTTTGAAAGGTTAAGATCAGCTGCCTTTGTTCAGCAGTAGATGTAACTCATGATAATGGTGATTGCTGATTTTATTGGTTTGGTTACCAATTCATATAGATTTGTACAGATTAGGAATTCGAGGATTGGAAGATTTGAAGATTAGAAATGGGCGGAAGGATTGGCTTTTCGAGTAACCTCACTCACATGACGAAATACAACGCAATGACTTTTATCGGAGCCCGAAACACCAATCTGGTCGAGCTGGCCAGCTCGCTAAAAGCAAGACTCTCGGCATACATTCACTTAGAATCATGAAATTAATTTTGTTTATTTATTTATTTATTACACTTACACTTCGTTTTATCACTCAGCATATGCATGGGCATAATACCTTTGACCTTCTCTAAGTGAGATCTGACCATTTATCAAATACATACAGTAAAAAAACATCAGAAAAGAAATGGTTTTCGAAAAAATACCTAATATTTTTTTTACAATTGCAACAAAAGTGGCAGGTTTTTTGTAGAACAATATAATTTGTATGTTAACTCAAATATAATAATATGCAACACAGGTGTTAGCAAATTGTTGATTACCTACTTAATACAAAACTAACCTCATTTCATGGTTATTTTATTTAAAAAATATGTGCAAATTAATGCCCCAGTTCCTCAATTTTAGTAAACCTAGTAAATAATTTTTTATTTTCCAATGTTGTGATAAAAGTAGGTAATATATGATTTTTCTATAGTTCTTCGTCATCATCATCAGCCTATAAGTGCCCACAGCTGAGCAAAGGCCTCTTCTCATACAGAGAAGGTTTGAGCATTAATTACCTTGTTGCTCAAGGCAGACTGGCAATTTCAAACTTATAATTAGAAATAATAAATCCAGATTTCCTCACGATAGTTCCCTTCGCCATATCTATGGTGTCTTAGAAGGTAAATAAATATGACTTGGAAAATGTCACATTGGTACTTGCCAGGTTTCGAATCCACCTCATGCATGAGAAGCAAGTGCCTAAATCTTCAGGCCACTATGACGTGATATACACTGCTAAGTTTTGATCATTTTAAAGCCTTGGAGGGATGATCCAGAACATGCAACACTATCAATTTGTCAAGCTAAACATAAAAGACTTTTTTCCAAAACTGTATCTTGAAACAGGTTAATCACATTAATTCAGGTTTTATCTCATAGAAATAGTAGGCTGGCTTCCTAGTAAATTTTTCATAATTTAGCCAAAATCCCCTCATATCTGATTTAAGAGAGGAATAAATTGTATCAATGCCCCTTTTTCTGTGACTTCAGATACCTTGAAAAGGATTACCTTCTAAAAATGTACCTTTAGGGGGAAATTTTAATCGTTAGTATCCATATAAGTTGTGACTTACCACATTTTTCTTCCAAAAGTTGTTTAGCAAGGACAACTTGTGACTCAGCGCAGCCATCTTCAGCGAGTTGGTTCCTCAGTCTTCTCAGAGATCCTTGTGGTCCATCTGAAGCAAGGAAACCCTCAGAAAGTATAACTACTAAAGCAACTACAAGCAACATAAGATATTTAAGACTTGAAAAATGGGGATACAGAAAATTAATAGTTGTATCCAACTGATATGAGCTATTTAAATCAATAGTACATTATTAGATGAATAATTTAATTATGTTTGGCCTTATGATAGTATCAAATAAAATAATTTATAATATTGACTCCGATCTATACAGAGAACCTAGAAACACCTATCTAAAAGAAATTATTTTTCATTACAAAATAACACAATTAAATAAAAAAAATTGATCATTCTTATTTACAGCTGACCTTTACCATACAGGTTATATAGTGGCAAAGGAACTAAGTAATTAGGTGGCTGCCAATTAGGTGATTAGAACTTAATCGATTTTATTGAACAATTTCCAGGCCTACATACAATGTCACTCCTTCACATTTCCATTAAATTACCAACTAAAACTACGTAAAATTATCTAACTCATACTATAAACGCTAAGGTTTCTATTATGGATTTCTTTCACGTAAAACTACTAGATGGATTTTAATGCAAAGTGACACAGAGATTAAATTCAATATAGGTAGTTTGGAATAACGAACAGGCCAATTTTCATCTTTTCACCGGCGAAGCCACTGGCAGAAACTAGTACAGAAAAATAAGGACTAAAATTGTAAAACCTTCCGACTTACCATGTAGGTTCCAACGTTTCCGACCGACTGGCATTACTTAATGAATTCACGAATAATATCCACACATAAATTATATTCAAATGCGGTAAACTGTTTAAAAAATAAAAATAATATTTTAGACACCAACACTTCTCTGTAGTTTTTGTTTTGATTATTTACAATACAACTTTACATTGGTTCGCCAATTTTTTTCATTTGATTTTGTCAATATGTCAATGTCATTTGCTACTGAATGACAACAAATCGCATTATTGCAATATACAAACACAATACTAATAAAATATACAAAATTAAATATAGCACACAATTACGGAAAAAAGTATTTATTGTAATAACTACATGTGATTACGACATTAAAATTCATCTAATTTAACTAGCAGGTCATTCCAATATCTTTAATGAATGGAAAGTAAATTGACACGAAATCTGCCCACGCCACTAACCCACGTATTCTACCCACGCAGAGGTACAGGATTTCTTTTCCCTAAATTAGAACTGTTTTAAACAAGGATGTCCTGTGAAAATTAAAATAGCAGCGGACTGAAAATAAACATCAATTTATTTTTGAACTTCCTCCCCTCTACATCTAAAACCATGCTCAAGCCTAGCATTCGTGTCAATTATACAAATTGTTTTGTTTTCAATTAATAATCAATTATATTGACACTAATCACTAAACTCTACATTAAATGTTTTACCAGGAAAATACTGTATAGCTTTGTAATGAGGTTCTTATTTTTTAATAGACGTATTATTATTTTTTTACGTAAAACGAAATGCATGATAAAAATATACTATTATAGCATGTAGTGTTGTATATCGAACTGTAATTTTTCGAACTACTAGCAGTAGATTTTATGGGGGATTCCAATAAATATGATACAATCATTTAAAAATATCTTATAATATACAAAATATCATTTACTTTGACAAAACTTAGGTATCTTCTATACTAATATTATAAAGATATAAAATTTGTAAGTTTGTATGTAGGGGTAATCTTTGTAACCGCTGGCCGAATTGCCAAAATTCTTTCATTGTTATATAGCTACAATGTTCCTTAGTGCCATAGGCTATAAAACATCACGCTACGATCAAATGGAGCCGAGCAGCGGGTGAAACCGCGCGAGAATAGCTAGACTGTCATAATTATGAGTAGCAGGGGACTCTTATCTATGAGTCTTGCCATTAAAGTAGTTTAGGCTTAAAGAAAAGACAGACAGGCACACAGAGTTACTTTCGTATTTATAATATTAGTTTGGATAGTTTGGGTTTGAATAATCAATACAAAATATTATGCTTATACGCTACAAAGGTTCCGTTTTTCAGAAACGTTAATAATACGTCACTCTAAAGTGCACATTCGTTATACAGTTACATACATGTGTCCCTTCCTGGCCTAAGGACCAAAATTAAATCAAACAAGGGCGCTGAGAAGGAGGTAATACCAATAATACTATACAATTGTCGTTTCATTCATCATTAAACTTTGCCGAATATAACATAAAACTATTAAAGTATATTTTTTTTCTAGACTGTGCAAGAATAGTAATTTCTTATCATGATAATCATACACCAAGAGCATGTATTTTTTTTAAAAAAAACCTTAAATTTTTCTCCTTTATGTTCTTTTTCGATTTATCCATATTTCTGGGGACATTAGTATATTTCTGCGTTTATGTTACTTAATACCTACATTTCTACTGGGTATAAAACCGGGGTAAAATCAGCTAAAAAAAGTGGCAACACAGAGTATGAGCAATACTGTATCCTTTGGCTTAAAGTACTTGTACCCAGGCCATAAACTCCAAAAAAAAAGCACTGTATCCATCTGTCAGTGTCAAAAGTTAAAAACGCACGCAGTGCTGTGCGCAATTTCGGTGGAAGTATATTGTTATTTTAATTCAATTAAAATAGCGACTATTACGGGTGTTATTCTACTTATTAGTAAAATATCGTACCAAATAATTAATGTTAGTGTGAAAGCATAATGTTGACCCCACGCTTCAAGTTAACTCAGGACGAGAATCACGTCTTTATAACCGTGCACGCTCCGTACACAAACATCGGCGACACAGAAATAGATGTGGATGGCGAACATTTTCTGTTTGTCTCTAGTCCGTACTTCTTGCGACTACGTCTGCCTGGCCGGATTGTCGATAATGATAGCTCTAAAGGCTCATACATTTGCGATTCAGGCGACTTCAATTTAACCTTTGACAAAGAAACCCCAGGCGAAAATTTTGAAAACTTGGACATGATCACAAGCCTGCTTGCTCCTAAGGATATACCAGATATGAATCCTAATCTAGTAGAAATGTTAGAAGAAGACGGAATCACTCTAGAAAACGAAAACAATGAAATTATTGACTACAGTAACAAGTATTCATATGGATTCGCTAATAAATTAACAACTGAGTTTAGCAACATTGGATCCGAGTTTCCGCAAATATTTGAGTTACGAGTTCCTGAAAATGTCTCTATTGAAGAAAGAACAGCTAAAAGAATCAAACATGAGAATGATAAGTTTTCCTCCGACCACTATTTAGCTGATTTCTATGATGAAGAACTTTTAGAACCGTTTCTAACAGGTACAGTGTCATGGAATGAACCAAATTTCAACAAAGAGATTGAATTTACTGATGATGAACTGGGTGTGTTGAAAGAGCTACCAAATAAAAACTTTTTGTTGAGTAAAACTGAGTATGAAGAAGTTCTCTATGGATTAGTGGATATATTGTATGCTTATTGCTATGACAAACGAAGTACTTTGAATGAGAGTACAGTGGAATCAGGGTGGACTATAAATAAATTGTCAGCAACCCTGAGCTGGTTCTGTACATTTAGAGACATGAAGGAGGTCCTCACCACCTGTTATAGACGAGCTTTAATATACCCCATATTCAGAAACTATGATCTATGCATTAAAGTAAAAAATGACCTTGTATCTCTCTTCAAACTGGGGAAGAAATTCATAGTAAAATGTATGATTGAAATACACCAATTATTTAATGCAAGCAATGATGCAAGATACATTTTAAATCAATTATACATAAGGGATTATCTGATATTCCTACAAAAATGTAGGAATGAGGAGTTGGATGAACTTTGCAACAATATTGCAAATATTGAAATATCGAAAGATGATTTAGAACTGGACATTGTGGAGTTAGAAGAAGCTGCGGAGTTAGTGAAACAAGAGGAGGTTGATAGCATTGTGGAAAATGAAGTTGCCGTGAAGATGGCATCCATGTCCTTGCTAACAGGTTTACATCGAACAAATCCTGTGTATATTGAGGGAGAAAGTGATGAATCTGATTCAAGCGATTCATCGGACTCTTCGGATTCCTCCGATGATTCTTCGGATGAGTTGGACTCCGATGATGATCCCTCTTGACAAAGATATGGCTTGTAGCAATCAAGCAGCAAAGGCTTGTGAACAATTGAGACTGATAGCTTAAGATGAGCAAGTAATTCGGAGATCAGTAGTACGGACAGAATAATAATTTGTGTATGTGAATTAAAGTGAATCTCAATGCAAATGTTTCTCAAGCCGGGACTTTTAGTGTCATAAGAAAAGACAATTTAAATATTGTAAGTGTTTCTGCATTTAATCTTTCACTATTATGCGTAGCTTCTGAATAAATGTGATCAAATATAATCTACATAATCATATCAGCTGAATGTAATACTTAATCAATAAAGATTTACTAGCTAATAAAATAAACTATAATTTATATTTTTCATCTATCAAACAATACCCACAATTTGTCCACTGTTAAACATAGGTTAACTTTAATAATTTATAGGTTGGTGGTGCATAAATGGCATGAATTTATCATATTACTCTCTGAAAACTTTACAAGTTCCACCTTGTGAGTTTCTGCGTTGCGTTTGCTGGTACGCTCTATTAAAAAACCCGCTGCTATAGCTAGCTCATCGGTTGACTATCAGCGACGTTACTTTGTATACCTCGATTCTTCATAAAATTTAATGATAAAAATCGCTTAATCTACAGATCTAGTTATCAACATGCCTCATTTCATACGTAGATATACTTATTGTTTGAATTTTTTTTTTTAGAATTAGGGATTGGGGAGGAATTTTTAAAGAATAATAGATAACTTCAGTAACAAACAGGATTATGGTTCTGCCTCCGTCTTCACAGAGTTCCACTCGAAGGGTACTTTTTTCCCGCCCAGGGTACGGCGAGAGAGGGTGTAATGAGGCACCGCGGCCTCGGCCTAGATCAGGAGACAAAACTGCAGGTTTTTCCAGTAAAAGTCTGACACTGACACTCCCTCCCGCCCAACAATGGGCGGAAAAACTCATTGATGATGTTGCGCTCGCTTACAGGTAGTTAGATGCACCAGTCCCTTCTGCCGGCCTTGAATTACCTACGTGCCTTTCGGTGCTAGGTACGCGAAGTTGATATAATGAAGTCAAGACTATGGAGTCGTGTTCGCGAACACGTGATTATCTCTTAGATATGATGCATAGAATCTAATGTTATTTTAAGTAAAATAACCAGTATACTCATCAAATTTTATTTAGTTTTTTATAAATAATTATAGTTTACCTATAGTACCTACCTAACTACTACCTATAAGTACTTATTATAGGGATAAGTATTAGATAAGAAACTTATACAGTAGGTGAGTAGGTAGGTATAAAAGGTACCTCGCACCAATGACGATATAACCACGTGGTTATATCCTCTTTGCCTCGCACAAATCATGATAGCATGTTGTGGCGTGGTTTTGCGCTGGTTTTTTGTGATATAACTACGGTCAAGCCGGCCAAATTCGGCCGAAACGTGACTCTCCCACACATTTAAGTTTTTTCTTACAGTACTGTAACGTTGAAAACAAATTCTTTTTTTTCTCAATCTTACGTTAACTTTCTTCCAAAAAGATATGATTAAAACTTATTGTTGATAATATTCTGTCTCAAGCATTCACCTTCGATAATTTGGCAAACTGTCTCCGTAAATATACCCCCCATAAACTCTATAGGCTTCCCAACCGAAGCTGTAATAAGTGGGGATCGATACATCGTGCCATGGTATTGGGGCTGCCCACTTCGTGTCCTCGAATCTATCGTCTAGCCACGCGCATTCACTTAACCCTAAGAATGCGTCATACAAGAAGTCAAGAACTGGATGTGTATCTAGTACAGTGAAATAATGAGTTGTTTGCATCGCTCTAAGTTTCAGGGAAAAAGAGCACATGCCTGCCAAGCCGTCATTACGTTTCGATTTTCCCTCCATCATCATATGCATGGCGCCACCCGAATCAAATCCAAGCCTGCCCCAATATTCTCCCATTATGCAGTGGTACCAGTGCCAATCGCTCTAGAAATAAAAAAAGATTTAATTATAACATTACAACACAACAACATTAATTATACCTAGATACTTATATTATTTCAGCCAATAACACATTAGGTGACCAGACTGCTTGTTTGCAACCCAATAAAGAAGTAGTTACCTTTGGACAAGGCCAAACGTAGGATTTTGTGCGAACACCGTATTTATACCAAGGCATAGGTCGACGATGATATGCCTTCATAAATTGAAATCCAACGACGACTGATAGATCAAAAGCTCGAGGTATCGTTGAAGCGTACTCACTCCTGGAATCATTCGGCAATTTAAAGTCTAACCATTTATCACAACAAAAATATTATTTAAGTACAAATTAATTTCAAATTCATCAAAAAAAACTTAAATAATCAGTAAGTGACATGTGTTCTCGTTCCAAATTGTAGATTTCATGGAGAGAGAGATGGAGAAACTTAAGAGTAGCTCTGCTTTTATGGAAGTGTTCAACTTCAGATTGGAGCGAAAAGGACTTTCATTCTCTTACTAACTAAAAACCACTCCCTTCAAGTGCGTTTCTTCTCGCACTCCTACCCGAGACTTAGTTCTGAGAGCACGGCACGTATGTCCGTGTCTAGTTCTGGTGGCGAGGTAACCTTGCTTCTCCCCTTCGCCCCTTAGACTCCTTAGAGTTCATCCCGCCACGCGCTCATCTGGCGTGACGGCGGATTTTTGCCCCGACGACCCAAGAAGGCCCTCAACTTACCACCCTGAAGCCGCTCTAGGACATATCACTGCACCCGACAAATAATACCATTCACCATAAAACCGATGAGTGGCAGCCCACAGAGAGAGGTCATACATCACTGGAATTGGGTGTGATACATTCACTTCGTAGTCATATTTATACTGTAACCAAAAAACGCAATTAAAAATTTCAAAGCACCCATTCAAAACGCTATAGGCATATTTTTTAAAATACCGTATGGTTTTATTCAACTTAAATTTCAAAATGTCACTAGACTACAGGGTTAGTTTGCGTGCGCGAAATAATTATATATTTGAAACAGAAGGTTTAAATCAAAAAATAAAAAACCGGGGACATATTTTTTTAAAGTACTTACGTATCAACGAAAAAAAAAACTCATAGTTACCATTGGATGAATGTGTATTCTTGCCGGTACAAAGAACATAGAGCTGTTGTATACATTAGCATTGGTGTCGTACCACCCACCCAAAATTGATTCGAACGTTAACATGTGGCCGTACGATCTTAATATCAGTACTGTAGGGTTTGCAGTGGTGAGGATGTGTCGTGTGGTGATCACCGCACAACCAGAGAGTAGGTTATGCCTTCTGTATGTCGTACAACAGTAACAGCCCAAGTTGTTAGCATTTTCCTGAACAAAAATGTAGAGGTAAGCATCTTATTACGTCGACCAGATTTGGTAAACCATACTTATTAAATATCGATCACTAATACCAATCATCCTATATTATATTGTTTAAAGTAATTATTTAAAGCTGTAAATTTTAGGATTGTCAAGCACACACTGAAAAACCCCACAGGCGTAAACAGCAGTCTATATATTAGAGGATATGGAGGTTGGTGGAGATAAAAAGTTACGTCGAAATTCAGTTACTTTTAGAAAATTTGAGTTATGGACATTTACGTAATTGTATTTACAAGTACCTTCATATGTATTTATAGCGGTTAGGCCTTTAGGGATTAAAACCCGGAAATATATCGCTCCTTTAATCATAAAACGAAATAACTCAAAATTCAATTTTTTTGGGAAAACTCATTTAAAGTTTGTCATGTTTACCATTGTGGCTTTAATTAACCACAAAAAAATAAAAAAATGGTTTAGGTCAATTTCAAAAGTAGATATAGTTAGCCTAATTAATAAACTACAAGATCATTAAAAAAAAAACATTTTTTGTATCAGGAAGACAATTAAATCAAGAATGCAAAAATAAGTTCGTAGTTAATTCACTTTACAATAAAATATTGTAATCAAATAATTATCATACAGTCGGGGTAACTGTAAGTGTAACAGTTTTTTATTAAAATAATCTTGCAAGTAGACGAAGTATTTCGATTTAGTGCATTGTTTAACTAAGAAGCATTAACTGTCTGAAAAATATTCCTAATTGTTTCTGTGTTAGTTTTAATTTACAAATAAAATGTATGGATTTCTTAGTAAAAAAAAGACATTTTTGTTTATTTCTTCTTTTTATTCACGAAAATCAAGAAATTGTAATCAATCAATAAGTACCTACTACTTATAGCAAAAAAAAAACTAAATAACAATAATGACATTGATGACATTGTCATAAGACATAGATTATATAAGTCACAATCTAAAGTTCTTTCACGAAATTAACAAAATACAAAAAAAATATTAAAAATCAAAAACTGTATTAATAATCAGACTTCAATTCTGACTGTATCAATATTCAGACTCTTTTGTTTTTATTATCAGCAAAAATCAACTAAAATTGAGATCAAATCTTAATCAAAACACCTTATAAATTATTAACTTAAAATATCGAATTATAAAATCCTGCATAAAAAGAAGGGATCAGAGCTTTTGTGATAAGCTCCTTTAAATCTTTTTTTTTATTCGCACTAATCTCCAGTTTCTTGGAATAGGCTTGCTGTAGTGATATTTCTGTTAGTGCTTTCATTTGTTTTCTTTTATTTCTAACATCAACTTCCTGGTAGTTTACTTGCTTATAAGACGTTTTATAGAAAAATACGGTAGGGTTTTGTTTGCAAATTTTTAAAATTTTTATTTCGTTCCAGTTGACATTCTGTCCATCACTATTTGTTGTAAAATTATAACCCCATTCTTCCTGTAAAATTTTAAAATCATAAAATGATTCATAATTCATTTCATGCACCATCAATGGAGGTTTCGATTTTTTTGCATTCTTTATAAGAGGTATGTACTGTTCGGGTGTATAAATAGGACCAGATTTTAAATTCTTCTTTACCTCCCTCTCGATGAGGCTATGGACGCTATCAGCCTCGTTTTGTGTATGACCCCGTATTAGAAATTTATGTTTTATAGTTTTTATGTTTAATGTTTGAACTGCATATAAATACAGTGAAGTAATGTATTTATTTTTGTTCTGCCCGCAGCAGTTGTCGGAATAAAATATAACTTCCTTTTCATCATCGTCTTCATCGCTTAATGCTTTCAAATATGCCCATATACATGAGCCGATCTCAATGGCGCCACGTTTTGCGTCACTCTCCGACCAAAAATAACAATGCACATTTTTATATGCATCATTACAGTCGCTTCCAGTAAGCTCCGTCACTGTTAAATTATAACAATTAAGTTTAGACTTATAATAAAAAGAGGAAGTATCACCTTTTGGGCACTGCAATACTGCCTCTAAATCATATACAGCTACTCTGAAGTTTTTATTGACTTTCATGCGATCATTCATCTTCTCGAGCCTACTACAATTCTTCTCTTCCAAATGAGTGTTATATTTTTCTTCTATGTCTTTCTTTTGATCAGCATTAGAATTATAGTATGAGTTGCAAAGATCACATTGATCCTTCTTAGGTTGGAAAAAAGAGAGATTAAATTCAGATGTAAATATTTTATAATATGTTATGTATGTACCTGCATCTTTATTATTCTTTTCTTGGTTTTCTTTAAAATCGTTGTATAAATCTTTTATAGTTTTGCTGCCTTCTATGTATTCCTTTGTAGATGAAGCTCGTACGTAGTGAGATTCAATTTTAGGGATAGAATTTATGTGTTGTATGATCGCAGCTCGTAATTCGGGATCAATTTTTTATGATTTTGATGTCTTCCTCTAAAATCATTGAGTGAAAAATCATTATCCTTTATTTTATTCTGTGTCGTCAATATCATACGGTTTGAGATGTCTAACGTGGCTTTATAAAAAGTTTTGCAGACCCTAATCATAGTGTTGTCGACTGTAAAGTGGAAGGCTTTGTTATTATTTCTGGGTCGTTCAGAGTTCGTGTACTTGTATTTTGGCTGGACATCAATCATGCTTGCACTTATGAATGCTCTTTGTTTCGCCAAATCCCCCAAATCCCAAAACTTCCGAAATAATTCGTATCTGCTGTCTCTGTTTATTTTTGTGGTGCATTTAAGCCTGCATTTTTCTGAGCAAGGTTCTTTGAGACATCGGGCTGGAACATTCTTCCGAGTTTTGGACATAGAAATATACGTTTTGCCCTTATTACGTAAACGTTTCATTTTATTTTGTTTCCATTGAGATGGTTTTTTTGAACGTTTGCGTCCCTTTTTTGGAGTAATACGTGAATTAGATGAACTAGTAGAAGAAGAGCTTGAGTCGTAAAAAATATAGTTCCTTTTTCTTCTGTTTTCCATGATTGTAAAGGTCGGATCTGTATCACTGAGGTCTATATCACTTTCGTCGGTATAAATTGGAGATGAGTAATAACTGGTTGAGTTCTCCCTGGGATGACGATTTTTTTCCTGAAAGAAAAATTAACATTAAAATTTAAATGTAAGATGAAATAACGGCAAATAAAAGTTTTTAAACTGTCATAGTCAGTAACATTATCATTAACACTAGAAACAAAAAGTAAACATGCTAAAATATCCCACATCTAGACTAGTGTTAATGATAACGACAAGACGTGTTGGTCTTTTTATGGCACCATTATAACTTACATTCCTTCTATTCTCAAAATGCTGCGGAGGAGTATTTTCAATAACTTCACTGTCGTCTGTTTCATTAACAGTTACGTGGTGTCTAGCAGTTCTTGCGAGTGACCGAGTGTTGGTTGAGTGCGAACTATCCGAGTCTGAACTTGATGACGATGAGCTCGAGGACGAACTTGAAGTTGATGAAGATTGACGAACAGTATTTTCTTCATTTTAGTTTTCTGCTTCAGTAGTTGTGTATCGTGTATCTTCATGGTCAGACAAGCTAATGTCACTATCAGAATAAGGTACTAGGTGTTGAAAATGAGTTTTCTGTAATTAATAAATGTAAAATTTAGATAAGTAGGTACTTACTAAATATTTTTACAGGAATAAATAAACTAAGTAAAATTTCAGTTTACTAATCTAAATGATATCATTATGTTAATAATTTAATCATCATCAATTTCTACTTACTGGTATAGCTACTTCATTTGTTTTTTCAAAGTGTTCTATTGATTCCGCTATTGTTTTATCCTCCGTTTCAGTAGGGATATTATGTTCATTTTGTACCTAAAATAGTAGATCAAAAATATAGTTTTAATAATAACAAATAAATAACGTGGTTTATTGTATTAAGAATAATGTCCTGAGTGCATGCTGCTAATAAGAATCTCTTAAAAGGAATACCTACTACTTTAATCGGGAATCGGACCAGAAGACTTGAGACTATTATAAAATTACCCAAAACCGCGCTCTACGTGATACTGGTAACGTACCCCGCACACACCTCACCATGCCAAGCACGACGCACGTGTAGCACCCGCGAGTTCGAAGAATAATCGTAAGAAATTTCGGAGAACTCATTTATGTAGTGGAGTTATAGGTAGACAAATCGCAGTTTTATAAATTAAACACTTGAATATAGGTATTTGTAATCTGCAATAACAGTAATTATTAATTAGGTAGGTACTCACCTCGTTGTTGGAATTCATATTGCTATTATTGGGTTTCTCATATTCTAACTCATAGTCCGGTGAAGTTATAGTATTTTCACAATCCGGTGTTGAATTTTCCGCCAGTAAACCCAAAATTCTTCGTGCCCTTGAAGACTTCATTCTAAAACAGGACAAAGAATAGGTACTTGTATTAATTAAACTCCTTTCAAATCCTCCACATCACTCTAAAGAAAATAAAAATACCCTTGTTATTGTTTAAATTTACTAACGACACTCATTATTTTAATAAAATAGTAAAATAACTCGAAATGAAAACAAAGTCATAACTGACAAATTAACAGTAAACAGAAACAAACCAAAAAAATACTAAGTTTTTGATAAACCATAGTACAATACTGGAATAATACATAATTCAATTTAGATTTGCATACGCATTTTATTCTAAAACTGCATCAACTTGAAATGTATCGTAATACGGTATGATAAAATTAATACAAAACTGAATTAAGTCAAAATACTATCGAAACAAATTATGTCTACTTTTCTAATAAAGAGAAATAACTCAAACAAATTCACTTTTTGAATAAATAAAAGCTTAAAAAATAATTACCTGATAGCAAAACACTGATTCTTTTCGTTTTACTCCGCTTTTTTAAATTTCTTCCGAGATCTTACCTTGAGCAAAGTCGGTGCATCACTGAAGGGATCACTTTACCGGTACCAACTTGTTCGAGTGCATTAATCAAAAAGAGAACGACTGTCTTCTATCTCCGTCATTGTCATCATATTGAGTTGGCTGTTAGACTTACCGTATTCTCCATGTGAAGTTAATTCACTTTATGATAAAAAGTCGAAAATCGTAAATTTTGAGTTGTTTCGTTTTATGATTAAAGGGGCGATATAGGGCATTTGATGTGATATAAGCCCAGCTTCATACATTTGACAGCATGCGACATAACAAGACACGCAAGTTCGCGTCTAATCATAGTAAATGTACGAAGCCGATAAACCTACACCGATGGAGATCAATCATTGAATGAATTTTATCGCTCCAAGTAGGGTAAGAGGTACTCACAGACTCTTCGTTACGGACTAAAAACTTATCCGTTCGCCTGGTCCAGGCCAGGAACATTATTGCGCCGATAGGCTTCTGGCGCAGACACAAGACTTAAACGTAACCTAACGTTTAGGTCGGGCACGCTTTTATACCAGCGGTAAGACCCCCCTTTTAAGAGTGGCTTGAAAAACGCCACAGCGTCCTCACCTTCCGCCTGACGCAGGCGCTTACCGGGCACGGCAGCTTCAGAAGAAACGCCCAAGTGTCGTCATTGCGGGTACCACTCAGAGAGGCGGAACGCGTGAGGGAGCTATCCTCCTCCTCACGCCCTAACCGTCGCAGTAGGTAACATCTCAGGCGTCGGGGATCAATAAATGATCTCTGCGGACGGCGAGTAAGGGTAGCTCGTCACCCGACCAGAATAGGACTTGAATGTACGACGTGTAGCGCGTGTCTCAAAGAGCCAATGGACCACCACAAACGGGGCCCTATAGTGCTGATGTTCAGCTGGGTTTGCGGGGCAAGCGCAATGAGGCACCATAACCTCGGTCTGGAGCAAGAGAAGGAACCGGGGGCAGGGGGGTTTATTCAGAATGAGTCTATCACTCCCTCTCGCCTGACTACTGATGATTTTCCCCTCAGCAAAAAAAAAGGTTACGTTTAGTTACATCTTTGAAGCACTTACCACCCAAACCCAATGACGTATCTGTTTATAATGTGGTGAAAGTCGATAAGGTCTCTCTCGTTCCTTGAAAAAGCTAGCACTGTGTACTACAAACATCTTTTCTTCAACCCGGTAATCTGGTGTTATATCGGAACCTGGTATACCTGTACCATTCACGTAAGACGGTGGCGCTGCTGTATAGTAGCCTGGGTAATGGTGCCATTCAAGATAATGACGGCCAAAAGTTAGTCCTAATAGACATAAAGTTGTCGAGGTAAACCTGTAATTGAAAAATAAATCTATTAATTTGTATTTTTAGTAGACCGCAATTGTTTTCAGAGATTGTCGGAAATGATACAGATTCAGCCACCGTCTCTATGAGTTTGTTTATCCTGCCAATAAAAGATTAAGTTTAATTATCTGATTCGCAATGTAAAAACTATTACACATGTAGCCCAGGTTGCGGGTCCAACGCAATAAGGTACGGAAGAAGGTTCCAGGGGCTTCTAGTCAGTAAGAGTTCGACATCTCGATGACTTTCCCTTAAAAAAGCATACATATTAATTATATCTGCCTAATTCGGTAGTTTCCAAATGTCAAAAACCATACTTTTTTATATGAAACTTGTATGAAAAACTGAGTTATGACGTCATCGTTTTTTTTTTCGTCAACTATGTAGTTTAATTATATATAAAAAACTAGCGACCCGCCCCGGCTTCGCACGGTTACATTGCTGATACTACTTTTTCCACTGTTTAATGAATGTTATTATACATATAAACCCTCCTCTTGATCATACAAAGGGACATAGGGACAGAGAAAGCGACTTTGTTTTATACTATGTAGTGATATCTTAAATTCAGTGTTTCGATCGATCGATGAATAAAAGAAGATATAGTTATTTTTAGATATAGTTATTTTTCAATATATTAATTTGAAAATAAATTGTAAAAATAAATGTAGGTATAGAAACATCGAATTAATTTATTTTTTAAACTAGGAAACTACCCAATCATTTATTGTATGGAATAGTGCGGCAAACGAGCTGGCAAGATGGTAAGCATGAAATTGGCGACACCTCTTCTTCACTTCCTATGGCCTTTTGAGGATGAACGAAGGATTAGGCTCCCGGTTCGCGTGAAAAGGGGGGTAACCATGACATGACATTGGGGTAACCACGACTGCACGGTTGGCGCGGTGGCTGGGCAACTGGCTGCCGTG
Organism: Spodoptera exigua; assembly: GCA_902829305.4. Classification (NCBI taxonomy): domain Eukaryota; kingdom Metazoa; phylum Arthropoda; class Insecta; order Lepidoptera; family Noctuidae; genus Spodoptera; species Spodoptera exigua. The sequence continues at coordinate 6,744,368 of LR824624.2, forward strand.
CAACGTGTCGCGGGTTCGATTCCCGCACGGAACAACTATTTGTGTGATCCACAAATTGTTGTTCCGGGTCTGGGTGTGATGTGTATGTGAATTTGTATGTTTGTAAACGCACCCGACACAGAAGAAAATCCTACTGTGGGGCAACGTTTTTTTTAAAAAGAAAAAAAAAGAATTCAAAGTAAGTCTATTTGAATGTTGGTTAGCCCCCAGACAAGACAAGCGTTGTTCCAAAAATGTTTTAGGTACTCGTCATAATTCATTATTTTTTGTAGTAATTATAATTATAAGTAACCAACTACGTGGGGTGGATATTAGAGTTACAAACTTAGAATTATAAATATTTGCCCTTATCATAACTCGCATAAAAAGTGTGGTACGAATAGGTCGGTTTGACCGGAGTGATACCACGGCCTTACAAAAATCCGGCGTGAAGTATTACTTAGGTACCTACGTTGTGTTTTACCATGTGAGTGAGCTTACTGGAGGCCCAATGCTTCCCCCCTCCCCCCATCATCAATCCTCAATTCCCTATTCTTAAATCCCTAATGATCCACAAAAGGTCGGCAATGCACTTGTAGTAACTCCTTTGCTACTATACTGAACCCCGTAATATAGGTGCATACGTAACTTCAAGAGTATGGGATTCCGACGTATACAGATACAAATTCATTCAAATCGACCAAGCCGTTTAGGAGGAGTATAATGACATACACACGTACCTCCAGCAGAATTATATATATAAAGACATTTTAGATAGGTACAAAACCACTGAGGAAATCAGACTTGAGCGAAGCCACGAAAAAAATAGATATAAATATAATATGTTGATACCAACCACCAAAGATGCATCTTGAAATCGTATACTGTTGATACTACAATAAAAACAAAACACTACTACTTTTTTTCACACATTTCTCTCTATAGAGCAGCGAGTGAACATTGAAGCTCTTTTAAAAGCTGTGGTAAACAATTTGAGTTGCAAGCGTAAAAAACGGACCGTTACTTAATTTTTCGATTACAGATGAAATTGAGCCTTTTTTATGTTTTTTTTTTGAGTAAAAAATAATATCAAATGACTTCTTTCGCTCACGGTAGGGCTAGAGGAAACCACCCCGTTTTTCCTGCTTCGGGTCGGGGCTGCGGTACCGACATTATATCCCGGATGGAGAAGTTGGCCCTAAAGCCATTTACAACTGGTCTATTCAGAATTAAAAAGGGTCAATGTCGTGCAACGTTATCACTACAAGTTAAATGAATAATAATTGAAAGTGGTTTGAATAACATTAATTTTAGAAATTTAAAACAAAAAAAAAAACTATTTTTGAAATAAAAAGAATTATCAACTTTATACAAATTTATTTCGTGTGGCAACACTCGTTCGTCATGTTTAGGTAAACAGTTTGTTTATTGTGGGCTTCCGAGAGATTTGCACAATGCACGTTTTTGTCATTTCAAAGATATTGTGTACGCATTTTTATCCCAATGAGGTATGCAAGTTCGTCTGAAAATGTATCTGACAAGGAAAATAAATCTTGCACTCCTATCCAAACATAATCTGGCCAGCCTGTCTATACTTGCTACTCCAATAGACCCCTCTAGACTATCTATGGTTCGAATCCCACAGGTGGAGCCCTTAGTGATACGGTGATTTAGTATATACGGTCAATCGGTGTGAATAGAAATCGAGGGGTGAATAGATAGGTACTAAGAAAATTCACCAACAACTATTCACCCCTTTCGTGAGTCTATTTACCCCTCAAATTCTATTCACCCCGTTTTACGGTGCTCATTTAACCTTTGCTTCTTGACAGGGATCCTGGATTAGTAAGGTCAAGTATTCAACAGCCTCAGTGTTGAACTACACGTGGTGTTATCTGAAAAAGATATCTAGCAGGAATTGGATGGATTTTTTTATACGTTGCCTTACACTAGGATTTTATCCTGTATGTGTCGTGGGTGCGTATACAAGCATACAGTTTCAGATATATACATGCACATCTAGACCCGGAACAACAAGTCGTTTTTTGTAGGAATCGAACCCGCGACTTACTAAGGCAAAGAGCAGTTTTGATGCTTTCAGAAGACCAGTAATATTTTTGCAGCTGAATACAAATATATATTTTTTCATTGAATATAAAGAAGAGAGAAAACTTAGACTATTATTAGTTAATTTATTAATTTTTAAATACAAATAATTTTTTTCTATAAAACTAGCCAAGTGTGGGAGAGCTAAGCTTCGGCAAGCGCGGGTCTGCGGACGGCGAGTAAGGGCAGCTCGCCGACGGACCAGAACCAGACCCGAGCGTTCGGCGTGTAGCGTATCACCACAGACGGAGCTTTATAGGGCTGATGTTCAGCCGGGGTTGCGGGGTAAGCACAATGAGGCACTGCGACCTGGGCTCAGAGCAGATAAAGGAACGGAGGCGTTATTAGTCAGTAAGAGTCTGACACTCCCTCCCGCCCCGCCCGGGGCGGGAGAAGTCATTTCATGATTTTCCCCCTCACAAAAAAAACGTCTTGTCTGCCGGTATATGAGACACAATAGAAACCACTTTGTAAGTATATTCATAAAATTTTGAGATACTGAGAGTAAAGGTTCTTTAAACCTAATACTACGAAAAGTTACGCCCTATAGATTCGGTGATTCTATAGGGCTATCTTATGTAGGGAGATTCGGTGCATCGCTAGCTTCCTACCTTTGACATTTCCGATGCGATAGAGCTATTCATACTCATAGGAGGTTATTATAGTAAGTGCGACTGTACGCATGCTCACTGCAACCCATCTCGGTACAATATTGATTTCAGTTAAACAGTTGTTTTTAACCACATTAGAAATATTGCTTACTTTAAATGATGCAATTTTGTAGGTATACCTACATTCCTTATAAAAAAGGATAGTTTTCCACAATCCACACTATAGATAGTCACAACTACATTATTAAATAGATTCTGTGATGTTTGTATCTATTAATTTATTGTTTTTTATGGAATAGGAGGCAAACGAGCAGACGGATCACCTGATGGTAAGCGATCAGCGCCGCCCATGGACACCTGCAACACCAGAGGAGTCACAGGTGCGTTGACGGCCTCTTAAGGGGTATGCTCGTTTCTTGAAGGTTTGAAGGTCGTATCGGTTCGGGAATACCGCTGCCGGAAGATCATCCCAAAGTTTTGCTGTGCGGGGCAGAAAGTTACGCGTGAATCGCTCAGTTGTTGGAATGTTTCTAACAAAATAATATTTTTTAAGAACAAAAGTTCATTCACATACTGAATTCTTAAACTCCCATGAAAGTACAAGTATACTTAGAATTTACCTAATGGTCTCACGGAATACAGGCGTGAAACAAAGTACACGTTGTATTTCGCCGTGAAGGAGGCCGGAGGCCCTATGATCCTTTCTCCCCATCCGTAATTCCTTAATCCCCTAACCGTAAATCCCACAAAAGGTCAGCAACGCACTTAAAAAAGCTTTTATAGAATGACCCATAGGCGGCGCCGATTGCTTATCATCAGGTAATCTGTCTGCTTATTTGCCATAAAAAATCTAGATCTTGTACTTATTATAATGAACTGCTGGCAATGCACCTAATGCTGACTCTTCACTTTCTACGTCATCCAAAAATTCAGTAGAAATTGACTGTGAAAATTAGTCAAACCTTATACTTATTTAAGTGCAAGACATTAAATAAATAATAAATATTAATAATTTATGCATTCAAACGTACGAATGTAGTTGCAATCCCTAAAAACAAATAATGCATGATCCATTTTCAAAGTCTGCTTTAAGCGTCAATCTTCCGGGCGAGAAAGAGAAATGTAGCTATACACCCTTTACAGCTCCATCCCTCTTTCTCACCTGGAAGATTGACGCTTTAACACGTCATGGTAAGCCCACTGTTCTATTTACAAAAATAAAACAAAAATTCAATTTACATTTTTTATTTACGTACCGCAACAATTTAATAGCCATAGAGAAAAGGCACCAATGATCGATACTTCTACGACGTCACTAGTTTATTTTTAAAACATTGTGTGTTGGGGAAATCACCTTGAGATATGATTATGCTATGTTATTTTTCTATATAGCAAGGATAAATTAACAAAACTAATATTTTACACAATCACCAGTCTTCGACACTTGATACCAGTAGGTTTAGGACATTCCCCACCAGACAGTACCTACCAGAAATCGACACTCAATTATCAATACGGTAGTTTCCAACTAGTCAAATTCAATACTTTTATACAAATGTCAAAAACGATACTTTCCTATGTATTTTTGTCAAATAGCTTCCTTACTTCTATAAAATTAGCTGAAAATACATATCAAAAGTTTTGTGTATCGACAGATCGATGAATAAAAGTATAGTTAGTTGCATGAATTTATTTTTGACCTAGGTAACTAACTAATTTATTAACGAATTAAAAAGAGCTGAAAGAAAAACAAGACAAACATTCATTACTCGTGCGATTTTTTTTTGTTTTTCCCGTCCATTGTCTGTTATTGTTTGTGTGTCTGTAGATAATGACATTTTATAAATAAAAGATCCACTTGCCACTTGCTTATCGAGTCCAAAATTTTCCATGACTATGCGATATTATGATGGCATGTTGCTAATCTGATGATTGTACTAGAAGTTACAATAACTTCGCAATGGACCGACAAAACCTCATTAAGTTTGCAGATTCCTTTTTAGCGATTTCACTAAAAAATCTCGGTACTTTATGGGAAACTCTAGCCGAGGTTATGTATAAGCAAAAATTTTTAAACTTAACGGTAGGTACATATTTTTTTGATATTACTCAGAATTTAAGTAGAAAATCATCCATAGGAGGTGTTGAAGAAATCGCGTTATGTATAAGACATCCTATTGTAGACTGTATTGCTGTTATAAGCCTGTTTCCTTATATAATAAAGTCTAATTACCTATCTATCTAGACTCGTAGATATATATATATAGATGGATACATAGTTTTCTAAAAGATGGAGTGTAACCAGATATAAAAAAAAATTGGAAAAAAAGTCGACTAGGTACTTCTCAGGCCTTGTCGATCACTGGTGCCATTTCACCAATTATACGATTTAGAAAACTACAATAAAAATCATTAAAAACATAATTTTCACAGTTTCTTGACTTTTACATCCATATTTGTCCGGTATCCAATAAACTGAAAAAGAAAAAAAAAAAGAAATTTAAAACGACATACGTAACAATGAAACATTATTTTTTTTAGAAGACTAATAGTTTCTCCCGCTGTACTACTTAGGGCAAACAGTTGCCTCTAATTATGTTATTCCAGATGATAATCTATCTCTGAGCCATTTGATTCGGTCCGTTCAATAGTTTTTGCGTGAGAGAGTAACGAACATCCATCCATCCATAATAACAAACTTTCATGTTATCTTATATAAAAATGGATAACAAATTGTGTTGGTAAGTGCAAAAAAACACTTTCAAGCAAAAATATAATACTAATACTTATTTTATCATCTTTAATTCGTTCTGTACTTTAGTTGACGTTAAATTTGTAAACGATAAAAACGTTATCTCAAAAACGCCTGGTTCAATTTTGACAATTATAATTACATATTATTTTTATGTGTTCGTTATTCAAAGTCAAAGTCAAGATCATTTATTTCAAATAGATCACAGCAGGCACCTTTGAACGTCAAGCAAAAAAAGAAAAAAAAATTCAAGAGGTTTAGCTTTATGCGTGTCAAGTATGCCCGTCTGTCCTCTAGTGAAGCTATTTGCTCGTTCCAAAGTGTAGATACCTACGGAGAAGAACGAGCAAGAAACTCTAAATCACCTGGAAAAGGGTCTTATGAAAGGAAGCGACTAATTAAGTGAAAGCCTGATTATATAGAACAAGTTTATGAGGTATTGAATAACGTATTTGTAAAAATGTTGAGCGATGATCATCATCATCATTACCGTCGTCAATAAGTCTCAAGACTATTAAGCAGGGTGTCTGAAGTGTACAGTAGGGACTGAATGATTTATTATCATCGGCAGCATTAATCACCACGTTTGCTCAAGGCTAATTGGCGATTTCAAACTTATAATTAGAAATAATATGTCCTGGTTTCCTTCACCGTATGTCAGTGGTATCTTAATCTTAGGAACACACATATACCTAACTCGGAATAAGTCACATTGCTACTTGCCAGGTTTCAGAACTGCGCTTTTCTGCACGAGATATGGGCGCATTAACTTCTTGGCCATCAGGACTAGAGACTATTGTGTTTTTATCAAAACTTACTTTCAAATATACTGTAGGCCCAGAGCGGCGGCATGAGCAAGTACGGCTTCTGCCGCTTGTCTGACTTCGAGGTGAGCTTTCGCAGCATCGAACCACTTGGCCGCAGCAACACGCGACGCTCCCTTCAACGAGTCCACGTAACGTAACGCAGCTGCCAGATTGCCATGGTCCAACCAGAATCTATAAGAGATTACGATATTTACACACACGACATGCAGATATGGAACAATTTGCGGATCCAGCCAAAATGTGTGTAGTAATTGTTCGATGTACATTTTGAAATTTTTGAAGTATCATCGGCTGATAATTTCAGCCACATATTTTTTTTTTCTGAGCATAATCGGAACATCTCAATAACCCATGCGTTGACATATAGACTTTCACATCACATCACATCAACAGCCTGTAAGTAAGTGCCCACTGCTGAGCAACTAAAGGCCTCTTCTCACACGGAGAAGGTTTGAGCATTAATCACTACTCTTGCTCAAGGCGGATCAAGTCCAAGTTTCCTCACGAGGTTTCCTTGGGTACGTCCGTGGTGTCTAAATAATCATAGAAAGTACATATAACTCGGATAAAGTCATTGGTATTTGTCAGGTTTCTAATGCCTCATGCACGAGAAGTTTCAGCCAAAACGAGAAGTTAAAGCCTTAACCTCAAGGTCACCACATTTAGCCTTTAATTTGTTATTAAAATGCCATGTTGAATGCTAGTACCAGTTTGAGCAATGTTGTTGCCTCGAAGAGAATCGCTTCGTGTGGTGAGAATATACACCATGGAGTGATGATTTGATTTTGGTTTCTTAAGATTGGATAGATAGAAAGAAAGGACTACGGAAAATCAAGTTGTGGCGTTCCTCCGAAAACTGCTCGAAATGCATATGATAAAAAATCGAAGGCTTGCAACTTTTCTTCTGTGTTTGAGGCACTTTAAACTTGGGTCCCCGCGAGCGCATCGTCATTGATAAACCTATCAACATGTTCCAGTGCCATTAAGCCAAGCCGTCCCAAAAATCAAAGTAGTACTCCACAGGACCAAACTTGCACTTGGTATATGATCAAACCAGCTAGTTGTGCTTTCGAATCTTTGTAAGAATCAAAATGAAGAGCGGCCGTCAGAGTTACGCTAAGAAGCTCAAGATAGATAAGTCACCGGAACGGATACATTTCGAAAAATAGGATCCAATGGAAATTGACTTCGTTTCTACAGATATTTCTGGCGTTAACCTTGACTACACTGGCGTCACCCCAGTCGGATAATATAAATTGCATCCATATGTAACTTGATTTATCGTATGCATTTCGAAGTATTCGGGGAAACTGCACAATTTGATTTAGCCTATTCCTTTCTACCGGACAATCTGCAAAACCAATCAAATCTCCGCTTCATCTAGATATCCTATCCACAAGTATTAAACAATACGCCAATTTTAATCATTAGAAACGCTGGATAGATAGGAGTGAAATTCATTGCCAGGGTCTGTGTTCCCCGAAGACACTTAGGTTATAGGTTATAGTTTCTATCAGCCTCCTAACAATTTCCAGGCCATTATTATGGCCATAAATAATCGGAACACCACAATAATAAATTGGTATTGGACTGTTGTGAATGACCAAGGATGCAGTTTTGGAGGTAGATGCCATGACACTATTTTTAAAGTGAAGCGTATTCAAGAAAATAATAAACATCAACCTCGCTCTCTGCAGAAGATCAAAAGTGTCCAACTGCTCAGAAGGTACGTCAGGCGGTTTCTCAAACTCAGCCTGAGGTATCCCCGATATCTGTAAATAGAAATGCATCGTCAATATCTAAACGAAAACGAACCGTACCTTTATGGGTTTAGGTTCGCTTTTAGTCTGTGGTGAGATGATTTATTGCCACGCATGCGAAGTTGGTTGTTACTGGGTGGTAAATCAATAGCATCAAGGTTTTAGGGCTGGGCAACCGCATTGTACGACAGCCGCGTTTAATTTTAGATAGAACATTCAAGCTTGTTATTCCCTGAAGGGGCTGAAGGTATTGGTACATGTTCAGATAGATATACCACGTCCAAATCTATGCATCATCAGATAGTATAAAACAAAGTCGCTCTATCTGTTCCTATGTCCCTTTGTGTGCTTAAGTCTTTTAAACTACGCAACGGATATTGATGCGGTTTTTTTAATAGATAGAGTGATTGAAGAGCAAGGAATTTCCTTTTAGTATTTAGTTTTAGTAGAAAAATGCATTACTTTCATAAAGAGCAGAAGCCCTTGTATCCAGGACAGGAAGTAGACAGGCATTGGTGCTCCATCCGCCTCGACTAATGCCACGCTTTTTGCAGTCTTCTCCATCTAAAATTAAAAAAACTTTAACATCATAAACAAATCCCCCAATCCCTGAATCTCTGAATCTCCAAAACCCTAATCTCCAAAAGGAAAGCAACTCCAAACTAACATATCACATAAAAAAATATCAGAATAGGCTAGACATTTATTATGGCATAGGGTGCCTATCGAGCACATAATTGGCGCCGCCCATAGACACCTGCATAACCATAACCGGAATTACAAGGCCAAATTGGGTTAGAAAATAAATTATTGTTAGAAATACATGAGAACAGATGCCTCTGGCAGCTTAACTGGATACATTCACCCAAACAGGTCTACTTCAAGACTTAAAAACTGAATAGTGCCTTAGTTACTATAATGACGATAGTCTTGTAGTCGCTCTTCAAGTAATTAGTCAATTTGTGTTCTTTTTTTCAAAATATCATCATCAGCCTGTAAATGCCCACTGCTGAGCAAAGGTCTCTTCTCACCTGGAGAGGGTTTGAGCATTAATCGCCACACTTGCTCAAGGCGAATGGTCAACAATATTTTTTAACAATAGGTATATGTAAGTACATATTAAAGGCTTCCCTAAATTCTCAGCTACAAGGAAAATATAATAGAACTTACGACATTGAATCGTTCTCTCAATACACTTTCTGGGACGAGCCCGTCTTTACGGACAGACGGCGGGATTGACTTCAACACGGTCATCACCAATTTGTCACCATCACCTGTTCATGAGAACATAATGGCAATTTTCATTCAGCCGACAAAATAACATACTTACGTATTGAGACAAATATATATTTATATCCGTAAATGGGAAAGCCGAAGTGCGCATATTATCAAAAATATAATTAAATTCCATTAGGTTTTATGGAATAAGGCGTGCACATCGAAGATTTAATTTGATCATCAGCCAAACAATGCTGAACAAAGAGAACGTCTACTGCTTAACAAAGGCCTTTCAAAAGAGGGGGTTTGCTGGAAAACCTTTTTCGGAAAGCAACTTGGGGCTTTATTGTGGAAACCATACTGGGAAAGCCAGAAAAAAGCACCCGAACTCCACGAGAACATACTTAACGTACGAGTATTAAATAAAATGTCAAACCTTATTGAAATGTTAAAAACCTATTGAAATAATTATAAGGAAACGCGTAACGTGTCAAGCTTAGTCAAATTCGAACGAGCCAAAGCAAGGTGTACAAAACAGTAATTAATGTACGGTCGTTAAACCAAACCTGATGCTTTCTCAATAGCCTTAATTTCTTTATCAACCCTGACGAGAGGTTCTCCTTTTTTGGTAGCGGCTAGTAGCGATGCTCCGGCTGTCCAGAGCTCTTGGGAACGGCGAGCCTCCCGCTCTGCTTTTAACCGAGCTGAAATAATAGCCATTGTTAAGCAACCAACCATAACACCCATAACCATAACATTTCTTTAGGAGTCTTCGAAGCTTTGGGGGCAAGCGCAATAAGGTACCGCGGTCACGGGGGAATTTTTAGTCATTTAGAGTCTGACTCTCCCTTTCGCCAGAGCTTGGGTGAGAGAAGTCATTTGATGATTTCCGTTCCTCAAAAAAGGGTCTTCGGAGGTACAATGTATCTCCCAGTCTTTAGTTATTGAGTCCCATGCAATAGTGACAAGTTTTTTGCCACAATTACACACTTTTGCCGAGATCAAACACATATTACGGGTTAAGTGTGGGAAACACATATTACGTGTGGGAGAGCCATGCTTACGAATGGGTCGGCTCGACCGGAGTGATACCACGGCCTCACAGAAAACCGGCGTGAAACAACCACAGCGTTGTGTTTCGCCGTGTGAGTGAGGTGACCGGATGCCCAATCCTTCCCCTCCCCATCCCTAAATCTCCAAATCCCTAATCCCCAAAAGGTCGGCAACGCACTCGTAACTCCTCTGTTACGGGTGTCCATGGGCGGCGCTGATTGCTTACCATCAGGTAATCCGTCTGCTCGTTTGCCGGTCTATTACATAAAAAAAACATATTCCGGCAAGAATTGCACAGCTCCAAAATGGTCACAGCTCGTACATCAAAATGGTCAAAAATAGACAAATCGTTCTATTGGAAATAAAAAATTCAGACAGAGGTTACACATATCACTCTTCAAAATTTGTATACCTTCAAGTTTATCTTCAACGATCTTCAGTTGCTGTGCCATAGTATCAAGTTCCACTTTAAATATTTTCTTCTCCGCGGCCACTTTTTCCGCTACCATGCCGGAGAACTTCGATGTAATCTGCATTTATGTAAATCATTATTAATACTATGGATAGAAAAGCTGAACAAGTTGGGTATTCCGTAAAGTGTTGTTTTTCATGGGAACTGTTGAAGAGTCATGCTTGCGTGATTTGATCGCAGAGAACCGATATTAAAGAACACTTGCACTGTATATTCGCCGAGGTTGTAAGATTCTTTCGTGTTGTAAGTGTGAGGTTCCCATAGGCTAAAATCCACCCGTTAGATTAGATTTTTATTTGACTGGATCAAGGGGTTCAGTCCCCTAAGGTCATTTCACAGGCGTTTGAAATGTCCATGGACGGTGTTGATTGCTTACTATCAGGTAATACATCTGTTCGTTTGCCGCCCTGTCCCATGAAAAAGGGATACTAGCAGATAGGACATGAGATGCTGGTCTTTTGGGAAGGTCTTTTACGTCATGCACACAGCAAAACACAAGCCAAGCTTTTCCACGCCTGGTTCTTTGTGGTGCGCGTAGTATCTTTCAGTTGTTTAATTATGTGTCTTTTAAAGCACTTCAATACATCTTAATAGTGATAGTATACTTATAAAGAGGTTAGTAAACTAACATCGGCCTCCATTTGTGCCAGTTTAGTAGCCAGACTCTCCTCATGTCTCTCCGCCTGCCTCTTTAGTGCGGCCTTCAGATAGTTATCATTGTCCAATTTTTGTTTGTCTTGCTGTGAAACAACGAAACAATGAATTAATTTTTGTTAATAGGCCATCAAACTGAAATTTTAATCGTCTAAATTAGATATAAAAAACTAGATGAAGTCGGATGAAGCCGGCCTGTAGTAAAGGGATTATTCAATTATCAAATAGATTAACGATAACTTTGGATTAATTATTTATAACGGTGTGTCATATATATTGGACCAGACATAAGGATCACGTAACACGTTTTTGTCAACAAAATACAATAGGGACATGACGCAAAAAAACGAAGTTTTTCTTTAATGAAATTTCTATCTTTCATTACTGCTACAAAATCAGTAACAAGTTCTTGAATTTAGGGATATATGAACATTTTCCATTATCTAAAAGACGTTCTTATACATATAAACAGTCCTCTTCAATAACTCGAATCCCATAACGTTTAACCTAACGATACTAGCAGCTAATGTTAATGATATTCTAAATTATGTTTTGTAGTGGATGTTTTCATAGGTATGCTATTACCCTTATAATGTATTTTCAATGAGAGAGAATCTTCATGTTTCCATTATTATTTAGTTTGACACTGTTCTCGATCACATCAAAATCCGTTGCGTAGTTTTAAAGATTTAAGCATAGGTACATAGGGATATAGGAAACGATAAATAGTTTTTATGCTATATAGTGATCCAACCAAATCTATTGTATTATTATAAATGCAAAAGTAACTCTGTCTGTTAGTTTGTTTTTTCTTCATGCCTAAACTACTGAACCGATTTCTGTGAAATTTCGTACAAACATGGTTTGGAACTGGAGAAAGGACATAGTATAGTTTTCATGCCAAAAATCTGCAGGAATTCACTATTCCACGCGAACAGAGTGCCGGGCAACAGCAGGTTATGAATATTGTAGGGTAATGTGGACGTACCCTGTTTTTAAAGTCGTTGTCAGCGGCAGCTTTCAAATTCTTGATTGCATTCTGTATATGTAATTCTCTTGCTTTCCGTTTATCATCGTCTTGTGGTAATGCTGTAATATTAGAAGTACTTATTGATAACTATCTACTTCTATTTTTAGAGTAACTTAATACGACAGAAGAATTCTGTTGTAATATCTCGTATTATTTATAGATGTCACCGGAAAATAACAAGATCCGTAAGTTTATCAATTTACTAGGAAGTTTATAAACTTTCGTAAGATTCTAAACGGGAGATAAATTGTAATATTTTACGTCCACATTTTCGTAAATTGATAAACTTATTGAACTCACTCGTAAAATAATAAGTAAGCAGTAACCAAACGCTACGCGCGATCTGATTGGTTGGCTGTCCCGTGTCACTTCTATGGACACAAGCATTGCCACTATGAACATTGACCAATCAGAGAGCAGTGTGTTATTTTACGTATTTCAAAGATCGTATATTTAAATTAGTATCTGTGATTGGTCGAACCATATTAAATCTTACGAACAGATATTCGTTAGTTTATAAATTTACCGTATGACGTCGGAAATTGATAAATTTAAGAAAATGTGGACGTAAAATATTACAATTATCTCCCGTTTAGAATCTTACGAAAGTTTATAAACTTCCTAGTAAACTGATAAACTTACGGATCTTGTTATTTTCCGGTGTCATAGATACTAATAAGTAAACCACTAGAATTATCATTGTCTACTATAAGAATCATGTTCGACATAATGCCAACCATTGGCAATGTAATTCTGGTTCTGATTTATTTCGTTGCGGGATCCAAGACCGTCATTCATGACCCTGGGACGCGCTGGACTTCAGTGCTCCGGTGTTTTCATGGTTGTATCTACTGTAGAGCCTGGCTTACAGGAGTTGCAGAGGTTTTGGGATGCGGCAGGCTTGTCCCACAAAAAAAAAAAATGTAACTCTGGTGCAGTGTGCTGCCCCAATCTGTATTTTTCACCTCCCTTTTTGCGAGTGTTTTTGTTTGAAAATGTCGACTAAGGCCTCATTTACGAAGTCTTGCGTTTGTCGTACCTACGTTGCAGGAGCAGGTCGCGCCACCCATCGCGCAAACAGCAATGTATGACGGACACCCCATGCGCCGCATCCCCGTAAATAGCTCTTAGAGCATACCCGGAGATTATGGCAGACCCTCTCTTCTTATAGATGGTTAGGTTAGGTTATAGTCTAATACTATGTATAGTTCAGTAATTGCCTATGCAATCTATGAGTGATATTTTTATGTGAGGAAAATCATCAAATGTCTTAGAGAAGACATTTGATGATTTTCCCCGTAGTGTCAGACTCTCACTGACTAAAAACCTCGTTCCTTCTCCTGCTTTGGGCCGAGCTTTATGCGCTTACCAAGCAAGATGCCCATGGCTCAATAGGCCCTATTGGGCCCCGCCTGTGGTGGCCTATGAATGCTTGAAGGTATTAATATATTACAGGTGCACACTTACTTTCCATAGCGCGGTTTATTCTCTCGGTCATACCTTCGGAAGCTTCCTTCACCTCTTCATTCAGTTGATGAATCTAAAAAAATATGAGTGATGATAAAATCCAGTGGCACGTATATGTGATCGCTATAAATGTTTTTTTTTCTAATTACAAGTAAAAGTCTATTGATACGTTGGTTGTTTAGATATTGATAGTTGCATTGAAGTCGAAAAATCGGACGAACTATCATTTATTTAAGGTTTCAACGTGCACACATTTTTGTTTTATTTTGAATAACAATAATTATTGTCGCATTAGCTGGAATTAAAACTTTTTTACGGCGCAAATCATCAAATGTACCCCTTCTTCTCGTCCTAGGTAGGGCAAGAGGAAGTGTCTTTTACTGACTAAAAACCTAACCTTTTAGCGAATAAAAACCTCTTTTGCTCGCTTATTCTCGTGCTCCAGAAGATATATAAAAGGTGTATAGCTCCATCCCTCTTTCTCGATTGACGCTTTAACACGTCATGGTAGGCTTACAGGAAGGAGTTCATGATTGGGCTAGACCCGTAACACCGGATTCCAATTAAGGTTCACATATTTTAATACTAAATGGGGCTAATAGGTATAGATTACGATAATGTTGGTTCATTTGACTGCACGGTGCAGTGACTGGGCAACTGGCTGCCATGCAACGTATAGCGGGTTCGATTCCCGCACGGAGCAATTCTTTGTGTGATCCAAAAACTGTTGTTCCGGGTGTGGGTGTCTTGTGTATGTGAAATTGTATGTTTGTAACAGCACCCACAACACAGGAGAAAATCCTAATGTGGGGCAACGATTTCAAAAAAGGAAGGTCTATTGACGTTGAAAGATTTTGTTTATGGTCAACTAGCGACCCTGACGAAAATAAAACTTACATATCGATAGCTGTTATAGAGTAATATGTCAATATCTCCAGATATGTACGGTTTCTTCATAATATACTTGAGTTCTGGAAATATCGCTTCGTTCTCCGATGTGTACTTATCTACAGATTGCTCCACCTGAAAGTAAATAGTTATCAAACAGAAGAAAATATTCTAATATCGACTGCATATTGTATGTAGTAATGATTGCGGTACACCAAACACCAACGGTGCGGTAATAGGTGCGCGAACGCTCACCTATTTTTCGCTTGCAGTTTAGTAAATTAATAATGAAAAATAAGAAAACTGTGATCATACCATCTGCCACTGTCTATCCATAGCGATAGACTTGTCGTTTTCCCACTGATACGCCATGAAAGAGGCCTTGAACTTATCGTGGTAATCTCGAGCCAGTAGTTTAGAGTTCCTAATCTGTTCTTTCGATGCTTGAACACCGCAATCCAGGTAGCGGACCATTTCGTCTATTTAAACATAATTTATCATCATCGTGAGCCAGTTACTAAACCAACCTAGAGCTGAGAAAAAAAAACTTTTTCTCGCATGCAGAAGGAATCGGTATTTATTGGTAGGTACTTGCACAAGGCGGATTGGGGATTCCAATAATATCTATAATTGGGAATCATAAATCCAGGTTGCTACACCGTGTTTACATTTCATCGTACTTTTCATCAACTAGTCCTAGAAAGTAGGTAAGTACCTACACGTAATCAGCAAATGTTTAAACTGGCACTTACAGGTTTTGAACCTGCTCCGCCGATTTCTCACCATCAGGTATCCACCAGCGACTGCTGAGTCGTCAATCTAATCCGTACAAAATAGTTTTCTCCATTTCTTCCTTAATGTCCTAACCCAAGGTATTTGCAGTCAGTAGGTACGATGTCTTTATCATACAATATCTATTCAGGGAGAATGGAACGTTATCCTTTCACCTCCTTTTCCTTTCTGATCTCAGCCGTACACAATCTAGCCAGGGTTGCGGCTGCAAGCGCAATAATTTACCACGGCCCTGGCCCAGAGTAGAAGAAGGAAAAGGATGGTTTTTAGTCAATAAGAGAGACACTCCCACTCAAGGCGGGAGAAGACATTCCATGATTGTTTTCCCTCAAAAAAAGACTCACACAACTATAAGTTTTCTCTTTCGTTGTCCTAAATTTGGCGCCTATTGCCTTCTAATACGTACCTAGTCTGTTTATAGCAGTGGAGGCGTTATGAAGTGAAGTTTTGACAAGTTCTATACGTTCTTCCATAGTCTTCCGCAAATCCTTCATACTTTTGTAGGTGAAAGTTTTCATTGCGCTTTCTACTTCCTGCAAAATAAGATAATCTATACTGCTACATATTATACTAATATTATGAAGAGGTAAAATTTGTAAGTTTCCAAGTTTGTAGTAGGGGGTAATCTTTGGAACGCTGCTCGGATTTCCAAAATTCTTTCACTGGTAGATAGCTACAATGTTCGTTAGTGCTATAGGCTATGAAACATCACGCTACGATCAAATGGAGCCGAGCAGCAGTTGAAACCGCGCGGGGTAGCTAGTAACTTCAAATTTTTTCAGAGGATGTAATGATGGTTCTCTTGTAGGTTTTAAAGGAAAAAGGACTCTAACCGAATTGTAGAAGATGCAAGCTTCCTTAGCAGTATTATAGTTGTTGAGAACCGTCTCTCCTAGATCGACCATACAACGCTCGATTTCACAGATATTCTGCGTGACGACTGGAGGAGGTTCGGGCTTACACACAATTTCATTTTCTGGAAAATGATCCTTAATGATGAACATATTCCAATGTATTTAGTTCGTAATTCGCAGAAGACAACACAGTTCATTTTTTAAAGTGTAACTTGAAGTAATGTTTTTAGACTTACCATCAGTATTTTTTGGTTCTTCGGGTACATCTGCAAAGAAAACAAAAACCTAAAAAACTTAAAATTTGGGAAAGGATGGCAAACGAGCAAACTACCCACATCACAAGAGGACTTACAAGAAGGTCTTAATAATTACAGGTCCAATGAAGGTGAAAAGAAAGAGTTACGACGAAACGGATGCGATGTCTCGTGCTCTAAAAAACCTTTCCCTTTAGTAGAAAAATCTTTTGAATCTTTTTATGCTTGAAAAATAATGTGCAACGTATTTTACTTACATACCATAATTGAGTACTTCTCCGCCTTCGAGCGAGCACTTTTTAGGTTTGTTCGTCCCAGTCATACGTTCAATGAACCTCTTGGTATCATCGATGCAAGTAACGGCAAACTCTCCGTAAGTCATGTTCTCCTGGTACAATATAGCTATAAGGTCATCGAACCATGGCGCGTTCAGCGTCAACCAATCGCGTATTTCTGGCGAACCTCTAAAGAAAATTTTAGTTATGTACATCTAGGGTAAACTAGGGTCTATTCAGTAAAAGTATCCCTTCTTATTACTAAAATGGCCGGTATGTAGAAGGCAGGTAGTATTTTTGGATAGGGCCAAAAATAAAACTCTACGGAGGTAAGTTTTATATTTATCTACTAGGATACGAGAAAAGAAAGTGAACTTCAAACCGCATTTTGTTTATACTAGACTAAAGACTGTACTAAAATTAAATAGCTGTTCATTCTCTTCATTCTTCGCAAGCTGTTAAGATATCGCAGTTTAACAGATCACATTTATTAGAGAACACTGTTACCCGTTTTTTGTTAAACATTTAATCCCTAAATCGATTCTAGCGACGCCCGCGGAATGCGGTGGTACTAAATAACTTCAACTCCAGCGTCATTACGAGACGGCTTATAAATTTTACCTGTGCTCAATGTAAGTATGAAAAACTTACTTAGCATATACAACGAAGCCACCAGCAAGTAACAATAGAGTTATAGTGCCCCAAATGAATCGGTCATCTTTGGGTGGGGGTGGCGGCGGCGGCGGTGGAATTGGGCACGGATCTCTCTCTCTCATAGTCTTGTAATTGTAACATGTAGGGAAGCGGGAGATAGTCGCTATTCGGAAGTCTACTGGGTGACGACGGTACTGGGAAATAAAATGTTACTTGACCTATCTATACCTCTATATCTATATGTATAGGTACTAATATTATAAAAAGGTAAAATTTGTAAGTTTGTATGTAGGGGGTAATCTTTGGAACCGCTCTGGTCGGATTGCCAAAATTCTTTCACTGATAGATAGCTACAATGTTCCTGAATGCTACGATCAAATGGAGCCGGCTATAAAACATCCCGCTACGATCAAATGGAGCCCAGCTGCGGGTGAAACGTCGCTAGAGTAACTAGTATATGGTAGACGGTTCAAGGTCACCCGCGAAATTTAATTTTTTATGTATTCTCTAATCCGACATTACCACTTCCAACATGTCCTTAGTGCGAGTTTGCGTCGACAAGTTTACGACGTTTTGCGCTCTGATTGGCCTAAGTTAAGTCATCGACTGCCGACAGATTATTGTTGAGGAAAATCCTTCGCTAACGTGGCCCTCAGGTTCTCCCCGATGGCGTTCAACGTGCAACCAATCAGAGGGCTAAATGCGTTAAAAACGCGTTAACGTAAAAAAAACTAGTTTTTTCAAGGATTAGTCTGTATTCTTCATGATCAGCTTTTAAGTACTGAGCAAGGCGTCTTCTCACAAGGTTTGAGCATTAGGTAGGTACACACCACGCTTGTGGTCTACTACTCTCGCGCTCTGACTCTTAACCCCTATATACAAACTTATAAAATTATACCTCTTTATAATATTTGCATAGACTATATAAATAAGAAATTATCCATATAAGTCCATGACCTTACGATGTTTTGCTTCAGCTTATGTCAGGGGTATCTTAATTATCTTAGAAAGTTATAAGTATGTAGGTACCTACCTACTTATAACTCGGAAAAGAAACATCAAATGACTTCTCCCGCCCAGGGCCGGGCGGGAGGGAGTGTCAGACTCTTACTGACTAAAAACCGGGGGGTTTTGTTGTTTTGTTCCTTCTCCTGCTCTGTGCCGAGGTCGCGGTGCCTCATTGCGCTTACCCCGCAACCACTGGTAGGTACTTGACAGGTTTCGAACCCTCATGATTTAGCGTATTCTTAAGGTACCTATTACGAACTTTCATAAATAATACATGCTTTGCCTACTTTCGTCACTCACACCACAATAATATTTCAACAACCAGAACAGATGAAAATACTTACAAAAAGTATCCTAGCGGTAGGTAAACAGGACGTCACTCTAAACATTATTTTGGTAAATACTTGTTTGTTTGATGTCGAAAGAAATTTTTAATTTATATTCTTTAGAAAATTGACATATTTCAATTTCTTTGGACAGTTCTCGTTCTGACTTGACATGCATTTTTTTAGCTAATGATTGCCAGTTTATTTGTGAATGTAACCTCATTTTTGTTATTAGATTCATAGACAGAAAAATGATAGAATTTCAGGGGGAAGGGGAGGATTGAGGCACCGCGACCTCGGCCCAGAGCAGGAGGAAGGAACAGGGGGGTTTTTAGTCAGTAAGAGTCTGACACTCCCTCCCGCCCGGCTCTGGGCGGGAGAAGTCATTTGATGATTTTCCTCTGACAAAAAAAGGGGGGAAGGGGAGGATAGATACAGAATATTTTTTAGTATTTATTCACCATCTTCAGCTTCAAAGAGTAGAGTAATATAGTGTGTTCGGCTTAGTTGCATTAACCCCTCGAATTCTTACTGACCCCTTTTCACTTGACAATCAGCCAAATTGCATACCTATATCAATTAATCAATTATTATTTAGAGCAATAAAACTAGTAGAAAAAGTTTACTAGAAATAAAGATCGTAGGTAGCACAAAATTGTAGGGTTCTAAAAAATGATGTGCAATATTTATACAGTTCATACATAAATACTGCTCTTATACAGCGTGGAATAATAACTATGATGAAAAAAAAGTATAATACGAGCAGTAATCTCACACGATAGTAAATACAAATTGGAAACTACACTTTGAAATAAGCAATAGGCTTCACTAAGAAATACTGACCGGTACTCAGACATACATTATTTTAAAATATTTATTTGGCGTTCAAAAGTAAAAGTGTATATAAATGATTTAACCTGTGGATTTGACTGTGACAAAGAAAAAACAAACTGACATAAAAATCATCTTTTAATTTATTACATACAATATTTTTATATTTACATAAATTACTAAAATTAAAGGAAACCTCCACACGTTTCGCAGCTGGCACCATAATTTACAGAATCTAAACATTTTGATGTATTTCTTCAAATAAATGCAGACACATTTGTGCAGAGAAAAAAAAATACAAAATTTCACTGTTCTGATAAAACTACATCATTCACGTGAATATTGTGTTTTACAATTTTTAAGATAAACTAAACATGTCACATTCCTCAGAATAGGTACTAATGATCTACAATCGACTGGTAAATAAAGAATAATGTCAAAAATAAAGTATTTTTTCTCAAGGACTAATTTCATGGATTTGTAATGTAAAATACTTTTGTAAACAGTCAAAATAAGGGAATAGCTGATACAAATAAGGTTTACGATACCGACTTTATCACCTACAAATCTACACGGTAAACTGACTGAAAGTAAATTACATCTTATAGTGCATTCTAGAAACTTTACTTGTTTTTAGTACTTTTCTTAACTTCAGCACTTTTTAAACCTGATGTACGAGGGTCGATAATGTGCCAAAGATGTTTAATAACGCCTACAGATGCTAGCTTTCGACACAAATTGTGTGAATTTTGTTTACCCATACCCTTCAACTGTCAGAACAAACTGTCGGGAATCAACACATGTAATCAAAACGACCGGTAGCCAAAACATAGAATAACAATATCAATTCTTAACGGTATAGAGTTCAATTTCCTATACACAGCTCAGGTAGCCGGAGGTCGACATGTAACGAACTAAGTCATCAAGCCCAAGAAACTGGATCACACACACTCCTAATAAAATTGTTGTATCATCACGAAACATGAGAATACGGTAGTTTCCATTGTCCAAATGTCAAAAACGATACTTTTTCTATGAAATTTGTACGAAACTCCAAATGAGATATTTTTAAAAATTTGCTAAAAATATCGAAAATTTTGTGTATCGACAGATCGATGAATAAAAGTATAGTTATTATTTTAAATACTTTATTGTATTGTAACGTCGAATTGATTAATTTTTGACCTAGGAAACTACCCAATCGTATATTGATTAGAAGACGATACAATATTATGGTGCTATCGAGCTGTTTTGACGATTGGAAAGAAAGTTGACCGGTAGTATGATGTTTTACCAACTAATAAACATTGAGTTTGGGTTCTATAGATATGTCCATACTTCTTGATAGCAAGGACGTATGATTAAAAGCGTCTTACTATAAATTTTTTGTTGGTAGCCCGACAGTAGGGACGCTGGTTTACAAGTAGTGGGAACAAAATTCATTAGCATTATTTTTATAGGTACAGAAGTCCCGAGACTGATGCGTGGGCCATAACGGCTTCAGCAGCCTGGCGGATCTCGAGGTGTCTGCGTGCAGCGTCGAGCCAGGGCCGGGCGGCGGCGCGGGGCGCGCCCTGCAGCAGGTTCACGTAGCGCAGCGCCGCCGGCAGGTTGCCGTGGTCCATGTGGTACCTGTCGACATTATTGTTTTGTACATTCACGCGACTATCGGATCTTTGGAATGCGCACGTACGCAAATGTAAAAGAGCCAAGCTTCGGCGCGAATAGATCGACTCGACCGGAGTTATACCACAGCCTCACAGAAAACCCGCGTGAAACAAGGCGTTGCGTTTCGCCGTGAGAGTGAGATTACCGGAGGCCCAATCCTTCACTATCCCCCCCATCCCTTCCCAATCGTTAAATATCCGAGACTGATTGCATACCATCAGCTAATCCATATAATCGTTTACCAGCCTATACCATAAAAAAGAGAGGCCAGATTCAAGGCACAGAGGCCTGTTGAACATAATGTTCGTTTCATTATTATTATTATCATCATCGTTTTCATACTCTGCTCTATCCAGATCTTAACAATATCACGACGTGGAGCTCAGTTCTGAGTTGATGTATAGCTCATTGTACCCAGACATACCTTGCCCTCTGTATGATGTCAAAAGTGTCCAACTTAGTGAAGTCTGTAGGCTGGTTCTCCAACTCCTCTTGGGGGATATCAGCGAACTGAAAACGATAACGTAAGCCGCAATTTAATATCAACCATATTGCTTATAAATTAACGAACAATCAGGTAAACTTATTTAAGTCTTAAACACTTTTTTGTCATATTAAAAACTCGTATTACTAGACCTTCTATTTATTCATTAACAGTATAATTTTAATCATGCCATGTTGCAATATGAAAGCAATCTGTATCTGTTTTGACTAGTATTTCAAGCTTTGCGCTAGTATTTCAAACTTTTTTGGAAGTGGAAAACATCCAATTTTCCTCCCGTCTTAGGTTTCACACTGTTTCTGACTAAAATCCACCCCATTCTTTCTGCTCCTCCGGCCAGGGCCGGGCCGCTAGTCGTGAGGTGAGCTACCCTTGATCACCGTCCTGAGATCGTCGGGCGATCCCTAACGCCCAGAGGGTCACCTGCAGAGGTCTAAGTTCTACTTAGTTTTCACCGCAGGGCTACTAAGATAGTATTATTACGCTATACGCTATAATCTTACCGTCTTGAACAGCAGCAATGATTGCAACCAGGACAGGAAGTAGACGGGAAGCGTGGCTCCCTCGCGGCCAACCAGGGCAACCTTCATTGCTGTCTTCTCCATCTAACATGAAAACATTACTAAATTATTTAAATGTATAACAAATTACACATGTAACTATTTGACAGAGTAAGCCGACTAATTTCAAGCCAGACTGGGCCTCATATTTATGAGTAGCAAGTGTGTTGTAGAACTTTTAGGGATTTGGGGCAGTTCGAAGGGAGAGTATCGAGCTTCTAGTTACCTCATTTACACTACAAAAATTTGTTGAGGAGGTTATCATTACATCAGGAGCCGAGTGGCGGTGAGAAACCACCCAGTAGTTGTTAATATTCGATAGTACAAATGGAATACCTTTTCAAACCTGTCCCGTAACGATTTCTCAGTGGCGATTCCTTTCTCGCGAACTTCTGCGGGAATACCCTTAAGTACTGTTTCTACCAGTTTGTCGTCCTTGCCTGGGAAAAAAAGTGGTTTATTAAGTCAGTAAAAAATAGGAATACTTAGTCATCTGGGACCTACATTATGAATTACGTTTTTTATTTTGTGTAAAAAAAATATTAATACATAAAAAATTGAAAACAGCACTTACGAATGTTTTCGAGATTCGAGAAATTATTGACAAGTTTCAAATGGCAGCGTGAATTATGTTGATGAGTTATCTTGGTCTATTTTTAAAACATTTTCTATTGGTCATACCTTAACATTCATCTCAATTCAGTGTCTGATCTAATACAATATTTACACTTGATTTTTAGGTAAAAGAGTTAGCAAGGGTAAATGGAGAAATCTCATCTCATCGAAAACTAAGAATCGTGATTGGTAGTAAGATCGTTGGGATCGCTGAGCCAGTAAATAGACGGAGTAAGTATCACGACATATTACAAAACAATGTCGCTTTCTCTGTCCCCTATATCTCTATGTATACTTAAATCTTAAGAAATACGCAATTGATTTTGATGTGGTTTTTCTTAAGTAAGAAGAGAAAGGTTTATATGTATATTAATAACATCCATTTAATAGTAGAGAAAATTAGTACCGAAGTTTCGGTTACTTTCATTAACGTATACTCAATACCCAATATATTTATTGCATTCCACAATGTGAACTTAGGGTAGGGTACATAAGGATTTACATATATTATGTCGGGCATAACAATATTAGTATTTTTTTTCCTATTATTATTGCGCCCTTGCGAGGCAGGGGCGCATGGATAGTGACAAAATTAAATAATAAAATGGATCCTTTAAAATTGACAGTTTTTCTCTGTGAATTATACTAACCGGCTTTCTCGAGCGCGCTGAGTTCGTTGTCGATCTTGGCCTCGGACGCGGGCTTGCGTGTAGCGGCGAGCAATGCCTCGGCGGCCGCCCACAGCGACTGCGACCGTCGCGCCTCCGCCTCCGCCGCAGACCGTTCTGCAGTACAAATATTATTGTTAAGTCATAGGTCGACAAACGAGCAGACGGATTAGCTGATGGTAAGCAACATGTGTTCCATTGACACTCGTAATACCAAAGGAGTTTCTCTACAAGTGCGTTGCCAGCCTCTTGGAGATTATATTAGAGATTTAAGGATACAGGATTTGTGGATTAAGGATTGAGATGCGGGTGGGGCCTTCGATCCCCACTCACACGACAAACACAACTTAAGTGTTGCTTCACACCAGTTTCCTGTAGTATCATTTCGGTCGAGCGGGCCCATTCGTGCCGAAGCTCTCTCACACTTAATTTTGAGCTTTATAGATTATTTCACACATTTTATGGCCATGGTTATGAACGAGGACTTAATTTTTAGAGGTATTGATATCCGGGACGGACCCCCTCCTTATGGTTTGGACCTTTAATAATCCCACACACATGGCGAAACACAACACAAGGCCGATCGCTTATTGCCGAAGGATGGGCCTGAAACAATTAGCTCGAAATACAAAAAAAAAACTTGGTGTATAGTCCATGTATGGAGGAAGGCTATATAGCCCACAAAGAGAAACCGCTTGGTAACAACTATCACATAGTACAAAATATCATATTATAAAGAGGTAAAATTTGTAATTGTAAGTTTGCATATAGGCGGTAATGATTGGAACCGTTAGTCGGATTTCCAAAATTCTTTCACTGATAGATAGCTACAGTTCCTGAGTACTATAGGTTATAAAACATCACCCTATCTGTAAGAGGCAAGCAGCAGGTGAAACCGCCAAAGTAGCTAGTAATGCTAATAATACTTACGTTTCAACGTCTGTTCAATAGCTTTAAGCTTGCCAGCCATGGCGGCAAGTTCCTTCTTGAACTCAACTCGCTCGGCCTCGACTTTCTCAGAAACCGCGCGGTTGAAGTTGTTCATCATCTGTCGAACAAGAACAATTTCATCAATTTTCATATAAAAATATTTCACTACTTTTCTTTTTTACTATGTCAAGCTAAATAACCCTGGTTTCCCTTAAGGAATGAGGATTTATTACTACGTTTGCTCAAGATTGTTTTTCTTCACGCGTGTCAGGTGTATAAATAAAACAATATTAGAAAAATACTGAATACTGTTATATAAGATATAATTTATGTTCTTGATTCGTACCTCTTTTTCCTTCTTTGCGATTTTGTCATGCATGACTTCTTGTTGAATCTCCATTTGCTTCTTAAGAGCTTCTTTAGTCTGCCTGTTCGCTTCCGCTTGGACTAACATGCTCTGAAACCAGATGAATTTTATAGTTATTTATATTATGTTTGATTTTTTGATTGTAAGAGTCATTCTTCGGCACGATTAGATCGGCTTCATTCAGCAATCTCATTTTAAATAACTCATTTTTGTGTTACGGCGGCAATCGATCTGACAGAATCGTGATGCCATGGACACTCGCAACACCAGAGGAGTAACGAGATCCTTGCTGGCCTCGTGGGGATTAAGTTTTGGAGATTTCGGGATTGAAGATAATAATAACAACAAGGAACTGCGGCCTCAGCCTAGATCAGGGGAAGGAACTGGATGGTTTTTTGTCAAGAGATCAGGATTAAAAGTCTGAGCGGCACTTCCACTAAAAAAGGTTTAAGATTTGACAAAGAAGTAATTTGGTGACTTCCTCCACCAAAAAAAAAACAAAAAAAAGGGATCGGGGGAGAAGAAGGATGCCCGCCTCCGGTAACCTCACTCTCCCGGCGAAACAACGCTACGGCTGTTACACGCCGGTTTCCTGTGAGGTTGTGGTATCACGCCGGTCCAGCTGCCTATTCGCGTCGAAACTTGGCTCA
The DNA here is from genome assembly GCA_902829305.4 of Spodoptera exigua. Classification (NCBI taxonomy): domain Eukaryota; kingdom Metazoa; phylum Arthropoda; class Insecta; order Lepidoptera; family Noctuidae; genus Spodoptera; species Spodoptera exigua. Next base: position 6,770,139 of record LR824624.2, read on the forward strand.
CCGATACTTAGATTTTACTTTAATACATCAAAAGTACAACTATGATGTTATACATAATTACCTATATACTTACACATAAGTTTCAATTTAGACTGCACTTAATTTCTGTATGAGTTCTAAAAAACTAGTACCTATGCACGTTAACTTAAGTTTCAATTTAGGTTACACATACCTTCTTCATGAATTCAACTTCTCTGGCCATCCTTTCGGTCCTAATGATGTCTTCGGCTTTAGCTTCAATGATAGCTTTCTCGTCGTGACCTGAAAGTAATAAGAAAACTGTGATAAGATTTGGCGAACTCAAAATTGATGAAATTGATTTATTTATAATCTAGTAAGCATAATGAAACAGCTGACACATAAGAGATAAGGGAAAAAATCAACTGGGTAGTTTCCTAGGTCAAAAATAAATTAATTAAATTAATTCGACGTTTCAATACAATAAAATATTGAAAAATAACTATACTTTTATTCATCGATCGATCAATACACTGAATATAATATTTACTAACTAACTTTTGAAAAATAAGTAAACTATTTGCCGCTAAAATACTATGACGTCAAAACTCAGCATTTCATAGAAAAGTATCGTTTTTGTCATTTGGATAAAAGTATTGAATTTGACTAGTTGAAAACTACCATATTGAGTGGTTGTATAACCGCTTAGACAATAGTTCCACCTAGTGACCAGTTTTGACAACTATGTTATAATTAACATTGTTTTAGTTTATACACTAGTTCTAATCGATTTAATTTTGCTGTTGGTATCTAAGATATATTAGAATCAGTGCATATTTAATGATAATTTCTCTTTTTTTATATATTTTATATATACCTCGTCAACGTTGCCCCACTCTAGGATTTTCTCCCGTGTCGTGGGTGCGTTTACAAACATACAATTTCACATACACATCACACCAAGACCCGGAACAACAATTTGTGGATCACACAAAGAGTTGTTCCGTGTGGGAATAGAACCCGCGGTACGTTGCGCCGCGTCAACCGTGCAGTCATTGTCATGGTATTCCTAATACTTATAACTTATTTGCTGAGAAATGGTGAGACGGTCACTTGGTCACATGCATAGAAATAATAAAAAAATATATTTATTTAAAAAATCCAATGAAAATGAGATTGTTTATAACAAAACTTACATTCGATAGCCCTGTTGATCTTAAGGTCGCGAACTGTTTGCAACTCCACTAATTGGTTCTGCAGGTATTGTATCTGAAATAATATAAATGACATATTTAATTAAAATATGCTTTATAATTAAAAAGATAAAGTACAAAGTCGCTTGCAAACGATACAATTGTGTAATAAAATAATATTATGAGTAAGTTGCATACTTCAAGGCGTAATATGGTTAAAATGTACCTATTAGGTATATTCCTCAAAAACTTTTTAAATTACCACAGCTAATGTAAATAAATTTAAAAACTAAACGGATAAAAACGCTGGCAAACGATTTTATTATGGGGTATTAAGATCAGTCACATATTCCGAGCGGTCATAGAGCCAATAGACCACCATAGATTGGGGCTAATATGAGTGCGGGTCGAACCACAATTATATAATCGCCCTGGCCCAAAGCAGAGGAAGGATATAAATGAATCAGGGGTGGATTTTAGTCATAAAGAGGATCAGGGCGTAAAAAGTCATTTGATAATCCCCCTTCCCTACGTTCAAAAGCGTCCCTTGCGCGCCCTAGAGCCGATAGACCACCACAGGCGGGTCCGACAGGGCCTATGTTCAGCCAGGGTGTAGGGGCAAGCGCATTAAGGTACTGCAGCCTCGGCCTAAAGTAGGAGAAGGAACGGGGGGTATCTGGTCATTAACATTTGCCTCGCCTCTTGAGCGAGGTAAGTTTAATGATTTTCAACTCAGAAATAAAACCCCAATCAAACAAATCTTTATATATAATATAAAAATGGATCGCAAAATGTATTGGTAAGCGCATAACTCAACAACGCCTGAACCAATTTTGCTTATTCTTTTTTTGTTGTGTTTGTTATTGTAAGGAAAAGGTTGTTATCAAAGAAAATATAAGAAAAGTAGAGTGGAAGATTAGGTAAAAGTGACCCTGATAGCGAGATAGTTATACCCGTGCGAAGTAAGTTTAAATGTGGGAGAGCCATGCTTCGGCACGAATGTGTCGGCTCGACCAGAGTGATACCACGGCCTCACAGAAAACCGGCGTGAAACAACTACAGCGTTGTGTTACGCCGTGTGAGTGGGGTTACCGGCGGCCCAATCCCCTAAATCTCCAAATCCCTAATCCCTAAAAGGTCGGCAATGCACTCGTAACTCCTCCGTTGCGGGTGTCCATGGGCGGCGTTAATGGTTACCATCAGGTAATCCGTCTGCTCGTTTGCCGACCTATTTCATAAAAAAAGATGTACGAGTGGGCCGCTAGTATATAATAGACAATATATGCTCACCCTCTTCAACGCGTACACGAGTAGTAAGTCGGTATCTCCGCGGATATCCAGCTTGCGCGCGTTGATGTCAATGCCGGGGTACAAAGCCTGTAGCTCGTCCTTGAACATTTCGCGAGCTGTTTCTACCTGTAAAATGGGAAATAACCAATAAATATAAAACCAATGAAACAATGAATTTATTTTTGCAAATAGGCCATAAAACGGCACTTTTACACGTCAAATTATATGTGAAAAACTAGATGAAGCCGGCATTTCCTATCTGACTACTCTGAGAAGAAATGCCGAAACAAACTCAGAGGTCAGTTTCTTTTCAAGTCCAGACAATATAAAATAACATAATGTGAGAGAACCGTGCAAGTCCATTCTGTAGTGGTCTTTTGAGGAAAGAACCACACCAGTTTAAGTGGACCCGTTCTGAAGACAGGCACGCAAGTGTCAGTTTGCAACCAGTATAGCTAGTGCTGTTGAGTTGTCCGACGAACAATACCGATCAAAAGAACATTTGGGTGGGTCGCGCAAGTACTCAAACTGTCAGAACGCAGATGACTGGTGATCAAAAAGCACGACAAGTCTCACACGGTCCTTACACTAACAAAAATATAATATAATAAAAATGTCAACAAATAAATAAAAAAAAAAAATGTCAAATAAAAAATAAAAATGTCACAATAGGTGATCATGTCATTGTATAAAAAAAAATAAACGTAATGTCAAATTGTATATTAAAGTGTAACTTATGTTACAAACATGTCAACATGACCTGTGCAGACATTACAGCGGCTCATTCCCAAGCCTGACTATCCTCTAAGTAGTCTTTTATTTTTTAAAATGCTTTACAGCAAAGTTTAGCCTTTATTACAGTTTTAAATTTATTGAGGCTCAAATTTTGAATATCGCTAGGAATTTTATTGTAAAAGCGTTTACATTGACACCTAAACGAACTACTTATTTTCTGAAGCCTGGAGGCAGGCACAACATATTTGTTTTTCCCCCTCGTGTTGATATTATGTATATCACTATATTTCTTAAATAAGCTTTTGTTTTTATGAGCGTGAATTACATTTTCATAAATATATTGAGAGGCAACTGTCATTATTTTAGATTCCTTAAATAATTATCTGAGCGAATGCCTCGGACTAAGATTATAGATTGATCGAATAGCCCTTTTCTGCAGAACAAAAATAGACTGGATGTCAGCAGCATTCCCCCACAACAAAATACCGTATGACATGATGCTGTGAAAATAACCAAAATAAACTAACCGCGCTGTATCTACATCTGTTAAATTTCTAATTTTTTTAACGGCATATGCTGCAGAACTGAGCTTCTTCGACAAGCCATCTATATGTGGGCCCCACTGGAGCTTAGCGTCCAGGGTTATACCTAAAAAGACAGTTGTATCTACAGGTCTCAACTCCTCGCCCTTGACAAGCACACTGGTTTTTATCTGTTTAACATTTGGTGTTGTGAATTTAATACATTTAGTTTTAGTTTCGTTTAGTAATAAGTTACTCACACCAAACCAGTGAACTATTTCTGAGAGAGCACTGTTTACATTGTCAATAACTGATTGTCGTCGTCTGAGTTTGAATAATAGTGAGGTATCATCAGCAAACAGCACTATCTCGTGTTTATCCCTTACAAGGTAAGGCAAGTCATTAATATAGATAAGAAATAAAAACGGGCCGAGAATAGAACCCTGCGGAACACCCATCTTCACAACAGACCCGGCAGAAACCATTCCGTTTACTTCAACTCTCTGAACCCTATTACTCAGGTATGAGGTAAGAAGGTCCAGAGATGCACCTCTAATTCCGTAATGGGAAAGCTTCCTGATCAGTGTATCATGAAGCACACAATCGAACGCCTTGGATAAATCACAAAATATTCCCAAAGCGTCGCTTGAGTCCTCCCATGCGTCGTAAATATGATTAAGAAGTTCAACGTTGTTGAACGACCCCTTGTAAATCCGAACTGCTTCGCATGTAATAATTTATTTCTATTAAAAAATCTTTGCACACAACTTTTATTCATCGAGCGATACACTAAATTTAAGATATTTACTAACAAATTTTTAAGAAATAAGTAAGCTATTTGACGCTAAAATACTATGACGTCATAACTCAGCGATTCATACAAATTTCATAAAGAAAAGTACCGTTTTTTAAATTTGGATAAAAGTATTGAATTTGACTAGTTAGAAACTACTGTAAATTCCCAATTCATTGATGCCTAAAAGGCTTATACCAAAAGTCATATAAAAACATACCTTCTTCCAATACTTGTTGCTCATGGCAGACTTTTCTTTTTCTTCGCTGAAATTCTTTTCAGCCTCTGTGAGGTCTGCGCGGAACTGCTTGATGTACCGCTTGGTGGTGGCCTGGCTTTCGGGGGGCGCTTGCATACCACTCTTGATCATACGGTCCAAGTTCTCTGGGAATGAAGATCAAGGATTAAAAGAAGAAAAGAACAGTATTATGGAAGGTCATGGAAGGGGTTTTTTTTTAAACGAAAACAGGGTTACAGATTTTCCCTATTACCTGATGGTAAGTAATCCTCACTGCCCATGGACACCCACAATACCAAAGGACTTAACAAGTGGGTTATCGACCTTTTGAGCCTTGATTGGCACTTGCGGTTTTGGGAATTGGAGAGGCAAGGATTGGGCCTCCAGTAACCACATTCATACGACGTAATACACATGACATGACATTTTTATATACTCAACAATTTATAGATATAGATATACTCGGCGATAACAGCTGTTAGTATCAATCATATATATCATCAATATAAGTAATCATCATCATCAGCCTATAAGTGCCCACTGCTGAGCAAAGGCCTCTTCTCATACGGAGAAGGTTAGAGCATTAATCACCACGCTTGCTCAATGCGGGTTGACGATTTCAAACTTATAATTTGAAATTATAAGTTCAGGTTTCCTCACGACGACGTTTACCTTCACCGTATGTCAGTGGTGTCTTATCTATACTAATATTATAAAGAGGTAATATTTGTAAGTTTGTATGTAATCTTTGGAACCGCTGCTTGGGTTGCCAAAATTCTTTCACTGATAGATAGCTACAATGTTCCTGAGTGCTATAAAACGTCACGCTACGCAAATGGAGCTGCGCAGCTGAAACCGCGCGAGAGTAGCTAGTAAGTAATAATAAAAATAAAACTAATAAGAATGGAAAAATCTTTTTTTGGGAGAGTTGTTTGTTATCATGACTACAATCATATGTTTAAATATCGATTACTAATTGCCAGTTGCCCTATATAAGTGTGGGATCGATTACTAATTAAGTATGGGAGAGCTAAGCTTCGGCACGAATGGGTCGGCTCGACCGGAGTGATACCACGGCCTCACAGAATACCGGCGTGAAACAACCCACAGCGTTGTGTTTCGCCGTGTGAGTGAGGTTACCGAAGGCCCAATCCCTCCCACTCCCCTATCCCTTCCCGATCCTTATATCCCCAACCACTATCCCCAAAAGGCCGGCAACGCACTCGTAACTCCTTTGGTGTTGCGGGTGTCCATGGGCGGCGCCGATTGCTTACCATCAGGTAATCCGTCTGCTCGTTTGCCGACTTATACCATAAAAAAAAATTAAATAAATGTCGAAGTGAACTTACCAATAGCACATTTGGCTTTAGCGGAGGCTTCCTTCGCCTTAGTGTGGGCATTGTTCATCTGTTGCTGTAAACCTTGGAGACCGCTGAAGTATTTCTTATCCAAATCATCCAATGACGCCTCTATGATCTGAAGCAATACGATTTTTATGAATTTTCAACTTTATTACAATGTAAATTGATCGTAAATGTATTGAATAGTTTTGGGAAGATTTAGTGTGTATTTCTTTTATCAAGGTTAGCAAGGTACAAGTCTTTTTTACTGAGAAATGACGCATAAGTCTTATTGGCGTTAGTGGGTGAATTAGGTAAGAAAAAATCAGACCATAAATTAAAAAATAAAAATTAAAACCTTGTTTCTAAGAGAATAGAAAAAAATAAAACCAAAGACAAACAAACCTTGAATAAAGCCTTATTGTAGTCTGTACAGAACTGTGTCGCCACTTTATAGTTGTCTATGGCGATTTTCGTGTTCTCGTGCATTTCGTGCTCAAGTTCCACCATATCCTTAGTAATCTTCACTACTTGAGCCGTCTGAGGCTCGCATTTGTCAGTTTGGACCAAAGTAGCTGGGAAATAAGGTTGAAATTTGATTACGAGTAATTTTTTTTATCTGGAGAATGATGAAGAAAGTAGCTTTAAAGAAGAGTATGTAATATTGGACCATAAGGCGTTTAACAATAAGGCTGGAAATTGCACATATGCCAAATGTGTTTGGTTCAAGCTTATAGGGTAAGAACTAAGGTACAAAAAATATAAGTCCAAATTATTAAATAGCGACAAATTTACCAAAAAATATATTGGAAGAGCCACACAAAAATGAACTTTAACCACAAAGATATACAGTAAAATTTTATGTAATGGGCTCTTGACTTGAACTTACCTTTGGTTTCAATTTGCGGTGTGGTCACAACCTTTTCCTCCACATACAGGGGTTCGATTACTGGCGGTGGCACTGTTATATGAACACACAACTATTTAGGTTAGTTATTATTATGATATTGAACATGGTACGATGATATTAGTTTGTCAATTTCAAAAAAAAAAAAACAGAAATGCGATGGTCTATGTTTTGCATTGTCTATTATAAGCCTAGTTTGCTTAGATAAGCTAAAATGATGTTGGACAAAATAGAAAAGTCTGGAACATAAAATACTTTGAGGCCAATCAAGAAGACGGATCGACTGATGGGAAATGACTTCCTATGGACAACTGCAGCATGTGCTCATACCATTTCACCATCAATTCATCTTGGGGAAAGCCAAGCCGCTACCTCCCCAAAAACCCCCTCTATTCCCCAGAGGTGGAGAAGAGGGGTATATGTACGTAAGGTGTGTCTTCCAGAGCCTCATTCGAACCGAACGACAAAAACTAAGCGTTATTGCACACCGGTTTTCTAAGGCGCCTTGGTATAACCGTGGTCGATTCGTCGCGCAACAAGTCGGCTCTCAAATGTAAAAATGACTTTTCTATTTTATTCAACTAGTATCTTACATACGTTACATTAATCGAATACTAATGAGATTGTGGTCAATGAAAAATGTATCGTATTGCATATTGTTATATGTATTAAAATGCCTAGATGCTGCCGGAGATGGTTGGATTGTGATCAATAGTAGTAACATTCTATATTAAGCCCCTTTAATTGTAATATATATTTCACTCACGCTGATAGGTCTTCTTGGCGAATTTCTTCGCAGCATCCTTCTCAATATCCTGCTCAGATCTCGGAGTCACATCTGGTGGGGTAACGCCTTCCTGTAATTATAATTATAATTTGAGGAATGGAATATTCTGTATTTTTTTTTATTAGATAGGTCGGTAAATGAGCCGACGGTTTATCTTTTTTTTTGTGAGGGGAAAATCATCAAATCACCCGCCCAGAGCCGAGCGGGAGGGAATGTCAGACTCTTACTGATTAAAAACCCCCCTGTTCCTACTCCTGCTCTGGGCCGGGGTCGCGGTGCCTCATTGCGCTTACCCCGCAACTCCGGCTGAAGACGGATTACCTGGTGGTAAACAATCGGAGTGCTTTACCGGCCTTTTGGGGGTAAGGGTTTCGGATATCTAGGGATTGAAAAAAGGACGGGGAAAGGGGAGGGATTGGATTACGGTAACCTGATTCACACGAAACACAACACTGTGGTTGTTTCAAGCCGGTTTCTGTGTCGACTGTTTACGGGTTAATAATTGTAAAGTTCAGTTCACATTGAGACGCAACTCACACTTTTAAAAAGTGTTAAAAACAATTTTTTTCTACACGGAAAGATCCACATTGCATTGTAAGACCTCCGGAAACGTTGCCCCTTAATTGCGAATAATAGTAATAGTTACTTTACAATATTTAATTGTAATCAAATATCGAATTAATTTATTATTTACCGAGGAAACTTTCTTTCTAATCGAACTTCTCGCAAAAGGAGAACATTTTTTTGCATTTCTGTCACAACAATGACGATGTACTAAATATAAATAAACTAGCTTACGCCCGCGTGGTATGTTGATTGAAAGTAACCTATGCCCTATTCCGGAGTGTATCCTATGCCAAATTTCATCCAGCTGTTTTGGCGTGATTGAGTAACAAACATCCAAACATACAAACATCGTAACTTTCGCAATTATAATATAAGTAAGATACCTTTCCGAACATGAATTCGCTGAGATAAGAGGTGGTCCTGTTGAATTGGTTGGCGGCTGCCTTCCAATACGTGGTGTTCTCTTGGTACACTAGAGCCACGAAGTCGTTAGCCCAAGGGACATTTGACTCTAGCCAGTTGCGAGCATCTGGACTGCTCCTGTGGTAATTAACATTAAAAATTGTTAGTTTTACATTCAATACATTACGATTCAATCAATACGTCAAAAAATGCAACTGCTAGATACAGCCTAGCCTCTTTCTCATACACTTTTTTTTGTGTAAAATTAACTTCTCCCGCCCAGGGTAGGGGCGTAGGGCGGCAGGGAGTGTCAGACCCTTAAGGGCACAAAATAATGAGACAACAAATAAGAACACATACTTAGCATAAACAACTGCCGCACCAGTTAGTACAGTGGCGCCTACAGCTCCCCAGAACAACTTGCGGGATTTGGGCCGCTGAGGGGCGGCCTCGCATTTGTCCTGTGTTGCATACCGCCGGTGCGGAGACCGCATCACTATAAGGGCGGCGCACGAACTCTCGCCCACATGCCGTCGGACCTGAGGAAAACGACAATGAAAAACTACATTAAAGTCTATCAGATTAGGTGGTTACATATATAAACAATCTTGGTAGTTGGTACTGTAGTATCCCGGGACTAAGGGGTGTCAAATGACAAACTACTGTTTAGCGTCACGATCCATTTATTACTGAGTACTTTCCACAATAATGATGCTTACTATAATCTTACACATACTTACACACTAACATGCATATACTCACACCACATTACAGGGGTTGATTTGAAAAAAAAAAATTTTTTGGTAAACAAAATGTTTTTTTTTATAACTATATAGAATAAACAAAACCATGTAGTTTAATAATAAAACTAACAATCTACTGAAAAGAATGTACTGCGCGCAGAAATTCTATACACTACTTAATATTAGTTACAAACGGCTTAGTTCTATTCTTATGAATAATTTCTCGTTTATTGTTTTTCAATATAACAACATTTGGTCCAATATCCTCTAATACTAAATAAGGTCCATCATACAGTACTTGTAACTTAGTCCCGGTTTCACTTTTCACTAATAATAAATCGGATGGATTATATTTCACTGAGTTCACTTTTTGGTCGTACACACTTTTTCTGTTTTGTTTCACTGATAACAAATTTTCACGAGCGTCTTTTTGCGCAACTTGTAATCTATACCTTAATTCTAAACAGTAATTATCTATGTTATACAATGGTTCAACTCTATTACTTAGTCTACTAGGAATTACACAATGTTTTCCAAATACTAATTCATACGGCGCATATTTAGTGGATATATGGACAGTATTATTGTACGAAAAACACCAGTAGGGGAGCCAGTAGCTCCATGCCTCCGGGTGCTTATCACACTGAATGCGAAGAAAAGCTCCTAAATGTTTATGCGTATTTTCAATCGAGCCTAAAGTTTGATGATGGTATGAAGTGCTATGTAATTTTTCGATTTCGAGTAATTTACAAACATCTGCCATAGTTGACGATAAAAATTCTTGACCTCTATCAGTGACAATGCATTTTGGTATACCGAACCTTAAAATAAAATTATTAACTAGGGCCTTAGCTACAGTAATAGTTTCTTTATTAGGTAAAGGATAAGCCTCTACGAATTTACTTAAATCGCACTGTAATGTGAGAATGTAAACATTCCCGTCTAAGTCTCTATCTAAAGGACCAACTATGTCTAAGAAAATTCTTTCAAAGGCAGTTGTGGCCGTAGTTGTAATTTCCAATGGCTCAACTGTATGCCTTGAGTGCTTCATTTTTTGACAGCTCTGGCATTTTCGAACATAGTTTTGGACATCTTTCTCTAGTCCTGGCCAGTAAAAGCATTTTTTTATATTGTTTATCATTCTACGTACCCCTGCGTGACCGCTAGTGGGCAGTAGATGAAAATCGTTTAAAATAAACTCCTTATCTTCATTCTTATCAATTCTCGTAACACCTCTTAAAATGCATATCCTAGGGCCTAGGTAATTTTCATTATTTTTAACTTCATTTATGACGTCTTTTATAAACATTTCATTACTTTCATTTTTAATAATACATATTTCGTCGACGTTTATATCCTTACAAAAATCACTCAAATACAGCACAAATACGTCTCGCGTGAAATTGTTTTTTGTAATCGAGGTTTATGTATATTTTCTTACATTTTGAATTAAATGCAAAACATTTCCATTCAACATCAATTAGTCGTTTATCTCTCATTTTTCTTAACTTTTCTCCTTCTATTAATAACATTTCCACAGAGTTATTTGGAATCCTCAATATCTCCACGACTTGCGGGTGCGCAGGCCGCTCGTCTGTGCATACATTGGGGGATCCAATATCAATCCTATCACTTTCTTCCATTCTCCTCTTTTGTGCTCGCGTCATAACAGTCATAATTTGTTCATTCATCGCTTTCAAATCCTCTGACGTAATTACTATTCGAGATAACGCGTCCGCTGCAGGATTATTTTTACCTTGCACATAAACTATCTTGTAATCGTATTCATCAAGAGCCAATCGAAATTTTAAAAGTCTACTACTAGGATCTTTAATTCCAAATAAATATACTAACGGTTTGTGGTCTGTCATTATCGTAAATGATTTTCCAAACAAATATGGGCGAAAGTATTTTACACCCCAAACGATAGCTAGAAGTTCCTTTTGGATAGTAGGGTAATTACGTTCCGATTTATTTAATGGTCGACTTGCGTAAGCTACTGGGCGCAAATCTTTATTACAAAGAATTGCACTTATCGCAATACCTGAGGCGTCAGTTTGCAAAATAAATTCGCTGTTAGGTGAAAAGTCTGGATATTGAAGTATAGGCGGCGATGATAAAGCTTGTTTTAGAAATTGAAATGACTGATCACAATTTTCAGTCCATACAAAGGGTACATTCTTCCGACAAAGTTTATTTAGTGGCTCTGTTATCTCCGCAAAATTTTTAATGAACTTTCTATAGTAATTACTAAATGCTACAAATCGCCTAACTTCGTCAGAATTTTTTGGCAAAGGATAATTTTTAATTACTCTAATTTTATCAGGATCTGGCAAAACACCATCCTTAGATATCGTATGACCGAGATATAACATTTCCGTTTTTAAAAATTGACACTTGTTGGGGTTTAATTTCAAATTGACTAATCTTAACCTCTCAAGGACATCAATTAAGTTTTTATTATGTTGTGATATATTACGTCCAAAAACAACAAGGTCATCGCAATAAATAATACATTTATCAAACGTAAGGCCGGACATTGCAACAGTCATGACCCGTGAAAAAGCACTAGGGCTTATTTTCAAACCCATAGGTAGTCTTTTCATTTGGTATTGGCCAGTATTAGTCGTAAATGCTGTAATTTTACGACTATCATCTTTTGACGTTAGTCGCACCTGATAATAACTTTGAGATAAATCTAAATGTGTGTAGTAAACAGCACCTGATAGCGAGTCCAATATTTCGGTAATATTTGGAAGTGGAAACTTATCGTCCTGTATAGTTGAATTTAGCTTACGATAATCCACAACCAACCTCCAACTTTTGTTCTCACCATCTGTCTTTTTGGGAACTAAAAGAATAGGACTAGACCATTCACTTTGCGATTTTTCAATAATATCATCTTGTAACATTTTTTTGATTTGCTTTTCAACTTCAGTTTTCTGACTAAAAGGTATACGATAAGGTTTAGTATAAATAGGTTTAGAATCAGGTTTCAAGGCGATAGACTGTTCACATATCGGTGTAGTAGTTAATTTTTCCCATGGTAATTGGAATACATCGGTGTACTTTACACAAATGGATTCTATTGTTTGTCTTTCCGTAGAATCTAAATGATCCAATTTCAATAACGATAACAATAACTTAGCGCGCTGGGAACCGGACTCACATTTCTCAAACGCGCAAATTTCATAGTTGCTTAGCAAATCTAACTCTGGTTTAAAAATAGGTAAAGTAATATTTTTATCGCTAGAATTAAGTATTCGAATAGGAATAATTTTATTTTGAGGTCTAACTATTAAGCTTGCCAATAATACATCTGTATGTAATTGTTTTGGTAGTATAACACAGTCTTGTGTTATATCTGAATCTAATTTTATATAATGAACAGATTCGCAACGAGCTGGTATATGTAACGATGAATTACTTATTTGAGGTATTCTATATAACGGCAAAAATATTTTTTTGTCACCAACAGTGAGTTTTAATAAAGATTTTTCTAAGTCAAAAGTAATTGAACTAAATTGATCTAAGAAATCTTGTCCCAAAATACCTTCTGACTTACAAGGTAATTTTTCAAATACATAAAACTTATGTTGGAAAGTAAAATTGTCAACAGTTCTTAAAGTAAGATAAACATAACCTTTTGAAGAACACTTTCCGCCTATCCCGTTTATAGTAATCCTATCTTCATAAACATGTAATTGATCTCCTAATACAGAGCTACTCACGGCTGATAAGGTCGCACCCGTATCTAAAAGCCACGAACACCTGTTCTCGTTTAAATATAATGTTACATAATTAGCACTGCTTACGTCACATGTTAAAATATTAGGACTGTTGGGATCGAAAAAACTGATTATTATTATTTTCCTGATTATCAGTCGAACCTTCCGTACCCTCAGATTTAGTTGTATCCGTTTTTGCAACGTTTATTTGTTGTTGGCCTCTACTATTGTAAACAACTCGACCGCGATTTGGTCGCGTGCGAAAACCACGAGATTGTCTTCCACGAAATGCGAAATTATTGTACTGAAATGTACGATTCCTGTTAGCATAAGAATTATTGTTACCTCTATTCTGGCTGAAATTACCGCGAAAACCCGATTGGGATCTAAAATGATAATTTCCCCGGCCACGCAATTGTAATGTATGTGACTTACCTCGAATATTTAGGATCGAGTTTGAGGTCGTTGGTTGGGGTTGGTCTCCGTGAGACAACAATCATATAGTTCTACGCTATCGATAATTTTTTCAACGCTTTCCTCTGTACTGTCCATAACCGGCACTAAACTAGCGGCAGTTTTCAAATTAAATTTCTCCATTTTAGTAGTCTGTTCGGAACTTACACAATAAGTTTTTATTTTGCTAAATGTATCTTCTATCCTACTTATTATATCTAAGAAAAATATCTCCGTAAATTCTTTAGTAAACAACTTTTCCTCTAAAATTAACTTACAAAGAGTTTTATTTTCACTATATAATTTTTCTGCATCTAAAAATTTTCTTTTAATGTAATTAACATTCAGTTCCCGCTTACTGGGACCCAACTTTCTTAAAGATACCTTTATCTTTTCAAGTTCGTTTAAGATAGATATTAAATCATTAGCCATCTGATAACTGTAAAATGTTTAGATGCTTATTACATTTCTAACTTAACACATTTAAAACTAAAATATATACGTAGTCGAACATGTGACTTAATTACTACTAAAGAAACAATAGAAAGAGAGAAAAAAATTGATGCGAACCGAAGTCGAAGTCATTACATGTCCCGAGGTCCTGCTTCCTGATCACCGTCTCTCTCGTTCTGACTCCTCCGTGCTCCAGACAGCCTCATCCTGATCCGCCGGAATGCATCCTCTCTGAGCTGGTTCTGCACCATAGCCAAGTGACAGTTTCTGTACTGCTTGAATAGTATGTACAGAATAAACGCAGCAACGATTGCCAGGAAAACAGAAAATATAATATTGTTGGTCTGTAAGTGCGTGGACGCATCAGCAGTCGCACTTGCTTCTCCACCACCGTGTTGATTTATGATAACTTCTTTGTTCTCACAGGCACATTTCGAGCATTGTTTCCCCATAGTTATTATTTAACGCGCATCCTGGCAGGGTCGCCATGTAGTATCCCGGGACTAAGGGGTGTCAAATGACAAACTACTGTTTAGCGTCACGATCCATTTATTACTGAGTACTTTCCACAATAATGATGCTTACTATAATCTTACACATACTTACACACTAACATGCATATACTCACACCACAGTACTATGTCTTTAATACCATAATATAAAACAAAGTCGCTTTTCTCTGTCTGTCCCTATTTAAGCTTATATCTTTAAAACTGTTTGTTTTATTTTCAAACTTGGTATTCTGAAGATTACAATAAGTGTTGTAAAATTTGACGAAGGTACTACAAATTTAACAGAGACCAGTCTGAAATATTCTCTGATCCTTTTAAACCGTGATATCTAACTCACTTGCCAAGTGGTGAAATTATGGCACCTTCTTTATAGAGGAGACCTATAATGCAGCAGTGGTGTCTCATGTTGGTGGTAATGAACTTGGAACCTGCCATTTTACATTACAAGGGGCCCTTTTTGTAGTAACAACATCAAAATCAAAGCATTGGGTATTTCAATTAATCTACGTAAGTGCAGGTACTTTTGCAATGTCACCATATTATAGTGAAGCTTGGTGTAAGTATAACGGGTAACTAGTAGTATTTATACAAAGGCAGTTTCTACACTGGAGTGTGTGAGGATTGCCATTAACAGATAAAAGTGGTAAGGAATAGCGAGGGCAGCCACCAAGACCTTGATCACAACCACCCCAACAGGAGTGTTTACATAAAAATCTTTTACTTACATCTGAATTAACTAACAGTAACAGTCACTTCTTTTAAATATTAATATTATCTTTATTGAAAATATATTTGATAGCCTGATTTCACAGATGAATAACTCAATTTTAATGTTTCATAAGTGTCTTTTAAGGGGTTACGTAAAATAAAATATTTGTATAAGTTATATAAATAAATAAAATGTGTTTACAAGACTACACAAAACATGTTATCACCAGAATACTGCATTTTATTGAGTATATTTATTTGATGAAAGTTTGTACATCTAAAATAATATAACACAGGAATATTTTTCATCATTCCTAATTTATCTAACTAATTGACTTTCTATTTTATTGTGTCCAATAAATAGAAAGAACTATATGTAAGAATGATTATTAATAAAACAAAATGAATAAATAAACAAGGAAATGCATGATAACAAGTATTAAATAAAAAGGGCCAGGAAAATCAAATAACCAGGTTTAAAACCTTTTTAAGCATTTTGCGCTACTTCGCTAGTCTGTACACAGCCTTACAAATAATTTGTAGGTTATTAGTGAAAATGACGTCCAAAGATTGTTATGTAAGGGACAACAAAACCAAGGTCCGTGTTTATGTTTTTGATAACAGATGTAAACTTAGATTCGTTGATGAATTACTAAAATTAGAACCTGAATTAACTATGAAACACTGAAAAACATAATCAAAACATTGGATAACTGATCAAGAGAAGTTTAAGGAAACGCTCATTAGGTAATGAAATAAGGATGATATGATATAATTCTGAGAGCTAAATTAAAACTGAACTTGTACATACCAGTACTAATTTAGCATTAGTTAAATGGTTCGTAAATTTATACATTTTTCGGCACGAATCTCTTTCCACTTGGGCTGTCAAAATTCAGAGACTACAGAATTGAGACCATCGAGAATAGACTGTTTTTTCTTCAATTTCGTTGTGGGTCAGTTCCTTAGTCAGACACATTTCTATGAATTTAGTAACATTAGTCGATTACATCTGAAAAATAACAAAACCATGCAATCTTTTCATAATAAGGAAGGTGAATAAACGTAAGAATTTAATAAAAAACTGTTTTGGAATTGAGATACTTGTGAATTTAGTTGTAAAATACTCAATATAATTAATAGTACAATCATTGTCATTTTGACAGGTTAAAGCATGTTGTGGAGTTTCACATCACTTACCTATAATTAAAATTGAATAATTTGATCGATGGTTTTGTTTTCCTAAAATGTTTCGTTTGGCGATTTCTGGTAAATGCTATTTTTATTTGGAACGATCAACAATTCTTCTCAAAAGCTTTCAACTATTAGATCCTAATATAAAATTTATTGCCTCTATTTTGTTGTGTAACAATTTTACCAACTTGTTTGTGACGGCTTGTTTTGAGGTTATTATTTCTTTTTCAGCTGTTCGGAATATACGGCCTTTTTCGGTCTCGTATTTGAATGCTGCCAATGTTATAAGTAACAGTTCGAGACACTATGGGATTATTCAAAACTTAAGGACGCCCATTCATTCATGTATCAAACAAAATTCTTTGTTGAATAATAAACAGATCTTGGATATATCAACCAATTTGAGCGTTGTTCCTGTTAGAACTGTTACAAAATTCAGTTTGCAGAAGGGTAAAAGGAAGACAGTGAAGGCAGCAGTACGTCGATTCTTCCGTTTACATTGGGGAGGTTGGATAAGGACGAAAGTTGGCAAGCACAAGAAAATGTGGAAAAAATCTTCTCCACAGAAGAGGCGTTTGAGACAACATGTATTTTGTAACTCTACCCAAAGTACAATGTTAGACAAAATGGTCACAAAGTTTTGGAAGAGGCCAAAGTATTATGTTGATGATCCTTACGCACCTTACCATACAAGAGAAGAATTCGTCATTACAAGGAAAAAGCCTTTGGTAAAACATTAAAATGTTATTGTTAATGTTAGAATAATGTTTATTTAGTTTCAGTAATAAATTTATTAAGTGGATATTTATGTTGGTTTTGATGTTCATGGGATGGAAATCTTCTCAATTCTTCTCTTCTCTGAATAAGAAAATAATATTGTGTCCAACTGCAACAATTAATAACATCTACCAAATTGCAAATTGCAATACCAAAAGGGAAGAGGCAGAGGTATCTACACACCTATTTACACTACAGGTCTGTTTACATACAATGTAAAACTTGCTTTTCGCTAGTTAATAGTTTTGTACCATGTAACCATGAATGTGGTGTCTCCAATTGAGAGCCATGGTATTCCAGCAATGGTATTATGCTGATGATGATAATAATGATGAACTGAGGATTATTTCTATCATTTCTGATAATTGTAAGACTTGACGCAGGTGCTTAATAGGCACGGTAGCTTCGGGAGGTTCCTGTTTCGGATCCAGAGGGAGGAAACGCCTGAGTGTCGCCATTGTGAGGACCGCCTAGAGGACACGGTGGCGGAGTGCCCTGCTTGGGCTGAGCACCGCCTTGTCCTCGGGGAAGTGATCGGCGGCGGCGACCTCTTGCGCCTGGCCTTAGTCGAGGCCATGGTTCGAAGCGGGAGGAACTGGGAAGCCGTCTCCTCTTTCTGCGAAGCTGCGAAGCAGTGATGCTCGCAAAGGAGGGGGCGGAGCGCGCGAGGGAACTATCCTCCTCGCGCCCCAGCCGACGCAGAAGGCGACCTTCCGGGCGTCGGGATCGAGAAATGATCTCCGGCCACCGTAAGCGCGGGTCTGCGGACGGCGAGTAAGGGTAGCTCGCCGCCCGACCAGAACCAGACTCGAGCGTACGGCGCGTAGTGTTCTGCGCGCGCCTCAAAGAGCCAATAGACCACCACAGACGGGGCCCATAGGGCTGATGTTCAGCCGGGGTTGCGGGGTAAGCGCAATGAGGCACCGCGACCTCGGCCCAGAGCAGGAGAAGGAACAGCGGGGTTTTTAGTCAGTAAGAGTCTGACACTGCTCTCGCCTTACCCTGGGCGGGAGAAGTCATTTGATGATTATCCCCTGATAAAAAAAAAACCATCGGACTTGCTTTAAATTTTGCATTTTACATTATAAGCCTATAAGAGCCCTTGCTGAACAAAGTCCTTTTCTCATATGAAGAAGGTGTCGAAGTAATAATTTATTAGAAAGATGGCAGCTGTCATTAGACTCTTCTGTTAAAGTGATTTGCCAGTTAGATTTTCTATAGTTCGTTCCATAATTAGAGACAACGATTTGACATTTCGAGTGTTGTAAGTTTTTTCCATTTCATAAATAGTGAAGTCCCGCGACCGGTATTGACCGAAAGACCGAAATTAAATTCTGGACTTCGTGCATTTTAAAAGCTTTATTATTTTTAGCTACTTTCCCTGGGACCTTCCTGTGCCCATACTAACTCAGTCGGGTTAAAATCACAATGGTAAGGAAGCAACCGTAAAATAGTGACCCACCTTTTAGGCGCCATCAGTCCACGACGTATCATTCATAATTACTCTTCTCTTTCCGGGAAATCTCCAACAGCTCGGCGTTCAGCATAGGTGCCTCAAATATATATGTTTTTCTTTTAGCCAGTCTTGGATTTCGCATTTTTATTTTAAATTATTATTATTAATTCGACTAAACTATAAAAAACATGACCGCAACGTTGTTTTATTTTGTTCAGGGTATTTTATAAAAAACGGTATCGGTATTTTATTTAAAACATCGTACTCGGGCCCATCGCTATGTTGAAAAATCTGGCAACATTATTTTGTAGTTTGACATTTGCTGTTGTCAAGTTGTTGTCTCTAATTATGGAACGAACTATACTTTGAATTTTTGAAATCAAATTTTATTACAAAGGATTTCAAACAAATAATAAAGTCTAATTGGACTTTCTAATGTACCGGTCCGCTTGGTATATTTTATGTCATTTGCAAACAGACGGATCGTAAGCAATCGGGGCTCACAATGAACACCAAGTATATTCCCTACCTCTTGTGACTTGTAGGAGATTTGAGGATTAGCAATAGGAGGAGAAAATTTGGGCTACTGGCTAGCCTACTCTCAAGGCTAAGTAATAAAAGTACTGGTTCACGCCAATATCATGTGAGGTCAAATGCACTATGGTGGAGCCAGCTCTTTCATGTCACAACATGGCTCTCTCAGATATTATCCTTTTTTTGGTGTCGATTTGGAAAATCTTCATGGAGTCCCACCGCCCTCGGGGAAAGGCGAAGGGTTCTGTCAGACTCATACTGACTAAAAACCAACCCGGTCAGCCGGGGTTGCGGGGTAAGCGCAATGAGGCACCGCGACCTTGGCCCAGAGCAGGAGAAGGAACAGAACCGGTGTTCCTCCAATCACCCATGTGTCGGAGGGGCGGGTATCGCCGAAGCATTCGTCGCCGCTATGGCGGCGTGCCCCGCCGTGGGTTGCGCTAAACGCGTCTGCCACTCCGCTACTAAGGCCTGGCGGAGTTCTGCCCTGCATGTCTCAACCTGTCGAGGCACCAGGCGCTCGCCCCGCTCGACTGCCTCCGCGCGCCACCAATAGAGTGACGCGAGGAGCTTTGCGTCGAGGTCCCAGGGCGGGGATCCGGCTAGGAGGCTCGCTGCCGCGCGTTCGTTCGTGCAGCGGAATGTTGTTGAATTTAAAGATTTAAATTATGCAGATATTTAGTGTATGACATCGTATAATTGTGTATGGTAAAAAAAAAAAATTGTGCACGCAACCATTGTGGAGAAATTCACCAAAAACTGATTCCGCTGGGCGAACGTTGTCCTGGCGGAACATTTTTTAATCCATAGACTTTAGTAGAAAAGAGATGTATCCAAAAATTAGTGTGTATTTGTGTGTAATTGCGTATGTATGAATAAAACTAGTGCATGCATAAACTTCGGAGAAATTCAAGTTTCCGCTACGCGAACGTTTGGCCATTAGCTAGTTTTCATATAAAGCGCTTACATAGAGAGCTGTAGATTTTTACATACGTTGTTTTGAATTTGTTTATATTTGTTTACGATTTTTTCTAAATTTGTTTGAAAAACAGATTTAGAAAAAATCGTAGGGTTTAAAAGTTAAAAATATAAACGTAAAATACGCTTATTAGGTCTTAGTTCTTAAAGTATGCACTTTGGGCTCTAGATTTTCACGTTTATACAAACCTTGTAAGTGTCTGCAACATGTTGCCAAGTATCCATGATGTTCCGTTAGTAATTAAATAGTTATAGGACAAATTTACCATGAATAGATCACTGTTTACAAAGCAGTCAAATAACACGACTTTCTAAATGAATTGCATGGTAAAATGTATGCCAATAATTAGTGTATTCATTCAACTATTCACTTGCAAAATTTCATGTCATTAAATTCAGTAATTAAAGAAAAACAATTATAATACTGACGAAGCATCGAAAACCTACATAACCCGATCAAGTTCGGATGCTACAAAAAAGCGGCTGTGCAATATATTTAGGTAACATCCCAAAATTTACAGTATAATACCGGTATTGAATTGGTACAGGTGATAACACACTAGTTGTTTCGAAATAATTTATTGGTCATTTCTTTTTGGACACCTACTTTTATTTGACTATGACAGAAAGTAGGTACTATTTACGTAGGTAAGTACTTTATTTAAGTATGCGCTTGAGACTTGAGATATAATCTAATTATATTGAAGACAAATAAAATTCATACAGCTAATTTCTATTGAAGATTTCACGGATCAGGATTCTAACTATAGACCCCTTAGGGAAACTAAATATTTACCACATGTACCTAAGTATGTACTACTGTTTAGGTAAATATTTATCATAGGTATTGTAGCTTATTACACTACTAAAACAATATTTTTTATTACACTATTTAACCAATAGACTAGGCATGCACGAGCGTGTGTACGAAACTGTGTTTTATTTTTTCCTAACGCTTGTGTACGATACTGTACCATATTAATAAATGCTATATTAGAAAGTTAAGAACGTTTCTTAGATATATGGCACGGCCGCTTTTTTGTAGCCATCCGAACTTGGTCGGGTTATGTAGGTTTTCGATGCTTCGTCAGTATTATAATTGTTTTTCTTTAATTACTGAATTTAATGACATGAAATTTTGCATGTGAATAGTTGAATGAATACACTAATTATTGGCATACATTTTACCATGCAATTCATTTAGAAAGTCGTGATATTTGACTGCTTTGTAAACAGTGATCTATTCATGGTAAATTTGTCCTATAACTATTTAATTACTAACGGAACATCATTGATACTTGGCAACATGTTGCAGACACTTACCTACAAGGTTTGTATAAACGTGAAAATCTAGAGCCCAAAGTGCATACTTTAAGAACTAAGACCTAATAAGCGTATTTTACGTTTATATTTTTATCTTTAAAACCCTACGATTTTTTCTAAATCTGTTTTTTAAACAAATATAAACAAATTCAAAACAAAACAAAACAGCTCTCTATGTAAGCGCTTTATATGAAAACTAGCTAATGGCCAAACGTTCGCGTAGCGGAAACTTGAATTTCTCCGAAGTTTATGCATGCACTAGTTTTATTCATACATACACAATTACACACAAATACACACTAATTTTTGGATACATCTCTTTTCTTCTAAAGTCTATGGATTAAAAAAAGTTCCGCCAGGACAACGTTCGCCCAGCGGAATCAGTTTTTGGTGAATTTCTCCACAATGGTTGCGTGCACAATTTTTTTTTACCATACACAATTATACGACGTCATACACTAAATATCTGCATACTTAAAATCTTTAAATTCAACAACATTCCGCTGCACGAACGCACGCCGCTGCCGCATAGGAAATCGTACGGTAACCCCTTATTATCGTGACGGCCATCGCGCGCTGTTTCAGCGCGGTGATGTTGCGAGCCGTCAGGGCGTCCACCCATACTGGCGCGGCGTATAACGCCATCGACCGTACGACTCCCATGTAGAGCCTCCGGCTGGAGGAGATGCCCCCCTCCCCCCCCTGGTTGGGCAGTAAGCGCGACAGCGCAGCAGCGGCGCCCATCAACCGGGGGGCGAGCCGTGTAAAGTGCGGCCTGAAATTCTACCGACTGTCGAGAACGATAGATACTTCATCGTGGACTCAACAGCGGTGGAAACCCCTCCTACTATGATGCTAGATCCCTGAGGCGGCTTCATCCTCGGCCCATGAAAACACAGGGCCTCCGATTTGTGCAATGCCACCTCTAAGCCCAGCCGCCGGAGCCTACCCACGACGTTCGCGACACCAGCAGTAGAGCGTATAGTCGCCTGCCGGAACGATTTTCCACGCTCTGTAACTAGCGTATCGTCGGCGTAACAAATGACGCCTACGCCGTGGAGTAGCGCACCGCGCAGAGCCCAGTCGAAGCCAACGTTCCACAAGAGCGGACCCAACACCGAATCCTTCGGAACGCCGCACGACGTCTCTCGCCGACCCCATCCTTCTCGACCCGGGTACTCTACCGACCTGTCTGAAAAATAGGCCCCGACAATGCGTTGGAGGTAGCGCAGCATCCCGCGATACCAGAGCGCCTCTCGAGTGGTACTACAGGGCAAGGTGTTGAAAGCGTTGGCGATGATTCGCTCCAAGATGTCACACACTTCGTCCAGTAACACGAACGGCATGTACACAGACGGGGAGTCTGCGGGGTCAGATATAATCTTATTGTAAAACCGTGTAACAGCAATTACAAAAAAAAACATCATTTGGTTACCTAATTAAGTAAATACGGTAGGTATTTCAGAAAAATCTTAGTTTAATTTCCTTTTATAAAAATATTAAGTACATTTCATAACTAATTACAAATAAATTGTTTAGTCATTTTCGTATTAAAACCGTACTTCTTCAAACTGTGGCGTATTGTCTGGGTCCAAAGATCTCTGGGCGATAAAGTTTTTGTACCATAGAGCTGATAGTCTTGCTTTTCGTGTTCTTTGCTCATCATCGAAGTCAACCTCGAATAGACCGAATTTTGCGCTGAAAAGAAATAAATAAGTTTCAGGCAAACAGATCTTTAGAATATTGGCTACTGCCTATGCTACTGCTCCGTGAAACATTGTTGTTCCAGGTCTGTGTAAAATAAGTATGAATGAAAGAGGCGACGTATAAACCAATTAGAAAAGAGAACTGCGAGTACTTTTAATACCTGTATAGGTAAAGAAGTAGGTATACTGGTTTGCATCCTTCCACGACTGTTCTTAAAGTAACACGTATATGAGTAATGGTCAATTGAGTTAATTTAATTGCCGGAGACGGATATCCGATCATTGTAAGCGTGAATCTGCAGACGACGCTCAAGGCTAGTACTCCGTCCGACCAGATCACCACTGAGGCACAGAGGGCGTCCACTAGTGAAGATGTCCAGCCAGGGTTGCAAGTGCAAGATTAATGATGTACTGCGGCCCGGTTCGGAGCAGGTTGGTTTTAGTCAGTAAGTCTAACACTCCTTCTCGCTCTACCAAGGGCTGAAGAAGTCATTTGATGATTTCCAACCACAAAAAAGTAATTTGGCAAGTAAGCAATATGAAGATTTTATATTATTTACCTTAAGCCAGAGTCCCATTCAAAGTTGTCCATGAGACTCCAAGCAGTGTATGTAGCCACCTTACAGCCGTCCACTTCAATAGCATCCAATATGGCGTTCAAGTACGCTTTGTAATAATCAATTCTGTCAATGTCATTGTTCCCGCCAAAAGTACCGTAGCCATTTTCTGTGATTAGCACTGTTGGATTGTTGTAATTATCTTTCACCCAGTTCAGAGCTTTTCTGATGCCATTTGGAATTTTCTGAAATCAAACAATAAACATACCTACATTAAAATTACACATTACATATTGTCTGGTAGACAAAGTAAACATATGAGAAATACTTTTACAACGACGGTGCAGGTGCGAAATAATAATCCTAAAAAAGCTTGTAGATAGATCCAAAAGTAGTTATTAAAGTTTACAGTTAGACCATTCAGCACCGACTCGCCTCCGGTGGCTAGTATTCTTCATTATATGCCCAATATGCCCATACAAGACCATAGTCTTGTATGCGCTCGGTTACAACACGCTGCTCGAATTTTTGCCTTACGTTGACTGGGCATTGTTAAAGCGCGTGTCACGAGTGGATCGCGAGCTGCTAAAAATTTGTGTACTAAGTGGCGACCACTGGTTGAGTATTCGGCGTTCTTATTGACCGCCTGGGTTCCACCGATTGACTGCGGAACGGTTATTGATGATAACCACCACCGACGTCCACCCCTGTACTACCTACCTGACACCAACTAGTGAACGCCGTGTGACGAGGTCATTATTGATATATTCTTTCAGAATATGGTCTTCATTCTCACGTATTCTGATTGATAATGATTAGAAATGAGCTAAAGTTACCGTAGTATGAATAGTGGGTGCTGGATCATAATCCTTGTAGCTGGTCACTGCTCCGATGTCGTCATCATATGATGGGATCGAGTACATTCCTTTTGTGTATCCATCTGCTGTGTAAAATTTTGTGGAGTAGTGATTGAACCCGTAGAAGTCACTGGTACCTGAAATATTGAAAAAAATATAAATATTTTGATTTGCTGCTTCGTTGGCAGAGCATTAAGAAATTCAGTTTTGTTACCTATTTAGTTTTGGTTGCCGAGTCAAGTCGTAATAAAGGTAGGTTTGATATCAAACCTCTATAATCTCTCATATTTTTTTGAGGAATCGGCTAATATAAATAGACGACATCCGCTTCGTCAAGCTTCTCATAAAATAGTATTTCAACAATAGGAGCGATTTAACCTATATATGCCTAGAGGGACAGTTGGGATATACCTAGTGGAACACGGGGCTCAATGGAACGTTGTCGATAAAAAAATTGAATTTCAAATAATTTTGTTCGCTTTCATTTTCGTCAATCACGGCGCCTACATCCATCCGCCTATGCTCTACACTACACGAAAACATAATATTATATTCGTTAATTTTATCGTAGTTATAATTAGGTAGGTACTGCGCATACAATGCGCCCCATAACCTGTTTCATTCTCAAATCAACAATATAGGTACCTACCTTAATCTCTAACTAAATCTATACTAATATTATAACGAGGTATTGTAAGTTTGTATGTAAGGGTAATATTTGGAACCGCTGGTCGGATCTCCAAAATTCTTTCATTAATAGATAGCTACAATGTTCCTAAGTGCTGTAGGCTATAAAACATCACGTTACGGCTAAATGGAGCCGTGGGTGAAATCGCGCGAGAGTAGCTAGTCAAAGATAAAATAGGTAGGAAGTTAAAAAAAATGCTAGATTTTTGTGTCTAATCATAAGATTAATGAATATTGTTAATTTTAGTTAGCAGAAATTAGAAATTGTTTTCTTAATTAAAAAAATGTTTACCTACTACATGAGTAGTAACTATTGTATACGGATTTTATTGAAATGATAAAAGTTTGTTACTACATAAGAAAGACTTAACATGACCCATGAGACATGTTTAATTTCTGACGTAAAGAACTTAGTATTCATAATTATACCCAAATATAGGTTGGAATTTAAACGGTAAACTAATGCTAAACCTTGTCTCAAAATTATCTACAAATAGTAATTTTGAATACCTACTTTTGAGTACTCAAGTACCTGGAAAGGAAAAACCTGGCAGATAATAGGAATTCGCATATCTGATGGAAGATATTATGGTAAATCTTAGCGAGTGACAAGGAGATATCGCTTGCGTATGAGGCAAACTGCTTGATAAATTGTATTGATCGGATTCGGATTCGTCAATGAAGCTATTGGTTCAGATAGTTGTTTTTAAAATAACTGAATGTTTGCATAAAAGCAAACAATATGCCCGTGACTGATGCAATTTAACAATTTGAATAGCTAACTGCATATAAAGTGCTGTTTGCAAACAATACCTACCCTTACCATACTGGCATAGACTTAAAAATAGGATCTTATATCATCATCATCATATCGTCCAAGCCGTATCCGGCGACGGCGACTCCTAAATGTCTAACCGGGGTCGTTGTTATGATAGGCTCTAATGTGGCTAGCAAAACCGAACTTCGATCTAAAGGTCCGGCTACATGGCACACTAAATAACTGACCATCAGAATTAACTGTGTAGTTGTAGGAGGGCTTTGGTCGGGTCTTCCGTATTCGGTGTTTGTCTTCCGTTTTTTGTTTTGTTTTTGGATCTTATAAGGAATATACTAACACACCTCTGATAAAATCAATTTCCTCCTGAGACAATTCTGGCAGTCTGCTTTTGGGAAAGCCTTGTTCAGCGCTCTTTTCTGCAATACGTTTGATCAGCCTCTCAGGAAATCCACCAGTCGAAGAGAATATCGGGTGGCTGTAGAAACCAACTTCGAAGTCCATCGCCAAGTATCCTAGTTCCACATCCTCGGCGGAATCTGACAGACCCTCACGGAAGTCTGTTGCTATTGTTATGCCGCAAGTACCTGGAATTTGAAAATGAAGAAGATAACCCCTTTCGTTCAAAGAGTGCTACAGAATCTAAGCTCAAATAAATATGTAGCTTACCTTTTTGTTTTTCCCTGTACTCTTTATCATACAAATGCCAGGCCTTAGCATGGGCTAGCAAAGCATTTTTCACCGCAATATAATCACCAATACCAGGAGAAACAATATTAGGAGCGAACCGGTCCGTTCCATAACCAAATATTATCATCTGTTTCGGTTCATTCAACGTTATCCAGGTTTTCACTCGGTCTCCTAGTGCGTCGTACAATACGCGAGCGTAATCTTCAAACCAGTCAGCTATGAGAGGATTGGCCCAACCTCCCAAGTCTTGCAAACTTTGTGGCAAATCCCAATGGAACATTGTGACTACTGGTTCAATACCATTGGCCAACAGCTCATCCACCAATCTACTATAATATCCAATGCCTTCTTCACTGATTTTGTTTGCGAAACCAGTTGGCAAAACCCTTGGCCATGAAATAGAAAATCTGTAGAAGTCGACTCCAAGGAACTTAAGCATTTCTATGTCTCTTTGGTAGAACTCGTAGGACTTGCATGTGTCGTTGCCATCTGTACCATCCTTAATTTTACCAGGGGTATGAGAATAAGTATCCCAAATGCTTGGAGACTTGTCTGAAAAGTATCCAGATAAAGTTACTTACATACTAAACTCTTTGGAAAACTACGTGAATAAAAAGTTGTGTTCTTAAGAAATTAGTGACATAGAGTAACTGAATTACAGTCTAGTTTAAGCTAGTCTAGGTACTTATATATCTAAATCTATATTAATATTATAAAGAGGTAAAATTTGTAAGTTTGTATGTAGGGGGTAATCTTTGGACTGGTCGGATTCCCAAAATACTTTCACTTATTGATAGCTATAGTGTTCCCAATTGCTAAAGACTATAAAACATCATGATACAATCAAATGGAGCCGAGCTGCGGGTGGAACCGCGCGGGAGTAGCTAGTTTTCTATTAACCTACAAACAAAACACCACTCACTTTGTCTAGTCTTCATATAAATACATTTTCTTAGCACTCATATTTTTTTCACGGAGGTAGGTATTCTCAAATGGACTTACCTGCAGCGTTCCAACCTCCTTCAATCTGGAAAGACGCAGTAGCTACTCCTAGCCTCACGTCTTCTGGCAACTTCCTCATTTTTACTGCAGAAATGTCCGCAACCGACGTCGTCACAAAAGCTGCAGCGAGTATATAATGTAGAACTCTGTAAAACAAATTACCTAATCAGTATTGTTATAACAAATATGTATCTAAATAAATTCTAAAATGTACTGTAGCACCTTTACAGAAGAGTTCACTTTCATTTGCGAAGTTATCTTTACGATCTGTAATACCTGAAGTGAATTAATTTTATCTAAACAGTTGTAAGTATAGATATTATTGTTTTGAATGTTTAATTTTGTTTCAGGTGACATAATTAGATTTGCGGGTTTGTACGTAGGTATAAGTATTGTGTACTATACTGTTAATACTATCAATGATAAGCGCGATTAGTGTTATTGTCTCCGAAGAAAATTTTTGCATTCACTTATAAACTACGAGAGCGCCAACTACGCTGTTCAAGGGATTAGCTGATATACAAAAAAAAATGTTGATAATCGGTCTATGGAATTTGAATAGATACACAACATTAAACAGTAAATAACATTACCAAATTGTATAGAAATTTTCAAGTCAGAAAATAATAAATTTATTAACTTACCTCATGGTGTTTAAATATTTTATTCTTTTAAAAATTTCTTAAATTATGTGTATATTTATATTTATATCTAATACATGAGATCGGTTTGTCGAATATCGTAAGCAACTTATCACTGTTGATATTGCTTCGAATAGCCAAAATATATCAGGCAAAAATATCGTGTCGCTGTTCAACAGCGAATTATATGACAAAGTTTAAAATGTCCAACTTGTCCACATTAAAATTAGAGGACGCGGTCTTTCCTCCTACTCGAATTGCGCAACAGGTTCAACATTATTTTATTGTAATGGATGTTATTTTCATATACTTTGACTTTGACTGCACGGTTGTTGGCGCGGTGGCTAGGCAAAGTGTCGCGGGTTCGATTCCCGCACGGAACATCTCTTTGTGTGATCCACAAATTGTTGTTCCGAGTCTGGGTGTAATGTGCATGTGGGGCAACGTTTTTAAAAAAAAATCCCCTGTCCCTGTCCCTGTCCCTGTCCCAGGGACAGGTTACAAGTTTTGATTTATGGGAGGGTCAAAAGGGGCTCGAAATGGTTCGTGATGGTTTATTATGTTATTACATACAGCTTGCGTGCGTGCCGTATTAAAGTAGGTAACATGAAAAGAATATAGTTTCAAACTTCAACCACAACATGAACGTCAAAGATAAATTCATTATCTCAATAAACATTTTCAACAACATCGCTAAAACTTGGGGGTCACACTTATAAAAACACGTGCTTGTGTTTTCAATAGGTACATAAATACGTTAGTAGATATCTTACGTATGCAATGTGACGTATTTTTTACATACTTCAAAAAACAAAACTTCTTAAATCGAGGTTCTTAATCGAGCGTTTTTTGTTTTTGTAATTTATCGCATAACTCTTCATTTTATAGCCCGATATTAAAAATTCTTTTTCCATTCAAAAAAGTCAAGGTTCGATATGGTTCCACAGATTATAATAATATGTAGTACCTAGGTAATGAATATTAAATTTAATGTAGAATAATTATGTTCCAAAGAATTTATCAGTAAATATCCCCGTTTGTCCTTGGGTGCACCTTTCCCCGTTATGCAGTGACATGCTCTAAGATATGACCCTGAGCTTTAAAGTTTATTTTTAAAAGTTTGGTTGGAGTATTTAACTATTTAGTAACTTTTCCATATTACCTTGTAGGAACTAGGTAGGAGAGCCCAGTTGTCCTACGAGAAGGTTCTTCTTGTAAATAATACTTCGTTAGATGCGTGTTTCCGAATAAACTTTAGAGGTATGAGGAACAGGGTGGAAAGTTCCTCATCCTCCATTGAAAAGGGAGGATCCTCCGACCAGGCGAGGTGTTCGTGCCTGGCGGCCTACTGCCCTGTGGTTGTTGTCGGGATATCTGTATGGGTGCTAATTGTGTTGAAAACTCTTATAGCGCGATGTAGACTCTTGTACGTGATTGGTGCTGTTGTTAATGTAGTGCGCTAGATGTCGCTACAACCTTCTTCGCCTTCATAAGCACAGATATTATTTGAATGTACCTACAGGAGTAATAGAACTTCAGAATTATGTAGTGTATTAACTGTGCTGATTGTTTTCTTTCTGCTGTCTGTAATATTGTAGGTGACATAAATTATTAAAATGATCAAAATATTCTAAACTTGCTCAATGGGCAGTTTCGGATAATCGGGCAGGCCCGATTATCTGATGGTAAACAATTGGCTCTGCCGATGGACACCCAATAAGCAACACCAAAGGAGTTACAAGTGCGTTGCCTTTGTGGATAAGGGTTATGAATATTTAAGGAATGGGAAGGGATGGGGAGAAGAAAAAGGTTTGGGCTCTGCCACACTAGGTAAAATGTGGTGCCGTCAGAAGTTTATTTTTATTATATTTTAATGCATTGGCAAGTAGGTACCAAATTCTTTCCATATCCGGATTTTGAAAACTGAAGATCTATATACTTTTCATAGGTACCTACTCCTCACCAAAAAAAATATTTTAACAACCATTTGACAGTCATTAGAGGTGACAAACACAATACTTAATTTTTTGTGTAGTCGTTTTTTTTTTCAATCGTTTTGGTTTTAATAAAGTTTCGTTATTTAAATAATGACATATTTTTTGTTGGTCCTCATTTTAAGTTATTAAGGTTGAAATTAGTCTCGATTGACAGACCCAAAATGGCTTGAAAACATTTTTGTCATCATACCTACTTGTGTAGGTAGGTCCCTACGTGCGTCATTGACATCATTCATATATACCTACATCCAAACTTATATTATTAATGCAAAAGTAACTCTGTGTCTGTATGTCTGCCTTTTCTTCACGCCTAAACTACTGAACCTATTTGTGTGAAATTTGGTACAGACATAGTTTGGAACCCGAGAAAGGACAAAGGATTTTTTTTAAACTTTGCCCCACTCTAGTACTTTCTCCTGTGTCGTGGGTGCGGTTACAAACATACACATGACACCCAGACCTGGAACAACAATTTGTGGATCACACAAACAGTTGTTGTACCTAATCTGCAAGAGGAATATGCGGAAAAGCCACAGTAGGTAGGTGCAAAATCAGACCTTAGGCTACAATAGGTACCTACATTATCTTATGTTGTAAGAACATAATTATGATATGTTAAACTATTATTTTAAATAAATTTCAGGACTGACCATTGAACTTGGCACCATTCAGATCTCACTTCTTTTGTCGTTGAAGTCAATTAACAACCAAGGCATTTATCATATCTAATATTGAACTTGGCTGCCATTTCACATATATGTTTTTGATTGGATACTAAATTTCTCTACTATTTAATGTATGTACATGCAAATACATAAGTAAAAAAAACCTTCCTTTTCAATCACTCTATGTAGGTATTAAAAAGCCGCATTAAAAATAGTTGAGTAGTTTTTAAGATTAAAGCATACATAGGGATAAATGGACAGAGAAAGCGATTTTGTTTTCAACTTGTTTGTACCAACGCAAATCGCGTCGCCCGCCGCGCTTCCCTTCGCACCGCGCGTCGCACCGCTAGAAGCTGTGGCCAGGCCCTTATACCTACTATGTAGTGATTATTATTACGCAAA
Organism: Spodoptera exigua; assembly: GCA_902829305.4. Classification (NCBI taxonomy): domain Eukaryota; kingdom Metazoa; phylum Arthropoda; class Insecta; order Lepidoptera; family Noctuidae; genus Spodoptera; species Spodoptera exigua. The sequence goes on from LR824624.2 coordinate 6,801,708, forward strand.
GTTACAAAATCATAACAATGGGTTTTCAACAAAACGTTCTCTTTATCTTAAGCGAAAGTCAAACTTGATGTTTTTGAACAATCTCTCCTCTAGATTACCATCGACATGGGTATGACACTCAGGTAAGTGCATAAGGACTGATTAAGGGCAAACAAGGAAAAATATACACTAATATATACTAATATATTAATTTTATTATTATTGTAAACTTAACTTTAGAACCTATAGTTAAGTCAATAGTTTAGAAATCTGATCCAACAGACAAACTGTGTATACAGTTTTGTTGGACATTTTATACTTTTTATAATGTAAAATGTACCTTCTATGCAATAATAAATAAATAAATAAATAAATAAATAAATAAATAAATATCTAATAAATAATAACACTTGATTCCATACCTGAGTAACTTTGCCTACGTGAGAAATTTAGCCAAAACCTTTTAATCGTAGTAATTCGAGACCCAATAGAAGAATATGTGTGCGAACGCCGGCGTTCGCTTGGGATTTGTTGAATTAAATTATTCCCGATCACGATCACGTGATACGTAAGTAATGCACACTTTAAGTGTGCATTACTTAATCACCGCGCTAGGAATTATATGTCGAGGTTTTCTCACGATGTTTCCTTCAGTTTATGTCAGTAGTGTCTAAATAATGTTAGAAATCACATACCTATGTAGGTATAACTCGGATGAAGTCATATTGGTAGATTCTTGCCAGGTTTCGAACCTGCACCCTCGTGCATGAGAAGCGAGCGCCTAAACCTTCGGGCCACAACGACGTTAACTAAAAGTTATACTATAGGATATAATTACATTTATCCTTCCCAATCCTTCCCCTCCGAATGAGGAGAGCGAGGAGGGATGTGTCCCTTCCCAATCCATAAATCCCAGAAACCCTAATTCCCAAAACGCCGGCAACTCACTAATAGCTCTTCTGGTGTTGCGGGTGTCTATGGGCGACGCCGATTGCTTAGCATCAGGTAATCCGTCTGCTCGTTTGCCGACTTATTATAATTTATGTTAGTATTTTATAGGAGTTAGATATATCTAAGTATCAGGGTAAGCGCCAATGTCAAATAGATAATTCAAAGAAAAACACTCCTTATAAAGATAGAAATGTCAAAACACTCGCTGATAAACTTGCAAAATTCTTCAATTGATAAGGAATCTTTATCTGGTTTGATATTCGTCAGAATATTTATCTCAATTGATGCAGACGCATATCAAGCTACTCCTATCTCTCAAATGATTTTCAACTTATTGTTGTTTGTTATAAAATTGAAAATCTATTGCCCAGATCGGACTTATTCAATCTTGACTTGCTTCAATAGGCACGTGGCTTTATGTAAACAAGTTTGATAGCCAAAACCCCCTACAGAGCAAATGCTTAAGTTCTGAGTGTTTATGAATCCTTAAGCGTTTGATTTTATCAACGTTTTATAGGTATTTTTCAAATGTTCTGTTCCTTCTCCTGCTCTAGGCCGAGGCCGCAATGCCTCATAGCGTTTACCCCGCTACCGTGCCTGAACGTCAGAAAGGGCCCCGTCTGTCGGTCTGTGATGGTCTATTGGCAAGCAACATAAAGCCTGTGTTAGTTCACTGCTTGGCTAAGGGTCTACTTCCCAATGTCTTAACTGGCACTATATAAAAGAAAATTGTATAAAAGTAAATTGTATGAACTATGATGGTTGAAAATCTTCGATTGGCTTTTCCCGCCGAAGGGAGGGGGGGGAGGGGCAAGAAGGAGAGCCCGATTCTTGCTTACTAAAAACCACTCCGTTGCTTCTTCTGCTCCAGGCTAGAGCCTTGGGACGTTGTTGTGTTTGATCCGCAACCCTGAATGTGCCTCATGGATGTAGTTTTATTTTAAAAGCCTATGGTGTCGTGACGGATTGTGGGATTTTAGGGAGTGGGGATTAATATGGTAAGATGTAATGATGTGATTATTTCTCGCTCGTTTTCTTGAGGCCGTGATTTACGGGGTACTTACATATTTATATGAGGGTGGTAAAATCGGCCCTTAGCATGCGCTTGCTCTACGTGGAAGGGCGGATGAATGAATTGGCGGATTCATAATGATAATGAAGATGGGAAAAAATAAAACACTAGATGCTTTTTATAATTTTTTTTATCACTCAAAACTTAATTTCTTTAAATTTTGGTTCATACTTAGTGTCGAGGGTCCTTGTAGCAATCAGATCCTTGAACCACAGAGCTGAAGACTTCGTTGTTCGGGTCCTCTTTCCATCATCGTAGTCTACTTCGAATAGACCAAACTTTACACTGGAAATATTTAACAATCTTACACCCGGTTTCTGAAAGGCTTGTCAACGCTAAAATTAACTAATCTCCTGTTAAATCCTTTGTCAAGTCATCTGATTGGTTGTTGATAATTCAGTCAACCAATCAGATGACTTGACAAGAGATTAAATTGATTTTAACATTGATCGGCCATTCGGAAACCGGTGGTTATTACATGGAATTTATAACCATCTAATCGCCGTATAGGTACCTAACTGCAAAGAAGAATACTCCATAAATTGTTTATGTAAATTCAGTCTTAATTATCTAGGTAAAGTTGAATTGGCCTATTGCAGTATTTATGTATTACGGTATTATTGCATTAAATATTATAAAAGTACATAACTGATCATATCGCAAACTCGGCTACGGATAATATTATCATATTTCTTCGCTTTTTTCCTCTTAAATAAAACACAATTGAAATAATTATGTATAAAGGGGTAAGCATAGATCTGCGTTCTGAACTCTTTGGTTTATGTCACACAATCACTAAACTTCTATACTTTTTTTAACCTCAAATCTTTCCCTTTTTACATATTTAGATAGAGGTCATTTATTTCATTTACAATCCTACTAACTACTAATGTTATTATTATTTTTTTAATATTCTACACCGACAGATGCATGATCTCTCCCTGTAGGTAGTAATTTACGTATTACACTTTTGCGTCTAACCTACTCGTACAAAACGGGTCTGAGTAAAATATTTTAAAGATATAGGTTAACTTCTAGATTGGCGCCAAAGTTGCTTTGCCCAGGTATTGCAGGTAAAGACGCTGGCAGAAACTAGTGTAAAATAAAATTTTACAATACCTACGTAAAATGTTATAAAAAAGTACCTTAATCCAGACATCCATTCAAAGTTGTCCATAAGACTCCAAGCGGTGTATCTGGTAATATTACACCCGTCCACTTCAATAGCATCCAATATGGCGTCCAAATACGCTATGTAATAATCAATTCTGTCAATATCATTTTTCCCGCCTAAATCTCCAAATCCATTTTCGAAAATCATTACTTCTGGATTGTTATAGCTGTCTTTGACCCAGTTCAAGGCTTTTCTTATGCCCATGGGGATTTTCTAAAATAAGAAAGGGATTAACCTAGGTAAATAGTATGGTAGTACAATTAGTTTATTTTCCTTAAGACAAAATAATATGGTACTTTCAGTTTTGATTCCTGATTTGTTAGGTTTGGTTTGGTTTATCGTTTATTTAATTTTTAAACACTCAAATTGCATTTTTTCATTTTTTTGCAGAACACCTACCGTAGTATGAGGTACAGAAGTAGTGGCATAACTTCCGTAAGTACCGACAGCTCCAAGATCATCATTATATGAAGGAATCTCATACATTCCTGGTTTATATGAATCCGTTGAGTAAAACAAGGTGGAATAGTGATTGAAGCCGAAGAAGTCACTCGTGCCTGAAAACGAAAAAGGTAATACCAGAACTTGTATATTTAAAAGGTCCTAATTCTAACAGGCTCTATTAAACGACGGTCATGATATGGGCGTCTAGGGTCGTGATTACGATCTTAATTTTCTGGGAAATTGTGATTTTTAATAAAGCAGATCTAAAAAGTGTTTTTACCTTTAACGTATTCAATCTCTTCTGGCGTGAACTCTGGTAATCTACTTCTTGGAAAGCCTTGTTGTGCACTCCTTTCCGCGACACGTTTCACAACCCTCTCAGGGAATCCGCCAGTCGTGGAGAATATTGGGTGGCTGTAGAAACTAACTTCGAAATCTAAAGCAACCTTTCCTGCTTCTATGTCCTCTGGAGAATCCGAGGCACCTTCACGGTAATCTGTTGCTATAATAATACCACAAGTACCTGAAAAAAGAAGGACAATAACTTTTTGATTTTGTAAAGCATGTGATGGTTCTAATTACAGTCTTGGTTGCGTCTTTTTAGTATATGAACAAGCCTATTATTTGCTTATTCACACAGAAATGTCTAACCTTACTTAATTTGATATCATATGTTACTTTCAATATTGGAATTCAGGTCTACCCACCTTTCTGAGTGGGTCTGTACTCCTTATCATACATATGCCAAACCCTAGCGTGTGCGATCAGCAAATTCTTGATGGCCATGTAGTCTCCGATTCCAGGCGAAACAATATTGGGCGCGCATAGTGTCATACCGTAGCCGAATATAGCGAATTGTTTTGGTTCATTTATAGTCACCCACGTCTTGACTCGATCGCCTAACGCATCAAACAGAACTCGAGCGTAATCTTCGAACCAATCTGCTATTAGAGGATTGGCCCAACCTCCCAAGTCTTGCAAGTTTTGTGGCAAATCCCAATGATAAATGGTGACAACTGGTTCGATCCCATTCGCCAATAGCTCATCCACTAATCTGCTGTAGTACCCGATGCCAACTTCGCTGATTTTGTTTGCGAAGCCGTTTGGTAGAACTCTTGGCCACGAAATGGAAAATCTGTAGAAATCCACTCCAAGGAACTTGAGCATTTCTATGTCTCTTTGGTAGAACTCGTAGGATTTGCATGTGTCGTTGCCATCTGTACCATCCTTGATATTACCTGGGATTCGACAAAATGTGTCCCAAATGCTTTCCGATTTATCTGTAATTAAAATCTTTTTGTTGTATTCAAAATAAATTGGCTATCGTTTCACCGGATTACCTTAATCATCTTTATCAATTTAGAAAACTAGATAGATAGGTATTAGTGTTTTCGATTATAAAAAAACTTTATACTACTGTCTACAGAGGCACAATAAATGCCCCGTAATAAAAAAAAACAGCAGCCTTTGACTACATTTTTTTTTACATACAGTAAGTCCAATAAATTCCGCATACTAACTTCATCGTCATAAGATGGGTTTACCATTACCAAACTGGGAAAAACCTCGAAAAGAAACGACGAGAAAATTTATTCTACTTAATCACTACAACACAGTATATAACTGAAAATACATGGTTAATCTTGTTCCAACTCGGTTGACATGGTGGCCGGGCAACTGACTGCCACGCAACCGCACGGAACAACTCTTTGAGTGAGCCACAAATTGTTGTTCCGGCTTTGGGTGTTATGTGTATGTGAAAATGTATGTTTGTAAACGCTCCTACGACGCAGGAGAGATTTCTAGTGTGGAGCTATATTATATCTGAACACTGTACCTGCAGCGTTCCAACCTCCTTCAATCTGGAAGGAAGCAGTAGCTACCCCCATTTTCAAGTCTTCTGGCAACTTCCTCATCTCTGCTTCAGGACTGTCTTCCGTCGTTGCAGTCACCAAAGTCACTGCAATCGCTGCAGTAAGTATGTAGCATAGAACTCTGTAAAACGAACATTAAAAAAAACACATTGCAATAAATTTATAGGTATTTTATTTTATTGAGCACTCGCGTGATTAAGCCATATTTATTTTTATTTAATCTTACTAATACTTAATAAAAATGCGAAAGTTATGATGTTTGGATGTTTGTTAGTCAATCACGCCAAAACGGCTTGAAGGATTTTGATGAAATTTGGTACATGCATAGGATACACTCCGGAATAGGACTTTTTGTCAATTTACCAAGCGGGCGAAACCGTGGGCGGAAGGTAGTGTGTACAATAGTTAAGTTCTAGATTTTAAACTTCCTACCAGGGTTTTGGCTATCGATACCCGGGGCTCTTTACGTACAGGACTGAGACCTTTAAAACGGCTAGTTTTAAGTCTGTTAGAATCTGACAATCACTTCTGTTTCTCGTCGAGGAGTGTGGGGGTTTTCCACCCAGAAGGTGGTGGCAATTCTTTTAACCTAAAAACGATAAAGATGCGACATGGCACCGAACTTCCAATGTGTTGTTGCTTAGAACGAAATTATAAAAAAAAACTTAATTTAAATTGTAACCCTTTTTTCTCAAGGGAAAATCATCAAATGTCTTTCTTCCGCCTAGGGTAAGGCGATAAGAACCCCCCGTCGCTTCTCCTACTTTAGGCCGAGACCGCGGTACCTTATTGCGCTTGCCCCGCAAGCCCGGGTGGCCTCTACGTGCCATGGAATATAAACTTGTGAATACATAGCCGACCAGCTGGTTGAACACAAATTATTTTACATTCTTACATAGCAGTTATTCAGATATGACATGATCTACTGTAGAATATATATTACTAGCGACCCGTGCTGACTTGGACACACGGGTGTAATGCTAATACAAAATTCCTTCATAATTTAATGTATGTTATTTTACTTATAGACGGTCCTCTTCAAATACATATTTAAATCCTATTTAAAAAAAACCGCATCAAAATCCGTAGGGTAATTTTTGGGGATAATACAGGGACTGAGAAAGCAACTTTGTTTTATACTATGTAGTGATGGCCTATGTACATATTATATCTACGTACCTTAATAACTTGTTGCAACTACAAAGAACAATTAAAAACTAAACATTAACTAAATGTTTACCTAAAATGATTTTGTATTTTATTGCTCTTAGGTACTTATCTTTCTATCTAATCTGTTTTATGTGCTGTTAGTCGTTAATCCTTATCTTTATTTACTTATTTTGTTTTGTATTTGCAACTTGTTTAAATGGGAAAATATGGATTATCAAGTGTTTGAGCTGGACTAGGGAAGAACCTCGTGTTTTAAACAGTTGCTCGCACTGGTGGGAGTATCTCCTGTGTCGAGGGTTTTAGAACAACAAGTTTTGGATAACACAACAAACATTTCACACTTGTTCCACGATGCAAAAAGATGATGCACGTTAAAGCACGATGCACGTTAAAGTATGAGGAAGTCAAGTTAGACACGAAATACTGCGACTTAACAGAAAAGCGGCGTTAAACAATGCTTAATTAAAATGCTAATATCTATTCACATGTTATTCCTATGGGTGAACCGAAATTCCGCTTCTTTTTAGGGCGGCAAACGAGCAATCTCTTTACCTGATGGTAAGCAATCAGCGCCGACCTTCAACACCCGCAACAGCGGAAGAGTAAATGAGTATGTTGCGGATTAGGATTTTGGATATTTAAGGATTGGGAAGAGGAAGGATAGGGCCTCCGGAAACCTCACTCACACGGCGAAACACAACGCTGTCCTTGTTTCACGGTGATTTTCTGTGAGCTCGTGGGATTACTCCGGTCGAGCCGACCCATTCGCGCCGAAGCATGGCTCTCTCATACTAACATCTACGCTCTTTCGAAATTATTGTTATTACTTTTCTGTGGGAGAGGCATGCTTCAACATTAAAGGATCAGAGTAACATCACGGGCTCACAGAATACTGAGACCAAACAGCACTTGATCTGTGTTCTGCCGTGTGAGATTATCGAATCCTTAGCCCCAAGGTTGCGGGGTAAGCGCAATGAGGTACCGCGACCTCGGCACAGAGCAGGAGAAGGAACAGGGGGGTATTTAGTCAGTAAGAGTCTGACACTAACTCCTGCCCGGCCCTGGGCGGGAGAAGTCATTTGATGATTTTCACCTCACAAAAAAAAGCCCCAACCCTCTTCCAATCCCCAACGTTTAAGGGTAGCCCTTACAACCGTCGAAAGGCGGCAAAAGACTTTAACTACTTTTCTTTAACTAGTTTCTCAACTAAGCTGATGTTCTATATTGTATTAACTTAGATACTTAACAAGGGTGAACCTCATCATCATCATCAGCCTATTAGTGCCCACTGTTGAGCAAAGGCCTCTTCCCACTAGGTGAAGGTTTGCGCATTAATCACTACGCTTGCTCAAGGCTGACAGGCGACTTCAAACTTATAATTTGAAATTGTCCAGTTTCCCTCTCGATGTTTTCCTTCACCGCATGACAGTGGTGTTTAAATAATCATGAAAAGAACTCGGCAAAAGTCACTTTCTTGATGAGACGCGAGAGCCACCACGCTGTCAATATTTTGCCATTTATGTGACGACTAATGGCTTACAGATTTAGAGGCACACTTTTGAGCTTCACTTCTAGGTACTAAGGTTTTTCGTAAACCAACATTAATGGACAAGGTGAGAATGAAAACTCAGCCCCTTTCACCTAGCCAGGCTTGCGGGTGCTAGCTCATAGTGTACCGCGGCCTCGGACTGGACCAGAAAGAACTTGGCAGTTTTTAGTCAGTTTGTCAGCAAGTTGTTGTCTGATACGTGCTCCTTTTCTTTCCACCCAGTCAAGAACTCTTTTGATAATCTTTTCACCCTCCCCTTCGTGAAAAAAGGTACTGTCACCCTTTCTATTTTAAAAATTTGAATTTTGAAAACTTGCCAGGCTACGAACTTGCACAAGTTCAAATAAATTTCGAACCATTTTTTGGCCGATCGGCTACTGCACAACGTCTTACAGATTCAATTTCCGATCATAATAAATTAATTGTGTGATGACAAAATTTTAATACCGATCCCGTAGTGATCGGGAAATCAAAGGCAACGGGAAAAAAACTATAAAAAATAATAGGTCTTTACATGAAATTGCCATTCTTCAGTAGGTACTGGCCATTTCAAATCAAAATAGTTTTTGTTAGGAGGCTAATTAATTTTGTTTTAAAAACATGGGATTCTTTTTCCAAAAGTAGTCATTTGTTTATTGATTAGTGTTACATTTTCATCGCATTTCAAATCAAAAAATTCGTTTAAATTTTTTTATGCAAAACGGCAATTTCATATGTAAAGACCTTTCATTAACTTTGAATAAATAAATAATTTAGGTACTCACCTCATACTTAATGGATTATTATTTAATTTTAAAAATATAAAGGTACAACAAAATTTCACTCCGTACACAAGGATCGCTGCATATACCTAATGCTTTAAGATATATAAACAGATAGATATTTATCTCTCGCTTATATCCATGCGGTTACTGCTAGTATTAGTCATACTGTCGAAATGAAAATAAACCAATCATAGCTTATAAGAACAACCACATATTTTGTATCGCATCGCCACCTACACGAGTTTTTAAAATCAGGTCTTAAAGTTAGGTAATGTTAGTCCATTTTCCTACGCTTCGGTACCAGGTCGCCGCTGCGGATGGATTCTACATTTGGGGATACCTAATGGCAAATAAGTAGTCAAGTATTTTCTTAAACAATTTTTTTTTCAGCTTTGTTCTAACATGTATGTACCTAAGTAAGTATGTATTAGAACAAAGCAATTAATTATTATAATGTTGAGATTGTAAAACACATAATTATATACTCTTTGAAAGAAGATGGAATCTCTTTCTCGTTCGAATTCCGGCTTCATCTAGTTTTGCACATATAATTTGACGTGTAAAAGTGCCGTTTTATGGCCTATTGGCAAAAATAAATTCATTGAGAGATTTATAGTTTTATTTTTTGTTTTATTTTCTGTCAGCATTTTTTTGTTCTTTTTTTAACTTTAGATACATTTTCTTCTTTGCATAGAAAAAACCTATAATAAGTAACATAGATCCGACCACATATTATGCATGCTGTGGCAACCTATTAACCTATTAACTATTAACCTTAAGTCTACACTTAGCATAAGATTTAAGATATCATAAGAACATTGTAACTAGTGTAAGATTTGTTGGTTGTCCTAAATAAATAAATAAATTAATTGTTTCATTGAATTCGAATTTAAAATTTGGAACGAGCTCTATTACTTATTCCATTTTGCCGGCACTAAAATTGATACATTTTTAAACCCCGACGCAAAAAGAGGGGTGTTTATAAGTTTGACGTGTCTGTCTGTCTGTCTGTGGTATCATGGCTCCTGAACGATTGAACCGATTTCAATTTAGTTTTTTTTTGTATTACAGATGTTTTACGGGCAAGTGTTCTTAGACATTTTTGAAGAAAATCGATTGAGCCTTTTAAAAGTTATGGGGGGTTAAACTGGAGAAGAAAAATCGAATGTCTGCAAATTGTTCCGTGCGGAAATCGATCCGGCGATACGCTGCACAACAGCTACTTAGTTACCAACCTGATGAAGAGTTTTTTTTTTGTTATTAGTTTTCAAACTTTTTCCGCAACACAAGGAAAGTAATTGAAAATGTCTAAATGCTTAAAGGATATTAAGGCATTATGAGCTCAATGGATATCAGATAAGTAATCTCATCATTTTGAGGTTAAGTACGGAACTTATCTAGGCCCCATGGAATTGTGATAAGAACTTTGCATCCTCTAAATAAGATGCACTTTCCATTGTATTATTAAGGTCATTGAGATGTTTTTTTAGTATAAGGTGGCAACCGAGCTTACGGTTTACCTGATTGTAAGCAATCGGCGCCGCCCGTGGACGACCGCAATATCAGCCGAGATTTTTTTCCTCGAGGGGTGAATTTTATCAATTGATTTTTCCCGCCCTGGGTGGGGTGGTGAGACGGATTGTCACGACTTTTACTGCTCCGAGTTAGATATCGTGGTAACCCTGGAGCTGTACCTGCATTGTCACCCTTTGTTAATGAATAATGTAAGTACCTTTATGTTTTTAAGGTGCAGATCAATCTATAATCTTAGTCCGAGGCATTCGCTAAGAGAATTTGAGCCTCAATAATTTTAAAAGTGTAATAAAGGGTGTAATATACTGTAAGGCATTTTATAAAATAAAAGACTACTTAGAAGATAGTCAGGCTTGGGAATGAGCTGCTGTAACGTCTGCACAGGTCATGTTGACATGTTTGTACCTGACATAAGTTGCGCTTTTTATATGTACTTATACAATTTGACATTACGTTTATTATTATTTTTAACAATGACATTATCACATATTGTGACATTAATATTTTTCATTTGACATTTTTTTTAAATTATTTATTGACATTTTGATTATTTTCTATTATTGTTAGTGTAACGACCGTGTGAGACTTGCCGCGCTTTTTGACTACCAGTTATCTGCGTTCTGACAGTTTGAGTACTTACGCGACCCACCCAAATGTTCTTTAGATCGGTATTGTTCGTCGGACAACTCAGCAGCACTAGCTATACTGGTTGCAAACTGACACTTGCGTGCCTGTCTTCAGAACGGGTCCACTTAAACTGGTGTGGTTCTTGCCTCAAAAGACCACTACAGAATGAACTTGAAGAGTTCTCTCACATTATGTTATTTTACATTGTCTGGACTTGAAAAGAGACTGACCTCTGAGTTTGTTTCGGCATTTCTTCTCAGAGTAGTCAGATAGAAAATGCCGGCTTCATCTAGTTTTTCACATATAGGTACATTGACGTGTAAAAGTGCCGTTTTATGGCCTATTTGCAAAAATAAATTCATTGTTTCATTGATTATTTTATTCTTGTTTTTTAAACAAGCAAACTCAATCATCAAATAGGTACAATTCTGGAAAAAATAATTGTGGTTCACAAAGTGGAAAAACACAGGTTTAAACAGAAAACATACTTTATTAATACATCCTTAAAAATAAGTATAAATCGTATTAAAAATATACTTATAAAATTATCTCAGTCGTTTTCATTCGATAAAATAAATTATTATTTATTCCTTAATTTATTTACATTAAAAGAGGTTCTATTTCTTATGTTTTTTTTACTTCGGCGGCATAGGTAGTGGCTTTGATGATCGTCACATGTTTCGCGTAGCTCAGTGGATATGAGTCATTACAAATATGCTATAATATGCTAATACATAATCTATAAAATCAAAGTATTTTGCTCGTTCTAAATAAGCAATTATCGTCACAGTATATTCACAGAAGAAAAAACCGAAAACCTCATGTATTTTATGGATTCACCAATCTTAGAAAGTAGGTACACACACATATTGTGTAAAAAATACCACCATTCCCGCCAATAATGACAGCTGTCAAAAACTCCTACTATGCTTAGAGTATATAAATACATAGTGATGTCCTAAATGCTTTTATAAATATCATGTCATTTGGATATGCACATTTAATTTTAATTTTTACAACTCGGTTGCCATTCAAGAAAGAAAAAAAAATAACGCCAGTATACCTACCTGCCATTCACCATTTTAGGTTGGTACGGTTTTAGTACGTCAGATGTCAAGTAAACAACAACAAAAGAAGACTAGTTTTGGTAATATTGTCAATTTAAAAAATAAAAAGGCTCCTAGCTATTTTTTTGTGCTATGAGTGAAAAAGTGCAAGGAAAAACCGTAATCAACCACAGCTTACCTTGCATAGGTCAGTTGCTGTCATATAACAACTTTATAGTGCTTTCAAATTTTTCGTTTATGAAACCGTATTTTACTTAACTCTTAGATTAAGATTTTTCATCTGTACATTCTCCATATTTAACTCAACTCATCTTTATATTTAACTCTATTTGCTAAATTAAATAATGGTTTGTTTAGTGATAACTCAAATTAGAGATGTCTTTTATTTTAAAAGACATCTCTAACTGTCTATAATAAAATTATATTTATTTAGTTTGTAAAGTCCAGTACATTTTGAAACAGAATAAAAATAAAAAAAGCGAACACAACAAGAACAATTCCTGTTGAAACAGGTGGGTTTTTTTGTGTGTCTGTTTTAATTTTTATCCACTAACTGTCAGAAGTGGCGTGATGTTATCGGGATGGAAAACATAAGGATCAAGTACCTACCTCCTGTCCGTCCATAGCTACACATTCAAGAATCATTCAAGAATTGTGACTGTATGTCAAAAGTTTAATCTGATTAACTAAAGCTAAGTGATGTTCCGGAAATACCAGACAACGATGGGGAGCATTTTGAAGCTCTTCAGGTTTTTGACAATAAAATCCAAAAATAAATAATTTACCAAATTTTACCAATAATCTGGTATCAGTACCGATACCTTTTTCGATTTGTTATGTGCTTCCCATTCCCGTTCTATCCATTACGCTCATTATTTTCATAGGTATGTCACATCCATACATAAAGATCATCGCTACTACTGGTGATTAACATATACATCATACAGTTAATTAAGATGACATCTGACAGCTGTCACTGTCACGTCACTTGTGTATACTTGGCAACTCAATACTGAAACAATTAAATGAATCCAGACTAATTTTTTGCTTGAGAAATTGCCTCTTTGACAAAGAAACTGTTTTGGACTATCACCATATCGCCATGGAATTTCTTAATTGTCCTCCATAACGTTATGAAACGAGTGAATAAATATCATGATTTCCAAAGTGCCTTATATAGCTTTGATGGAAGTAAATATTAAAACTTTGACTTTAAAAAAGCACCATTTCCCGAAGGTTTTTCATAATTTACAATTGGCAATGTGTAGTTTTTCTTCGAGCCTAGAATACAAGGCTTTCCAATAATTTTATTTATATCAAGTGCAAATATTTGGTCCTTTCATATCATTTAGTTTTTTGTAAACCTCTAACATTGTTGGTCGTTGATGTCTCGCGTACTTAGTGCAGTGAAGTCCTATGGCGATGAATGCTAGGCACATTGCGGGGTTCGACTGGTTGGTTCCAAGTAACACCGGATCTTCTAATGTAGCTGTAAAAAATATAAATGATAGTTTATAATGTGATATGATTATCATCGAGAGAAAATCAGGTCAGTATTTTGAAATAGTTCAATATTTTTTTGGGAACTTGAAGATAAAGTAGGTATTGGGGGTTGCGGGGCACGCGCAATAACGCACCGCGGCCTCGGCCCAGAGCAGGAGACGGGACGGGGGATGGCGGGTGGAGGGTTAGTCAGCAAGAGTCTGACACTCCCTTCCCACTAACCCAACCCTGAGCGGGAGAAGTCTAAGACTATGTGTGACAGGTTTTTTTTAAAGAATAAAATGATAAGGTACATAACATTACATTAAGGTATCGCGATTAAAAACTTTTTATTCCATTTATAACGCTACAGTAATTAGGGTAAAAGCCTTTTCAGCTGACTGGATAAATATAAATATGTATGTGTTAACTCACCCATATCAAGCCCCCTATTGTACAATTGATGTATGTACATGCTGAGGAATTGTTCTGGCCTAGTTTTATCGTTGGCCGGGAGGGCAGTGGCCATCTCAACCACGACTACTCCATAGCTGAACACGTCCACTGCTGGGGATAGGGAACGGTCGCGAAGGTACTCGTCGGGAAGGTACGGTTTTGTGCCGAATACCCTGGTGATGAGATAAAATTAAACGTAAAATTCGTTTGCTAAACAGAAAAGAGGCCTAACTCAAAAAATAAAGTATTTGAATCTTAAAAATTATGCTTCAATAATAAGGTTCAATTTTGGAATATCCTTTTTTATGAGTTAGTCCTTTTTTCTATTTAACATGCGATATGGAGGTTTACAATATGTTGCATCATGTGAGTTAAGTATTTTCGAATCAGGTAAGCTTCTTGCTAATAAGATCTCGTGTTTTGATAGATTAACAATAACGAATTGACTGATCAATTAAAGTCATTGCATTAACAAAACGTTTTAAAATACTAGCACTATACTGGGATCAAGTTAGAGACCAAATGCTTGTCAATCACACTTTGAAACATAAATAGGTACTTTTGAAACTGTCAAAATATAGGATAGTAGTCTGTCAGTCTGTTCGTTACTGAAGTTGGGTGCTTGTTTCAAATTGTAGAGATAAACACTATAATCATAAAAATTGAGAACTATGGCCAGATCAGTATGTCAACAGATTACCAACCCTAATTAAAACAAAAAATAAAGTTCAAAATTAATTAAACGAATTGAAAAGGTTCATCCCATGATAATTTGTGCTTTAAGCTACAGAGATGTATCGTTGATCACCTACCAACAAAGTACCTACTTACTTAGGAAACCTCAGCATGGGTCCTATCGTTCATTTTACAATTTGTGCTTTATTTGAAAAGACGACAAGGTTGTCAATCCTTTGCACTTACTTAGAGATTATATTTGGGTCCTATCTTACCTACCTATATGTTATAGCAATCTGTACTTTATTGCAAAAACAACAAGGTTGTTAATCTTCTGTACTTACTTGGAAACTTTGACATGGGTCCTGTCGTCTCCGTACGGTCCTTTTCTAGCGAGCCCGAAGTCCCCTATCTTCGGCATTAGGCATGTGTCTAGGAGAATGTTTGCTGGTTTGATGTCGCCGTGAATAAGAGGGGTACCCGCCATTGTATGTAAGAATTGTAGACCTCTGAAAATTGGTAATTATTGTCGTCATTATTTTCATAAAAATGTGAGAACCAACTGGTGTTTCTAGGAAATTTTCTACATAATAAAGATTTATTACAATCTCCACGTCAGATAAATTATTTTTTTACGACCAGCTTAAATATTTGGTACGTAAAAATTATAGTACTTACTAGGTAACTACTAATACACAAGTCCTTGTTTAAAAATAAATAGATTCGAATTCTAACCTTTTAATCTCGGTAATTCAAGACTCAATAAGCGCGCGAACGCTGGCGTCCGCTTGGGGTTTGAATCAATATAAAAAATAGTCAAACATACATAAGACAGATCAAAAAGTATTACCTATTTAAAAACACAATTTTAAGTGGTTTGTGAATTGATATAATTTTACTCTAGTATTTTTCTTTTAAGGTAGTCATTAGGTTATAAGTTTTCTATTTAAAAGCGTGAAAACTAAATTTCTACAAAAACTGAACTGTCAAGTTTGACAGTATTAATAACTTACCTGGCAACGCCATGTGCGATGTTGTATCGTTGTGTCCAGGTAAGAGGCGGGTGGTGTGTTTTCATTCTCAGCCGCTGTTCTAGCGATCCACCGCCCATTAACTGGTACACTAGGCAAGCTTCAGGACCTGAAATAGTTTAAGTATTTAATAATTTCTTAGACTCTTTGGTTGGCTATGCTCGACATAACCTTTTTTTTGGATGGAACGGCAAACGGGCAGTCGGACTACCTGATCGTAAGCAATTGGCGCTGCCCATGGAACACCAAAGGAGTTATGAGTGCGTTAGCCGGCCTTTTGGAGATAAGGGTTACGGATATTAAAGGACTAAGAAGGTTCGAGCCTCTCTTAACCTCACTCACGCGGCGAACACAACGCTGTCGTTGTTTCAGGCAGGTAGTTATTCTGTGAGGCCGTGGTATTACTTTGTTGGAGACGACCCATTCGTGCCGAACTTTGGCTCTCGCACACTTAAAACTATTCTTCGTTTGTCGCCTATAACCAACAATGGTGGTTAAAAAATCAAGAGGCTTGACAGAATTTTTAGTAAAAAGTTGAGTTTAAAATTATTGCTGTCACTGTCTAAACACAAACAATATAATCACAAACAATATAATTATACCCCAGGTAACTTTTATCTAACCATTGAAAGTCAGCCCTTAAAATAATAAATAATTACAATCACCTCCAAGCGAGTATCCATACAGAGGCAGTATGTTGTCGTGTCTGTACTGGTTGAGACACATCTCTCGGATGAGTTCCTTGTTGTGATCGTTGTTGTCAAGGAGTCGCTTCACCGCCACCGGCAAGTGCTTCCATTCACCTGTAAATAAACGGTTTACATTTCATTAATTATTTTAGAACTCGTGTTATTTTAATAGGAGTCGGTTTTAAGACCTCGTCGAACTACCGTATAAGTTTTCGTTTATGTCGACCCCTAGGAAACCGATATCGATCCCAAGGTGTTGATATCGACCACTCTTAATGTTATAGGTCGGCAAACGAGCAGACGTATTATCTGATGGCAAGCATTCCGTACCGCTTATGGACACTTGTAATACCAACGCAGTTACTTAAAGAGTGTTCCTGGCCTCTAAGGGGATTCAAGGATTGAGGGTAGGGGAGGAATAATAGGGCTTCTGATAACCTCACTCACACAGTGAAACACAACATAAGTGTTGCTTCAGGCTTTTCTGTGAAGCCGTGGACTAACTACGATCAAGCCCATTCGTGCTAAAGCATAGTTCTCCCACCACACTTCTTTCAATTTTTATCTACTCAACCAACCATAGAACATAATATGCACAAGAATGATTGGAAGTACGAATAACTTAGTAGGTAAATTCAAGCTCATAAGGTTCAAATTAAACTCCAAACAATTACCTTTGAACACCTGACCGAAACCTCCCCGTCCTAGGAGATTGCTTTCAGACCAGTTATTGGTAGCTTCCTTCAAATCTTCATAGCTCATCTTGGGAATAGCTGATACATTCTTCAAGAACTCGTTGTCTTCATTCAGCTTGTCGCCTTGTGATGATGATGTCTGTAACATGTGATAATAGATTAAGATATAGAATATATAACTATTGTTTATAAACATTTTAATTCACATTTATTATTTGTTATAATGTGATAACTATAACTAATAATTCTGTAATATCTTTGTTAAATTAATATTGTACTGATTTTTATGACCTGTATGTTATAATTATAATGTAAATGTAGTAAGTAAGTATGTAATAGTAGTGTAAGTACCTACCTATACTATAGATATAAGCGCTTTGGTTGTAAACTGTTAGCTTATATTCTACTAAATAAATAAATAAATTTATTTTGTGGTAAATAGGTGTGTGACCAATTCTAGCAAGTACCTAGGTACCAATCGGACTTTCTCCAAGGTATTCTAATTAAGTATATTTGGACACTATACAGGACACATACGTTATTTTATTATTATTTTAAGAGGGCAAAATCATAAAATTGCCTCTCCCGCTCTGAGTGGGGCAGAGAAGGCGTGTCAGATAAATTTACTGTATTGGCCCAAAACTAGATAAACTAATGATGTATGGATTGTGCAAACGCGTGGTGTGCTGGCCAAAGGCGAATTGAAGTCTTATTAATAATAAATTAACACTAACAATATAATAATGTAAAACACGTGCATTTTACGCGATTTCGTAAATATATCAAAGTAGATAATCATTTGATCGTAGCATGATGTTTTATAGCCTAACAGCACTCAGGAACATTGTAGCTATCTATCAGTGAAAGAATTTTGGCAATCCGACCAGTGGTTCCAAAGATTACCCCATACATACAAACTTACAAATTTTAGCTCTTTATAATAACAGGTCTTTACCGTTTTGCATGAAAAAATTTAAACGCATTTTTTTATTTGAAATGCGATGAAAATGTAGCACTAATCAATAAACAAATGACTACTTTTGGAAAAAGTATCCCATGTTTTTAAAACAAAATTAGCCTTAGCCTAACAAAAACTATTTTGATTTGAAATGGACAGTACTGCAGAACGGCAATTTCATAGGTAAAGACCTATTATTAGTATAGAAGTGTTGGTATAGTAAGTATTATAGTATAGATGTAACTCATACTGTCTCATACACATGTGTATATATGTATTATAATGAATCACATACCACATGAATCACAGTGCTAGTAATTGTATGGTAATACAACATTCATTGAAGAACAATGACATGATGACATTCTCGATTGACCACAAGTTCTAGAACTTTGAACCAAGAAGATTGAGTCATAAGATGTGAGCTATAGACATATGGTAGGGGTCACAATTAAAAATTTACTTAGGTACTTATAGAAGAAACTGATTTAGTCAGAGTTACCTCCAAAAAGTTGGAGCGAGATAGCTATCTATCGAGTATATCTTAACGTACTAACATAATCCTAGATGGATTATTTTCACACATACTTACAAAAAGTGTAAAAATGAAGTTCAAAAGGTGTTTGTAAGCGCTCAACTCAATAACGCCTAGACCGATTTTGCTAAATTTTCTTTTGTTTGTTATTGTCATAAGAAGGTTCTTGTGAAGAAAATAATGAAAATGGAGGATTTTTTTCTAAATACTTGATATAGATACTTTTATCGTAGAGTACCTAATCTTAGCATCACCATCGCAGAAGGAATACAGAATCTCCCCCTAAATTTTTAGGTGATCCGACACATACCTATGGCATATGAGTCTATGAGACGCTGTGCGAGTATATGAGAAAATATGTATCGCTCTTATTTAATATTATTTAAAGTTCAACTTACCCTACTGCTATCTATACTTGTCTCGTAGTTCGGCGACGGAGAGTAGCCATTTTGTATCCGACTTGTTGTAGGCAATTGTTCACCCTAGAACAGGAAAATATTATTATTAAATAGGTACTGTATAAAGTTCACGTTCACGCCGTGGTTTAACACGAATGGGTCAGCTCGACGATACCGCGGCTTTACAAAAAACTGGTGTGAAACAACTACAGTCTTGTGTTTCGTCATGTGAATGAAGTTTCTGAAGGCCCAAAACCTAATCTACAAAAGGCTGGCAACGCATTCGCAAACCCTCTGGTGTTGCAGCCCCTCAGGTGTCCATGGGCGGCGCTGATTGCTTACCATCAGGTAATCTGTCATCTTTTTTGCCGTCCTATCACATAAAAAAACTAATATTTTTTAGTGTAAAATATCCATACTTATACAATGTAGGTATCTTGTCCTGCTTATTATATTATGTAAATATTGTTCTAATTTCCCCAAAGCTTATAAATGACAAGATTCCGTAACAATGACGTCAATATCCAAAACATGTCATAATTGTATAAATTATCATTAGTATATAGATACTAATGAACGATAGGTACTATGCTATACATAGGTATATAAGGCTTATTTGTTTACCAGCTACTCTCTCACGGGTTTACCCGCTGCTCGTCTCCTACAGATCGTAGCGTGATGTTTTATAGTCTAAAGCCTTCCTCAATAAATGGTCTATTAAACACAAAAATACTTTTTTAATTCGAACCAGCAGTTCCTGCGATTGGCTTGTTCAAAAAATAACAAAAAACTCAAATTTATAATATTAAAAAATAATATACATTTGTTGTAACATGTCACTGGAATGACCATGCGATCAGTATTGCCGGATTTGTTAAATAGTGCCTGGAGCTAAATGTGCATTTATAGGTAGGTAGGTACTCCTAAAAGTTTGAACAAAAAAGAAGGAAAAACCTTTTTCGGATATTCGGTAGCTAATTTAAATTGAACCTTACAACTGCTGAGACAAGGCACAAAATATGTATACTTTTTAAGCAATCTCTTCTTATTTAAATAACTATAATGTTCTTTCATACAATATAAAACTCTTCATTCAAGATTTGGTTACGAAGTATCATTAAAGATAAAACAGCCCAAGTCTGAGCAAAACATAGTAGACTTGAATCATGTGTCCTTGACATTAAAGTTTATTTTTGTTTGATCAACGATCGCACGTAAGTCTTTCTTCGGGATTATACAGCTATTGTGGTCAGTCATTATAGTTTTTATATACAACGGTACAGCACTTGGCTTAAAGCCAAATGTAAATATTGTAAGAAATATTTAAACAGTTTTCCTCATATGCTTTGTTTGTAGAGAGGAGGAAAAATCGAGATTTGTAATCGTACATCCTTATCATAATGAGGATCATTCTTTCATAAAGTATTAATGAAATGTCGGCAGTTAAGTGTGGGAGAGCCATGCTTCGGCACGAATGGGTCGGCTCGACCGGAATGATACCACGGCCTCACAGAAAACCGGCATGACAACCATAGCGTTGTTTGCGTCGGGGATCGAGGGACGATCTCCGGCCACCGTAAGCACGGGCCTGCGGTCGGCGAGTAAGGGCAGCTCGCCGCCCGACCAGAACCAGGCCCGAGCGTATGGCGCGTAGCGTTCCGCGCGCGCCTCAAAGAGCCATTAGACCACCACCGACGGGGCCCTAAAGGGCTGATGTTCAGCCGGGGTTGCGGGGTAAGCGCAATGAGGCACCGCGACCTCAGCACAGAGCAGGAGAAGGAACAGGAGGGTTTTTAGTCAGTAAGAGTCTGACACTCCCTCCTGCCCGGACCGCCCTGGGCGGGAGAAGTAATTTGATGATTTTCACGTCACAAAAAAAAAAACCATAGCGTTGTTTCGCCGTGTAAGTGAGGTTACCGGACGCCCAATCCTTCCCCCCGTCCCTTCCCAATGCTTAAATATCCGAAACCCTTATCCCTGAAAGGCCGGCAACGCACTCGTAACTCCTTTGGTGTAGTGGGTATCCATGGGCGGCGCTGATTGCTTATCATCAGGTATCAGTCTGCTCGTTTGCCGACCTGTACCATAAAAAATGTGCATATATGATTGAGAACAAATACATTAATGATTTTGGCTACCTATTAGACTTAGTCAAAAAATAATGATTCGGGCAATTCATTGCAAAAAAGTATTGTTCACACTTGAATTCAAACATTCGCAATACACGGTTATCCTGTCAGCCGTGATAATTGTGGATAAATCCATACAAATACGATAACGATGAAAAGTTAAATAGTTTGTTTGCTTTAACGCCCATATCTCCAGAACTACTGGTTCAAAATTAAACAATTCTTTTTGTATTGGATAGGCGATTTATCGAGAAAGCGCCTTTTACATTGTTTTATTAGCTTGACTAATAAGGCTGATGAGTTTGTTTGGTTTAAGTCTTTAACTACTGATTGGAAAAATAATTAAATTATAATGATAATTATGTTTGTAGTGGATATCCTTCTTTACTTAATGGAAGGTAGTCGACTAATTAAAACATCGCGCTACGATCTACAGGAGCAGAGTAGCGGGTGAAGCCGCGTGAGAGAATATACATAGTACCGTTAATAAAAATGCAAATTTCACTTAACAATCAATTTAAAAAAATATTTTCCAAGAAGTCCCGATCAAAATATGGACAACGAAACAAGGAACTATGAATTATTTTATGCAAATAGGCCATAAAACGGCACTTTTACACGTCAAATTATATGTAACTAGCTACTCCCTCGCGCTTTCACTCGCTGCTCAGCTCCATTTAATTGTAGCGTGATGTTTTGTAGCCTATAGCACTCGGGAACATTGTAGCTATCTATTAGTGAAAGAATTGTGGGATCCGACCAGCGGTTCCGAAGATTACCTCCTACATACAAACTTACAAATTTTACTTCTTTATAATATTAGTATGGAAATATAGAAAAAACTAGATGAAGCCTGTATTTCCAATCTGACTACTCTGAGAAGAAATGCCGGAACAAACTCAGAAGACCGTCTCATTTCAAGTCCAGATAATGTAAACATTAACATACGTAATGAATGTAAGAGAACCGTGCAAGTTAATTCTGCAGTGGTCTTTTGACGAACGCCTCATTTGATTTTGATAACTTTAATACGATCAATTTTATTATTCATACCTACACAATAATAATATATACATAATAATAATATGTACAGCTATTATTATTAGCGGGATTCGTAATGCAATTTCCGAGTTTAACAATATACCTATATATATACCTATACACGTATATGTATAAATATGGAACAAGGACATAATTCGGTATTCCCATTCAAAGATAAAGTAATACTTCATAGTAATATTATCATACTATATGTACATACATAGTAATAATATACATATAAGGATGACTACATAATACGCTATACATATGTATTGTTGTTATTGATAACTGTTTGAGGAATGAATTAAATTTTTAATTGCACATTTTTTTTATGGTATATAAGTCGGTAAACGAGCAGACGGATTACCTGATGGTAAGCAATCGGCGCCGCCCATGGACACCCGCAACACCAAATGAGTTACGAGTGCGTTGCCGGCATTTTGGGGATAGGGGTTGCGGATAAAAAGAACGGGAAGGGGGGGAGGGATTGGGCCTCCGGTAACCTCACTCACACGGCGAAACACAACGCTGGGTTGTTTCACGCCAGTATTCTGTGAGGCCGTGGTATCACTCCGGTCGAGCCGATCCATTCGTGCCGAAGCTTGGCTCTCCCACACTTAAAATAACAATTGACGAGGCTGGGCAACGTTACGCGGGATAATTTTCAACACGGAACAACTTTTGGGTGATCTATAAATGTGAAATCTACGTTTGTGAATGAGCACACTATAAAGTTTATATTTCAATCACTACAAAATATTAAAAAAAGTTAAAATTAATGTTGATACGGTTCAAAGCATTTCTAATAAACATTTTTAGATAGAAAGAAGAAAGAAAGAGAAAGAAAACTGTTTTTATTCGGACCGAGACACGAAGGCCAAGAACAAATAACAAAAAATACAACAATAAAAAAAAAATAAAACATTAAAAGTTTGAAGTAACAGGACAACAAAATAAAATAAAAATAAAATTAATCAAAACAATAACGTGAAAACAGCCTAACAAAGTACAATAATACAGCCCTGGGTTGGCGGACATGCCCAATCCGAATGGGTCGCCAACTCAGCAAAAGCTGGGCATAGAGCACCCAACACTGATTTTCAGTTGGCCCCCCTGATGAAGTTAGAAATAAAAATGGCCACCATTTATAATGAAAAGCTCGCTTGAGCGTCTTTTGTCTCACGTTTGGGTTTATTTTGACGCCCGGTGTCTCGTACCGCTCACCCTGGAACCGGTTCTGCAGCCCGTTTACGCAAGCCCCAAGCCAAGCAAGTAGATTGTACATAATATATTCGCGTGCCAATAGCCCGAGACGTTCCAAATGGACTGCGGGTATCTTCAACATATTTAGAAGCCCGTATAATCTTCTCGTTGGACAGGGTTCAAAAGGTTTATCATAAGAAAAGATTAAATTAAGTATTTTTTGTCACATGTCATTATCTTGGTTCAAAATGTGTATTAAATAATGTAATGTCGTGGTGGCCCGGAGGTTAAGGAGCCCGCTTCTCATGCATGAAGGCGTGGGTTCGAAACCTGGCAAGTACCAATGTGACTTTTCCGAGTTATATGTACTTTCTATGATTATTTACACCTCTGACATACGGTGAAGGTAAACATAGTGAGGAAACCTGGACTTATAATCTCTAATTATAAGTTTGAAATTGCCAACCGGCATTGAGCAAGCGTGGTGATTAATGCTCAAACCTTCTCCGTGAGAAGAGGCCTTTGCTCAGCAGTGGGCACTTATGGGCTGATGATGTGATTAAATAATGTATTAGTGAACCTTCAAGACAAATCTATACTAGTATTATCTATACTATACTATACTAATATTATAAAGAGGTAAATTTGTAAGTTTGTATGTAGGGGGTAATCTTTGGAACCGGTGGTCGGATTTCCAAAATTTTTTCACTGATAGATAGCTATGTTCCTGAGTGCTATACGCTATATAAATCACGCTACGATTAAATGGACCCGAGCAGCGGGTGAAACCGCGCGATAGTAGCTAGTAATTTTATAAAGAGATAAAGTAAGTTTGTATGTAGGGAGTAATCTTTGGAACCGCTAGTCGGCTTGACTTACGACACCCACTAAATGAAAAGGGGTGGTGGTCCGTGGTTTAGTGGTTTATTCTAGGTACTCTATTACCAGATACTGTCTTACTAAGTAACATATTTCCCTATAAAATTCCTAATAACTGAATGACACAAGGGTTATCGCTAGCGTAAAATCACAAAAGCGTTTTTATTATTACCTATACGAGGAAAACATGCCTTTAAAATAATAATATGTTAATATGTTAGTATGTTAATAAAAATGTTTAGTTTTATATTTTGATTTCTATATAAAACATGGATCGACTAGTCGTTTTTTTTAGTCGAATTTTACTATCAAATTTTCTGTCAGTAGCCGGACACGTGGCCAAAGAGAACGCTTGATATTACCTAATGCTTAGATTTATCAGAGAGCTAGTTTATGGTCAATATAAAAACCTACTATTATTTAAAGTAATCTTTATTGTGTTGGTTACAGGTGTTATACATATTTATAGTGGTATACAGTACAACAATCAGCCCGTTTGGGCATACAATAATCAAGGCCCATTTGGGCTGTTACATTATTAATTAAAACAAAATTACAAGTAAACAACAAAAATTATATAAAAGTTATTATCAAATATTAGAAGTTTTGATATTATTTATGACATCTTAAAATCCTCATTCACATTACTTATTTTCTAAAAAAATCCCTAATTGCATAATAACACTTTTGTGCCAGCCATTCCTTTATTTTTACTTCAAACAATCTTAATGGAAGTTCTCTGATAGTTTGGGGTATTTTATTATAGATTTTTATACACATAAACATACAATTTCTGTGATACAGAGTGGTTCTGTATTTTGGTACAACAATCTTATTTCACCTCATCCCAAGCGAACGCCGGCGTTCGCGCAGCTATTGTTCTTCTATTGCGTATCAAGTCACCACGATTGAAAGGCTAAACTAAAAATCTACAGATACAACTAACTGAAAACATTTATCATTATCTAAAAATTTTGGATTGATATCTCTTATTATTTTCGGCCGCTAGTCAACTCTTATATCTCGTTTACGTGGTACGGTTCGAAATACATAGCTCCTTATGTTTATATGATTGTTTGTTTTTTCGAGGGTGATGATGCAGTCTGACGCTGCAATGTACGACAAATCAACGCGTGTGCGTAAACGACGCCTTACATAGTCATCTATATATATAAAAGAAAGTCGTGTTAGTTACACCACTTATAACTCAAGAACGGCTGATCCAATTTAACTGAAAATTGGCAGGGAGATAGTTTAGAGCCAGGAGAAGGACATAGGATAGGATAGAGTAGGTAGAGTAGGGTAGGTAGAGTAGGGTAGGTAGAGTAGGGTAGGTAGAGTAGGGTAGGTAGAGTAGGGTAGGTAGAGTAGTGTAGGTAGAGTAGTGTAGGAAGAGTAGGGTAGGAAGTGTATGGTAGGTAGAGTAGGATAGGTAAAGTAGGGTAGGTAAAGTAGGTTAGGTAAAGTAGGGTAGGTAGGGTAAGTAGAGTAGGGTAGGCAGGGTAGGTAGAGTAGGGTAGGTAGTCAAATTACGGAAGCGACGCCGCGAGTAAGAGCTAGTTATAGATATAGGGATCTTACATGGCAATTTACTACTCTGTCAAGAAAGTACCGGGAAAAAGTCAATAATACACAAAATGTTTGTTATTCATCTAAATTTATTTTATCACCTTCAAAGTATGCTCCTTCAGAAACGATACACTTACGCCAACGAATAATCCAATCATCGAAACTTTTTTTAAACGCTGTTTCCGGAATTGAGTTCAGTGCTCGCCGCGAATTCTCCTTTATGTCTTCTAACGATTGAAAACGGGTGCCACGAAGGGGTAATTTGAATGTGGGAAAAAGAAAGAAGTCGGCTGGAGCCATATCTGGTGAATATGGTGGCTGCTCGATGGTGTTTGTTGAGTGTTTGGACAAAAAGTCATTTACAATGATGGCCTTGTGCGAAGGCGCATTATCGTGATGCAAAATCCAAGAATTTTCTTTCCACATTTCTGGCCTTTTTCGTCGAATTTGTTCTCTTAAACGCCGCATAACGCTCAAATAATATTCTTTATTTACCGTTTGACCTTCGGGCAAGAATTCTGAGTGCACAACACCGCGATAGTCAAAGAAAACAGTCAACATGACTTTGACTTTTGATCGACTTTCACGTAGTTTTTTCGGTTTTGGTTCAGTTGGAAGGCGCCATTCCGGAGCTTGTTGGCTAGTTTGCATGTGAAACTCGTAAACCCACGTCTCGTCACCAGTAACAATGCGTTTCATGAATGTTGGGTCGGTATTGACTCGTTCTAGCATGTCCTCAGCGACTTTCATGCGATTTAGTTTTTGAAGAAAATTCAGGTCTTTTGGGACTAGCCGAGCGGCAACACGTTTCATACCCAAATTATTTGTTAAAATGGTACGGATCTACTCGTGAGATACAGAAAGTTCGGCGGCCATCTCTCTCAAACTTGAATGAGGATTCTCAGTCACTATTTCCTTCACTTTTGCGATGTTAACTTCAGTTGCAGACGTTGATGGCCTACCAGAACGAGGCAAATCTTCCATCACATCTCGACCGCTTTTGAACGCTTTGTACCACTCATAAGCACGTGTTTTTGATAAAGTCGAAATTTCATTGGCGATGCAAAATTTAAGACAAACTCTTTGTTCGATGTTTTTGTCCAATAAGAAATTCGCAATACACACTAGATATTATAAAACTAAAAACAGCACTGTTTTTAATATAAATGACAGATGCAACTCAAATTCCGCGCCAAAATGGAAAACAGTTATGCCAATCTAACAACAACAGATAAAATTAAAATTCGAATTTGGAACCATAAAAAAAACATTCATTCCCGATACTTTGTTGACTGAATGTATATGTATTCAGAAGGGGATAGAAGATAGTGATATCTACTACCCAATTCCAAATTTAAATTATACAGAAGTTTACTTGAAAGTTTAAAACAATGAACTTTAGTTTACTCATTCAACTTTAGAACGGGTTTTTGCGCTTAAACTTTTTGCTTCGAGCAACCTAATAAGAATTTGAATGTGTGGTAGAGCTTCTTAAATATGAAATGCGAGGTGGTATATAAGAAGAAATGCTGCTTCAGCTACCTATAACATTAAAATGAATAAAAAAACGAATCTTACTCAACGGAGGTTGGCGCTTTACCCGCAACGTTCTACAACCCCGACTGGGAGCAGGCCAAAGAACGGGCTGACTTTTAGTTCGTAAGAGTCTGACACTCTCTCACTGCACCCAAGGCGAGAGGTCATTTGATTATTTCAACTTCATAAAAAACTAATCTTACAACTAATCAACAGTGTCACCTTATAGTGATCCTAAAAAAGTTTTCAATAGGTAGACTTAGACTAAGGTTTTACAAAGATCAAAATAGTGCTTGTATGTCGCAAAGGATAATGGAACAATATTCTGTGTGATCCATAAATGGTTGTTTCGGGTCTGGGACACTTATGCAAGTGCTTATGTTTTGTATACCCATGACCCAGGATAAAATACTAGTGGGGCAACGTTTTATTTCGAAATACAAATACAAATTCAGCTGACAGACGGATTGCTGTTAGCATTATCAGGAGACAGCTATCGCAGTACTCTGTCAAATGTCTTTGACAAATCTCTTTTGAACTGTATGTATTTATATTATAGCACTAGCTTTTTCCCGCGACCCCGTTCGCGTGGAATAGTGACTTTCTGCAGATTTTTGGTATAAAAAACTATACTATGTCCTTTCTTGAGTTCCAAACTATGTTTGTGCCAAATTTCATAGAAATCGGTTCAGTAGTTTAGGCGTGAAGAAAAGACAAACAGCAGACACAGTTACTTTCGCATTTATAATAATAGTTTGGATAATGGTAGGTAATACACGTAGGAGTTCTACGCTGACGTCATAATACAGATTCTTCCTTCCTTCTAGGAGAGGCAAGAGGGAGTGTCAGACTCTTACTGACTAAAAACCAGTTCCTTCTCCTGCTCCGAGACGGGGCCGCAGTATTTAATGCGCATGCACTCAAAACTGTGATCATTCAGCTTGACCTAATAAAATCGCGTTTAAAAGAAACCTCTCATTTTATCCTTGTAGATGTTTATATCCTCAAAAGATAATTAAATTCACGGAACCGGTTTATGACAAATGCTTCTTTATATATTATTATGTATAAGGTTTGACCGACCTTGACTTCCCCTTAATTGGTAAAAACAGGTACCCTCTCGACCTACGTCCTCAATACGAAGGTGAAATTAAATGATTATCAAAAATTAACCTTGTTTTCCGTATATACCTACATAAAGTTCGGTTTTCAATGAAGCCTGGATTTTGTCGACCTTCCAGATGTAGTTAATCGGAAATCAATCTTAACCCTATCAAGCGAGAGCTCAAATTTATTCGAAGGACAGGAAAGGAAAGGAAAGGAAGAACAGGAAAGATGATACGGAAATACAATTATCTCAATTGTATTTCCGTATCATCTTGTATTGGCTATTTTGGTATCATTCAGTTTTTGGTAATGTCATCAGAGAAAGTTGTTTTGCGCAAAAGAGATGCCAACTTACATATTATACGAATTTAACATAGCTGCATCTTACTTCCGCGTTGCAGTGTTTACGATTCTCAAATTCTTATTCCACGTTTAAATATGAAGTAGGGAGGTAGATACATTTACATTTATGTGCGTATGTATATGCATATTATGCATGCAAGTATGTACCTAGGTACATTTGAATTTCTATAAGTTCCTAAGACGCTAATTGTTTCGAGACGCCATTCTATATTTGAAATTGTAGGTATGTTCGTAAATGCCCTCATAAAGGTAGAAATTCTGGTGTGTGTATACTTAACGACAGTGGTCATGGCTTTTTGTTATATTACCTACTCATGTGGCTTATGAGAAATAAAACAAAAGAAAGGTACAACAATACCTAATGTTTCGATTCGTTAAAGCTTTTGTTTAGTCCCGAGCGAGTCGTTGTTATAAATAAATACGTGTGTAAGTATGCCGAAAAAATTGATTAAACATAATTATGTCAGTTAGGACTGATTTTTCAATAGTCAGATAAATGTTATGTGAGGAAAAAAATTGTAGCTGTCACTGTCTTATACAAACATTATGACGCGAAAGCATCATACATAATCATTGAAAAATCTAAAACGAAAGACAAGCAATACTTACATTTTCGATCAGCATTACAGGTAACGGTATAGATCCATCAGTCTTTATTGAAGTCTTCTTATTTGTATGGTCTGAAATAATCAAAAAATACATCTTAATAATATTATAAATGCGACAGTTACGATGTTTGGATGTTTGTTACTCAATCACGCCAAAACAGGTTGATGGATCTAGATTAAATTTGGCACAGGCATAGGATGCACTCCGGAATAGGTATATTTAGCTTATACCTCAACCTGAGAAACTTTACACAAAACATTGGTATCATATTTATAGATAACTAATGTATGTAAATATGGTATTTATGTCAAAGAATTTTATCAGTAAGTATTGCCAGTGTAAATAATTATTTAAGATTTATCATAAATTATTGACACAAAATATTTTTATGAATCTCAAAGTTAATAACAGAAATGTTAATTAAATGTTATGTTATGATTCTTATTAATGGTGAGTGAGCCTGATGTTATAATGGTAAGCCTTTCACTGATGACAGAAACTATAGGTAATTGTAGGCAAATCCGCAACAACCTAAATCTCCGGTGACCTAAGTGGTGTTAACTTAAGTACTGATT
Source organism: Spodoptera exigua (assembly GCA_902829305.4). NCBI lineage: Eukaryota > Metazoa > Arthropoda > Insecta > Lepidoptera > Noctuidae > Spodoptera > Spodoptera exigua. The sequence continues at coordinate 6,831,842 of LR824624.2, forward strand.
GATTGTAAATAACTCAAGGTTTATATTTACTTTTACTTCTATCCTACTAATATTATAAATATGAGAATCTATGGATGTATATTTCTCCATATTTGACACAAAAATGGCTCGACCAATTTGGTTCAAATGTGGTATGTAAATAGGTATACCTTGGATGTCACAGGGTACTTTTTAAGAACATACCATAAAGGTTAAGCCATGTACAGAAGCTAATATACCATATTTTTGATAATAAAATTAACTTACCATTAATAAGTGCAGTTTTCTTTTCCTTAGATCTATGTTTATTTAACAATCTGTGGAAGTCAGTACTGACAACAGGTTTAAGACAGTTGAGTGCGGGAATATGCTTCATTTTGTATAGCAAAATAAAAAGTTCCTCTACTCTATGGTTCAGTTGGCCCCATCTTGACAGCAATTGATTTGTTGGTGATACTCCTAAGCGGATTGATGTTTGTTCTATGTCCTAAAAAGTATTATAATTTGTATTAATCTCTCACAGAATGTATGACAGTGTAAAATGCAAAAATAAGTCTTATTGCTATGAATTTAGATTACTAAATGAATTAAGTTAGCTTGGATAACGATACACACTATTTAACATATCAATGTTTTGATATTAATATTGCAAAGTGATTATAAAGTTACAGGGACTTGAAAAGTATGTTTAGGACACGTTTCCATTATTGACGTCGTTCGTATAAGCCAGACTCACATCGCATGACGAAGAAGACGTAAAAATTATTGGGATTTCCAAGAAAGCTTATTAAAAAGATGTTTCGCCCATAGGAAATACCCAAAATGATACTTACGTTTATGTCAAAGGCTGAATATTTCATCCAGTTACCTGCCAATTCCTTCCAATAGTTCTCTATGTCGAGTAAACGACATAACTCCTGGTTTATCTCGAACGGTAACTCGTAAATATACATTTTTTGTTTCACAAAACTACGTAATCAGTAAACAAATAACATCGTACGCGACCACTGTGCAATACCACTTGTTGAAAACTGATTTGACGTTGACTTTTAACACCACATGACTGTCGGACTGACGTTTAATTGACACAATATAGATGTCAACACGCTTGACGTTTGTTTGACAAAACTATTTTTGTCGTTCAAAAACATTTAAGCTATTCTAAAAACCGTTATTTACTCGAAGAGCCATTTCAGGAAAATAAAAAATTACTTCCATTTCAAATTAATAACTTTAAATTAAAAAAAAAAAACAGTCACACAAAATGCATTATTTATAGCGTACGAGTACTACATCAGAAAAGACCTGATCCAGTAGCGTGTTTGTACGCAAAGTGTATTGTATTAGATTGCATATAACACATGCGATTCTAGAAACAAAATGCATAATAAGTGCAAAGGAAACTAAAGGAGTATGTAAGAATCATACTAGGTGGCGCTCCGACGCTTTAGTCCTCATGTCTGTATATTGATTTTCATGTATGCTCTTCCGATTGTTTTAGCTAGTCAGTTAGATTTAAAACTAAGAAACTAAATTGTGACAGCGGTAAGAACAAAAAAAGGAATCTTTACAGTAATACTTTTTACCTACATATAAGTCCATAATATAAGGTAAGGGCATGGTAGTCCATCATTTATTAGCCATAGTATCACATACCATCAGACAAGAAGATAAACGACGACCTCGCAAATTAAAAAAGGAGGTTTTAAATAGGTATCAATAATATAAGCACCTAAGTAAGAACAAAGTAATCCATATCTAGTTGCGGTTCCTGAGTAAAACCGCGTAACGCTAGAAGTAGCCGTGTGCTAATTTGTGTGCGTATTACAATAGGAATTGTAATAAAAGTATCTACTTGTCTTGTACCTACAATAAAATTCATTTATAATTATTACACTTAACAGTGATGATAGTTAAGTCAAAAATAGTTTTTATCCCTATAATGGGTTCCTCTTTAAATCTTAAAGTAGACTGGTAGAGAATGCTCATTGCATTAAGTCCGCCTATGTACAATGTTTTGTGCATGAAATCTTAAATAAATAAATAAATAAATATAAAGTAGAGTGCACATAAAAGTAACGATGGACTCATTGGTTGATTTGAGGTTTAAACTGTTTTTTTTTAGTTTTAGTAGCAAAAATCGTGATGATATTTGCTACTAAAATCACAATTTAGTAATCCTATAGGTACCTACAAAATTTATAGAAATGTATCGTTGTTTTTGAGTTTTCATAAAAATAATTAAATTGGCCATGTTGCCATTATCCTTACTGACAATATCTAGCAAAGATAAAGCCTATAAAAAAAACTGTCCTTGATACTCCGCTGCTCAACTTATAGACCTTATCTATGTACATAGGCTTAGTCCTAATACCTCAAGCTGGTACAAGGATAAAAGTTTACCTACTGTTGGATTGTTAAAAGGTCCTCAAACGGACATTTTTCAATTATCCGAAAAAATACTACCGTAACTAATAATAAAGAAGTAGACTGTACGCCGTGCGAAATGCTGCGCCTGATTACCATAGATGGGGCTCACTGGGACTGATGTCCAGTCCAGCCGGAGTGTGCCGGTGCGAGAGCAGTAATGTAGGTACATATCTAATATATATCTAATGCTATGACTATTTTTGTGTAATATGAGGTGAACGAGCAGACGACCTAATGGTAAACCATCGCTACAGCTGAGAAGTTACAAATGCGTTGTCAACGGGGAGTAAATGAAGAGAACTCTGGTAACCTCACTTAAACGATGAAATACAAGTTCAGTTGCCTTTAAAGCCGTGACGTCACTAAGGTTGATCAGGCTCGCTTGAGATTCATTTGCTTCGGTTTAATTCTTTTTTTAAGACTTGTTAAGAGTAATGTAACTCTTTATTTATTGTTTATATCATGGTAAGTAAAACGAGCAGATGGAAGATGATAAGCAATCAGCGCCGCCCATGGACACTCGTAATTCCAAAGGACAACTATAAGCTACTACTACCTACTACAAGCGCGTTTCCTTACTTCTCCTATAATCCTCAAAAGGCTCTTGAGGATTATAGGGGTAGTAAGGATGGGGAATTTGAGGATTGAGGATAGCGGGGAGAAGGATTGGGTCTCTGGTAACCTCACTTACACGGCAAAACACAAGTTAAGTATTGCTTCACGGCAGTTTTCTTTGAGGCTGTGACATCACTCCAATTGATCCGACCCATTCGTGCCGAAGCGTGGCACAATCTATTTTCAGTAATCATAGGTAGGTATGTATCATTAGAATGTAAAACAGTCCAGAATTCCGTTTAAACACTACCTACATATTTTGTAACATCAGCACTTAAAACATTTGTACAAATATTTCACTATGTTTGCTTACCTGCCCTGCCCTCCTTACGAACCAAACCGTCTTGTATTAATTAATTACTTGTACAAATAGAATTTTAAACAATGATATTGTAATTCTTTTGTCATTTTCTCTTTATAACGTTAGATGCCCCCATTTTGGACATATTTTAGAATGTTATTTAGGTTGAGTAATAGGGTTATGGTGGCCCTGAAGTTTATTTTCATTGGGAAATTCAACCAATGATTCCTCCCGCCCCGGGTGAGACGGAAGATAATGTCAGAATCCACAGAATCCTACTGACTAAAAATTGTATTGTGTTGCGCTTATACCCGCAACCCCAGCTGGTGGTCCGGAGGTTAAGGCACTCTCCAGGATCATGTGGATGCGGATGATTGGAATTTGTGTCTTGTGTGTAACCAAAACATAATCCTCTACATATAACATAGAAATTAAATTGTAGATGTTACAGTGTGTTTTTTTACCATCCCATGACTTCACTCGGCCTTGGAGACGGCAGAGTCTGACTCTAACTTCCTAGAAACCATCCCGTTCCTTTTCGCGAGACATTATAACTAACCGCATGGTTGACGATATGGCTGGGCAACTGGTTGCCGCGCAACATGTCGTGAACGGAACAACTCTTTGTGTAATACACAAATTGTTGGTCCGGGTCTAAGTCTCGTATGTATGTGAAATTGTATGTTTGTAAACATACCCATGAGTCCCGCAACACAGGAGAAAATCCTAGAGTTGGGCAACGTTTTAAAAAAGAAGAAGAAAAGAAAAAGAAAGAATTTTTTTTTTTTGCTATTTTTGTTATTGTTTGGGCTTTCTTATTTTTTGTTGTTTTGATGGCCACAGAAATATACGATCATCCCAACTTTCAAATGTTTAGTGATGACGATACATGAGATACAGCCTATTTGTAGACAGGCAGACAGATGGACAGTGGCGTCTTAGTAATAGGTCTCCCAACTTTACCCTTTGATAAGGAACAAAAAAAAGATAATTTATATTAACAACCCATCAGAGAGTCCATTTCTGGAACTATTATTCTCCTCTACAAAGGATAAAAAAACAGGACGATATAGTATTAAGAAGTATAATTTAAGTATGGGAGAGCCAAGCTTCGACATGAATGGGTCGGCTTGACCGGATTGATACCACGGCCTCGCAGAAAACCGGCGTGAAACAACCTCAGCATTGTGTTTCGCCGAGTGCGTGAGGTTACCAGAGGCCTTATCCTTCCCTCGCCCCATCCCCTTATCTCTAAAAGGCTGGCAACGCACATCCAACGTCCATGGGCGGCACTGATTGCTTACCATCAGGTAATCAGTTTGCTCGTTTGCCGTCCTAGAACATATAAAAAAGAAATATTTAATGCCTTCATTGTGGAATGGTCCCGAGCGCAATAAAAGGGTTCCATGCTCATACAGAGCAGAACAAAACTATAGGTACTTTTGGAAATTCCTATAATAGCACGCAGTCTGGACTTCCTTTCTGGTACCCCTTATTACTATGGGATTGATGGTGAATTTTTTTCCTACAGCTCTGCCAACCCCCTTTTGTATTTGATGATAAATGCAATTGTACCAAAGTATAATCGGATACAAAAATGATATCATTACGTTGCCCGAGTTACTCTTACGCAGGAATTAGAACAAATATAGGAGACACTTGAACACACATGAAACCACACGAGTACAGGGCTGTATTCTAAATCATAATTTAAAATAATGACTTTTATCCAAACTAATATTATAAATGCGAAAGTACCCCGGTCGGTCTGTCTTTTCTTCACGCCTTAAATACAGAACCAATTTCTGTGTAATTTGCTACAGACATAGTTTGGTGCTTGAGAAAGGACATAGGTTAATTTTTCACAAAAAATCTGCAGGACGTCACTATTCCACGCGAACGGAGTCGCGGTATTATATCTAAACGGTTATATATACATATATTAATTTTAATATGATTTTGAAGAGATTCGATACATAAAGAGACCACCTCGGTTGTTGAGTAGAAGTCGCTACCTTCATTACAAAACAAAGCAAGATTTCGTCGAAATTCTTATGCTTTTACTTGGGGTGCGTGAATTATAAATGAGAAATAACTATTTCATTTTCGTAAAAATTCTATTTCTTTGAGAAATAAATGCTTATTTTCTATAAATTATCAAATGACTTATTTCGCCCAGGGCGAGGCGACAAGGCGCCCATTCTCCAGGCCTAGGCAGAAATATTTGTGCGTTTCTTACATTATTAGTATAGAAATTAAGATTAATATCGTTTTAAATAAAGTGTTTAGAATGAAAAGGCAGTTATTAAGTAAATATATTTATTTATGTAATTTATAAATCCAGTACTTAGCTAAGTATCTACATAATGTAGAACTGATTGTTGGCTTTTGTTTTTGTTTGTTTTTGTTCAAGTAAATTAAATTGCTGTCGCGTGGTATTTATTTATTTCGGTTTGCTAGCATTTTTATGAAACTTAGCTTTCTTTCTTTTTAAGTATAAAATTGTCTTTTATTTCAACAAGAAATTATAATTTAGCACTGTAACAGCCAGCTTTCCTAGTGCTATACCTATTCGAATTTACTTTTAAATACAAAAGAAACAAAAATAAAATATACATTTCTCACCAAAAATAAAATACCATTTATTAGTCTTTCAAAACATCACAAACACATACTTCTTACTAATATTATAAATGCGAAAATTACGTTGTTTAGATATTTGTTCCTCAATCATGCCAAAACGGCTGGACGGATCTGGATAACATTGGCACAGACATGGGATTCACTCCAGAATAGGACATAGGTTAAGTTTTATCAACATATCCACGCGACGCGACGCAGGCGGAAGCTAGTCAATAATATTATAGATGCGTAAGTGTGTTTGTTACTTTTCATAGCCATAAAAAAAAAATTGAGATAAAAAAATATATATATTTTCCGCATTTCCATCAGCTACAATCCAGCCCTGTACATCGAAGGTTGTATGGTATAGCTCGCAAGACCTACATTGCTGAACCACAGACGTTATCGCACTCAGTTCCCACTCGATCACCTTCTCAAACGGATCTCTGTTTGTTCTGAATTAATTATAACAATTCAAATCTTTTATATTACAAAGAAAATTGGAATCTAAGTCAAACAGGTAAGATCCTTTTTTCTATATTTTGAGGTTATATCGCCTATTTTATTGCATTCGGTAATAATTTGACGTTTTAAAAAACACGTGGTTTTGCTAATGCGGTCTTACTATAGATCCTAGTGCTAATAAATTCTAAATTCCATTTAGTTGCATACCTAGATTAAATAGATGCGTTTAGATAGAATGGACAAAATCTATTTTTCAACGCTTCCGAACCTTTTAATTTGGACCCTATTTGTCATTGACCTCCTTGCTATAGGGCTGAACCTTTTGTTATAAACCATAATCATTAAATGGAATACATAGGTATTATATGCTTTGTGCAAATCTCGTACATACGACCTTTCATTTGGCTAATGATTACCTATTAGAATTTAGAATTTTCTCATACATAGCTGCATTTTCATCTTCTTATTTTTAATTTTCTTCAGAAGTTGATAGATACATAACCTGTTATATAGCTTTACATGTAGGTCAACTATGTTTAAAAATATTGAATAAAAAAGTTACTATAACCAAAAGTTTTCTATATCACTGTGAAAAGTCAAAATTATTGATTTGAATTAGACCATTAAAAGCACGTTTAACAAAGATTAAACACAAAGAAATGACAGTCTGTCTGTAAGGTTCTGTAGGAAGCGATTTAAATACAATTTCAAAACCAGAAATTAAAAAAAGTAAACTTTTTATTGTCAATTCAATTGAGACCTTTAATCTTTTCTTGCTGTGAGATGACACCAAGCCGCTATTGCTACACGCCGATATATCTTCTTCTCATAATTTTCTCCACTGCTGGACATAGGCATCTCAAATTGCACGCCACTGAGCTCGATGTTCAGCTCTTCTCATCCAACCCACAAATGTAATTTCATCATACGCCCCGTAAACGTCGCCTTCTCATCCGAATGCCCGATCCTCATACTGCAGAAAAGCGGCAATATCTTTTTTATTTGATATGACGGAGGTTACAACCATAACAAGTACGTTGCTAACTTTTTAAGGTTTTGGTGATTTACCTCACTTACTCACATGGCGAAACACAACGCTGTGGTTGTTTCACGCTAGTTTTCTGTGAGGCCGCGGTATCACTTTGCTCGAGACGAAGCATTCGTGGCTGTGCTATAATTAATGACTAAGTTACCAACCAAAACGAGTTCGTTTATCCATCGAATCGAGTTCCAAATGAGTGAGAACTGTCTATTAAATATTTGTACAGGTGACAATGACGCGTATTGTTCCATAACCGCGTCTGTGCCTCGGTTACCTAAAAGGATGTTTATCAAAACTTTATTATTTAGTGTATGTATAGTCACATGTGTTAAATGTAGAATAATTTATTTTGTTTCCTGATTAGGTACATTGATTATTTCTAGCCGGGAGTCAAGAAGTTCGGCGGCTACACCTCCGTTTCACGGAAAGCACGTAAAGTAGTCTGCGTCTAACCTCTCTTCACTTGTGTCCGTCTGCCATCCCATCGGATCACCCCCTCAGTACCGCAGTACTCCCGGCCCAGAGGAGGAAAAGCAACGAGGTGGCTTTGTCAGTAAGATTCTGACACGCCCAGGGCGGGAGAAGTGATTTGACGAATTTCCCTCAAAGACAAAAATCCCATCTGTCACCATGACCTTTCTCGAAATTTTTATAGTGTATTATATGAATGGCTTATTATAATGTTGGGTGATATTTCATGACTAATTGGCTGCATTTCTATAGAATTTAACATGAATTGAATAGGTCAAATGATTTCTGGTACGAGTCTTGAAATAGCAAAAGTATTGTTAAACTTTTCCGGTTTTAAAAAAGTCAGTCTAAAGCAAAATTCATTCGGGCCTCAAAGTTGACTTTAGTCTGACTGATCGACAGTCGCATCTAGAGCTACTTAAAAGCCGTGCATTAAATATCTTGGTGCACACGTTTAGCTACTGATGTTAGTTTAATAGAAATCTGAATACGGTAGTTTCCTACTAGTCAAATTCAATACTTTTATCCAAATTTGAAAAACTATACGATACTTTTTATTGATTTTTTTATGAAATTCCTAATTATGACGTCACAGTATTCATGCGTCAAATAGCTTACTTATTTCTTAAAAAAATAGCTAAACAATAAAGAAAATATGGTGTATCAGATTGATGAATGAGAGTATAGTTATATTTTCAGTATCTTATTGTATTGGAACGTCGATTCAATTTATTTTTGACCTAAAAAACTACCCAATTTTAAGCACTTGATTTGCAAATCTCTTGTTTATCTCTATTTAACCTTTAGAAATCTAATTGCTTTGTATTGTAATTAAATTACTAAATAAACTCAAATGTATCATTACTCAGCTGCAGTCATTACATTGTTTTTCTAACAATTATTAATTCCATAATGAGACCAATTAGTGAAATTCTAACGATTCTTTTTTTTGACAAACATGAATTAGTTAGGATTATGTTAAGTACTTACATATGTTTTAATTTTGTTCGATTTCAGTTTCAGGTTGTCGGACAGTTCGAATTCCTGAAAGATGCATTATACTGCATAAGTCAAAACTGTTACTTAAGATGTTATACTATCAAAGTAGACTTTTAGTATCCAACTCTACAATTATTTGTTATTATTACAGCATTTAGTGAAACGGCCATAAGCGTGACAGAATAGCAAAGGTTCTGGTATCAGGTATGCGATTCAAGGGTTGGGCAAAACATTGCAGGTTTGAAACTCTTAGTACAAGTTACTTTGTTTAAAGGAGTTTTAACTGTGCGACCCAAGAAAAATCGAACTATCCGAAATATACATATGACAACAAGCTCTAGAAAGAAACTTAAATGATTGTTTTTAAAAGTGAGAGATCTATTTGTTCACACCATCTGGTTTCATCAAATAATTGGCCTTTTGAAAATTTCTAGGCTTCAACAGTTTCAACGACTACTAAAACCACACACTCACACACGAAACCAAAAGGACCACTCCCAACGAAATACAGAAGACCAATCAACTATGAAGACAGGAAAACGTAACAGAAGAAAAGCTTGTTAAGCGAAGTTGGTTTGTGACCGTCACTAACGGGCAGTACCTCTATTTGCTCGTTTTGACGATCGCAAAATGAACTCGCTTGACTCTATTCGACGTTGAAACTACGAACCCAAGGACCAAGATCAAAAGGACCAGATTTTTTTTCAATCCTAGTACTTAATATACTACTGTGTATCTTACTATATTGCTATATATGATATTTACTATATGTGTATAGGTATATCATAATCAAATCATGTACTTCAAGTAGACCAGCACTACGTACTTTTGAACTTAAATAAAAAATGTCGGTCAGTCCTCTAGTGAAAATATTTTGTCGTTCCAAAGATTCCTTTGAAGAAGGACGAGTGAAAAACTCTTCTCTTCACTTTTATAGTCAATTTTAGTTACAGTTCGGGTGCATATTTGTTTGTGCCGTCATCCAAACTAATATAGCACTCTGTCTGTCTGTCTGCCTTTTCTTCACACCTAAACTACGAGCCGATTTCTGTGGAATTAGTACAGACATAGCTTGGAAGTCCAGAAAAGACATAGGATAGTTTTTATACCAAAAATTTGCAGGAAGTCACTATTTCACGCGAACGGAGTCGCGGATAAAAGCTAATAGCTTATAAATGAATGGATTGATTTTGATCTAGTTTTGCATAAGAACTTTGAATTGTATTTGTAAGTTTTGTAACAGTTACTGTAGGATTAGGAAGTTGTTTGATTTCATGAAATTACTTTGTGTGATCAACGAATTCTTGTTTCGGGTCTGGTTAAAATGTGTATGAGTACCTACTTATACTGTATATGTTTTTGTAAAATCGTCCACAATACAAAAGAAAATTCTATTATGTACCTGTGGTATGTGCAACTCAAAATTAAATATATTTTGGTTATTAGTGATTGATTTAGTATGTATAAGTTCATTAACCAAAATTGATTTTGTTTAAACTTTAAGAAAATTTTAATAAATTTTTGTTGTCATTTGGTTTTGTCTTATTTTGTGTTTATTTTCTTTTGTTTTTTATGGGATAGGTATTGGCAAACTAGTAGCCCTATTATCTGATGGTAAGCAATCGGTGTCTGCCATTATAGATTATACAGGGTGTCCGGTAAAGAATGGATAACCTTGCAATACCATTAAGTATATCTTATGGCCTTTCAGAAAATATACAAAAAATAAACTTACGAAAAAAAAAGATTTTATAAAAAACTTGCAAATTTATTTATTATAGACAAATTGTACATAATTTATTTTTAAAGCAATGTTTAATCATCGTGGTTATACAATAATGTAATGAACGTAAATGTTAATCATCGTTTTGTATTACCTCAAGCCCCAGTTTTTTTACTTAAAGACACAATAATTTAGGTACTACCTATGATACTTTCCTTTTCGTTGTTTTTTCTGAATGGTCAAAGGATATATCTACTAAAAGGCATTTCAAGGTTATTCATCCATTCTTTACCGGACACCCTGTATATTACTACAAAGATAGGGAAAGGGTATTAGGTAACCTTACTTATACGGAGAAACACAACAAAAGCGTTGTTTCAAGCCGTCCGGCATTGAACGGCGTCAACGGCTCCGTATCACTCCGGTCGATATTATCGATGGTTTGGTTTCCAAGTTAAGTAGGTACATATACCGTATTAAATAAAATTTCATGTCAAACACTTCATAGATGAAAAAAACAGTTAAGTAATACATGAACATGGAAATGCCCTAGCCAGGAATCATAATGCTTTGGTCTTTATTTCGTCTCAACGTTGGCATTCCATGGTGGAGGCAAAAATCTCCTGCATGGAAGCTTGTGTAGAACAGTTATGGCAACTATACGCCTGAGGTATAGTACTTGCAACAGCACATTTTTATTTTATCATCTATGTTTTGCATATAAAGTCAAAAATGTCGTCCATGACATGACAACATGGTTGGTGCGGTGGCTGGGCAACTGGCTGCCGTGCAACGTGTCGCGGGTTCGTTTCCCGCACGGAACAACTCTTTGTGTGATCCACAAATTGTTGTTCCGGGTCTGGGTGTCTTGTGTATGTGAAATTGTATGTTTATAACAGCACCCACGACACAGGAGAAAATCCTAATGTGGGGCAACGTTTCTTTTAAATAAAAAAAAATAATAATAAAAAAGGCAATGAATATGACTTAAAGTGCATTGTGAGTGCAGTGAGTGGGCGGTCGACTAACGCAACGTGTCGGGGTTTCCATTACCTCACGGAGAAATCCTTTATGGAGATCTATAATCCACAAATAATTGTTCTGTATCTAAGTACGAGTCATTTAGACATAAAAGTATTGAAATTATAGTATTGTAATTGTAAAAGTATTGCAATGTTCTGTGTTTGTTTACAAAATCAGGGCAGAGAAGAACATTCGCATTAAAAAAAAAAGCTACGTTACTCGTACAGTTATTATGTGACACTTATTTACGTCAAAGTTAAGGCTTATGTAAATTATGTGGTATACTAAGTCCTTTAACTCCCCGGTGGACATGGTGGAGCATACAATGGCGGGCCCTGCTTGGGACAAGCATCACCATGTATTTACGAAAGCGATCAGCGGCGGCAACTTCTCGTCTTTGCCCTTAGTCCAGCCTACGGTGCGGAGCGAGACGAACCGGGAAGCCGTCTCCTCTTTCTGCGAAGTAGTCATGCTTGCCAAGTAGGAGGCGGACTGCCAGATAGAACTACGCACCTCACACACCAGTTGTAAAAAAAAATCCATACGTTAACCTTTCATCGAGGTAGACTCGCTTATACTATTTGTTTCTCTGGTAAAATAACGATGAATGTCGTGATGACACGGAGTATTAAGAGAGCTCGCTTCACATGCATGACCAGCACCCTGGTTCGAAACCTGGCAAGTCCTAATGGGACTTTTCCAATTGTGCTTTCTTATTTAGACATCACTGACATCGATATAATTTCAAATTACAAGTTTGAAATCGCTAATCTGTAAAGAGATATCTATACTTAATATTATAAAGAGGTAAAATTTGTAAGTTTGTATGTAGGGGGTAATCTTTGAAACCGCTGGTCGGATTTCCAAAATTCTTACACTGATAGATAGCTACAATATTCCTGAGTGCTATAGGCTATAAAACATCACGCTACGATCTGTAGGAGCTGAGCAGCGGATGAAACCGGCGAGAGTAGCTAGTAAGGGATAAATAGGTGAAATGTGTTGATGTCCACATACAGGGTGTAAAAATACACTTAACGAAGCCGTTAACTACGCATACTGCAGTTCTAAATAAGTAGCTTTACGCTAAAATTATCACTGGGAAATATTTTTAGGTTTCAAAAAAAAAAAAAATCGCTATCTACGTAGTTACACTTAATTAATGTAACGTCAACCCTGTGAGATAAATGTCGAAACAAACTTACTTAAAATGAGTGCAAAGAAATTTTTAATGAAACATTAACTTGGAAGTACTAAACTACACTTTTTCATGTTGACATCGGGCCTCTACAATTATGCAAGAAGATTCTAGTTAATTCAAACTAATATTATAATTACTGAAGTAACTATGGCTGTCTGTCTGTCTGTCTTTTCTTCACGCCTTAACTACTGAACCTATTTGTGTGAAATCGGTACGGACCGGACATAGTTTGGAACGCGAGAAAGGACATGGGATGGTTTTTAAAGGGTATGATTTAAATTTTCACCATTTTAATTCGTTTTGTGATTCTTTAATAATAGGGTTTGCCCTCAAAATAGTAGATTTGTCACCAAAATGTAGTCGCCAAACAATATAAAATCAATTCGACAATAAATTACCGAAAATCATGGAGATGTACAAAATAAATGGTTTTGTATGTATTATAATAGGTTTGTCCTAATAGTATTTAAGCAAACTAATTTAAAGAGATCACTAATAAATCATATATCTATTATATAACTAGAAAATTTCATTAAGGTCTAAAAATGTAGGGTGGTCGCCATCATCCTTTCAACCAAAAGAGTCTACTACTTAATTGGCCATGTGCCTCCCCCGAGGGTCTTAATTTCCACAGGTAGTATAAATATATTTAAATTAAATTTCTAGCTGAATAGTAAATAAAACACTTAATTAAAGTCAAAATAATCAATATTTATTGTAAAAAATAACAATCACTGAATAATCAGCGCTGGTTGGATTTTGAAGGGCCCCCCCTTTTTCTTTTCTGGGCGATAAGTAAATTTTTTGCGTCTCGTGGGGGGTTGGCGAGCTTTTACAACCCATTCGTTGAGGCCCGAAAGCGCGCCAATTTGTCTCCCTTCCCTTCTTCTTCCCTCTGAACATATTTTTATTAAAATTATAAACTGATGTATTAAATTGGTAACAAATACATTATTATAATAACTGAACGAAATAAAATATAGCTACTGTATTGGTGACAAAGTAACAAATAAAAAGGAGTCACAGTCAGATCGGTTAATCGATTTATTTGATGACAGATCTACCATTTTGAGCACCAAGCTATTATTTAAGCAATAAAACTATTATTATAAGAACAAAGTTTATACTGATGTAATGCACTACAATTTTATTGGTAATCCATCTCATATTTTATACATTATACTAACAATAATTTCGTAATTCTGACCTGGGAACACTCTTTGTTTATCTGAGAACGAAAATATTTCATGGCGATAGATTTATTTAATAGGTGATCAACTTGATGACAAATATAAATTTTGGTGACAAAAAATATAGTTCCCATTTTTAAACCAAAAATCCGCAGGAAATCACTATTCTACGCAAACAAATTCGGCAAAAGCTAGTAAATACATATACCTAACAGATAAACCTAAAAAAACTCTAAAGTTTTCAGAAGATTGTCATAGGATAGGTTAGTACCTACCGCTGCTGAACATGACGACCTGAATTGAATTCTCGGAGTCCATCAATTAGTTTATTGTTAATTTTCCAGGAAATTCTCAACAACTAATAACAGGAACAATACAATTTATTTGACATATATATATGAACTTTTTACTGTTCGAAAGCTATCACTCTCAAAACTACATAATTTCATATCCTTCAACAAACACCATGAAACGTTAAATTATAATGTAATTTAATCCTCAACTACGGAAACAACAAAAAAATTGTAAACAGCTTTTGTTATTAAGCACACATCATTAGTAATGTGCTTTTATTTATAATAACTCTTACCTTAATGCTTATGGTAACAACAACAAACTAATTAGGAATGTATTTGCAGAAGGACCAAATAATATTAGGGGTAATTATTATATTTGCCTTACTATAAATAGCCAGGTTACACCAAAATCAGTATCAGTTTGCTTGATACTTTTATCGGGAGAAGTTATTCTTGTCTTAGTTATAGATTCTGTGTTATTTTCCAAAGCGTTTTTGCCTTTCGTTTTTATTTTAATTTTTTTTTCTGTTATAAATTCGTTGGTTTTACTAGCAGTCATTATGTTTCGTATTCATTGCAGGCTTTTAAATTATTTTGAAGTTTGTTTGGTCCTTCATCCGAGGGCTGATCAAAGTGGCCTTGGAGAAGGTTTCTGGGTATAGAAATATCATTTCTTCGGTCCGGGAATGTTAAATCTACCAGCCAAAACCCTTATGTGTTTGTTTAATTTTGTCGAACAATACTTGCTTTTTACCAGGAGATATTTTGCTTTGTATGTAATTGTACATTAATCAAATTTACTTTCAGCTTATTTCTATGTAAATTTAAGTAGGTATCGTCCAATTAATGTTTATTTCTAATTGTGCGATATTTACTTATCTTTGCATTGAAAACAATCACCAATGACAAGGCAGAAACTTTTTCTTCGTCAAAATTACTTGGTGCTAACGAATTTTGAATTGAATTTAAGTAGGTTTTGCTGGACTTGTATTTTTTTCGAAGCCTTGCAAAGCCTATTTATGTTTGGTTTTAAAATCTCATCAAGGAAAGATTCATACCGCGAAGACATAACTAGGACACCTTTATGTAAGTTTTCACAGGTATAACATAAGATGGTACCGAAGGACCATCAATTATTTAAATTATCGAGTTTAAGTAGGTTATGTATGACTTGTTTTAAGATTGAAGTCTTACAAAGCCTGCTTAGATTTGATTTTAAAATATGACCATCATCATCGTCATCGGTTGCCCATTTTCGTCCATAGCAGTTGTGAGGCACTAAGCTCAAACTGCAGCTTCTAAATCTTCATCATTATCTACATTTGCACTGCGATTGTGAAGTAATGCGAAAGCTTCAAAGTCTTCAAACAATTATTGGTTTGCGACTTTAAGTAGGTTTTTGGGGTTTGTTCTTTCCTATCAAACCCTAAGATTCCTGCTTATAGTTGCTAGCAATATATTTTCTTCGATTTGTCTGTCTTTACCATTTACTTTTATTTTCTTGTTGGCTTTGTTTATTTATGTTTTATTGACGTTATTGTCTTTTCTAGCTCATTCGTTTGCACAAAATGGTGTCTGAACTCTGAGTTGACCACAGAATTTTAAATATGTATTTTTGCTTTGATTTAGGAGATGTCTTCTAGTAACATAATTATATTGGCTTGAATTTAAGTAGGTTATGTCCAGCTTATTTTTTATTTAAGCTCGACAAACTTTACTTAACTTTACGTCAATATGTAACTTCGAAACGTTAAGCGAGATTACACTAAACAACGTGTTTGTGGCAATTTTGTAATAATTATTTTTGTTATAATAATTATTTCTATTCTATTCTTATATTTATTTCATCGTGTATTTTAACGATGGACGGTATTATAGTTGTTTATTATTTGTTAGTCTTGTAGTACTTGCTACTTTGCGATAAGTTTTATTTTATATTTTGGTGAAAAACCAATGCCTTTGGTGTATCATTTTAAGTACGTTTCGATCGGCTATTAATTTAACATTTAGCCCTTCGTTACTTACTTAAGTTGATAACCGACGTGCTTAAAACTTAAATCTAAAAATGTGAATGTCATTATTATTTCATCGCAAAATTTTTGTACTTTATTATATTCAATATTTTTTTTGTATCTGATGTAGGTAATTAAGTAATGTAAAATAAAATATTTATTTAAAACTTAGTCAGTTGTTTGAAATTTCCAAAATATTGACCACATAGAATCAACTTTTAATTAACAATTATTTAAATTGAATTTTGAGGGAGGTTTTATCACAATTCATCGGACGAGGGTACAATGAATCGTACTCTGGCGGAACGTCAAACAGACAGTTCTGCGTGCGCATTATGGTGGAGAGCGAGTGCTGTGACTGTCATATGAGACGGATCGCCGATGTCCGTTATTTTTGTATTTTATTCAGTCTGATTATAAAATCCTACGCCCTGCGATGGACTGTGACGACGGTGATCGGGATGTTGATGTTTTGTTCGATAAATTTCGAAAATATTGTAAAAAAAGTAAAAATAACTTTTCCGTTAGCAAAAGCATTTTTTTCCTATTATTTGTAGAAACTTAATAGAAGAGAGTTTAAAGACCGGGATATCAATATGAGAAGCCCGTTTCTCATTTATGAGATTGTGTTGGTTGAGTGTACCTTACCTGGCAAGTACCAACGCTACTTTTTCCAAGTTAAGATTGCAATTTCACTGACTTTGATTGACTTTCAAAGTTGCCAATCCACAATTGAGTAAGCGTGTCGATTAACGCTTTTAAACCTTTTCCGAGTGATGAGAGTAGCAGTGCGCACCGTAAGTATTCACTCTATAAGTGTGGTCTGTTGATGTACAGTCCCTTTTTTATGTGATAGGTCGGCAAACGAGCAGACGGATTACCTAATGGTAAGCAATCAGCGCCGCCCATGGACACCCGCAACGGAGGAGTTACGAGTGCGTTACCGACCTTTTAGGGATTAGGGATTTGAAGATTTAGGGATTGAGGAGGGATTGGGGGAGGGGAAGGATTGGGCCTCCGGCAACCTCACTCACACGGCGAAACACAACGCTGTGGGTGTTTCACGCCGGTTTTCTGTGAGGCCGTGGTATCACTCCAGTCGAGCCGACCCATTCCTGCCTAAGCATGGCTCTCCCACACTTAAATGAATGTATGCGGTCGTTATGTCCTAAGTCTCTTCTAAAGGCGAGCAGTACCTACTACATGAGGGCGTTGCATAACTTTTAATTTATTCTCTTAATTTTAATCGTAATAATCAATCAGAGGGTTGGGCATCCAGTCATTTCCAAGATCGTAGCTCTTGGCAACATTACTAATAATGTAATGTTGCCAAGGGCTACGATTCATACATAAAGTACATACATAAAGTAGTGACTTTTTATTGGCCATATTATGCGAAGAGGAGGCGCTGCTCTGGTTAAACCGTCCCATTCGTTACACGCATTAAAAAACAGGCTCTATCGCCATAAAAAAAAGCTACGCGACACTATACTTTGCTGCCAAAATTGCACGCAGAAATCAAAACACGGATTCCAATTCACACACCCTATCAAACCTTTAATAGAATGAATTGACTAAGTGGAAAAGTACAGGCAGTTAGGTACATAGATTGCAATGTCGAATGAGCGAGAATATTCTCCGGTACGTTGTGCACTGCATCAAATCACAAAAGACCCCGACGTTCGTCAATAAGGAAGTAATCACTTAGTGTACTGCAACCCTAATGGGTTCAAATCGACTGTCGGTGTGAAACGGACGGTGGTGTATCTTATATATTGTTCGGGTGGTGGATTTGGATATATTAATATTCATTTTATTCAGCTGGTAGACATAGGATATGCTCAACGAGACAGTCCTGTGGTTGAAATCTTACATTGTTGAGGTGGTGGATTTGGATATATTAATATTCAATTATTAAGTTTATTCAGCTGGTAGACATAGGCTATGCTCAACGAGACAGTCCTGTGGTTGATGAAATTTTACTAAGAGAATATCTTCTTTTATCTTAACTTTTTGTGGCTGGATAATATTGTGTTTTAGCAGAAAGTGTTTAATTATTTTTCGTTTAAAACTAGCCGTCCATTCCTGCTTTACACGAGTACATCCAACTGGCAACGATTTTCATATAGTCCCCTCTATTTTTCTTAATTTATCTTTCATATAAATCTTTTGTAATAATGAATACAACAAAATAAGAATTCGCAAAATCGATCCAGGCGTTTTTGAGTTCTGCGCTTACCAACACATTTTGCTATTATTGCATTTTATATTACAGAAAGAAGATGAGGTTTCATAGGCAACAGTCTAGAAATATGACGGTGTTAAATGCCTATGCTCTTTGGGTACACGAATACACACACACCCAGATGAAATTAGTTAAAAGGTACAGATACATTTCTATAAAATATTCTAGAAGATTCTCTGTGTTGTCAAAAAGAAACAATACCGTTTTACACACACATGTACACTAAATCAATTCCATTGAATAATTATTGTTCAAAAGTCCAAATCTATTATGAATCATTACCTCCCAGCCCCCACACAATGATACAATACCTAATTTTCTCTTATTACAATCAAATGATTTCTTGTTAATTCGCTTCGTGACGAGTTAAGACTGTCAACGCGACCCTTGACCTGCCTCATTTAAAAATGCATTGTCGAATTGAGAACATACTGCCCTGATATAGTGAAGAGAATGGATTTCGTTTGATTGGTAAACTCGATTTTTCTTTCTACTTATTGGAGTTGTTACAAGTGCGTGTTGTCAAGCCAAGCCTTTAAGGTGAGTAATATTTGGATTTTTACTTTTAGAGTTTGCAGTTCTCTCGAGGACCACGTTTGATCCAAAGGTACACGATGGATCAAATGTTGTCCTCGAAAAAAGCTTCTATCGCTCTTTAGGAAAAAAAATCGTTTGTTACATACGATTTTTGGCCAACATACGACTTGGTCTTTAAATTTTGGGAAATCTATGTAAAGCTGACATTAAAATAAGCGACAAGCGAGTTTATTTTAGCTAGGTTTAACACGTTGACAAAAAGTTTTAAATCCGCGCAGGATTCGACGAATATATTCTAGAGTTAGTCAATGTTTTTTTTATTTATCATAATGTACTTTTGTCATTTTAGGATATTGTCTTTCCTTGTGTGGCGCTAAATATTAGGTATCATTAATTCTTGCAGACTTGCAGCCATGTCAAAATTTATAAACTTGCCAAAGTTTATAAACAATTAGCTTTTGCCCGCGACTCCGCCCGCGTGAATGTCGCGTTTGTCCTTTCTCGAGTTCCGAACTATGTCTGTACAAAATTCCACAGAAATCGGTTCAGTAGTTTAGGCGTGAAGAAAAGACTGAGAGTTACTTTGGCATTTATAATATTATAGTTTGGATTAAAATCCAAAGTATGTGGATTAAGATCAAATGATCGCTTATGGTGCTTCTGTGAACTTAAATCGGTCCAGAAAACCGTCTCATAAAAATATACATCATATTAATGAGACAAAATCATACACAGTCGTATACAATGACAAAGTTAATTGAATTAGATTCAATTATGTAAGAATAAGTGACAAGTTTCCGCCGGAAATGACGTATGAGTAGGATGGACCGTTTAAATTAAATTTTAAATCTATTTATCGTTCTGGAATTTTATTAGTAACGTTTTTATAGTTAATATATTATATGTCTATAATATAAAAATTAATCGCGAAATGTGTTGGTGAGCGCATAACTCAATAACGACTGGACCAATTTTGCTGATTCTTTTTTTGTTATGTTCGTTATTTTTGTGTGAAAGTTCTTACGAAAATAACTTTGGAAAAGTGGAGGGGAATATCGTGGATTAATGATCACTTAGGTGCTGTGCGCGTTTGCAAAAAAAAAAACAAATGACTGACGGCGTAGTCGGATACATACCCGTGCAAAACAGGGGCGGTCCGCTAGTAAACAATAAATATACTATTACAGTAATACAATTTTAACGGAGCTGAGTGTCGATTTTTAGATTTATACTTACATTCATTAACAATAACGACTTACGTGAATTGACTGAGAAAAGCTCTACTAGTTTCAAGTCATAACGGGACCCTTAATCAGGAGCAGCTTGCGCGTCGATCGATATCACGCAACTAGACGTTTCTGGTCTAGTTGCGTAAGCTTATATTTGATTCAAGAAATTTTTAATAAGCAAATTATTGGTGTATCTCACGATAGTTACTATAAAAAATAATGAAGAAAGTAAGTTGTAATAACATGATTGTGGGAAGGAGAATGCTTTAGATGTCCCTACATAGGAGAGTTCTGCCACAATATCTATGTTTAGTTTGTAGATTGGAGATTGTGGTTTTAAGGTATTAGAAATATTCGCCGTCCTACATCTAATACGTAATAAAAGCACGCATGGTACTGCAGGTTCGGCCTTTCAAATATGGACATGAAGAGACAATGAGCACGGCAAGCG
Source organism: Spodoptera exigua (assembly GCA_902829305.4). Classification (NCBI taxonomy): domain Eukaryota; kingdom Metazoa; phylum Arthropoda; class Insecta; order Lepidoptera; family Noctuidae; genus Spodoptera; species Spodoptera exigua. Next base: position 6,852,673 of record LR824624.2, read on the forward strand.
TAACAGTAGTTAGAGATACTGCTAAGCATGTGATCCACGAGGCACTAGGCAAATCAACGTTTTTAGGGTCTTAAAGTCCATTCATCTTGTTTCAATGTACAGAAACAATGGAAGACAGAAAAACCAGTGGGATAAGACCAATGCCCGGTTTCCAAAAGCCCGGTCAATGTTAAAATCAACCAACTAGGAGTCATATCTCTTATCAAGTCATCTGATTGGTTGTCGATAATCAGTCAACTAATCAGATGACTTGACAAGAGGTTAAATTAATTTTAACATTGATCAGCCTTTCGGAAACCGGGTGTAAGAGTAGAATACTTATATAATAAATACAGCTTTTCTTTTGTTTTAACAGTTGGTTCTGGAAATTAAAACCCAAATTCGCTACTCAGGACTACAACTAACAAATATCAAGCCAAAATAACCTCTATACCTATTTAGAGGAAAAGGGTTGTTTTTGCACATTAATCAGATTACTGCTGATCTGATTCCATCCCTGTTCTTTATGCAAGCAATTTTTCAATTCATAGATACTACTAGCCTGTCATTCTCACTCAATTGCAAAATGCCCATGGTGATTTAGTCCGACCTAAATAGGAAAATCGATCTGGCGATGCACAACGCAAATTATTCTGCATCATTTTTTTTAATAATTCATTATTAATTAATAATTCACACCGAAGCTTAGACTGCAATAGGGCATAAAACCAAAATTTGTGATCGCCAAATATTAATGAAGCTCATAGGTTATGCACACAACACATTGAATTCTGTGTATTTATCACCTAATTGAAAAAGACAGCGATTCACACTTTTGCCTAAGCAATACCTAATTAAACTCAAACGTTTATTGGAAGTGCAGAGGAAGTCACGTATATAGAAACCACTAGGTATGTTTATACCTAAAGAGACCAATTAAATCATGTAACCTACATTTTTATTTAACAAAATAATTATGTTATTAATATCTTTGCAATCCTATAAGTCTGGAACACAATAGTTTTCCTTGAAACACTGAAAAATCTTTCCTCCTAAGTTTTGCCTCATGCAAGATAGGGTTCAAAATTGACTACTCGCATTACACAGTTGCAGTAACAATCCTCAGAATAAAGGGAGTCCCACACCTCCCCGCGACGGCTCAATGGAATAAGTAGATAATGTGGGCATCACTATTTAAAGCTAATCAAACTTAGTTAAGAAGTAGTCAGCAAGTGTGCGCCGGCGACGCGTGTCGTGCGTCGTGCGACGCCATATTGGCGTCCCTACAGTTTTATTTCAAATACCGAACGTGACGGTCGTTCTAAAATTCAAGTGTACAGTTTGACGTTAAGCAGTGACAGTTGGATATGGATATATCTTATGCATAGCCGTTTTCTTCGCATCGGTAAGTTTTTTTTTCTTGTTTAAATGTTCTTGCCCCATGTGAAGACGAGACATCAATTTAGGTTTTCAGAATTAGTCATGTTCGTCAGTCTTCTAAATTTGAGTGACATTCCTCTGTTGATGGATGAACTTTTGACATTTTACTTTATTTATCTTTATATTTGCTTACATGTGTTTGTACGTTGTACTAACGTGCACTTACTGGTTAACTGCAGGAATTTTCCTTCATGTTTACGTTTGCTGGGCTCCAAATGCTCTTGTTTATTAATTTTAATCACCACTCGTTGATAGTATAGTAAACAAAGGGTTATTTCTTGTTTTCTTAAATAATCTTGTAAGAATGGTGTGGCTTTGGACAGAAAGTTTTATCTTTTAACATTCATCTGTTTTTATTGTCGTTTTTTCAGTAAATGTTTAGTAAAGAGTCTTTGTGACCGAATGGTCCTTTGGTACTTATTCGGTCCTTTTGAACTAAAGGCCTTTGACCTACAGAAGGACAATAATAAACATTCTAGGGGCATCGTGTAAGAACTTTCCTACGAGTAAATACTATAAATTCTTCATTCCGATAACTGTATTACTAACATGATAAGGTCAATATGTCACAGTAGTAGAAAATAACAGAAGAATATATTAAACGTCAAAATTATGATAAAACAGATAAGTTCAAGATGTTATTTATTATGTCTGCTAGTGAGGCGAGAATTAATATATTAGGGATTAACATGAGTTAGGATGACACACCTTTAAATTGTGAATAAAATGCGAAGAGAATATATAAACTATGGAAGGATTTTGAGAAGATATGAAAGTTAATACTGACACCGTTAACATAATGTGCAATATCGTTTTATAACTAGATAAAGATCTTGTATATTTCTGTTTGTCCCATTGTGTTTTCACAGTCCTAAATTTAATTTCAAAAAAAGAGCATAACTTAGGAATTAAAACAAAAGACAATTCAATTCTGTTCTATCAATTCAAACGATATCTTACGTAATTAAGTACATTGCCCAAAAATACGACAAGGAAAATTATTTATGGACAAAATGAATTTAATGGAAGAACTCTGTCCATTCAAGTTGGTCCACAATGGGAGTTATGATTGTATGACGTGATCACTATTTAGAACGTTATAACGACTGTTACAGTGAATCATTCATCAATCAACTTTAGATGACTTCCATTCTTCTAATTTGCTGAATACGGGCGTGAAGTGTTGAAGATCCTTTTGAGTTTTTGAATCGATAGTTTCATAACATCGACGCTCAATTGTTTTTGGAGCACACAATCAACTTATAACAGCAAGTTTATAGATGATTATTTGAAAGTATGAATTACTTCTACAATCTTAAAAAAATTGGGGTTGATTTCGTTGATCTCAGCGTTCGATGCCAAGACAGTGTTTACTATACTACAAAAAGCTGTGCACATTTAGATAACAGAAAATTTTTTTCTTCAATACTCATCACATATTCCCATGTTCAGGATCTAGTTCCAATAGAAAACCAAATTAATAGCAAGCTTAAAAGGTAGAGTACCTATATTTTTATTTTTGTTTAAACAAATAAAATTGTGATTAAAATCGTTGAACATGTGTAAGACAGGAAAGATCTCCTTGTTATCACAACGAGCAGCTAACCGTTTATTTGTTAATTAGCCTATTACTAATTTAAGTGGGACGGCACGACAAAGAGGCGGGAAGCATAGATACCGAACATAGATAGCTTCCAATTTGGTCGAAGACGTTTAACAATGTTTTGGGTTTTTTTTAATAGAATATCTTCAATGTTTAATGCTTTTCTTTTGTTTCAATGTGGTCCTTTTGTACAGAAAGGACCATTTCAATACTTGGCTGATTTATAACTTGTCACGATGTTTACAATTCCAATTAATGAATGTTATGTCCCACATAATTATTTTTATATCTCCTGTGCAGTACACAAAGTCACAATAAATGCATTATACACGGACATCAACATAATAATATTACCCGACGTTATCGACACGAGAAACTTGACTTTTAACACAGTGGTCTCATTATAGGCACAATATTGCCGCATCTTTGCGTTCAATAGAGCACTATAGTTGCAGAAAAATGAATGGTCCGTGTTCTATTTTCAAAAATGTATTGGTCCATTGTGAACGAACTGTGAATGAACAAATAAGTTGGTAGTCTTCATAGGGCGTTATTTGATAAAACGGGGTGGCAACTCGACCGAGAGATAGTAAGGGGCAAATGTCAAAGATGAGCGTTAAACAGATAACGCTAACGCGACAGTGTGATGAACTTGCGGCCAAAGTAAACAGGGCTTTATTATTTATTTATAGTTCACGACTCGCATTGTTCAGACTTTGACTTTAAAGGATAGTATACCTTTCTTTTTCATTTTTTAAATTTATTTCATTTTTATTTTTTTAGTGTGGCTATATTTTGCTTCAGTTTTTTTACACAAAAATTGTTTTAGTATATGTTTTTGTTTTTTTTTGCTGTATGTTATTATTTTAATGGTTGCTTGTAGACTGTAGTGTAAACTTCACATTCAAACAAATTAATCAACATGTATTGACAAGGTTATCGTGTCGCGATAAGAGTATAAAAAGATATTGGGTCAGTATTTAAAAATATAAATATTCTTTTTCCTAACCATGTGCTTTAATATTTTAAACTATATTTTCTATATTTTATATGAACGTGTATCGCTATGATCATACAACCGACAAGTAGGTACTAATGTGTTTTTTTTATATTAAGCTTAAAATATATTTCATAACTTTTTCAAATTCAAATTCAAAACGTTAACCATAAACAACAAAAATATGATTCGACCTCATTTTAACGCATTACACATTACCGCGGCCGAGCAATTAAACTTTTTAAAACTATTTTTTTAATTGCGATCAGTTGGCGCGCTACCGAAAAAGCTGGTCATTCATCCCGTTGCCATATGGAAACGCACGTTGCTACCACGTCGATACAATGTTTTAGACAGGCCACGTGCATTATTTGCATATTTATTTGTTCAGTTTTTTATGTGCCTATGAATATTACAGCCTTGATTAGGTATAATTGCTTTGCTTTGGTGCAAGATATACTTTTTTCAGTCGATTTCTCATTACTCTATCGTTATTTAAGAAGTTTTTTTATTATTTTAAATAAGCTTTATATACCTATTTCAAGGTATACAAGTTCAAATGTACTTATTAACCTACCCACTGAACTAAATTTGTTGTAAGAAAACTAAATCATTTGTCTTCCGACTTCTGGCTTTTTTAAACCCGACTTCTTTTCATAACTTTATTTATCCAAATATTAGTATTCTGCAAAAAACAAGTTTGTTCAGTTTGCAAAATCAACTAAGGGTTAAAACTATTCATAAAATGTAAAAATTGGCACCTACAACTTCAATAGGTAACCTAGTCTCTTCCATTTCTGTAGGTCATCTTGTGTTAACATTATCATTAGCTACAATTATCATTGTAATAACCTAATAGTACAAACCACTAAACCTAGTTTTAACAAGACAGACGATACCTAGATAACCCTTTGTATTGATAAACCCCTGCGAATATGAACTTTATATTTGAACATAAGGAAAATTAGAGGAAGTCTGCTGTATTAGTATTGTGTTTTAATGGTTCATTGTATTAATGAACTTTTTCTGAGTAAGAATTTTATCACAGAAGCCGTACTTAGGTATGTACCTAAACATGTGTTTGAAAAAATAAATGAGTTGGGTACCTAATTTTAATTGATAACTTTAGCTGATGAGAACTAGTTGCTCTTTGACAGAATTTGTTTATTGACTTACGACACTGGCAGTATAGTCGACAACATTGGAGACTCAGTTGCCAGTTAGGAAAAAAAATATTGACTTATCGATTGGGCAACTCATTTTTCTTGCCATTTTAAACGTAACGGTTTTTTATATCATGTTTTAATTACTTGGCCACCGTTATTTGGTTTACAAAAAACGCTGATAGGTCCATGAGTAGTAAATTAGATAATCATTAAAAAAGAAAAGGAACATGAATTTAAAAGATGTATCGTCATTTTTGTTATACTACTACCTACCTGGCCCAGTCAATCCGTTTTACCTTGAATTTTTTACCGACCTTATAAACCTACCCTGGACTTACACGAGCATTTCAAGATCAAACTTAACCAAATTGGTCTATTCGCGAGTTTGGCTAGACTAACGATCAGCAATTCTTTTTTATGTGTAAGAGTAAATTTTTTATAAACAGTGAGCAAACACAAAACCAAATCAAACTACTTATTCCTATTTCAAAAATCTCAGGCACACCAATGAACAGAAGGGTAGGTGTCACCGTTTAAATCTCTCGTCGAACAATTGATTGGATTATCAGAATTAAAAGCAGTTAAATGTTAACGTAGAGTGTGGGCGGGTTAACGTGTAGCCACTTCTAATAGATTCATTAGTCGCTGTAGCACGGATGCGACCAATTGAGCAATAAAATTGAAGATCTGCTCTCTGTACGAGCTCTGAAGCTATGTTGCATGTGGTTCGTAGTTTTTTTATCGTTTTGTAAAATTGTGACTTGCGTATTTTTAAGTTGATATTACATTGTTCAGTAAGTTTTTACATAGTGTGTCAGTTATACAACACTTTGTACATTTATTTGTTACTTACGTATTTTGTTTAGTTTTGTGGTTCAAGAGGGTTTTAGTTTTGTCTGTTAGTGATTCCTCTATTTTTGTGAGTTCGTAAAAGAGTAATATTAAAAAAATGTCTTTCGTTTTTACCAACCTGTGGTGTGCCTTATATAAGATTCTACTAAAAGGTAGGCACTGTTTAATTCAACATCCCCTGAAATGCTTTCTTATTATGATTATCAGTCTTAATTTCCATTCAATCGACACTTCATTTAATTTATCAATTTAAAGTACTCAAACATCGTATGATTCTGTCAAAAAATATGCACAAGCATGGCTGACTCGGACACGAGCACCAATTAACTCCGTCTGGATTCACAATTATTTAGTACAGATGTTTGACGCGACGCGCTTGCAATGCGCACGATAAAATCGTTCAAATTTTAAAAGTTAGGGCGATACTTTTGGTCCTTTTTCTCTCGAGCAATGAAGATTAATGTTGTTTTAGGGCTGATTAAACAAGGATGACTTTGTATACGGGACATTTATTGACTAGATATTTTATTTATTGTATTGACAATAGCTTTATTCTATTGAAATTTTCCTTATTGTGACGTTAGAATAAATTACATTTGTCATCGCCCAAGTTCTCTTCCCGCAAATGTCAGAGGCAATCATGTGGCTAGACATTTGACAGAGTACTGGAGCATTCTCTGATTACCTTGAACCTTTTAAACTGATTTTTTGACCAAGCCAGGGTTTTTGGTGAAAAATCCAAGTGAGATTATCAAACCCTATAGTTTAGAAGAAGCCTTTATCTAGAAATATATTGTAATGATGACAGCTGATAGTTATGCAGTTCTCTGTTGCAAAAGTATTTCCCATTTTTTTCTAGGCGTAGGGTTAGCGGCATAAATCTGTGCATGTGTTTGGTATTGGCCATCGGAAAACATCTACATTACAATGTCGAACAGCAAAAACCTCTTTAAATTTCTTTCTACTACGAAATGTGGTCCTTTCTACGACTTTTTGGTCCTTTGGGATACCTTTGACAATTATGTAGGGAAATATGATACTTGTAGTACGAAGCTTCTAGCTACAATAATATTATCATTACCTTATACCCATTCATTGATGTAGAAATATAATACCAACATAAAACCTAATTAGTAGATATCCTACTTGTGAAGCGTCAAGTTACAAGTTCTTAATTCAAATAGCTGTCTGTGTCTACGCACATATTCCTACAACACGTTCATTGCGGTCAGTGAATGAATCATAGACAACTAGCATGTAGGTATTTAACCTACCATGGTGTTTAACACTCTTAATTGTCATTATTACAGTTCAAATTTCGAAGCGTTTTGTTGCTACGTACGCCCTTTCTATGGAACGGAAGATAAAAAATTTGATTCTGATTTTTTTATTTTTGTAGCTGCTTATTTTATTTTTATAATTGGTATTAAATACTTATTTCTTTTGAGAGTCAATTTGAGTGTTTATAATATTTTATTCAGTTGCAATTAAAAAGTTCGGGATCGTGAAAAGTAGAATTGCTACATGTGACTTTTTTTATTACTAATGTGTTTTGTGTTGCGTCTCTAAGGACCAAGCTTTGTGTTTTACTTTAACACTACTTTTTTAATAACTATTACTCTCCTAATAAATAGACAAATCCAATTTTGATTTCGGTGATTGCTGCGTTATGACTTACCTAATCTTCTCCTCTGAAGAATGAAGATGGCTACCTTCTAGAAGAAAGAAGAAAACTAAGTCTTGTTCCTAAGTACTAGTGCCGCAGGAGTGTTTCTAATTTCTCCTGCTGCTTCAGTGCTTATCAATGAGCATTTAGTGTTACACCAACTAGAAGAATCAGAGAAGATGTGCAAGAAAAAGAAGATGAAGATTTTTGTTGTATTTTTGAATGTTTGTGAAAAACAGGCTTGTGTTTTGTAACATAAGTATATCATCTTCGACGTCAAGATTGATAACGACAAAATTCGGTTGGTAAGTGGCTTCTTTGTGCCGGGGTTACCGGGTAAGGCCGGGATTGCGGGCTAAGCGCAATGAGGCACCGCGACCTAGGCCTAGAGTAGGACAAGAAACGGGGGAGATTTTAGTCAGCAAGAGTCTGACACTACCTACCGCCCCACATTTTTTCCTCACAATAAAGTTGCTTCTTTGTAGTCGATTTTCAACCTTATCATTTTGTACGAAATTCAAAATCCTATTTTGATTAATAAACAACACAACATCTTTTTTTTAATAATTTTCGAGACTTTAATCCAAAGTTTTAAGATAAGCTAATCTAAAAATGCCAGAGGCTTCGCCCACAATAAAAGGGTAAAAATTACATAAGGATGTATTATTATAAAAATGTATTTATTTTAGAACTTTGTCAATGTGATGTTAGTAAGCTCATGCCAAATCACATTCCAGTTCATCATCATCCTATAAGTGCCCACTGCTGAGCAAAGGCCTCTTCTCACACGGAGAAGGTTTGAGCATTAATCACCACGCTTGCTCAATGCGGCTTGGCGATTTCAAACTTTATAATTAGAAATTATAAGTCCAGGTTTCCTCACGATATTTACCTTTACCGTATGTCTAAATAATTATAGAAAGTACATATAACTCGGAAAAAGTCACATTGGTATTTGCCAGGTTTCGAACCCACACCCTCATGCATGAGAAGCGGGCTCCTTAACCTCCGGGCCACCACGACCTTGTTCATCAAATTCCAGTTAGGAGTCTCATTTTTATAAATGCACATCATTTATAAAAATGAGTTGTGATGGATGTTTATTATAAAAACATATTTTTGTGTTACTTCTAGTGTTTATTTGTAAGTTTTCGTCTTATTGTTATTTTGCAGATTGTAGCAGTTGTTATGAATAGGTATAAATTGGGCACTGAAAAGTTTCTATGGTATGCTATATATTTTTAAAATTTTTGTTATTACTTACTTACTTACTAGCTACCCAAATAACAAAGTTCTAGCCGTATTTGCTTAAAAGAATAACAAATATACATCAGGGCCCTAGTCAGCAAGAGTCTGACACTCCCTCAGAAATCATTTGATGAGTTCCTCTCACAAAAAAAGAAGGTTTCTGACGGAGATTGTTTTGATTCTTGTCCATCGCATCACAAACAACATAACCAAATCCTTGACAAAAGGGCTTTGCCGTAAGCTCCGTGTTTAGCAGGCGAATTTGAAATCGTAGATTGAAAGGTTCAGGTTTATGCAAGATCACTGCGTCCCATTCTTTGCTAACATCCGCAAGAAGAGCAGTATAATTACATAATGTATTTTACAAAGAGACAAAATTCTAAGTTTGTTTCGGCATTTATTCTTAGAGAAGTTAGATAAGAATTACCAGCTTGAAATAGATAATTTTGACGTGAAAAGGTGCTGTTTTATGGCCTACATGCACAAAATAAATTCGTTGTTTCATTGTTACCATTGAACCGAAGTCAATTTTGGCCTTTTCTATGTAATTTTACTATTTATATAGTTCCTTCTAATTCTTAACTTGTAACCGTAACTGCATTGTTCTTCTATTAATGTAAAATTTTCAAAATGTCCAAAACATAAAATATTTGTAGCCCTTATCAATCCCATTTTTAAAGGGGAAAGGTTATCAAATTCGTCACCCTGGGTGAGATGTGAGGGATTGTCGGACGCTTACTGACTAAAAACCTAAGTTACCCTCAATCTCATGATTCTCTTTTTCATTTCTACACGATGTGTTTTGACCATTTCTGAAAGCATTTCAAGGATTTTTTACATAATCATAATGTTTTTTTTGGTCAAGAGTGAAAAACGAGCAAACAGATTCCCTGATGGTAAGGCGTTACTCAAGAACATCATAAACATCAAAGGAAAGTGCGTTGCTATTCGTTTTGGTGGGTTAGGGTGTTTAGAGATAAGAGATCTAAGAGGAAGTATTGAACATCTAATAAGCTCACTTACAAGGCAAAACACGACGCAATCATTGTAATAATTAGTTGAAGAGCTCAAGATGATTTTTGGAACTTTTTTTAATGTGGAAACGAGCAGACGGATTACCTGATGGTAAGCAATCAGCGCCGCCTATGGACACCCGCAACGGAGAAGTTACGAGTGCGTTGCCGATCTTTTAGGGATTAGGAGATTTAGGGACTGGGCAGGGATTGGGGAAGGCCCAATACTTCTCGTATTGGGCCTCCGGTTACTTCACTAACACGGCGAAACACAACGTTGTGATTGTTTTACGCCAGTTTTCTGTGAGGCCGTGGTATCGCTCCGATCGAGCCGACTCATTCGTGCCGCGTGGTGCCGAAGCATGGCTCTCCCACACTTAAGATTGATGGATATCTTATTAAGATTGACATGATCATTTATACATATGTCTTTGTGACTGAACTGTCATCTTAGTTGTACGATCCAATTACCGCACATGTCACCGCGTCAGCAATTTACTCAATCACAATAAATATTCGTATTATATTAGACAATCGTATCAAGCCAGACTTGATACGACTGTCTGTCTGTCTGTCTGTCACTGTAAACTCGCGTTTATGTATCAAGAAATAAATATTCAGCCATTATAACCAACAAGGTGTTATCATTTATCAAGCTCTATCAAGAACGTCGTTTGGCAGCAACAAGGCTCCACGCGACATTAGTTATTATGCTTCAAACTCGCTTCAAACCAAAAATTGATATTTCCATGTCTCATTTCTGTAAAAGTGATATTTATCTAAGGCTAGCCAATTCATAAGTCAGCTAGGTTCCACCACCAGAAATATCATTCGCTTATTTAAGGAAAATAACGACTTACTTACGTGAATTAACTGAAAAACTTCTACTCTACTTCGGTGAGTTACAATTCATATTTGGACTTTTATTTATGAGCAAGGCGAAGCTGATAAGAACCTATGACTCACGATAGTTACTACTTAATGTTTTATGGGATATAATAGAATATAAACATGAGAAAATGAGAATATAAAACGGGCCAAAAAATAAAACACTTTCTATTGACGAGCAAAAGAGGTATGATAGTAAATATTGAAGCTATGTGAGAGCAAACAAGGATGGTCATCCAATGCTTAGCTTTTAGCGCTAATCATGACCCGCTGTATCAAAAGAAAAAGTGCATCGCAGATCTTAAATTGTGTGCCGTCCAAGAAATGGGATCCTTAGGTTCTGGCAATAGAAAGGACGTATAATATTATCAGTATTAATAGCCATTTAAGTCATTGTCGAGATGGTCTGTAGGTAACACCCTCCTCTCATACAAGAGGGTGCGGTTTCGTAAACCTAGCATAAGCCTTACAAAAAATTTGGTACAAACCAATGTGACTTTTTCCGAGTAATAGTATTTATGTACTTTCTAAAATTTAGATATCTACAATAGGCGGAGGAAAATATCGTGAAGAATCCAGGACTTATAATTTCTAATTATAAGTCTGAAATAGCCATCTGCATAAATCAAGCGTGATGAATAAAGCTCATACCTTCTCTGTGAAAAAACTGATAGGTGCTGTAGAAATCGACTAAGGAACCACATATGTTGACTACAACCCACTAACCACGCGTGGCTCTGTATTGCCAGCTTTATTTTTTAAGAGGATCATATACATCTGGAATTTAAGTTTCTTAATGATGTAACAAAGAATCTGTTTGTGAAAATGATTGAAAAAGAGTAACCATGGAGTTTCTTGCTCGTTCTTCTCCATTGGAATCTGCACTTTGGAACGAGCAAATATCTTCACTAGGAGGAATGGCCGACAGGCTGACATCATGATGATCTTAAAGCTTATTTCTAGCAAAGAAACTGCAGTAGACAATTGTAGGATACACGTAGCAACATATACAAGTATTGTAATTCCAAGGCATGTTCTTGTATGTCCATCCGTTCATAGTCATCAAAAATCAACAAGCGATAACAAGTCCAAATTGAGTTAATCGATAAATTGATCGTAATAAGGAAATCACACTAGTTCACTATATAGGCAATTGTAAATGGTTCCTTCTTTTTCCTATAATTAATCAATTGGGAATAAAAAAATATTGATTGATAAAATATAATAATATCGTACTAATATTATAAACTCAAAAGTTTGCATGAATTTTGTTACTCTTAACGTAACTACCCAAGTGATCTTTGTACCTGTATGGACTGGGAAAATATGACAGAGCTATAACGTTCCGCCGTTCCGGGTTGGTTTATTCAGGAACAGTCTGACACTCCCGCTCGCCCCACCCAAGCCGAGAGAAATAATTTGATGATTTCCTCCCTCCATATCTATACTTATAATAAATCTGTAGAGAGGTCAATTCTGTACATGAAATATATTTTCAAAATAACTATCAGGGGATGATTAGTGATCGATACTGATGCCAAAAATACAATCAGTAAAGTTTTTGTCTGTCTGTCTGTCTGTCTGTATGTTCCTTATAGAAACAAAAACTACTGGACGCATTTTAACGAAACTTGGTACAATTATTCTTTATACTCCTGGGCAGGTTATAGGATACTTTTCATCACGCTAGAATTAATAGGAGCAGAGCAGTGAAGGGAAAACGGGAGAAGTTACTGCCTTTTTTTAGGTTCCGTCGCGTGCGTAGCCTTTATGGTTAAAGTTACATAGAAATTACTTATGACAAAAATATTTTACATAAAATTATCTAAAAAATATTGTATTACAGCATATGTCTATGTCTATATGTCTATCTTTTATGTTTAACTCACAATAGCACGTGTAACTCCGGATAGCTTAAGAGTTCGGATAATAAGGCATCGCAACGTCGCACATGAACACTGAATCATGCTATAAGGATTATTTTTGTGTAACGGTCGCCGCGCTCGATGCGACGCAGTTTTCAAAATACAATAAAACATATGTAGGATTAATGATATTTATTATACTTACCTATTATTTAGATCCGTACCATTCTATCTATGGACGGACGGCTAGCGGAGACTTAGTAAGTAATAGGGTTTTTAGTTTAAACCATTGGAGATGTAACTATAAACCCGAGACAAATTTTATGTATACCTCGATTTTGTTCTATTGCTATAGGCTGCTTTTTATCGACACAGCACGCGGGCGCAGCCGCAGGTGAGAAGTTATTATTATATGGAAATTTGAAATAACGATTTTTTATCCCGATACTGAAGGAAGAGCACCAGGCAGAAGCTAGTAAAAATAAAATTAATTGATACATCATGCATATTATTAATACGTCTCTTTCTTACGAGGTGGAGGCGATAGGGTGTGCGTAATTAATTGACAAGGTTCCCAAAGAATAATCGTATGCAAAGAAAGTTTTTTATATGGTATTCATTGAGTTCGCCCACCCTGGATAAGGTGGTGTAAAGGAGGGCCAGACTTTTAACTGCCTAAAAATCAAACTGTTCTTTCTTCTGAGCCGCAAAGCATCAATGCGTTTGCAATCGCAAACATGACCCTGACTGGCAATCAGACCTAGTGGGACCAATCTGTGGTGGTCTGATTCTGATGGCTCTTTGCTTCGCCGATAGAACACGAGGTCCCGTTCGCTATTGGCTTCGCTTCACTATGATTTTTTATACATAAATTTTAACCCTTATAAAATACTTTGATTTCGTTGTCATATAAACTTTTAAAATCAATATTACGCAAGGATCTGGTTCCATTCATGTGAAGGCGCCTACGGTGATCACAGATTGACTCTCGATCCTCAACGCCCGTAGCGTCTCCTACGGGAATTGGTACGTGAAGAGTATCGTTGCCTAACCCTCAGCTATCATGACTGCCTCTAAAGAACTGAATTGAAATCGAACGAATCTTTTAGCGATGATCATGCCTGAAATGTAGTAGAGGCAGAAATAAACTTAAGTTTGATTAAAAGCAAATCAAGAATGTCTATTTATTTCAACGTCGGGTCTCTCAAAGAGTGAAAAAGTTACCGAGTACCAGAATAGTGCCATTTGTCATTCCATTGTTTCTACCCTGTCTACCTGAACACCCACGACAGTGAACACCAAATTGAATGCTTATTCTGAATTTCAAAAACAATTTATTTATTTTGTTTGTCTTATAAGAAAAAAGCATTTGTCAATTGTCAGATCACATTGACAATAACCTTTTTAATCTGCGATAAGAATAATAAAGAATTGTAGTGTATTTTCGGCTGATTTTTCAATCGTTATATGAAAGTTAACTGGGAAATAATTATGATGCTGTCTCGTCAGAATGTTTGTATAGGCAGTGACAACAAACTGTCAATGAATTGTATATCAAAGTCTATAAAATCAGCTGATTGTGAGATTGGGATTCAAATGGGACATAAAGGCTCCCGTAACAGCAAGTAATATAAATTTTAATTTACAGTTTTACAGATGCATTGTGTCGCGGAATCTGCATTTTCGCACGGAAATAAAAACCAATAGACCACCTATTGGTTCTTAGAGGCACGCGCGGAACCCTACGTGCCTTACGCTCGGGTTTGGTTCTGGTCGGGCGACGAGTTGCCCTTACTCGCCGTCCGCAGACCCGTGCTTACGTTGGCCGAAGATCATCTCTAGACCATATCCGCAAACCCTAAGTTTCCAATTTAACATGTTACTTCTCTGGTGTTGTGAGAGTCCATGAGCAACACCTCGAGTTTGCTTAACATCTGGGGAAAAGTCTGCTAGTTTACCCGCCTATCCCATGAAAATATTAACAAGAAGGCATAACTGTGTGATACACATTTTTTCTATATTATTGATAGAATAAAAATATAAGCAAAACAAATTAAAAATTCCATTCTAATGCGTTATGGTTCATACCTTTTTTGTCAGGGAAAATTCATCAAATGACTTCTCCTGCCCAGGGCAAGGCGAGAGAGAGATTGTCAGACTTTTACTGCCTAAAACCCCTCGTTCCTTCTCCTGCTTTAGGACGAGGCTGTGGTGCCACATTGCGCTTACCCCGCAACCCCGGTTGAACATCAGCCTTGTAGAGCCCCGTCTGTGGTGGTCTATTGGCTCTTTGTGACACGCGTGGAAAGTTATGCGCCGTACGCTCGGATCAGGTTCTGGTCGGGCGGCGAGCTACCCTTGCTCGCCGTCCGCAGACCCGCGTTTAGGTGGCTGGAGATCATCTCTCGATCCGCGAAGCCCGGAGTGTCGCCTACTGCGGCGGCTGGAGCGCGAGGAGGAGGATAGCTCCCTCACGCGGTCCGCCTCCTTTGCGAGCATTACTGTTTCCCAGAAAGAGAAGATGACTTCCCAGTTCCTCTCGTTCCACACCATCGTCTCGACTAAGGCCGGGCGCTAGAGGTCAAGAACAAGGCGGTTCTCAGCCCAAGCAGGGCACACCACTTTGTTCTCTGGGTGGTCCTCACAATGATATGGTTCACACCTGGAATCCGGACTTGTAACAACAATTTGTAGATCACACGAAGAAATGTTCCGTACAAATTGAAAAACTGAAACATCAAAGAGCGAGCAAGCAAGTAACTCAATATGGAGTAAGAATATTGTAAAAATCTATATTAAACAACAGGCAGGAGTAATTTGGCAATTTTCAATTATAAATTCACGTAATATATCTCTTCACAGAACCAAAGTTATTTAATATCATTGTTTTGTCAGGCAAAAATCGTCAAATGACTTCTCCTACTTAAAGGGAGTATCAGACTCGAACTATTTAAAAACGACCCTGTTCCTTCTTTGGCTCTGAGCCTGAGGTTGCGCTATATTCATTATACTTATATATTTACACATACAGCACACAGAACAAACATTAATAAAATTTAAGTATATAGGTGCAACATATTCTTATAGGAATTAGGAAGTAATTAAGATACACAACACAGATGTAATACATTATAGTGTTTGAGCCTTTAACCACGGATTAAAATATCCTTGGGATAGCCTCAATGTATCTATATCAAAGCTCTAACTAATCTAAATTGAATAACGGTCGTCAATTCGCAACACCGAACCCTACCTATGTAACTAACAAGGAAATTGCACTTGTCAACAGTGACGTGCATGTGATAGGAAGTATTCCATCTTGTTAGTAGAATGAAAATATATTTCATTGTACCCATAGTAGAACACAAAAGCTAATCCGAAATTAATAACGGTCAATGTATTATTTTTGAATAGTACTCTCGTGAGACATACAAAATTAAAGGCTTACTTTCGTAAATGAACTGAAAAAGGAAGTAAGTATTTCTTTTTTAGGGGAAAAAACGGTGAATGAATATATGACTTCTCACGCCCTGGGTGAGATGAGAGAGATTGTCAGAATCTTAGAGACTAAAACCTCAGTTCCTTCTCCTGCTTCAAGCCAGGGCGGATCCCGGCTCAAAGGATAGGATACCAACAAATACAATACATACCTACAAATTTAATCCTACAAATACTATAAAATGCAGGAGTTTGTAACTATGGATGGATAGATATTTGATACTCTTTTACGTAAAAACTACTGAAGGGATCCGAATAAAAATTGGCTTTCCTTGGGATTGTAGATTGACCCCCTTGATGTCAGTATGGTGTCAAATCGTTGGACGTTCAAACAATGGGTTCGGGAGTTGCCTTTTAAAGAGGTTGACAGATTCTTCGCGATTATGACATCAAATAGCATAATATGTATACTATGAAGTAGTAAATGTAATGATATTATTGCTGTTTACACATATAAATATATAGTAAGTATACAAGTATACATAATTTATTTATAGTATAGTACATATTTATGTAAGTCAATGTATAATGACTCAGATGGTACTTGCTTTGTGCACCTTATAATTTATCTCTGCATCACCCAAAGGTTTGGCTGTTAGAGAATGCCCATGGCATTAAGCCCACTTTTTTAATTTTTTGTACATAAAGATATTAAATAAACAAATAAATAGATTGGAATGAGAGGCGTGGCGGGCGAAGCTATACACAATTGCTACTACTAATTACTTGAATGACCCTTTTGTTGTATTATAATATCTAAACAATGCATAAATCCAGGTTCCCATAGTATTTAATAAAGATATTGTGTTTGCCATTGTAATAGAACTGCATAATAGAACAGATATCATTGAACAAATTGCAATAACTATAGAAGAATCAAATGTTATTCAATGTCCTTTAAAAAAGAAATTGCACTTATCAACTGTGAGTAACACATGATAAGATTTTTTTTCCAAATGGTGGCCTCATCTAGTAGTTTTAGACTATTAATAAATAAGATAAACTGCAATATATCAAGGCTTTATTAAAAGTGACACTTCTTGGGGACGATAAAAATAGAGAGGACAAGATGGAATACAAGATCTGCTGGCTGGAAGTAGATCATCAAGTCTTGATGCCAAAGGGCGCTGAGAATAGAATATAGTACAATGCACTTTATTACTTTTAATGAAACGTGCCATTGGGAATAACCAATCGTATGCAGTTTTCAGGATCATTATCCAAGTGTAAGACGAGGAAGCATAGTTTGGTACCAATTAGTGCACCAGTGTCCAATAGATTGAACAAATACTATCCAGCAACGTGACCGAATCAGTTTTTCTAATAAATCTCCATCTTGACAGCAATAGGTTCACGAAGTACAATTTGCAATATTAGAAATATCACTTAATTCCGTGTGAACCATAAAATCTGTTACACATCTATCTTCCACTTACAAGAGACCTAAGTATCAATCACTGCACCAATAAAACCAGATTGAATAATTGAATAATCGTCAATTGCAAACGTTAGAACCAATTCAACGAACCGCTAACGACATAATACGAGACGATCCCATGCTTTCAATAAAGACAAGAATACAATTGAAAATGGCAAAGAGATGCTAGATGATACAAAAAAGCAACAGAATACAACAACGCACCCGTACAACAGGGAGCCATTTTTTACTTATAGACATATCACTGCACAAATAAAAGCAAATTGCATAACGATCAACAAATTGCATGCACTAGAACCAATAACGACAAAATAGAGCTCAACAATAAAATTGCTCGAAATAATATCCATAACGATGAATATCCGTCGCGAATAGACGCGCTTAGAATCTGCGGGCGTCAAAACATATAATGCCATTTAAGCTTGATCTATTGTTCGGTAATAATCGTCAGATAACGGCGGCTCAACATGTACTGGCATAACAACCCGTATAGGCCACTTAACTCAATAAAACTCCCCTTGGCTGACATTAAATTTAATAGTCTATGAAAAGGAACGACGCGAGCGCAAATGGTCCTTCCTGTGAGCGAACGGAAGACGGCGATTGGCTCAATTGCGGGGCCCATTCACCAATCAGCGTTCTGATCTGCTTGCAGGTCAACCTGTCCAATTTAAAATTGGTAGTTGTAGTCGCAAATCTCCGGGTTACATAAGTTTGTTTTTAGGTCAAACTTGTACTGGTGGGTTTCATCTTGAAAATATTTAGTGCTTGGTTACTATCACTTATTTAACGATGACTAGGTAGTCCGATCTGAAGATGTTGCTGTTGCTACCAACTCCGTGATTAAACCTAGTCCTAGGTCTTTTGCCTAGAGTAAAAATAATAGCATGTACTACCAACTTCAACAATACCAACATTTGTGTTGAATTTAAAAGCAACCGTATCTACGGAACACTTAATTAGTTTTACGACAGACATGAATTGCTTAAATTAAACTCCACTCTGTGGTATGAAATGTAATGAAATCGGGAGGAGTGCATTCCGGGAGCATTTTTAGATAAGCAATATTTTTAATATTTTGTTTAACTATAGTGAAACGTACTTTATTGGAAATAACTACATACTCGTGTGAATCAACTGAGAAAATGTCTACGCAACGACGTCACAATTAAGAGCTTAATTGTGACGTCGTTGCGTAGACATTTTCTCAGTTGATTCACACGAGTATGTAGTTATTTCCAATAAAGTACGTTTCACTATAGTTAAACAAAATATTAAAAATATTGCTTATCTAAAAATTAAGAGCTTAATTGTGACGTCGTTGCGTAGACATTTTCTCAGTTGATTCACACGAGTATGTAGTTATTTCCAATAAAGTACGTTTCACTATTAAATATATAATATATTTTCTAAAACCGGGGTTGCGGGGTAAGCGCAATGAGGCACCGCGACCTCGGCCCAGAGCAGGAGAAGGAACAGGAGGGTTTTAGTCAGTAAGAGTCTGACACTGCCTCCCGCCCGGCCCTGGGCGGTGGGAAGTCACTTGATGATTTTCCCCTCACAAAAAAAAAAAACAATATAACTTTTGTCTGTTAATTCCCGTAAGTCGTTATTTTTATTAAATTTCGCATTAAAATTTAAACAAAATAATATGCTTCTTTATATTTGTCACATAATTGAACCAACTGTTTGAATAAGGAATCTGTATGTGAAACTGATTTAAAAAGAGCAACCATAGAGTTTCTTTTTGTTCTTCTCCATCGAAATCTGCACTTTGGAACCAGCAAATACTGCTTGCTGCTTTACTAAGAGGATTGACCGACTGACTGACACTTTATTTCTTTAGAATTTTTGTTTAACGATCAAAAGTGCCTGGTTTTTGAATGTATTTTGATGATTTTTATTGCCATTAAACCATTTCAGCTATTATTCAGCGCAAAGGTGCATAGGTATTCATTGTGAGTCTTATGAATAGTAGGAAAACTTAATATTTGCCAAACATCGGTGACCATTACAGTTTCTATGCTCACTAAGCTACAATTGAAAAAAAAAAGGAGGCGACCGTTTACATCTCATGACCCGTGAGGTGGTCCGAAGAGGAAAAGAAATACCAAAATAAACATAACAGCTGTTATTGATATTCCACATTTATTACAATATTAAAACTCTTCAACGCTTGTAGTTAACACACCAATGTTTTGTATTTCGCTACGTATGACATCACCTGGTTTAAGAAACTCTGGGGGATCGCGCATACCTCCTATTCCAGCCGGTGTACCAGTCAGGATAACATCGCCAGGATATAGCGTCATGACGCTGCAAAAAAACATGAATAATAATTAGCTCAAATTGTGGTTGAGTCTGGTCTAGTACATTAAAATTACAGAAAATTCTAATTACTGGTTTGTTCCTAATATTAATAATTAGTTTTCTTTTCCTTTGAATTGATATACTAATCACTTTTTGTCTGAGAGCGTATGGAATTCTGTGGTCATGTGGGCCCATCCACCATCAGCCATTCATATCGATGACTACCCTGATATCTCAGACCGACTGGACTATTTGGCACTGCGTAAAGATATGTCTTCTCTATCGCCTATACCACGGGGAGTGCTACGAGGAAATGTACCTACGGATCACCGTCACAACTTTTTAACCACACAGTGCGATTTTTGTGTAACTTTCTGCCTCGCACAGCAAAACTTTCGATGATCTTTCGGCGCAAATATTATCGAACCGACACGACTACTTTTAAAAAGTCCTTCATCGCGCTTCTGATGTTGAAGGTGTCCATGATTGGTGCTGATCACTTACCATGAGGTGATCGTTTGCCTTCTATTCAATAAAAACAGACAACTAAACAAGCAAAGAAACAGACATACTCACGTAGTTATTCTCTCCACAATAGCCGGTATTTTGTGTATCATTTGAGAAGTGTTGCCCTTCTGTTTCACTTCTCCATTAACACTACACAACATGGCCAGGTTTTCCACGTTCCCAGCTTCATCTGACGTCATTATGTAAGGTCCGAGAGGACAAAATGTGTCTTGTGACTGTCCAAAACAAATTAATATTGCGATTTAATAACTAAGTTAGTTATGGTTGTCAATTATTGAATGAAAGCTGCGAGTTTGTGTGTTACACATAATACTCGTATTATGTGTAAATTGAGGCTTATTTTTTAAAATCTTGTCGAGTGTAATGGTACCAGTGAAATTGTAGCCTGTGCCTAAATGTTTTTCCTTTGGTATCAATTAGTATGAACACTCAAAATGTAACAAATACGTGGGTATACTATTATTGACCTCTTCATAGTGATGGCAAGGTTTTTTTAAGAATGGGACAAGCCCGCGGCTGTCATCCAAAACTGCTGCAATTTCTGTAAACCATCCTTCATTAAATAAAACGATGAAAACACTGAACAACTAAAAAATTCCGTAAAATTCAGCACCATTATCATTAGACTGTTTCCGTCTACTGCTGCACATAGGCCTCTCCAGTCGCACGTGAATGACCTTGAAGTTCAATGACGATCAGCTCGATGTTGATAAAACTTTTTTTTAGTTTTCAATAATAACAGGTTACAGATATACCTTTCCAAGTAAATACTGCACACCATTTTGATTTAACATCCATTCTCTTTCAGTTATATCTTGAGCAACGGTGTAGCCAAATATGTACTTATGAGCATCAGCTGCTTTTACGGATGAGGCTTTCCTTCCTATCACAAAGGCTAGGTTTATTTGCCAGTCCACTTTCTAGAAGAAAAAGTCAAGTTAAAGTGGATGCCCGTAAAACTTCGTAGCATTCAATTTGCGAATTATAATAAAAGTGTTATTTAAAGTATTTGCTTAGAAAGAATTTTGATATAGCTATTATAAGGTATAAATAAAATGTGTTTCTCAATCCTATCTCTAGTATTTTTTTACAGAAATATGCTTTTGTAAACCAGAGACAAATGAGAAAGGGTATAGTATAATTTTGCCTTCTTACAACGGGACATAGTGGAGAGATTTCCTATCCTTACTATGGAGGCAGTTCCAAAACCACAAAAA
The DNA here is from genome assembly GCA_902829305.4 of Spodoptera exigua. NCBI lineage: Eukaryota > Metazoa > Arthropoda > Insecta > Lepidoptera > Noctuidae > Spodoptera > Spodoptera exigua. The sequence goes on from LR824624.2 coordinate 6,874,381, forward strand.
TCATCCCATAACATCATCAAAACGGAAGACATATTATACACAAGTGATATTATTTCATCACGCAAGCCACACCTACGCACTATGAATTACGGAGTCAATTTACTTCGATAATTGACCCCAATTTGCGTCGCTCTGAGGTCAGTGCAGACCTCCGTGATTCACTACGAATTTTTGACCTCATCTTTTAAATGTTAGAAGATGGAATAGGTCATTAAACTTGGGTATACGGAAGCAATTACTATTACACTTTGTTTTCTTGGATGGATTTGATCATTTTATTATTAAAATTTATTGGTTAGGCTGACAATAGGGTACTTTTTTGTTACTAAACATTTCTGACATTAAAGCAACATATAACACATACTTGTAAGTCACACACTTTTTAAGTGTGGGAGAGCCATTCTTTGGTACGAGTTGGTCGGCCTGACCGGAGATATCTACCACGACCTCACAGGGAACCGGCATAAAACAACCTCAATATTGTCTTTCGCCGTGTTAGTGAGGTTACCGGAGAACTATCTAAGAAACCTTATCCCCAAAAAGTCGACTACATACTCGTAACTTCACTGGTGTTGCGAGTGTCCATGAGCGTGCCGATTGCTTATCATCAGGTAATCTGTAGTGTGTGTGTGATGTGTTATTGTGATGGCAAACAATGCCATCACAAAAACACATCTTTAGGGCAAGGAATTGGTTAACAGCAAGAGGCGTTACCTCACAAACAGTCCTTATTCTAACAGCCTGGTTTGGTCCAATTATTGTGCTAGGAAATTTGCTAAAAATCCACGGTACGGAAGGTTCGTCCACACCAAGATCCTGGCAGTGGTCTGAGTAGTTATGGGCGACGCCTATAACCTTGTCTACTCCAGTGATGGGTGCTAATAATGTTACTTTACTTAGGTGTATGACTCTTGGATTGTTTTCTGGTAATCTAGGAAAAAATTAAACCTTTTTTAAGATGATTGGTAAATTCCGAAGATTAGCTAGGATTTTGGGACTGAACCCGCTAATCAAAGAACTTATAGGAGTACTAAATATCTACTGGGTCGGTATTGCTTTTAGCAATAGCATAAGTTATACTAGACTTCAAGGACTACCTAAGCATTTCTTTAAAGAAACCGGTTTACATTAGTCTTCTCTATAGATACACAAACACTCCTGGAAGAACTAATTAGTTGTTTCGCGTAAGAATCCCATGATTCGTTGTTACTTAATAATCTACGCCACAAACTCTTTATTGTAAATAATAAATTGCCTTACTGCCTAATTTTGTCAGCGATATCAGCCTTCAGTATCTCGATCATAGTTCTTGGCATGTCACAACCATGGCAGCAAAGGTCAACCACTCCAAACTGGTGTAAATATCCAACCCTAACTTCATTCGGAGTTTCGTTTCGAGCAAATTGAACAAATTTCATTGCTCTTTTTATTTCGTATACCTTATGAAAGAAAAAACGTTAGCTCTTTTCACCAAGTAATGTATTAAAACACATTTGGTAATATGAACACTGTTGTTCTAGAATGTTTTAAGTCTACACTCGTGTAATTTTAATTCATGTGATTACGTGTATTGATTTTGTATTACATTTTACTAATCGATGAACAGTAGTGCTATACTTATCTCTGACATAATGACACTTTATGACTATTCAAAAGATCTGTCACTATTATTAGGGAAACGACAAACAAGGTAAATAAAAACTTTTTGGTGATAATTAAACTGATTAAGAACGATTGAATTGTGAAAATGTCTTAAGACTTTTCAAGTTTTTAATAATCATTTTATTACTTAAATAAATGCCCCGTTCTAGAAAAAGGAACCGCGTCGGTACTGACATTTGACCTGGGTACCTCAGGGCTGCGTTCTTGGTCCAATCCTATACAGCCTGTACCTCATGTGCACTGCAGAATTTTGTCAGACTGGTAAAAAATAACATGTAGTGCATACTACACAATAACAAATAAAAAAAACTATACAAATATCATTTGTATATTTACAAATTTAATTTCAAAAAAGTATCTAAAAATGAGGTAGATTTACATTTACAGCAATTAATAAAATTCCTAATAAATATATGTATAGTAAACACACGATCCAAAGACCTATATTAAAAATATTTTGTATAGTTTTAACATTATTTAAATTGTTCAACTTTGACCACTAAAGTTCCAATCTTTTCTATTTCACTTGTAAGTACGTCGCCTGGCTTAAGAAATTCAGGTGGGTCTTGGTAAACTCCTACTCCTCCAGGAGTACCAGTGAGGATTAAATCACCTGGGAGCAATGTAATTACTCTGAAAAAATTGAGATTTATTAATAAGACTGTAATTTGTCACACAAAAGAAAAGTCAGTCAGTTAAAACGGAAACTCGTTTTAACCGACTCGTTCTTCTGGAACTAACGTTTTTTTTGGGTGGATCGGTAAATGAGCAGAGGGCACACCTAATGGTGGTGGCTACATAGAAGTGCGAAGACCTTAGGGGTTTGGGGGCATTGGCGATGCAGGGGAGGAAGGTTTAGTCTTCGGTAACCTCAATCACAGTACGAAACAGAAAGCAATCATTCTTTCTCATAGATTTTTCGTGAGGCCGTGGTGTCACTCAGGTCGATACGGTCCATTCTCGACGAAGCATGGCTCTCTCACACTATTTCTTTTTATGTCTGCCTTTAATAGGAACGCTTACACCCAGATCGATTTCGATTTTAAATGTAATCAAAATTATAATTGTTATAATAGTCCGGTAATCGTAGACACTTAAGTTCCTAGTAGGCTGAATTTTCGTTTATATCTTTAACAATCAACAACTATAACTATACCTATACCTATCTATATATACCTCGACTTGTATATAATACCTAACTAAAATGAGTAATCTATTAGGACAGGTCACAAGGTATATAACTATATATACTTACGTGCTAATCCTCTCAATGATGGCAGGTATCTTATAGATCAGATTACTGGTGTTGCTGTTTTGTTTCAGTTCGTTGTTCAAGAAACATTTGATGTTCAAATTGTGTGGTTCGCTGATCTCATCAGCTGTCACTATCCATGGGCCAATTGGACAAAATGTGTCTTGAGACTAAACATATTAAAGAGGATTTATTAAAATACAATATTACAGTTTACTAAAATGAGAACTTGAACTAAAGGTGGTCGAAAAGTGATTAATTATTTGTACGAGTTGGATAACGAGCTGACGGATCACCTGATGGTAAACAATTGGCGCCGCGTAAAGACACTAGTACGCTATTTTAGCAGTGGCTTGATACTCGTAGAAGGGCTAGGAGTATCAAGAGAGACGCTACGGCATTCTCTCCGCGACACTCCGGCCATTGGGGATCGAAGGACAATCTCCGGCCACCATAAGTACGGTTCTGTAGATGGCACATAAGGGTATCTCACCGCTAGACCAGATCCTACCTAGATATGCTGTTATAAGACGAGACGAAGCATAAGAACTGGAGTACCCGGAGCGAAAAAGTACCTAATACTTACGATGATTTTCCCCCACACAGAAAAATACACTTTTGCCATTTCATTAATGACACCGCGACCTCGGCACAGAGCAGGAGAAGGAACAGGGGGGTTTTTAGTCAGTAAGAGTCTGACACTCCCTCCTGCCCGGCCCTGGGCGGGAGAAGTCATTTGATGATTTTCCCCTCACAAAAAAAAAACCAGATGAAATTGTTAGAAAATATACAAACCTTTCCCAATAAAAATTGTCCTCCATTGGCTTCCTTCTGCCAGTCTCGTCCGCTGATGTCCTGAGCGACAGTATACCCGAATATGTATTTGTATGCGTCTGCAGCTTTCACGGACGATGCAGTCTTGCCAATAATCACAGCCAGTTCCACTTCCCAGTCTGGTTTCTACAATAGGAATATTATTTACTGACAGGGCGCAATAAGACACCGCAGCCTCGGCCTAAAGCAGGGGAAGGAACGAGGGACTTTTAGTCAGTAATATTCTGACACTCTCTCTTGCCTTACCCTGGGCGGGAAAAGTCATTTGATGATTTTACCCTGTCAAAAAAAAAACACGCAAGCGCCCATTTACCGCAGGCAAGCTCGGAGCAGGACATTTTAGTGGGGGTTTTTTTATACAGTAACAGTCTGAAATTCGCCCCACCTAGGGTGCAAAGAAGCAATTAGATGATTATCCTCCCATAAAAAACCAGTTACATTATGAATCCCATTAAGGTAAAAGAGGATGATCTCATTGGGCGTACTAGACACAATTCCACGCAATCTCTTGAAAAATGAAGAGACACAGAACAAGGAAGACCAGATAACAGACACTACATAATACAAAGCAATTACCTTGGTTACATCAGTTCTAATCTTAATAGCTTCATTAGGCCCAATAATGGTACTGGCGAACTTGTGGAAGACTACTGGTACTTTAGGCTCAGGTAACTTATGGTCTCTGCAGTGATCAGCGTAGTTTAGAGCTAAGCAAAGGATCTTGTCCATGCCATGGATTGGTGCCTTCAGTGTGACTTCTGAGAGGGGTATCACACTCTTTGGGTTTGGACTTGAAACCCTATAGAAATAAGTAGGTGAATAATTGAATGACATACCTAAGCAGCTATTTTATTGACAAGGTACTTAGTACGACGAAGGTTACCTCATTCTACAATTCGTTACTTTGTTATAGATATCACACTATTCTAAAAATACAATACGTAAAACAATGCTACGTTGTTTTGTCATGTGAGAGCTCCAATCTTCGGTGCCATACTCAATTCCCCTAAAACCTCCGTAATGCACATGTTCTGTTCTGCTCTGGTATTACTGTCATGATTTGTTTGCACGTGTCCTAATGATTGGTAAAAACGGGACAAAAAATAGGAGGTGCTCAACACAGTTAATCACGTAAGTACTCTATAAGAGACCCTAAAACGGAGGATAGCATTTCTAATCCCTCTAAGGGATGGAATTTATGAGGAATATTTGCCTCAACTGACTTATGTTAAAATAGTTTTTTAAATGATCAACAAAACACCAGATACTTAGTAAAAATCTTACATTGGAACGGTATTAGCCAAATCAGCTTTTAAAATCTCAATCATAGTTTTTGGTAATTTGCAATCATAACTACAAACATCCACTACAGCATCACCGTGCATGTATCCAACCCTCAGGCTATTCGGAGTATCGTTCGGAACAAATTGAACGAATTTCATTGCTGTTTTTGTTTTGTAACAGTAAAATGTAAGCACTTTCCACTGCGTATTGTAGGTGTCTTAACTGGTTTGTGTGGATTCCGGTCCGTTTATTTTGTAACGACTAGGCTTAGCATTGATTTTGTTAGTAAATTTTGTAATAGACCGTAATAGACAAATTTATTGAATGATCAGTGATCTGAAATCATATAACTGTCTGTCATAACAATAACATCTGTTCACAGATTATAAGACTAGTCAGAGACATCTGTTTACTGACCAAAAAGCAATACCTAAGTAAAAAAAGCAAGGTTTATAAGAAAAAAAAGTAAAACAACAAAATGGTAAAAAGTAAAACTAAATTCCGACCAAAGAGTCCTTATCCTGTTTAATATCACAAATTGGAAAGTGAGTTTGTTTGTTCCATTTACAATTTAAATAATAGGGTACTTTTACCCCGAAAAATAAGTTCCTGAGGAAAACCAAAAATATTGTTAGCTTCATACCAGTTCGGTGATAGATAGCGCTGTGTGTCCTTTAAAATAGGGTATAGTAAATCAGGGTGAATAGAATTCGAGGGGTGAAAAGAGACAGAAGAGTGGTGAATAGGTACTAGGAAAATTCGCCAACATCTACTCACCTCATTCGTGTATCTATTTACCCCTCAAATTCTATTTATTCACCCCGTTTTATATATTCATTTATTTTTATTATATATTGCAAACGAATATGCACCATGTAAAATTCTAAGCAGGCGAAGCCGCGGGCTGAAAACTAGTAATGTAAAGGATAAGAACTCGAAAATCTATGTGGCGCTGTTTGCTTACTTGATCCATCAAAGTACTCTTTAACTCCCATTATCCACATCACACAGCCAAATTGAACAACATAATTAAAATAAAATATTCAAAATATGATTTATTTACAATATCAAGTAAATAAAATAACTAACAAAGACTATAAAAGCTTGTATACTGATTATATTAAACGTAACAAGTATAACAAATTACAATAAACATGTTCAATACAAAACAAACAAGCATTAAAAAAAAATAAGTACAAGGGTGTGTGTGAAAAAAATAACTTTAAAGGTCAAAACTGTTAACAGATACTATTCTGAAAACTCTGGATCGATCTAGATTCTTGAGACAAGTTAAACTGTATCCAAAATCTTTGATATTAAGATCTATTATTTATTTTGACCGTACATCAGTTTATAAAGATTAACATTGGTTATGTTCTTCGACAGAGACAACTAAGGTTCCAATCTTTTCAATTTCACTGGTGATAGTGTCGCCGGGCTTAAGGAATTCTGGGGGCTTGCGGTGCATTCCCACTCCACCGGGCGTGCCAGTGAGGATAATATCACCTGGGAGCAGCGTCATTATACTGCAAAACATAATTATTACTATTAATTAGGTCTGACAAAAGACTGACAAGATAACAAAAGGGTTGTTGTTTAAGTGTGGGAGAGCCATGCTTCGGCACGAATGGTTCGGCTCGACCGGAGTGATACCACGGCCTCACAGAAAGCCGGCGTGAAACAACGACAGCGTTATGCTTCGCAGTGTGAGTGATGTTACCGGAGGCCCAATCCTTCCCCTCCCCCGATCCCTCTTCAATCCTTAAATCTCCAAATTCCTAATCCCTAAACGATCGGCAACGCACTCGAAACTCCTCTGTTGTGGGTGTTCATGGGCGGCGCTGATTGCTTACCATCAGGTAATCCGTCTGCTCGTTTGCTTACCTATTACATAAATAACAACAGGATATTAATTTTTATTGGGCACTTTCACTAAGTGAAGAGGTAAAATCATCAAATTACTTTTCCCGCCCAGGGTGGGGTGAGAGGGAATGTCAGACTCTTACCACCCTTATTACAAAACAAGTATTATCTTGAGTCTAGGTTTAAACCACTGAGTCAGGTTTTGTATTTTGAATCTTATTCTCACCTCCCTTCAATATGAAATTCTCTCCAATTTGAAATATAAAACTGGCTCAATGGGTTAAACCTAGACAAAAAAGATCTTATTTTGTAATAAGGCCGTTACAGACCAAAACCAACCCCGTTCCATGCTCCAGTACGCGGTAAATCATTGCCCTTGCACTCGCAACCACGTTTGTCCTATTATGACCTTGAGACCACAATTATTAATAGCAAAAAAACCTTTGGCGCAGATTACACCTAAATGAAGAGACCATATCCGAAATTCGCTGGCGTTGGTAGTACATGAATAGTTGAAGTCTCTACTTAACTCTTGTATCGTGAGTTTGGTTACAAACAACAAACAACACATCACATCTCAAAAAATGTTGCGCACACCGATCGAGCCCCTGAGCGTCGACCGACTTAGCGCAAAAGCCGTTGCACCAACTGTGCACCCATATTTGTACTATGAATCTTCGCAGTTAGGGAGTTACACACCTAACAAATACCAACTTAAAATCTAAAAGAATACTCACGAGCTAATCCTTTCAATGACATCAGGTATCTTATGGATCAGTTGGCAAGTGTTGCTGTTTTGTTTCTTTTCATTGTTCACGGAGCATTTGATGTCCAAAGTATGTGGATCGCCGATCTCATCGGCTGATACAATGCAGGGCCCAATCGGACAGAATGTATCTTGAGACTGGAATAGCATAAAGAGAAGATGTTAGGAGTTGTCTGTAGAACATTAATAAGTAAAACACAAAAAAACGCAGCGCCTTAAAAGCAAAGCGCGCTTTTAATTAGATGTGGTAATATCATTTTAATCACGCAAATTTCGAGCATCTTGCGTACAAAAATTTAAAAGGTTTGCATATTTTCCTATTAAAATCCAAAAAGGGTAGTTGGTTAGCAACTACAGCAATTAAACGTAGCATGTGTTTCAAGAACAAAATAACCCCTAAAACCTAAAGTTAATTATTATGTTTTCGGTTTAATCACGTAATAACTTGACGACGACGGGCCATATTCATGAGCAGCGTTCCAAGACACGCGACTCGGCAATTGCCGAGTCGCCGAGTCTTATGAATATGGGCCTCTAGCATGGCTTGTAACTAGTAGAGTATCTTGTCAAATTATTACGTGAGTAAGCCGAAATTATAATAAATAATTTAGAATGGCTCACGAAAGTTATAATAAAAAAAACCTAAAGTTCTTTAAATGTGAAGGTTCAATGGCGAGATTTTTTTTCATCAAGTTTTCTCTGCTTTGATTCGTTTGAACCATATACTTTGTTATATATTGTATTGAAGAACACCAGGTCAAGAAAATATACAAACCTTTCCCAATAAAAATTGTCCACCGTTGGCTTCCTTCTGCCAGTCTCGTCCGCTGATATCCTGAGCGACCGTGTACCCGAATATGTATTTGTACGCGTCTGCAGCTTTTACTGACGACGCAGTTTTGCCAATAATCACAGCCAATTCCACTTCCCAGTCGACTTTCTGTAATAAAAAAGGTTTTCCATAAAGACATTTTACAGTATATAGTTAAGCAATTCTAGGGGTTTGCATATATAAAGTGTGAAAACTTATGTTAATAAATAGTAGGTAATTAAAAAGATTAAAGACTAGCACAACAATAAAGTAACATATCCATCCAAATACGACGTGACTGAAGTGCAATACTTTTTTTATAGCAAAAAAGGTAAACTTGCTGAAGGATCACCAGATGGTCAGTGATCAGTGTGCTATCACAGTAGGGCAAAATGCGCTAATCTATTTTTTATTTAGTTTATGGCATAGCGAGGCGAAAAAGTAGACAAATAACTTTAAGGTAAGCAATCCGCATCGAGGTTTTAGATACTGGCAACATCAGGGTACAAGTACAAAAACCTTGCCGCCTTTTTGGGTGTCAAAGATTGAAGGATGGGTAATTTGGGGATTAGCTATTAACAGCTTCACAAGGAAACGGTGTATCATAGTTCTAGAGAAGATACACTTCTGGGCATACTTGAGCAAATACCAACTACTCTAAAATATCTGCATCGAATTTCTGCGTGTCATGTGTATGTGAAATTGTATGTTTGTTACCACATCCATGGCACAGCAGAAAATCCTAAACCCAACGTTGTTCTTTGCAAAAAAAAAAAAAAAATTACCAGTGCTAATTGAGAGGAATGCACTATGAAAAAAGATATTTTCTTCGAAAAACTACTTTAAATTCGTAGTTACTTACTTACGCTTTGGTTGTATTCGTAATTTATCTTATAGTCGATTAATTACTTCCTTATTTATTTTGCTGGAAATTTATAAAGGAAAGGCAAGCTTGTTGCCTAGAACTTGAAGATCAAAATAAAAAACAAGACGACTGTTGTTTTTTCTTTTGTTATTTTGTTGATATTTAGGTGAGTAATCATGGGCAAAAGACATCTAGTCTAAACCGTATTTGTTTTTGAGTGAAAATAGTCAATTTTCAAATGCTTTTATTGCTCTGGGTGGGGCGCGGGGTGAGTGTCTAAAAACCACTCCGTTCTTTCTTCTGGCTGAGGTCGAGGTATACTGTTCCGCTTGACCCACAACTGGACTTGACGTTATTTTTATATCAGAACTCTAAAACAATATAAAATATATCGAAGAAAACACTACGGGCCCTAATTAGTTATCAGACTTTACATAATGTATGCAAAAATATGATAATTTGGTTCGGTGAATGGAACAAACAACTTGTGACTCAAGAATTTTAAATACAAAATGAAGTGCGAACGAATACTCCTACTAAAAACTGAGTTTTTAAAATCAGTTGAGATCTCGGGTGTAACTTTTGGTTCCTGTCAAGCATTTTTGGTTTTATTTTCATAAATAGAACAAATACTATGTGACTCGATCATACGTCACGACAGACGGTAGCAATCAAACAAATTTTCAGTAACGTAACTGTGACCTCTACGCTGCCTGCTAAACGTGGAGCAAAACCACAGGGGTTGCAGAGAAGACCCACATTTGAGCAGTGGGCTATCAAGATTTTGATGAATTGATGTTAACGTGGTTATTGAGGAGATAATACATAGTTCATCAACTTTGTTCTCCCAGCCGACAGGAATACGGCAAAATTCTCCTAGCGTCAGAAACCACCTTCAGAATTCTTATTCTTTCCACTACCCTAAATGTGAAAATATAATCTGACATATTATAGTTACCTTTGAAATATGAGTCCTGATCTTCACAGCTTCGTTAGGCCCAATAATTGTGCTGGCGAATTTGCTGAAGATTATCGGTATTTTAGGCTCTGATAAGTTCTGTTCCTTGCAGTGATCCGCGTAGTTCAGGGCTACACATAGGATCTTGTCCACGCCGTGGATTGGTGCTTTCAATGTGACGTCCGAGAGCGGCACACTTTTTGGTTTCAAAGTTGGGTATCTAAAATCAAAAATCTACAAGATAATGTTTGTATTACCCATTCGGAGATACAAAAGAATCAAGTAAAAGTAGAAAGAAATGAATACTCTAGCTACTGGTACATTTTATTTTGTTTGTTGTTTAATTCTGTTATGGACATAATGACGCGACTATCCCACAAATTTAAGAATAGGTAACGTTATGCTAGAGATACAAATAAATACAAATGCTTATTCTTTCTGAAGCAGAAGATTCGAAACGATTAAACGGAGAAAAAAGCAAACCGAAGAAGGCAGGATGAAAACAATTTACATTTTTTCAAAAAAACTTAACAATGACGGTAGATTAGTTTTGGAGTGGAGATCACATCTTCTAGTCAAATGCGTTGTAATGCGTTTTTTCTTGAAGTGACAAACGTGTTGTGGCAGTTGATAGGAAAATAGACGAAGAGTTAGACCTCGATAAGGAAGATGCGGCGCGGCCGCTTGTCTTCCATTGCAGCAGCGGGCCACGGCATTGCTCACGCAGACATAAAAAAATAAGCAATGTACGATGGATGCCCGCATGAGGGTTTAAGGAAGTGCTATTGGAGATATTGTTTCTATTGACAGAAATGGGCTGATGGCCAAAATTCAGCTGCAGAACTAAAATAATGAATCGAATGTGGCAACGAATGGCGAGTGGGATGAAAAGACTGAATGCCAGGGCGGTCGACAGAGTGTGTGAGCGGGATGGAGTGAGTGAGGAATATGACGAAAGGTATTAACAGTAAACACGGTGTTAGAGGTAACCAGGGTAAAGACGTTAACGAGCCTTTATACGCGCATTACTTTGATAGGGTCCACCAAAAAGCCTTGTTAGAAGATGTTATTGAGATCTTCTTTATAATTACAAGCATGAAAATTGAATATTACCAGAGAGAGAGAGAGAGAGAGAGTCGTTACTTAAGAACAAAAATTATATGTTATTTCGTTGTCGATATCATTATTATCTTACCAAATTATCAAGGTAGGTAAACTTGTCTTATCAAACGCGTAGCTCTTATTTCTTTGAAGATGCAAGTCATTTTACAATACTAATATTGGTTATAAAAAGTCCAATAAGTACCTACTGATAATTACAGTAACTATGATTGTTTGAAAAACTTATTGAGATAACTAAAAACATTGGAAAGTTTTATTTTACACAAAACAATGACTTTTATTTTCAATGTAGTAAAGTTTGTTTTTATTTGACTTTCCATATTTATGCCCAGCTGATAAACTTGTTTGTTTTCAGATTAAATGCAGAAACTTTACGTTAAAAATAGTTTAAAAACACAAATGACAAGTGATGATCAGTAGTGGACACTATTAAGACATTTGATGCATGTTGTTTAACTATAGGGTTGGCGTATTTTATATTTGGAGAAGCCCCCATAACCTCCCGAAACCGCTGCAACTCCTCGAAGCCAGGATCTACAGCACACTAAACACTAGACCAGAATATTGCAGCGGATGACCCTCTTTGAGGAGGTGCTTATCGGGCACGAGAGCTTCGTTAAGTTCCTGGAGGAAACGCCCGAGTGTCATCATTGTGAGGACGACCCAGAGGACACGGTGGAGCATACGGAGGCAGTGTACCATGCTTGGGCTGAGACGTATCCTCAGGGATATGATCAGCGGTGACGACCTCTCCCGCCTCGGCCTTCTTCGAGGCCATGGTGCGGAGCGAAAGGAACTGGGAAGCCGTCTCCTTTTTCTGTGAAGCAATTATGCTCGTGAAGAAAAAGGCGGATCGCGTAAGGAAGCTATCTTCCTCCTCAAGCCACAGCCGTCGCAGTAGGCGGCACTCCGGTAGTCTCGGATCGATAGACGATCTCCGGCTACCGTAAGGGCAGGTCTGCAGAAGACGAGTAATGGTAGCTCGCTGCCCAGCCAGAACCAGACCCAAGCGTAACGCACATAGCGTAACGTGCCAAAGATAGAAGAGAAACGATGATAAAGATGCTCTCTAACACAATTATGGAAGAACATACTGGTCTTTTAATTATGTCCGTATGTTTAAAAGAGAAAATATGATCAAGATGTTCTCTAACACAATGATTGGACCAAATGAATGACCATACTGGTCTTTCAAATAAAACCTTTCTAAATTATGCCAAAGTTAGAAGAAAAAAGATAATCAAGGTGCTCTCTAACACAATGATTGGACCAAAGTAAAGATCATACTCGACTTTCAAATAAAACCTCTCTAAATTATGCCAAAGTTAGAAGAGAACAGATGATCAAGGTGCTCTCTAACACAATGATTGGACCAAATGAAGGATCATACTGGGCTTTCAAATAAAACCGCTCTAAACTATGCCAAAGTTAGAAGAAAAAGATGATCAAGGTTCTCTCTAACACAATGATTGGACCAAATGGAAGATCATACTGGACTTTCAAATAAAACCTCTCTAAATTATGCCAAAGTTAGAAGAGAACAGATGATCAAGGTGCTCTCTAACACAATGATTGGACCAAATGAACGACTATACTGGTCTTTCAAATAAAACCTCTCTAAATTATGCCAAAGTTAGAAGAGAACAGATGATCAAGGTGCTCTCTAACACAATGATTGGACCAAATGAAGGATCATACTGGGCTTTCAAATAAAACCGCTCTTAAGTATGCCATAGACAGAAGGGAAAACATGATCACCTGGGCTCTCTGACACAATTATTAGACCAAACTGGTTTTTTAATTAAAACCACTCTTAGAAGTATTCCAAACATAGAAGGAACAGAATGATCAAAGTTTTCTCTGACACAATTATATTGGATTAAATGAAGGATGATATTGGTTTTTCAAATAAAACCACTCTAAAGTATGCCAAAAATAAAAGTTAAAAATGACCAAGGGTCTCTTCAACACTGAATTGGATCAAATTCAAGAGCAGGACCACAGATAAGGAATTGTCACAGACATAACTTTCTTTCAGTACCTAATGAAGAAACAAGATCCATATATTTCAGTATTTTCTAACGAAGGAAAGATCATCATCAACATCATTGTCAATTTCAAAGTAAAATGATTTTTCAGTATTAAGTATCGAACAAGATACTTTAGTTTACGTCCCAACAATCTCCTAAGTTGTCAGAGTATCACAATGGGTATTTTCTCGGATAACTCTTTGACTACTGGTACATGTTTCAAGTCAAACAAAATTAATATTAAAAAGTATTAGTCTTTAGGTCAATCCCTACTGAAGCTTGTTTTATTTGCTTTCTTCAAAGTATAGAATCCTATGCAGAAGAATAAGTAAGAAACTCAATGTGTAATATTTTTCAATTCAATTTTCATAAAAAAAAACTTGTTCTGATCAGATGCATAAAATGAGCAAGCAGGAAAATCAAACCTTAATACCTAATATCTTTCAGGAAACATTACTGAAAGTTTCATCATGCAGTTAATCTAGTTTCAACTTTCATACTTTGTGATAAAGATTAGATTACCTAAGTGGACTACCTACCTGGTTGATCAAGTGTAATGTTTTTTTTATTTAGAGAGGTATCTGTTAAAAACTGGTTTGGTAGACTGCAGACAAATTCAGAAGAGGTTTTATTCATATTCAAACTAGAATTAGTTAGGTATGCAGATAAAAAAAGGAATGTTTTAAACTATGGCTCTTTAGTAGTATTTAGATACCTATTAATGGTTACACTTCTAATAGAAGTGTTACCATTAATTAATTGTAAATATAAAATTGAACTAGATATGAAATAAATCAATAATATTATATATACCAAACAAAAAATAACAAAAAAGTTTACATACCCAAAAACCTTGTTGATGTGTTCATAGTTCAACAAACCCAACATAGTATGGGGCACATTTGAATCAATTTTATTAATATCGACTACACATTCTCCATCTAAATATCCGGCTCGAATTTGCTTCGGGTCATCTTTATAGGTAAATTGGACGAATTTCATATTGTTGATATTTGTTGTTGATATATTTCTTTGGCTAGGTATGCTGTTGCCGGTCTGGCCTTTTGACAGCAAATGCGTAGTTAAAGCGCGCGCGCCTATCCTCATGGCACTCATGATTGTGTAGTCGGAATTATATTATGTAAGTTGTTTGAAATGTTTACTCGATCTCAAGGTTGTTTGATATTTTAAAACTGTAAGGCTAGTGCACACTCAATCAACTTGTGTCATTGGTTTTTTAGTTATATGCACAGCATTTGCAATAAAATCTTATCATTTTTGTGGAAAGATAAATAAAAAGAGTTAGAGATGGTCATACTTAATTCATTTTTTTCAAAATAATTCTTATCAAAAGCTGCGATTTAATTTCTTCACTTGATAACGTTTTTTCTGTCAAATGGTCGTCACGTCATCCGTCATGTGATAACAGCCTGACATTGACAAACTCGATATCGGTTTAGAAATCATGTACCAACAATATCCCAAGTCGTACATTATTAAACAGTAATTAATTTGTATAATTAAGTTAAAAAGAAGTAAGAAATATTCCCCTATTCTACTTCATAATAGAGATTTTTAGTTCTTATTTTTTTTATGTTTGATTGAAGATAGTATTTAAAAAAGTGTTAAATTTCCAAACTGATGAAACGAGGTTGGTTGGCCTTGGCCATTTTTATAGTGTAGTGCTATCTACATTTACGAATTGATAATTTAGATAATCGAATCAGTAGTTTTCGACATAGTCAAATTCGATTTCAAATACTATGATTTACAACTGTGCTTTTATTAAAATCAACGAATTGAAGAAGATCTTGAATTTTTTATAAGGGTGTTGAGAAGTCGGAAATAATAATAAAAATATTGCTATGGCCATGGTACGGCACAACTGGATCGACTTAGTAGGCCGAGCAGGCAAGAACGTACGATATTCGAAATCAAATAAATGGAAGTGCAAAAGTGCTTAGCAAAAAGTGTTTTGTCTGCTCGATTCCGTTACCTGATTAAATACAAAACATTATGTATACTTTACAACTAAATCTAAATGTTCAAATGCGAAATTAGAATCGAGCAGTATCGATTATATTTTGCGATAACAACACTACGATAAATTTGTTGTCAATTCACGGGTCAAGCGGAATCTAATAGGCCGGTTAGGAAAATACTAGAATAGAAATATTCCCAATAATTTTATCAGTACATTGTTCTTGCTTAGCAATCAATTATAAACAAAATGTCTTTCTTGGTAAAACAGCTGGCTCGCAGAGTAAGTTTCTAATAAATGTTCGGATTTTATAGAAACGGTATCATTACAATATTAAATGACCTATTTAATTAAAATAACATTGCTTTGTAATTCCAAAGGTCTTCACTCCAGCTGTAGCATCGGTGAAAAAAGTGAACTTTTCTACAAGTGAGTATTATTTAGATTGTTTTTGTTATTAGTTTTATCTAGTTACATAACCTCAAATTCAAATGAGAATAATTTTTTTATGAGACCATTTTGTTGCCAAGATTTTTTTACGATGTCATAAGGACTTTTTACACAAATAATAATATACTTCATTTCATTTTCTTTATTTTGTGTTTTTCTTTCCTATTTTTGTGATTCTTATTTAAATTTTATAATATTTTAGCTAGCGCAGTGTTTGTACCAAAAGTTCAGCAGCCCGCGCCTAATTTTGAAGCAACTGCAGTGATCAATGGCGAATTCAACAAATTGAAGCTGGCAGATTACCATGGAAAATATGTTGTTCTCATTTTCTACCCACTTGATTTGTAAGTATCAATAATTTAATTCCTGTAAGGAAATATATTGATTGCTTGTAATGATTTTCATGTTTTACACACTTTACGATCAATTTGTGAAAAAGGTAGGTATTAAGCCTCAATCATTTTAAATCAAGCATTAGATATTCACTGCTTAACACAGGGCTCCAATGACTATCAGAATGACCAGTTGGCATCATCCTCCTGACTCTGTAAACTTAATGTTGATTTATTTATTTATAGGTTTACACCAAATGTGATGACATACTTCAATCCTAGAAATTTTAGTAATTTAAGTTCTTAAAAACCGCAACATTGTTAACTTAATTTAACTAAGAGGTTTGCCAACAGCAAAATCAATTATAAAGTTATGGATTTCATAATGAAGCACCTGCCCAAATCGTGGATGACATGTTTTATAAATATGTAAAATATTAGCATACAATATTTTTAAATAATATAAAATTATTGATGAAACTGATTTCTAGACAGAAATCCAGTATTTTATTTGTTATTTATTATTTTTCAGTACCTTTGTCTGCCCAACTGAACTGATTGCATTCAGTGACAGGGCAAAGGAGTTTGCCAGTATTGATTGCCAGATTATTGGAGTTTCCACTGACTCCGAGTTCAGCCATCTTGCTTGGACTAACACTCCTAGAAAGGTAAAGCTCAAAATGTAAAACTTGTTTAAAGTTTAAAAATAGAATCATAGACAAGGTTTAGTCATGGAACAAATACTCCTTTTTTATCTGTACTTGAGATTAATGACTTAGTTCTAAGTAGGTACTAACTGAGCCAAGTTTTAATAGGTAGATACATACACATAATTATATGAAGTGTATTGTGACTCTATGAGCAACTCTGTCCATGATGTGTACATTGCTTAAAAACTAACTTAACAGTAAATTCCCATTGTCAATTGAAATGAGAAGAGTTTTTCTCAGTTTATTCATGTTTTTAAATCATTCTTTTCAATAAATGCAGTATGTCTCACAATTATGGCCACTATATTTATGTATAACACCTCATTAGCTGTACTTGTCAGAAACAAAGGCATTTTATCCTAATATGTAAATTCTAAAATATTATTTCAAATAAAAAAAAACAACCAATTTCAAGCAAAAGGTATATTATTTATTATCTACATAAAAATTTTGAATAATTAAAAATAATGTCAACAGATAATACAGGTCAGAACAAAAGTTGATAAAGTAGATATGATTGATTTAAATGTAATGATGTTATTATTTTATTTTAAACATGTATTAATGTTGACTGTTTGTTTAATTATGACATATTTTAAATTGTCAAGGGGTGGCCAGAAATACATGTTATTGAATGTGACATCTAATTTATATGTATGTTATAAGTCTCATGTAACAGGATGATCCAAACTATTTCAAACAAAATCGAAAAAAGTACTTTGAATAATTTACCCGACCCAGGGATCTAATATCTATTCTGAAGCCCCAACACTTCGAAACATTCAACTACACATACTTACTTTAATTTTTATTGTATATCTTTAACATTGTAATATTTGTTTTGTATATAAAAATACAAAATATTAAACATAAAGTAGCTTATTTGTTTGTCTATTCTTTTCAGGATGGTGGTCTCGGCAAGATAGAAATCCCTCTTCTTGCTGATTACTCCAAGAAGATTTCACAAGACTACAACATCCTGTTAGATGCTGGTTTCGCTCTTAGAGGTGATAAATATATTTTATTTTGGCCTTTTCATGGCTAACTATTGCTCTCCCAGACTTTAGGGATTAGAGCACATCACCTATTATTGTAGATGAGAGAATGTCTTTAGGGTTTCCATAGTTGTTTGAAGTCAACCAATTGCAAACAATAAAAATTAAGCTTAATAAATTATTATTTTTATGGTATAAGTCGGCAAAGGAGCAAAAGGATTACCTGATGGTAAGCAATCGGCGCCGCCCATGGACACCCGCAACACCGAAGGAGTAACGAGTGCGCTGCCGGCCTTTTGGGGATAAGGGTTGCGGATATAAGGATTGGGAAGGGATCGAGGAGGGGGAGAGATTGGCCCTCCTGTGATACATTGTTGTTACACGCCGGTTTTTTGTGAGGCTGTGGTATCACTCCGGTCGAGCTGGCCTATTCGTGCCGAAGCATGGCTCTCCCACACTTGGACTAAGAATTTCTCCTTTTATTTTTTCAGGTCTGTTCGTGATTGACAGAAACGGTATTCTTAGACATATGTCGGTCAACGACCTGCCTGTCGGTAGATCTGTAGATGAGACCCTCAGGCTTGTGAAGGCCTTCCAGTTTGCTGACAAACATGGAGAAGGTATTATATTTTGCTGCTCAATTTCTTTTTTTTTTCTTGGCTAGGGTTAGAAACGGTTTGATTATTTAGCTGTTGGTAAGGCAACGCCCATGGCAACACCAGAGAAGTCACAAGTGCCTTATGGTGAGGGTTTGAGCTTTCGCTAATATCACTCTTGTTGAAGCACAAGGCCTGGTTATGCGTCGGATAAGTTGCCCCATTTGTTCTATCTCTACAAATAAAGCAACACGTCAAGTAAATTTATAGTCAGAAATGATGAAATGACAATATAAAGTCGTACATAATTACAATATTGAATAAACAATATAAGTAATAATAAAAATGACAAATATGTCTACCACAGACAAACCGCAGGAAAACACTATTCCAGGTGAACGGAAACAAAGAACAACTCTTTGATTTTTAATTTTTTTGTCTGTTGTCTCCAGCTAATTTATCCAGATTGGGAATAGCTTTTTGGAATTTTGCTCTTTGTAGCAACGGTTCATATTCAAGCAATAGTCTATCAGGAACTGTTGTTGTTTTTGTATAATGTGTAAATAATTAATTTACACACTTGGAGAAGACTATCATTTGCTGGTGAAACATATTTAGATTCTAGCTTATGCTCCGTATTAACGGAGCCGCCCGTTCGCCTGGAATAGTGAGTTCCTGCAGATTTTTGGTATAAAAACTACCTTAAGTCCTTTCTTGAGTTCCAAATTATACTATAAATGTGAAAGTAACTAGTCTGTACCGAATTTCACAGAAATCTGTTCAGTAGTTTAGGCGTGAAGAAAAGACAGACAGACAGACAGACAGACAGAGTTACTTTCACATTTATAATATTAGTCTGTACCGAATTTCACAGAAATCGGTTCAGTAGTTTAGGCGTGAAGAAAAGACAGATAGACAGATAGACAGACAGACAAACAAACAGACAGACAGAGTTACTTTCACATTTACAATATTAGTATGGATTGTCAAACATCATAGTTTCTTTTCAACAGATCTTTGAGTTGTTTTGTAGTTTGGTAAAAATACCTTGCCGAGTTTTTTTAATTCGTATATTGTTTTTTTTTATTTCTAGTCTGCCCAGCCAATTGGAACCCAGACACAAACGCAGCCACGATCAAGCCTAGTCCCAAAGCTAGCAAGGAATACTTCGAAAAAGCCAACTAATACTTCCACACAAATATGAACCTTACGGCATTTATATAAGTGTACCTTTTGCATACAATTGAACATAGTATTAGTATGTCTAGAATGAAAACGGGTTGTTTAGATGGAAAGGTGTGCAATGCAATTTGAGCTTTATTGTAAGGGAAAATGGTGTAGAGCAGTAATTATTATGTATGTAATTTATTATTTTTTCATTATTGTGTAATGCATAGTCATTATAAATGAGTCTTATTAAGAATTTTGTGTTTTATTGCATGAGGTACTTTGACGAACTTAAACAGTTGGTAGTACGAGAATGAAGTACCTACCCGATTGATGTTATGTGCACGAAGTTTAATTATCACACATTTTTTTAAATAACTATTTACTCTCCTGAATTAATTGAGAAAAGCTCTACCAGTTTCATGTCGCAACGGGACTCTTAGACTAAGAACTCACGGAGCGATTGAATAATTACCCTCACTTTGAATAATGACCCTGGGAAGTACCCAGGGTCAAAGTAACCCGAACTTACGGTACTATTCAAAAATTGTTAACACACAAGTGGTACACAAAACCAGCTGGTGTACCGCGTGCCGGCTTATTTCTTACTTCTTATTTAGTCTGACATTCCCTCTTGCCCTGTCCAGAGCGGCAGAAGTCTTGTACCAGTAGGTACAAGACTTACAACCTACACTGTTATATAACCTACTCATTTGAATTAACTGAGAAAAGCTTTAAGTTTCAAGTCACAACGGGACTCTTCTTATTCAATAGCTTGCCAGTCCTTATCCTTATGAGAGTCTTACTGACTGAACCCCCCCCCCCCGTTCCTGCTCTGGGCCGAGGTCGCGGTGCCTCATTGCGCTTACCCCGCAACCCCGGCTGCACATCAGCCCTATAGGGCCTCGTCTATGGTGATCTATTGGCTCTTTGAGGCGCGCGCGCAACGCTACGCACCGCACCGTGCGCTTGGGTATGAGGGGTTTACGGTTAGGGTGCTTGCACAGAGAGCATAGATTTACGAAAGGTGTGAATAGATGTTGGCAAATTTTCCTAGTACCTATTCACCCCTCTTTTGTCTCTTTTCACGCTTCGAATTCTATTCACCCCGTTTTACCGGAAGTTGATATTTTCTTTTTAGTTACTATTAAAAAAAAGTTTTGTATCTATAAAACTGTTTATACCGTATATAAACACTAATTTACACTATCTCATTTATTGTATAAAAAATGCTGTCATGTAGCTACTATCCTTGTGCAAGGCAGTGGTTTAAAAAGCTATCAGACTACTACAGATAGGATCCACGATATGGTCGATAACCTACCGCGTTTGCAGGTAAAGCAGTCATGGTCTTAAAGAAGGCGGAGAGCATGAGGGAATTATCCTCACCCCTCAGTTGCGAAGTAGAAGACGCTATGTTCGTCGAGGATCATGTTACAATCTCCGAACACTCACACCGAAACAGGCCCGAGCGTACAGCGCGTAGCGATTCGCGTGCGCCTAAAAGAGCTTATTAATCACAATAGATGGGTCGCAAAAGGGCCGATGTCCAACCGAAATTGACCGACCGAACCGAAGTCCAATTGGAATCTACACTTTGTAACGAGCAAATAGGTTTACTAGAGGACAGAGCGATAGACTGACACTTACTTAAAGTGAAACTTTTTGATATTTTTTTTTGTTTGAAGTTCAAAATTGTCTTTCATGGTCTATTTGAAATAAATGACTTTGTCCCAGTTGTAATAATGTAGGTACTCTGTGCTTTGTGCTCTCGCATTGAACCAAGCCGGGATCAGACATTTTACTATCCGGGGTTGCGGGGTAAGCGCAATGAGGCGCCTTGGTCTAGAGCAGGAGAAGGAACAGGGGGTTTTTAACCAGAAAGATTCTGACACTCCTCTCGCCTCACCCTGGGCGGGAGAAGTCATTTTTGATTTTCCCCTGACAAAAAATCCAATCCCCCCACCACCTCAAAAATTGGTTGTTGTTATAAAAGGCAGGATGCGCTCTTGGTCCTTTTAAAAAATATATTAACCGTGACTAATAATTTAATTAACGAAAACATAATCTCCTTACCTCATAACATGCGTGAGATTATGTCGAAATCATTTGAAGGCTAATAGGTCAATTAATATCTCGAAATATTGTATTGTTCGTAATGGCCACAGATTATAATAATAATATTGTTTATCTATTAGGTGATACTATTTTTCGGGTCCCGTGTCCGTTCCCTCTACAAGAAAACGCAGTAGGGTCGTACCTCAAGAACTACGACACAAAATACTTTGTTATGAAAAAAGAATAAAAATAACCTTGCTCCACACTAGTCTCGTATTAAAGTGTGGGAGAGCCAAACATCTGTACAAATGGGCCGGCTCAACAGGAGTGATACCTACCAGGGCGTCACAAAAAACCGGCGTGTAACAACTACTTACAGCGTTGTATTTCGTCATGTAAGTGCAATCCCAAGGTGCTAACCATGTGTTACTTCAGTGTGGGTAAGAGACCGAGCTAGACAACTTGTATAGCTCTTTCTCTCACCCACACTGAAGTGAGATTAAAACAATCTTACTTTGATCGTCATGGTTACCCCCCAGCCCCTCTGCTATCTATTCCCATTCCTTAAACAACCGAAACCCTTATCCCCAAAAGGCCGGAAATGCACTCGTAACTCCTTTGGTGTTGCGGGTGTCTATGGGCGGCGCCGATTGCTTACAAACAGGTTATCAGTCTGCTTGTTACCGACATGTCCCATAAAAAAGGATTATCTTCTGTGTCAATAGAATAGAATAGAATTGAACTTTATTGCCTCTAAGGTTTCAAGATACCCAGTAGGAGAAGGAACAGGGTCGTTTTTAGTCCGAAAGAGTAAGTACCTTTTCACCTCACCAATATTGGGAGAAATTATTGGGATTTCCCTCTCTTATTTCTTCTGTTTATCTTTTGCCCTTTTCCTGCGTTGGTACGGAACTCTTCTTGGACGAGTCCGTCTCGCACTTGGGACGAGTTTTTCACACTAAAGAGGATAGACTTATTGAAATGATGCACGTGTGGACGAAGCCGGATTAGGTAAACTAATCGAGACTTCAACAGGTTTGAACTTTATCACAAAATAATAAAGTTTAAATTGCCGCAGCGTAGGTAAGTACGTAATAATAAAAAAAATATGTTTTTTGTTATATTTCGAAGGAAGTAGGAGAACATTATAGTTAAACTTTGTCAATTAATTTTTTTTAGTTGTGACTTATACAAGCTTATCTGTGGAAAAGACATGCTTCGGCACGAATAGGCCGGCTTGAGTTACGTTACGACGACTTTACAGAAAACCGGATCACGCCGGTTTTTCGGATAGACAACGATTGCGTTGTGTTTCGGTATGTGCGTGAGGTTAGGCACCGGGCCATTCTCCATCTTCCTCCATCCCCAATCCAAAAAACCCTGATCACCAAATCGCCAATACCCAAATCCCCAATCCTGAAAGCGTGAAAGTGGGCAACGTTCTTGTAATTTCCTATGTAGGTATAGTGTTGCGGATGTCCATTGGCGGCATCGATTGCTTACCATCAGGTGATCCTGTTTGCCATTCTACCATTTAAAAGAACTTTGAAGATCGTAATCTCGAATGTTCTTGTTTAAAATGTACCTATAGCCCATTAATTGGCTCATACAAAACCCGTGAAAAGAGTGAAGGTCACCAAACGGCACACACAACGGTACCTAATTCAAATTTAATACCTACTTTCAATTATCAATCAACGATTCAAAAGGTCAAGTACTCACCTAGATCTATTCATTATAAGTAGGACTTGGTTGAGTACCTACCTCATTAATTCATTTATCTACTTACATAATTTACGTATATACCAACTACTTAGGTACATACATCCGTGCAGTTTCAAGTTTTCAACATAGCTCGTAGTGATATTTTATATATAGGTAACCCATAGCCGGTTTTTTTTTGATGGAGGAGATGCCAGACTTTTACTGACTAAAAACCATAAACCAACCCATTCCTTCTCTACTTGAGAATGGGGCCCATTCTCAAGCAATGCACATTATTGTGCTTCACCCGCAACCCCAGGCAACCCCGGAAAACCTATAGACTGACCCGAAAAATGGTCTATTCAACACAAAATAATTTTACCAAGTCCAGCTTTCCTCACGATGTTTTCGTTCACCGCCTATTAATGGTGCCTAAATAATCGTAGAAAGTAGGTACATAGAACTCGTAAAATGTCATATGCATGAGATGTGGGTGCCTGAACCTCTGGGCCACCACGACAACACCACAATGTTGAGAGTGTCCAATGGTTGGCACCGATAGCAAACCATCAAGAAAAGAAAAAATAGAAATCCATTCTAGGATAATGACCAGATTTTGTAAATTAATTTCCAAAAAATAGACAAAGGATTTGTATCCAATTATAAAATACAATACATATATATACCTAATTGTGGAAGAGTAATGCTTCGGCACGAATAGGGTGATACCACGGCCTCACAGAAAACCGGCGTGAAACAAACACAGCGTTGTGTGTCGCCGTGTCTGCGTCCAGTTCCCAAAATCTCCCAATTCTAAATCCCCAAAAGGTCGGCAACGCACTCGTAATTCCTCTGTTGTTACGGGTGCCCATGGGCGAGGCTGATTGCTTACCATCAAGTAATACGTTTAATCGTTTGCCGACCTATCACAAAAGTAAATATTTAGATTCTGAGGCGGCACGACGTTCGACGTCCACGTGTACACATAATATCACAAATTTAATATTTTTCACACCGGATAAATATTTTTGTCATGTCATACAAAATTGATCAATTATTCACAAAAAGACTATAATTATTCGGTGTTAATAGTATTTAATTATATCTAATAATTAATTTATGGTATTCATAAAATTATAATTGAAAGATTATCTTCGTGTTGGGTGCGTACCTACATTTTTTGTAAAATGAAGGACAATTTTATTTTTTTAATCGATTCTAAAAAACAAAAGCTTACGCATGTCATTTGTTTAATTTGGTCGTTATTTTTAATGGTATTTCAGTGACGTTTTTTATTTATATTTATCCTCATTCTTTTTTTTTTGTAGTTGGATAAGGTTGCAGTCCAGCAGATGGAGCACCATGGAGAACCTCAATACCAGAAAAGTTGCAGAGAAAAAAGAGTAAAGTTGGTCTTTTATTTATTTGAAACTTCATGCACAAAACACTATACATAGGCGGACTTAATGCAATAAGCATTCTCTACCAGTCATCCTTTTGCGGAAATTTAAATGGGTACTGGAGGTTTAGGGATTAGAGAGTCATAGAAAAGAGCATTTTCTATGATCTCCGGTAGCCTTGCCCAGTTTACTCAGGTTTTCTGTGTGGCCGAAAATACTACAGGCGAGCAGGCCCCCTCGTGCCAAAACATGGCTTAGCCGCGCTTAATATTTATGTCCATCTTAGCCTAATTATAGGTTGGCGATCTTAAATAGCTTATTGGAACTGTAGTGGATACAAGAAGCGAAATGAGGCATAGCTCAAGGCTTTAGATAGGAGCCTTATGCGTGAAGACGCGTCTCCTTAAACTTATGCGTATTATGCGAAAAGATTTCGTTTACGGAAACGCGCGCTGAAGGCGTGTTCTTTTTTTGTCGTACACTGCTGCATCAGACGGTGTTATGGCCCGTGCTAACGCAAACACTATGAGCATTGTATGAAGGCAGCCGCGCATCTCATCGCATGTCCGTAAATGAGGTCCCATTTAAATTCTTAGCCAAAGTTGTTGAATTAATATGATGTATAATAATAATGGATTATGGAATGGATTGCATACGGGACAAGAGTAATTTTTCGCAGGTTAAACATACAAAGAAAGTTTATCTGCAACCCAATAATTACAACATATTTTCGTTTCAAAATTGTCATTATTCGGGACTTTGTTCTATTGATTTACTAACTAGGTACATGCTTTTTTTAATAGGGAAAATCATCAAATGTCTTCTCTTAGTTCTCTCACATAAGCTGGGCTATATGCTTGTGCAAGAAACTGAACAAAAGAATGGTAAAAAGGATGTTAATAAAAAAATAACACGACAAAAGTATTGTTGTAAGTATATTTTATTTTTTATTCTTAGGTACATCGAATTCAGTCATTTACATACAAAAGTAAACTTACATAATAAAATTAAACCTTAAAACAAAACAGTTTTTATAATTAGATACCTATAGAGTAACATAATTATGCAGATTTTATTTACTTACCTACTAATGTATAAATGTATTTATATTAATAAGAAGTTAGTATTAAGATTACATTCCTTACTTGAAATATACCATAAAACTAGGCCTTATAATACCCGAAGAGGAAAAACTAACGAATTACGCCGAGGTATTCTTTGTAACAGCTAACAGCGATTCAACAATTACCTAAATATCATGTAACATCGATCGAGCAATTACTGAGATATTTGTTAATAAAAAAACAATCTAAGAAGTGTTTAGTTTACTCAGAAAGAGCCTAATACTCTCTTTCTTCATATCCAGGGCAGGAGAAGTCGTTGGATGATTTCCTCAACTTAAAAACGACCTCCGTCCTTCTTGCCAGTCATGCTTGAAAGGTATAAGCATTGGTCGAATACCAATGAGTCAGTGCCCTACCTGTAG
The DNA here is from genome assembly GCA_902829305.4 of Spodoptera exigua. Lineage (NCBI taxonomy): Eukaryota > Metazoa > Arthropoda > Insecta > Lepidoptera > Noctuidae > Spodoptera > Spodoptera exigua. The sequence goes on from LR824624.2 coordinate 6,900,707, forward strand.
TAGTTGAAATAAAGATAAAATGCACATAGCAAATAGGTATAACATTAACTGTTCTGTTTTCTGCAATGATGTGCCGCGGATAGACTCTGATCAGGAGATGTTACGGGGTGGTTTTTAAACAGTACGGGTCTGATATTCTCTCTCATTCCACTGTGGCCGTGGGCGGAAATAGTCGTTCGATGGATTTTTCCATTCAAAAAAAACCATATCTCTGTCTCTTTTACGTATGACAGGCAAAACTATTATAAGTATTTTATGAATATCGAGGTATGATATTTTTTTACTTTTTTTAAGTTTTTGTGGACATTTACAATCGTCACATCTGAAATACATATGTACATAATTATAATGCATGTTGATGATTGCATGCATGCATGCAATCTTCCAAATGTAAAATTTAGGTGAAATTGCGACAGGTTTTGACCAATTTGAGTATTTAAACCTTCTATGAAATTAAATAAAAAAATAAAAAGATGATATAAAAATAATGGTATCTTAATATGTAATACATCATTATCGTTATTAATAAAATAAAGATCTCTTTGTAGTAGTACTTGTAAAAATGACATTGGCTAGTCAAAAACCTAATTAGAATAAGAACTTTTCAAGGTCACCTTTCAATTTAGATAAGAAACAGTGTGCACATATAAGAAAAAGTGTGGGAGAACCATGCTTCGGCACGAATGGGTCAGCTCGACCGGAGTGATACCACGGCCTCACAGAAAACCGGAGTGAAACAACCACAGCGTTGTTTTTCGCCGTATGAGTGAGGTTACCTTAGCCCCAATCCTTCCCCTCCCCCAATCCTCCCTCATTCTAAATCCTAATCCCCAAAAGGTCGGCAACGCACTCGTAACTCCTCCGTCATTGCGGGTGTCCATGAGCGGCGCTGATTATTTACCATAAGGTAATTCGATTGCTCGTTTGCTGACCTATCACATAAAGAAAAACATTTTCTTTTATTTTTCAACAAATCCAAAAATTATTGTAGTAATCTTCAACAAAAAAAAAGAAATAGTTTCTGATCTAACTTAAAAGGTGACCTTGAAAAGCACAGCGGTGTCACTGCTCCCAAGAAACCAGACAAAATATTAGCTCAAATGATGCTAAATACTAAGTCCTAGTAAACACTAATTTGATGAGCAAATGTTAACATTTTTGGAGAGACATTACTTAGTGTCAAACTAAGTCCAAGGTCCATCTAATCGTTTTTAACCTCCAAATTCGGAATTTAAAATACTTTGAATTCCGGGTGTTTGAAGTCGGAACTGGAAGATAAAAAGTAGGTATCTACAAAAGTTAAAATACTCTATGGTTATCTATGTTAGTACCTACAATAACACAAAGACGATTTTGCAAACCTGCCAGTATATGAAACAAACAATAGAATTTTCCTCTTATTACAATATCCTGATATTATTAACTAGTTACTGCCACGCGGTTTCACTTGTACAGCTGCTTGGAAAGCATAGCCTTCCTGGATTAATGTACTAAGTAGGTATCCAACACAAAAATTGAAATGCACACATTTCGAATCTGTAGTTCCATGGATAACCGCGTTCAAGCAAAAAAGCTAACAAACTATTCAGCTTCATAATATTAGTACCTACAGACATGTATTGTAGTTAGTTAGGTAGCTGTCCAAACTCAAAAAATATTAATTACAAGTACCTATGTAAGTTGAGTTAGTATACAAAAATACAAATAGTTCAAGTGGTTTCTTTGCTCCCAATTCGATATTAATAATAATCCTTAACTTTAAAGTTACAGTACTTACAGTTTAGATTTGCATATCAAATAGTTCATACTGAACCACCCGGCTATTTGTATTTATAACTAGCGGCCCGCACCCAGTACGCACGGCTATCCAGCCGGTTCGAATTTTCCGATCTTTCATAAGAGCCTTCTCCTGATTACAAACTCAACAAAAATTTGCGAATTTGGTCGAGGCGTTTTTGACTTATGCGCTTAACAATACATTTTGCTATTCATTTTTCAATTATAGATTATTAGGTAAGCTTTTAAAATAAAATCATACTTCAGCTTCTTTGTTCAATCGTTATTTCGTGTCCGGAAACAGGCTTCAAAAGAAAATCGACCTTCAGTTTTAGATTACTGTCATCAGCCGTCACCTTGTAGGTTCTTAGGAAATGAACTAACGTCGTCTTCATGGATATCATGGCGTATGTTCTACCTGTTAAACATAGAATTTTAATGAGCGTAAGCGAGAATAGGTCGGATCAAGTGCAGCGATATCAAGGCCTTACAGAAAACTGGCGTGGAACAACCACAGCGTTGTGTTTCGCCGTGTAAGTAAGGTTATCTGAGGCCCAATTTTCCCGTCCCCCTCACTTCGCCCTAAATCTCCGCATCCGTTACTTCTCTGGTGTCGTCCTTGGGCGCCGTCAATTGCTTACCATCAGTTAATCTGTCCGTTTGTCACAATAAAAAATCTTTCACAGATTTCGAGTTCCAAATACAATCAGTCCATAATCCGTAGCTGGAATATGTCTATCTACATGTACACAATGTAGGTACATTTTGATGTTCAATCAAGAATTAATTAAGAAATTCGTACCTAAACAGGATCTTTTGCCCAAACTGAAGCCGATGAAAGCGCCAGGATTGACAGGCGTGTCAGGGTCCAACCACCTTTCTGGTCGGAATTCAGCTACGTCTTTACCCCACACGGGGTCACGATGGGCCCCAAACAGTAAGATGATACATTGACTTCCTGCGCGCATTGTGTAGTTTTCTGCAGAAATATTATGTTGTTTGAACAGGTTTAATGGTAGTTATGTTCTAAAATTGAAATTGACGAATTGCTTGTATGAACTAACAGAAAAAAGGACGACAATATTGACAGCGATGTCCTTGATCCCGTTGTGATTTGAAAATTTTCACGTAAGTAATTCGTAATTATTATAGCAAGAATAGCTTTGGTTCTGCCAATTAAAACTGTTCTGGGCCAAAAGTCCCGACTTATCAACCCCGGGTCAATAATATGAAGAAAACATTTTAACAAATATTCGAAGTCCACTGCACTTCAACTTGATGAGTTTAAAAGCTACGTGAGTTTCTAATGTACATAATAAAAACGCCTTCTTTAAAGGAATGATTCAAAAACTTGTTTTGCTTAATCCAAAATTCTGTAAATTGTTAAAAACTATTCAAAATGCATGTTATTGCATTCACGTTTCTCTTCGATGAAATTATATAAAATCAATCAAGTTTTTGCACATTAGTAAAATTGTTATTCGTTATAAATAGTGATGCAGACACGTGGGATATTTAAAAAGTATTTTAATAACATACGCGTGTCTTGTGATATCAATTTGGTGAATTTTACAACTTCCGTGAGCTATTAGCTATCCATTAATCCAACCATCTTTATTAGGTTGATCACATTTAAAATAGTTTGCGTGTACAGATTAACAAAATTAAATAAAACTATAGTATTTTGGCATCTGTACAGACCATGTTTTCAATGTGTACAGAGACATGGCAAAACTTATATAATAAATTTGGAAGTGCACTGTCCATTACGTCACGAAGGCAACTCAATGACATTCCGCAGGTACAATTCCAGTAGATAATGAGAAAAACCAATAAGAAGTTGTTATTTGCCCAAAAAATTGTCTATAAACGACAAAAGTCTATGTTCATACTTCGTTTTAAAAACCCTGTTTTCTTCAAGAACATTCTCGATCCCATCCTAATTAAAGAAAACGTGTATGAAAAACTTACTTAGTTTGACATCCTTGTCAACGTATCTCAGGGTGACCGGACCAGTGGTGAAGACTCGCAGACTCTCCTTGATCACTGCTTCTGTATAGACCAGCTTTTGAAGGTCATCCTTATCAACATCCCTGTCTGTTGGGAATACTTGTTTGATCCTGTTGACAATGAATATATGTTAGGTAATGATGGAGAAGAAGAATTGGAGAGGATGGATAGCTTGCCATATTATCTATTTATTTATTATTATATGCACATCACACACACAGCAAATAGGAAAACAAATACAGAAACAGAGATACATAGTTTATTATGTTTACTATTGACTATTTATTACATAGCTTTTCTCTCACGTGGCTAAGCCGTTGTTTGGTATTTATAGGTTGATTCTTACGTTGATTCTACCGGAAGGTCTCATAGAAAATCACCGCGAAAATACCCTTGCTTTTTGCTTACTGTGTGAAGAGAGTTATCGGAGGCCCAATACCATCCAATAAGGGTAAAACACTCGATAATCCGCTGGTGATGAGGATGGCCCTGTTTGGTGCCAATGGCTAACCATCAGGTGGTAAATGTGCTCGTTTGACTACTAATTACATAAAATCTTCAATGACAGAAGTATAGTAGAATATTGTGACTCACTCTTGATAAATCTTCTCCTGGATTTCAGGATGTGTTCCTAACAGTATCATAATGTAACTAAGTAAGCTTGATGTTGTGTCGAAGCCAGTCACAATTGCTGTGTCCACCTCCTCTCTGATCTCCTTATCAGACAGTGCATTCTCGTCTGACAACTCCAAGAGTAGGTCCAGGAATGGCTTGTATTTCGTATCTGCATATAAACAAAACAATTTGGATTATTTGTGTCTTCTTGATATTAAGACTAGGTAATTTATAGAATCAGGCGTTACTTTGCGGAAATCACATGACATTAAATGTTAGGGAAAATATTTAGTTTTAATTCCGCGACAAAGAGCTAATTTAAGACTAGGGCTAAATGCTTGAGTGGTTGTGTTTCGCTGAGTGAGTAAGGTTACCGGAGGCCCAGTCCATCCCGAACTCATCCCAATCTCCAAATCTCCTACCCTTAAGATACCTAATAACCCACAAAACGCCGGCAACGCACTTGTAATAGCTCCTTTAGTGTTACGAGTGCCCATGGGCGGCGCTGATTGCTTACCGTCTGGTAATCCATATGCTTGTTTGCCAACTTATAATAAAAGATCAAACATCACATCATTACTTTAGTTTTCATTTTTTATTAATTTATTTATTCTTTATATACAATTGTATATGAGAGGGCTTAATGGTAGAAGCATTTTCTGCCAGTCATCCTTTTTGTAGCAGAGATGTGTATTTTTCTCTATTTATAAAATTATTACACCTAGGTTTGTTACTATAAAGGTCAAGGTGTCGTACAATGCAATTAGGTGATAAACAGATTCTAGCAATTCTTCAATCTTGAAATAAGGCTTATGCCAATGTCTTGTTCCTTTAGCCGGCTCTGCTGTTGCATTAAGTGCTGCTTACCTGAGGTGTATGCAGAACCGTTGAGTCTCGCCGCCTTCTTCATCTGTATCACCTTAAAAAATGCAAAAATATTAACATGTAAAGTAAAATTGCAATTTTCGCGTCACGATAATGCGCGATAGCCAAAAATCCATCTAGTTTTTAACGTTTTTTTTCAGTCTCCTTTAGGTAAATTAAGAAGGTTCTGTCTCAAATATTTAAAAACGCCTTATGAAATTGTAACATCGTGCTTGAATTATACAGAGCCACTCTTTCGCTTTCTTGAACGCAGTGGTTATTTCATTCTCATAAACTACACTCGCCGGTCAGTCGAGTTGGAGCTAGTATCGGATCTCTATGGGCTAAAACTACCGCGGACTCCTGCTTCGAGCCATCGCTTTAATAATATCGTCCAAAAACTTTGCATGGTGAGGAGAGGGGGCTGATTGATAGTGTTTTGATATCTTCCCTAGCTCTATTACCATGTTAGATTTCGCCAAGTTAGTGGCCAATACAATGGTAACAACTACCCAAACAGGAAAATTCCTTCCCCAAGCAATAGCATTTAAACGTCTATCAAACGAGTGAATAGAAAATACAATGTCAATGAACGTCTGTGTATGGCATGGACAAATTAAGATGATGTCATTAACATTACTAATTATTCCTTAAAATAGCGTTTATGTATCATTTGTTTAGGCTGTACACATTTGTTTCGTGTAATACAAACAAATATATTCATCTGCGCATACATAAATTGAAAAAGTGTTCGAGGCTACAACTAAGCTTGTGGGAGAGCCCAACTTCGGCATGAATGGCCACGGCCTTACAGAAAACTGGCGTGAAACAACCTCAGCGTTGTGTTTCACCGTATGAGTGAAATTACCAGAGGAACAATCCAATCCAATCCTAAAATATCCGAAACCCTTATCTACCTTAAAGGTCAGCAATGCACTCGCAACTCATTTGGTGTTACGGGTGTCTATGGGCGGCGTCGATTGCTTACCATCAGGTAATGAGGTGGCTAGTTTGCCTATCAAGTAAAAAAAAAAATAAGCCTTCATTAGACAGATCATAAGTACCTACTTTGCTAAGCTTGTTTGCCTCATCTTGGCTTAAAAACTATTAATTGTGGTTCATCCAATTAGAAATCTTTAAATAAATGGCAAAATCTTTCAATTTATCGGCTATATCTATTCATTAATTAGATACATACCTAATCCTTTCAAATTGATTTTTTGATGAGCATTCAAGTAGTGTGAATCTCGGCAACCTTTGATACTAGGAACTGATTAAAATAGATATTTTTAAAGTTCATTTATAGGTCGAAACAAATGTGTAAGATAATTTCTTCTATAAAAATACGAGTTCTTATTTTGGACCATGGACTGTGCGACAGTTGATGACTCTTTGTTTTGGGAATCATCCAAATTATTTCTCTCGCTATGAGTCCGATAAGAGGAAGTGTCAGTCTCTTACTGACTAAAAACCATCCCATTCCCTTTTTGTTTCGTTTGTTATTGACTAAGGCCTACGGAAATCGCTAATGGGCACGGAATCAGAAAAAGGTTCTTACGAATAAAAATGTTGAAAAAATAGAGGGGATAATTTACTCTTATTATGTTATGATAATTAATTTACCCTTTTAACCAACTTCTACGTGACCTAAACATTGACTTATTCTGCACAAAGGCGAGCGCAGTTATGCCCAGTTCCTATATTTAACGAATCGTCGTTATTTACGCATTACGACCAAATGACATTACGAATAGTTATCTTGACCGTCTACTGACGGTTAAAATATTTGTCGGAAAACCACAGACACCATAGATCTCCATACAATTCGCTTACCGATATCCGTTAGTTGCAAACCGCCAGTAAGTTGCACGACGAGATGTTTATTATAGGAACGGTTTTAGCTTACGAGTCGTATATAAACCTACTATTCGTAATTAAAACGGATCGTTTCTCAATTATAGGAACCGGGCGTTAGACGACTTTTAACTAAATCATTCTTTGATTCTCAGTAGCGGCTCAATAATATTGGGATGGATTTGGTATTTATTCATTTTTTTATATTAAAAAAAAACCTAATCTAAATACTTATCGATAGATGTAATAATTATATGTGAGGGCTTGACAATAGCAATTTAATAATCTAGTTTAAGTTATTAAGTACTATAAGTCTGTAAGCCTTCCGTTAATAAAATAAAAAAAATGCAATTTGTGACCCTATCGTGCACACCTAAGTGCATAACCACCAGTACTATATAAAAGTATTTTTATAGTTCTCACCTTATCGGACATATCATTGACAATCTTCACAAGTTCGTCTTGGCGTTTCTGATAGCCACACAATTTAAATATGAGTTGACTTTGCAGCCAAAACTTCTGGAATCTTCTAGTTACAATGTTCAGGATCTCGTCCACAGCGCGCATATATTTCTGAATGAATTGCTTGTCTTCGAAACCGGTCGAGAAACCGAATGCTGTTACTGAAAAAAAGTTATTAATTTATAGATGTCTATCGTTATTTAACTTGATAGATTACGAAGAACTGGCGTGGTTGGTTTAAGATTACTTAAAAGATACAATGTACACGCTTATTTTAACAAAAGGTTTGTGATTAAATGTCATATAGCCAAGCTTGGCACGATGAGTCGACTTGACCGAAGTGACACCACGGCCTCACAGAAAACCGACGTTTCGAAATGTGTGTGATGCCATTAGAGGCTTAATATTTTTCCATCCCCATCTCACCGCAATCCCTAAATTGGAGATTTAGGCGTTACCGGCATTTGAGGATTAGCGTTTTGGAGAAACGCTAGTCCTCAAATGCCGGTAACGCACTCGTAACATCTCTGAACTTGCGATTACTTAGTATCGGGTGACAAGTTTGATCGTTTGTCGACCGATCAAATAAATAAAAATAATCTATGTTCAGCGGGGATAGCGTAGCTTTCTAATATCAAAATAATTTTCCGAATTGGTCAAGTAGTGTCAGAGCCTATTCAATATAAATAATCAAATATTTCCTCTTTACAATCTTAAGTATAGATAAACATAGTGTTTAATAAATTCGCACATTGGTCATGTTTCTATTTTTCCTTGTTGATCTAGCCTAAAACGTACCTAGGAATTGTGTTTGGGTATCATTTAGCGATACTAACATGCGCTACATGCTAATTACTTAGGCACTAGATTCAAAAGCAAAGTCTGCGTCATTGGTCGAACCGTCATAGTTACGACAACCAATTATAAATATTATTTTTGAAAAAATAAACTGTGGTGTCACACTAGAATTTTGTCCTCTGTCCATGTACAAACATACAATTTCACATACACACACGACCCGGAACAACAATTTGCGGATCACACAAAGAGTTGTTTCGTGCGGAAATCACGTTGCGTAGTTGTTGATTTAATGAGTATTTATCGAATTTTTTTATAAAGTACGTTCGAAGTCCGAATTGCTACACGAAAGTTGGGCAATTGGCTCCTTTGCTACGTGTCGGGGTTTCGAATCCCGCATAAAACAACTCTTTGTGTGATCCACAAATTGTTGTTGTAGGTGTAGTATCTGTTTACCCACGACATTATGAGAAATTCCTCGTGTGTGTTTTTGATTTTTAAATTAAAATAAACGGAACAAAACCTTGTGTCCGATGTTTGGTTACCAGTCTACCACCTATTTCAAAGGACGTATGACGTAACTAATAAAAAATGAGTGTTAAATTGTATCAACACATATCTGCCTACCCTTTCATTGGAGGTTAATATGCGTTATGTTTTATCACATAAAGAGTCCGCAATTACGCCCTTAAAGGTTCTAGTTTATCAGAGAGCACTGGTGGACTGCCTTTTTTCATGTAGATTTGATAGGTCAGCAAACGATCTGATGGATTACCTGATGCTAAGAAACTGTTGCCGCCCATGTACAACGAACCGCAACACCGAAGAGTATGTTGTCGGCCTTTCGGGGATTAGGGTTTTGGTGATTTAGGGAGTGGGGAAAGCTTGAGCCTTCGTTAACCTCAATCACACGACCAAACACAACGCTGTCGTTGTTTCGGATTTCTGTGAGGCCTTGGCACCACTCCGGTCGAGTCGACGCAGGGTTCTCCCACGCTTAAAATTATATTTTTACAATGTTATGTAGGTACTTACAGCAAAATGTTTGCAAAGCGTTGTTCCTCAAATAATCAGTGTGATCAAATTTTCCTTTTCCAACTCTAGCTTTTAAATTCTCAACCAGCATCCTTGATTGGCTGTTGAATACTTCTAGAAAGCTGAGCATCACTGGTAGACTGAAGGCGGGAGTCAGCAGCTTGCGGTGACGTCTCCATATCTCACCTGAGTACAATTAAGAAGTTTTTAAACTCTACATAGTATTAAATAAAGTCGCTTTTTCTGTCCCCATATCCCAATGTATGCTTACATGTTTAAAACTACGCATCGGATATTTGATGCGGTTTTTTAATAAATAGAGTGATTTAAGAGTAAGGTTTATATGTATTAATATCCATAAATTATTGGATAAATTTAATATCAGGGGCGGGTCGCTAATAAAAAATAAAATAATCAATTACATAACAGGCCAGCATCTGTAAAGAGGTTGCAAGTTGATAGTTGCGATCCAAAGAGTTTCTATTGTTATTTGGTCGTTTCAAACCAGAGCAAACGGTTCATGATAATGATCGTATGACCCATTAAACTTCATTACGATGCAATACTGCAACTTGCACACGAAAACACAGCTAGACGTCTGCCCTAATAGACCTTATGTGTGGTGGTCTAATGGGTAATTGAGACGTTCGCGGATCTCGACGATTTTACGTACGCTGGTTTGAAATGTGCATAAAAAAATATCCGTCGGTGATCTGGGTGGTAGATAAGGTAGTTCTTAAAAATGTCATGTTTGCAACTGTACTAACCTGACGAAGTGATCAATCCTTCTCCGAGCCAAGGTTTGGCATAATCGTAGGTGAAGTGCTTCTGTAGGCAGGCATTCGCAGCCGTCAGTGCATCTTCAGGGTCCGTGATTGCTGCGATAGATATTAAGGGTTAATAGCAAATTATGAGATAATGAATTTTGTGCCGTGTGTGTGCTGACACGACATTTTTTATTTTTTCCCTAATAATAAGCCTTTGACTGCCGACAGAAAACTGTTAATGGATAATCTTCCGCAACTGTTGGTCACCGAGATCAACGGGGCGTTGAAGGTTAATATAAAAAGGTAATGTCTCAAAAAATAAAAAATATGGCATCGATAACACAACAAAACTCTTTTGTGACTTGATATCAGTAGAGCTTTTCTCAGGTAAATTATGTAAATCGCTATTTTTCATTAGCCAACACCAGCATTTACTTTTATGCGTTTACAAACATACAATTTCACAATCATATCACACATGACCTACAAACCCGGAACTACTATTTCCGGATCACACAAAGAGTTTTTCCATGCGGGAATCTAACCCGCTACACGTAGCACGGCAGCCAAGCCCAGTGCCCGGCGTAAGGGCTACTGACGCCCGTTCGGGCGAAAATATTGTAGCGCTCACTTCAGGGAAGCAATGTCAAGTTTTAGCTTTTTGCTGATCGTATTGATATCGTTAGAGTTACTCCTCGACCACAAACCCTTAAAAAATCCATCTAAAAAAAATATTCATAAAAATATGCATATGCACAGAGCGTAGAGCACAGTTCTGAGGGTTTGCACCAAAGAAATGCAAGAGACCACAACTTCAGGCCTTGGCGCCCCCAGAATTTGTCGCCCTGGGCCATCGCCCCATCACGCCCCCCCCCCCCTAACTGGCCAACCGGCAGTGGCCAAGCCACCGCGTCAACTGTGCACTCAAAGTAAATTATCCATAATTTCTCCTCAATAGTAACAATTTTTGTAATATTTTTTTAAACACTTACCGTAATATATTCGGTATCCCATAATCAGAACAAGAACTCCCCCTCGTTCCATGGCTTTCATCGCGACGACTTTTGCAAAATTCCACAAGTCTGTCAGGCAAACAAGTTTTCATTAATAAGTTTTACTAGTTACCGCCCGCGTGGTATGCCAAAGTCAAAATCAAAATCGTTTATTCTAAATAACTTTTGAATCGTCGAAATATAATACCTAGTAGGTACTGTCTGTTCGTCAGTGGAGGTGGAGTTGAGCTAGGAGATCTGTGTTGATAAAAAACCTATAGTACCTACTATCCAGGATTTCATCTATCTACATCCAGTCGTTTTTGCGTGAAAGTATAAAAAACATACATCCATACATTCACACAAACTTTCATATTTATAATACTGGTAGGATTATATAATAAGTGTGGGAGAGCCAAGCTTCGGCACGAATGGGTCGGCTCGACCGGAGTGATACCACGGCCTCACAGAATACCGGCGTGAAACAACCCACAGTGATGTGTTTCGCTGTGTGAGTAAGGTTATCGGAGGCTCAATCCCTTCCCTTCCCCTATCCCTTCCCGATCCTTATATCCACAACCCTTATCCCCAAAAGGCTGGCAACGCATTCGTAACTCCTTTGGTGTTGCGGGTGTTCATGGGCGGCGTCGATTGCTTACTATCGGGTAATCCGTCTGCTCGTTTGCCGACTTATACCATAAAAAAAAGATTACTTGCATCCTGAATCTTCGCACGAATGAAACAAAAATAAATTCATTATTTCAATCAATTATCTCATCTCAGTAATAGTCATATTTGTTTTCTTATCGTACCGCCACGGCATATCTACATATCTACATAAGGGTTGCTATTTCCCGATTGCTCCTATATATTTAATGTATTTTGCATTGTGAGTGAGCCATGCTTCGGCACGAATGGGTCGGCTCAACCGTAGTGAACCACGGCCTCACAGAAAACCAGCGTGAAACAACCACAGCGTTCTTTATATCGCCATGTGAGTGAAGTTACCGGAGACCCAATCATTTCACTCTCCAATGCCCTAATCCCCAAAATCCTGGCAACGCACTCGACGCTGATTGCCTACCATCAGGTAATCAGTTAGCTAGTTTGATTTATATCGTACCGTATCGAAAATAATGATAAAAAGAATTTCTTAGAATCTGTCTAGTCATTCACGCGTGATTCCATGGTCAAGGGAAATTAGGATTAATTTTAATTTTGTAAATGTTGTTATGTATCTAAGTAACCATTCCTTACGAAAATATTTGTTCCGCAAACAATAATTGTTAAGTAAACATCCATACATTTATATCTGAGCACGAACTTATGTATGAAGTTTCTATTAAATGTAACGTTATTTATTTATTTACAATAATTATTTTATTTGTAATCAATTTAAACAAAATATTTAATAAAATAGTTCAACGTTTTTAAAACAATATAATTGACAACCAAAAATAACAATAGTAGATACATAATATTGTTTGCATATTAAAATTTACCTTTATTCCGGTTCAGGAATTTGGTGGTAATTAATCTTCCAAATTCAAAATTTAAAAAATAATATACCGATATTAATATTCCATTTTCGAAACTAAATTCTATTTAAAAGCTATTTAAATTGGTACTTACATACTCCATCACCTATTAATAGATGCAAATGTCCAATAATAGGTAGGTGTCCAGGATAAATCGGGGGTAGTTTATGTTTCCCATCCACTACGAACACAAGCCACGCCCATATTGCGCAGAGGCACATTAAAACACAAAATAATAAAACACCAATCATCTTGCGAGTACTTGTCTGAATATCTGTCAAGAACGGAGCAAACTGCAAACTTAAGCTCAAATTATATATATATACAGAACACAGCCGTCGGCAGATCTGTCTTCATGACAAAAAAATTAAGATCTTTCTGTCCGCTTGTATATCACTCTGAATAGTGGTCACTTGTTATTATATGAAGTATTATCTATTTATAAATGCGGTATTGACTCGATATTTTTTGTTAGTAAATAATTTTATCGCAAAAAAGCTATAAAATTATTTTAAAATAAAAATAAAATAATTTCATAGCTTAAAGCTATAAAATTATTTCATAAATAAAATCATTTCATAGCGTTTAGCTATAAAATTATTTTATTGATTGTTAGAATTGGTACTCCTATTTTGAACAGGAGTTGCTTTATTTGTGGGTTAAAATTAGAACAGAATATTTTAATATTTCTTTAAGTCTTCCATGACACAACTACTTTGATAAATTTTATGTATGAACTAGTAGTTTTTGATTTGAGTATGACATGAAAATACTTACAATAAAATGTTTTAGGTAGCTCATTTGAATTCGAACGCATTTACAATTACATATTGTGAACTCGCCCCGCATTAAAATACACAAAATAGCTATTTTTCGAAATCGGCTTATATTTTGGAACGTCATATTTTTGCGTTCGTTGGTTGCTAAGGGACCAAACCACTTCGGAGGTAGGAGGAGGATAGATACTTAAATAAGAAAAGCTCTCATTCAATTTCCTCATTCTTGCGGACTGACGGAAAATCATTGTTCGACGTTAGAAAAGATGTAGATACATAGATAGTTCTTTAAAAGAAAATCTATGTGATTTAAAGGAAAATTAATCTGTTTCATATTTAAAGATTAGCTTATCTATGTTTTGTTAGCCTTGCCTCTAATAAATAAAAATAACGATACAAATTATACCCGGATTTTTTCATGTTGGGTGCGTTTACAAACATACAATTTTAGAAAAAACTTCCACGTCCAGACAAAACACTTATCAACAAGAGAAAAAAATAAATAAAGACGTAGTAGTATTGGAAGCCGCAGAGGCCAGCCAATAAGGGGCACCCATATTGGGTAGGAGCGAACGAGATGGTATTTCCTGTAAGAGAGACCTAGATACTCGAAAAATATGACAGAAAAAGTACCTGATAATGATTTTCTTTTTATGTTAAGTAGGTATAGGTCGAATAACAAGCAGACAGACCATCTGTTCGATTTTGTTGGATTGGGGGGAGAGAGAAAATGATTGGGCCTCCGGTAACCTCACTGACATGACGAAACACAACGCTGTGGATGTTACACGCCGGTTTTTTATCGTCGTGATATCACTACGGTCGAGCCGAAGTATTCTGAAGGTCCCTTCTGGGCGGGAGGCATTATTAGATGGTTTTCCGTCTATGCAAAATATTCAAATATGTATAATTTATTTTGCGCTTGCACATCCGCAACAAGTTAGTTTATATTTACAAAATGAGGATTCGTTAATGTTGTCAATTTTGATGAGATTGCACTTGTAATAATAATTGTAGATTCGTCATATGGGGATGAGGTTACTGAAGACCCAGTACTCCAAAAACCGGCAACGGACTTGTGCAACGTGGAACGGACATAATATTTTTTTAATTTTCTTCAATTACACTAGAATGTATGCTATTTATATGTTAGCATTAAAACCCACAGGACTAACCTTACAAAAATCTCTTATGTGATATAGTTATGTCATCGTTAAACCTATTGAATCAACCACGACTGCACGGTTGGTGCGGTGGCTGGGCAACTGGCTGCCGTGCAACGTGTCGCGGGTTCGATTCCCGCACGGAACAACTCTTTGTGTGATCCTCAAATTGTTGTTCCGGGTCTGGGTCTCATGTGTATGTGAAATTGTATGTTTGTAACCGCACCCACGACACAGGAGAAAATCCTAATGTGGAGCAACGTTTTAAAAAAAGCATAAAGCATAAGCATTAGCATAAAAACCATAGAAAGATTTTTCAATGTGTCTTGTAGAGAAATCATTTAAATCGCGAGTAGAGCTGTACATACAAATACTATATCAAAATAATACTTTAAACAATATTCAATTTGCATGAAAATATATGTAAATTATTGTATAGAAATTATGTTATAATGCTCGCGTCAATTTTTCAATTATTATCCGTGAAATCGAATTAATATCTACCTATTATTTGGTATTCGGTGAAAAAAATTGTTTTGCTATATGTTATATTGTATTTTGACTAGCCGGAATTATTACTAAACCCGCACAGTTGTGTACTTTACCCCATTTATTCTAAAAAAAATCGTGACATTCTGTTAAAAGAAAAACATTGAAATTATTTGTAAAAAGAAATCGAATTCTTAATTTGAAAAAAATAGGGTTTCGAATTTTGTTGTCAATAAATCTAAATTTTATTTTGTATGAGGAGTCAATTCGTTTTTCAAATTATTCACTTTAAATAATTGATTGTGTTATGTAAGTACCACAAATTATCGTAATTTTCTGTCTATTAAAGCATACAGCATATACTTATGTCAATTAAATCAATTGTCATTTAAATTTAAAAACAAAATATTTTCAACATCAAATCATAGATTGTTTTTGATTTTTAATAAAAAAAAAAATGATCTTTTTGACGAGATCTTGAGAAAAAAAATTGAAAAGTAAATTACAGTGCGTTTGAGTGTGTTAATTGGCGTTGGCGACGCTAATAAACATTACTTGAGAATTTATTAATTAAAATATACAATAATATGTAGCAATTCCAATAAATAAGTAATTTTATTGCACACAGGTGTAACAAATTTTAATATACAATTTTTCAAATCATAAGTAGGTTAGGTATTTTGGAGTAGGTATCTGTTTAATGAATACCAATGGACACGTCGTCGTCGCGACGTCACACGATTAGTATTAATTTTCGACCTCCCCAGTGAAGTTATAATCTATTTTTAATCTTCAACGATTCAAAATATTTTACTTAGTTTTGAGTTAATTTCTAACTAAACTAAACAAACTATCCAAATTATTGTTGGATTTAATCAGAATATTGACATTGGTTCTATTAAATTGAGAGAATAGTTTTTCTAATCATTTTGTAATTTTTTTTTTGCTACAAACCTTTTTGCCGTTCAATGAAAATTGCGACATGTTGTCATCAAATTACTTCTCTTGTCACACCGGCTGAACGTTGGCTCTGGAGGACTCAGTCTGTGGTGGTCTATTAGTTCTTTGGGCCGCTCGCGGAACGCTTATGCTAAATCTCTGGTTCTGGTCTGGCGTCGAAGTACTCTTGCTCGCCGACCGCAGACTCAGGCTTACGATGCCCGAAGATCGTTAGATCTCCGACGCCCGGAATGTCGCCTACTGTGGCGACTGGTGCGTGAGGAGAATAGTTCCCTCAAGCGTCCCGCCTCCTCTTTTGCGATCAACACTGCTTCGCAGAAGTAGGAGACGGCTTCCCAGTTCTTCTCAGTTAGCAACATGGTCTCGATTAAAGCAGGACGTAAAAGGCAGCCACTAGCTGCCGATCTTTTCCCTGAGGACACAGCCTCTTTAACTAGCCCGGCCCG
This sequence comes from Spodoptera exigua, assembly GCA_902829305.4. Lineage (NCBI taxonomy): Eukaryota > Metazoa > Arthropoda > Insecta > Lepidoptera > Noctuidae > Spodoptera > Spodoptera exigua. The sequence continues at coordinate 6,917,252 of LR824624.2, forward strand.
GCCTAGAGTAGAATAAGGAACGGGGGGCTAATTAGCCTGTAAGAGTCTGACATTCCCTCCCGACCCTAGTCGGGAGAAGTCATTTGATAAATTTTCCCTCACAAAAAAGTGGCTGAAAAACATTAACACGAAGTATTTAACGTAAAATATTAAATAATTTGTTATTTTATTTAGTATATTAATAAAAAATTAAACAAAAATAATTAAACGTATTATTTCATAACAATACAGTTAGGTTCGCTCCGTGTGGCTTGATCAGTTAAGGTCAAGTGGTGATTCCGTTCTGTTGTCAATTATTTGTAAACGGTTTTTATTATACTCATAGGTATGTCAAGATGTTTCTCAAGTTAATGGGTTTAACAATATATCAAAATGAGTTAAGAAGTATTTGTGTGGTGTACTGTCTATACATATATAAATCTAAATAGATTTGATTGTTTGTTTGTAAGTACGTCTTGAAACTAGCTCACAAATTACCTAGAATTTTTATTAATCACATTGGCAAGTATAATTTCTATGAATGACATATTCCTGTTTTTTGACCAAGATTCTAGATTTTCCGACAAAATGGTGGCTAACTTGAAATATTTATATTCCACTATTCTAAGCAATTGCGTTAAGCGAATTACTAGCCATTGTGCGCTATCTATAGTGATTTAATTGGGTTTTGTTCAATATGTATAAATTTATATTTTACCGCTGCATCGTAAATAAAGGGATTTTCACATTATAATTTTTTCATTCATTCTTTCATCCATTCTTTCATTCATTCTTTCATCCACTCTTTCATTCATTCTTTCATTATTCTTTTTATTCTTTCATCCATTCATTCATTCATTCATCCATTTATTAATTAATTCATTCTTAATTGATTTGGTTCTTTCGTTGTTTGTTTCGGTAATTTTTTATTGTTTTGTTTTTATATTTGTTTATTTGCGCCAACCTTTTTCTTCTTTTTTATTTATTACTTTTATTAGCAACGCGTGTAAAACCGCTGGCTGATGCAAGTTAGTTCATAGCTGTAACATTTTGCGGTTTTGTAATGAATCATAATCTACTTTAAAATTATGACGAATAGCTTGTTATTAAAGGATTAAATATTGAAGTGGATGTGTAATCTGGGTGGCTCTTAAGTGGGGTCATCGCACTAACCAGAACTACCTGTTTCTTTTTATTTATTTTTTATAATTGCAGGGTTCCGTCCGATAAATCAGTTTCAGTTTCCGTCGAGTGTTATCGCGGTTATCATAAAACCTGTACTTACCTTTTTGAAAAGTAAAAAAAAATGGTCACCCTTTTTGTTCAGAGCAGGTCCAGGACCAGTTTGTGTGAGTAGGTACTCTTTTTTTGCATATTTGTTTCTTTTTAATCTTTTAATTGAATTGCTTTTTTATTTATTGTATTTAATACTAGCGATCAATCCCGGCTTCGTACTGGCACTGGCACATATTTAATTGATGTTGTTATGCATAAACCTTACTCTTCCATCACTTTATCTATTAAAAAAACCGCACCGAAATCCGTTGCGCAGTTTTCAAGATTTAGGCAGAGGGATTTAGAGACAAAGAAATAAGTTTTGTTTCTTTTTTATGTGATACGGCAGCAAAGAAGTAGCCGGATTACCTGATGGTAAGCAAACGGTGCCGTCCATGGACACCAGCAACACCACAGAAGTTGCAAGTACGTTGCCGTCCTTTTGGGCATTCAGGAATCCCCAATTCATGGGTGAGATGTAGGGTTGAGCCTCCAGTTACCTCAATCTTACGAGGAACCACAACGCCATGGCTGTTTCAAGCCGGTTCTGCATGAGGCCGTGGTACCGCTCAAGTCGAGTCAGCCAATTAATAGTGCTGAAGCTTGGCTCTGCTATAGATACATTTGTGTCGAAAAAAATGTATAAGTATTCTTTTTTGATTGGTAATTATCAGAGAGCAGTTAGAGAGAGTAGGGGGCAATTTAGCCTGAAAATTTGTAAGCCCAAGGGCATGAGCACGTGTGGTGAGGGCTTAAGGCTCTAGCTTCACGTACAAGAGCCGAGACGTGACGCGTTTAACATCCTGACTTAATGCCGTGCAAAGAAATTGTTCTACGGTTCGTTGGAGAAATAGGGGAGAGATTCCATTTGAAGGAGCCTGTTGTATAGGGGTAAGTGAAGATTTGTTTTTGTTTGTGATTATTGAGAAAAGCTTATATTTTCTTTTATTGCTTGTATTTTCTTTAATTTTACTAAAGATTTATATTACTTTTTAATTACATTTTTTTTTCATGAAAATTTTGTTTTATTATATAATTTGAAAAAAAATTATGTTGTAATATATAATTTATAAAAAGTTTATTAAATTTTAATTAAATTTTTATATAATTTTTTTATAAAAATTTTGTTTTTTATTTCAAATTTTTTTACTATTAAAATTTTATATCTTAAAATAGGTGAATACTTTTTTGTATGGATGTAAAATAGAAAGACAAAATACACTGAATCCTTGAAAATCATATAAGTTATAAGTTACTAGGTTTCTGCTTACGTTGAGACGAAAAAATAAATAAACGCAGGTAAATACAGGATACAATGGATGTCGTGGACGATAATTGCGACTAAAGTAGTAAGTCATATTAGCGAAGATTATATTAACATTCTAATTTAGAGTACCAATAGAAGCAATTTGTAATGTAATACTACTTAATGTCATAAAACTTGAATATATTTTTTTATTACAAGAATTTTGGACACTGATACCCGGTTACCGAAATCCTGATCAATGTTAAAATCAACTAAATAGGTGTCAAATCTCTTGTCAAGTCATCTGATTGGTTGTTGACAATTCAGTCAACCAATCAGATGACTTGACAAGAGATTAAAATGATTTTAACATTGATCGGCCTTTCGGAAATCGGGTGTGACTGTGAGATCAGATATTTTAATGTGACTTTGGTTCAGGTGACGTTGAACATCCTGTACTTACTGTTTATTTGTGACAATACTATGTCTAAGTGAGTCAGAGTAGGTATTTATTTCAATTAATATGAAGAAATTGAATTTAGAAGACTACGTGATGTAACGTAATTATTATAATGTAATGGTATGTAATGTAATGTGTAAGTGGAGTAAAATTGTGAAAGTGGAGTAAAATTGTGACAGACTGGTATCCCAGAGATGGAAAAAGGAAACGAGGAAGACAACTCAAAAGATGGGAAGACGAGCTAAAACTTACAGCCGGCCCTTACTGGAGAAGGGTTACCAGAGATAGGATACAATGGAAAATGTTAGAGGAGGCCTTTGTCAGAAGGCACACTGAACTAAGGGATATCCTCTAAAAGAGGAAAACAAATACCTTACACACAACATATGCCAACGTCCATACCATGTTGAAAGCACCGGTTCTCGTCCGATCACCGAAGTTAAGCAACATCGGGCGCGGTTAGTACTTGGATGGGTGACCGCCTGGGAATACCGCGTGACGTTAGCTTTCCAGAGTGGAAACAACGACTGTCGCAACCGAGGGCCGGGCACGCTACCATAGCAGCGGTAAGACCCCTCTTTGAGGAGTGGCTTGAGAGACGCCACGGCGTCCTCACCTTCCGTCTGACGCAGGTGCTTACCGGGCACGGCAGCTTCGGTAGGTTCCTGTTTCGGATTCAGCGGGAGGAAACGCCCGAGTGTCGTCATTGTGAGGACCACCTAGAGGATACGGTGGAGCATACGGTAGCGGTATGCCCTGCATGGGCTGAGCACCGCCGTATCCTCAGGGAAGTGATCGGCGGCAGCGACCTCTCGCGCCCGGCCTTAGTCGAGACCATGGTGCGGAGTGAGAGGAACTGGGACGCCGTCTCCTCCTTTTGTGAAGCAGTCATGCTCGCAAAGAGAGAGGCGGCCCGCGTGAGGGAGCAATCCTCCTCACGCCCCAGCAGCCGCAACTGGCGACACTACGGGCGTCGGGGATCGAGGGACGATCTCCGGCCACCGTAAGCACGGGCCTGCGGTCGGCGAGTAAGGGCAGCTCGCCGCCCGACCAGAACCAGGCCCGAGCGTACGGCGCGTACCGTTCCGCGCGCGCCTCAAAGAGCCATTCGACCACCACAGACGGGGCCCTAAAGGGCTGAGGTTCAGCCGGGGTTGCGGGGTAAGCGCAATGAGGTACCGCGACCTCGGCACAGAGCAGGAGAAGGAACAGGGGGGTTTTTAGTCAGTAAGAGTCTGACACTCCCTCCTGCCCGGCCCTGGGCGGGAGAAGTCATTTGATGATTTTCCCCTCACAAAAAAAAAAAAACACACAACATATGAAATTCAGGATAGAGAGCTTATTGATTTGATTTGATTGATGTAATGTAATGTAATTTTTTTTTATTATGTGATAGGTCGGCAAACGGGCAGACGGATTACCTGATGGTAAGCAATCAGCGCCGCCCATGGACACCCGCAACGGTATTGGGCCTCCGGTAACCTCACTCACACGGCGAAATACAACGCTGTGGTTTTTTCACGCCGGTTTTCTGTGAGGCCGTGGTATCACTCCGGTCGAGCCGACCCATTCGTGCCGAAGCTTGGCTCTCCCACACTTAAACTTAACTTAAAATATAATCAGAATCCAAACTAATACATATTATAAATGCGAAAGTAACTCTGTCTGTCTGTCTTTTCTTCACGACTAAACTAGTGAACCTTGTATTTGTATTGGTGCAGACTTAGTTTGGAACTCGAGAAAGGACATAGGATAGTTTTTAAACTGAAAATCTGCAGGAAGTCACTATTGCAAGCGAACAAAGTCGCGGGCAAAATGTAATGTAATAAATGTAATTAAAATTTAATGTGTTGTATATTGTGTATCATATGTATAAGAGTGTCGTGGTGGCCCGGAGGTTAAGGAGCCCGCTTCTCATGCATGAGGGTGTGGGTTCAAAACCTGGCAAGTACCAATGTAACTTTTCCGAGTTATATGCACTTTCTATGATTATTTAGACACCACTGACATACGGTGAAGGTAAACATCGTGAGGAAACCTGGACTTACAATTTCTAATTATAAGTTTGAAATTGCCAACCCGCATTGAGCAAGCGTGGTGATTAATGCTCATACCTTCTCCGTGTGAGAAGAGGCCTTTGCTCAGCAGTGAGGACTTATGGGCTGATGATGATGATGATGATGATGATGATGTATCATGTAAGTACCTTGATATCTCATACTATACTGTGCTATCGGAAGTTATGTTGTATTACATCGTGGTGGCCTTCAGGTTAGGGCGTCCGCTTCTAATGCATGAGGATTCCGAAGTCGTAACTAGGCAAGTACTAATATGATATTTTCCGAGTTATACCACCACCATCATCAGCCTGATGTCGTCTACTGCTGGACATAGGCCTCCACAATTGCATGCCACTGAGCTCGATGTTCAGCTCTTCTCATCCAACCACTGCCAGCCACCCTGAGGATGTCGTCAGTCCACCTAGCTGGAGGGCGCCCTACACTACGTTTGCCTATTACGTTTCCGACTTATACGTACTTTCTAAAGTTATTAATTTTTTACACGGACAAACAGTTAAGGAAAATATCGTAATTTCTTAATGTGCGTGCAAACATGAGCAAGCATGGTGATGCTCGACCTTCTCCATGTGAGAAGAGGCTTTTGCTCAGTAGCGGGCACTTATAGGCTAATGATGTGATGTTTGTGGCTTAACATAATAACATCATTAAAAATTTTGATAAAATTATCAATCACGAATTCAAATTAGGTACAACACGCTAAAGGGCTTACTTAATAAAAATAAAAAATATATTTATTTGTTTTTATTTCAACTTACTTATATATTTTTGATTCCATTTAGTTCACATTGAGTAAAATATTAATTTTTGACATAATGTTGGTGAACTAGATCACGCTTTTGTAGCTCACGTATATTTCTTTTCAATGCAACACGTAGGTAAGTTGGAAAATCTGGTTACGTATGTATGTTAATGCTTTATTTACAATGAGTCAAGTAAATACATTACAATACATATAATGTAATCACTACTGTCAGCGAGCATGCAGGCGTAACAGTTCAATATCATTAAAATATTTACTTATTATAATTTATGTTAGAACGCATGTACATTATTTAATGTTTGACCTCTAGTTTAATTTCTATAAAATATTTTATTATTATAACTTAAAATTAATTTATTCATAAACTAAATAATTTTTAAGATAATTTAAAGCATCGATCGATTTATTTTTTTAATCTAATTCCTCCTTTCTAAGCTGACGAGGGATCCGGAGACTGGTTTTAGCAAGAAGTCTATCTTCAACTTCAGGTCGTTGATGTCAGCTTTGATCTTGAACCGCCGGAGTACGTGTGACAGTGTGGTCTTCATCGATAATGTAGCGAAAGTCCTTCCTGTAAAGAAAATGTGGTATTTTGATTATTTTATCGTTTTTTGTTTTAAACGCAGATTACGTTGAACTATCTAAAAGCTATTGCCTGAAAGGGCATCAGACTAAATAAAAAACAATTAAGTAAAAATTGTTGGGAGAGATCCATTTTAGAACAGTAGAAATGTGGATGGTGTAGTTCAGGGAATTTAATAAGAGTAGACACCGGTGTGAATGATGTGGTGGCCCGGATGTTAAGGCGCCTACTTCTCGTAAATGATGGTGCGGATTCGAAACCTGACAAGTACCTACCAATGTGACTTTATCCGAATTATGTGTACTCTCTATGATTATTTAAACATCACTGTCATATTATGGTGAAGGGAAACATCGCGAAATAAAAGTTTGAAATTGCCAATCGGCCTTGAGCAGGCGTTGTGATTAATGCTCAAACCTTTTCCAGAATTGAGAATTGACTTGAGAATAGACCTTCGCTTAGTACTGGACACTTATAGGCTGATGATGTGGTGTGATGTGTGAACCGAGGTATATACACATTTTCATAGTTTGCCTTATGGGGTAAAAGGGTACGCAATAGCTATTGCGTTACGAATATCCGATTTATACGAAACTAGCTACTCGCGCGGTTCCATCCGCTGTTTGGCTCCATTTGATCGGAGCGTGATGTTTCACAGCCTATATAGCACTTAGGAACATTGTAGCCATCTATCAGTTAAAAATATTTGGTAATCCGATCAGCGGTTTCAAAGATTACACCCTACATACAAACTTACAAAATTTTACCTCTTTATAATATTAGTTTAGATTTATACATACCCATGCAGGCTCTCTTTCCAATACTAAATCCAGCGAACATGTTAGGGTTGGGGGCGTTGTTAGGGTCCAACCAGCGCTCAGGCTTGAACTCCCTTACGTCTGGACCCCAGCTCTCATGGTAGTGGATCCCGTAGATCAGCAACGCACATTGACTGCCAGCGCGCATCGTGAAGTTCTCTGTTAAATGAAATGATTGACATTATGAAATTGTATAGGAATACTATTACTTCTAATCACTTTCAATCGTCGTGGTGGCCCGGAGGTTTAGGTTCTCATGCATGAGGGTTCGAAACCTGGCAAGAACCATTGTGACTTTTTCGAGTTATATGTACTTTCTATGATTATTTACACGCCACTGACATACGGTGGAAGGTAAACATTGTGAAACCTGGACTTGTTGAAGTTTGAAATTGCCAACCCGCAATGAGCAAGCGTGGTGATTAATGCTCTAACCTTCTTCGTATGAGAAAAGGCCTTTGCTCAGCAGTGGGTACTTATAGGCTGATGATGATGACGACTACTACTTAGTTAGTTAAATATAGGTATTTTCTTTTATGTATGAGAGTCCATGATTCGACATAAATGGGTCAGATTAACTAGACTGTTACCACAACGTTATTAACAATGCCGGTTTTATGTGTTAGGTACTAAGCTGTTTGACTTTTGGTATTGTGGTGGCCCTTCTAGAACCCTCCATGGGTTCTAAACCTGGCAAGTAGGTATCATTATGATTTTTAGTTTTAGTAGAGCTATGTGTACTTTCTAAGTTCATTAAGACGCCATGGACCATGGTGAAGAAAAACATCATGAGGAAAGCTGGACCTATAATTTTTTATTGTCTACCGTCAAGTGATTGTCTTTTTAAAATATTCGGAGACCAGACTTTATGAAGATAGACGGTAAATATTTTTAAGTAGTGCAAAAAAAAACCCTTCTAAATAAAAAGAGAAATTTCTCTCACGTTACCTACATTTCGTTTTAGCGCCCTTACAGCAATGGCGCCAGGTGCTTCACCGTCCTAGTTACATTATGTTTTAGCGTCCTTACTGTAATGATGCTTCACCGACATGGCACCGGCTTTGAACGCTTGTGGAGTCAGAACGTGCAGAATTAGAAATATGGCTATATCCTTTACCTTTGATTGAATTTTATTATATTTATTTTGAACTTTTTTGCAGTACCAGCCTTGGCAATGTTTTACAATGTGGTGGGATAGGTTTTTATTTAAACAAATGAAAAATGAGGTAAGGAACGATAATTTGCTTACACCGAATATGCCGCAAAATACACCAAAATAGGTTTGGTGCATATACGTTAATAATGCGAAATAAATAAAAATGAACAAAAAGTATCGAAAAAAAACCGATTTGAATAAGAAATTGCATAAAATCATATACCAACTTATTTAACATACACCTTACCTATTGAATTCTATAAATTAAATGTGATTAATTTCATTAGCAAATAATTAATATGTATGACATGCGTTTATACATTATTCAACAAAAAAATACATACATACATCATGCTTCACACATAACTTGGGTCATTGTTTTTAGTAGCATGTCCATTGTATTCTATGTAAATAAAAAGTAGTAGGTATTTTTTACTTTAATGCATTGTCGTTAAAGCATTGTTCACTTTTTTCATATTTTGCATGTCTAAAGATCATGTTTTTTTCTTATCCAAACTATAATAATATTATAAATGTGAAAGTAATTTGTCTGTCTTTTCTCTACGCCTAAACTACTGAACGAATTTCTGTGAAATTTGATTTACAGACATAGTTTGGAACTCGAGAAAGGACGTATGGATAGTTTTTACCTATACAAAAAATCTGCTGGAATGGAAGTCACTGTTTCCACGCGAACAGGGTGGCGGGTAAATGCTAATAATTTATAATTTCTGCGATTTACCTTTTTATGCATATTTTGTACCTACTTTTTTGAGGTAGAATTTAACATGAAATGACATTTCTCGCCGAGGTTAAAATAAGAAAGAGTGTCAGACTCTTACTGAGTAAAAACCCCTCGTTCCTTCTCCTGTTCCAGGACGAGGCCGCGGCATCTTTTTGAATATCAACTCCGGCTGAATATCGACCCTGTGGTCTATTGGCTCTTTGAGACGCGTAAGGAACGCTAAGCGCTGCATACCTGGTTCTAATCGGGTGGATAATATTTTTTCCGCTGTATTGATTCTATCAATGTTATGCAACGATTAATGTTGTTATTTATTTTATTTTGAGAATAAGTTAGCAAAATAGCACTCGATTCGCCCACTGTAAATGCTTGCTTGTTCGCCATTTCAGGCATTTAATAAAGTATACCCAAAAATAGTAAAAAGTTTAAAAAATGCTTTACAATACGATATATAAAAGGTGAAAAAGAAATTGAGCAGACTAATCAGTCATTAATGATCTGACCAAAGTATTTCTAAAACTTCAAGGATGTCGTTCCCAACGATGACCGGTACGGTCCTTGCTCATTTTTTTGAAACGTTGCTTCACACTAGGATTTTCTCTTGTGTCGTAGGTACGGTTACAAACATACAATTTCACATACACATGACAACCAGAGCCGGAACAACAGTTTGTGGATCACACAAAGAGTTGTTTCGATCGGGAAACGAGCCCGCGACACTTTGCATGGCAGCCAGTTAGATTTACATTTATTTTACAATTATCATTTAGCAGTGAGGGGATGAATTACTTGATGGTAAGCATTGGACACGGACACCCGAAACTTCAGAGGAGATACAAGTGCAGTGCCATTCCTTTGACCTGTAGTTAAAAAATTGAAGATTGGGTATGTAGTTGGTATGAATTTGGCCTGTCCTAACCCCACTTTCACGGTGAAACCCAACTGTGTTGTTGTTTAATGCCGTATTCTGTATGGCTATAGGACGCTGGTCGAGCTGGCTTATACGTGCCGAAGCATGGCTCTCCTTCTGTTAACTACATTTTCCTAGTGACCTTAGCAAATGTTGTCCGAAAAATAATGTTAGTCTTTAACTTACTCAGTTGAACATCCTTGTCAACATATCGTAATCCAACAGGACCAGTAGGGATCAGTCTTAAAGTTTCTTTGATGACGGCATCAGTGTACACCATTCTAGGCAGGTCATCTTTTGTAACGTCACGGTCCGTACCTTCGAAAATTTCTTCTAACCTGTGGAAATATAAGAGTCGAATGAAGTTTCGTATTTTTAGACGAATTTTTAACGGTAGCATGTTTGAACAGCTAACAGCTCTTGAAACATTAAGGGCAGAGTAATTCAATTTTGCCATAAAATCCTAGTCGAAAATGGCCGCATAATAGCTCACCATCAGCCAATATAGTGGTCTACAATTACCTAATGAAAATATTGGAATCATCAATTCAATCAATCAATCACTAAATCATATAAAAAGAAGTCACTTTCTATATTGAACACAACGATACTGATTATGATGCGCGGTTTTTTAAAGATAGAGTGAGTGAAGGCGAAGTTTTATATTATGTATAAAAACATACATTAAATAGTAATGAAATTAGGTATCAGCATTGGCAACATACACCTACTCGAAGCCGGGGCACACGTTACTAACTAGCCTACAAGTTCCCACTGCTGAGCAAAGGCATCTTACTCGTATTTCTTATTGTCAGGGTGTTCAGGTTCCCAGAAAAGAAAATTTTAAGAAAGTAGAGGAAGGAAGAAATTGGGATGTATTGACCCCTTCGTCGTAAGCAGAGTAGTTAGACAAAAGAAAGCAGGGCCGGCAGATATTAACATAAATCTCACTTACTCTTTGTACATTTTCTCTTGTGCCTCAGGGTATGTTCCTAACATCATCATGATGTAAGCCAGCAAGCAAGAAGTAGTGTCATAGGAAGCTACGATAGCGGTGTCCACCTCTTCTCTGATCTCCTTATCAGTTAGAGTATTTTCTTCTGCCAATTCTAGTAGAAGGTCCATCAGGGCTTTGCATTTGATACCTGGAAATCCATTTTGAGATTAAGAACCTTAAGTATATTTTGGCAAGATTGAATTTGTGATGTAGTTTTCTTTTTGTATTTTTTTTTGTCAATTGTTATGTAGACAGTAGTAAAGTAGTAAAGATTACCTGTGCGTTGGCGTTGTGCTTCCCATTCTTCTCTGGGCAGGCTCTTCATTTGTTCTTTTTTCCTTTTAATGACCTGTAATTTTAATTAAAAGTAGCTATTAAGTGTCTTTTGCGTACCAAGTATGAAATTACTATTTCCATCACATATTAGGATAGAGATATCTGAATATTTTCGATGAACCATATCCACTGTAGCTATTTGTAATTGTTTTTTTCTGTGGGGCTGTAGTAGTAGTGTTATATGGAAGTTATAAAAAAGCATGAAATAGGTCATGTTTTCTTATCCAGATCAGTAAAAAAACTGGTTTGAAAATATACAGCATTGACTATCTTTCCAGAGGAAAATAAAATGTAGTTACGATGATAACTTACAGCAGTAGACATAGCATTGAGCACCTTGACCACTTCATCCTGTTTCTTCCTAAGCTCTGTGAAATTATAGATCAGGTCACTTTGCAGCCAAAAGTTGGAGAACCTCATTGCGATGATGTTCAGGATCTGGTCGACGGCTGCCATGTAGAGCTTGTTGAAGTCCTTGTCTTCGTCAGCTGTTATTCCGAAGGCGGTTACTGGAACAGTAAGCGGAAAATGTAGTAAATGAGCGTTAAGAAAAGATACGAGGATTTTGATTGAAAGTATCTCGTGATGAAATCTTTATTACACTAACTGTGCAGAAGATTTTTGTCTAACAATGATGTAAAAAATGAGTATTTTTTAAACCTTGCCCTTCACTAGGATTTTTTCCTGTATCGTCGGTGCATTTACAGACATACACATTCACATACACTATCCACCCAGACACGAAACAACAATTAATGGATCACAGTGTTGTTCCGTGTAAGAATCGAACCAGCGACATGTTGCACAGGCCAGTTTGCCCGGCCACTCCTTCAACCGTCCAGTCAACCTCAGGTTCAGGTTAGTCGTGCGCTATTCCAAAACACTTCCTATTTCCCCGACTTTGTATATGTTTTAAACTTAAAACAGGTAAGTACATATATACTATGGAAAAATGACCATCGTTTCCCCAAGGTTTTAATTATGAATCAAAACAAAAAGCGCGTTAAACGTTAGGAAAAATATTTAGTTTTTATTCCGCGAAATATTTTTTCTAACATTTAATGTCATAGATTTCCACAAAGTTACGACTGATTCTATAAATTAACATAAAGCGCGATGAACAACGGCAACGCTTACGCCATTAAAGTTGTTAGAGTTAGTTAAAATTCCTATTAAACATATCTTGGGTGGTAATTGGCAATCTATCTATAGAATCTATCGGTTTAGAGCTATACGAAAAAGACCAGGGAAACGAAGGATATACTTACAGCATACTGTCTCTAAAGCAATGTGTTTCAATGAAGCAAGATGGTCGAATTTCCCTCGGCCGACTTCTGCTTCGAAGTGGTTGACTTGGCGTCTGGCTTGGATGTTGAACACTCCTAGGAAACTGTGCAGGACTTGAAGACTGAATGCTGGGTTCAGGAGCTTGCGATGTCTTTTCCATGTGGGTCCTGTTGAACGAAATTTAAATTTATGCCTTATGTTGGAGTGTGTAAGGTCGTTTACAGTATTGCTTATTTTAATTTCTGCTCAAAGTTCGTGAGTACGTTAAGCGTTATGTTACATTTTTTAAAATAAAAAAATATTGATTACTTTTGTGATTGTCTTGTCATAAAGGGATACTTTCGATAGAGACAGGTCGTTCTCTATTAAACCTATTTTGAACAATTATATTATAAGTAAAAAAGTGTAGATATGTTACAAGCGCTCAGCAAGTGATACATTAAAATGTGGCTAATTAGCCACACTTTTTCATATTTGTCCTTTTTAATTGCGATTATTGTATCATGCCATCCCTCTTTAATGTGTACCATACGAATTATTTATGTCTGCATAAGTGTACCGTTTTTGAAAATCGAATGTTGTTTATGTAACCTATCTGTATCTACCATTTTACATAATATGTAAGTATATTATACTTAATATCATTGATTTTGAGCTGCTATCTCTGAATCTTTTGCAACTAGCCTTTTAAAAGTTTTCTGGCAATTCTTCAAGCGAATGGATGGATGTGGCGAGTTGTCGTCTTAGCCCACCGATGGTGATAATTTCTTTAATAATTTAATTTATTTATTTTAGTGTGTAGAATAACTTTGGTGCCTAAGTTGGTTCACGGTTAAAAGTTAATATACACATTAATGTTTTAATTGACTGGTATTTCCATAGATGCAGTGTACTAGATATAAAAAGCGGTAGGCTGTTAGGTATTTTGATTTTCCCACCCATTTGTTAAAATAATATTTAATTATACTTAGGTTATTCCAAAAGTCCGGGGAAATACGTGGATTTTGAATAGGTAAGTATTAAAATTTTTGATTATTGAACATACCAAAAATTAATTTTTTTTTACACGACCTTCGATTTTCCAACGCTTAATATCATAAGTGCACGAAATTTCCTTAACTTTTTTGATAGGTTATTATACGAACATTTTTTATGCGTTTTTTTTATTTAATCACTAAGGTACAACAGATAGTGACTTTAATTAGGAACACAACAACAAAAAAAAATGTTTTATAGAATTTAATTCATCGATTAAATTCAGACGAAATGTTTTGTAAATTTGCTTCTTTTAGCTTATTTTGTTATCATAACTTATCGTTAACGTTTGTCATAACCTACTTTGTTCGAACTAATGGCTTATGAATCGTTCAACAGTTGATAAAGAGATAAGGGTAGTAGGTGCCATTTGCTTAAAAATAACAAATTTACTTATCGATTCATTTTAATTTAAGTAATTTTTTCAATTTACAGACCTAAAAAGGTCATATTTTGAGCAAAAACGAATTTAATTTAGATCGATTTTATATTTATATTTATGTCAAAAATGTTAAGAGTTGAATTTTAATTAAAAACTAGAACGTACATACATATATTGAATATTTAATATATAGAACACGAATTTCGTCGATCTTATCCGTCTATCTAATCCGGTAGAAACAGAAATCAAAAATTATATTGAAGAAAAATGAATCAATTCAAGAATGTGTCCATATCCTAACTTTTATTATATAATACAAATAATACATCAATATTATATAATAAATATAATACATATAAATAGTATAATACAATTAAGTGTTTGGACAATTTCTTAAATAGGTTTTATAGTTTTTTTTAATACATTTTGAGTAAGTCGTTGTTTTTAATAAATATATATGTGCATTTGATGTAAAATGTGTATGTGTGTGTGTGTATGTATGTTTTGTGTCTCTTTCTTTCATGTTACTGGTAATGGTAATTACATAAATAGTACCTATTTTAAATTATGAAGCTGTAGAGTAATATAAGCAAGAAGCTTTATTTATTTCTTTGATGAAAACAGATAGTACTTAATAGAAAAAAAAAGAAAAAAGACATGTTAAAATCAGATAAATAAAAAAAAACTGTTAAAAAGATTTGTAATAGCGACCAACTAGTTTTTAACACAATGTTAAACATCTCGTTATTATTTATATTCAAAATGTATTTGCAATTCTCAATACCAGTATGGAATTATGCACAAAATCTTAAAGCAGCTATCAAATGAAAATATTGTAAATGTTTACGTTAAAAAAAAATGTAATCGTGACTACCAAGAAAACAAAGGAGTTTCTATGTTTTTCTCGGATGGTTATTTCTATCAATTTTTCGTTTACCAAAATTGTCATACAACCATGAAGTTTAGAATGGTGCTTAACCTATTTATGCGACGTCATCGCCTGGTCGCCTTCGTTCAAATCCTAAGTGAGTACCGGTATCCTCTCGTACCCACTTCATTCTGGGCCATAATTCCGATGCTTAGAGACTAACCTTAACCAGAGACAATAGAAGCACAATGATCACACACACACACACACACACACATTTGTACACTATACTATGAAGTAATAATCTCTTCTATTGTGTATCCCGATTGAAAGGTTACTTGAATTACACAGATAAATTGGGATATTCGTGAATGTGTTAGTGGATGATACACATAACATAATTTGAGAAAAGGGGATGTTACCTACATGTTTTGATGAGTATGTCTGAAAGATAACTAAAACCCCTTTTGGGGTAATTGTAATCAAGTCAAAGTTGTGGGTGTACAGCTTTATGCTGTTCCACGAACCGGCTAAAAGCAGGAGAAGAAAGTAGTGGTTTAATCAGTAGGTAAGTGTCTGATAATCAAAAACCCACACCCAAGGCAGAAGAAGTCGTTTGGTGGTAATCCCCAAAAGGCACTGATTGTAAAAACAATAAATTACCTGATGCCAAGACCAGTCCTTCTCCCATCCATGGTTTTCCGAAGTCGTAGGCGAAGTGTTTGTGCAAACACGCATTTGCTGCTGTCACGCTGTCTTCTGGGTCAGCAATTACTGGAATAGAAAAAAAAAAACAGCTTTAAATAAAATCTCTCTATTATGGTCAGTCGGTTTTACTAGTCCAGTCTACTACATAGAAGATATTATAGTGCGATAAGTATGTGCGCTTTCTTCTTTTTTGATATCTTAATCCTATAGGACGGAAGACCGATAGTTAATACCTTAGAGGTGAGCTGCAAGCCGGGGTTGCGGGGTAAGCGCAATGAGGCACCGCGTCCTCGGCCTAGAGCAGGAGTAGGAACAGGGGGGTTTTTAGTCAGTAAGAGTCTGACACTCCCTCCCGCCCGACCCTGGCGGGAGAAGTCATTTGATGATTTTCCCCTCACAAAAAAAGAGGTGAGATGCAGGACTAACAACGGTTTTACTTTACGTGCGTAGCGTGACAGGGGATGTAATGAATAAATAGTTCCTGTATTAAGAGCGTTAATTCGGGTTTGAATACATTCTTTCTAGTCCAAAAATGAAGGAAAGTGTTGTACTGATTTAAATGAAACTTGGTACACCATCGAAATATACCAAGGTCTAAACAAGTATAAAGTACATAATAGAAATTGGTAATGTGAATAGTTAGTACGTGTACCTATGTTTGTTTGAAAACTTTAAATTGCATCTCACTGTATTTCTAAACTCCTTTCAAATCGTAATCACCATATAGTATAAAACTAATTCGCTTTCTCTGTCCTTGTATGTTCTCACATATGGATATATGTGAGCTTATATCTTTAAAACTACGAAACGGATTTTGATGCGGTTTTTTTTATAGATAGAGTTATTGAAGAGGCATATGCTCGATTGTATATATGTTAAGGTTGAGGGTCACCAATAATAAACACCAATACCGAAGTTTATTACAAATAAATTAATGGCGTGTAAAAACTGGCGATGGCCGGCTAGCGTACGCGCCAAATAATAAAGACGATAGCGCGCGTACGGTCCTGTGGCTACGATGACTCTGACCGCACTTCACGATACCGAAAATGGTTTTCTCCGTCCGCAAGGTGTCGCTAGCGCGAGGTTCACATGGCGTGAACATCTATGAAATAGTATTTTAGTTTACATATTTAAGAATTTAAGTATCTGCGTTGCACCTCCGTTGTCTGTGAAGCTGGGTAGTTAATTATACATTATAGAAATTGTATACAATTATATACGTAGCGGTCGCCCGCGTATATGTAAATTTTATACTTTTTCAACACTTTTTGTTTTAATTTTCTCTACGTAGGTACTCTTCTTTGGACTTTCACGAATAATTCAATACCAAAATTAGTTAAAGCCAAATTAAGTAATAACATTACAACTAAAAGTGGCATATATTTTTATATAAGCTTCAATGATACAGTTTACATTGAAATCTATGCGCTTTAAATCTCTTAAGCTACATAGCCATAATTAACACCTAATAGCTTACCATTAAATGGCACCTAGTTCTTATAACCGCACGCGTAATTCTTGACCATAACCTACGACGATGCTAAGCTAACCGGATTGTTTTTTCTACTAGGCATTCTAGGCTTTAATGACTACAAAAAAACGTTAATAATAGCGTGCACGTTAGCCTAGCACTAAAATCTAGTTCTGGTCTAAAAAAAATCGACCAAACTCGATAAGTTCTACGAATTTCAAGTTACAACGGGACTCTTGTTCATGGGCAGTGTGCGCGTCGTGGCTGCGTCGAATCGGCTGCGCGATGTGCGCATTTTTCACTTTATTCAAGTGAGTAAGTAGTTATTTTCAAAAAGTTTTGGATTTCTCCCGTGTCGTGGTTTACAAATATACAATTTTACGTGCACATCTCACCTAGACAAGTGTGAGAGAGCCATGCTCTGGCTCGACCGGAGTGATACCGCGACCTCACAGAAAACCGGCGTGAAACAACCACAGCGTTGTGTTTTGCTGCGTGAGTGAGGTTACCGGTGGCCCAATCCTTCCCCTCCCCCAATCCCTCCTAAATCCCTAAATCTCCAAATCCCTAATCCCTAAAAAGTTGGCAACGCACTCGTAACTCCTCCGTTGCGGGTGTCCATCGGCGGCGTTGATTGCTAACCATCAGGTAATCCGTCTGCTCGTTTGCCGATCTATTACATAAAAAAAGACCCGGCATATAAATTTATGGTTTAAGGCAATCTGAGTGAAAGCTAAATGGTACGTTAATCCTACTTGACCCGAAAGAGGTCAAGTATACTTTTTTTTATGCTATAATCAGGAACAAAAAAGCTTACAACCTGGTTCATGGTCGACTGTCACCGTTCCTATGTATCTTAATGCAAGTTGCAACGCACGAAGTTTCAGAAGTATGTTACCAACTACCAAAGCAATAGTTTTTTTTTGAAGGAAAAATCATTAAATGACTTCTCCCGCCTAGGGCCGGGCGGGAGGGAGTGTCAGACTCTTACTGACTAAAAATCCCCCTGTTCCTTCTCCTGCTATGGGCCGAGGTCGCGGTGCCTCATTGCGCTTACCCCGCAACCCCGGCTGACCAAAGCAATAGTTGACGTCGTTTTTGAAGAACTAAAACTTACGACTTATAGCTTCCAGATTGACAGTATTACATGAAGGAAGACCGTCAGAAATGAGGCATGCGAACCAAAGAACAAGGGGATCACTACCTAAATATACTTTTCGTTGTAGATGGGGATTGAAAAAACTGTGGTGCAATTGTATTTTTGTTAAGAATAACGTTTATAAAATTCGTCCAACTAGACGACTGATAAGATTGTTTGCACCCATATATATGGATATGGAAGAAAATATCAATCAATGTTGATATCATCATCATCATCATCAGCACTGCTGAGCACATGCCTCTTTTGGAGAAGGTTTCAGTATTGATCACCACGCTTGCTCAAGGTCGGGCATCTCAAACATTTTTCTTTCACCCTATGTCAGTGGTGTCTAAAGTCTAAATAATCATAGAAAGGACATAATATATAACTCGGGAAAAGTCACATCGTTACTTGTAAGGTTTCGAACCCTTATGGTGAGAAACGGTCATGATTAAAAAGCAGCTTAAATTATAAAAAATATGTAGACAGAATATTTTAATTAAAATCAAATCCTAAAAACCATTATATAAACAAATCGAACCCTGATAATTATATAATACGTATGTAGGTATGCGGCATTAATAGTGTAACTTTTTAAAAACCTTGATCGTGGTCAAGTTCGTGTTTGTACTTAAAACTTCATTAATATTCGAATTATGTTAAATAAAACACAATAAAGATTATAATAAATAATATTCATGAATAATTTCTTTAATGTACAAAACGAGTTTTGTTTTCTATTCGTATGGTAATAATTGGGAAGGTAATTTTTATGATAAACTGTGTTTAAATTAATGTGACTAATCTGCTAAACTTGGGAGATTAATCTTTAATACAATACAATGTAATCATTCTTTGTTACACCTAAGACAAGGAAGGCCGCAAAAATCCATTCTCACGCCCGCGTCACCATTTAGCAAATGGGTGTGGTGTTCCTTAAATTCAAAAAGTTTTTATGCTGCAGGAGATAATATCTGTTATCTACAGAATAAATTCGATATTATATATATGGGAACATAAATTTCAAACGAATAAATACTCACGTTTCATTTTGTTTACATGGCGTGTCTTCATACTGTAACGTCATAAAAATTACGACCTATCTTTAATGTTTCTTTTTTATGAAGGGAAAATCATCCGATAGTTCTTCTTGCCCAGGGTAACACGAGAGGGAGTGTTAGACTGCCACTGACTAAAAACTCCCTGTTCCTTCTCCTGGTGTAGGTCGAGGCCGCGGTACCTTATTGCGTTAGGTTCATCAGCCCTGTAGGGCCCCGTCTGTGGTGGCTTAATGCTAATGCGTATTTTAATTTGGACTTAATTTGCTAGAAGAGTAAAGTTTTTTAAGTTTTACTATTCTAGCTACTAGCTACTTTACTCTTCTAGCTCCTTTACTTGTCTCTATTAGATGAAGACAGTGTGTTCTTGTATCCTTTTCGGGTAGCTTAGTCACTTCACTACATTACACTGACACTTTACTAGTAACTGCTCACATGAAGAAACTTTCGAAAATTTTCCAGTGTGTGAGTACCAAGTTTCATTAAAAGCGGTTCAGTAGTTTTCATGTTTTTTAACTTAAAAAAGATAACCCGTCCTATGTAAATGCTTATCAGATTTTTTCTAAGTGTAATTGAATACGTTGATTCTATAAGAGCGATTGTACAGCGTACAGCGCGTAGCGTTCTGAGCGCGCCTTAAAAGTATATAGGGCTGATGTTTGCCGTAATATGTTTAATATACCGCTACCCTGGCCTGGCAGGTGAAGATACGAGGAGGTATTTTGTTAGTATTCCCTTTCACCGCACCCAGGGCGATAGATCCTATTTTTTTTGGATTTGGCCTACTGTTTTAGGGATGAGAGGTATTTACCATACTAGGTTTGCAAACCAGGGCTTTGCTTCAAAGTTCGGCGCCCTGGTACGAGGTATAAAATAATTTCAAGTATTTTTATATCTGGTTTCCGATCCTGCTATGTTTACAATCTCGTACTTTCAAGCCCTGGTATTGACATTTGCAAGTACCTAGTTTTACTCCTACACTTTTTTATTGAGTTCTAGTTTTGTTTTGCCTGTGATGTGTCATTGGGCTATTATTACAATCATAGTACTAAAATTTTATTACTCACTGTAGTAGAGATCTTTTCCAATGAAGCCAGATATGACTCCTCCATTATCCAATGCTTGTTTAGCTAACTTCTGCACCATAGTCCATAGTCCTGGAAAGAAACAATACAATACCTTAGTAACGAACTCTGAGAACCACTGGACAGAATAAGATTCTGATTTAAGCATTCTAGACACAATAGAATCAAGTGTTACTTAAATTTTTATTTTACAAAATAAAAGTTCTACTGGAAGAACCATTTAATAAAAAAAAAGTATTTAAGTGCATCTAAAAATTGCTCATCGCTGTAGTGAGGTAGGGTGCCTAAAAGACTGGCAACATTGCAATTCTAAATGGCAATGCTAATGATTGATGTTAAATACAGGTCTGTATAAACGTTAGTTATTGTAAAATATTAATTTAAAAAAACTTTTTATTGTATTTTAGTGCGTTTCCGGCCTCTTAGGGAAGGTTTCGGATATTTAAGGAATGTGAAGGGATGGAGAGATAGGGAGGGATTGGGCCTCCGGTAACCTTACTCACAACGCTGTTGTTATTTCACGCCGGTTTTTTTAGGTCACTTCGGTCGAGCCGAACCATTCATGCCGAAGCTTAGCTCTCCCACACTTGCGAAACTAATTTTTAATTTAGGAATATGAGTTTTGTGACACCTCTTTTCGTTTTTTGTTATAGAAAGTAAACACGCGCCGCCCATGGACAGATGCAATACCAAAGGAACTGCAAGTGTATTGCCGCCCCTTTAGAGATTAGGGTTTTGGGGATTAGAGGTAGGGGAGGAATAAGCCATACTTTTACTTATTTTTATAACAAAGGTTGCCATTCGTGTAATCGAATACAAAATTTTGTTGTAAGTATTCGTTCTTGGGACAACCTTAACCAGACCAACGTGTTTAGAAAGACTCACATAAAGCCTGTTTTCATTTTTAAAGGTCACTGAATGAATACGCTTTTCGCCGATGTTAAAAAACAAATTTAAAATTCGAATTGTTAATGCCTTATGATAATGACAAGTTTATAAAAAAAAATTTGGTGGCTGTGCCTACTTCTTTCGAACAGATTTATTTGAATGGATTACAATATAGGCGTATAGGTAATAGTAAAGTTTTTTTTTAATCTTTATTTTATTAAAAGGGCTTTTTTTCCATACAGAAGAATTCAGCTCTATTATTGTGTACAAAATTCAGTTCTTACTTATCTACTTATTAAACCATTAATAGGTTTAGCTAGCTCTTAACTTTAAACATAAAATAATTAGACGATACAATGTTTTGGCCTCAGATGATAATGGTGACGCGTAATAATAAAGTTGAATTGAACTTAATTCATTCATCCTCTAAATAGGCAAAGAGCAAGCAAGGAGGTGAGTTATAAAATAATTTTATACTTGATTCATTGATTAACACCCGGTTTCTGAAAAGCTTGTCAACGCTAAAATTAACTAATCTCCTGTTAAATTCTCTTGTCAAGTCATCTGATTGGTTGTTGATGATTCAGTCAACCAATCAGATGACTTGACAAGAGATTAAATTGATTTTAACATTGAAAGTAGCTAGTAAGTTAATAAAAGCAAACATAAAAATAAACATCGTGATTTAACATTGTAAAAAAAGTTCAAAGATTAGTTAGAGTAGTACAGCAATACACCAAGTACAACGTCCCAAAACCACTGCAACTCCTGTAAGCCAGGATCTAAAGAAAACAAGTGTCAGAATTTCATTGACTAAAAACTACACCATTCCTTAATCTACTCTGAACCGGGGCCTCGATACATCAGTGCTAATGCATCCGCGATCGGTTGTTGACGTCAGTTTCGTCCGTGGAACTTGTAGTTCCATTATAAGGGATCATATAATTATACTTTAGACTTTATAAGCAGCAGGCTAGCAATAAATCTCATGTTTGTGTTGCTTTTTTCTCTCACCACCGTAGATACATATGTATGGTATATTTAATCCCATATTTAGTGCATATAACAGATTATCATTAAACTGATAGTAACCTTTGTTTATATAAATAACAGTAAGTAAAAAATATTCTAAACGCTTTAATAAAGATTTTCGAAATCGGTCACCAAGCAAGAAATGATAATAAAATTGTAACTGATGCATTCAAAATGTATATTAAAATAATAAGATCGACAGACTTAGTAACATTTAGGTTAAGAATAACGGTTTTGCATCTGCATCGTAGAATCTGTTAGAAAGTTACACAAAGAAATGAACTGTCCGAATTTATATTGTAAAATTTAGAGACTAAATTATTTAAAATGCTAAATAGAATAGAATGTCAAAGGATTTTTTTATGAACCCTGATTTTGTTTTACTGGTCCTCTCGCCCGTTAGTTCTTTGTCTTTAGCTTGGGGTTGCGGTAGATTTTAGCTCTTGATTCGTAACCTGAACATAAGCCCTGGGATCGTGAGCCAGTGGACCACCACAGGTGAGGCTCTATGTTAAGGGGCAAGCGCAATAAGGTAACATGACCTTAGCCTGGAGCACGTAATGGAACGGGAATGTTTTAGTCAGTATGAGTCTGACACTCCCTCTCGCCTCATTCTGGGCCAGAGAAATAACACTGTGCTTATTTATGCATGTTAAAGGTTTCCCAGTATTTTTCCTGTAATTTCCAAGGGCAATGCCTAGGAATCCATCAAAACATGCATCAACAATACCAACTTGTTGTTGATCATAGGGCTATAATTGTTATTTGTTACAGTGGTGACACAGGTCAACCAACATTTTAAAGATGAGTTCAAGAATGATTCAACAGATGGCGCTAACTAAAAACTACACAAAAGTTCCTACATCTCGTAAGTAAATGTAAACGTACAAACGTACTATGCACGGTTCAGGCGATGGCTGGGCAACCGACTGCTACGAAACGTTTCTCAGGATCGATTCCTTTTCTTATTGCTCTACACTTGGAATGTCTCCTGTGCCGTGGATGAGTTAACAGACGTGCAATTTTAGAAACACACACACAATTTAAGATCCGAAACTACTATTTGTGGATCTTATAAAGAGTTGTAATAATGTGATAGTTGAGTTTATAATTAACAGAGGCGAAAATTTTCAGATAAGGGCTACATTGTCTTGTATTATAAAATGGCAATTAGGCAGACAGATCGGCTGATGGTAAGCAATCAGTTCCGCCAATGGACAATAGCAAAACGACGAAGACAATACAGAGACGCGTTACCGTCCTCTGGAGTTTTTTAAAATACCAGAGAGAAATAGCATAGTAAAATCCACCCAAAGAAAGTACAAATATATGGCAGTATCTTAGTACAAGCGTGATCACCCAGCTTGGTAGAAGAATACTCCTTTTAAAGGAATCAGTGACCCTGATCATATGAACTCGTATTGACAAGTTCAAGGTTTATAGCCCGTGAACATAATTATTGTTAATAAAGCTTATTATTTAGTAGTTTTGTTTTGTATATTTAATCGCTATAATGGCGTTTTTTGTAAGGCTTTTTAAGACATTTTTCCGTCCAGTGTTAAGCATAATGTACAAGAAGGATTTATGTAGGTTAAAGGAATATCGTGCCGAGTGCCGAGTGTTAATTCTACAAATAAATTCTGAATTTATTTGTGTTAATATTTTATTTTAAATATGAATGAATAAATAAATAAATAAATTATACATTCTGCTCAGCTATTTGGTATGCATATCATTTGATTTATAACATAGGTTCAAAATGAATATTGATTTTGGATAGAGACTGAAGTTGGCTACAAAGCTGACCAATAGTCACAAATATTATTAGCTTCATCATGACAACAATAGCTACTGTCTTTGTTCTTTATAGAGGTTGGAAAATAATGTTCCTTCGTGAGACCCTTACTCTTCAAAAAAGACCTCCTTTCTTCTCCTGCTGCCATCCAAGGCCGCGGTATTTAATTGCCCCGCAACCTCGGCTGAACATGAGCCCTATTGGGCCCCCATATGTATATTGGGTGATCTGTCGGCTGAGGCACGCGCGAAGTTATAAAGCCTGAATAACCTGATGGGGCCCAAAAGGGCTTTGACGCTAAGTCAGATTTATTTTCTTTTCTGAGTAACAAATATCTTTGCTGACTGTAACACAGTGATAAGGGTTCTGAAGAAGGTAAAAGGTAGGTTAAAATTTCATCATAAACACTTGAAAGAGTCAAGAAGCGTTCTTTAAAAAAAATTATAAAAGTCAAAAAGTCAAAATCATTTATTCCAACTAAACCATAAATACAACCATAAATACTTAGGTACCTACTTTTGAAACGTCAAAAACAAAAAAAAAAAAATGATATTTTAGAACTTCTAACAAAACTAATGAAAGAACTTTGTAAAACTAACAAAAAAACAAATTAGCTGTAAGTTGCAGAACATAAAAGAAAAAAAATATGCAAAATAAAATTAGGTAATCAAATAAGCCTTAATACTACCTTATTGTTATCATACAATCCTCTCATAAACTCTTATTTCTAATAAATTTAAACTAACAAGTATTTCAAGGTCTTAATTATTTTTTTAAGTAATTTGGACCCGCATGAGCCACCCCCTTTATACTTCATAGCATAATGTTAGACGGTGTGAGATTTTGCAGGCACGAACGCTGAACAATATTTCTTTTATATATTTTAAAAATTACAAAAAAGTATTTATTACTTATAGAAATATAATGAAAACGAACAGACGGATCACCTAATGCTAAACGATCAGTACCGCCCTTGGACACCCGCAACACCAAAGGAGCCAACAGAAAAACAGTGTGTGTTTAATAAGGAGTATATATAAATATATAACATTATTATCCAACAACTCTTTGTTCATAATATTGAATTTTTTTTTTCTAAAATTTAAAATTAGAACAATAAAAAATGTTTTTTTGTCTCAAAACAATAAGAATAAATTTATAAATGAGACAATCCCAGTAAGTAATTAAAAATAAGTGTGTTGGGGCAAAAAAAAAAATTGAATACCGAACATGGAACTTCTTTTTTTAAACGTAGTTAGAACATAAACCGCGTCTGCGGGTGCAAGCGCACTAATGTAACGCTTCCGGAAGCAGAAGAAGGATCGGGGTAGTTATTAGTCAGAAAGAGTCTCTCTCCCCTTTTCCTCTCGCTTCAATGCAGGAGAAAATTAAGGATTTTTTCCCGTCAAAAATAAATCGAAACACAAAGGAGGAAAGTCTAGAATTAAAAGCATGTTCAAAACTTATCCGTTTTGATATATGTACGGTACGTAGGAAAAATATTTGAAAGAATAATTTCTTTCAAATCAGAAAAAGTATTTATAATAATAATTGTATATAGACTTACGGGTTGTATTTCCAATAAGTAAATGGGCGTGGCCGATGATGGGTAATACTCCAGGGTACATAGGGGGTAGTTTATAACTCTTCAACCGACGATAATTAGATTCCCATTGATACCACGCATACAAGAAACACGACACAGCACACAAAATCAACGCCAACATTTTAGAAAAAATTCAAAAAAATATTTTTTTAAACTTTATAAATTATTCCTAATTCAACATTAAATATAATGAGTTCTTATTATATGCACTGTATTTATGGTGTATTTTTTTAATTTTATTAATAAGAGGACTGTTCAGTTGGAAGGGATATTTAAGAATGTTGGATTTTTGAATGGGGTAGAAATAAATGCGGAATTAGAACCGGTTTCAAAATCACGACTGTGATACGTAGAACAAAGTCTCAAAAATGTACAGTCTGGTACAATGTTATTCAAAAATTTAAAAACTAGTTTACGAGCGTAGCTGTTTTATGTGAGCGTAGGTTTTGACACGAAGTCGACCTGCTGTATCGAGCTTTTTGTTCAAATCTTAGAATCTGAATTACAAATAAATTCTCATTCTTGTATTATCGAGAAACTTAGCAGTTGGGTAATTTTCTTAGTAAATGAAAAAAATCAAATATTTTAAGTTTTCAAAACAATCACTCTTTAATTAATCGGTAATTTTATACCTACTTAGTATTTTTTATATTTTTCTACCCAATTTCAGAGGACCATTACCAAAAAATCGAAAGAGTTTCTAGATCCCAATTTTAGAATCTACTAAAATTTTCTTTCATAAGAACCTTCTCTTATTTATATCAAACACAACACAAAAGAATACGCAGAATTGATTCAGGAGTTGTTGAGTTATGCGCTTACCAACACATTTTGATCCGTGCATTGCCTATTAGTCAACTTAAGTGTGGGAGAGCCATGCTTCTGGAGTGCTACCAGGGCTTCACATAAAACCGGCGTGAAGCAACGTGCCAGTGAAGTTACCAGAGGCCCAATCCTTCCCCTCTCCCAATCCCTAAATCTCCTAACCCCTATTCCCCAAAAAGTCGGCAACGCACTTGTAACTATTAGGTATTATGTTGCGGGTGTCCATGGGCGACGCATTGCTTACCATCAGGTCATCCGTATGCTCATTTGCCAACATATTACATAAAAAAACCAAAAAATAAAAATGCGAAAACGTATTGAATTTGAACGAATTAAACAGGCCCATTTCTTCCAATGACGAGGAAATAAATATGGTTGATAGCGTGTTTCAGTCATAGAATAACGCGCAACAGTTTGCCGCGTCCTTGGCCTGGAACAGCAGAAAGAATGTAGTGGTTTCTAGTCAGAATGACGCTTCCTCTCGCCCCACTTAGGACGGAAGAAGACGAAGGAAGAATGAAGATGGTTTTCTCCCCTCAAAAAAGTAAAAAAAAAACATTAGTTCGTTTCAAAGTTGTTGAACTAACTTACATGTAAGGTGAATTATTTTAATAATCCAAACTACATACTAATATTATAAATGTGAAAGCAATTCTGTCTGTCTGTCTTTTCTTCACGCCTAAACTACTGAACCTATTTGTGTGAAATTTGGTACAGACATAGGTTGGAACTCGAAGGATATAGGATAGGTTTTAAACCAAAAATCTGCAGGAAGTCACTATTATACACGCGTACAAAGTCGCGGGCAAAAGCTAGTTTATAATAAGTTTTGTTTTTCTGAAATTGATTCTAGCGTGATATCGTTTAAATCCGTATTATGTAAGCGACTGTACTTTCCCACTTACCAATTTATATTTAAAAAAGTTTAATGACTAATCTAGACAAACTAGTTGCATTATGTTTTTTACGTTTGCGTATGCACTATACCTATATATACGAAGACACAGATGTATATATGTATATGATGTATGCATAATTAGTATTATTTTGTATCTATTATATATTTATAAAAGATATATATTTGAAATAGACACAGCATAATATTAATAATGCATGCATGTACTTTGTTCACAAACACGCACAGGATACATCTATTTCACGGAAAAGCATTTATTGGAAAAAGAAGTATTATATAAAAAAATAAAACATTTAATTATTAAAGTCAAAGGTTGTGCTAGTGATGAAAATGTTTGCTTAATACATAATTTCAGGTCATATTTATGAGTAAAAGTATTTATTTATTTACTTACATCACTAGCAACTACTATGCTAGATACGATATAATCCAAGTCGACAGTCTAGCCATCAGTCTTGGGTTGCGGGGTAAGCGCAATGTGGCATCGTGGCGTCGGCCCAAAACAGTAGAAGGGACGGGGGTTATTAGTCAGTAAGAGTCTAACTCTCTCTCTCGCCTTACCCTAGGCGGGCAAAGTCATTAGATGATTTCCCCCTAACAATAAAAGAGCCATCAGTCTTACAAAATAAAAAAGTAAGAACTTATAAGCTAATTATTTTTAATATCAACATAAAGGCTCAAAAGGCCCTGCTCAGTAGGCTTATCAGTTTTGTAACATATGAAGTTCTGTGAGCCTACTGAGTAGAACATATCGGATCTCTCATCAGTTATTCTTAGGACGCAATTTAGGTGAAAGAGGAAATGCTTTAGCGATAAAGTTGTAAATAAAGCGGAACGTGCCCAGTACTTGCGCATGAATGTTTCCATACCAATATCAAGTATATTGTGTAGAAGACTGTTATATCAGTGACTGAAATACGGTAAAAAAAATAACTGTCTAGCTATTCCGGTTTATAAGGCATGTCCTGGTGACAGAGCGACAGACAAGCACATCGACGGACAGATGAACAGCAGAGTCTTAATAATAGAATTCTATATTTTAACGTTTTAAGTACAAAATCTTCAAAAAATACTTAGAAGATTATCAAAAGAGGACGGCTAGATCGGAATGATACCACGGCCGCACAGAAAAGACATGAAATAACCACAGCGTCGTGTTTCGCCGTGTGAGTGAGGTTACCGGAGGCCCAATCCTTCCCCTCCCCCGATCCCTCTTAATCCCTAAATCTCCAAAACCCTAATCCCAAAAAGGTCGGCAACGCACTCGTTACTCATCCGTTGCGGGTGTCCATGGGCGGCGCTGATTACTTATCATAATAATCCGTCTGCTCGTTTGCCGACAAATTCCATAAAAAAAGGAATATTGAGCAATGGTCGAGGTGATGGTGAATGATCTCTCTATACAGATTTTAGGGATTTTCTTCTGAATGACGATTTGGACGCAGCAATCAGGATTAAATTGAGCAAAATTCTACAAGAAACAAAAAAAACAGTATTACCTGAAGTGAAGTCTGTTTGCCCCTAAACAGAGTAAGGCCTATATTTTGCACACTATAAGGCATTACCTAAAGTTAACCAATTGGTGCCGCTCATGGACACCCGAACCACCAAAGAAGTTGCAATTGCGATGCCAGATTTTTCGAGGTAAGAGCTATAAGGGATTAAGGTATTGGGTAGGGTAGAGAAGGATTGGACTTCTAGTAACCTCACACATACAGCAAAACACATCGCTGTAGATATTTCACGCCAGGTATCGGTGAGGCTCTGGAAATCCTCATATCCAACATCACCCACACTTCAAAATACAGCTACGCTTTACTCTTGATAGATTAGTCGTTGCTGTCATATTATAGGCGCAGAGTAGCCAGCCTTGCGGTGTTCTACAGGATGCATTTTGGAGAGTGTGCGCAGGAATTGCACGATTTGATTCCGCCATCCCCATTTCACCTTCGGACATCCCGGCGTACGGCAAGTATCCACCCTTACGTTGTTGAGACACCTGCGGTCCGGACTAAGCGCTTTGCCTCGTCATTTATACCGCGTACATCGAGGGATTGGAACAGTTTTCCGGCTGCAGTCTTTCCGTCCAAATATAATTTAGGTGTCTTCAAGGCTAGAGTGAATAGGCTCTTAATAAACTTGTGCGCCTTACCATCAACGATTGCATCACTGCTTACCATCAGGTAGGATCGCAGTCAAGCACTAGATTATAGAAAGTAAAAAAAAAAAATATTGTGGCGAAAAAGGTAACCAA
This sequence comes from Spodoptera exigua, assembly GCA_902829305.4. Taxonomy (NCBI): domain Eukaryota; kingdom Metazoa; phylum Arthropoda; class Insecta; order Lepidoptera; family Noctuidae; genus Spodoptera; species Spodoptera exigua. The sequence goes on from LR824624.2 coordinate 6,946,952, forward strand.
CATGCGCTTTGCAATATGTGTACATTGCCCCTGTTTAAAGTCCTACTGTCTTCGTTTAGTGATCCGAAAACTGCAGACTTTATGAGATCGATCCATTTTTTTTTAAATAAAGGAAGAAAGAAAGAAAAATGCATTTAATCAGCACTAGACATGAAAGGCGGCAACAAAACAAAAAAAAAATACAACACAAAAAACAATTAAAAGGTAAAAAAAGACAGAAAAACAAAAATACGCAAAATAATAATACTCGGTAAAATTGGTTAATAATAATATAATCTTTGAGTGCGAGTGCCCTAGTCAAGCACAGTAAAGCCTCACTCTGGCACTCCTTCTCACCATACCATAGGCGAAGAAGTCATGTGATGGTTTTCTCCGTTATCTCTCCTCGAATCGTGTCCAAGGAATGTGAGGAGTAAAACAAGTCGTTGTAGTATTGACACGTTCCTCAGAGACCGTTCGAAGTAGACCAAGGATTATTTTCTAGAATTTGTTATTTTACGAATGTCCACGTTCAGTGATTTTCAATAGATGTGATATCTTTGTGACGTTAAGTGTAGTTTCACCAAAAAATACTAGAGTTTTGTAGGTATAATTATATGGTAAACAAGAAGACTGCCAAACGATTATTTATTACATCATCGCTCGGAAAGCGACGACTTTTTGCAAGTTTTTGATCAAGAAAACTGTAGTTTTTGCGTCTTTGTAATAACCTACTAGTAGGTAGTAATCAAAATGTACGATGAACCTGTCCTGTATGGTGAGAAACAAAGTGATTTTAATTATAGGAAAATATGTAAATATATCAAGGTGGCTTGATCGCCTACGATCACAGCAATGTTATCAAACCAGTTAAATTGACAAAAAACTCGACTAGTACATAACGCTATAAAAAAAATCGTTTGTTTTTTACCTTTTGTATTTTCATACCTTCCGCACGTGACTTATATGGAACTACCTTTGATTTAGTGGTTAAGCTTAGTTTTCCGAGGTCGAGTTTTGGATGGGTGTGTCAACGATCACATTTTTTATGTACTAGCGACCTGCTTTAGCTTAATCAATCACTTTACCAACTGAAAAAAAGCATCAAAATTCGTGACATAGTTAAAGATAGGAATATACATAGGACCATAGAAAGTGATTTTCTTGTAAACTATTTAGTGTGTCGGAATTCCATCCTTATAGGAATAGATTAAGATGTTTTAGGACTATAGCGAACTAAGGGGGAGCTCTTTATTCAGCAGTGGACGTCTTTCGGTTGATAATGATGATGATGAAAGGAATATGATTTCACTTTGATTATAAGAAGCATCATATAGGGCCTATATGATGCTTCAATATTATAGGCAAATATATGATGCCCAAAGGAAATGGCAATGGCTTAGTTTTATTTTCTCATGTAGTGGAAGAGAAGGCTAGGGTGCAATTTCAGCGAGGACATCCTCCAGTTTTCTGTTTTCTGTGAGGCCGTGGTATCACTCCGTACAAGATTTTTTTAAGATATCCAAATTATTGCAATTTACGTAGTGCATAATTTATCCTATAAAAAAATTAAAGAAACAATAAAATTCATTGAAATGTGATATTCGATAATTATGTAAATTATTAGATCCGTTTTGCTGCTCATCCATTCCAAAAATCTGATGTATTATGCTGTGTGTAGTACTAACATATTATAACCACATCTGAATATTAACTATCGGAAGACATGCAAAATTTATTGAAAATAATAACTTAATCACGTGAAAAACTCTACTAGTTTCAAGTCAAACCGGGACTCATTTTCATGAGAATCGTGCGCGTCGCGTCGGCGTCGCGTATTCAACGTAGTGGGCGGCCGACATGACTGTATAAGAGTCCCGCAGCGACTTGGAACTAGTAGAGCTTTTCTCAGTTCATTCACGTTAGTAAGTCGTTCTCCTCATAACTATTTTACAAAAAAGTCGAAGCTCGGCCGAACATTTAACATATCTCATTAAATTTTCTAGTTTATCAGACCACGTCGTTAGCGAGAATTTGACCGTCCTAGAGGTCAATGTAAAGGTATTCTTATTTATATTTTTTATTAGGTATAATTTACAGAAACCGGATCTCGGCCCACCTGGCCAAAATGTCCCCATAGTGACATATGGTAGAAATTTTTGATACCATCCATTTGAAAAACTGGTCTTCTTACTGTCAAGGTGTTTTAAAAAAATATATTATGATGAGAAAATGCCAAAGGGCGTGTGTATAAGCATAATTCTAAAATGGCTATACCAAATGGGAAACTTCAGTACAAGATTTATTCAAACATAATTCATCACAAATTTACATAAGAAAACTGTTTCATCGATTGTGTAGTGTCTACTGACTAGGATTCTAATTCTTTACTAGTAGGGTTGTTTTAAATATAAAAGGAAGAATGAGGTCTTACTGTGATACTGTTTTTTTGTGAGGAGAAACTCATCAAATGTCTTCTCTCGCCCAGGGTTTTTGCGTTTGCCTCACAATAATCCCGCCCGAAAATATTTGGATACATACTTGACTTACATAAATCATAATTATGCCATATTTATTATTTGTATTTTTATTTCAAAAAAAAATATCACATAGAACAGGAAACAAAATCAGAACAGCAGGCCACTAACAAAAAAAAAAACATGATTTGGTTTGGTGCTATTCATTAAGAATTATTCCTTATTCGTAAAAATTTGTGTTATAAATTTACGACAGGTACGAACCTACGTCAAGATTGATTTCGTGTTTAATTTTGAATAATTCGTTTGAATTTATGATTTCTTACGCAAAGATCTAAAGATGTTAATAAAAAAAATACAATCGCATTTTGAATTTAGCAACCTCAAACTTAATTACTGACATTTCAGGTTTTTGATTTCCGTGTCAGGTAAATATTTTTTTTTCTTGGTTTTTAATTTGTAAAGATAATAATAATGTATTTTGAAATTATGTTTGATGTTTGATAAAAGGTCAGTCTCTTTGTGCCCACTGCTGCACAAAGGCCTGTTGTTACAATGGACAATGTTTGCTCTTTTTACCACGCGTTGTATGACAAGGCGGATTTGCAATTTTAAACTTATAAGTATGAGCCATGCTTTGGCATGAATGGGTCGGCTCGTCCGGTGTGATATCACGTCCTCACAGAATACTGACGTGAAAGAACACTTACATTCTGTTTGGTCAGTTAACCGGAGGCCCGGTCCTTCCCCCATCCCTCCCTTAAGCCTTAAGTCTCCGAAACATTAATGTCTAAAAGGCCAGTAAAGACTCCTGACTCCTCTGTTCTGGTGTTCCATAGGCGGCCCAGAATGCTAACAATTAGTTAATCCGTAGGCTCGTTTGACGAAATATTAAAAAAAAAAATTACTTTAAAACTTTTTTGTAAATAGCGGCATTGTTTTTTTGCTTACAACTACACAACTTTATACAAGTTCAGCGACGTAAATTAACTAGTTATTTTAATTACAATTAAAACAATAAGCCGTTTTAAAGTTATCTTAGAAAAAAACTACAAATATGCGTGAGCAAAAAAAAATATGTTTATAAACGAATCTAGTTTTTTTTGCGGAAGTCATAAAACAACATAATGATATTATAATATTTAGAAGACATTATGTTGCGTTTTTTTTTTCTTTTTAAGAGTTAAAATATGGTTCGCTTTTAAGGGTTTGAATTGATTTATCTAATTTGCGAAAGGGACAAGGCATTTTTTGCAATAACCGTCTTTTTAAAGTTTTTTGTTATCATATAATTATTGCTTATTATGCCGTATAATGTATATAGTAGTGTAATGTGTGTAGGCTATCGGGTCCTTAGCACGAGTGCGTTTTTTTGTGAGGAGAAAATCATCAAATGTCTTCTCCCGCCCAGGGTTGGGCGGGAGGGAATGTCAGACTCTAACTGACCAACCCCCCCGTTCCTTCTCCTGCTCTGGACCGAGGTCACGGTGCCTCATTGCGCTAACTCCGTTACCCCGGCTGAAGGACGGCAAGTTCTAATGTGGCCTTTTTTTGAGTTATATTTAAATTCTTAGATTTTTTTAAAGAATATTTTTTTTGAGGTTTGGAAATTAAGGAGTGCCTGCTTCCACCACTTTTTGTTTTTTTTTTTTGAGGAGAGAAAATCATAAAATGCTTCCTCTTGCTTAAATTATGGTGTGAGGAAGTGAAAGAGTCTATAACTGACTAATACCCTCCCGGTCCTTCTTCTGGTCTAGGCGGAGTCCCAGTCACCTTATTGCGCTTAACCAGCCGCACCAGCTAGACATTGGTCCTACTGGGCTCCATCTGTGGAGATCAATTGGCTCGTTGAGACGACTTCTCCCACCATGGATTAAAAGTATCAGACTCCTATCGATTAAAAATCCCGTTTTTTTTTCTGCTCCTACTCAGGTCGCGGTACATCGCACTTGCATTAATAATAATCTAATAGCTGTTTAAGGCGCACATGGACCGCCACGCACCGTAACGTACGGGATCCTAACGCCCGCATTTTTTGCTGCAGCGTCTGGAGTGCGAGGGGGATTGTTCTCTCACACTTTTCCCTACCTGAATAGCAGGCATATAATGTCTAATATTATGTAGGTAAGTTGTAGGTTAATGACCTGTAAGTTTGAAATTGATAAACCACCTTGAGTAAGCGTGGCGAGTTTGGTGAACGTGAATGTGGCTTCACGCCAGTATTCTGCGAGGCTATGGTGTCAATGTTTTTTTATGTTATAGGTCGGCAAACCAGTAGACGGATTACCTTATGGTAAGCAATCAGCGCCGCCCGTGGACGGGTGTCCATGTGCGGCGATTGCATCGGAGGAGTTACGAGTGCGTTGCCGACCTTTTAGGGATTAGGGATTTGGAGATTTAGGGATTGGGGGAGGGGAAGAATTGGGCCTCCGGTAACCTCACTCACACAGCGAAACACGCGCCGCCAGGTGCGTGCACCTAGTCTAGTAGAGTTTAACTCAGTTCATTCACGTGAGTTAGTCGTTTTTTCAGTTTCAGTTTTTTGATTCACAATTTTTTTCAATTAATTTAGTTCTCATGATAGTTCGCAGTTTCAGTTTTTTGATCCTAAATTTTTTTTTCTACGTACGATAGTGGAATGGCGTATCTTTAAGCGAATAAACAAATAAAATAGTGCGGGGCAACGTCTCTTTCGAAAAAAATGGAACAAAAAATTTTTGAGAACTTTTGAATTAGAATTTTTTATCGTTCAGTGACATCCATGCAATACACGTGATGTCGATCGATTTCTTTTGAAACTCGTTTCGCTTATTACAATTCGTCTGCAATCATATTTTTTGACACACCTAATAATATCAGGACAATATTTGTAGATACACAGGTTTTCGCATATAATGTCTATTTTTATACAAATTACCTGTTCCACTGGTAATTTTTTAATACCTATGCATTTTTTCACATGCGTTTGTGATAGCCTTGTACAATTAGTACAGGAGCCAGTTTTATCGATATAGGTGTTACTGCAGCCTCAAAGAAAATGATGTTTTTTTTTATTTGATAAAATTATGAAATTTTTTTTTTTTTGCATTGGGTCAGGCGAGTGGGATGTCAGACTGTAATTTACCATAAACCACCCCGTTCGTGCTCCAGGCCGGAGTGCACAACCCCGGGTGAACATTGGCCCTATTGGGCGCCAGTTATGGAGATCTAATGGCTCTTTGAGGCGCGCGGAAAGCTATGCGTCGTAGGCATGGGTCAAAAAAAATTCTTGCGGTATGCTTAAGATTGTTCCAAATTTAAATTATTATTGTGGGTTATGGGCAAGCGTGGTGATTTTTTCGTGAATTGAGGGCGTTAGGTTGCATAATATATCAAGTACCTATACAACGTTGAGTTATGTAATAAATATATGAGAAAAACCATTTTAGGTATTTGTGTTAAATGTTTGTGTAAAAAAAGTGTTGTGTCATTGTACTTTACCTAGATAAATTATGGAACTCGTTTTTTTTACGAAATTATCTCGTCCTTTAAACAATAAAAAAGAATGTGACTATAACTGCAGAACGTGAATTAGTTCACAGTATAATGTTAAATGTTTTATTATGGGTTTAAAGTTATGGCTGCAATTTTTCTTTTAGTTTCCAAAATATTATTTTTATAAGATTTTTACATCATTGCATGCATTTTACATATAATTAAACTTTTGTTTGCAACTGACGCATCTACACGCCGCGAGAGGTAATTCATAGTGCTAAAGTGTCAGATATTGAACGATAATATTTTAAAAGTAGTTTGATAACTTCGTAATGACGGTACCGGTAAAAAAGTTACTGAGAATTGTCCTACTCGTTTTTCACCGCCACCGTGCTAAAAATGTTATTATATCTAATACGAAATGTACAATATATTTGAATTGTATAATATATTTGAATTTCGTTAATTACAGTATTCTTCTATACTATATGTTATGTCATACCTGAACCACAGTTGCAGCGTATGCTTAAAGATCGCACCAGTCTAAAATGCATATGCTGTTCCGAGTTACACATTAATACAGTCCACACACTTCGTCATCACAAAGGACCAGCGACCAGCGGGGCGTAAGCATCTTGGTACCTACACAATTTTCTGCTTCGAGCATCGCCCGTCCCGTACATCATCTATTTTCTTGTATTCCCCCATCCCTTCTCCTGCTCTAGGCCGAGACCGCGGTGTCTCATTGGGCAACCCGCCTGAACAAAACCCTTTAGAGCACCGTCTGTGAATATATAATATGCGATATACATTTGTCAGTATTTTATTTTCAAAAAGTTTTTTGGAGACGTGCCACCAGTCTGAAACAGGTCCGACAATAAACCAATGACCTTGGGGTTAAAAATGTCAAATTACCGAACAGGTTTTCAAAAAACTGTTGCTTTAGTTTTTTATGTTTTTATCCGCCTTTATTATTATGAAATAATTATATTTGAAAAGGACTATAATCTTATCGAATTTTGTTCATAAGACATCTTGCACAGGTGTCGTTGTTTGCATACCATGCCCAATACTTTTTTTTTAATTTGTTTTTTTTTTTTAATTTACAGAAGTACCTCTGCTGGCCTATAAGGTCAAGAAGTGGTGACGATAGCTGCTATGAGCTGTTGTACAACAAACGATTTAGTAATGATTATATTTTTTTAATATTTTTTTTATAGCATTCTCTGCATACTGGTCGTAATCGAACCATATGATGTTAAGCGATCGCCACTGTCTACAGACACCTGCAACATCAAGGACTTACAAGTTTCTTGACAGCCTTTTGAGGGTAATTGCTTTAAGGTTTGGAGGATATTGGGATTGAGGGTGGAAAGGGGGTCTCCGGCAACCTCACTCACACAACGCAACATGAATTTTATTTAGCAAAAATGTTGCAAAATAACAATTTAAATAAGACTAACAATGGGGCCGAAAATAAGTTTATTAAATAACTTATTACCCGTGTGTGCTCCACGCCACAGATTTTATGAGCCTATGTTTTTATTACCGTTAAAACAAAACGTAACATAGTAATAAAATAATAATTGTGTGTGTGAAGTGTGTCAACATTATGTCAGTGTCAATATACTACGTACATATATGTATATATAATTATATTTTATTTACATTACCGTTTTTAGACAAGTCCCGTTAATTACGGTGTCGACAAGATATTGGTATTGATATTCGTTTTTTCGAATTACCTGGCGGTAAGCAATAGGTGCCACCCATCGACAACACCATAAGAGTAACGAGTGCCTTGACATACTTGGTTATAAGGGTTTTGCATATTTAAGGTTGGTGAAGGAATGGGGGAGGTGGAGAGATTGGGCCTCCTGTAACCTCACTCAAAAAACATCGCTATGGTTGTTTCACTCCAGTTTTTGTGAATCCATGGTTCAACTCCGGTCAAGTCGACCTTTGGCTCAGGCTTATTCGTAAACTACCTATGCAGTAGAGTTTTTTTTCAGTTAGATCACGCGAGTAAATTCATGTTTCAAAAAAAATATATGGATTACCTACGTCTCCAATAGTATGATACTGAGTTCGATTCTTCTTCAGTTCTTCAGTTTTTTGTCTAGGTATGGCTGGCCCTAGAATTGAGATAGCTCACCGGATCTCGTCGCTCCACCGATTTACAGTTTGCATTAAACTACGTTAGCCTAGATGCAGTCTGTACTCCAGAACCCGGTTGCCGGGGTTGCGGGGTAAGGCCGGGATTAAGGCACCGCGGCCTCAGCCAATAGCAGGAGTAGGAACGGGGGTGTTTTTAGTAAGTAAGAATCTGACATTTCCTCCGCCCCACCCTGAGTGGGAGAAGTAATTTGATGATTTTCCTTTCTCAAAAAAGGTTCCGATTACCACCAACGGTATGGTAATCCTTTGGGCTATGTTTGGATGGCCATATTTTCTAATAAAGTAAATTAAATTAATTGATAAACATTAATCAGTTACAAAAATCGGTGATAAAAAGTAAATTAATACGAGATTTAACATACTAAAATAGTCTTTAAAAAGTTTTTCGCGAAAAGGAGGTCGCATGTCTACAATAAAACGACCTCTTGTTAATTTATAATTATATATAGTAAATTTAATTTATAATGTTTTTTAATTTTACTATTATTAATTACCGCGTTTGTAAACAAGCCACTGTTATAAATCTTGCTTTTAACAGTTTTAAATAAGGAAACACCTGGTTTTGTGACTTCTTATTGACCTGTGCAGGTACAAATAACTCACTAGTCAAACTGTAGAATATCGGACTTTCGAAATCCAAAGTCTAAAGACCATCTCAGCTCCTTCGAAGCACTATTGACTATACATAAAAAAAAAACAAAATTTGCATATTTTTCGCTAAGTCTCAGTTAATGTAAGGTTATTTTAAGAAAATAACATGGACCCACTCTAGGGTTTTCCTTTGTGTCGTGGGGAATAATTCGTAAGATTAGACGTCAAAGTGGGATGACATGATTTAATAATCGCGTGAAAAATAGACAAATAAGAAAAATTGTGGCTAGTTAGCCACACTTTTAAATTTAATGTATAACTTGCTGAGCGTTTACCTTTTTACTTATCATTATACACATCACTCTCAAACCCAGAATAACAGTTTATGGAACGCACAAAGAGTGGTTCCGTGCGGGAATCGACACCGCGAAACGTTAACACCGCACCAACCGTGCAGTCAAACCGTGATTCAGACTTAAGAACATTTTGTATTCGCCTGAATTAAATTTTAATGTTTTATTTTTTGGTATTTGAATTACGTTGGTTCTTTTGCGGTTTGACATTTAGTTTCTGACATCAATAAATCCTTAGTTGTTTATGCTATAATATGTTGATTTGTAGCCTCTTTTACTAAAAAAATCTGAGTCAGCACATATTAATAACTGTATGGATTTAGTAACAAAAGAAAAATCTTACCCGTCGTCTAAGCTGATCTATTGGCTCTTTGAGGTGCACCAGACGTGTCCAATTACTTGATAGTTTCAGTGCTTATGATAAATTAGCTAAGAATATTGTGTAGGTACAAAAAAGTTTTGGTGGTAGAACCTATTTTATTTCACACGCTAAATAAATGTAAAATCCCAAAAAGTATACCTAATCAAACTCTTTCTCGCGGCTTCGCTCCCGTCATTTGATTACTTACCTATCCTACCTACCTACCCTACCTAACTACCTATCCGACCTATCTACTCTACCTAACCTAATCTACCGTACCTAGTCTACCCTATCTATGTCATACTCAAAGTCCTAAGCTACCTCCGTACCAATTTTAGGTAATCTATACTAATATTATAAAGAGGTAAAATTTCTAAGTTTGTTAGTTTGTTAGTTTGTTAGTTTGTTGGTTTGTTAGTTTGTTAGTTTGTTAGTTTGTTAGTTTGTTAGTTTGTTAGTTTGTTAGTTTGTTAGTTTGTTAGTTTGTTAGTTTGTTAGTTTGTTAGTTTGTTAGTTTGTTAGTTTGTTAGTTTGTTAGTTTGTTAGTTTGTTAGTTTGTTAGTTTGTTAGTTTGTTAGTTTGTTAGTTTGTTAGTTTGTTAGTTTGTTAGTTTGTTAGTTTGTTAGTTTGTTAGTTTGTTAGTTTGTTAGTTTGTTAGTTTGTTAGTTTGTTAGTTTGTTAGTTTGTTAGTTTGTTAGTTTGTTAGTTTGTTAGTTTGTTAGTTTGTTAGTTTGTTAGTTTGTTAGTTTGTTAGTTTGTTAGTTTGTTAGTTTGTTAGTTTGTTAGTTTGTTAGTTTGTTAGTTTGTTAGTTTGTTAGTTTGTTAGTTTGTTAGTTTGTTAGTTTGTTAGTTTGTTAGTTTGTTAGTTTGTTAGTTTGTTAGTTTGTTAGTTTGTTAGTTTGTTAGTTTGTTAGTTTGTTAGTTTGTTAGTTTGTTAGTTTGTTAGTTTGTTAGTTTGTTAGTTTGTTAGTTTGTTAGTTTGTTAGTTTGTTAGTTTGTTAGTTTGTTAGTTTGTTAGTTTGTTAGTTTGTTAGTTTGTTAGTTTGTTAGTTTGTTAGTTTGTTAGTTTGTTAGTTTGTTAGTTTGTTAGTTTGTTAGTTTGTTAGTTTGTTAGTTTGTTAGTTTGTTAGTTTGTTAGTTTGTTAGTTTGTTAGTTTGTTAGTTTGTTAGTTTGTTAGTTTGTTAGTTTGTTAGTTTGTTAGTTTGTTAGTTTGTTAGTTTGTTAGTTTGTTAGTTTGTTAGTTTGTTAGTTTGTTAGTTTGTTAGTTTGTTAGTTTGTTAGTTTGTTAGTTTGTTAGTTTGTTAGTTTGTTAGTTTGTTAGTTTGTTAGTTTGTTAGTTTGTTAGTTTGTAAGTTTGTAAGTTTGTATGTAGGGGGTAATCTTTGGAACCACTGGTTGGATTCCCAAAATACCTTTACTTATTAATAGCTACAATGTTCCCGAGTGCTCTAGGCCATAAAAAATCATGCTACAATTAAACGGATCCGAGCAGCGAGAGACCCGCGCGGGAGTAGCTAGTTATTAATAAAAAAAAAATTCAAAGCCAAAAAGGTAACGCGGGTACCAGCTAGTTGAATATAAAATATTTATTTCTCGAGTTCGGACTTTGGTCCGAACCAGGTAGTTCTTAGAATGTAGACTCAAATTTATTTATGAGTTACCAAATCAATATACATATTAAAAGTTCATCGGTTACTGTCTCACAGATAAAATAGACATACCTATAGAATAATCTGGCAACCATGTAATTTTACAAGACTAATTTTGAGTCTAAGTATATTGTATTCTGCGTGTCACTTAAAGGGCCAGTAGAATATTTTTATTAAAGATCCAATGGTGTTTCCGGCCCTTGATGGTCCTGATGGTGTCAGAATTTTACACACTAAAAAACACCCCGTGTATTCTTTTGCTCCACTCGTTGTGTGATCCGCTAATACGGTGGTTTCCAACTAGTCTAATTCAATACCTTTATCCAAATGTCAGAAACGATACATTTCTATGAAATTTGTATGAAACAAATTATGACGTCATTAAACTCAAGAAAAACGTCAAACTGTAGACGCGCGCGAGCGCCTTCGCTTCCAGATCCCACGGCGGTGATCCGGCAAGGAGGTTGGCCGCCTCCCCGGAGATCGTGCGATATCCGCGGATTATTCGGATAGCCATGACCGTCTGGGACGCGACCAGAGTACGAGCTGTCCGTTCCAACTTAGGAGCCAAATGACGAAAATGCTCCGTGAAGTTCCACCGGCTGTCGAGGACGGGACCCAGGTACTACATCGCTGACTCGACGCCGATGGTAACTCCTCCTGCATTCCGAGGGCCATAAAAACACATGGCCTCGGACTTGTGGAGCGCCACCTCGAGTCATTGCAAGGATCCGGCCCTTGCAATGACTGTCGCAACCGCTTGTGACATCAGGTCGGCCGCCGCCTGATGCGACCTCCCGTTAGCCAGCATCAGCGTGTCGTCAGCATAACAAACAATGCTAAAAAGGTGCCCAACGAGGCGGTCTGATATTATCCTCTCGAACAGTTTTCCCACCTGGTCGAGCAGCACAATGGGCCTTTATTCTGTGAGGCCGTGGTATCACTCCGGTCGAGTCTACCCATTCGCGTCAAAGCTTGGCTCCCCACACTTAAAAATTGTTTCTTAGGAATCCACGTTCTTATTCTTCCTTAGAATACCTTAACATACGTAGCCACATTATTTTAAAACTTCTAGTTCGCCCTTCCTTGGTCAAACTTACTCATACACTAGAAACAATTTTTATACACGTATAAGTCACAAACAAAGAATAATTTATGTGTTGTAGTATATATTTTATTGGTATCTTGTCATTTACAGGTTTTGATGTATCTAATAGGTATTCACCTTCCTTGAGCGATATGGTAATGTAAAGAAGTGGATGCACTTATTTTAAACTAGCGACCCACCCCGGTTTCGCACAGATGCAATGCTGATTCTAAATGTTTCCACTATTTTATGGATGTTATTATAATTTTAGGGACGTTTGTGCATGTAGCGTGGACCACCTATAAAAGCAGAAGGTAAAATTACTTAACGGTCCATGCTCACAGTATTATTAACTTGAAGCATAGTATCGCAAAGGTGCACGCGTATATACTAATTTCTATCAGTCTTTTGTTTTTGAATAATGATTAAGATAATAATGTAAACTTATTTAATTAAGGATAAGTGAGAGTATGAGAGTATCTTTTATGGTTACCTTACAATAACACGTGTAACTCCCGATAGCTCCCGATAATGTTGTAGGATATTTTGTAGACAATTTTATGTAGAACATTCCCGTGATACATGATTTCTATGTAACATATACCAATTAGGCTACACACGCGACGGAAGCTAAAAAATGGAGTACCTTCTGCCGTTTTCCAAACATTTCCCTTCACTGCTCTGCTCTTATTAACACGTTAAGCGCCATGGGGGTCACCGGTGACCTCCGTTAGCGGAGTATTTGCCTTCAACAGTTTTCTGTTGGCAGTTGTAGCGGCACTATCACGTCGCTACATTACTTAGATACGATAGAGATAAGACATACATGTTAATTGTTGCACGTTTGTTAGGATAGCTAAATCTGAAAATCTCACGCATCTTCTTAGTATATAAGCACCAGCAATTAAAGTAATAAACAGACCTTAACCATCTACAGTCTCATTATTTACCTTGCCACGAAGTCTGGCAAATTGGTGACCCGACGAAGAACAATCAACATGACTCATTCACCCTGCAAATCAAGCAGCAGCCAACAAGAAGCCTTGGAGATATCAGCCGGAACCGCCATTTTATCCCGTATTCCGGAATTTTGGAGGGACCAACCCAGATTATGGTTTAAGCAACTAGAAGCCATAGTAGCACCACAGAAGCAAGGAGACGATTACAAGTACTATACGGTCATTGCAAAACTGCCAAAAGAAGAAATAATACAGGTTAGTGACCTCATTACTTGCCCACCGCCAATAGAAAAGTACAAGGCTATCAAAGAACGCCTAATCAGTTGCTATGAGGAATCAGACCAACGTCAGCTCCAAAAATTATTGTCTGAAATGGATCTCGGCGACCAGAAACCATCACATCTTCTGCGCAAGATGCGGACCCTGAGTAACGGAAATATCAGCGACGAAACCATCAAACTTCTATGGTTGAGGCTTCTGCCACCATCAGTGACTTCGGTTCTAGCAGTCACAGAAGACATAGATGTGAACAAGATGAGCCAGATCGCGGACAAGATATTAATAAATTCAACACGTACAGAGGTGTCAGCTGTAAACGGAAACAAATCTGGCGACGATACAATGTCATGCATACTAGCACAGTTAGCAGAAATGCAATTTGAACTAAATGCAATTCAGCAAGGTCAAAAAAACTATCGACGCAGCACTCAAAGTTATTCCAATCGTCGGCATTTCCTACCACAGTCAAGTTCAAGAGAAAGAAGGCACTTTTGTTTTTACCATGGAAGATTTAAAAAATATGCACAAAAGTGTGTTCAACCTTGTGATTGGAAACAGGATCTCAACTCAAGGAAACAGGGAAACTAATTGAAGCACGGACAACGGCGGAACTCTGTGCTATTCACCCGTCCAACCGCCTCACTATTACCGACCGAAAAAGTGGTATGAGATTTTTGATTGACACGGGAGCAAATATTTCAGTTATTAGCAAGCCACAGAGACAGTCACTAATACAAGATGAACAATGTATACTTTATGCCGCCAATGGTACAAAAATTAAGACATATGGTGAAAAAACACTCTCTTTAAACTTCGGGCTACGAAGAAACCTTGTATGGAACTTTGTCATCGCCGATGTAACACAACCGATTATTGGAGCAGATTTTTTAGAGCATTATAAGCTATTAGTCGATATAGCTGGTCGAAAACTCATAGATAGGGTAACTGAGCTGACAACGCCCGCAACCCTGATCAAATCGACGCAGCAAACAATCCGCACTATTAACATTGAGACGAATCCACGCATTACTCAACTATTAAATGAATACGAGGATATTACGAAACCAGCCTCCCTCCACACTACTCCAAAACACAAGATTAAGCATCATATTATCACTAAAGGACCACCGGTATCAGCACGTGCAAGACCATTACCTCCTGATAAATATCATATAGCAAAGAAAGAATTTCAGACTATGATGGAGCTTGGCATTTGTCGCCCTTCGGACAGCCCATGGGCTAGTCCTTTGCACATGGTTAAGAAAAAGAACGGTGAATGGAGACCATGTGGAGATTATAGAATGCTCAATAGCGTGACTGTACCGGACAAATATCCACTTCCACGACTAACTGATTTCACTTACATACTAGAAGGGAAGCAAATCTTTTCCAAAATTGATATTCGAAAGGCGTACCACTGCATTCCTGTAGAAAATGTGGAAAAAACTGCTATTATCACTCCTTTTGGACTTTTCGAATTTCCAAAAATGCCTTTCGGTTTACGTAATGCGGCGCAAACATTCCAACGATTCATGGACTCGCTATTCAGGGATTTGGATTTCGTATTCATATTCGTCGACGATTGTCTTATAGCATCTGAAAACGAGGCTCTACATTATCAACATTTGGATACGGTTTTCAAACGTTTACATGAAAATGGATTAACAATTAATCTCGAAAAATGTGACTTTCTTAAGAGTGAAATAGATTTTCTGGGTTATCATACAACACGTCGAGGAATACGACCAACGGAGGAAAAGTACAAAGCAATTATGGAATTTCCTAAACCTACGACAATCAAGGAGCTAAGAAGATTTTTAGGAATGATCAACTTTTACAGAAACAATCTCCCTCATGCCGCTGAATATCAAACTATCTTAAACAACTACCTGCACGACTCTAAAAAGAATGATAACACACACACGTCGAGGAATACGACCAACGGAGGAAAAGTACAAAGCAATTATGGAATTTCCTAAACCTACGACAATCAAGGAGCTAAGAAGATTTTTAGGAATGATCAACTTTTACAGAAACAATCTCCCTCATGCCGCTGAATATCAAACTATCTTAAACAACTACCTGCACGACTCTAAAAAGAATGATAATTCTCCAATTTCTTGGACAACAGAGGCCGAAAAAGCTTTTGATAAATGCAAGGAAAATATAATGAACGCAGTATTAACAGTTCACCCCTCTCGCACCGCCCCTTTGGCACTTATGACGGACGCCAGTTCGACCTGTGTTGGCGCAGTTCTGCAGCAGAAGTCAGGACGTAATTGGGAACCATTAGGATTCTTTTCAAAGAAATTAAGTGATACTCAACAAAAATACTCGACATTCGACAGAGAGTTGCTCGGAATATATATGGCAGTCAAACATTTTCAAAGGTTAGTCGAAGGAAGAGAATTTACTATCTTTACAGATCATCGACCTTTGACTTACGCATTTTCCCAAAAACCGTCATCTAATGATACGCCACGGCGAATACGACAACTGGATTTTATTTCACAATATTGTACCAACATTCAACATATAGAAGGACGTGACAATATTGTAGCTGACGCATTGTCACGGATAGAACAAATTGATGTGCCATCACCGATTAATTATGCTGATTTAGCAAGATGTCAGCATGATGACCAAGAATTATTACGACTTCGCAATAACAAGAATTTAAAATTTTCAAATATCAAGGTTCCGGGTTCTACTGAAGTCATCGCCTGTGACATATCTACAGAAAAAAATCGCCCCTATTTACCAGAAAAATTTCGGAGACAAATTTTTAATGTCATGCATGGACTGAGTCATCCTGGGAAGAGAGCTACTAGGAAAATGATAACTCAAAGATATTTATGGACAAGTATGAATAAAGATATAAATGAATGGTGTAAATCGTGCCTAGCTTGTCAAAAATCAAAAGTGCAACGCCACACTATATCACCTGTCGGGAACTTTATGCCATCTCAACGTTTTGAACATCTACACATCGATATTGTTGGACCGTTACCTGTTTCTCAAGGAAAGCGATATTTAATTACAATGATAGATCGTTGTACTTCTTGGCCGGAAGTATTTCCCGTTAAAGATATCACAGCCGAAACAGTGGCGCGCATACTGTATGAGGGATGGATAGCAAGATTCGGATGCCCATTACGCATTACTACGGATCAAGGTCGACAATTTGAATCAAGAATATTTGAATCACTTTCACAATTTTTAGGAGTACACAAAATTAGAACAACGCCTTATCACCCACAATCAAATGGAATGATAGAGAGATTTCATAGAACTTTAAAAGCGGCGCTAATATCAAGAGAATCTAATGCTAATTGGATGAACGAAATTGCTTCAGTTCTACTTGGATTACGAAGTTGTGTACGCGAGGACACAGGATATAGTGCAGCAGAGATGATATATGGCGCACCTATAAGGCTTCCCGGAGAATTTTTTGAATCGTCACAGCCTTCGACATACGAAGAATTTGTCACAAATATACAAAAGGACATTTCTCGTATGACATCAACATCAAAACGCAAGAAAATTAAACAAACAGTTTTCATTTACCCCGAGCTCAACAAATGCTCACATGTATTCGTGCGCTGTGACAGAATAAGGAAAAGTTTAACACCACCATACGAAGGACCATTTCTAGTGACAAAGAGGATAGATAAGACGTTTATCATTAAAATTGGGGACAATGAAAAAGCAATATCTATAGACCGATTAAAACCTGCATTTGTCTTCAATAGTGGAACGAACGTGCCAAATTCAGAAAATAATCACAACGGGCGGAACACGTACATCACGAAGTCAGGACGGGCGGTTAAGCCGACAGTACGATTCGTCACTTGCTGACACAAGTAATCAGTCCATTTAAATACTCACCGTATTTTGAAAATACCATCATATACCGTCAGTATCTACGAGAGAACAATGGGCAACCAAAGCTCCAAAGATCAAATCGTATATAACTCCGACAGTTGCCTTAATCAAAATGAAGCCGACCATCTCAAAAGTCTTGTCCTGGAAGAGCTACGGTGGACGAGAAACATTGCAATTGGACAAATCCTCATCACAATTGGCATCCTTCTTCTCTACGGAATACTGAAGACCTTAGACAGAAGAGTGAAAACAATAGCAAGAAACAATCAGCACAAATGCAGTGGATAGTTCATCGACTGCCGCCGCCGTCACAACAAAGGCAGCAGTTTTTATTTCCTTCGAATTAGCAACAATGACATTACATTACGCATAGGATGTAATTTATCAGCAAGGTTAAGTTATTATATAATTAGGTACATACTATTTTTTTTCAATTTATATGTTAATTATTTTTAAAAGGGGGGAGTATATGTAGCGGCACTATCACGTCGCTACATTACTTAGATACGATAGAGATAAGACATACATGTTAATTGTTGCACGTTTGTTAGGATAGCTAAATCTGAAAATCTCACGCATCTTCTTAGTATATAAGCACCAGCAATTAAAGTAATAAACAGACCTTAACCATCTACAGTCTCATTATTTACCTTGCCACGAAGTCTGGCAAAGCAGTCAAAGGCTTAATTGTAGCGTGATGAAAAGTATCTTATAAGCTGCCCAAGAATATAAAGAATAATTGTACCAAGTTTAGTTAAAATCTGTCTAGTAGTTTTTGTTTCTACAAGGAATATATGTATGTACAGACAAATAGACAGACAAAAATTTTACAGGGTTCATTTTTGGCATCAGTATCTATCGATCACTTATCACCCCTGATAGTTTTTTTGAAAATAAATATCATGTACAGAAGTATACTATTAATTTATTATCTTTACTATACAACAATATTGTGCCATGGTTGATATAATTATAAAAATTTTTTCGTTATTGAACTAATAATAAAAGTCTCAAATTTTATCTACTTAATTAATTTGTAATTTTTTGTGTGTTCAAAAAGTTTTTGAGTGTTTTTTTTTCGAATTTACTGGCATAATTTTATAATTGACACTAACGAACAAACATAATTACAAAAAAGTGCAGCGTAGTACGTTATGCATTTTGTTAAGTGGACAGATTTATATGTATGTAAATATAAACTGGTTTTTTACATAATATTTATTATTGCATAAAAATTCGTATAATTTACTGTTCTAGAGACTTCTTGTATCAGCGCAGGGCAATACTTGAGGTTAGTGGCTTTTGTCTTCGGAAAAGGTCAATAACCTAACGACTTGTAAGGACCAGTTTTTGGGCTCGTTAAGGAGAGATCCATGTAGTATTATTGCCAAAAAAGGTTGGGTATAAATCAACGAAAGAACCTTTTAAAATATGTGTATTTATGTAATCGTTTGGCGAGCAGACGGATTACCTGATGGTAAGCAATCAGCGCCGCCCATGGACACCCGCAACAGAGGAGTTACGAGTGCGCTGCTGATCCGTTATAACCATCATAACGTTTTCAAAAAAAGCAGTATGTTGATCACTTCTAACTGAACGTTTGGCCTTTTTAGGGGGATTAATCATTTAATGACCCGTCCTAAAACCCAGCCCGTTCCTACTCCTACTCCAAACCGAGACCACAGTACATTATTTTTTTTATGAGATATGTTGGCTAACAAGCTAACGGATTACCTGATGGTAAGCAATCGGCGCCGCCTATGGACACCCGCAACACCAAAGGAGTTACGAGTACGTTGTCGGCCTTTTGGTGATAACGAATGTGGATATATAAGGATTCGGAAGTGATAGGAGAGGGGAAGGGATTGGGCCTCCGGTAACTTCACTCACGCGGCGAAACACAACGTTGTGGTTGTTTCACGCCAGTTTTCTGTGAGGCCGTGGTATCACTCCGGTCGAGCCGACCCATTCGTGCCGAAGCATGGCTGTCCCACGATGTTATTTATTTAAATTAAATAGTCCATTCAACACAATAATTGCGATAAGAGTTGTAGAGCCATGTTTTGTTTCGCCGTCTGAGGTCTGAGTGATTTTACCAGAGGCTCTATCCTGATTCTATCCTCCCATTCCCAATCCTCAAATTCGTTATGATTGCCGGCCATTTCAAGTCAAAGTCAAAATCATTTATTCCAACTAAATCATAAATAGGTACTTTTGAAACGTCAAAATAAAATAGTAGTCTGTCAGTCTGTTCGTCAGTGAAGGTACTCGTTCCAAATTGTATATTCGAATGGAGAAAAACGAGAACAAAACGCCTGAAGACGCTCATATTCACATACACCCGTCCACATGCACACTCATGCTTATGCATGTAACTCCTTTGGTGTTGCAGGTGTCCATGAGCGACGCCGATTGCTTACCTTCAGGTGAACCAACGGCTCGTTTGCTAACTTACCCCACAAAAATATCATTTTATAAAAGTCACGTGACAAAGCGATTTCATTGTCTTAAATTAATAGTGATACATACCGATCTACCACATTTACATTTTTAATGAAAGTCGTTTTTTAAACTACTTTTTTAAATATATATGTATCTCTTCTTGTACCGTTAACATAATTTATTGGATCGTTTATTAAAATATTAAAAATTTTATTAGTACCGTTGTATCAGAAATCGGTGTCAAAGTCGATTTAGCAAAAATTGTACAGGATATTGTAGACACATTTTATTTTTTTTATACTAGCGCATCTTCCACCCCGCGCAGAAGGAAGTACTTCCCGTACACGAATAAAAAATAGCCTATTCTAGCACTCAGGAACATTGTAGCTATCTATCAGTGAAAAAGTTTTAAGTCTTACGAGCGGTTACAAATATTATGATATTAGTACTATCTGTTTCCTAGATTTTTTTAATGTTATAAGTCGGCTAATGAACCTGATTGCAAGCAATCAAAGCCGCCCATGAACACCCGCAGCAACAGAGCATTTACGAGTGCGTTGCCAACCTTTTGGGGATTGGGAATTTGGAGATTTAGGGATTGGGGGATGGGAAGTATTGGGCCTCCGGTAACCCCACTTACACGGCGAAACACAACGATGTGGATGTTTCATTCCGGTTTTCTGTGAGGCCTTGGTACTCCGGTCGAGCTGACCCATTCGTGCCCAAGCATAGCTCTCCCACACTTTCATACAATGCTTAAAAAAAGGGTCTGGTGGCTTGGTTTTTCTTTTGTCTCATTTGTCAGTTTCACCCAAATTCTCTGTATAATAAAGCATATATTATTTGAACGGGTTGTTCCCGTCTAAAACTCTGGCCGCGATAACGCATAATCTAGGCAGTTTTCAGCTGTAAATTTTTGGGAAACATGTTCAAAAGTTGGTTTAGTAAGGCCCCTTGAATTCATAATAAGATTACCAATGACATAAGAAGTACAACAGTAATTAGTTTTAAAAGTATTCTCAACTAGCTACTCCTGCGCGGTTTCACTCGCTGCTCGGCTCCATTTGATTGTAGCGTGATGTTTTATAGCCTGTAGCACAATTTTGGAAATCCGACCAGCGGTTCCAAAGATTACCCCCTACTTACAAACTTACAAATTTTATCTCTTTATAATATTAAGTATGTATAAGTATAGAAGATCAACTATTATCTATATCTATATATATATATATAAAAGAAAGTCGTGTTAGTTACACCACTTATAACTCGAGAACGGCTGAACCGATTTAGCTGAAAATTGGCAGGGAGGTAGTTTGGAGCCAGGAGAAGGACATAGGATTATAGAGTAGGTTAGGTGGAGTAGGGAAGGTAGAGTAGGGAAGGTAAAGTAGGTTAGGTAGAGTAGGGTAGGTAGAATAGGGTAGGTAGAGTAGGGTATGTAGAGTAGGGTAGGAAGAGAAGGGTAGGTAGAGTAGGGTAGGTAGAGTAGGGTAGGTAAAGTAGGGTAGGTAGGGTAAGTAGACTAGGGTAGGTAGACAAATGACGGGAGCGACGCCGCGGGTAAGAGCTAGTTAAACATAAATAAATGCTATTACCTACTCAGTTGAGGAATTCCTTTAAATTAATGATAATATTTCATATCAATTTTAATTGACACTAATTTTTATTATTTTTGTACTATGAGTATTTCAATTGTAATATTCTAATAATGTTTGTAATGTACCTACCTAATATATTTGTATGTCTGTTACAGCATAACATAGTGGACCATCTTTAAATGTATGTAAGTACTTTATTATGTAAAGTATCTATGTTAACCAGATAATTAATGATTCTTATTCTGAGTACAAATGATTAATCAAATTATTGTGTTTCAAAGCGCGGCGGTTTTAGCCGGGTAACATTTTATTGTATTAAAATCTGTTCGGTTTGTTCATTCAAAAAGCTAGTGCTGTTGTTATTTACTGAACAAATATATTTTTTAAGACTTATCATTTTATTTATGTGATAAGTCGGCAACCGAGCAGACGGATTACCTGATGGTAAACAATCAGCGCCGCCCATGGACACTTGCAACGACAGAGGAGTTACGAGTGCGTTGCCGACTATAATTTAGGGATGATGATTAAGGATTTGGGATATTTAGTGGTAGGGGAGGGATTTGGGGAGGGATGGCGAAACACAACGCTTAGGTTGTTTCACGCCAGTTTTCTGTGAAGTGTGTTTTTTTTATTCTTTCAATACAAAAATGGCTGTACCAATTTACTTGAATTTGGTATGTTGATAGGTTGTTGTGGTTTAATACATAGGCTGCTTTATATCAATATACCACGCGGGCGAAGCCGTGTGCGAAAGCTAGTTACGTAATATTTTTAAACCGACTAATAAGTGTCCATGAATTCTAGAATCTACTATAAATTATTAACATACATTTATTTTATATTTTTAATTGGTGCTGTTTTTTTTACTAAAATGCAATTTATTTCTCGTCGTAAATAGTATTATTTAAGACAACGACGTTATACCAGACGTCGATGATAGTAGCATTTATTTTTATACTTTTATTGTTATTTTTATTACATAAGTAGGTTAATAACCTAAACGCTAGCAAAGCACGAAGTAAATTATTATTGTCAATTTCTTCTTGTCTTCATTTAGATACTCATTTAGTTTACCAAAAAAAGTCAATAAATGAATAAATAATGCATTTTTAGAATTGGCGACACGAATTATGCGAACAAACATTTTTGCCTGTTTTCTGTAATCGTCGGTTACTCATCGAGTTTAAAGCTCTGCCCTCCTAAACGGCTCGACCGATTGAAATAAATTTTTCTGTATGCGTTTGAGTGGCGCCCTGGATGGTTTATATTTACAAATCAGCCGGGCAGATGGCGCTGATTGCTTGAAAAAGAATGTTTTAGGAAATTGCCCTAAAAATTTCGCTGAGATTAAATATGTTTTGGGTAGGGTCCAATAGTATGATATATGATTTTAAGTATAGAGGTATAGTTTTTAATATTATTCCTGTGATAGTTATAGTTAGGTGCTGATAATTGATTTGCTCTATGCTATTGATTAGAGCGAACGGTGCCAGGAAATACAATACAGGTGGTACAATTTTTTATTTTTCCATGTCTAAAAATGTTTGATGTAGGTCAACCATGGTTTTCTGTAAATACAGTAAGTATCTTAATAAAATAAGATTTTTATTTATCTTACAATTCGAAACTGTATTGAAAGGGCACAATCAAGTATAGTCAGAAAATTGAGAGTTCTCTTGTTTTTGCTCTCACACAAACATTTGTGCACTATAGTATCTTATGCGCAATGTAATTATCTAGTTAGACATAGGTACTGGAGAAGAGAGTAAAAAATGGAGTTGTTGCCAAAACAAAGTATTGCAAAGTTAAGCTTTATCAATACATAACAAGGTTAAATTTTGGTCGATCGATAAAAACGATATTTTCAAATGTCTGCAGATTCTATAAATATAATTAGGTATAAATGTAATTATTAATTAAAAACATTGGTATAAAATTCTTAGATAGTTTGTTCGTTTGTTACACAAATTAAACTTTTTAATTAAATTCAAATTTGAAAATAATTATGAGTTTCACATCACATCAGCTTATAAATGCTTACATCTGAGCAAAGCCCTCTTCTCACACGGAAAAGACATGAGCATTGATCACTGTGCTTTCAAACTTATTATTAGAAATTTTAGATATTTTTCACGATGTATCCCTCACCAGGACCACAAGATCCCGGACCTTTGGAAGGCGTACAAAGGGCCGAAGCCAAATTGCAGAAGCCTGTGGAACCTTTTAATTTGAATTAAAATTGACACCCTCAATTGTTTTTGAGTGCACTATGGAAAAGCACCCAAGGAAAATCACCGGATGCAGGACTATTGTGAAATGTGGTAAAAGTTCATAATGTTATAGGTATGGGTTGCTATTGACTAGTAGACACGATGACTATAGAAATACTATGGCCCCTGCCCCTGACCAATTATAATTATGGTGTTGATGATAATTACTGTTAGAGAAGATGACAATATATGAATGATGAAAACAATTGAATTACTACACCTTTGCGTAAAACAAGTTGCGGATGGAATGGTTATTTGGAGTAGGTAAACGGCCACGATCGAGGGGAAAGCTAGTCTCAAAATAATATACAGATGACTAAACTAGTTCTCTAAAAATGCACACAACATAAATCGTTCGGCATAAAAACTAGTCCTGCAGTAGATCATGTTCGGACGGTT
This sequence comes from Spodoptera exigua, assembly GCA_902829305.4. Lineage (NCBI taxonomy): Eukaryota > Metazoa > Arthropoda > Insecta > Lepidoptera > Noctuidae > Spodoptera > Spodoptera exigua. The sequence goes on from LR824624.2 coordinate 6,970,937, forward strand.
TTTTGCGCGATATGTGCCAGACGGGATTTGTGTAGGTGTTATTATGATATTACGTAAGTCTACACATAGTATTTTTATTTGAAAGAGTGCGTCAAACGAGCAGTCAGGTCCCCTGATAGTGAACAATCTGCCATGGACATCCAAAATAACAAAAGAGGTTATATAGGTATGTACAGTCAGGGGTCAAAAATGCAATTGCACTCTACCAATTTTAAAATGACCAAAATATATTTGTAGAATAGAGCCAATGGTTGAGGACTGCTGTAATTTATAGCATAGAATCTAAATTATTGAATATACTGGCTGTTTAGTCATTTTAAAATTGGTAGAGTGTAATTGCATTTTTGACCCCTGACTGTACATTGTCGGCCTTTCTTCTTTATTCTTAGCGATTTGCGGGGTAAGCGTTATGAGGCACCGCGGCCTCAGAACAGGGGTTTTTAGTCAGTAAGAGTCTGACACTTCCTCTCGCTTCAATCTGGGCGGGGGAAGACATTTGACGATTTTACCCTAAGAAAAAAAGAAAAAAGGGATTCTTATCGATTAGAAATTAAGGGTTTGGGGGAACTTGCGCCTCCAAGGCTAGATAAGTGTCACTTACACTGCGAAATACAACGCCACTAATTTTCCACGTCGGTTTTCTATGAGGCCGTAGTATCACTCGGATTTAGCCGACCTATTCCTGCCCAAGTATACCTGTCCCAAACTGTTTGTAATACACCTATTCCGGATGGAACAGATTTTACACTTAATTTTCTTAATTTTTTATAATGTTGTAGTTTAGGGAAGAAAGAGAGAGACGTTCCTTTATTTTGGAAAAAAGAAGGACCTACTGACGTACGTGGAGGCCATCGCACCATCGTCAAAATACCTATAATTTTCTTCTCAATTCTGTTCACAGGAAAATGTCTCCTTTTTTCCTTAAAACATAAGGCCTTGTGCGAGGAAAAACAAAGGTAAATAGAATAAAATTAGTTGAAAAGCAATAAATAATATGATGACCATGAAAATAACAAAATATATCTGTATTTTATACCAATTTTGTTTTTCCATTAACGTCATCGAAAACGACCGCAAAAAGGCTAAGATAAAATTTGGAACAAAGGATAGAGCGAACGGCGCGCGGCGTAAGCGTGGGTTTGCAGATAGCGAACTAGAGTGGAAGAACTCGCCGCCCAACCCGAACCAGACACAACCAGCAGAACAAAGTAGGAGGAGCCAACCAGGGCCCAGAAGGGATCCTGGCTGAAGGAGAAGGAACTGATTGGTTTTTAGTCAGTTAGTGTCTGACACGCAGGTTGACATGTAAATGTAATGATTTGCGCCCTCGAAAAAAGACGATACATGTAAATGCCAATGCAAGTCTATTGCTAAATTTTATTTACGATTTAGAATTGTAATATTTTATTAATTTTGAAAAACGAAAACCTTATACAGATTTTGTAAGACTATGTCTTTGTTGTCCCGTACTTTGGTGTACTGTGTACATGCTACGAAGTGCCACTTCGGGATATTTTAGTAAAGAACTTCTTTTTTGCTAGAAATGTGAGTGTTGAGGATTTGGGAAAGGTCACATCACCATGCAATTGATAAAGTCATTTATTAAATGTGGGAATATACGCAAGTCCTTGAGCTTCTATTACTTATTTCTATATTCTTTTGTATTGCGGTATTTCACCTTAGAAATATCCGGGAATTACCAGCCTTTGACTCGACTTGTTAGCAAAAAATGACTTTATGTGAGGACGTTATTTCGAAAAAATAATGAAACGACTTTTTTGTATCATAATATGATTAATGTAAAGTGTTTTGGAAAAAAAACGTTTTGTTGGCAATTTGGACAAAATTGTTACCCATTTAAGTAATGAAATGATAGCTTTAGAATGAAAATAATCTATATCAAGCCTTAATCAATGCTTTAAGTGTGGGAGAGCCATGCTTCGGCACGAATGGGTCGGCTCGACAGGAGTGATACCACGGCCTCACAGAAAACCGGCGTGAAATAACCAAAGAGTTGTGTTTCGCCGTGTGAGTGAGGTTACCGAAGGCCCAATCCCTCCTCAATCCCTAAATCCGTTCCTTTTCCCAAAACCTCCAAATCCCTTACCCCAAAAGGTCGACAACGCACTCGTAACTCCTCCGTCGTTGCGGGTGTCCTTGGGCGGCGCTGATTGCTTAGCATCAGGTAATCCGTTTGCTCGTTTGCCGACCTAACACATAAAAAAAAACAATCGTTGTATGTGTTTTTATTGTTCAGTCTGCTTTCTCTAGACAAGAAATCCAGAATGGTGACTAAAACAAAGGCGACAATTATTAGGTCGAAGAAAAGTTTGGGTACGACTAATAACGGCATACAGAAAATTCTGTCAATATTTATGCCAAGGTCATAAATGAGGTTTATTCTATTAGGTATCATTTAAAAAGTTATTTGTCAAGGTTGAAAGCGGTTGGACCGACCAGGCTGTATGTACCATTTTATTAGATAGAACTAAGGAATTTGAGCGTACGGCGCGTAGCGTTCCACGCGCGTCTCAAAGAGACTGATGCACTGCGGCTACATCCTGAAACAGGATTTCTCCTGCTTAGGGATAATTTCTAGTCAGTAAGAGTCTAACACTCGCTTATTGATTTTTTGTCCCCCCTCAAATTAAGCCTTTAGTAATCTCACACAGCAAAAACTAACGCGAGTATTGTTTCAAACTGGTTTTCTGTGAGTTACGGTAATATTACCATCAGTAAGATCGTAGATTTTTTTTCATTTAGAGAAAGAAAAGCCATATACATTCAGTCAACAAAGTATCGGGAATGAATGTTTTTTTTATGGTTCCAAATTCGAATTTTAATATTTTTTGTTGTTGTTAGATTGGCATAACTGTTTTCCATTTTGGCGCGGAATTTGAGTTGCATCTGTTATTTATATTAAAAACAGTGCTGTTTTTAGTTTTATAATATCTAGTGTGTATTGCGAATTTCATAATGGACAAAAACATCGAACAAAGAGTTTGTCTTAAATTTTACATCGCCAATGAAATTTCGTGTTCGGAGGCACTCAAAATGTTACAGAAGGCTTACGGTGAATCGACTTTATCAAAAACACGTGCTTATGAGTGGAACAAAGCGTTCAAAAGCGGTCGAGATGTGATGGAAGATTTGCCTCGTTCTGGTAGGCCATCAACGTCTGCAACTGAAGTTAACATCGTAAAAGTGAAGGAAATAGTGACTAAAAACCCTCATTCAAGTTTGAGAGAGATGGCCGCCGAACTTTCTGTATCTCACGAGTCGATCCGTACCATTTTAACAAATAATTTGGGTATGAAACGTGTTGCCGCTCGGCTAGTCCCAAAAAACCTGAATTTTCTTCAAAAACTAAATCGCATGAAAGTCGCTGAGGACATGCTAGAACGAGTCAATACCGACCCAACATTCATGAAACGCATTGTTACTGGTGACGAGACGTGGGTTTACGAGTTTAACATGCAAACTAGTCAACAAGCTTCGGAATGGCGCCTTCCAACTGAACCAAAACCGAAAAAACCACGTCAAAGTCGATCAAAAGTCAAAGTCATGTTGACTGTTTTCTTTGACTATCGCGGTGTTGTGCACTCAGAATTCTTGCCCGAAGGTCAAACGGTAAATAAAGAATATTATTTGAGCGTTATGCGGCGTTTAAGAGAACAAATTCGACGAAAAAGGCCAGAAATGTGGAAAGAAAATTCTTGGATTTCGCATCACAAGGCCATCATTGTAAACGATTTTTTGTCCAAACACTCAAAAAACACCATCGAGTAGCCACCATATTCACCAGATATGGCTCCAGCCGACTTCTTTCTTTTTCCCACACTCAAATTACCCCTTCGTGGCACCCGTTTTCAATCGTTAGAAGACATAAAGGATAATTCGCGGCGAGCACTGAACTCAATTCCGGAAACAGCGTTTAAAAAAAGTTTCGATGATTGGATTATTCGTTGGCGTAAGTGTATCGTTTCTGAAGGAGCATACTTTGAAGGTGATAAAATAAATTTAGATGAATAACAAACATTTTGTGTATTATTGACTTTTTCCCGGTACTTTCTTGACAGAGTAGTATTATATTCGGCGATTACTGACGACAAACCGTCTGATATTTTATATTAAATTTCGTTTCTTGATAAACTATAAAATTCTCTTTGGACTGACTAGCGATTTGAATATTGTAATGAGGTCGAATATAAAAGTATAACCGGAATTCAAAAATGTTGCTTGGACACAAAAATTTTGTGTACCTATAAGGATGTGATTTGAACTACCTACTCAAGGATTACTGGTCATTTTTATACTATATGCTATTTGTTAGTTTTATAGTGTGTAATAATAATAATTGACTAACAAAATATGACATATTTTGGTAGAAGTCAGACACTCAAATTAGGATAACAGGCTACTACTATAGGCTCTTAGCCTTTCTTGTATTCTGTAAAATTATTATGATAGGGAGTTTTGAATTCAAAATATTTCAAATCAATCATCCTTATTGTCGATTGGGATAAAGTGTGAATGGGACTAAAACAAGACGAGAGCAAAATATTTCAAAAGGCCTTGATGTACGTGACAAATAATGTGCATTTGGTTAAAATACTTTTTTCATCAAATTACTTTACGCACCCTGGATGAAGAGAGAAGGAGTGTCAGACTATAAGCTACCAAAAACTACCTCATTTTTTTTCCTGCTCCTGCTAATTTACTGCGCTTGCTCCCAAAACCCCAACTGGACATCGGCCCTATTAGGCTCTACATGCCTCTTAGACCTGGTTGTTCTTGTGTTTGTCAGTTATCCAGTAAGTATATAACTGCTTAGCAAAAGCCCCTCACTTGGAGAAAGGTTGACAATTTATCACAACGCCTGCTCAAGGCTAATGTTAATTTGACACTTATAATTTAAGTGTCTGACTTAAATCCCGATCGTACACAAAAAAGGGTTCCTATGCTAACACTCGTATTTCTTTAAAGCTTTGTACTTCTGTGCCTATCACTTTGTAGAATAAAAGACGTGATATTATATTATTCTATAATTCGGTTTTGATAAGAGATAATGTTGTCCCTTTGTCAGCTCTTTCAACACCCATAAGGAATAAGTTTAAATGGTAATATTTTCTACTACACATAAAATATTACCACTACTTTTCTTTTTTTAATGGCCACTGAGTCGACCACTACTTATAGGGGTAACAACTACTTATGTCAATTATGTCACTTATTTTAATTCAAGTCCAATTAATGACTTCCAAGCCCTTCAGTAACTTTTTACTTAGTAGTCAAACTAACGTTCAACATACATAAAAAACCTGATTAATTAAAAGATGATTTTATATTAAAACTTCAATATTAGTTCAATCGGAAAGTGTAATGAATATTTATGGTTTTCGAATACCTGTAGGTATTATCATAATGTTATTAAACTTGTTTTTGTACTGTCATCCCATAAAATACGCCATTTACATATTATTAGAAGTTCACACGAACTTAAATCAATGAATAGATATCGTATATACTTACTGAGTGACTTTAAGGTTCTGTCTACACTATAATAATATTATAAAGAGGTAAATGGAGCCGAGCAGCGGATGAAACCGCGCGAGACATACAAACTTACAAATTTTACCTTTTTATAATATTAGAATACTTAGATATACGAGTACAATAGGTATACATTTTTTTTATTTTTTTAATGCCCTTTTAAGAGTAATTACTGTTTACATATCGCCCGTCATATTGAAAAAGAGTTATATTTCACATCATATATAATTTTTTAACTGTGGCCATCTGGTCGGTAAGTTAATAAGTCACCGACAGTTTAGGTAGGTAGGTGTTATACGTTTTAACGAAAAATCAAGTTTATAAAAAAGTAAACGAACCAGATCTTTTATGATTCGATAATTATTTATTTATGAATTCAAAAACACGTGCTGCACAAGGTTTATCAAACTTCTCAAAACCGTAATGGCTATTCATTTTAATAAATTTCGCATAATTTTTTGAATTCTTTGTTTGTCGTTTTATTTGTACTGACTTCATATGTAATATCTTTGAACTACCTATTAACTCTTCTACAGGATCTCGGAAACGGCTGCAATGATTTCAATGGAATCTTAAATATGTATTGTGTTTATTTCATACCAGTTTCCGCCTGTCGCTTCGCCCGTGGCTGCTGCCGCGTTCTGGATAAAAGTTACCTATCTGTTAATCCAGGATATCACTTATCTACCTACATAGCAAATTTTAACCAAGCCCGTTTTCACAATTTGTGGATCATACTAAGAGTTGTTCCGTCCGGGAATAGCCAGCGACATATTGCACGGCAGCCAGTTGCCCAGCCACCGCACCAACCGCGCAGTGAAGTGTGAGTCAGTCAGTTGGAATAATGTTTTATTATTTAAATGTTGGCAAAACATATTTTTACGATATCGACATATCGTAAAAATATGTTTTGCGTCATTTCTTAATTTATCTAATATAACCTAATGACCGTGGCTGAGGTAGCCAACTTAGGAACAATCAGCAAATGAAGTTTAAAAATTAATGATGCAAACAGAACATAATATAATTTATACGAACACCGCCATCTACCTATTTGTAATTGAAACTTTTTGAATGTTTGCATATTTGTAATATTCTACTGATACTGTTCTATCTAAACTATTGGCTATGTAGTTTAACCGAATGGCAAAAGATGGCAGAAATGTCTTCTTGACCTTTTTAAGGTTGCTGAAAATGAATTATCACGAAACATGAGAAAATAGATTTTTTTTTATAGATAGTAAAAGCTAAAACTTATTTTTAAAGAGTAACAATGCAGTTTATTGTACTTTCTTGTCCATATATTTCTGAAAGACAATTCAACTTTGACAATTCAAAAATGCCTTTTTAAAGCATCAACTGAAATAAATTGATGAGTCCAGCTTAAGTTATTGTTAAGCTAATGCATTGTGGTTGCACTCCTGACTTAAGTTAACAAAGTGGCTTAACCATTGTGACTTTGCTCTTTTCGTTTATACTAGCAACTCGCCTCAACTTCGCAAAAGAATCATCCGCTATTTACTGCTTGACCGATTAAAATACATTTTTCTGTATGCGTTTGAGTGGCGTGATTTTGAGTGAATGGCTTAGATTTACAAAATAGATGTGACCTAAACGAAAACGGACTGCATTTCGCTGTTTGATATGTGGGGGTTTTGCGGGGAGGGTCCGCTAATTATAATATGTATTGTATGTAATGTATGTAATGTATTTCCTCTTCAATCACTTTATTCGTTAAAAAAACGCACATTAAAATCGGTATATATAATCGGTATATATAATATATGGTTTTAAAGATTTAAGCATACCTACATAGCGACATTGTTTTCTACTAAGTATGTAGCGGTGTTACGGAATTAAGTATTTAATTGTATTGTCTTTTTGTTTGTTCTGTAGGGCCGTGGTATCACTCCGGTCGAATCGACCCATTCGTGCCGATACATGCCTCTCCCACACTAGTACTCACGCCCGGTTTCCGAAAGGCCGATCAATGTTAAAATCAATTTCATCTCTTGTCAAGTCATCTGATTGGTTGTCTAAATTATCAACAACCAATCCGATGACTTGACAAGAGATTTAACAGGAGATTAGTTAATTTTAGCGTTGACAAGCCTTTCAGAAACCAGGTGTCAGTGTCATCTTTCCCAAAAACATTAAATTGAGAATAACCTCAATTCTGTGTTATTGCAGTCAGAGTTTTAGACGGGGCAATTTTTCAACACGTTCAAATAGTTTGTATCTTTGTTATAATACTTACAGAGAATTTAGGCGAAACTGATTAATTTAGACTAAACAAAGATCAAGCAGCAGACACAATTTCAAGCATCGTTCTAAGAAGTAGACATGGTATACATTACCTATGTAGGTGTGTCTACTTCCTTCTGAGGATAAGAAGAACATCAAAAAATGTAATAAAATTGTAAATATATGTAACTTTTTTTCTTTTTTTTGTCAGTGGAGTATCATCCAATGACCTTACCCGTAAGACGAGAGAGAGACTTTTACTGACGAAAAACCCCCCGCTGCTTCTCCTGCTCTGGACCGAGGCCGCGGTGACTTATTGCGCTTAACCCCGGCTGGATATCTACACTAATATTATAAACTAGCAGCACGCCCTTGCTTCGCACGGGTCTCATCATCTCGCTTACGATGAAAGGGTCCCTATTACTCAACTCTCCCCTCTACTTTTCTAAAATTATCTTTCATAAGAACCTTCTCCTGACAATAACACTCATAATTAAAAAGGATCAGTAGAATTGGTCCACGCGTTATTGAGTTATGTGCTTACCAACATATTTTGCGATTCATTTTTATATATATAGACAAGTAATTGTAATTTCACGCCGGTTTTCTGTGTGTCAGGTTTGTGTTTCTGTCTGTCCTTTAAAATGTGATATAAAAATGTGATATAAAACACGTAGGTATAAAATTGGAACATGAAAAAAATAAAACGTCAAAATTATGTCAAAAATAAGGAAAAATAAGGGCCGAGAAAAACACAAGAACAGATATTAGTCTTTTTATTTACCACTTGGAGATCGGAATAAAAAATAATTATTAGGTATAACATTCTAATTTCAAATAAAAACACATATTTCACTTCGAGGTATGAAACATAAGCTGAAGTATTGCTATGGTAAATTAAATAGGAACAATATTATAACATAAAATACTAGGAATGAAACATACAACTTAACAATTAAAAATACTTAACTATTTATGACATTTAATTTCTTGACAGGTTAAGGCAATGCAGGCCTATTGTTTCGAAACATTTCGGCAAAACGGAATAAATGCATATTAAAAACTTTAAATACTAGGTAGGTAATATAATGACCACTATTAAAACAAAATAGTAGTACTTAGACTTTTTTTGTTAATAAAGACTTTTCAGTCGATAGGATTGGATGTAAAAAACCACGATTTGATGACAACTTAAGACGCTTCTCTGTTTAACTTTAACGTTGGCTGTTAAAACCATTACTTATATATTCCGTCATTATATATACAAAACGTGTTAAATAAATATATAAACAACATTGTAAGACTTTGACTGCCGAAATAAAATTATTTAGGCAAATTCTTCGCATCCGTTGGTCACCAGTTATTTATTTATTTATTTAAACTTTATGCAACAAAACATTACATAGGCGGAATTAATGCCGTAGGCATTCTCACTAGCCAACCTTAGGGTGACGCAGAGAGAGTATGGTAGGTGCAACAAGAAGAGAACTTTGAGACGATACATTAAGATTTAAAAATACCTATAATATATATACAAGATTAATAAAATAAATAAATATTTTTATATGTATATATAGAATAATATAATTATACTGGTATATGGTGGTATGGTTAATAAAATACTCAATACATACTCTCTCTCTGTCTATACTTACATAAATTATTACTTTTTTCTTTCATAAAATGACTTCTCTCGCCCAGTGTAAGGCGAGAGGGAATGTCAAAACTCTTACTGACTAAACCTAACCTATTCATACCGAAGCGGTACCTTGTTTCGCTTGACTAAAGTTCCGAAAAAGACCGCAATCCTCGGCTAAAGTTATTAGTGAAATACTTGGCCGTTAAAATGTTGAAAATAAAACAAAGTTTTGAGTTCGAATAGTCTGCATGCTGTAATCCATTTCTTGAGAATCGGTAGGTAGTTGGTTCGGCCGAGTTTCTGAAAAAAAAAAGGAATCCTTTTAATAATGTTAATGTAACTAATTCCTCTGGTATTGCCGGTGTCAATAGGCGGCGCCGATTGCTTACTATGTACTAATAGTAAGCAATCGGCGCCTATTGACATTAAGTACATTATGATGAAATAAAAATACGTCTAAAGAACACAACTTATCATATGGGCTGGAAAAAGAAATAGGTAATTTAGGTATTTATTTTCAGTGCGATACTTTTTGGATATATATAATTATATAACAAATATAAATGATTAAAATAATTTTCAGAAATGGAATAATTATTAAAAAAATACATTTGTCAACATAATGTATTTTTAAGTATTCCTATGGTTTATTAAGAAGGAGGAAGAAATTATTCCAACTTAAGACTACTTAAAACCTTCCATGTAAACTCAGGGCATAAAGTCTAATTTAAGCCAGCGAAGACCAAAACAGGCCTAATTTTTGGTCCTCATTTGACGAAATGGGTTAAATGCATATTTATGTCGTAAATTTGTTGATTTTTTTGTAAGCGAATACAGCATTGTGTTAATATTGAAATCATTACAATGTAAGTGTGAGTGATGTTACCGGAGGCTTAATTATTACCCTCTCATTATCATCATCAGCCTATTAAGTGCCCACTGCTGAGCAAAGGCCTCTTCTCACACGGAGAAGGTTTTTGAGCATTCATCTCCACGCTTGCTAAATGCGGGTTGGCGATTTCAAACTTATAATTAGAAATTATAAGTCCAGGTTTCTTCACCATGTTTACCTTCCCCGTATGTCAGTGGTGTCTAAATAATCATAGAAAGGACATATAACTCGGAAAAAGTCACATTGGTACTTCCCCGCTTTCGAACCCACACCTTTATGCACGAGAAGCTTAACCTCCGGGCCACCATTTGCCACCCCTTCTTCTATCTCACTCCAATCTCTACGTTTCCGAAATCTTAATACAACGCACTCGTAACTCCTCTGATGTCATGGGCGACCATAGGCGGCGCCGATTGCTTACCATCAGGTAATCCGTATGCTCGATTGCCGATCAAATAAACAAAAAAAATTAGATCAAAATGAGACTTAATTAAACTAGGAACGTAGCTATCTCGAGTTCATATAGAATTCTGACTATTCTACTTTATTACCTTTTTCAGGCCGTATTCCTTGTGTTGAGCAATGATAGATGTAGATAAGCTGGTACTTGGTCAAGTTTCTGAAACAAAAGGATTTTTGATGTATGGAAGAGTCCATGCTTCAGCACGAATGGGCCGGCTCACTCACAGACATCCATAGCGTGTGTCACATTGTGTTTCGCCGTATGATTGTGGTAACTGGATCACCAATCTTTCCCCTCTCCCGCTTTCCCACCCCGAAATTACCAAGAACCCCTTATCCCCAACAGGCCGGCAACACTTGTCTCTCTGTGTGAGAGTCTATGAGTGGTGCCAATGTTGCTTACCATCAAGGAATCCGTCGGCTCGTCTACCATAGTGGTATCACACGAAAAAAGTATTAGTGTGAGATACATCTTTGTTAGTATAAACTGTTAAGTGCATACAACTTATTTTGGCCCGTTTGCTTTTTTTTATTTTGGGGATAAGTTGTCTTGAATTTTCTATTATTAATCCTGCGTTAATTACGGGCACGCTGTTATAGCAGTGGTAAGACCCTCATTGAGGAGTGGCTTGAGATACGCCATGGCGTCCTCACTTTCTGCCTGAAGCAGGTGCTCACCGGGCACGGTAGCTTCTGTAGGTTCCTGTTTTGGGTCCGGCGGGAGGCAACGCCCGGGTTTTGTCATTGTGAGGACCACCGGAAGGACACAGTGGAGCTTAAAATGGCAGTCTGCCCTGCTTAAACTGAGCTTCTGAGACCGCTTTGGTCGCGCGGTTTCGGCGTTTATCGAGCGACGATTTCAGGACACCATATTCGCGGGTCTTCGGTTTGCGAGCAAGGGTAGCTCGCCGCCCGACCAGAACCAGGCCCGAGCGTACGGCGCGTAGCGTTCCGCGCGCGCCTGAAGGAGCCAATAGACCACCACAGATGGGGCCCTAAAGGGCTGATGTTCAGCCGGGGTTGCGGAGTAAGCGCAACGAGGCACCGCGACCTCGGCCCAGCCTAGGAGAAGGAACAGGGGGGTTTTTAGTCAGTAAGAATCTGACACTTCCTCCCGCCTCGCCGCACGCGCTTCCAAAATCCTATAGATGAACATGAACAGAGCCGATGTTCTGCCGGGGTTGCAGGGGACCTATAATAAATTACTGCGGCCTCGGCCTAGAGTTGGAGAAGCAACGAGAAGGTTCTCAGTCAGTAATATACTGACATTCTCTCTCGCATTATATTTGGGGGCAGAAGTCATTTGATGAAATTCCGCCTACAAAAAAGGGCAGAAATTCTTTACCATCGCCGCAGTTAAAAATGTTCATCGCACTGATTACGATTTCCGCACAAAAAGGCTTTTGCTAAACCTATGTTTCGCTTGCAAGATTACGCCTTTAAAAATCCCATCAACTATTTTTATAGGTACGTATACTTACATATAATTTACTCACCAATCCTATAATACTCACGTTTTTCGTTGAAAATTTCTTATGATTTATCTCCGACACAAAGTTTTCAATGGTCATCCATGCCCAAGTACCAATTATTATCACCCAAATGACCAAAACTATGAAAATTATCATGACTACGCCTTGTCAGGGAACCACTTGAAAATAATTTTATTGTAACTATGAATCCAAGCTTTTGGCACACGTTAGAATCAAAAACTAAACTATAAACATCTTATAAACTCCTTTTATACAACTTTGCGCATATTATGAATTTTTTACATATATTTTTAGTTAAATGCATATCTATCGTCCATTAATATAATATTAACTAGCTTGTACACTAAGCTTTGCTCACGCTTTTGTTTAGATTAAAAAATTAGCTCGCTTTAAGAATTATTATTATTAATTAAGCATAGTTTTGCGATTTTATATTTGTTTAGAGTGTGTAAAAATTTAGTCCAGCCTACAAAACTTCTTTGTACACAATATTTTTTACTAATATGTCATAAGAACTAAACAATCAAGTAATTGGACAATAAGAATAAGAAAAATATTATATTCGTCTGGATTTATTCGTTCCATTAGGTACTGATAGGTTTGGGTAAGACCACTCATTGAGGAGCCTCACCTTCCGCCTAACGCAGGTGGTTACCGGGCACGGTAGCTTTGGTAGGTTCCTGTTTCGGATTCGGTAGGATGAAACGCCCTAGCGTCGTCATTGTAAGGACAGCATACGGTGGAGATGCTTAGGCTAAGCAACGCTGCGTCGCCGCGCCTGGTCTAGTCGAGGCCATGGTGCGGAGCGAGAGGAATTGGGCAGCCGTGTCCTTTTTCTGCGAAGCAGTGATGCTCGCGCAGGAGGACTCTTTAAGCGAACGTCCTTTGATAGTAGCTCTAATCTTTAATTATGTTTCAATAAGTCGAAAACCTAAGAAGAAATATACCCTTTTTATCCCCTATTTTATTCGCTTAGGGGAGGAATTATAAAAATTATTTCTTATCGGATGTCTACATTATATGAGTTATCTCTGTGCAATACATGCTCCTATCAGATCGGTTAGTTATTATTTTGACTTTTATCCCTCCTTCCCCTTTCCACCCAGTTTTCTACTTATCCCCCTATATAATACATATTTTTTCCAAATAGCCAAATAGAAATTTCATCGTCACAGATCCAAAATTGATGGCGTCTCATCCGTCCAGTGCGATGATAGATCACTATGTCAGTCAGTCAGTCATCTTTAAGTTTTATATATTAAGATAACTTAAAATAGTTTATTGTCGTAGGTACATCCACAATTTAAATGTCTGGGCAATGACATTGACATTTTATTTTGACCATTTAAATTTAGTTAATTATTTAGAAATAAAAACTGTACAGCAAAAACACGTTCTAACTTTTTTAAAGTTAAATAAAAATGGTTTTTATTTTCTAGTTCTATACTTATACTTTTATCTGTCACATCGTACAGTAAACTTACTTTCTTTTTTTATGTTAGACATTTACTGACTAAATTTCACACCTTTGCGTTTTCTCCTCCGGGCAAGGGCCCTAGTACATTATTGGGATTGCACGATAATTCACCGCGTTTGTTTGACTTGTGATTGATGGTCTAATGACTCTCTGAAGTCCGTGGAACGTTCCAGAATAGAATCAAATTTTATATATGGAGATGGACTCATAAAATTCAATTCAATGAAACTTATAAAATAATTAAAATTATTCAACAAATTAAAATTATTAATCTTGCTATTTTATATTGTTTTACTTCTTTACCACGTTTTCAAATTATTTAAATTCCATTTTTTTTGAAAAAAGAAGTAAAACAATGTTTCAAATTATTAAAGTTTTTATTTTTCACAGCATTTCAAAAAAATATACCTAATATAAAATATAAATACAATAATGTTAGTTTGTATGAATAGCTTCAATAAATTTTAAAATAAGGCAAAAAAGTACATATGACATAACTCTGTTTTTAGCAAAGTCTGATTAATTTTCTTCTTTTTCTCTGTCTGTTTGAGACATTAATGTTTGGTCATTAAACACTTGAATGCTGTTGTTGATAAGAGACGTCGGAGGGTTACCCAATATTCTGAAAAAAAGAAGTAAGTACTTTATAATTTCTATGGAGACAACTGCAATTACAATCATAATCATAATTTTTTATTGCATCCACAATGTAAGATAAGATGGTAATAATATGTATAGTAACAATCATTGGACCCTGATGGGCACAACAAATAGTAAATTAGAAGAGAGGCAGGCTTGTTCTATATAGAATTATGCTCAAGTATTTCATATTCTAAGTATGTATAGTATTGCTAATATGTTTATATTTTAATAGGTATTTAGATATTACGGAGCTAAGAATATTATTTTAATGTTTATGTTCACATACGGCAAGTGATGTGTACGGCTGTTAAAGATATTCATGCAAGAACTCTGTCTCAGTCATAAAATTAAGAAAATGTATTTTATGTATTTTGTTGATGTACCTTATTGAATAATAATAATAATAAAAAAAGTTTATATTCCTGTTACAATAAACATTCAGCTTTCCTCAGATACTCAGTTAAAAATAAACATTATCATTAATCGACTTCTTTGGTATTTTTTTTATTTGTTAGAAAAGTAGTAGGTACATTATAATTAGGTAGATAATCCTCACAATTTACCAAGTCAGGCATGCAAATATTTCATATCATACATTAATAGTCACTATAATGTTTGTTGTAAGTAATTAATTAAATCAATAAAAATGTTAGGTATGTCATAAATTAATCAGTCAAAAATTTCAAATGTCAAAAGTTTATTATTTAAAAGACTAATCTTATATATCAGCACTCAATTATATTATCAAAATGTCACAATTTTAATTTTATTAATATTTTAATGTTCGTTTGTTTGAATTAAGTTAAATGGATATTTAAGTAAACATTCTTTATTTTCCTCTATTAGTAGATTGGGCAGATTAGCAAGGCTAACTTATATTATAAATGCGAAATTAACTCTGTCTGTCTGTCTTTTCTTCACACCTAAATTACTGAACCTATTTGTGTCAAATTTTGTACAGACCTAGTTTGGAGCTCGAGAAAGTACATAGGATAGTTTTTAATTAAAAATCTGCAGGAAATCGCTATTCCACGGGACAATGTCGCGGGCAAAAGCTAGTGGAATTATAAATCAGCGGTGTCATAAAAACACTTTTTTTTAAGGTCGGCAAACGAGCAGACTTATAGCAGACGTATCACCTAATGGTAAGCAATCGGCGCCGCCAGCACTGCCAAAGGAGTTACTTGTGCGTTGCCGGCCTTTTAGGGAAAAGGGTTTCAGATATTTAAGGATTGGGAAGGAATAGGGGGAGGGAATGGGCCTCCGGTAACCCCATTAAAAATCTAAATGCGTTGCCTTCCTCTTTTTAGAATTATTTTCCCTTCAAATAGTGAGGAGTTTGTACGCAATAACCGAGCAAACTACCTAACGAATTCGCTCGTGTATCTAAGATTCAAAATAGTCAATGTGTAACGACGGTAATCTATCTTAGCCGGGTTAGCGGATACAAGCGCAATAATGTCCTCCAGTCAGCTATAGGAGAAGGAACGCAGTAACATTTAGTAAGAGTGTAACAATCCCTCTGAAGTTCTCTTGCCTTTGATAGGGACAGAGAACTTCAAAAATGAACTTAGCCCTAAAAAAAGGTGTTATTCTTCATTCATTACTTTTTACTAAACAGAGAAACAAACACTAATTTACAATTACAAACTCCACTTTCATAATATAAAAGAGGTTACAAATGAAATGAAAAAAAAAACACTATAAAAAAAGAAAATGCCATTACAGTGCATAATGGCCATGATAAACTAATTGCTGCGGCTCGTGCATGAGGGCTTGAGTCCATTGCGTTGATTTGATAATGATGGTAAATAATAGGCTGTCTTGTTAGTCAAGTGTGATTATTAAGAACTATATATGTATCCAACAAGCGAATGAAAATACTTCTAATCAACATTTATAAAAAAAATGTGTAGAACAGTAAAAAATATAATTTCTACACTAATTACTTGTATTAGAGCAAATCTTGTGATAGTTCTTAATAATCACAGCGTAAGATTTTATGTAAAAACACAATTGGCTATTAAAAATAAGACAAAGGTTCTTATAACCTTGAACAATTTACCGTGTTGAGATTTCTATGTAAAAATTGCTACCTACAATAATATAATAGCCATTAATTTTATGTTAATTGTTATAATTACATGAAATTGTTTCGTCAGGTAAACAAAACTTCTCGATGCCTGACACATTAATCGGCGTACTCAGAATCATTAATTTATTCTTAACCTATCCTGACCTTGTGATTGACAATTGTTTTCGGAACAACGAAATTGTCAAAAAGTAATGGATTGTTACATTATTAATTTAGTTATTTCATTATGCTTAATTTTCAATTAGCAAAACAAGTAAAACTTCATGAAGACCTGTTCGGTTTTAAACCTGAGCTGTCAAATGAGAGTCTGCAAGCCTGTTCAATACTGTATATTCAGGAAAGCAGTTTTTGACTGTTTCTTGGATCTGTCGCAGGCATTCGATCTAGTAAGTTACGATGTAACTGTGATGTGATACTATTTTATCACCTGAAATAGTTTCAAGATTAAAGTTACTGCTGTTGCTATCAAAGTAATAGTGTGAAATGGAAGTGTGAGCATCTGACTTGTATTGCCTGGAGTGCAGGTCGATGCAGAGGGAGCTCGAGTCACCTCCACTTTTGCCTGTATATAAATCAACTGATCGTTGATCCCTTGGCATCAATGTCAGTTGCCATGTTGATGAAGTGTGTAATGTGTATTAATAACATTAGTGATGCTGATGATATGGTGTTACTGAGGCCGTTGATCGGTGCTCTGAGGCCGTTGATCGGTGCTCTGAGGCAACTTGTCTCAATATGTGAATAAAAGAAAATTTTAGAAAAATTGGAGGAAAGTTGGGACATGGCGAACTTTTGCCCGGGCCCGTGTAAAACTGCTAGTATTTAGTAAAATTGTACCTAATTCAGTGAAAGACTACTAAGGACAAAAGGTTACCAATGATGAAATAAGAAATGTATACTTCATTTTAACATCTAATAGTACTTACATTTGAGATATAACTATGAAATGAATTGTTACTTCAGAATATCCCTTATTCCATTTGCGTTGAAAAGTGTTGTACAGTCATCCATGCCCAAGTACAAATTAATATGCTCCAAATCGAAATGAACATAAAAATTATCATGGTCGCACTTTATTCAAGGCTTTTTGGATTATTTGTTTTTGTAACTATGAATCTGGTCTTTTGGTACACGTTATAACGGTTAAACTGAATTGTGGTCTTTTAATATGGTCCTTTTATACGTTAGTCTAGTTACTGTGGTAGAACATTACATAATGCATTTAAATTGATAAACCTGTATTCAAGAGTTCTGTCCTGTTTTATTTTTATTAATTTTTTTTTATGTAAGTTGACGTTTTTTATCTATTCTATAAATTAAAAAAATGCACATAGTAAAATAGTAAATTGCCGAATCCAATGCATTAGTCAATAACTGACTCTCAATATATCGATCAGCACCTAGTTGCTATCGCTAGATAGCGATTCTTAGATTGTTAGATGGCGCTAATGAAGTCTGAACTCTGAATTGTATGCCAATTTTTCTTACTCTATATCTCTTATAAATAAAATATTATAACTGTTACATATCATTGAAAATACAAGCGTTGTAGGCATGACTATAACGTTATAAATAACGTTTTATTTCTAAGTGAAAATATGTGCACCCCCAATATAATAATCTGAGGCCACATCTAAAATGGTTTATGTTAATGCATTAGAGATCCATAGATACAGTTACCTATACAACAGGTCATGGGTGAAGTATATCATAATAATATGACTATGATAATGTCTCATTACATTATTAAATGTTATATAACGTCTACAAATAGAACTTACATAACAATATTTAGGTACTTTATTTATTAATTTATATATTTTTTTAAACATTGTCTCACTAAGTATACTGTCTTGTGTATTTGTATACATAAATCGACCTTGTGACACGTTGCAAGGCAGCTGGTGTGCAGCTATCGACTTGATGTCAGTAGGTTACCGTTAGAATGATATTGTAATTTTATAAACACGTTTTGTTTCGATCATGAGATAAAACAGGTTTTAAATTATAAGCATTTTCAAATACTGACTAAGAAATAAATTGAACTTTTGATTATAATAAAATGCCATTTGACATTATTAATACTGCCAATTAATTAACCAAAAGTCGATATCTTCGACTATACTTTTTCAAGGCCAATGCAAGTCTTAATGCAAAAAGGGAAATAAAGAAAAACAAACTCTATAATCATAATTCACATAGTTCAATGTAAAAAACATCGACTAAAAAGACCACAGGAAAATGGTCCTGAGATCCGCGGTGATAGATTGACTCTGCAACACGTGTTTTTCACGAATAGGGTCACAAATCTATGGTGGGCTGAGAATGGTACGTTGTTCGGATCCTGTATAAATGGGACAGCCTACCCGATGGTCGAAATAGATCAATGGTTATTGGAAATTGGCTCTCTGGCAGACTTTGTTCATAGAGTAAATTATTGCAGATGTGACACCGATGTGTGTTTGAAGTTTTATATAAAGCAAATGTAATTGGTTACAGCCGCGGTACTTAAAAGTAGTCAATGTATAGTATATCCAGAAAATATCTTTCTGCCAATTTTCATCAAAAACTACACAGTAGTTTTTACCTGAAAGAGTAACAATGATCCATCCATCCTTTTATACCTACCAATTATCGAGTTTTTTTTTGAAAGGATAGGGCGTTGAAAGATCAGGCCTGTAGCCTTGTGGTAGCAATCAGCGCCTCCTATGGATATTCGTTATACCAAAAGAGTTACGTCCAAAATTGCCCAAAAATTTTTGGCGTTAAGCGTTCGGGCGACTGTGGCAGCCTCTTTGACTTATTCATTTTAAACGAATTTTTTATCTATGACAAGTTTCAAAGAGCTTTACGAATGTTACACTAGATGGATCTGTATTAAATAACGCGTCTATGGGTAGGTAAAACAGTATGTCAGGTAACAGAAAGAATATAAAAAATAGTTGTTTACAAACTGTGTGTCAAGTTTTGCGAAGTGTAGTGAGGTTAAGGCTGGGCCTTCGGTAAACACCACACTAAGACGGCGAAACACAACGCTGTGGTTGTTTGACGCTGGTTTTCAATGAGGCCGTGGTGTCTCTCCAGTAAGAGATTAAGTATATTATATTTTTAAGTATCATTGGGATGGCTAATGATTTTATTTTCCATTTTCCTTTCTATAGAAAGTAGTTAACGGTAACCTTTTATAATGTGCATTGTTGACGTATCAAAAAACGATACGACTATTTGACGTATCGTAAAATAATTAAAAAACAATAAAGAATTATTTTTTATCGTATTTTAAATATTTTTTAAATTGTCAAGTTAAAGTCTTAACTATAAAACTAAAATGCTTGTAACCTTGAATACGATAACTCGACTGACGAGTCTCGTCTGCATAAGGTATACAAATGT
Source organism: Spodoptera exigua (assembly GCA_902829305.4). Lineage (NCBI taxonomy): Eukaryota > Metazoa > Arthropoda > Insecta > Lepidoptera > Noctuidae > Spodoptera > Spodoptera exigua. Next base: position 6,990,827 of record LR824624.2, read on the forward strand.
CAAATATAATTTTAGATTGATTATCTTGCATTTGAAATGCTCTAGAATGCAATTATTCAGACACGTGGCAATATTGCCCCTGGTTGCCCTTTAAGATAATTGTATATTTTGTAAAGTAATAAAACAGAGTTATTATAAATCCATTATTATAATCATGGTAGTACCATTTTTAGCTCACCAGGTGGCGTTTATATAGCAAACGGTTCTGTTGTTTGTCCTGGCTGAAAATTTAATGTAATGACTTCACGTTTGGTGCGGTGGCTGGGCAACTGGCTGCCGTGCAACGTGTCGCGGGTTCGATTCCCGCACGGAACAAATGTTTGTGCATGTGCATGTATGTGTATGTGAATTGTATGTTTGTAACCGCACCCACGACACAGGAGAAAATCCTAATGTGGGGCACCGTTTTTTAAAAAAACACAAAAACACTTCTTCCTCTTCTTCTTCTAATGGTATGACTTCTTCCTATTAGACCAAAAGAAAAATAGTAGCCCTTTAAAGAGGTTTTTCTTTATTGAAGTAACAGCTTACTTGAACTAAATAGATTCAAGTCACAACAGGGCTCTTACTCATAACCACATAGTCGCGATTCTGCATAAAATAAGTACTTACATATAACGATATTTACTATTCGAAAACTGCCTAATAAAACTTGAAAACTCAGTCTTGACTGAAACGTTAGAGGTATCACCTTTTTTCGCTCGAGTGTACTGGGGCGGTGAAGCTGGTCAATAAGCTATTTTTCTTTGAATATTAGAAAAAAAATCTTAATTTTTTTTAACAAAAAAATATTTTTTATTTTGACTTTCGAATGTCGAGTCTTTTCTTTAATCTTTGCAATAATAGTTGGCCCCACAAATTCACGTTCTCAACAGGACTAACAGATAATGTAGAAGTAAGTCAATTCTACAAGTTCATTCGTTACGGATACAATTTGATCCAGAAATTGAATGGGGTCGTACATACAAGCAAATCCTTATTATTTTCAGCAGACATAAAATATTCTATGATTTTTTTTAAGGTGATGGTGGGATTTCTGAATGAAAGGTATAATCTATCTCGTATGCCATAACAGATTTAAAATTAAGCCGTTTGCTTGCTTCTTGCACCGACCATTGGCTCATCTCTGCATCACCCAAGGTTTGACTGGTAGAAAATGCCTTAGGCATTAAGTAAGTCCGCCTATGGACCCATTGTGCATGAAGTTTAAATAAATAAAAATAAAAAAGGTGTTATTTGCTTACAAGAATAAATATATTTTTGGATAAGATTATGTATCTTGTAGTTTTTAATATTGTTAGTGATTATCGAGGATAGGATAATGTATACCATGATTAAATATTGGTGAAGTAGGCCTTTTATCTTGAACAAAAAATCTTCGATTTTAGACTTTGCTTTGTTTAAGTAATATAGAAAATTAGCGAAAATTGAAATGTTTATTCAACTTTTCGCTACTTCTATAATGTATATATTTTTATGTAATAGGTCAGCAAACGAGCAGATGGATTACCTGATGGTAAGCAATCACGCCGCCCATGGACCATGGAACGAAGGAGCTACGTGTGCGTTGCCGATCTTTTAGGGATTAGGGTTTTGGAGATTTAGGGATTGGGGAGGGATCGGGGGAGGGAAAAGATTGGCCTCCGGTTACCTACTCACACGGCGAAACACAACCCTGTGGTTGTTTCACGCCGGTTTCCTGAGGCCGTGGTATCACTCCGGTCGAGCCGGCCTATTCGTGCTGAAGCATGGCTCTTCCACACTTTGAAATAAGTATATAATAAAAATAGTATAGTATATAATAATAGTCATTAGTTAAATCGAAAGTAATTGGATGTAAAAACTCAAACATTATCCAAACATTTTCTGAAGTAAAATAAAATAAAATTAATTACATCAAAAAAATTCAAACAAAGCAAAGATTTATTCAGACAAACAATAATTTTTGGCGCCAACTGCCTTCAATTTAATTTGTATGGACAAAAGAGGAAGAATGAACGGTAAGGCGCACATAAAGGCGAATCATTATCTACAGTAGAACGATCCAGGAGAATTTCAATAGACAGCCCTATATTAAATTACTAATTAGAACAGGTCTTTGTTATGAATGGCCGCAGCTCAGTAGGGTTGTTGCGTTCAATTTAGGTTTATTTTAGACTAAGAATAATTGGGACATTTAGGCTTTTTGTATTACTGGTCTGGTTTTCTAAACATAATTATTTATTTTAAGTAAACATTTTGCTTCACAATGAAGGTACTATGGTTTGCCTAATAAGCGTCAAATGGCATAGTTATATCTTGAAAACTAGCTCGAAAAAAACGATATATATCAATTTAGATAACATTTTAAATAACGGCGTATTCACTTGTACAAAACAAGAAAATTATAATTAGGTATTATTCAGGTTTCTTAGCGAAGTGTCAAAGAATAAAACCCTTATAGGTTAGAATGTGTGTCTGTTTATACTGTCCGTCCATATGTCACAGTGTTTTTTTTTTCTCAAAACTATAAAAGCAGCGTCAGCTTTTAAAATTTGGTAAGTAAAGAATTACTTTTTGATATTCACACAAAAATATAAAAAATATAACAATTTGGGTTTATATGAGTACCCATTTCTTGAGGTTTACCCATATTAGGGTTTTAAAAAACTATAATAAGGTTTTAATATCGTCGACTACGACTCGCTCGATTTACAGCTATTCAATATTTAATTTCATTGTAAATTCAAATTATTTAATTTTTATTTTTGGGTTACTCTACTAAATACTAGATTCTCAGACCAACCCTAGCAGTCAAGAATTAGAACAAAATAATTTTAATCAGTAGAAACTGTACAATCGATGGTACAATATTCTCATTACGTTTCATTGTGTTTCTGAAACATTTAATTTACATTCTTATTCCGTAACCTGGGTGTAATGTCACCGTTGTTAGTTTGTAGAGGCATCTTTGCAAACATCTTAAACATTGGATTTTAATTCATCAAACCCCAAGCGAACGTCGGCGTTCGCGCACCTATTGTTGTATATATTGTGTCTCGAATTACCAAATAATTCATTTTGTTTTTGTGTTATATTTTAGTAAAATACTGTAAGAATTCTCGGGTCTAGTTCCCGAGTTATGCCAAGAGTAAATGGTTTTTTTCGGGTTTTTAAGAATACCGAAAATATCACAGTGGTAGCACGGAATTTGGAACTAAGCAAAGGTTTCTTTAAGGCTCAACACACACACCTTTTATAGCTCTATCGCTCTTTCTATCGCCTCTTTCTCGGGTAGTAGTCCCTCAGAACCTTGGCTGATCATCAGCTCTATTGGGCACGATCTATGAGTGTTTATTGGCGATTTATCAAGAGTTTCATTCCCTATCCCTACCAAAATAAAAAGTGTTACTTATTAAAATTTAGTTAATTTAGGAACTCAGTATCCAGTATCAGTTGTAACGATATTCCTATAGTCTAACAATACGTAGAAAAGTTTAAATACAATTATTTGGTCAAAACACTTGCTATATATTTAAAATGCAACAAACAGAAAATACTCAGACACTTACCTAATCACCTATCAAAACAACGTCAACAGTACCTAACTATTATATACTATGTAAAAAATAAGTCTATGTAATAGTCGAATTCAAATTCTAGAAAATTCATCGTGATTTTTGACATTAGAAACTAGAATTTTGAATTTTGTTTTGCATTTGAAATGTTTATTTTGTGACAATGCATTTAAAATCAAAATAAAACTGTGGCGTATAATCGTAACTTATTGATATAAATTACAAAATGCATTTTTTTTGTTTTATAACTCTTGTGAGATAATTATAAAATCAATTATTAATTTTTATGTGAAGCTGGCTGCTCGCCGTTTGCAGTGGCTTGTAGGTATCGCACAACTAGCTAATTATGAATATGAATTATGAATACTCCTTTTTTTTTTGTCAGGGGAAAATCATCCAATGACTTCTCCCGCCCAGGGTAAGGCGAGAGAGAGTGTCAGACTCTTACTGACTAAAAACCCCCCGTTCCTTCTCCTGCTCTGGGCCGAGGTCGCGGTGCCTCATTGCGCTTACCCCGCAGCCCCGGCTAAACATCAGCCCTTTAGGGCCCCGACTGTGGTGGTCTATTGGCTCTTTGAGGCGCGCGCGGAACGTTACGCGCCGTACGCTCGGGTCCGGTTCTGGTCGGGCGGCGAGCTACCCTTACTCGCCGTCCGCAGACCCGCGCTTACGGTGGCCGGAGATCATCTCTCGATCCCCGACGTCCGGAATGTCGCCTTCTGCGGCGGCTGGGGCGCGAGGAGGATAGTTCCCTCACGCGCTCCGCCTCCTCCTTTGCGAGCATAACTGCTTCGCAGAAGGAGGAGATAGCTTCCCAGTTCCTCTCACGCTGCACCATGGCCTCGATTAAGGCCGGGCGCGAGAGGTCGCCGCCGCCGATCACTTCCCTGAGAACACGGCGGTGCTCAGCCCAAGCAGGGCACTCCGCCACCGTATGCTCCACCGTGTCCTCCAGGTGATCCGCACAATGACGACACTCGGGCGTTTCCTCCCGCTGGATCCGAAACAGGAACCTACCAAAGCTGCCGTGCCCGGTAAGCACCTGCGTCAGGCGGAAGGTGAGGACGCCGTGGCGTCTCTCAAGCCACTCCTCAAAGAGGGGTCTTACCGCTGCTATAGTAGCGTGCCCGGCCCTCGGTTGCGACAGTCGCTGCTTCCAGTCAGCCATGAGATCTCGCCGGAGCTCATTACGCCACGCACTAATTTGGCGCGGCAGAGGATCCTCGCCCCGGCGACGCGCGTCTGTGCGCAAACTGTAGACGCGCGCGAGCGCCTTCGCTTCCAGATCCCATGGCGGTGATCAATTCGCTTCCAGATCCCATGGAGGCGGCAAGGAGGTTCGCCGCCTCCCCGGAGATCGTGCGATATCCGCGGATTATTCGGATAGCCATGACCCTCTGGGACGCGACCAGCGTACGAGCCGGCCGCCGCTTCAAATCCGGCGCCCACACAGGGGCACCGTAGAGGGCCATGGATCGCACAATCCCCATGTACAACCTCCGGCAGGAGGCGTTTGGCCCCCCGAGGTTGGGAAGGAGCCGCTTGAGCGCGGCCCCAGACCGTTCCAACTTAGGAGCCAAACGACGAAAATGCTCCGTGAAGTTCCATCGGCTGTCGAGGACGAGACCCAGGTACTTCATCGCCGACTCGACGCCGATGGTAACTCCTCCTGCCATTATTTGGGACCCATCTGGAGGTGGCGCGTTCCGACGGCCATAAAAACACATGGCCTCGGATTTGTGAAGCGCCACCTCGAGTCCCAACTGCCGGATCCTTGCAACGACTGTCGCGACCGCTTGCGACATCAAGTCGGCCGCCGCCTGATGTGACCTCCCATTTGCCAGCACCAGCGTGTCGTCAGCATAACAAACAATGTTGACGCCGCTCGGGAGGTCGGTGCGTAGTACCCAATCGTACCCGATGTTCCACAGGAGAGGTCCCAGGACCGATCCCTGTGAAACACCGCGCGACACCTCTCGCCGATTCCACACGCCCCGGTGACCGGGGTAGATGACGCATCTGTCCGTCAAGTAAGCCTCGACTACACGACGGAGATAGGCAGGCACCCGGTGGTACCGGAGTGCCTCCAGAATGCAGCTCCAGGGCAACGAATTGAAGGCGTTGGCGATGTCCAGAGACACCACCACGACGACTCGCCCCCTGGCCAACGCAGTCCCCGTCGTGAGGTCCCTCACGCGCATGATGGCGTCTACCGTGGAGCGCCCTCTGCGGAAGCCGAACTGGCCGTCCGCTAAATCCGGCTCCCTTCCAGACAGGTGCCCGACGAGGCGATCTGATATTATCCTCTCGAACAGTTTTCCCACCTCGTCGAGCAGCACAATGGGCCGGTACGCGGACGGAGAGTCCGCAGGACGCCCCGGCTTCTTCACGAGGACCAGTTTACCCGTCTTCCACGACAGCGGAAACTGGCCCCTCTCCAAGCATGCGCTGAAAAGACCAATTAGTCGAGGCCTGAGAGCCTCCGAGGCCAGGACCCAAACCTTGGCATGCAGCCCGTCAGGTCCTGGGGCGGTGTTCTTGCCGCTCAGCCGGCGCACCGCCACCCTCAAATCTACCTCGGTCACTTCCGGAGCGGATTCACCGTCGTCGTCGTTGTAGCCCGCATTGGGCACCGCAGGGGGCGGAGACATAGTGGGAGGTGTAGCGGCACTATCACGTCGCTACATTACTTAGATACGATAGAGATAAGACATACATGTTAATTGTTGCACGTTTGTTAGGATAGCTAAATCTGAAAATCTCACGCATCTTCTTAGTATATAAGCACCAGCAATTAAAGTAATAAACAGACCTTAACCATCTACAGTCTCATTATTTACCTTGCCACGAAGTCTGGCAAATTGGTGACCCGACGAAGAACAATCAACATGACTCATTCACCCTGCAAATCAAGCAGCAGCCAACAAGAAGCCTTGGAGATATCAGCCGGAACCGGAATTTTGGAGGGACCAACCCAGATTATGGTTTAAGCAACTAGAAGCCATAGTAGCACCACAGAAGCAAGGAGACGATTACAAGTACTATACGGTCATTGCAAAACTGCCAAAAGAAGAAATAATACAGGTTAGTGACCTCATTACTTGCCCACCGCCAATAGAAAAGTACAAGGCTATCAAAGAACGCCTAATCAGTTGCTATGAGGAATCAGACCAACGTCAGCTCCAAAAATTATTGTCTGAAATGGATCTCGGCGACCAGAAACCATCACATCTTCTGCGCAAGATGCGGACCCTGAGTAACGGAAATATCAGCGACGAAACCATCAAACTTCTATGGTTGAGGCTTCTGCCACCATCAGTGACTTCGGTTCTAGCAGTCACAGAAGACATAGATGTGAACAAGATGAGCCAGATCGCGGACAAGATATTAATAAATTCAACACGTACAGAGGTGTCAGCTGTAAACGGAAACAAATCTGGCGACGATACAATGTCATGCATACTAGCACAGTTAGCAGAAATGCAATTGGAACTAAATGCAATTCAGCAAGGTCAAAAAAACTATCGACGCAGCACTCAAAGTTATTCCAATCGTCGGCATTTCCTACCACAGTCAAGTTCAAGAGAAAGAAGGCACTTTTGTTTTTACCATGGAAGATTTAAAAAATATGCACAAAAGTGTGTTCAACCTTGTGATTGGAAACAGGATCTCAACTCAAGGAAACAGGGAAACTAATTGAAGCACGGACAACGGCGGAACTCTGTGCTATTCACCCGTCCAACCGCCTCACTATTACCGACCGAAAAAGTGGTATGAGATTTTTGATTGACACGGGAGCAAATATTTCAGTTATTAGCAAGCCACAGAGACATTCACTAATACAAGATGAACAATGTATACTTTATGCCGCCAATGGTACAAAAATTAAGACATATGGTGAAAAAACACTCTCTTTAAACTTCGGGCTACGAAGAAACTTTGTATGGAACTTTGTCATCGCCGATGTAACACAACCGATTATTGGAGCAGATTTTTTTAGAGCATTATAAGCTATTAGTCGATATAGCTGGTCGAAAACTCATAGATAGGGTAACTGAGCTGACAACGCCCGCAACCCTGATCAAATCGACGCAGCAAACAATCCGCACTATTAACATTGAGACGAATCCACGCATTTCTCAACTATTAAATGAATACGAGGATATTACGAAACCAGCCTCCCTCCACACTACTCCAAAACACAAGATTAAGCATCATATTATCACTAAAGGACCAAGGAAAATATAAGGAACGCAGTATTAACAGTTCACCCCTCTCGCACCGCCCCTTTGGCACTTATGACGGACGCCAGTTCGACCTGTGTTGGCGCAGTTCTGCAGCAGAAGTCAGGACGTAATTGGGAACCATTAGGATTCTTTTCAAAGAAATTAAGTGATACTCAACAAAAATACTCGACATTCGACAGAGAGTTGCTCGGAATATATATGGCAGTCAAACATTTTCAAAGGTTAGTCGAAGGAAGAGAATTTACTATCTTTACAGATCATCGACCTTTGACTTACGCATTTTCCCAAAAACCGTCATCTAATGATACGCCACGGCGAATACGACAACTGGATTTTATTTCACAATATTGTACCAACATTCAACATATAGAAGGACGTGACAATATTGTAGCAGACGCATTGTCACGGATAGAACAAATTGATGTGCCATCACCGATTAATTATGCTGATTTAGCAAGATGTCAGCATGATGACCAAGAATTATTACGACTTCGTAATAACAAGAATTTAAAATTTTCAAATATCAAGGTTCCGGGTTCTACTGAAGTCATCGCCTGTGACATATCTACAGGAAAAAATCGCCCCTATTTACCAGAAAAATTTCGGAGACAAATTTTTAATGTCATGCATGGACTGAGTCACCCTGGGAAGAGAGCTACTAGGAAAATGATAACTCAAAGATATTTATGGACAAGTATGAATAAAGATATAAATGAATGGTGTAAATCGTGCCTAGCTTGTCAAAAATCAAAAGTGCAACGCCACACTATATCACCTGTCGGGAACTTTATGCCATCTCAACGTTTTGAACATCTACACATCGATATTGTTGGACCGTTACCTGTTTCTCAAGGAAAGCGATATTTAATTACAATGATAGATCGTTGTACTTCTTGGCCGGAAGTATTTCCCGTTAAAGATATCACAGCCGAAACAGTAGCGCGCATACTGTATGAGGGATGGATAGCAAGATTCGGATGCCCATTACGCATTACTACGGATCAAGGTCGACAATTTGAATCAAGAATATTTGAATCACTTTCACAATTTTTAGGAGTACACAAAATTAGAACAACGCCTTATCACCCACAATCAAATGGAATGATAGAGAGATTTCATAGAACTTTAAAAGCGGCGCTAATATCAAGAGAATCTAATGCTAATTGGATGAACGAAATTGCTTCAGTTCTACTTGGATTACGAAGTTGTGTACGCGAGGACACAGGATATAGTGCAGCAGAGATGATATATGGCGCACCTATAAGGCTTCCCGGAGAATTTTTTGAATCGTCACAGCCTTCGACATACGAAGAATTTGTCACAAATATACAAAAGGACATTTCTCGTATGACATCAACATCAAAACGCAAGAAAATTAAACAAACAGTTTTCATTCACCCCGAGCTCAACAAATGCTCACATGTATTCGTGCGCTGTGACAGAATAAGGAAAAGTTTAACACCACCATACGAAGGACCATTTCTAGTGACAAAGAGGATAGATAAGACGTTTATCATTAAAATTGGGGACAATGAAAAAGCAATATCTATAGACCGATTAAAACCTGCATTTGTCTTCAATAGTGGAACGAACGTGCCAAATTCAGAAAATAATCACAACGGGCGGAACACGTACATCACGAAGTCAGGACGGGCGGTTAAGCCGACAGTACGATTCGTCACTTGCTGACACAAGTAATCAGTCCATTTAAATACTCACCGTATTTTGAAAATACCATCATATACCGTCAGTATCTACGAGAGAACAATGGGCAACCAAAGCTCCAAAGATCAAATCGTATATAACTCCGACAGTTGCCTTAATCAAAATGAAGCCGACCATCTCAAAAGTCTTGTCCTGGAAGAGCTACGGTGGACGAGAAACATTGCAATTGGACAAATCCTCATCACAATTGGCATCCTTCTTCTCTACGGAATACTGAAGACCTTAGACAGAAGAGTGAAAACAATAGCAAGAAACAATCAGCACAAATGCAGTGGATAGTTCATCGACTGCCGCCGCCGTCACAACAAAGGCAGCAGTTTTTATTTCCTTCGAATTAGCAACAATGACATTACATTACGCATAGGATGTAATTTATCAGCAAGGTTAAGTTATTATATAATTAGGTACATACTAATTTTTTTCAATTTATATGTTAATTATTTTTAAAAGGGGGGAGTATATGTAGCGGCACTATCACGTCGCTACATTACTTAGATACGATAGAGATAAGACATACATGTTAATTGTTGCACGTTTGTTAGGATAGCTAAATCTGAAAATCTCACGCATCTTCTTAGTATATAAGCACCAGCTATTAAAGTAATAAACAGACCTTAACCATCTACAGTCTCATTATTTACCTTGCCACGAAGTCTGGCAAAGGAGGCGTGTAACCTATCTGTGGTCGGGGAAATAGCGCCCCAACCACTTCGTCCGCGACCTCCGGCCGGAGACTCTGAGTCAGTGGGGGCGCCCAGGTGCGGAGCTTATCACGCACCATGCGGTAGGGGCGTCCCCACGGGTCTCTGTTCAGAGTCTCCAACATCTCCTCGCGGGCCCGATCTTTGGCCCGCCGGATCTCAACCCTTAGGGTGGCCTTCGCCGCCCTGTACTCCTCGTACAGCTCCGCCTCTCTGGTTTCAGCGTCCAGAGGGCGGATACGGAGCCTGCGGTGCCTGGTGTATCGGCGTCGCGCTGCGGTGCACTCACCACGCAGAGCAGCCAGCTCCTGCGACCACCAATACACCTGGCGCTTGCGTTGGCACGCCCGGATCCGGGGCATCGCCACGTCGCACATCCGGGACATGGCGTCCTGGAGCCATCTCGCCTCCTCGTTAACGTCGGCAGGCCTGACCGGTGGTATCACCCAGGCCTGCACGACTGTGGCTTCCAGGAAAAGCTCCCGGTCCAGTTGCCTAAGCGCCCAACGCGGGCCACACGGGGCCTGTCTGACTGGCGGGTCTGCGGACTCGGCGGAAACGTCGAACCGTATATACCGGTGGTCCGAAAACGTCTCCACCTCCTCCATGACGCGCCAGTCGACAACGCGCGATGACAGAGCGGGGCTAGCAAACGAAATGTCCACCACTGACTCGCCCCGCATCCGTATGCACGTGGGGACAGAACCCCGGTTCAGCACGACTAGGCCTGTCTCCAGAGCCCAGTCTTCGACCATCCTTCCCCGGACATCGGTGAGCCGAGAACCCCAAGCCAAATTCTTGGCATTGAAGTCCCCGAGGACGAGCACGGGGAGGGGACGGAACCCGACGACGACGGTGACTAATTCCCTGAGGGAGTTGTGGAACTCGACGAGAGTTCGGTTCGGAGAGAAGTACACGCCCACCACGGCTATCTCTCCGAACCGAGCCGCGACGCAACCCCTGCCTCGCTGAGGCCCTTCGGGGGTTGGGGTACCGGCGGCGGCCGACGAGATGATGGTCACCGAGCCGTCCAGGTCTGACAACCAGTGTTCCCTGGGTGGAACGAAGTACGGCTCGGAGACCACAGCAACATTGATCGACCACTGCGCCATGCTCTGGAGCAGGAGATCCTGAGCAGCGACGCAGTGGTTGATGTTCGCCTGGAGGAGGCGTAATGGAGCCATTACTGACAGTCCATCACGACCTCCTCTCTGGCAGCAGCGACAGCAGCACTCGCGGAAGCGGTGGCGGCTGCGGCGGAAACAGCGGGGGCAGAGGAGGTGGCAGAGGGCCTTGCTTTTCCCCTGGGCTTGGAGGGGGGGGAGCAGGTTTTGCCCCCAACCCGGTGATCGGCCGGCTTGCCAGCCGCAGCACATACCACGCAGTGCAGCGGGGCGGTACAAGTGCCGGCCCTGTGACCGGGCTGACCGCAGCGGAAGCAGCGGTCGCTACGGTCTACCTCCGAGGTGCATTTGGCACCTACATGGTGACCAATAAGGCAGCGATAGCACCTCAGAGGCCGGGGCTCAAGCAGCCTCACTTGCGCCGAGACCCAGCCCACCAGGAGTCTCTTGCCCTCCGACAATATTTTCGCCGCTGAGACGGGGCAGCTCACCACGACGGTCCGAAGCCCCGAATTGTCCGGACGGATAGTGCCTGCCCTGACTTGGGCGGCAGGGCACCCCCCTGTCCTGGCGATAGCAGCCGCCACCTCTTCCTCTGTGACGGAATCGTCCAGGCCCATAATTCGTAATTCCAGGCACTTGGTGGGCCTGGACACGCGAGCCTCATCCGCTGCAAGGCATGCCCTGAGCTTCTCGGCTAGGGCGTCAGCGGAGGACCCGCTGGCTGCGCCGGGGACCTCTAATAGACGGGCTCCAGTGGCAGTGACCCTCACTGCGAACCCGTCGGGTGCCCCAAACTCCGCAGGAGATACCGCCCCCTTCAATTTTTTTAGGACGTCGCCGTACGTCACTCCCTGCTTTGCTGCTTCCGGCTGCAGTGTAATCACTACAGCCGAAGATTTAGGGGCAATTAGCTTAGCCGCGACGCGCTTCTCCCTGCGCCGCTGCTGCCGCCGCTGTCGCTGCTCCTTTTTCCGGCGCTTCCTCGCCTCTTTGGCGACCCTCCTCACCGCCCCTGCCACTTGCCACTCGCTATCGGCACGAAACTCCGCTGGCGGAGTTGGCGCCGATCCGGCTGGAACACCGGCCGCTGCTCCCCTTCGTCTGCGGCTTGTTGGTGCCGGAGCCAACGCCGGGGGAGACAAAGGCGCCCTCGTCGGGGGCAAAGCTGTCGGCGCTTTCGCCGAGGCGGGCGCTTTCGACCCTTTCTTCACCGGTGCGCCAACCTGCGCGCCACGGCTGGTTGGTGGTTTCGGCTTTGCCGCTGCGGCCGCATACGAACCAGCCACGAGTGGGGGTCGGAGAAGCTTACCCTCCAACACGTCAAAACGCTGCTGGAAGGCAGCCATCTCTTGCCTCATTAGGCCGAGAAGATCGGCCTCCGCTGGCTGCGCAGGTTGGGATCCGCCTCCGCGCGCAGCGGCGAGCTCGGCCCTTGTCGCCCGGAGCTCAGCCTCCAGGGCAGAATTGGCAGCCGCCAAACGGGACAGCTCCCGCCGCATTGCGGCCAACTCCTTTTGCATAGCGGCCATCTGCCGCCCTGCTACGCCCTGCTGGGATACCGCCGACATAATGGCGGCTTCGGCGCGTTGAAGCACTCCGATTCGGCCCGCCTGAGTTTTTTGTCCAGCCAGCATGCGGAGTGCTTGCTTTACTTCTTTGCGAAGGCTCTCAGCGCCACCTTCGCTCGCAGATCCCTCGCCGCAAGACACCTCCATCTCAGAGGAGTCCGAGGGGGCGGCCTTTCCCAGAGCGCTCCCCTCTGCCGCCAGCCGCTCAGCCGGCTCGGTGCGGCTCCCTGCCGCTCTTATGGAGCCCTTCCCTTTGCCCCTACCCCGCGCAGCCGTGGGGATTTTGGGGGCCGGGGCCTCCGGCTCGTTGGAGGACGCCTCTCGGCCATCCTCCAACCTGGGACGTTTAAATACGCCCCGGTCTTTTTTCTGGCGTAGCGCCATGCTGACGCCAGAGAATGACGAGTCGGACTCCGAATCCGACACTCCTTCCTCTCCGAGGCCCGTGCCCGGGACTTGCTGGACGGGACCAGCGCTTCCCTACAAGCCCGAGAGCCACTTTGGCTCTCACCATCCCCTGCAAGCGAGCTGAGTTCGCTTGCCTTCTCCTGCACGTCTGGTGGTTTATTATTATTTTTTTTTTTTTTGTGTCTTCCATATTGGTCCCACGAGTATGGGGGAAATAAAAAGTCCACCCAGGGAGAGCCCCCTGTCCCTGGGTAAGTGTACATTTGTGTCCCAACTAGGGGGTCCACCGGTCCCCTAGCTGGGGGTGCGCTCACGACTGATGCCACTCCTCAGCCATACGTACCCTCGCCGCGCACCAGAACTTAGTATTGGAGGATTTTTTTATAGAGGTTGTCTTCCTCGCGGTCCGGGCGGTTAAGCCAAGACCCTCGTCCCGGCCCGAGTCATAAAATTATGAATACTCCTAGCGATATTAAAAATGATTTTATTTTATTTAAGGAATAGGATGCAAAATAGACCTTAACACATAGAAAAATCAATCACACTAGATACAAGGCGACGACTAAACAGGATTTTAGTTTCTTCAAAAATATTGGCTTCCAATTTTTTTTTATTATTATTTAGATGTATAGAAAATCACCTACCTGATGTTAATCAATCAACGTTACCCATGGACACCAGCAACACCAATACCTTGGCCTGGTCTAAATGAGAGATTTAGAGGATTTAGCTTCCGATAACCTTACTCGGTCTAATGAAACGCTGGACGTACCACGCCGGTTTTCTGAAAGGCCGTGCTATCAGTCCTGTCGAGTTAATCCATTCGAGCCGAAGTATGTCACTCTCTCACACTAAAAACTTTAAAACTTTTATGCAAGGTATAGGCCAAAGGGCTGACTAAGATCAAGTTTGGCTTCCTAAGGGCAGTGACGTATGCCCAAAAAATTTAAATTGTGCTTAGTGTTGTGCTTTTGGATATTTCGCTGTATATGATGATGATAATGATGAAATGGTTGAACATCTGTAAGGTAGCATGCTAAACAGTATTAAACAAACAGACTTAGAAAATAAATTTAACTAGTTTTAGTTGCACATAACATTATGTGCAAATTACAATTAGGTACGTTTATAAAGAAAACACATTAACATTTTCTAACATACTGTCTGTGGTTTTTCGAAAAAAATGTCTGTGACAGTGTCTGTGATATTTTTGATAGTGATCAGTGCGTGGATATGGTTCAGGCCACGGTGCTTAATGCCTCCAGTTTGCTCTGGTGCTATCCCAATTTTAGGGCATATGCATCATATGGTAAATCTAGAAAGTAAGTAAAAACAATAAGACAGGCATGATTTTGATGCGTGTGCGGTGTCTGGGAAAGCGGTTACCGTGTCTCGCCTTCAATTTCCGCGCGAAACATCTCTTTGTGTGATCCACGAATTATTGTTCCGGGTCTGGGTGTGAAATTTCTGTGAAAATGTAAGTTTGTAAACGCACCCACTACACGATAATCGTGAAGTGGGCAAAGTTTAAGATGTTAAAAAGAAACCAGATAAGTTTATTTGTGTAGTGATTTTTTATTCTATTGCATAGAACATTCTCGAGCACGTGCAAACGAACTGAGATTAAAGCGCCCACTCTTAGGCATTAGGTTGAGTTTGACACTTGGCAAGATCCTCCTCTTCCTCGCGTCGGTTTCCTCAATGATGGTCGTAACTACCTCATGGAAGCAGTGTACTGCGTATTACTCTTCGCTGTCTATTTCTATTTGCTGCTTAGTTTAGAGCATCGTGCATTGTAGTGCTCAGAGTGGTGCGAATCTGATTCGTCTAACACATTGGCCTTCTGCCTCTAGGTTTCTTTTCTTCTTTGCTTGCTCGCTTTGCCAGTGATCAATAACTTTTCCAAATTATCATTGTTCCTTCTCGCAGTGTCGCAGGAAGAGATCCTTGTGTAGATCTTAAGCTCCTGGATGATCGATACATAGGTGCGGTGTGCCGAACATGGAATTCCTAGCATTTTAAGCCAGCACTACATCTCGAAAGCATGCGCAATGCGGTCACAGTTTTTTTTTTGTGAGTGGAAAGTCATCAAATGACTTCTCCCGCCCAGGGCCGGGCGGGAGGGAGTGTCAGACTTTTACTGGCTAAAAACCCCCTGTTCCTTCTCCTGCTCTGGGCCGAGGTCGCGGTGCCTCATTGCGCTTACCCCGCAACCCCGGCTGAACATCAGCCCTATAGGGCCCCGTCTGTGGTGGTCTATTGGCTTTTTAAGGCGCGCGCGGAACGCTACGCGCCGTACACTCGGGCCTGGTTCCGTGGAGCTGCCCTCACTCGCCGACCGCAGACCTGCGCTTACGGTGGCCGGAAATCATCTCTCGATCCCCGACGCCCGGAATGTCGCCTATTGCAGCGGCTGGGGCGTGAGTAGGAGGATTGCTCCCTCACGCGGGCCGCCTCCCTCTTTGCGAGCATAACTGCTACACAGAAGGAGGTGACGGCGTCCCAGTTCCTCTCACTCCGCACCATGGCCTCGACTAAGGCCGGGCGCGAGAAGTCACCGCCGCTGATCACTTCCCTGAGGACACGGCGGTGCTCAGCCCAGGCAGGGCACGACACGCCCGAGGTTTCGCCCTCGTGGAATTCATCATCATTAAAGCACAACTATAAGAAAACTTAGGTACAGTTTTTTCCTCTGGTAACATTTGTGGGACCTTGTCATTTTATTGCTGTTGCAGTATAGTAGCATTATAATGTAACTCTCGGGCGATAAAACTTTTGCCAGGCGTTGTGAAAATATGAGTGAACTAAAAACTATAAACCTTGAATGAGTGAATGAATGAAAACTTTATTTGCTAGAATATAGGTTATACACAGTGACGACAATTTTAGAGTTTTACTCTATTCGACATACATCAAGTCGTGCAAATATGTATTTGTAACAACTGGGTCAAAAGAATACATATTTAGAAACGTATTACATACACAACTAATAAAAAAAAATTTAACTAAAGTGTAATCCTTAACTAAACTGTAAAAATCTAAGCGAAGTAAACTTTCTAAAAAACAATAACTACTATGTCCTAAAAAAAGCAATTATCTAAACTAACCGAAATATTATACAGATACTGCCTAAAACTACATAATTTAAAGTCAAATGGTAGGGACCGAATTTAAAAGCGAAAAATAAAAAAGTATGCCTAGTGAAATAAGATAAAACAGCAAATAAATGTGTCGAAAAGTGAACCCAATAAGTGTAGGTAGCGTATGAGCTATAGAGTAAACTGCGAAATATCAGTTACTTTATAACGTACCTATCTTAAAACATAATAATATGTTTCAAAAAACACCCAGCGCCATCTATTGCATACCTCAAAGAACTAAATAGCGTAACAACCTGTGGTAACAACTTATAACAGTGAGTAATTCGTTGACTTATTTATTTCGGTGTTTTTTATATGTGCGCGTTATAATCTGTTTTGATTATTCATAACTGTTGAATGAACTACTGTTTAATTTAAAGAATTACAAGTAAATTACCTCATTGTGTTTGAATAATTAATTAAGTATTTCAAAATGTTTTAAAAATGTTTATATTTATATTTATATGTAATACATGAGTTCGATCGAGGTTTTCGAATATCGTAAGTAACTTATCACTGTTGATATTGCTTCGAATAGCCAAAATATATCAGGCAAAAATATCGTGTCGCTGTTCAACAGCGAATTATATGACAAAGTTTGAAATGCCCAACTTGTCCACATAAAAATTAGAGGAGGGTCTTTCCTCCTACTCGAATTGAGCAACAAGTTCTACATTATTTTATTCTAATTTTTTTATTTAAGACCGTAGCTGGGACTTCACGGTTCCTCGAGATATTGAAGGTTTTTTTTTCTTTTTTTTTCCCTGTCCCTGTCCCTGTCCCTGTCCCTGTCCCTGTCCCTGTCCCTGTCCCTGTCCCTGTCCCTGTCCCTGTCCCTGTCCCTGTCCCTGTCCCTGTCCCTGTCCCTGTCCCTGTCCCTGTCCCTGTCCCTGTCCCTGTCCCTGTCCCTGTCCCTGTCCCTGTCCCTGTCCCTGTCCCTGTCCCTGTCCCTGTCCCTGTCCCTGTCCCTGTCCCTGTCCCTGTCCCTGTCCCTGTCCCTGTCCCTGTCCCTGTCCCTGTCCCTGTCCCTGTCCCTGTCCCTGTCCCTGTCCCTGTCCCTGTCCCTGTCCCTGTCCCTGTCCCTGTCCCTGTCCCTGTCCCTGTCCCTGTCCCTGTCCCTGTCCCTGTCCCTGTCCCTGTCCCTGTCCCTGTCCCTGTCCCTGTCCCTGTCCCTGTCCCTGTCCCTGTCCCTGTCCCTGTCCCTGTCCCTGTCCCTGTCCCTGTCCCTGTCCCTGTCCCTGTCCCTGTCCCTGTCCCTGTCCCTGTCCCTGTCCCTGTCCCTGTCCCTGTCCCTGTCCCTGTCCCTGTCCCTGTCCCTGTCCCTGTCCCTGTCCCTGTCCCTGTCCCTGTCCCTGTCCCTGTCCCTGTCCCTGTCCCTGTCCCTGTCCCTGTCCCTGTCCCTGTCCCTGTCCCTGTCCCTGTCCCTGTCCCTGTCCCTGTCCCTGTCCCTGTCCCTGTCCCTGTCCCTGTCCCTGTCCCTGTCCCTGTCCCTGTCCCTGTCCCTGTCCCTGTCCCTGTCCCTGTCCCTGTCCCTGTCCCTGTCCCTGTCCCTGTCCCTGTCCCTGTCCCTGTCCCTGTCCCTGTCCCTGTCCCTGTCCCTGTCCCTGTCCCTGTCCCTGTCCCTGTCCCTGTCCCTGTCCCTGTCCCTGTCCCTGTCCCTGTCCCTGTCCCTGTCCCTGTCCCTGTCCCTGTCCCTGTCCCTGTCCCTGTCCCTGTCCCTGTCCCTGTCCCTGTCCCTGTCCCTGTCCCTGTCCCTGTCCCTGTCCCTGTCCCTGTCCCTGTCCCTGTCCCTGTCCCTGTCCCTGTCCCTGTCCCTGTCCCTGTCCCTGTCCCTGTCCCTGTCCCTGTCCCTGTCCCTGTCCCTGTCCCTGTCCCTGTCCCTGTCCCTGTCCCTGTCCCTGTCCCTGTCCCTGTCCCTGTCCCTGTCCCTGTCCCTGTCCCTGTCCCTGTCCCTGTCCCTGTCCCTGTCCCTGTCCCTGTCCCTGTCCCTGTCCCTGTCCCTGTCCCTGTCCCTGTCCCTGTCCCTGTCCCTGTCCCTGTCCCTGTCCCTGTCCCTGTCCCTGTCCCTGTCCCTGTCCCTGTCCCTGTCCCTGTCCCTGTCCCTGTCCCTGTCCCTGTCCCTGTCCCTGTCCCTGTCCCTGTCCCTGTCCCTGTCCCTGTCCCTGTCCCTGTCCCTGTCCCTGTCCCTGTCCCTGTCCCTGTCCCTGTCCCTGTCCCTGTCCCTGTCCCTGTCCCTGTCCCTGTCCCTGTCCCTGTCCCTGTCCCTGTCCCTGTCCCTGTCCCTGTCCCTGTCCCTGTCCCTGTCCCTGTCCCTGTCCCTGTCCCTGTCCCTGTCCCTGTCCCTGTCCCTGTCCCTGTCCCTGTCCCTGTCCCTGTCCCTGTCCCTGTCCCTGTCCCTGTCCCTGTCCCTGTCCCTGTCCCTGTCCCTGTCCCTGTCCCTGTCCCTGTCCCTGTCCCTGTCCCTGTCCCTGTCCCTGTCCCTGTCCCTGTCCCTGTCCCTGTCCCTGTCCCTGTCCCTGTCCCTGTCCCTGTCCCTGTCCCTGTCCCTGTCCCTGTCCCTGTCCCTGTCCCTGTCCCTGTCCCTGTCTGAACAACAGAAGAATTACGATTGCCTTGCAGACCTTATGGAGATTAGGAATTAGGATATTTAGGGATCAAGGAATGATTGGGGGAGGGGAAGGATCGGGCCTTCGGGAATCTCACTCACACGGCGAAACAAAACACTATTTTTCTTCTTTAGGGGATCTTGATGATCGGGTCTGGGTACCATGTGTGCGTGAAAATATATGTTGTGGTTACCACAACCACGATACAGGAGAAAATCCTAGTGTGGGGCAACAAAAAAAAAAAGACTCGCATCGTGAGAAATTTAAATGTGGAAGAGCCATGTTTGGACATTCGGGTCGGCTCGACCGGAGTGATACCACACTCTTTCAGAAATCCGGCGTGAAACAACAACATTTTTGTGTTTCGCCGTGTGAGTGAGGTTACTGGAGCCCCAATCCTTCCCCCCCCCTCAATGCCTCCCCAATTCCATAATCTTCAAATTCCTAATCCCCAAAAGTTCGACAAAGAACTCGTAACTTCTAACTGCTTAACGGCAGGTAACCCGTCTGCCAGGTTGCCAACGTATCACATAAAACAATCAAATTATAAGCTTGAAATCGCCAATCCGGATTGAAGACGGAAGGCACATTGAACGCAATACAGAGAGTATTGCGTTCAATGTGCCTTCCGTCTTCGCGTGAGAAGGCCTTAGCTCAGCAGTGGGTTAGTTTCAAACCGATAATGTGATTAAGCCAAAAAAAACCGTTTAGAATTGTCGCAAAAACAATTATACTTACTTAACATAGTCATAAATAATGACATACCTATTAAAATTCTATTATTATCGGTATCGTAAATCTAATGAACATAGAATTTGTAAAAAAACGAATTTGGTTATAAATAAAGATAACATGAAGGTAAAGGGAAAGTACAGTACGAGCTATTTATGAACATGTAAAATCATATTATATACCAGAAAATCTTTGGGTAGATTAATTGTTGAAAAAAAGGTAAAAAAATGTGATCTACTTTTTTTTCAAATTCTATGACTCTATCTTTAGATACAAAAAAAAAAATATTAAAATGTGAAAATAAAATGATGAATTCCTGTATTTAGATAGTTAAGTTTTTGGCCTATATATATTTAAGAATTCTTTTCTAAAACAGAACCGCATATTTTTAAGCACAGTTTCCTTTCAACTCGCTGGCGTATCTATGGGCGCACCGCAGGGCTCAATATTAGGTCCTTTTCTATTCTTAGTTTATGTGGATGACCTGCCCCATTGGTTCCAAAACATGATAACACTTCCCTGATTTACAGATTTTTATAAAATAAATAGACAATCAAACAAATATGACGAAGTTTATGATGCCTAAATGAAGGTTCAACATTGGTTTACAATAAAAAACTAGTAATACTAAACGATAAAAAGACTAAATGCATTACATTTATTTTACCAAATGTTAAAAGTAACATATGTGGTGATATATTATTAAATGATCAGAAATTAGAATTTGTAAAAGAGACTACACTCCTGGGGATTACTGTAGACGACAAGTTGCAATGGGGGCCCCACATCAGGTCTCTAGCAGGACGATTGAGCTCTGCAGCTTATGCTGTCTGCAAAATCTGTCAGCTAACCGACGTAGGCACGTCAAGACTAGTGTACTTTAGCTACTTTCACACTATGGAATTCATCACTATGGAATTCTGTTGTGGGGACAGGCATCCGACGTTGAGTCTATCTTTATCTTGCAAAAGCGTGCCGTCAGAGCTATATATAACTTAGGTCGTCGCGAATCTCTCAGAGAAAAGTTTAAGGAGATCAACATTCTGACCGTACCGAGACGATTTATTTATGAAAACATTATGTATGTTAGGAAAAACCTACACTTATTTGTATAAGTATCTGACAAACATGATTATCATAGTAGACATAGGGATTGATTGAGTCAGCATTTATTTAGATTGGCAAAAGTGCATGAGTCGATCCTGGGATTCTATGTTAAACGTTAGAACAAAATCCCAGTTGAAATTCTAAATCTAAATGAAAGCAAATTTAAATTATGTATAAAGAAAAAGAAGATAAAAATGCCTGGAGGCTACCTGGTCATACTTCACAGGATGTTAAGAGGAGTTTTTGATTTCAATCATTAAATTGTACACCATGTTGTTAATTGTTGATGAACTTCAAAGTTTTTGTAAATGTGAATGTGTAACCTTTTTAAGTTAGACTTGTAGAATATAGGTACTGTGTCAGCTGGGAGTTGTCAGAGGCCTCATTGGCGGTGGCACGGGCAATGGATCGCTCGATTCCCCTATAATATGGTTGAGTTTGGCGGTGCTGGTGTTCATGTCATATTCGCGAACGGGCGCCGCCTATTGGGACTGGTCATCTCCAGGCTGTCTAAATGTGTTTCCTTGAGGTTAACTTCTAATTCTTTGCCTAAACATTAGTGTTACACTGTTCTTTTATATCTGAACCGACTAAATGATGTAACAAAGAAATGAATTGTAAAACTGATTGAAAAAGAGTAACCATGGAGTTTCTTTTTCGTTCTTCTCCATCGGACTTAACACTTTGGAACGAGCAAATAGCTTCACTAGAGGACAAACGGACAGACGGACAGACTGATACGCATAAATTTAAACCTATTGAAATATTGTTTTTTGTCTATTTTTGCTTTACGTGTGGCCTAATTGAAATAAATGATTTTTGACTTTTTTTACTTTTTTTTTCACTTTCCGATCGGGCAGCGATGACCACTTTATTAAGATCCCCACTGTATAACAGAGACACGTGAATGGTAATGTCGAAAGGGTCGTCCACGAATATAGCACCGACAGTGTAATGTTAAATATTCATGACTAAATGAAAACACGTGATGTAACATAACTGTTGTTTTTGTAAGGGGCAATCAACATTGTGTTAAGTCTCCCGTTTAGGGTAAGGTGAAAGGAATTTTCGGACTGTTATTATCTAAAACCTAATCACATACATTATTGCGTTTGTATCCTTAACCTTCGCTAAACATCAGCCCTATTTGGCCCAATCTGTGGTGGTCTATTGACTCTTTGAGATGCGCGTGGTACGCTATTATATCGCTCTCTTGGTTCTGCTACTACTTAGGCGACGACGACCTTTTCTCGCCTCAACTGATTCCACCTTACGGTGTGTTTTAATATTAATTGTATAATGAGTTGATTTTCTCCCGAAATCAAAAAACAAATAGCCCAAAACCCCAAAAAAAGCTGGCTGTAACATCTCGCCCCGCAACACGCCGATTGCTTACTATGAGTTGAATCGCTAATTCAACACTCACAAATGCGATGGAACTGGCTAAAAAATATTAATTATTAATAATATCTGATAACGAGTTTATCTAAGCATATTATGGCGTCGGAAGGCCGATTGGAAGATGGCGGTAGCTGTATGTAACATTGATGCAGATAAACCGATCATGTGTAATTCAGACTCGTTAGTCTATAATATTATCAGTCTGTAAATAAGAAAAGGCCTCTTTTTGTACGGAGAAGGAATCAGCACAAAATACCACGCTTGCTCGAGACCCGCCTTGAGGTAGGTTAGGAATTTCTTACGAATTATATGAAGCTAGTTTTTGCCCGCGACTTTGTTTGCGTGGCATAACGACTCCCTGTAGATTTTTGGTAAAAAAACTATGCTATGTCCTTTCTCGAGTTCCTTAATATGTCTGTACCAAATTTCAGACAAAAATATTCAGTAGTTTAGGCGTGAAGAAAAGACAGACAGACAAACAGAGTTACTTTCTCATTTACAATACTAGTTTGGATTATAAGTTTGTGGCGACGCACATAGATGACGACGCGACTCATACCTTTATTGCGCAAATGAAGTTTGCGTGCGAATAAACACGGATAGAAAATCTTTACGCTCAACTGTTAGGCAGTAGCGCTGCATCATCAGGGATGATCACCTCACGGTGTTGGAGGATCCTCCTTTTACTCTCTGTTCTTAAAAAGTGCAAGTTTCCTCACAATATTTTGCTTAAAGAATTTATCTGTATCAGTCCTGGGATACTTAGTTGCTCTAAGTATACCCCAGTATTGTTCTGATGAACCTCAGTTGAGTATCGTCAATGTCAATATTTTCCTATGCTTTGGTTGCGATTAATCCACCACAACAAGACCTAGAACCTAATTTTTAGACCCCTCGAAGAATTTTATGGATCTTTTAAGAACTCTTCTGTCTAAAACATCATTCGCGAGACGTCGACAGCCTGTAAATCAGCCACTGCGTCAATTTCAAATTAGCAGATAGTTACCTTAAAGACGTTTTTTGTAAAAAAACGTGATTTTTGCAAAAAAAACTGGTTGTTTGTCCTTCAATTCCCCTTATACTAACCTAGACAATCAAGATGCCAACCTTGACCTTTTAAAGAAAAAAATTCAAAGAATCCTATTAGTAAAACAAGCCCTGTTTCTGAGCAAAAATTTATCAAAACGTGCGTAGCACTCAAACATGTATTCGTTTTTGTAATATATTGGAACTTAGTATTTTTTTTTCAATCAACTCGTATGGTATATAAAAGAAAGAGCGCTGAAAAAAATTTACATACATTTAATTGGTTTCGAGTGAAAATGTTAGTGACAGTGTATGTGATATGTTTGGTGGTGTTCTGTGTGTGGCTGTGGGTTAGGTCGAAGACCTTAACGCCTCCAGTTTCTCCTGGAGCCATCCCAATTTTAGGGCATACGCATCGTTTTACCGGCTTGCAAGGTAAGTATATGTAGAAAGATAATCCGAATATTTATTTGTATACAAATATAATAAAGATACAGAAGCACTGCTGATTACTTTGTACTTCATCAAACTTCACTTCAATAAAAATTACCTGTCTAATAATTTAACTCAAAGACATAATATGACGATATTATTTCTTATTATTTTAATTTATACTCCTATTAATAATATTAATAATGTTGGAAGAAAAGCGAAAAACTAATCAGAAATCGTATTTTTTTTTATTTATCAGATTTAATAAGAAAAACATATTTGATTTGATATAATTTATCAGCATATTATGCATTGTATGTCTACAGGGCCAAACTTGACTGTATCTATGTCTTTTTTAAATATTTGCGTGCATTTTACATTATATGTTTACTCACGTGAAAATGATCTTTACGACAACTGTCGTTTTACAAATTACAAATTTTCACCATTTTATTATAAAATGTTGTATATCTTTATGCGTGCTGAACAAAAGCCTCTTCTCCCACGAATAAGGAATGAGTACTGCTTAAAGCGGTTTGCCACAGTCTTCTTTGCTTAAAAAGGTTCTTAAAAATTCGTGGCTTTAAAATACACAAACATCAAGGCCGATTGGCAGTGGCATCTTAGCTAAACTTCAATGCTTTATTGCATGCCATGACGTTAACATAAAAACAGTTGGAATGTTAGACATAGGAGACAGGATGAAGGTGTTTTTGAATAGTAAATCAAAATTTATTCAAAATAACGACTTACTCACGTGATTTCACTAAGAAAACCTCGACTAGTTTCAAGCCACAACGGGACTCTTATTCATGCGCAGCGTGCGCGTCGATGCTTCGTCGCGCAACCAAGTGGTCGAGTTTCTTTTGTCAAGGGAAATGATCAAATGACTTCTTCTTTTCCCGCCCAGGGTAAAGCGAGAGAGAGAGTGTCAGACTCTTACTGACTAAAAACCCCCGTTCCTTCTCCTGTTTTGGGGCGAACTGGTCGGCTTGAGTCGTTATTTAAAGTTGTTAATTAACGTGAGTAAGGGCTGATATTTCAATGGTTAGATAAAACTTACCTGGGGAATAATTATGATGATGTTTGTATAAGACAGGGTAGGTAACATTTATCTGACTATTGAATGGGCGTGGTGACCCGAAGGTTAAGGAGCCCGCTTCTCATGCATGAGGTTCGAAACCTGGCAAGTACCAATGTGACTTATTTCCAGTTACTTATATGTACTTTCTATGATTATTTAGACACCACTGACATACGGTGAAGGTAAACATCGCGAGGAAACCTGTACTTATAATTTCTAATTATAAGTTTGCAATCACCAACCCGCATTGAGCAAGCGTGGTGATTAATGCTCTTACTTTCTCCGAGAAGAGGCCTTTGCTCACCAGTGGGCACTTATATAAGCTGATAATGATGATGACTATTGAAAAATCAGCCCTAAGTCGTTATTTTCAATAAATTTACGACGAAGAAGAGAGGAAGAAAAATAAATTATTTTTTAATGAAGGTGCATATTGTTTAGAAAAATATTAATTCAATAGTACTTACCTGCAATAGTTTCACTGTTGCCGATTGTTGCTATTATACTTGGAAAGTTACATTGGTACTTGGTTTCGAACACGCTCCTTCATTGCCACCATGACATTTACGTCAATCACATAAACAGCGTTTACGTGGTTTCTATGCACCTTATTATTTCAAGTTCAAAGTTATGGAAATTACCGAACTGATTTAAATGAAACTTGGTTCTTATATCCAATGCATCAAGGTTTTAAAATATGATTTAATGGTTTTATGTTTCAATGGAAAATTTAATTGCCTTTCGCTGTCTTTCTAAGCTCTTTTTGAAAATATATTTAACTAGCGGTCGCCCGCGGCTTATATTTTTTAAAGAATAATTTAAGACCAAAATTAGGCAAATCGGTAAAGGCATTGTTGAGGTTAACATTACACCGATAAGTGGCATTGATTTTTATATAAATGAATTCTACTTTTAAGACATTGATACACATATAGCGTATAAGTACCAAGTTTGATTAAAATCGGTTTTTAATCCATATCATATCCATCCAATAACGAACGCCGACGATCGCGCACCTATTCTATGTATGTATGTTTATTTATTCTAATAGGATTTATGTAAGTAAGTGTATAAAATATATATTTATCAGTAAAATCACCTTCATCTCTGCATCGCCCAAAGGTTCGACTGGGAGAGAATGCCTGTGGCATTAAGTCCACCTTGTACACAGATGTATGTGCAAAAGTGTAAATAAATAAAATAAATAAATATTCTTCTACTGTGTCTCGAATTACCACTATTGAAAGTTTAAGATTGTAGACTTGAATGGAACTATTAGTTTTCGCATTACCTACAATGACTTAATCTACAATTCATATTACATCCACATATAAAACAACTTTTTGTTTTTAAGTGAACTCAAAAATACATATTGATTTTGCATAAGTCGATGAGTTGACGTCCCTACGAGTACTTGAACTAATTGTTTATGCTTCGTAATACTTGTGTTACGCATGTGTCTTTGACCTTTCAAATTACCAATAATTTGGTTAATGTATTAAATACAGTAATACTTGGTTAAATGAGACATCAAGGGACCTGCAAAGTCATTTCAATTAATTAAATATGTCTCACCATAGTTACTATTAAAAAACATTTATTTTAAAGTAAATCTTATTTTACAGGCATATGGAATACATTGGAACAAATCAGTAAATTTACATTGGAAAATGGGGGGATTTCCATCTTAAAAATCTGTGAATATAAGGTATACGGTAAGTAAAGGATTATTATGCACAATTTTATCTTTACAATAATAAAGTCCTCTCAAATATAACGAGGTCTATTTTTGAAGTGATCACCAGAGATGGGTCTAATACGGCCGACGCATGTTTTGTTGTCCTCGGAGCAGGAGACGGAACTTGCTGGTTTTTAGTCAATAAGAGCCAGATACTTCTTCTTGACCAATCTAAAGTGGAAGAAGACACTTGATAAATTGACGACCTTAAAAAAACCATACTAAAATGGTCGCAATATCACCTACAAGTAAAAAAACTGCTCCTTTTTGGAAGAACAAAAATGCGTTAGAGCTATGATGATGAATGGCCTTTTAAGTAAAAAAATGCGTCCCGGCTATATTTCTGTACCCTTTAAAGGATGTTATTATACCTACACATAAACCTTTCTCTCCAATCACTCTATCGATTAAAAAAACCGAGTCAAAATTCGTTGCGCAATTTTTATGATTTAAGCGTACATAGGGATATAGAGGTAAAGAAAGCGACTTTATTTTATACTATGTAGTGAAAGAATTACTATTTTTGACTATTTTTATCATTCTATAGATGCCTTAGTATTCCAAAGATTTGAAACAGAAATTCACAAAAAAAAAAAATGTGTTATCTTTACCATGGAAAATAAACAAGTTATGTATGTGTGTTTTCAACTTAATTATTTTATTTTAAATAAACGTGTTTTTTGTATAAAATTGTTTTTAATTTAATTATTTTGTTTTAGTACTTACCGATCCGGATTTAAGTCTTGAGGCGTACAACATATGTTTGAACAAGATGTACATGTATCATTTTTCGGATGATTTGGTTGCTAATGGACTCGTCACCGCTGATGGTAATGTGTTGTTTTAATTTTGTTGTTATATATTTCTAAATAAGAGAAGCGAAACTACTCATTATATTTCGTGAAATTCAACCATTCATAACATTTATTAGTCTTAATTTTATTTCATTTCAAATGGAGGAATATCTAGTCAATATTGTAGAAAACCAGTTAAGATGCCCATTTAATTTTTTATATATAGTTCAGCTATTAAAGAAAATGCGTAGATGGCGCTGCTGTGTTTTTATGCATTGTTGTTATATAATTACATCAATTATCCGGTGTTAGTTGAAAGAAATATTTTGGAAATAAAATTGTTGTACATCAGGCAATTATTTTACAGTTACACAATTCATTTATAAAGGCTTTCCGCTAAATATTAAGCAAAACCTACCTAAGCTACTGATAATATTTCAGTAGTAGAACAGCATGTTTCGTATTTCAGCAAACTCTACTTGTATTTCAGCAAACTCTACTTGTTTATTACCAGGATAACCCTTCCAAATTTCCTATTAGACTAGACTAGCCTCGGCTACAGCGAAGCCGAAACACGGCACGCACTGTGCTACTGCGAATGAGTTCATGCAGTACTATACTATACTATCAAAAACTATGTAGTTCTGTCTGACTATTTGATAATAAATATGCCTTTTTTTACAGCGCAAACTTGGAAAGTACATCGAAAATTAATTAACCCAGCATTCAACCAACAAGTTTTAAACACGTTTATAAATGAAATGAATGTACAGGCAAAACGGCTTGTGTCCGAAATATCTACTATGGTTGGAAAATCAGTGAATATGCGCAAACCTCTAATCAAATTTACAATGAATATTACTAGTCGTAAGTACCCACATAATAATATTAAGTATAGAAAACTTTTTATATGCTAGAGCGACAAAGCTGACTGATAGTAAACAATGGGATGGCCCATGGAAACTCGCAGTACCAGAGGAGTTACGAGTGCGTTGCCAGCTTTTTGGGGATTAGGGTTTCGGAGATTTGGGGATCGAAGTAGGGGAAGACAAATGGGGTCTCTGTTAATCTCACTCAGACTGCGTAACACTACGCTGTAGTTGTTCCATCCTGGTTTTCAGTGAGGTATTTCGGTCGAGCAGACCCATTTATTTTACGTTGGTTCTCAGTGAGACTGTGGTATCATTCCAGTTGAGTAGTCTCAATCGTGCCGGCGATTCTCTTTCCCACACTTTTATAGAATACTAGCTACTCTGGCACGGTTTCACTCGCTGCTCCTATAGATGGTAGCGCGATGTTTTATAGCAACATTGTAGCTATATATGTATCTGTGAAAGAATTTTGGAAATCCAAAGATTACCTACCCCCTACATACAAACTTAGTAATGTTACCTCTTTATAATTTTTGTATAGATGCTACTTATTGTAAGTATATAGAAAATCCATTTTGTTGCAGGAACGACTTTGGGATTAAATGCCGAAGACCAAACGTTGATAGACAAGGATTACGCGCATGCGTTTGAACTTTTGTCCTTTTTATATTATGAGAGAGCAATGAAACCATGGCTGCACTTGCCTTTCTTCTTTAACAGGAGTTCTTTGAAACGTCGACAAGACAAGCTTACGGAAACAGTGAGAAATATTCTCAATCCGGTGAGTTTTGTTTGAACCATTCGTACTTATTTTTTGTTTGAGTCAGTACTGACTGATTATGCTTTAAGGGCATTAAGGCTAACGATAAAATTCAGATGGCATTAAATAAAGTTTTTCTCTCATTTTGTCTTTTTTTAATCATTGCCAGAGTTACACCCGGTTTCTGAAAGGATTGTCAACGCTAAAATTAACTAATCTCCTGTTAAATCTCTTGTCAAGTCATCTGATTGGTTGTTGATAATTCAGTCAACCAATCAGATGACTTGACAAGAGATTAAATTGATTTTAACATTGATTGGCCTTTCGGAAACCGGGTGTTAGTGAGTTTTCATTTGTCATAATTTGACGCTTGTTTGTTTTTTGTGTACTTTCTAAGGTTTGATATGTGTATACTTTAGCCCGATAATTTAGCCTAGAGAGAAATACTTATATGACTGAAATAATGCAAATTATTTTAATGTCGTGTTTATATGTTTTTAGATAATACAAAAGAGAAGATTGGAAATAAAGATGAATGCGTACAACAGTGATGAGAATAATGGTACGTATCATTTAGTTTCTCTGGCAGGGGCTTATTATAAGTGCTTAAAGTTTTCGAATTATTTTATTTTTTGAATTATTATTACTAACGTAACAGGTGTACACCATAAGTAAGAATAATCAGACCTTACTTTGGAAGTACAAAAATAATAATAAAAAACGAATTAAACATTTTCAAAAGTTTATTTCATATAATAACTTTCGCACTTCAATTAATTGAGAAAAGCTCAACTAGTTTCAAGTCACAACGGGACTCTTATTCATGTGCAGCTTGCGCGTAGCGGCGAAGTTGCACAACCGATAGTTGGTTTATAGTAATTAGATTAGATTAGTAATTAAAACAACAATAAGTATTAAATTTATCACGACTACATTTATGTATATATATGTATGTATGTATTTATATGTGTAAGTATATTAAGTAGTATGTGTTTTATAATATATATAAGTATAGTTGTATGTACTTTATGTATGTTTATATTAACCTATGTTATACTATTCTATTTCGCTTGCTTCATGCATCTACTACTGGATTCTCTGCATCACCCAAAGGTCGACTGGTAGAGAATGCTCAATGCATTAAGTCCGCCTTATGTACATACAAATTGTGCATGAAGTATAAATAAATAAATTTAACGCAAAACAATGTGACAACTAATTATAGTACTTTCATACAATAATTATAATTGTTTTTGTCATTAAAAAAAACGTACCTATCGTCAGACATACCAAATTTATTGCAAACTAGCTTCTGCCCGCGGCTTCGCCCGCGTGGTATGTTGGTGAAAAGTAGCCTAAGCCCCTATTCCGGAGTGTATCCTATGCCTGTGCCGAATTCCATCAAGATAATCAAACATCCAATCATGTTAATTTTCGCATTTATAATATTAGTAAGACTAGCTACTCTGGCGCGGTTTCACTCAATGTTCCGCTCCATTTGAATTCTCCATTAGCAACCAGGAACATTGTAGCTAATTATCAGTAAAAGAATCTTGGAAATTAACCCCCTACCTACATACAAACTTACAACTGAGAAAACCTACACTAATTGCTCCTCTTAACGGGATTCTTTCATTTACTTATTCTTTATAAGCAGCGTGTGGTGTTATATAAAATTAGTATCTATTGTTACCAATGTGTTTTGAAACTAGTACAGCTTCTTTCAATAAATTAACACGTCATTGCGTTATGAGGTCGAACAAACCGTCAAGTCAAAATCCTGTTCTCTCACTCTGGGGTGGGGGGCGATCGTCAATTTTTTTATGAGTAAGTACAACGGAGACAAATATATGTATAACATAGTTTCTCTTACAAAGAGTCTAAAAGCCAAGTTAAAATAAAATAAGGTTGAAAAGGACTGTAAAGTTTCGAGCAATTTCAAACAAACGTTTTGTGTGAAAATTACCCATACGCACTGCAAGGTTCGTTAACTTTCTCTCGAAAAGACCTCAAACGAATTACCTGAAAGTCTTCAAAAAGAAATTAGTTCGCAGCGAACGTGTTGCAAAACTTATTACTGGCTGTCTTTATACCTAATTCGATACAAACTGTAAATCGTAGTTATAATCAAATTATAACAATCATGTTATTTGTTCTGTGTTATTTGTTTGTTCTTTCCTTTCACGGGACCACAGGGTCCCGGACCTTTGGAAGGCGTACGAGGAGCCGAAGCCAACTCGCAGAGGCCCGTTGAACAGTTTTAATCTAAATGTGATGGGACATCAGCCGGCAATTATCCCTGTATGCGCTATATAAGTGCACCCAAGGACAATCACCGGTCGATGCAAGACTATTGTGAAATGTGGTAAAAATTGATAGGGTTATGAATATGGGTTGCTATGGACTGGTGGATATGATAACTATGGAAATACTATTCTTCTATTGTTCTGTGTTATTATTATTATTTTGTTGCATCGTCGTATAATGTAGGTACCTACCTAGGTTTTTCAATTGAATGTAAGCGTAGGTCAAAGGATTTTGTAATTAATATACATAGAAAACGATTTGTTTTACAATACATAAAAAAACACCTAAGTAATTAAAATACATCAATAATAAATAATGAGTGAATATTGAATCGAATAATGGCTAGATGATTACATTTGTAATGTTATTTTTTCTGGGTCGATCGCATTTAAAATATAAAATTAAAATTTTATTGGTATTTTTCTTCAAGGTCAAAGCCATTGGGTATAGAGTAATTACACTAAGAAGCATTCTTTGCAATAGACAACGTTCTAAATTTGAACAAAACGGCTAGCTAACTCGCGTGATATTGTTGAGAAAAGCGCGGTGTCGTCTCGCTATCGCCATCTCAATGATTATGTTAAAAGAATCATGTTATAATTTGAAACTAGAAGAGTCAGATTTTCAGCTAATTTGAAAAAAAAAACCGAAAAAATGCCTAGCACGGAATATATACCAAATGACAATAGTGGTACTTATTTGATGATCAGAGTGGAAGCATATTTACACATACCTTTTTCTAAAAATTTTTTTGGATCGGGCTGACGTTAAATTCCTTCCGATCGATCGTTCTATTATTGTCATTTTGTTCAAGAGGTTATAAATAATCAATAATCGATTGCATAACGAACAAAGGCGATTAATAATTGATAATTTAAATATAGAACACTTTGTTCATAATGTTCTAGTTGCTTGTTTATTTCATTGAGAAGTAGCAAAGTGCAATTTCGTTTCAAAATGGAGGCGTGTTGGCTTTTTTCGTTGTGAAGTTTTTTCACAACGTTATAATAATCCAAAAACTAAAATGGTATTTTCGAATGAAAGTAAACTTATGTGCATAAAACGAAACGTATTACCTATTTAGTATTTTTTCTTATTAAGTACTAAGGAGGTACTAACTTCATGTAGTCATTATAACGTGTTTTCATTTAAATTTCAGATAAATTCAAGCCAGTTCTAAATCACCTGCTTTACCTAGCCGATGAACAAAACGCTTTCTCTGATACTGAAATTCGAGAACATTTGAACACTTTTGTGATTGCTTCTTACGACACTTCTACTGTAACATTCACACTTTTATTGATGATGATTGGATGGCATAAGGATGTACAGGATCGGGTTTACAATGAGTAAGTATCTTAGAGAATGGTTGTGTACTTCAACTGTACTTACTGTTATTTATTTTTTTAAGCTGGAAAACCACTTGCATTACCTATATATTAATAGACTCTTACTGACTAAAAACCCCCCGTTCCTTCTCCTGCTCTGGGCTGAGGTCGCGGTGTCTCATTACGCTTAACCCTGCAACCTCAGATGAGCATCAGCCCTATAGGGCCCCGTCTGTGGTGGTCTATTGGCTCATTGAGGCGCGCGCGGAACGCTACGCGCCGTACACTTGGGTAAGGGTGGGAGTTAGTAAGTGTCTGACACTTCCTCTATCATTCCGATATTATAAAATCGGTAAAAATGTTACTGTTGTCAAACACAAGGCAAGCATTGTGCTTCGCTGTGTGAGTGAAGTATGCGGACGCATTATTCTCATATAAAAATCTTCAATCCTCAAATCTGTCATAGAAATTCACTACGTATGCCCAACTCTCCTATAGCAAAATCTCTTATCCTCAAAGTATCTTTTACAGCTTTGGCGTTACGATATTTTTATTTGTTAATCATTTATAACAAAATAATTATCAATTTTAAATAACCAAAACCAGGTTTTATAGGGATGGCTACAGGTGAATAATGACCATTAGTTGATGTCTGAAACTATCGCATTAAATAATAACCTCTTCTCTTTACCCTTTCCAGGATTCAAGAGGTATTAAATCACGAAGACAGAGACTTCACAAAGAATGATTTACCAAAATTAGTGTATTTGGAAGCAGTAATTAAAGAAACATTGAGGTTGTACCCCACTATACCGTATATCGCTCGACAAGTCAACAAAGACCTCAAATTAGGTGCGTAAGAAATATCTTTAACTATACTAATATTATAAATAGGAAAATTTGTAAGTTTATATGTAGGGGGTAATCTTTGGAACCGCTGGTCGGATTGCAATAATTCTTTAACTGATAGATAGCTGCAATGTTTCTGAGTGCTATAAGCTATAATAAATCAACACCCTACGATCAAATGGAGCCGAGCAGCGGGTGAAACTGCATGAGCGTAGCTAGTTAGGTATATAACAAACTATATACTCTCGTTTTCACGCGTTCAACTTGACTACATAGAGGCACAATCTAAGTTTTCTCAAAATTTGCTTTCTAACAGCTGTTTCGCAGGTGATCCGCAGTCAAATCAAGTCAAGTTTATTTATGTAAGAATTTATAATTCAAACTTACAAAGCTAATGAGTGTAAAATTATATTTCAGGAAAATATACCTTACCATCTGGTAGTACGTGTGCAATTTCATTGCATGGTATCCATCGACATCCCATGTGGGGTCCCGACGCTGATCAGTTCAAACCAGACAGATGGCTTGATCCTGCCCGGCTGCCAAACCATCCAAATGCCTTCGTAGCTTTTGGTGTAGGAAAAAGATACTGTATAGGTAAATATTTTCTCATTGTAATTATTTGCTTACGTTAACTTTTAAACGAGACGGCGACTAAAGAATAAAATTGCATATTGTCTTTTAGAACGCGTATACAGACAACTAATCAAGCACTCCTTCAATCATAAAAAGATTGAAAAAGAAAAAGAAAAGCACAGATAAACACGATCGATACATTACACAAAATTATTGTCTCTTTTTGAAAATTGATGAGCAATTCTTATAGTAATTATCGTGAGACATAGTAAATTTATTTAAATATCACTTGAATTGAATGAGAAAAGCTTAAAGATTGAAATCAGAGCGGGACTCTTATCATGAACTGCGTGTGTGTTAATATTTTCGATACTTAGTATATTGAATTGCAATTTTTATCACTGAAAATTGTAAATATTATATATTGTATTCTTTAATTAATAGTACGTATGTTTTATTTTGTAATGTTTGATAAATTGCAGGCAGACAATATTCCATGATGGTGATGAAGACGACAATAGGACATATAGTGCGACAATACCGCGTGCACAGTGATCTCAGCAAATTGAAATTTCAATATGAAGTTGTACTGCAACCGATAAAGGGTCACCGAATTACATTTACAAAAAGATAAATTAATTTCTCTTAAGATTTTCTTCCATTAAGATTTTTGTGTGTGCTTCGCCGAGTGAGTTAGATTACCGGACGCCCAATCCTTCCCAATCCATCCTTAATCCTCAAATTCCCTATCCTTAAATCCATTATAACCCACAAGAGGTCGGCAACGAACTTGTAGTAACTCCTTTGGTATTGCGGGTGTCCATGGGCGGCGCTGATTGCTTACCACCAGGTAATCCGTATGCTCGTTTGCCGACAAAATTAAATGATATACAAAAAAAAAAAATACAAAAAACCTTTCTGAACTATCATTGACTGGGCCTTTGTGTGATGTGTATCTGAAGTTGTAAGTAAAAGCAAGAAACGAGAACTAACTGCAATGTGACGAAAGTACGTTTGAAAAAGAAATGTTGTTGTTGTTATAGTAGATTTAGATGTAAATATAATGTATCTACGTAGTTTTGTAATTGTAATAAATATTTTGAATTCCTATTAGTGTGTTTGTTTTTCATCTTTATTTAAATAGTGTTACTTTTTGTCTTTTATGGATTAGCAGACCCATAAATCTCATGGTAAGCAATCGCCGCACACCTGTAACGCCATATGGCCTACCTTTCGTTACGATTTTTGGAAGTTCACCGTGAACATGTGCCTGCGGACGGCAAGCAAGGGCAGCTCGCATCCCGACCTACATAACTATTTTGTAAATGGTAAATCTCATCTCGAAAGTCACACACCACTTCGCTTCTCATCTCGCCTGTACACAAACTTCAAAATACTCACTTGTTTTAGTTCCCTTCACTTCGTTATTCACTGTGGTTAATCACATGGCGGCGCCAATGTAGATTTTGCTCCATTTTAACTTTTGACGATAGCAAAGCTGAACGGACGTATGGTGCGTAGCCCTACGCCTGCGCCCTAAAGAGTCAGACCACTACAAAGTAGGCCCCTCTGTAGGGCTGATGTTCTGCCTGATTTGAGATTCAAGCGCTATAATACCCAACAGCCCTGATCTGGAGAAGGGACAAAAACGGGGTGGATTTTAGTTAGTAAGAATCTGACATCCCCTTCTCGTCCAACACAGTGCGGAAGAAGTCAATTGATGATTTTCATACAATACAATACAATACAATCCTGTGCCGAGGTCGCGGTACCTCATTGCGCTTACCCCGCAACCCCGGCTGAACATCAGCCCTTTAGGGCCCCGTCTGTGGTGGTCGAGTGGCTCTTTGAGGCGCGCGCGGAACGCTACGCGCCGTACGTTCGGGCCTGGTTCTGGTCGGGCGGCGAGCTGCCCTTACTCGCCGACCGCAGGCCCGTGCTTACGGTGGCCGGAGATCGTCCCTCGATCCCCGACGCCCGTAGTGTCGCCAGTTGCGGCTGCTGGGGCGTGAGGAGGAGGATTGCTCCCTCACGCGGGCCACCTCTCTCTTTGCGAGCATGACTGCTTCACAAAAGGAGGAGACGGCGTCCCAGTTCCTCTCACTCCGCACCATGGCCTCGACTAAGGCCGGGCGCGAGAGGTCGCCGCCGCCGATCACTTCCCTGAGGATACGGCGGTGCTCAGCCCAGGCAGGGCATACCGCTACCGTATGCTCCACCGTATCCTCTAGGTGGTCCTCACAATGACGACACTCGGGCGTTTCCTCCCGCTGAATCCGAAACAGGAACCTACCGAAGCTGCCGTGCCCGGTAAGCACCTGCGTCAGACGGAAGGTGAGGACGCCGTGGCGTCTCTCAAGCCACTCCTCAAAGAGGGGTCTTACCGCTGCTATGGTAGCGTGCCCGGCCCTCGGTTGCGACAGTCTTTGTTTCCACTCTGCCATGAGATCTTGCCGGAGCTCATTCCGCCACGCACTAATTTGGCGCGGCAGAGGATCTTCGCCCCGGCGACGCGCGTCTGCGCGCAAACTGTAGACGCGCGCGAGCGCCTTCGCTTCTAGATCCCACGGCGGTGATCCGGCAAGGAGGTTCGCCGCCTCCCCGGAGATCGTGCGATACCCGCGGATTACTCGGATAGCCATGACCCTCTGGGACGCGACCAGCGTACGAGCCGGCCGCCGCCTCAAGTCCGGCGCCCACACAGGGGCACCGTAGAGGGCCATGGATCGCACAATCCCCATATACAACCTCCGGAAGGAGGCGTTTGGCCCCCCGAGGTTGGGAAGGAGCCGCTTGAGCGCGGCCCCAGACCGTTCTAACTTAGGGGCCAAACGACGAAAACTCTTGTTAAGGTGAGCCCATTGAAAACAATTCTAGACACAGTGCTATTATTAAGAATTACCAGAAAAAAAGCAACGAAAATTACCCAATACTAAAATTATTAATTCAGTTAATTCCAAGGATGGAGTAAAATAAAGGATTAATGACAAATATTCTATTTGTGAGCCTATCGATTTACATAACTAGCTTGAGAAGGAAATAAAATGTTTGAATGTATATCGTTTTTAAGGTTCCGTACCTAAATGGCAAAACCGGTACCCTTATGTATTTGACATATCGGTCTGTCTGTCTTTTCGTCCATATTTTGAAACCACCTTTTTCGGAAAGCATAAGAACTATAACTGCTGAATCTTGGTACGTAGATGCACTTAGTAAAGTACTTAAAATATTTACCCAAAAATATAAAAATCCAACACATTTTTTTGTCTTATTCTTTATTCTTAAGCCTTTGAGTGCCGAAAATATTATTAAAGATAAATCCTCCGCTATGGTATCTTAGGTCTCCAGTGACTTTTTTTTTGTTAGGGCAATGTCGAAGTCGTCAAATGACTTCTCTGTAGTAGTAGAGAGTGTCAGACTCTTACTTACTAACCCTCCCCCCACGTTTCTTCTCTTGCTCTGGGCCGAGGCCGCGGTGACTCATTGCGCTTAACCCGAAAACCCGGCTGAACATCAGCCCTATAGGGCTCCGTCTGTGGTAGGTCTCCGGTGACATACATATTATGTTTCGGTCAGCATTATATTAAATATGGCATTATATTAAATATGGTACAAAATTATCAATTAATAACTCTTAACAAAGTGGAAAATTATTTCCTCCCTTTAAAAATAAAGGTGATAAAACTAAAATATAGGTAATTTATTAGCTACCCGCCCCTACGCATGGGTGCAATGTTTAACACACGAAATTTCTCCATTACATAAAATAATCAAAACCGCAGTATACACAGCGATTTAGGCATGAAGAAGGCAACTTTGTTCTATATATTTTTTTAAACATAACATAATTATAATTATGTATTTACTATGCAAACTTTCATTGAAAAATCGTTTGAAACAGATGAAATACGCTTCTGCTTCTACTACGGAGCCCTAGATAGGAGGAGGCTCGCACTTGGGCGCTTGTTTTCATTACTCGTATAGATAACTATCAAAATTTATTTATAACTAATGGAACGTGGTATAATTAATGGATAATTAATGGCTATAGTCACGAAAATACCCGGCTGAGCAATGAATAAGACTTATACTTATACAGACAAGGTACAAAAAAAATATTCAGAAAAAGTTAACATTGACAGACAGTTTTTATTAGACATTTTTTATGGAATAGGTCGGCAAACGAGCAGTCTGATTACCTGACGGTTGAAGCAATCGGTGCCGCCCATGGACACTCGTAATATCAAAGGAGTTACTACATGTGCGTTGTAGGCTTCTTGTAAGTTATTAGTGGTCTTAAGATAAAATCTTTAATCTGCTGCTACTCTCTAATCTGTAATCTTTAAACTGGGTTTGGTAGCACGTCAGCAACTAGTTAGGCGAGAGAGAGTGTCAGACTCTTACTGACTAAAAACCCCCCCGTTCCTTCTCCTGCTCTAGGCCGAGGCCGCGGTGCCTCATTGCGCTTACCCCGCAACCCCGGCTGAACATCAGCCCTATAGGGCCCCGTCTTTGGTGGTCCATTGGCTCTTTGAGGCGCGCGCGAAACGCTACGCGCCGTACGCTCGGGTCTGGTTCTGGTCGGGCGGCGAGCTACCCTTACTCGCCGTCCGCAGACCCGTGCTTAGGGTGGCTGGAGATCATCTCTCGATAGATACCTATAGATACAGTAACCTCCCAATGTAGTTCGAATTCTGTATGCCGTACCCATAAGCTTTTAGTGTCTATATATTCTGCCTCTAAGGACTGTTGTTCCAAACCTGGTATGAACTAACGGACCGACACAGAAGGGGCTCAAAAAGTCAGGTGTTCAGCTGGGGTTGTCGGTCAAACGCTATAAGGTGCCGTGTTCTCAGCCTGGAGCAGGTGAAGGGACAGACCCTGAGCGAGTGCAATGATTTGATAATTTAGATACCGGAAAAAAAGCTCCAGTATGATGTGTATGTGATATTGTATGTTTGTACTCGTATGCAACCACGAACCGACAGAAGAAAATTATTGGGTGGGCAAGAAGACACAAGGAGGATGAAAGAGGGAAGTAAATCCACATCTATACTAATATAATAAAGAGGTAAAATTTGTAAGTTTGTATTTAGGGGGTATTCTATGGAACCGCTGGTCGGATTTCCAAAATTCTTTCACCGATAGATAGCTACAATATTCCTGAGTGCTATAGGATATAAAACATCACGCTACGACTAAATGGAGCCGAGGAGCAGGTGAAACCGCGCGAGAGTAGCTAGTATTACATACTTTTGAAACGTCATAAATATAATGGTCTGTTAGTCTTTCCGCCAGTGAACCAAGGTGTTGATTGTATTAATTATGCTCTGTTACAATACTATTTTCTTTATTGACTGCATTGGCGCAGTGGCTCGGCAACTGTTGCGCAACGTGTCGCAGGTTTAATTTCCGCACGGAGCAACTCTTTGTATAATCCACAAATCGTTGTTCTTTGGATATGATGTGTATGTGAAATTGTAAACGCAACCACGACGCAGGAAAAAATCCTAGTGTAGGGAATAGTATTATAATAAAAAAAGTTATATAAAGAGGTATATAATTAATTAATATTAACATTGGTCTTTCATATTAATATTATTAATAAAAAAAACGTTGCCTCACTTTAGGATTTTCTCCTGTGTTGTGGGTGCGTTTACAAACATACAATGTCACATACACATGACACCCAGACCCGAAACAACAATTTGCGGATCACACAAAGTGTTGTTCCGTGCGGGAATCGAACCCGCGACACGTTGCACGGCAGCCAGTTGCCCAGCCACCGCACCAACCGTGCAGTCAGTTAATAACATTACCTTTTCACCGATTCATCACCGAATAAAAACGTTCAAAACGTGTTCTTTTAATAAAACATTTCTTTTGAGATTCCAAATATATTTCAATAACCGTGAACTCAGTCAACGACCTTGTGACATGTGTTAAAACATTTATAAATTTATGGCGAATTTTTAAATCTTGTTTGGCTTGATTTGAGTCTTGGGTAAGCAATTCATTATTAGCCTAGTAGAACCAACTGCTGAGTGAAAGTATACATTATTGACGTGGAAAGCCACACGAAGAACGCATGGATTGATACTGAAGCTGCAAGACACAAGCTGTGCTTAGTTCGTACCGTATCTGCATATAAGTATTTATCTGCGTTTTGGCTACATATATATTAAAACTTGTTAGAAAAATGTAACATTAAAAATTAGGTTAAGAGGTGGTCAGAATATTAAGGCCTGCTTCTCGTGCATAAGGTTGCGGATCAAAAACCTGGCAAGTACCAATGTGACTTTTTCAATTTGTATGTACTTTCTATGACTATTTAGACACCACTGACATACGGTGAAGGAAAACGTCGTGAGGAAACCTGGACTTATAATTTCTAATTATAAGTTTAAAAATCGCCAATCCGTCTTGAGCAATCGTGGTTATGAATACTCAAATCTTCTCCGTGTGAAAAGGGTCCTTTAAAGAGGCACTGGGAACTTGTTGGTCGATGATGATGATGAAGTTGAGATTTTATTGGCGGTGGCATGAGGACTAGACTAATATGGTTGAATTGAGGAGTGTAGATTTAAGTGTGTGAGCTAAGCTTCGACACGAGTGGGTTTCAAAAAATCGGCCTGAAAAAGTCACACTCGCACATGCTAGGTTTCGAGCCTCATACTTGAGGAGACTGTTGCCTTATTCTATAGGCCACTTCGTCGAGCGTAGAGCAATAGCTATTGGAACTTATGTAACAAAAATTACAGTTCCAGTTAACTACCAGTTTTAAGTTATTAAGGAATTAACCCGTAGACTCTCTGTACATAATGTAGTACACCTAAAAATAATTTATAACTTTTTGATTACAGAACATAAAATCACTATTTACGGAAATGTGCCTTTTTAATATCGAGTTTCTGAAGGTAAGATAATATGTTCGATTTTTGAAAAACTACATTCTCTTTTCATTTTTTTTTATTATACACAACTTTGTTTATTTCCTTATTTCAAAAAACGATTGACAAAGACCTCTGTGTTTTCTGCAAGTGTTAGGCCAGTATTACCGTATAGTGTAAGGCGGCTTCTAAGTTATATTGCTACTGTAAATAGTCTATTAGTAAGTACAAATCAGGTTATGACAAGTAACACGCTATTTTATTTTCACATCGTTTTTTGTGACCTTTAGCATTTTATAGTTGATAGGACTGACGGAAAGGAAAAGTATTATGATAGGTCGCTAAAAGGTACTTATAAGTACCTACACGAGGCAAGACTAGTAATTGTTTACGGATATATTATACTTTAAAGAAAAAATATTAAAATTGAATTGGATTGGTTTGATAAGTTAAAAGCTTTGACTGCACAGTTGGCGCGGTGGCTGCCAACAACAACTGTTTGTGTGATCCACAAATTGTTGTTCCTGGTCTGGGTGTGACGTGTGTGTGAATTTATATGTTCGTAAACGTACCAATGACACAGGAGAAAATCCTAGTGCGGGGCAAAGTTTAATATTTTACTGTTTAAAAACCACCCCGTCCTTTCTCCTGCTCCAAATCGCGATACATTATTGCACTAGCACCGGATAGGACGATGAGTTGCGGGATAAGCGCAATGTGGCGCCGCGGCCTCGGCCCAAAACAGGAGAAGGAATGGGGGCGTTTAAAAGACGCCCCCGTTAATTCTCCTTCATAAAGCGATTGAAGAGGAACATTTATATGTAAAAATAAAATTCATTTAATAGTAGAGAACTTTAGTATCCGCTTTGCAACCGTGCCAAGCTGGAGCAGGTCGCTAGTTAAAAGTATAAAACCAGTACCTACTTTATTTAAATTTCGTACCTAATTTAAATAGTTACCTTATTTTTATATTTTATGTTTATCATAAATTAAACAATTTTTTTTCTTTTTTAACTAAATTTGTTTAAACATTAATATTATCTGTATAATCTTTATGGATGTCAAGATATAATTTCCTGATGTTATAAGATTTTATTTGCGTACTTAAAGTTTGTAAGGCTTTTTCTACCGACCGATATTATAATCGCAAAAAGTTTATAAGTATGGATGTACAAGCTAATCTTTAACGTAAAAACGACTGAACAGACCAGAATTTATGCAGAGATAGATTGCATTAGAATATGCAATCACACAAAGGCAATTTTTACCCTAGAACCACTGGTAAAGCCGTTGGCAGAAAAGATAAATAAACATAAGTATAACGTAAGTTAAAATTTCTGGTTTGTCGAAGTACAAAAGGTTTAATAAAAACCCAATAACTTTCTGTGATAAGATATCTGAACTTCACCTAAAGTAAAAAAAACGCTAATAGTTACAAATTTATTTTTACTGCTTTATTAATAGTTGTGCATTTTTATTTTTGTTAGAGGCCTTTCTCAACTTAGGCAGATAGATTCAAGAATGAATTTAATTACTTACTATGTTTTTTCACATGATTTAATGTAGAATAGTAGTTCGTAGAATTATTGGATTTATGACGTAAATGTTATGGTACTCCGGAGGTTACTTTACAAGTGCCAATATAACCTTCTCCGAGTTCATTGTCCGACACCACTTACATACGGTAAAGGAAAACATCGTTAGGAAAGTTGGCCTTATAATTTGTTACGAACAGCTAATCCTGCTTGATCAAGCGTTCCAATTAATATTTTTATTATAACTTACGTGAGACATTCTAAATTAATTATTATGTTTTCAGCAGCATTCCGCGACACGCGACTCGGCGACTGTCGCGCTGCTACTCATGAGTATAGGCCTCTAGCATGGCTTGAAACTAGTCGAGTATATCGTCAAATTATTACGTGAGTAAGCCGAAAACATAATAATTATATCCAATTAATGCTTTCTAACAGGAGATATTTGCAAAGCGAGTCCGGCTATAATCAACGACTGATGTGATATTATACTTTAAACTTTCATGTTGCATATTAATACTGTTTAAAAGGGATTTGACGCGCACGTACTTTTTTTATTTTGATGTAGTGATGTATAAAGATTAATAACTGGTATAGGTATGCTCTTACAAAATGACTTCAAAAAACTACTTGATCAATCATATCTAATTATCGATAGTGGTTTTATAAGGTGAGCCTCGATGACGAACAATGAATGTCATCGATTATAAAAAAAGTCGCGTGAAGTAAAAACTAAGAAACAATTTTCTCTTACAAATTAATTGAAATGGATAAAAAGGTGTTGCGATGCGGATTGAAGTGCGCTTCCGATTATAAAATAAACGTGGTTGCCATCGTAATTTAATTGTGATTTACATGTCATTAAATTCATCAAGGGCTATTATTATATTTTATTGTTTTCAGGCAACTTAGTCTTCATAACGACTAATTAAGGTTATACTTAAGAAAATTGCTGAAATAATGATAGGATCCCATAATAAATAGGTTGTTTTATTCAATGCAATGCGCAGATAGGTTTCAGCTTCAGAATGTCAGTGTTTGTTTTGTTAGTGTTATGTTTAACTTTATATATTCTGTGGTCCTGGTTAAAACCACGACCTCTTTCGCCTCCCATATTGCCGGGGTCGCTCCCTATAATAGGACACGCTCATCAAATGTTTGGGAATCGTAGACGTAAGTCATTGCTATTTTTTATATGTATTTTATAACTCAAATTTAAAAATATTTTATAAATACAAGTTTTAACTTTAGCAGCATCACAGACCCTATAGAGCTGATGTTCAGCCGGGGTTGCGGTGTAAGCGCAATGAGGCACCGCGACCTCGGCCTAGAGCAGGTGAAGGAACAGGGGGGTTTTTAGTCAGTAAAAGTCTGACACTTCCTCCCGCCCGGCCCTGGGTGGCAGAAGTCATTTGATGATTTTCCCTTCACAAAATAAGCAGCATAATAAAATAATATAGAATTCATTTATTTGTAAGAAGCATGGTACAGAAAGATCTTACAGAAAGAACTAAACAGGAAACTTCACCCTTAGCCATATATAAACGGCAATAAGCAGTTATATTAAAGTAATTGAGTAAACATTTTTAATTAACCTTTTTTGTATGTCCATAATTGGCATGTGTTATAATATTGACCCACCTCATATTTATTTGAATTGAAGTTTATTTAAATCAAAATACTAAAACCTTTTTTAATTTTACCTTAAACTACAGGAAAAATATCAACAAAATAATAATTTCCACGAAAGGCGATCGAATTATCGCAAATGAGAACCATGACCGCGCCACTTTATTTAAAATTAATTGTTATTAATTTTAATTTTAGATTTGTGGGAGTTTTTAAAAAGAACATATTTCTATTCATTGGAACATGGCGGCGTAATCGAGTTCTGGTTGGGTCCTCATACGGTTTATGGTAAGTTTGTGTGTGTAAGTAATGCAACGACCTCCCTAAACCTCCGAAACCCTAATTTTCAAAAGGCTGGCAATGTACTCGTAACTCCTCTGATGTTGCGGGTGTCAATGGGCGGAGGCGGTTGCTTACCATCAGGTAATCAGCCTGATTGTTTTCCGAACTACATCTTTTAAAAAAAACTACCGAGTAAGGGTTCTCCGATTCAGCCAAACAAAGAGTAATTGTGATTTTTTGGGTTTTTTAAAATTATTCAGCATTTGCAAGAAGTTCGGAATCTTGATCCGTATACTATCTATATTTCTATACTTAATATTATAAAGAGGTAAAATTTGTAAGTTCGTATGTAGGTAATCTTTGGGACCGCTGGTCGGATTGCCAAAA
Organism: Spodoptera exigua; assembly: GCA_902829305.4. Taxonomy (NCBI): domain Eukaryota; kingdom Metazoa; phylum Arthropoda; class Insecta; order Lepidoptera; family Noctuidae; genus Spodoptera; species Spodoptera exigua. The sequence continues at coordinate 7,035,635 of LR824624.2, forward strand.
TTCTTTCACATAGATTTCATAAAGGCATAAAACATCACGCTAACATTAAATGGAGCCGAGCAGCGGGTGAAACCGCACGAAAGAAGCTAGTAGTACATTATACAGCTACTCGGTACAGGAAAAAAATATGTTAATGAAGTTATAAAACGAAACACAATAACGACCAATAAAATGATTAATTACTATGCAAAATTGTTAATGTGCGTCATAAAAATAACGATACTTATATAGTGCATACAGGGATAATAGCCGGCTGATGTCCCATCACATTTAGATTAAAACTGTTCAACGGGCCTCTGCGAGTTGGCTTCGGCTCCTCGTACGCCTTCCAAAGGTCCGGGACCCTGTGGTCCCGTGAAAGGAAAGAACGATACTTATATAGGTAACTGTGTTTAAATTATTCAAGTTATGAGTTAAACTTGGAAGAGCCAAGCGTCGGAAGCAACGAATCCAATTTCCTAATGAAAGGAATATATTTATGTTTTCTTGAATATAATCTCTTCTTACTTTAAGTAATTCAAGATAATTTTTTTTATATTTATGAAACACTATGCGCTGCTAGGCTCCATTTGATATTATAGGACTCAGGAACATTGTAGCTATCTATAAGTGAAAGAATTTTGGGAACCCAACCAGTGGTTCCAATGATTACTCCCTACATACAAACTTACAAATTTTAGCTCTTTATAATATTAGTATAGATATGAAATTATGATGATTTATATATAGAAAATATGGTATAGGGCTTCAGACTGATTACTTGATATCTACCAATCAGCGCTGAACATGGACATTCAAAACCCTAGTGGAGGTGTAGTTTTTTAGGAGTTTGGTAGTTTGGATGATTTGGGGATTGAGGGATTTGGGGTTCAGAGACGAGATGGGGATTGAGATTGAGGTTATGGTGACCTCACTCACACGGCGAACCGCAACGCATGAATTGTTTCAGCCGCATAAAATTAAAATTATATGGATCTGTGCAAAAGATCTCTTCATTATTTAAAATGAATCAATTTCTGTTGCAGTCATCACCGACCCTGATGATTTAGGAACCGTAGCCAACGCATGCTTAACCAAATCATATTTTTATGATTTTGCAAAGGATTTCCTAAATAATGGACTGATAACTGCAGATGGTGAGTAAACAATTATACCAAATGGAATAAACATAATTCAATGTTTTGAGACTTAAAATTATTGCGAGATAAATTTACTATTTAAATATGTATATGGCTGGCTTCTAAGGTTAACATTTCAAATACATTTGAGTTGCAAGCAACGCCATTGGCCACATAATTATGCGTACGAGACGTAACATATTGCCTATAGTCTATTAGCTAGGGGTAGGTTCACAATTTTAAGGAAAATTGTGTGATTATTACTATAGTCGGAAGTCCCACCGACCACGCTTTTAGGCCTGGTCCTTATAGGGCCTACAAAATAATGGTTCATATTTTATTTTCAACTAGCGGCCCGTCTTGGCTTCGCAAGGGCACAAAGCTGATAAAAAGCCGTATCAATATCCGTTGCGTTTTAAAGATTCAAGCATATATAGGGATATCATAGGGGCAAAGAAAGCGACTTTGTTTTAAACAATGTCGTGCTTATATAGGTACAAACTTCTGTTTCAGCGGTCACGTGGAAAACTCATCGCAAACTTTTAAATCCAGCGTTCAACCAGCAAGTATTGAATACTTTCATGAACGAAATAAATGTACAAGCTAAAAATTTTACCCAAAGGTTGGAAGAAAAAGTTGAAAAGGAACCGTTTGATACACGACACCATTTCATTGATTTCACGCTGAAAATTGTTAGCCGTAAGTAGATTGTTTGGTCCTTCACGAATAACTATTTAAGTAATATTTAAATATATATATACCTACCTAATTTAGACAATGATACTTTTAAAATAGTCAATGTATGTATACAAAAGGGTACGATGGGGCTGACATATCTTTGATAAAAGCCCCTAAATAAAACGAGAATAAAAAAAGTAGATTGTTATTAACAATAAAACCTATTTTCATGTTAAAAAAGAGTTCCTATTTTTAAAATTGGAAATGGGTGGAGGAGGAGCGTCGACTTGTCTATTTTTTTTTGTTTGGCGCTCTAGCTGGTTAACTTGCTGCTGTGCAAGGTCTCGGGTTTAATTCCTGTACGCAACTACACTTCGTGTAATCCACAATTTGTTGTTTTGGGTGTGGGTGATTTGTGTATGTTTGTAAACGCATCCACGACACTGAAGGAACTCCTAGTGTAGTGCAACGATTTTTTTAAAGCAGAAAGAAGAAAAATAATAAAAGGAAGAAGACGCAATATTAGAAGGAGAAGAATCATTGATTGAGACTCTTGCTGACAAAATACCCCCTTCTTCTATTCCCGGCCGGGGCTGTAGTACACTGTTCTATTGGCGCTACGTAAAAATGAGTCCGTCTATTAATACGATAGTTTCCAACTAGTCAAATTCAATACTTTTATCCAAACGTCAAAAAAGGTACTTTTCTATGAAATTTGTATGACAAACTGAGTTATGAAGTCATAACATTTTTGCGTCAAATAGCTTACTTATTTCTTAATAATTAGCTACAAAATATCTAAAACTTAGTGTATCGATCGATCGATGAATAAAAGTATTTCTATTTTTCAATATTTTATTGTATTCAAACGTCGAATTAATTTATTTTTGACCTAGGAAACTATATTAACCTTAACTGATATTTTACTAGGACAAATTTGAACCTTCGAATAAACTACACAAGTCCAAAATAAAATGTAAATTGAAATATATTTTGATTTATTATTTTCAGGTACATCGTTGGGTTTGGATGCTAAAGACCAGAAAATGATAGACAATGACTACGCAGAAGCAGTTGATTCTATGTTAAATTCATATTGTGAAAGATCTCAAAAACTTTGGCTGCATTTCTCTTTCGTTTTCAATATATCGGCTTTGAAACGAAAACAAGATGAACTGAAAAAAAGGCTAAATGGCTATATAAATCCTGTATGTATATTTTAAGAATTATCTTTTTCCAGCGTCTTTTCGAGCAGACGGATTACCTGATGGTAAGCAATCGGTGCCACCCATGGGGGTGACTATGGGCATCACTAAAGGATCAACACCAAAGAAGTTATATTCAGCCTTTTGGGGATAAGGGTTGCTGATATTTTAAGGATTGAGAAGGGATAGGGGCGGGAAGGGATAGGGCCCAGTGGATGATCCAGTAACTACAATCACACGATCACAGCGCGAAACACAACGCTGTGGTTGTTTCACGCCGGTTTTCTGTGAGACCGTGGTGTCACCTCGGTTGAGCCGACTCATTCGTCCCGAAGCTTGGCTTTCCCACACTCAAACTTGATTATAAACTTAAACTTGCTTGAAGTGCCTTGACGAAAATTAGCCTATGTTTTGTCCAGACTATATTCTATGTAAATGCCAAGTTTTATTCAGATTCGTTCAGTACATTTACCTACATGAAAGAGTAACAAACGCCATCAAATCCTAGTGTGGCGCAACGATTTAAAAAATAATAATAAACGGATAGGCAGTGTTCGCAACAAATCTAGAATAACAATTAACATATTTTTTAAAGTGTAAGCTAATTGATTATTTTAATGAATTAGTTAGATATATTTTTTAGAATCAAACGCCTATATATCAATTATAAATATCGAATGATGTCATTTCTAGGATTTCTAGGCACGTTTTGTACTTAAGAACGTTCTAGCTAATTATGGCATCAACTTAAAAATTTAATGACACAGGTAATTATTAAAACGAAACCTGTCCAATGTTTTTTTCTTTATTGAACTGAAGGACAAAATATGTTTCTAATCTTCATCTTCGTACTAAATCCATTTATCACCTTTATTGAGTTCTATGTACTAATTTATTTCAATACATTTTCAGAGCATAAGCGAATTTGCGAACGTTTCAGAATTTATGCGATTGAATTTTAAAAACACGTTTAATACTTAGGTACTAGCTATTGTTCGCATGGAATGGTGGCTTCCTGCAGATTTTTGGTTTAAAAACTATCCTATGTGCTTTCTCGAGTTCCAAACTATGTCTGTCAAACCAAATTTCACAGAAATCGGTTCAGTAGTTTAGGCGTGGGGAAAAGACAGAGAGACAGAGTTACTTTCGCATTTACAATATTAGTATGGATAGTATGGATTAATGTTCACAAAACGCGCTTGCGATCTACAACGTACTGGTGATGTAGCATCCAAGAGGCACCCATCAAAAAAACAAGCAATACTTCATTCACTTTGTTAAAAATAACATCATTCTCAAGTGAAAGAATTGATAAAGCTCAAAAATTTTCTGACTGACTGTACAAAATTGCTACAACGCGCACGTGACTTGAAACACGTTTTAGTTTTATAATTATTATGCTAGAACGGCAAATTACCAGATGGTAAAGAATCGGGCGCCGCAACATTTGCAACTCCAAAGGAGTTATGAGTGCGTTTTTTTATACAATGGGATAGGTGAAGGTCGGCAAACGAGCAGACCTGGTGATATAAAATCGGCGTCGCCCATGGACACTTCGCTACATCAAAGAAGTTACGAGTGCATTGCCGGACTTTTGGGGATATGGGTTTCGGATATTTAAGGATTAGGAAGGTATGAGGAGCGGGGCAGGGATTGGGTCTCCGGTAACCTAACTCACACGGCAGAACACAATGCTCAATGTGGTTGTTTCCATCCGGTTTTTTGTCATGTCGTAGTATCACCCGAATTGAGCTGACCTCTTTCACACTATATTCGAGGTTTTCTCAGCGAACGCTAATGTTTTCGATGTTCCATGATAGTTATTGTATAAGGAATCTGTTTGTGAAACTGATTTAAAAAGAGTAACCATGGAGTTTCTTGCTCGTTCTTCTCCATCGGAATCTACACTTTGGAATGAGCAAATAGCTTCACTAAGAGGAATGACCGACAGACTGACACTATATCTTTAAAATTTTGTTTGACGTTCAAAAGTGCCTGTAACACAAATATAATCCTTAAAGGTTTTTAGAGCGCCTATATTTAGAAGACTAACGGCAGTGCATTTGCCAGATCTGTTTTTAAATGGCTGGTGACTCTTTAAGTACTGTGCTATGATTACCGGTGGCTTACGTCGGCGTACCTATTATAAATTTAATTATTTCTCATCTAATTAACTTGTTCTATTGTTTAAGATTATGGGAACTGGACAATTTGTTATTGTCTTTATTTATTACTTAAGTTATTTTATTTTTAACTGTGTTATGAAGAGATTTTTCTTGGTTTTTGATGTTTCTTTTAATTTATATTTGTGGATCACGCAAACATGGATAGTCATTTATTCAAATCGAATCCCTGACACGACGAACATCATCAATCATAGAATAATTAGTCAGTTAGTATTGCTACAAGTAATATTCGTGTTATAAAACTTTTTATTTTTAGGTGATCAAAAAACGTAAAACGGATTTGAAGACAAAAAGTTTCACTGATGAAAATGACACAACAAGAACAGGTAAATTGACATTAAATCACATTTGTCATTAATTACTTTTAACAAAGTTGGTGGATTAAAGGTTTCTTTATGAATCGTTGAATTGGTTCAGGCATTTGATGTTTAAGAGGCCATTAGGTTTCGATTTCTTGAAACCCTTAACTTTAGTCCAATTCATAATATAATCGATACACTTATCATGTCTCTTTTCAATGGGCTAAAAGGCCTAAGATAATAAGTTTATTAACACAAATCAAATTGTGATGATTAGCTTATTCTAATCAATACACAATAACCTTTGTCATGGAAACACTACCTACATCATTAGCGTTTAAATGTTCACTGCTCAACAAAGAACTCTTTTCGCACAAAAAAAAATTTAAGCATTAATCACCACGCTTTATTAAGGTGGATTGGCAATTTGAAACCTAATAATAACAAAAGTTAAAGTAAGTTAACACCTATAAATGCTCATAGGTGCCTAAATAAAGACAGCACATCATAAAAAAGTCTATAAAACAGTCTCATTGTCACTTGCCAGGATTCAAAAACTACATTAAACAATGATTAGCTTAAACAACTTTTTTTCAAAGAACATGGTTTAAATAAATGCATTAAACTTATTCCAGGCAAATTCAAACCATTACTGGACCTGATGTTACATTTGGCTGATGAAAAAGATGCATTCACTGACGACGAGATTAGACAGCATTTGGATACTTTTGTTGCAGCCGCTTATGATACCACTTCTACAGCTTTGACTTACACAATGATTTGTATCGGATCATACAAGGATGTTCAAGAGAAAATAGTTCAAGAGTAAGTGTTTTTTTTTAATTTCATGGTTCTAGATATTTTCCTTTCTTTTTTTATGGTGAAGGTCAGGAAACGAGCTGACGCATTACCTTGATGGTAAAAATCAACACTGCCCATGGACACCAAAGAAGTAACGAGTGCGTTGCCGGCCTTTTAGGGATAAAAGTTTCGGATATTTAAGTATTAGGAAGGGATGGGGGAGGGGCAGGGACAGGGCTCACTCACATGGCGAAACACAACGCTATGAGGCCGAGCTACCACTCCGATCGAGCCGACCTATTCGTGCCAAAGCTTGGCTCTCCCACACTTAAACTTCTTGTGTCATTGGTGCATTTACAATCAAATTGATATGTAGATTACGCTAAGAATTGTCCCATGCCACTGCTCAGCCACTTAGCCCACCACGTCAATATTTAATATGTTTGTAAAGTTTTGAATCTTTGAAAATAAATTAACCCATGAAACAATGGACGAACGAAATGAATGAACTCATATTGAAAATTCATTGGTTTTTTGTGACTTCTCGACTAATAGGCTAGCTTTCGCTACTGGACTTAAATTTAGAGCAACGCTAATAATAGACAAATAAATTCTAATTATTGTTAAAAAAAAATCCAAAAACAGAACTGCAAGAAGTATAAATAATATGGGCGATTAGCAGATTTGAATAGATTAACTGTTTAGTAAACTATTTGAATTTATTTCCAGAATACACGAAATAGTAGGAAATAAGGAAGACATAGGTAAAGAAGAACTAACAAAACTTGTTTACTTAGAAGCTGTTATCAAAGAAACATTGAGGCTCTATCCTGTAGTTCCTTGGATAGGCAGAAACATCGATATAAATGTTAAATTGAGTGAGTATAATTTTATTACTAATAATATAGGTAGGTACTGTAATATGATTGAAAGACTTGGATCTTGGATACTTGACTTTAATTATATAGTACACAGTCCTGCAGCTCACTGCACCAGAGTTACATTGTCGATGGCCGACACTCGCTCGGCCATTGACATATACCATTGACATATACATAGTGCAACACTGATTAGTGTTACTAATCATAGACAATACAACAGGTACATAGTTTATTATAAATAACTATTTTAAGTTATATGCGAATTAAATTAAATAACAGAGTATAAAAAAAAATATTACTATGATTATTAAGTGGTAATGTGAAACAATTATTCGTCTTCAATTAGATGGCAGACCAATGGAACATAACAATATTTTTTCGGTCCGGCTGAACATTAGCCCTATTGGGCCCCGTTTGTGGTGGTCTATTGGCTCTTTGAGGCGCGCGCGGAACGCTACGCGCCGTACGCTCGGATCTGGTTCTGGTCGAGCTACCCTTACTTACCGTCCGCAGACCCGCGCTTACGGTGGCCGGAGATCATCTCTCGATCCCCGACGCCCTGAGCATCTGCGTCAGGCGGAAGACGCAGATGCCGTGGCGTCTCTCAAACCACTCCTCAAAGAGAGGTCTTACTGATGCTATAGCAGCGTGCCCAATGGGACGCCTTGGATTCTAAATGATGTACTGTGGCTCCGGCCAGGAGCCGTAAAAAGAATGGCTTAGTTTTAGTTTATAAGAGCCTGACACTCCCTCTAGCCCCACCCAGGGAGGGAGAACCCACACCCACAGTTGGTCTTTTAGGGTTCCATAGTGTTCATTGAATATTATCATTTCAGAAAAATACATTTAATAAGCCGTTGATGATAATTCCCTCAAAAATGTTATTTCTGTTGATTTTGCAGGCTTCTAGAGTGTTCGTTTTCTTATTATCGTTCCAGAAAACTACACTGTACAAGCTGGGAGTACATGCTTTATGGGTATTTACGGCCTTCATTGCCACCAAATGTGGGGTCCTGATGTAATGGAGTTTAAGCCGGAGAGGTGGTTGAATCCTGCAACGGTGCCAAACAACCCAAATGTTTTTTCGCCATTTGGTATCGGCAAGCGTTATTGTATAGGTAAAGTCTAAAATCACATATATTTGAGTATGAGTATCATGATAAATATAATTTAACTCCACTTGAAAGCAATTTAAATGTGGGAGAGCGATGCTTCGGCTCGAATGGGTGGGCTTGACCCAAGAGTGATACCACGACCTCACAGAAAACCGGCGTAAAACAACCACAGCATTGTGTTTCGCCGTGTGAGTGAGGTTACCGGAGGCCCATTCCTTCCCCTCCTCCAATTCCTTCTCAATCCCTAATAACTAAAGGTTAGCAACACAAACGTCTCGTAACTTCTCTGTTGTTGCGGGTGTCCATGGGCAGCGCTGATTGCTGTCCATCAGATAACCTGTTTGCTCGTTTGCCGACCTATGATGATCAATGTGACTTTTTCTCAGTTACATGTACTTTTTATGATTATAAAAATTCAAATTCAAAAGTGTTTATTTGCAAGAATTACATTGTTTAATAAGGAAAGGTCTTATATCCTAGAAGTCACTTTTTATATTACACATTTAGATATCACTGACAACAACAAACAGCGAAGAACACATCGTGATGAAAACTGGAATTATAATTTATAATATAAGTTTAAAAAACCTTCTCCTTGTGAGAAGGTCTTTTCTCAACAATGGACACTTATAGGCTGATAATGTGATGTGATAATAATTTAATAATATTAATCCCAACAGGTAAACAATACAGTATGATGGTGATGAAGACGACGCTTGCACATCTGATTCGTCGGTATCACGTCAACGGTAACATCGAGAATGTAGTGTCAGAATTTGATGTCGTACTAAAACCAGTGTCTGGCCACCTTATAACTCTATCATCCAGAAGTTAATAGAGCTTAAAAAGATAAGGATAAAATTACCGCTTCATGTATATTTTTACGCTATTTTTGTTCCGAATAGAAATGTTCGTTTATTTCCAATAATAGCCAAATATTAATATTTGAATGGAACTTACACAATTACTTTCGAATCGTTAAAATAATATAATTGTCAGTCAGTCTGTTCGTGAGTGAATCTCTCCAATGTGCTCGTTCCAAAATGTAGATTTAAATGAAAAATTTACGATACGATTCGTGATACGTGTTCAACGCGAGCCTCAAAAAGCTAATAGCCAACCACACATGGGATTCATGGTCAAGGGCAATGGTGAACCGCGGCCACCTATATAATATGTATCTATTGTATACATACTAGCTTAGACCAGCTCCTTTGCTCCTGTCATTTAACTACTTATACTAACCTACTCCGTTACCTATTTACCCTGCCTAGTCTATCCTACCTACCCTACCTTTTTTTTTGTAACGGTGGGAAACCTTCAAAAGGCGCCTAGCTTTTTGGGGGGAAAGACTAGGGAGTGTGGGATTGTTACCTCACTAAAACCACCCCGGTGGCCACCCTCATCACCTACCTACCCTAACTACCGTACCTACTCCACCCTATTTGACCTACTCTACCCTATCTTATGTTCTTTTTCTTATTCTACACTATATCTTTACCAATTCTCAACGAATTCGGTGCAGCTGTTCTTGTGGTATATATAGTCTAACTAACACAACTTTTTATTATACTGTTCATGGATTGATGAAGAGTATACATACATGAGGGTCATCTAGTTTGTAACTTCAAGAAGTGGTTCTAGTAGTGGTAGTAGTAGTAGGAGGTACATTCAACATTTGGTATTATTTTTAACTCATTAAATTAAATATTTATAAATAAACATAAGTGTCTTTTTATTTTATTTTCAAACATAGTAATACCAAATTTAGTTACAAATCAAGAATCTCATATTTACCTTATATAGTCTGCACAGTCGTTAGTCATAGGTAGTTTTGGAAATTGATTTTATAGATTTCGATGTGCTCTTTTCGAACTTTGCCACCCCGTATCTTTGCTGCTCGCGCCGCCGCCCGCTTTGGAAAAACGGGGCTCAAATACAGATTTTTGATAATTACTCCATTTCAACTCATTTTACGATTTTTTAGTACCAAATGATTGTACTAATAGATCGAATTGCAACTCTACTACTACTTTTTTTTCAAAAAAGAACCTACGTATAATGTTAATTTAATAAAATACGTAGGTTCATTTTTTAAAAAAAGGAAACATCCTTTGTATCCCGAGAACTAATTCGGCATTAAAAAAAATAAAAATATGTTTTATAGTATACTTAATGTACAAATGCTACCTTGATATTCGAAACAAAAAATATTGTTTGGCTGCTAAGTTAATTGAGCGCCTTTTATATTGTTTTAATTTATCTCTCCAGTTAGAAGCCAGTTCCCCAGCCACCGCGCCAACCGTGCAGTCCTTTGGTGTAACGAGTGTCCATCAAGAAGGCTGTTTGAGGCTATAAAAATCAATAGAATTCTAGCAGCGAATGAAACCAGTTTAAAATAACCATGTATAAAAATATCTTAGTTTTAGTTGAAGTCCACGGGATGACCTTGAAATTCTTGTAAATGGAAGCTATGGAATATTACTATATTACCACTAGCCAGCTGGTACGTACTTACGCGTACTTACTTACGTACCACTACGTGTTAAATGAAGAACCACTTAAATTTTTGAATAATATTAAGTGTGGGAGAGCCATGCTTCGGCACGAATGGGTCGGCTCGACCTAAGTGATACCACGGCCTCACAGAAGACCGGCGTGAAACAATCACAGCGTTGTGTTTTGCCGAGTGCGCGAGGTTACCGGAGGCCCAATCCTTCCCAATCCCTCCTCAATCCCTAAATCTCCAAATCCCTAACCCCTAAAAGGTCGGCAACGCACTCGTAACTCCTCCGTTACGGGTGCTCCATGGGCGGCGCTGATTGCTTACCATCAGGTCATCAGTCTGCTCGTTTGCTAAAGTTACATAAAAAAAACTTCAAATATTTTTTTTAAAGGAGTGATAGTTATCGATTTCCTTCTTTCATTCAGGGTGAGTAGAGAGGAAGAGTTAGACTAACTGAGTTATACCCACCCTGTTCCTTTTTCTGCTCAAGGCCAAGGCCAAAGTACCTTTTAGCACTTAACCCCAAGCTCCAGCTGAACATCGCCTCTCTTGAACCCCATCCGTAGTGGTCTGTTGGCACTTTGAGGAGCGTGTGGAAAGCTACGTGATGTACGCTAGGGTCCGGTTCTGGTGAGCTACCTTTGCTTGCCGTCCATAGCTGGAGATCGTCGCTCTATCCTCGACGTTCGGATTGTCTCATACATTGGCGGTGGCTGTGGCGTGAGGAGCATGGTTCCCTCACGCGCTTCGCCTCTTTCTTCACGTGTAATTCTCACATAAACTATCTACTAAATAGTCCAAACAAATCCATTTGGTTTGTATAGGTGAACCCGTTCTTGAGTTATAAAAGTACAACGTAAAATGTGGCATTGATTTTAAATTTATAGATTGCCACAATTATACTTATTATGCATTTATTTATCACCATAGTCGTATAATAAACGATATCTCTAATTATAAGATTACTTAATTGTTTTACTGTCATAGGTACTATTTTTTTTATATGTAGAGCGGCAACTGAACAGACTGATAAACAGATCGTAAGGAATCTGGGCTTAGATATTAGAGAATTGCGTCGAAACTGGTGATCTTTGGAGAAGGATTGGAGGATTTCTTTTTTATTTTTCTTTTTTTTTTAAAACGTTGCCCCACTTAAGGATTTTCTCCTGTATTGTGGGTGCGTTTACAAACATACAATGTCACATACACATGACACCCAGACCCGAAACAACAATTTGTGGATCACACAAAGTGTTGTTCCGTGCAGGAATCGAACCCGCGACAAGCCACCGCACCAACCGTGCAGTCAAGTCAGGATTGGGCCTATGATTACCAAATAATAAACAAATATAAATTATCAAAGTCGAAATTTTCTATACCAACTTAACCAAAAACAGGTAGGTACTTTTGAAATGTCAAAATAGAATACCTAGTAGTCTGCCAGTCTTTTAGTCAGTGAAGCTAGGTGCCCGTTCCAAAGTGTAAATTCGAATGGAGAAGAGATAGCAAGACTCTCCATCGTTACTCATAAAAAGGATATCTATACGTTTTACAAGTTCACCAATACATTATTTAATAATGTTTAGTACTAGAATACTGTAAAAGATAATACTGTTTAATATTTAGAGCGCATGTGAGAATAACGCAGAGAACGATTGTTCATAAAAAGAACAAACGATGGGATCGATTTCTCATCATAAAATAAATCCTTTTTTGACGGGAAAATTATCAAATGACTTTTCTCGCCCAGGATCAGACTCTTACTGTCTAAAAACCCCCGTTCCTTTTCCTGCTCTGGGACGAAGCCGCGGTGCCATATTGCGCTCGCCCCGCTAACCCGGATGAAAATTTTAAATCCTTACCGTCTCGAACGTGGCGCTCACATACGCATACTGATAATTTAAAAGAATGCTTCTATACCTTCATATAAACTCTGTTTAAATAATAATTGTCATAATTAATTTAGAGAAAAATTTAAGGTATATCAAGTTACATATGTATTTTATGTAGATTACGGCAAGTTACATATATTATTACATTATGTAAAGGGGGCCCTTGGGTTAATGGTGTTGACCGAGACACAAAATGAGATCAAGTTTTATTTCAAGGCTATTTTCACCATAGTCAATGGAACTGATTACCGAATTCAAAACTTTTTTATCTCTTTTTTCTAACATCATGGTAGCCCGAAGATTAAGGCGCCCGCTTCTCATGCATCATTAGGGTGCGGGTCCGAAATCTGGCAAGTACCAATGTGACTTTTTCCGAATTGTATGAACTTTGTATGATTATTTAGACACCACTGACAAACGGTGAAAGAAAACATCGTGAGGAAACCTGGACTTATAATTTCTAATTATAAGTTAAGAAGTAGTTTAATTTCTAATTATTTACAAGTCATTCTCCTTGTGAGAACAGGCCTTTGCTCAGCAGTGGGCACTAAAAGGCTGATGATGACGATGATGATCTCTTTTTCCTAACCCTATATGCTTAATTGTTGCACTTAATCCACAAATTTTGAATGGAAATAGGTTAGGCATTTAGCTGTCATTGTGTAACCAAACTAATTTAAGTATGTGTTATTTCAATGTATCATCTTTTTTTGTGTGATAGGTCACCCATGGACACCCGCTATACCAGAGGAGTTAGTCGTACGTTGCTAGCCTTTTGTAAATTAGAGTTTGGGATATTTAAGCATTGTGGAGCGATAGTGGAAGGGAAAGGATTGTACCTCCGGTAACCTCACTTACACAGCGAAACACAACGATGCAATGAATTCACGCTGGTTTTCTATGAGGGCGTGGTATCACTCCGGTCGAGCCGACTCTCATCAAAATCCGTTCAGTTAATGTTACGTGAAAATTATAAAACACATTCATCTACCAATACTTATAAACTTTCGCGTTTATAAAATAAGATATTACTAGTTTAGTTAAGCAACAGATTTTCCACTTATTAAACTAATTATACGTTAGTTAAGTATTGACACGTGCATAGAATAATTATAGAAATTATTAACTCCAGTTTGTATATTTGTATGTCGCGCCTCAAAAAGCCAAGAGACTACCACAGATGAGGCCCAATAGGGCTGATCTTTTAGCCGGAGTTGGAGATGCAAGCGGAACAAGACAGCACTGGCTTGTAACAGGAGAAGGAACAGGGAAGCTTTTAGTTGGTAAGACTGTGATATGAGCCTACCCAGGGCCAGATAAGTCATTTGATAATTTTTCCTCCTTAAAAAAAAACAACAATCTTTGAAGATCTTGGTACAGGAAGAGGGTAATAATTGCTAATTATTTTTCCAACGTCTTTGTGTATAATGTTTATCAGCCATTTAACAAAGTAGAATCTGAATGGCACCAGTTTAACCTTTTTAAACACTGAAAAATTAAATTCTATTTAAGGATTCAGGAATATTAAAAAAAAATTGAAAAAAAAAACGTTGTTCGCATTACTGCGTTATGTTTCGCCATGTGAGTGAGGTTACCGGAGGCCCAATCCCTCCCCTTCCCCTATCCTTTCCCAATCCTTATATCCGCAACCCCCATTCCCAAAAGGCTGGCAACGCACACGTAACTCCTTTGGTGTTGCGGGTGTCCATGGGGGGCACCGATTGCTTACCATCAGGTAATCCGTCTGCTCGTTGCCGACTTATACCATAAAAAAATTACTTCAACTTTAATGCAAACATTGTTACCACGTGACACAAATCGAAAAGACACAAGAAACAAAAATAAAAAAGTTCTAAACGTGACGTTACCTATATTAGACGATTACAATAAAAAGTTTTCTGTTGAGATAAATATTAATTAAATAGGTACAATCTATAGGACCTGTTATACAATTTCTCATTTCGTCGCTACATAAAAGGCTCTTGGTTCTTACACGGCTCAGACAGTTGTCAACCTCAGTATGTCGGTGACCGCATCGGTTTTGATCTGTTGCATTGTGTTTATTCTTTGGTTCTGGTTAAAACCAAGGAAAAATGCGCCCCCGAGCTACCCCGGAGCATGGCCCCTCATTGGTCACGCCCATCAAATGTTTGGAAATCGTAAACGTGAGTATACTTCATGTTATAATTTGTGATTCGTTAAGTTCCGCTAGGAAGCCGTGTGTTGTGATTCAACCAAAATAAAAACGTATTTTTCTTTAAAAAATATTATAGGCTTGATGACTTGCGATAAATTATTATTTTTTTCTTTCGTACCATTCCACCAATAATTATTATATTACAATAATAATTTTACCAATAATATTTTTTTGTAAACTTATTAAAATTACCTATAAATGATTTAAAACACAATAAAATAATTTAATTTATACAAATCGGAATGTAGTATGAATATTATATTTATGTAGAGTACTTATATTAAGACAGATGTCTTCAACAGATTGAGTTGATTTTTTTATACACGCTTTAATTGCCTCAAATGCTAATCTGTATAGATGCATTTTTAATGCATAATTATATCTCCTAATCTACGAAAATGTCACTAAACCGTTTAATCCCAAGAGTTATTGACCCACCTCATTAGAAACTTGTTTTTATACAAGTTTTTTCAAAAATGTTAATTAATTTTGTAGACAAAAATATATTTTTGATTTTCTTTATCGCTCAAATTAGTGAAAAATTTGAGCGCCATTGAAAAATGCTTTTTGATCATTTGTGTGCTTGTTTATGTTTGTGCTTGTCTCTGCATCACCCTTGAGGTTGATTGGTAGAGAGTGCCTTCGGGCATTAAGTCCGCCTTTGTATGTACATAAAGTGTTAAATAAATAAAAATAATTGCATTTTAAATATATACTTACTATAGTCGACCTCTGCTTTGGCCTGGAGTAGGAGAATGAACGGGGGTGTTTTTAGTCAGTAAACGTCTGAAACTCCCTTATTGGATGATTTACTGATGACTTTTGATGACTAAAGAGGCCTCGGGAGAATAAAAGTTGCGAACTCGCAGTTTCTTCCTTGTGGTATGTTGATAAAAAGCATATGTCTAAATCCAAGATATCGCGGCGACTAGACCAGGAGAAGGAACAGGGGTTTTTAGTCAGTAAGAGTCTGAGACTCCCTCTTACTAATTAAATCATCAAATGACTTTTCTCACCTGCGAGTGACCTCCACCTCGACCTCTCCCTAAACAAAAAAAGCAAAAGAAGTTTATCACTTATCTACATAAAAAAATTCAACCAAATCGGTCAAACTGTTTTTGCGTGAAAGGATAACAAACATACAGATATCAGAAACTTTCATATTTATAACATTAGTAGGATTAATAATAAGTGAATATAATTATAATTACTACCAATAAAATAAATCTCGTAATCTTGTAGGCCATAAATATTTTTTTAAGTATTACGATTTGATTGTTTGGCATTGAAATAAATTATTTGAGAATGGTAATTACGTACTTACATTAAAAAAGTTACCTAATAAACTGCCCAGTTTCTTTCCCAGACTCAGTATTTTTTTAACTTATTAATGTTTATCATGTTCTTTCATTTATCTTTTTTTGACCGAAATCATCCATTGACATTTATTGCTCTGAGTGGAGTATCAGACTTTTCCTGACTAAGAAACCCCCCATTCTTTCTCCTACTTGGAGCCGTGGTACCTAATTGCACCAGCACTTGATTGTTTTTGTTTTTGTTTGTAGTGACTGATATTTCCATTTATTTTAATTTACCTTAGGATCCACAAGAAATGTTATTGCCACCGAGCCAATTATTCTGTCAATTGCCAGCAATCAGATCAATTACCGGTAACATAATTATATATATCAAGTGGATATTATGTGTTACTGGTAAAACGCACTCGAAGTTCCTTATGAATCGTACTTCTTTATCCTTTTGTGAAAAAAGTCGAAAAGTAAGTGCAGTTTTCATTTTAGTGCCAAAAAGCCATCTTACAACACTAATGAGCCGGTTCGGCCAGATACCACGGCCTTAAAAAATTCAGATTCAGTTTCGCCGTGTGAATGAATTTACCAAGGGTTTAATCCTCACGCGCATAAAAGAGACAATAGACCACAGACGACTACAGACGTAGCCCTACAGCTTCAGCCAGTGTTGCGGGGTAAGCGCAATGTGTCATCGCGGCCTTATCTCAAAACAGGAGAATGAACAGGGGGTTTTTAGTCAGCAAGAGTCTGCCGCTTTCTCTCGACTTATCCTGTGTGGGAGAAGTCATTTGATGGTTTTCCTATGTCAAAAAAAGTGTTTAAATCTAATGCCCAATCTTCCTAATCAACCTTCAAAAGGTCTGATTTTCCGTTGCCTTCAACGCACTTGTAACTGCTTTACCGATGCGTGTGACCAAGGGCGGTGTTGTTTGCGCAATAACACGTGATCTGATCGTTCGTTTACCTTCATTCCCATAAAAAAATATTCTATCTACATTATTTTATGCAAATTTATTCTATGTTATATTCGAATTGAGATCTATGAGATAAAAATATACTCGGAACACGTGAATGTCCTAATTTGTCGTTTAGATCTTTTTTTATATATTAAATTCGTGACATAATGAAGTTGAATTTATTTTATGTTAATTATTATTTATATAAATTGTACTTGAACTTGAGTTCTTGAAAATTATAGCTGTCATTAGTATTCTAATTCCAATTTGTTCTTTTAAATTTGAATTCATAAAATTCCAATGCACAACTACAGATGGTGCTCAATAGGGCCGATGTAAAGTCAGTTTTTTAGTCAGGAAGAGCCCGCAAATCAGTTTTTAGTCAGGAACACCCAAGGCAACAGAAGCCATTTGGTAACTTTCTCGCTTAAAAATACAAATTAATACTCTTAAAAAATATGTATTTAATAATTATCTTAAAAATAAAAAAAAAACACTTATAACGTGACTTAGTTGAAAAAAAATACGGAAACATATAAAAAAAAATATATCAGAACAAGCTCTCAAAATAAAGACAATACACGTCATAAGTACATAATACATATAAAATTAAAAATACCTACATGTAAACAAACATTTTGGGCCGGACCAAAATGTTTCCAATTTTTTTATGTCCGAAACTAACTACATCAATTACTTATGAGGACGATGTAGGCAATAAAAAAAAATGTGACATAATTGTTTTAACTTCAAATTACTTCATTATTAACTCGTCGGTCCAGTTATTTTTTATGGTAGGTATAGGTCGGCAAACGGGCAGACGGATTACCTGATGGTAAGCTATCTTCGCCGCCCTAAACATCAAAAGATTTACGAGTGCGTATCCTACCTTTTAGGGATAAGGATTGAGAAGGGATGTGGAGATGGGAAGGGATTGGGCTTTTGGTAACCTCATTCACAAGGCGAATATAACGCTGTGTTTGTTTCACGCCAGTTTTCAGTGAGTTCTGAATGAATTAAGGTCGATATAACTCTTCTAAACTTTATGAAGATCCAATATAACGTACTATGGGGTTATAAAACTGATACGCAGTGAAAGTTTCCCGCAACCACGATTGATACGTTTATGACATTCTGTATTTTGATTGGCCTGCTCTAAGTTCCAAACAACCAAAGTGAATAGTCAAATAATTTGTTTCAATTAAACCATTATAGGTACTTTTGAACTTTATTTATTTATTTATTTATTTATTTAGGTTAGCCAACAATTGTTTACACTTTACTTAGACAATTAGCAA
Source organism: Spodoptera exigua (assembly GCA_902829305.4). Taxonomy (NCBI): domain Eukaryota; kingdom Metazoa; phylum Arthropoda; class Insecta; order Lepidoptera; family Noctuidae; genus Spodoptera; species Spodoptera exigua. Next base: position 7,054,077 of record LR824624.2, read on the forward strand.
ACAATATTTATATTACCAAGTGTAACAATTACTTATAGACTAACACCACATGCACAAGAAACATAAACGGTAGACAATTTCAACCAAGTAGTAGTAGACTTAAAACCAAGATTCCATTACAAATGCCAGTCTGCCGTCCTACAAGTGCTTACTGCTCAGCAAAGGCCTCTTCTCACGCGGAGAAGGTTTGAGCATTAATCACTACGCTTGCTCTAGGATTGGCGATATCAAACTTATAATAGTTAGAAATTATATAAGTCTAGGTTTCCTCACGATGTTTTCCATGACCGTAAGTCAGTGGTTTCTAAATGATCATAGAAAGTACACATAGCTCGGAAAAATTAACATTGGTACTTGTAAGGTTTCGAGCCCGCACCTTCATGACCCTCATGCATGAGATGGGGCCACCGTCGTTACAACTTAGCACTCTGATGTGTCTCTATCTTCATGCTGAATAATTTTACCTTTCACCTGTATTTTACTAAAGTCTCCGTTTCAAGAGATTAAATAAATTTATTTATGTTTTCTAATGCCCTGAGCATCACAGTCTAATTATAAAACATTTATCACTAATGACGTCGTAACAATAACTTAGTATAAATATTTTTTATTATTTTTATTTTATGGGGTTTGATTATTAATAATTACATTCATACTCATATTCTTCTTTTCAGATTTATGGAGTTACTTACAAAAAATATTTCATTATTCCTTGGAAAAAGGTGGAGTTCTTGAACTCTGGATTGGGCCGCACTCTGTTTATGGTAAGTTTAATAAAAAATAATGTAAATATTAAACTTCTATTTTTTATTCTTCTATTAATTAAGAGGTCGCGTAACCTAAATACACCTTTAGTACCTATTGGAGGTTTTGCGCGACAAGTATATAGTGGACGATGTGAATGTCTGAACATATGCACATAAATGTACGATTATCGCTGTTCGGAGAGAGCGCAGTGAAATAGAAATCGCGCGGATTTATTTTCGCACTCCTTCAAATAATGATTTAAGTGCTATAAAGAATTTTTTTCTTGCAGTTTTAACCGATCCAGACGAAATCCTAACAGTTTCTAACACATGTTTAAACAAAGCATACTTTTACGAGTTTGGAAAGGAATATTTGAAGAACGGACTGATCACTTCTGAAGGTTAGTGTGTACTGCTTGTATGTCATAATGACATACACACCATGTTACCAAACCTTTTCTTATGAAAATAAATCACTAAGGTTATGTTGATTCTTGGCGATAAAACTGTCCCTGTACCTAAAGGTGATTCATGTCACAGTAAAAAAATTAAAAAGTCAGCATTTATTTCAATTGATCCACATAAAGAACTTTTCAAAGACAAGTATATCTGCTTTTCCTCTACCATCTAAAGTTAGACAGGTAGAGAAAACTAGAGAGAAGGGTGTTAAGTCCGCCATTGTACATTATGCAAGAAGTATAAATAAAAGTTCGTGGTGGCCCGGAGGTAAAGGAGCCCGCTTCTCATGCATGAGGGTGTGGGTTCGAAACCTGGCGAGTACCAATGTGACTTTTCCGAGTTGTATGGACTTTCTATGATTATTCAGACACCACTGACATACGGTGAAGGTAAACATCGTGAGGAAACCTAGACTTATAATTTCTAATTATAAGTTTGAAATCGCCAACCCGCATTGAGCAAGCGTGGTGATTAATGCTCAAGCCTTCTCCGTTTGAGAAGAGGCCTTTGCTCAGCAGTGGTCATTTATAGGCTGATGATGATGATGATGATAAATAAAAAATATTGATTCATTTTAAATAAAGCAAACATTGTTAGCTAAAACTAAGGTCACAATATATAGCTATACACAAATGTATGAAAATGGAACGTTGAACGTTGATATCACCTTTTGTTCCAGCGTCAATATGGAGGAGTCATCGTAAACTTCTAGATGCGGCATTTAGTCAGAAAGTTCTAGATACATTCGTTGATGAAATGAACACACAGACTCAAGGTTTAGTCACTCACTTAAGCGCCCAAGTGGGCAAAGGACCATTCGACGTACGACAATACTTGATAAACTATACTTTGAAGACTGTTAGCCGTAAGTTTTTTAACATATTAATTTGTCTTTCACCCCCATAATACAAAACTAGATTTATCTTTAGTCCAAGTTTAAACCATTGAGTCGGGTTTTGAATTTTGAATCTTATTGTCATCTACCTTCAATTCGAAATACAAAAACTGGCTCAATGGTTTAGACCTAGACTAAAGTAAAATCTTGTTTTGTAATAAGGATTGGTCAAAACTAGTCATACATCAAGCAAATAAATAAAATTCGAATTTCTACTTTTGAATAATTTCTATCAGCCAACCTGTTTGACGATGGCGTCGAACAGGTTGTCTAAGAGAATTGTGCTTGGTAAGTGCCTACATTCATAACTATAATTATTAAATAGATGCATCTTTTCATATGTATTTTTCTTTATATCGAACACATCGTTATAAAAACCAAATCCATTTTAACAGGAACCTCATTAGGACTAGATGCTAAAGACCAGACGATGATTGATGAAGCGTACGCAGATGCATTAGAAGATTTGATCAGTGTCTACTGTGAGCGAGCTCAGAAAGTGTGGCTGCACCTTTCTTGCATCTACGATAGAAGTTCTTTGAGGAAGAAACAAGACTATCTGCTGAAGATTATGAATAATATTATAGATGCCGTATGTTTCTTACAATTTTTATGATTAATTTTAATAAATAAGTTAGTTTTGAGTAAGTTACTGACTTTGGACTCTCAGCACAAAAAAAAATATAGTACATTAAGGTGTTAGGGGACCAAGGTTTCTTTATGTATGATAAAATTATTAAATATCCACGAAACTTGTCATAAAATTACTATTTTGGTTTTCATAGTCAAAAATAATAATTATTATGATACGTATGTTGAGTCAAGGGTGATATCATTAGCTAGGTATTTAAGAAAAATTTAACCAAAAAAGCTACGAAAAAAATATTTTATATTGAACCGTATTTCTTGAATTATTTTACAGGTAATAATGAAACGTAAATCAGATTTGAAGAACAACAATAAAGATGGTATAGAAAATATAGATAAAGTGAAATCAGGTAAAAATATTTTAATTTTATTTTGAATTAATTCTATTTCTACAAAAAACGCAGCAAGTTATAATAAGTAATTTATTACATAGATGTTAATAGATGTTTTCTCACCTATTTGTACACAATGACAGACAATGAACCAAAAACATAAAATGTGTGAAGCACTTTTTGGAGAGAGAGGGAGAGAGCAAACCCAGATGGCCACTGGAATGGAACGCGATGCGCTCACAGAACGCGACGCGCTCACAAAACGTGACGCGTACTACGCACGCGTCTAGTTCTCGTCGGGTGCAAAGCTAAGTGAAAAGTCTTATTAAACATGGTCGCTCTTTCCAGGCAAATTCAAACCAGCGTTGGATCAAATGCTGCAGTTAGCTGATGAGCATCATGTATTCAGTGATGAAGAGATAAGAGAACACTTGGATACATTTGTTGCAGCTGCTTATGATACAACGTCTGGAACCCTAACTTTTGTATTGTTAGCAATTGGATCTCACCCAGAAGTGCAAGAGAAGATTTTAGCAGAGTAAGTCATTTTCAAATATTAGGTTAACGTTGATCAACGTGCCATTAGCAGAATAATTCACTTTATCATATATGGAGAAAGACGTTATTAAAGTTAAAGGATGTGAAACTTACTGTGACTGTATCGTTAGTTATGTGGTCGATAGGGCGACTACTGAGAGGGGTTCCATGTTCGGTTCCCGAGTCGGAAAAAATATTTCTGGGAAAATTTCAATAGGCCCTCCTCCGATCCCTTTATATACATGGGGATCATATTATAATTGGTGAAAAATCCTGTGGGCAGGATAATAGCTGTGATGGTACGAAAAACAAAATTTGGACTAATTAAAAGTCTATTATCCTTTTCTAAAGTATAACACCTAACCAAAAATCTGAATCTAAATAACGATTAAATAATTTATTACGTAATTTAACTCAGTAAAATAATGTTTTTGTTGGTTCAAGAACAAAAAAACATTATAAATATAACATCTAACGGAAAATACAATAAAAGACAAAAGTACATCACATACGACACTGCAATCCTAATTATGCCCAGCAGTAGCATTTATAGCCTTGGCTAACAAATCAGAATTAAATGAAAATGAATTAATTGCATAAACTCATTATAATTAAAATGTTAATAACTGTAATAAAATTGTCGTATAGAACAAACATGCCTTTGTTACGTTCGAAAAGGTCAAAAGGTCAAGACGGCGTTGAGTTTTATGAAGTACCTACCTAATCATTGTTATTATAGATTTTTTTTTAAATAACGAGCTAGTTACTTCTCCTGCAAATTCAAAGACGTGTGGTGACGTCAAACTAGGGAACATTTTTCAGCAATTCGCATTTTAGTGGAGTTTAGACAGAAGTGCTCTCTGCTAAACCTTAATGTTCGTAACTGCGATGTACCTAATAGGGGGAAACATTGAATCACTTCTTCTTATGGACTTATTAAAACTACCCTGTTCCTTCTCTTAAACCGAGTCGGGGCCGCGGCACGTTATTGCACTTACACCTGCGACCCGGAATAGCAGTCACGCTATGCACTTTTAACGCCATCTATTGAGCTTTATGTTCAACTCTGCACGGTGTAGTTTGTAGTTTATAATGAAGTTGTAAATCGGCAGGAGGGAAAAATAATTAGTATCTCGTTACATTAGTGACATTGTTTAATTAATGGCATTTTACCTGTACATATATACTATTGCCTACCCATTTAGTTAATATAAGTCATGCTAGATTTATTATGAAGTCAATGGTCCAGTAACATATTATAGTGACCTATGAACTATGATCAGTATAACTGAGATTTTGATTTCTTTCAAGAAAACATCAATAGCTACTTCCACGAATTCACTTTTATTTTTTTATTTGTTAAATTCACAACCGCGTTTCAGGTATCTAAAACTGAAAGAACATTTGCCAAACTGCAAAGTGATTTGTCGGCAGTTATCGAATAATGGCCTTCTCAGCTTCTCAGAACATATTGAATAAGTAAGAAATACATTTTTAATAAGTCACAATTTATGACTTACAGGATTCAAGCAGTTCAGCCAAACAAAAACGAAAACATTTCAAAATTAGACCTCCAGAAGCTGGTTTATGTAGAAGCTGTGATCAAAGAAGCACTTCGGTTATACTCACCGATGCCAGGAGTTGCAAGGAAAATCCAGAAAGATGTTAAACTGAGTAAGTTGTTTACCGGTGGCTATTAGGATTAGGTGAGGATCTTCGCTCCAAAAAACAATTTTTTTGGAGCGAAGATCCTCACCGTAATTTGCGAAAGGGGACTACACGAAAGAAAATTAAGACGAAATCGCTCTCTCGCTCTTTATCTCCCTCTCTCTTTTGTTCTCCTCTCTCTTTCTCTTTCTCTCTCTTTTTCCGTCTCTCTCTCTTTCATGGAAAACAAGCTAGTTATTTTTGTTTTATCTTTCTAATTACCATTGAGCAATGCAAATTGCGGATTATTTTTGTTGAGTGTATATGCATTTATATTTTTTGTTAAATAATATTTTAAAATAAATACGATAAATTAATCTTATCTTATCTAAAAATATAACTTTGTATCAATTCTTTCTCTAATTAATCAAGAGGAGCTTTGTTTCATTTTGTTCCTAGGCACCTCTCCAAGTTTTTGTTCGCCCGCTACTTGACTAAATTAATTATTCTTATTTTGCAGAAAACTATACCCTGAGATCGGGAAGCACTTGCATCCTAAGTCTGTATGGTGTTGGTCATCATCCCATGTGGGGTCCCGATGTAAACGAGTTCAAACCAGAACGATGGTTTGACATAGCAAACTTTCCTACCAACCCTAATGCGTTTGGTAGTTTCGGAATTGGCAGACGAAACTGCATTGGTAAGTTTGGACTGTTTTAACAATGTTACTATAAAATTAATTTCATTATTCGGTTATAACTCAAACTTTAATGGTTTCGATTATCATCAGTCAACGATGAAGAAAGTCCTTTTAAAAAAAGTATTGTCATTCATTAGGATTTTCTTCTGTGTCGAGGGAGCGTTGTCAAACATTCAAAATTCAAAATTCGAAATTCAAACCCGAAACAACAATTTGTGGATCACATAGTGTTGTTAGTAGACGTCTTCCGCTAGATAGATGAGGTCTGCCAGTCTTTCGGTACGATTACAAATTATAGTAATATTACAGAATCTGGACTGTTAAACATATTTGTATTATATCATTATATCACAAGGAACTAATAAAGTAATAAGAGACTCTAGATGCAGTTTTGGTCAAATTGCAGTTGGTGAAGATTTTAACGTGATCCGTTTTCGACATGTTCTTTTTTCTTTTGCACAAGCAATGGCTGGACAATTGGTTTTTATGCAACATGTCTCGGTTGCGATCCCCGTGAAAAGCGCTTTGTTTGATCTACGAATTGGTATTTTGAGTCTAGGTGGCTTGTGTATATGAATTTGTGTTTGTGAACGCACTCACAATACAGGAGAAAATTCTAGTATGGAACTACGTTATTTGAAAAAGTAATTTTTCATGTGTAAATAATATTTTATTTTATTTTTGTTACAGGTAAACAATTCGCCATGACAGTGATGAAATTAGCAGTTGTATATCTCGTACGAAACTATCATCTCCTTAGCGATATAAGTAAATTAGAATCTGAATATGATATAGTACTCAAAGCTGTCTCAGGACATTTAATTAGTTTATCTGTAAGGTCATGAAGTTAAGAAAGACACGCCATTATTTGTTAGGCTTAAAGCAAAAACCATGTAAACGAATCCACTCGTCCGATGTCTATTAGTCTAGATTAAATATTCAATTTACGGACTAACATACATGCAGGTGGCCGGGGTTGCGGGGTAAGCGCAATGAGGCACCGCGACCTCGGCCCAGAGCAGGAGAAGGAACAGGGGGGTTTTTAGTCATTAAGAGTCTGACACTCCCTCCCGCCCGGTCCTGGGCGGGAGAAGTCATTTGACGAATTTCCCCTAACAAAAAGAAAAAAAAAATTACATGCAGGTGAAGGCAATTTTTTTGTTACTTCGACATTTTTGATGTAACAATCAAAAATGAATAATATTCGTATAGTAATAGACAATAATAATAAGTAGGAGAGGTTTTCTTAGTTAAGTCACGTAAGTAACTCTTTATGTTTAATTAGTGGATGAATTAATTTACATTTAATGTTGATTTTTTTATCTCCAACTAGGTACTCGTCTACAAATATTATGCAGTTATTTTGTGCCCAAGCGGCCCGCCTATTGAATGCATTGTCAAATCCAATTCGAAAGAAACAGTGTCCAATTTTAAATTCTTGGTAAGGGAGAACTATCTTGCACTATTCACCATTCATATCTAATTAACTAGATTATATTTTTATATAGTGAAGTATTATAAATGTATATAATATGATCAACGTACCTACATGTAAATATACAATTAAGAAATAAATAAGTTCACAGCTAGACATAACCTCATATAAATGTCCTTCCTTCGGTGACGTTCTGTGGAGTTTTTACATTATAGCAATTAGCTACATAAATATTTTGACAAAATATATTTTTAAAACATGTGAAAGGGTAGTTTTCTCTCACTACAGCTATCTCTTTCTTATAAAATACATTATATAATTTAAGAAACACAATTTACTCTGTGCGGCATGCGGTATGTGGCACCGGCGTCGACACAATATCGTTGACTTTCCGGCTTTATTTCCCTCTACGTAGCCAACGGTACCGTCCTGTCCCTCACAACCATGTTCTTCTAAGGTCGATCTTGTTTGCGTATCGTGACGTCACATGTGTTCTGACGTTTTATTCGACTTCCTTAAACCGAGTTTAAAAATAATAAAACTTGTTTTTCAAAATAATAAATAAATATTTGTTTTTAATTTAATAAGGTTGAAATTTATTGTTAACCTTTATGGTGTATTCGTATAATTTTAAATTATATTTTTCACATCGGTGAAACGGCCATTTTATTTAGAATAATCTTTATTTTTTTTTCCTTTGTAAGTCCTAGAAGAAAGGTTCTAGAATAATCTATTCATAGTGATTAAGCAGTATTGAAGCTACATATTTTTAAGTTTCATTTAAAACCCTTTTATTATGTTTGTAATAAATTATTTTGACATAACTATAAGTTTTTTTTAAATGTTACCTCACGTTACGATTTCTTTCTCTTATTGTGAGTGCGTTTAAATATATATTCATAGTAACATACAGTGTCATCTAGACCCGGAAAAACAGTTTGTAGATAACAAAATTTGTTCTTCTGTGTAGGAATCGAACTTGAGATACATTGCACGGCAGCCAAGTGCCCAATCTAGCAGTCAATATATCGTGTATACTTCACTATTTCGATAAGATCTATGAGATGGCCAGTCTATCCAACTAACTGATCTTATTACCACAAACCATGCACAAGTTTTAAACTTTTTGGTCAACTAAAGAGTCTTAATATTCTTTTAAATGTATAGTATATCCAGCCCATGGAGCATAAAACTCACGCTACAGAGGAATTACAAAGAGTAGGCGACCAAAAACCAATAGACGTCTTACAGGGTGTTGGCGATTTTTTTATTTTTGGAAGGCTTTTGACAGTGTGTGTACTTTTAAGGAAACTGGAATTGGCTGGTTTCTTCTTCTTACTGCTGAGATTATTTAGCAACTACCTGCATAGTCGGCAGCAAATTATATCCCATGTGAGGGTGCTGACTGGAAATCTTATGTTACTATTTTTGGCATAGGATTTAGGCTAACGTCGGCCCTTACTCTTTTTGAATATATTAAATGACATACTCGCATGTAGAGCACTCAACAGTGTTGATGGACGCTGATGACGTCAAAGTGGCTCTAGTCTAGCTAGACATCGACTACTCACACGAGTGGAACGTTGAAATAAATCTTACAAATACAAAATTGTTTATTGTGGTACATAGATAAGCAAAGAGGTGTTACATGTTTAAAAAATTGTACACAAGTGTGATCCGCCATAATGGCATACAATAACTTTTAAGTATGTTAGTGACATTTACGACATAAACATAGCATAATCAATTAAGTAGAAAATAATAATAGCAATTCACTATGCAGCACTTCAAAAGTTTACTAAACAGAATTGCAAAAGTTTAAAAAAATCGGAAGTTTTTTGTAGTCGAAATAATCTTTCTTCGTAGAAATATTGGAGAAGTAACGAACTATTATACATGTCATGTCAAAAATAAAAGGACATAAACATTCTCATAAATTTAAAATAAATAATTCCAAATCAAAAAATGCAAATCAAGAAATGTACGGGAACAATCAAAATTAAATAAATAACATCATCGAGATAATCCTCTAAATTCTAGTAACATTTATATTATAAAAAATGAAATAGTTTATTTTTATAAATATGCAAATCTAAATCTCTGATAGTCTTTGGCAATTTTTTATATATCTCTTGAGATATATAATAAATTGCCAATTTTAGATTGGATAAACCTGACCCGAGCGTATGGCGCGTAGCGTTCTGCGCGCGCTTCAAAGAGCCAATAGACCACCACAGACGGGGCCCTATAGGGCTAATGTTCAGCCGGGGTTGCGGGTTAAGCGCAATGAGTCACCGCGGCCATGGCCCACAGAAGGTGAAGGAATGGGGGGTTTTTAGTCAGTAAGAGTCTGACACTCTCTCTCGCCTTACCCTGGGCGGGAGAACTCGTTTGATGATTTTCCCCTGACAGAAAAAAGGGATTAGATAAAACACTTTTGTGGAAACGAACTGTTTTGTGGGTTTCACGTGTCATTGTGTATTTACGTCTAGCTCTATTACTAAATTTGAAACTGTGGATATTTGGTTTAGCGAACATGGCACATTCGTAAATAAACAGACAGGGGAGTGACAGTATCTTTAGTTCTTTAAAATATGGAACACAGGATTTCGTTGAATCAGTACTTACTTGATCGGATACATCGTTTTTGCGCCTTAAAGGCTAGGTCTTTGTTGGTTGCATTGCTCCTGAAAATAAATTCTTGCTCTCAATGCAGTGTGCAATGTGCAGTCATGCTATATTATAAGGCAACACATCCCATAAACAACACCAGCTCTCTTCATAAGCCCTTCAAACCGTGTTTATAAGAATGGTCTGAATTATGAATGGGTTTTGTGTAGCAAGTCTTAAAAATATTGTAGATACAACTCATACATCATTGGACGAGTTCAGAAGTATATTGTTCATTACCTCTAATCTAAATATTTACAACAACTACCTATATTATTTTTATGTACCCAACACCATTTTGCTAGATACTATGTCTTACCAAAACTTAGAAGTAAGAAGAAAAGAAGAAGAAATATTCCATATGCCTAATTCGTGACACCCATTTCAATTCTTCTGCGCTCGAGTGCTTTTAGATTCTATTTCCCATCGGGTATACAATGTGCCTCAGTTAGCGAAAAATGGAGGTTTTTAATGCCACGGCCCTGTACCGTAGTACCAACCGTGTAACCAATTGAAATAGTGCTATTGTTTGAAAAAGAGTAACCATGGAGTTTCTTGCTCATAGGATTCTATACTTTGAAACGAGAAAATAGCTTTACTAGAGAACTAAAGTAAATCAGATAAATTGATAGATTGATAGACACAAATTTGTACTTTTCACGAAGTGTATTTGAAATAAATGATTTTACTTTGACAACTATCGATGGTTATTTCCCCCAAACTGTTTACTAATGCTTTGGAGGATATGTTCAAGACGCTGCGCTGGAAAGGCCGGGGCCTAAATATTAACGGCAAGTATCTCTCACACTTGAGATTTGCAGATGACATTGTAATCGTGGCTGAAACCGTGCAGGACTTACAATATATGCTGAACAGCCTGGCTGATTCCTCTGCTCGCATCGGACTCCGGATGAACCTACAAAAAACGAAGGTCATGTTCAATGAACATGTTCTCCCGGAGCCGATCACCATCAATGGATCTCCTCTCGAGGTTGTTCAAGAGTACGTCTACCTCGGGCAAACTATCCAGTTCGGTAGAAACAACTTCGAGAGGGAGGCTCGTAGGAGGATACAGCTTGGCTGGGCAGCGTATAGGAAACTCAGTCGGGTATTCTCGTCAAAGATACCGCAAAGCCTGAAGACAAAAGTCTTCAATGAGTGCGTCCTACCAGTGATGACATACGGAGCCGAGACGTGGACACTTACAGTGCGACTGATCCACCAATTTAAAGTCGCTCAGCGAGCTATGGAAAGGGCTATGCTTGGAGTCTCTCTGAAGGATCGTATTCGAAACGAGGTGATCCGACAGAGAACTAAGGTTATCGACATAGCCCAAAGGATTAGCAAACTTAAGTGGCAGTGGGCAGGTCACATCTGTCGAAGAACCGTGTAAGAACCGAGTAAACGTGTTCTAGAGTGGAGACCACGTCTAGGCAAACGTAGTGTAGGGCGCCCTCCAGCTAGGTGGACTGACGACATCCGCAGGGTGGCTGGCAGTGGTTGGATGAGAAGAGCTGAACATCGAGCTCAGTGGCGTGCAATTGGGGAGGCCTATGTCCAGCAGTGGACGACAACAGGCTGATGATGATGATGATGATGAACTATCGATATCTTCCTCCAAGCTGCAACTCTTTACCATCCAACCATCGTCCATTGCTAATCATAACAAAAAATAACTTTGGAATATGTCAATTTTTAACATAATTATATTATACATTTAATTTTTAAAATAACTTTGGAATATGTCAATTTTTAACATAATTATATTATACATTTAATTTTTTGATTAAATAAATTAGATTGTTATCATTATTATTGCTCTATTACTTGTTTTTGGTATCATTATTTTCTGTGCTTATAATTTATATATGTGTATAAATTGGCAATTAAATAAATTATTTGTGGTGACAATAAGCAGACGGACGCCCTTAGCACCCAATCGTGATCCGGTTCAGGCCTCATTTGCGGAGAAACGACGCGTTGTGCGGTTCGCAATACATTGCTGATAGTCTTCATTATATATGTGTGGTTCTTCAAGCAATGTAGTGGTCCGCTGTGTCTACGTAAACGAGACTTTAGTGTAACCTGTTTTTCGTGTCGCGTGGCTTTAATCGGTTTTGAAAGGGCTGCCACGCAAACCTTTATTGATAAGCCTTTTTATCAAAATAAGAAAAAAACAGGAGACTTTAGAACTTCCTTCGCTGAGAATTTTGAATGTGACCCTGTAGAGTGCTTCACTTGTGACATCTAGTGTGAGATAGTAATTCGACTACAGCGTGATATTTATAGAATAAGGTACTAATTTTACTATTAACTGGTAGATGACAAAATGGGCGGAGTCTTATACTTGTTTTTTTGAGTGGAGGAAATCATCAAGTTACTTCTCTTACTTTGGGTGCGGCGAGCGGGCGTGTCAGTCCTTGCTGGCATAAAAGCACCCCCTTCATTCTCCTCCTCCAAGCCGAATCCGCGGTAGTTTAACCCTGGCTGACTCCGTACTACCCCGAAAATTTAGTCAAGCATTTTTCTTTTGAAAATCTACTTACAACATCTCGTCTTTGTATTTATTACGTAATCAAACAACAATGCTCTAAGATTGCTCCTGAATTCTAGCTCATCCGTCACGCATATGTAACCACTTTCCTAAGAGGTTGTTAATGTCAAACAAATAATATGTAAGTTGTACCAATACTTGAGTGTAAAGTAAAATTGTAAATTATGTGATTTTTACTCCAAATTTCCTCAAGCCAATATAAGTTGACGTACAGAACGCTACAGAAACCTGTTACTTGGCTTAATTTATTGATTCCGACCATGACGAAGTCATTTTTTCGATGGGACGTATTTTATGGTAATATTTTGTCAAGACCGGTAAGGCTAGTGTGCAGGCTAGTGTACTAATGAGAAATTAGAAAAAAAAAGAAAGAAGTGAAATTATTTTTGGATCAAAGCAATGAGGTTAAGTTTGAAGGTCGTGATAAGTATGATTCGACGATTTAGAATTTTCAAATGTTACTAAGGAAATAAAAGGAATATTATAATTTGGTCATAACATTCTGAATACAGGTTATTTGCAACCAGCCGATATGGAAGTGATTGGGTGTGGCTTATGTTGACTGTTGTCGTCACGTGACTGATTGTAATAATGGTGGTGACGATGACATGGATGATGATGATGATGATGATAATAATGATGATGATGACGATGATGATAATTTAAACATAAGGTTAACACGACGGGTAAAATATAAGAACAGATTAATATTGTTACGTTTTTAGGCAACGGGGTGTTAAGTTCATTAAAAACCTTAAAAAAGTAAAAGATATGACCCTACGACCAGACAAGGTGACCGCGCCTGGTAGACTACTGCCCATAGTTGTACGTTATAGTTTTTTGTTTATCTTATTTAGCTTGCTCAACTTAGTGAATTCGTCAATATTTTGTGTGCGAGCTCAAGTTGCATCATCTACTAGTTGTAACTAAGGCTCATATATTAAGGCTCATATATATTTTGGTTTCATTATAATAAACACAAATTTATAAAATTATATTATGGGACTTCCATAGGATGACATGAAACCCAATTGACAAAGTCATTCCCAAGTTAAAAAAAACAACTTTACAGAAACAGTAAATTCTTCTGGCTTGGGCCTGGAACAGAAGAAGGAACGGGATAGCTTTTAGACACTAACACCCGGTTTCCGAAAGGCCGGTCAATGTTAAAATCAATTTAATCTCTTGTCAAGTCAACTGATTGGTTGACTGAATTATCAACAATCAATCAGATGATTTGACAAGAGATTTAACAGGAGATTAGTAAATTTTAGCGTTGACAAGCCTTTCAGAAACCGGGTGTAAGAGTCTGATACTGCCTCTCGCCCTACGCAGGGCAAGATAAGTCATTAGATGATTTTCCTATCTCAAAAAAGCTTGCTTTGGTAGTGATATATTGATTAGTGAATGGTAAGATTATGTTTTCGAACTACAAAAAACAGGATTTCGAATAAATTGTAGTTGAAGCCCTTGTACGATTAAAAACAAAAATTGAAAAGTATAGTGACCAAACTTATTTATTCATACACTGTTAAGTACCAATACAGTCTAGCTTTAGTCGTGTTCGTGTATTATAGGTATTTCAAAATAAAAATGTCTGCGATACTGTTGACTGGAATACTTGGTGTAGTATTTTTATTATGGTGCTGGTGGAGACCTCGTCCTCGTTCACCTCCGACGTATCCTGGAGCATTGCCCATCATTGGACATCTGCATTTATTGATTAAAAGTCGCAATGGTAAGTGAAAAGTATGTTCTTCAATATTTTAATTCTTATAGTAATGCTCGTCCTTGTAGTTCCTTTTTCTGTATCGTGTTCATTTCTAATGATTAGTGTTTGTCACAAGACTTTTCTACAATTTTAACGGGACTTACCTAACTTAAAACACGTGTTAGATAGATTTCAAGATTAGTTTGTACTATCAATGTAGCCTATCAACTATTATAAGTAATAATAATATGCTGACATTGATTAAGCCTCTTGTATCAATGTTTTTAATTTTATCGTTGATTCTAATCTATTCGTTGGTAATAAATTGTTTGATTTAAGATAAATGGAGCCTTATGAAACGGATTGGTGACTACGTGGTAGAGAACGGTGGGATATCACAATTACGGATCGGCCCACGTACAGTTTATGGTGAGCATAAGTCCAATATTATTAGCATACATATTATATCATTAACTTATCTATTGTTTTATCCATAGAAATTGCAAAAATAAATTATGCAATTAATTACTATTGAAGAAGTAGTTGCATAATTGTTACCTTAATGTACAAAACAATACCACAGACCGGACCCTATATGGCTGATGTTCAGCCGGGGTTGCGGGTTAAGCACAATGAGTCACCGCGGCCTCGGGCCAGCGCAGGAGAAGGAATGGGGGTTTTAGTCAGTAAGAGTCTGTCACCCTCTCTCGCTTTACACTGGGCGGGAGAAGTCATTTGATGAATTTCCCCTAATAAAAACAACAAACAACAAATCATTTTTTATAAATCAATTGTTGTTTTTACAATCCTTTATAATTATATTTATAGTTAATTAGTTATATTTATAGGCTTACTTATAGCTTTACTTAATCTAAGTATTAAATATATTTTAATCGACTCCCGTCCAAAGAGCATTTGAAATAAAATTTAATTGTAGTATTAAGATAACAAAACTATGCTTTAATTACAGTTATGAACGATCCAGTAGATGTCGGCGTCATTGCAAATACATGTTTCGAAAAAGCATATTTTTATAAATTCTCACAAGATTTCTTAGGAAATGGATTGATAACGGCTGATGGTGAGTAATGAGACAAAGTTACAAAGCTAGTCAAGATAGTTTCATGACATTTTAAGATCCAACTTTCTTAAATTATTAACAATTTTGAATAATTTGTTTTGTTTACTAAATAATGGTAAAAAAAATTTAATCCTGGAATGCCACAGGGTGCTATTTTAGCACAATCGCCTGTTTATTTTGACAAAATATATATTTCTGTAAAATTATTTTTATTTTACATTTACAATTATTATTTTATTTCAGCGGCTATGTGGAAAATACACCGAAAATTACTAAATCCCGCCTTTAGCCAGCAAATATTGAACACATTTCTTAACGAAGTAAATGTACAAGCTCGAAATCTTGCCTCACAGTTGAGTACTGTTGCTGGGACGGAACCAGTTGATGTTCATGATTTTTTGGTGAAACACATTCTAAGAGTAGTTTGTCGTAAGTAAAAGTGATGCTATAAAATAAAATGTCTATACATACTATTACTTTCTTACTAATAAAACTTACAGCAAACTATGCTTTGACACGCATGGGCCGCCTTGCCTTGAGTACCATGTCTCAAATAATACCGTCCTGAAAACTTTTGTTCTGTCTCGTGTGAAAGATGTTACCACAGGCCCAATCCTTCCCCTTCCTCGTCCTCAATCCCCAAATCTATCCCTAATAACCTAAGAACCCACAAAAGGAAAAATTAAATTCAAATATGTAAATTTAATATGGGAGAGCCAAGCTTCGGAACGAATGGGTTGGCTCGACCGGAGTGATACCACGGCCTCACAGAATACCGGCGTGAAACAACCACAGCGTTGTGTGAGTGAGGTTACCGGAGGCTCAATCCCGCCCCTTCCCCTATCCTTTCCCGATCCTTATATCCGCAACCCCTATCTCCAAAAGGCCGGCAACACACTCGTTACTCCTTTGGTGTTGCGGGTGTCCATGGGCGGCGCCGATTGCTTACCATCAGGTAATCCGTCTGCCCGTTTGCCGACTTATACCATAAAAAAACGATATGGTAAGTATATAAAAAAGTGTGAACAATGTGTAGGCAACTTGTAACGTCTGTGAGTCCCCATAGGCGGCTCCGATTGCTTACGATCAGGTGATTTCATATTCATATTCAGTTAATCATTCGCAAACATGGGTACATAATATATAGATGTTAACAAAGTTTAGTTTCTCCATATTTTGCTTTCACTTGGCATGCAAGATATGTTGTAAAAATAATTATATAATAAAATTAGGTTTATTGAATTGAATTTTTAATAGTTGTTACAATACATAAATGTAACAACTATTAAAAGTTCAATTTTGTCAACTCGTTTGTCGTTTAATCATCCCAGAAAAATATATAAATGTTTGTGTTTGTAGGAACATCGTTAGGGCTAGAAGCTACAGATCAAGATATGATTGACAACGATTATGCGAAAGCAGTTGATGAAATTGTAGCAATACTTTGTCATCGAGGTCTTAATACGTGGTTGCATCCATCATTTATATACAACAGAACCGCCATGAAAAGGAAAGAACAGGAACTCACCACAAGTATCAAGAATATGATAAATCCTGTTCGTATGTTTTGCCTCGTTTATAAATTAATGTAAAATTATCATTTTTTAATAAAATTTAATATTTCAGATAATTAAGAAACGTAAAGTTGATTTACAAGCAAACAACAACATGGCTAATGACGATAGTTCAGTGACAGGTAAGTAGATATATGAACATAAAATAAAAAAAGTTTTTGTATAGTATCTAATTAGATTACTTCTGATAAAAAGCTTTAGCCATTTCAAATTTAAAAGGAAGATACCGGTGTCATATTTCTTACGGATTATTTGCCATTGAGGTCATAATAAATTTACTGAGATTTATTAAAGAATTTATGTAAAAGTTGCGTGATTGCAATCACAAGTACTTGAGCGAGGTATGAATGATTCGCCTGGACAGGCTGGCTATTTTTGGTTGAAATAAGGTTTTGGGCCAAAAGCGATTTGATAGCTTCACGTTTTTTTGCAGCCAATCTATGACCCCGTGAGATAATTAACCGTGGTATCTTAATTCATTTTCCTTAAGGTAAATTCAAACCCATGCTGGATCTCTTACTGCATCTATCTGATGAAGAAAGTGTGTTAACTGACGATGAAATCAGAGAACATCTAGACTCTTTTGTAGCAGCTTCTTACGATACAACTTCGTCAGCGCTGAAGACCATGCTGCTGGTGCTTGGATCATACCCGGATGTCCAGGAACGAGTTTATAAAGAGTAAGTTGCGAAATAAAGAAATAATTTTGGACCAATTTTTAAAATAGGTTTATAGTGTCTTCAAAGCCTGAGTAAATAGGTGGCTTATAAGTAGGAGTCCTGAATCATTAGAACGCATTGTAACTTGCCACGAGGCGTAATAGAGGCCAAATAGGCTTTACGTTCAAATTCACACACGTCGATTGCATACACTTTAAAATAAACTCGAAACTGAATAAGTTAATTTTTACGTTACTTTCCTAACTAACTTATAGTGCGTACCAATTAGCGATGTCAATGTTAAAGCACTTATTTCAAATAATCTTAGACCAAAATTCAATTTTGAAACATAAAACTTGAATTGTTTGTCAGCCTATCCATCAATGGATATAAGTCTAAAGCTAGGTGTTCGTTCCAAAATGAAGATTCGTACCGTGAAGAACGAGCAATAAACAAATGATTTATCTCTTCGGCAATCGAAGCGAACAGAAAGTGTGGGAGAGCCAAGCTTCGGCACGAATGGGTCCGCTAGACCGGAGTGATACCACGGCCTCACAGAATACCGGCGTGAAAAAACCACAACGTTGTATTTCGCCGTGTGAGTGAGGTTACCGGAGGCCCAATCCCGCCCCTTCCCCTATCCCTTCCCGATCCTTATATCCGCAACCCCTATCTCCAAAAGGCCGGCAAAGCACTCGTAACTCCTTTGGTGTTGCGGGTGTCCATGGGCGGCGCCGATTGCTTACCATCAGGTAATCCGTCTGCTCGTTTGCTGACTTACACCATAAATAAAGATCACAATTATTGTAACAGAAATTGTTTTTTCTTTACATTACAGAGTTCAAGATGTATTCCAAAATAATGATGATTTGACTAAACACGATATGTCAAAATTGGTTTACTTAGAAGCAGTGATAAAGGAGGCAATGAGACTATATGATTCGATTCCTTGGGTGGCAAGGAAAATCCATACTGATATAGTGCTGTGTAAGTACTATTTATTTACTTATTTCTTTTACGATATTACCCTCAATTTAAAATAATTTAATTTAATAAATATTATTTTAATATCAATTCCCAAAATAAATAGAATAGCATTAATGGTCGGTTTTCCTCTACTTACAACTAAATAACTTAATAATTTAGCTTCTAAGTAAAAAAAAAATCAAATTAGTCTGAGTACACCTTTTTATACTGCTACTAGCTACTCTCGCGCGGTTTCACCCGCTGCTCGGCTCCATTTAATCGTAGCGTGATATTTTATAGCATTCAGAAAAATTGTAGCTATCTATCAGTAAAAGAATTTTGGAAATCCGACCAGTGGTTCCAAAGATTACTCCCTATACGTATACAAACTTACAAATTTTACCTCTTTATAATATTATAGTATAGACTAGCTGACCCGGCAACCTCCATACTGCCTCAATTATAACTTTATTTTTTTTTGCTTATTTTTCCTCATTTTCTGACCTTAGTAGAAAATAGTAGAAAAAGAGAGACCTTTTAAACGTTTTCTGTATAAGCAGCATATGTCAAACCTTTCTCGAGTTTTAGCGAGACTAACCAACAGCAATATTTTTTTTATAATCAGTGTCTTTTTTCGTATAATTATAGCAAAATATACGCTACGCGCTGGAAGTACCTGTATATTGTCATTGTACGGTCTCCATCGTCACTCTTCATGGGGACCAGATGTCCATCAGTTCAAACCAGAGCGATGGCTAAATCCTGCGACTTTACCTACAAACCCTAACGTGTACGCTGCGTTTGGTATTGGCAAGCGAAACTGCATTGGTACGGACATTTTTTTAATAATATAAGTTTAAATTCTCCACGGACTCGTTGTCCGTGCCCTTATCAATTTTCATTTTTTTATAACATGGGTCGGCCAACTAGCAGACGTATTACCTGACGCTAAGCAATCGGCGCCGCGCTTGGACACCCGGAACGCCAAAGGAGTTACGAGTGCAATGCCGGCCTTTTGGGGATAAAGGTTTCGGATATTTAAGGATTAGGAAGGAATGGGGTAGAGTAAGAATTGAGCCTGCGTAACCTCACTCAGACGGCGAAACACAACTCTGTGGTTGTTTTACGCTGGTTTTCTGTGAAGCCATGGTATCACTCTGGACGAGCCGACCCATTCGTGCTTGGTTCTCCCACACTTAAAAGATAGATATATCTTTTTTTAATTGTTAAATAACTTGTTTATTTTGTTACAGGAAAACAGTACACTTTAATGGTTTTGAAGACCTCTCTCGCACATATTGTGAGAAAATTCCACGTTACTGGTGATATCATGAATTTAAAATGGAAGTACGAAGTTGTAATTAAACCTAAAACTCCAGCTTATATTACTTTAAAGTTAAGATCTTAGTATAAGGAACATTTGTATATGTCTAAGATAAAATAAATATATGTAGGTCGGTGGGGTCACATTGAAAACGCCAGAAGTGGATAGAAATAAGCATTACAAAATATAAAAATATATGTTTAATTTTGTAACTAACTAAAAATTTACATAAGTAGAAGAGAGTTTTTTAGTTAATTTTTATTGTTTGAAGACGGCAGCCTAGACGCCATAATACTAAATAAATTCGAACTTATTTTATTTTTTGTTATTTTATTTCAGTAGAGACTAATTAATAATGAAAATGTGCTTAATTTAAACAATACTAATATAATAATTAATACACTACCTAAATCTGAAATCTGAATTCCCACACATTTTTATTTTGTTTACATTGTCTGGACTTAAAGGACCTCTCAGTATGTTTCGGCATTTCTTTTTAGAAAGTCAGATAGGTAAGTAATGCCTGCTTCATCTAGTTTTTCACGAATACTTATGACGTGTAACAGTGCTGTTTTAAAGTCGATTTACAAATAAATAAATGATTGTTTCATTTTCATTCAATGATTGTTAGGCTTCATGTGACAGTAGGGTGATGCTAGTACTGATAAGGTGGTGCTACAACTTATTTATTATATATAAAAAATAAAAATACAAAAGGCCGAAAGTATATCGCTCAGTGTGTGGTTCCGTAGTTTCGGCCGTCTGTTACAGTATAAGTGTGCCCATTTAAGAGTTATTGTAAATTTTAACACCGCAATTCATAGAAAAGTACAGCTCCATCTCTTAGGAAATTGGATAACTAATTTATAGAAGCTAGACAGGTTATGTATGTTAAATGTTAAATTATTAGTAGGTAATTTTGTAATGCGTAAACCAGTCTTAATAACTCTTTTGTTTATTTAAAAGAAAATACGATCACAATAACAAAATACAGGAAAAATGCTTGTATATATTAGGTTTAATAGTACAAAAATGGTTCTGATATAGCCTTGACTAGGGCCGGGCGAGAGGTCGCCGCCGTCGTTCACTTCCCTTAGGACACGGCGATGCTCAGCCCAAGCAGGGCACACCGCCACCGTAAGCTCCACCGTGTTCTCTAGGTGGTCCTCACAATGACGACACTCGGGCGTTTCCTCCCGCTGGATCCGAAACAGGAACCTACCGAAGCTGCCGTGCCCGGTAAGTACCTGAGTCAGGCGGAAGGTGAGGACGTCGTGGCGTCTCTCAAACCACTCCTCAAAGAGGGGTTTTATTGATGCTATAACAGCGTGCCCGGCCTTCGGTTGCGACAGTCGTTGCTTCCACTCAGCCATGAGATCTCGCCGGAGCTCATTCCGCCACGCACTAATTTGGCGCGGCTGAGAATCCTTGCCACGGCGACGCGGCGCGACTGCGCGCAAACTGTAGACGCACGCGAGCGCATTCGCTTCTGTATCGCGCATTGTATTGTATGTGTTACTTACGAATAGTATTATGTTTACCTTCTTTCACCTTCCATTAGGAAAATTTAAAAATAATAATTATTTTTATTATTTCTTGAAGTCAACATACTAATTGTTTATTTTAAATAAATATAACAATTATTAACATTGTTCATTATCTAAAGCGAAGGTCGGTTCATAAAATTAAGGACTAATGTTGTGATTTAAATACACCATTAATTTTGGATGTTTAGACCTAATTGCGACACATATTTTGATATTATTTTAGAATCGTTTATGTTAATATAATTAATTGTACCTTTTGAAATTCTCACAGACAATTGTTCCTATAAACGTTTTTTTGAAAAAAAAAACAACTTAAGTTTTTGTTAAAAGGGTAAAGTAGTTGTTTAGAGGGTTAATAATTCTTAATTTAAATTGTTTTTTTAACGTTTCCCCTCACTAGACCTTTCTCCTGTGTCGTGGGTGCGTTTACAAACATACAATTTCACATACGCATGACACCCAGACCCGGAACAACAATTTGTGGGTCACACAAAGAGTTGTTCCGTGCGGGAATCGAACCCGCGACACGTTGCACGGCAGCCAGTTGAGCCACCACGCCAAACGAAAGGTTAAGAGAACATGCAACTGGTTTTTATTTCTTCAATAAGATTCCTATGAGATACTTTTGGTTGTTTGGATCAGTATCTGCTTACTGTTTTTTTTTTATTATGTGGCTGCAGCATTACTTGTTATTATTAGACTTTGTTCCATAAATTTCAAATTTTGTATGGTACACAGGAGAAATCCTAGAAATCCTAGAGTCGGGCAACGTTTTTTAAAACAGACAGTCAAAGACAGTCATCTACAGACGACAAGCCCAAAATTGCCCAGCACCCCACGGTCACGTTTACACGACAGACTTTTAAACGTAAATGAAGCATATAAAATAACATTAATATTTTTATTTCTTTTGCTAATTATATTCTTTGTCTCTTTCTTATTTATATTATTTGACCTGCTTTATTGTATTTCATCTATATTAACATAAAATGACAAAAACTTTAACCAGTTCTAAAGTTCCAAACAACAAAGTTCCCTCTACATTACAGTCTCAATAGGATGACCAATAGTGATGTACCTAAAAAGCAACATTACAAAAATATCGACCTGAACTGCAACCTGCGTTACAGTTTATCTTTAAGTTATTCTACAAATTGAAATGCAAACGTTTATATTCAAGTTTTATAATTGAGAAATCACGAAAGTTTTTTAACCTGACCTATGCTCTGCTGCTGCTCATCAAATGTCGGCGTCAGTTTTCTTTTTATAGGAGCTACGAGTGCGTTGCCGACCTTTTGGGGATTAGCAATTTGGAGATTTAGCGACTGGGGGAAGGGAAGGATTGGGCCTCGACACACCTCACACACTTACGATAAAACTCAAGGCTGTGGTTGTTTCACGCCGGTTTTCTGTGAGGCCGTAGTATCACTCTAGTCGAGCCGACCCATTCGTGACGAGGCTTAGCTCTCCCACACCTTAAAGTTGATTATCAAATGGCTATAATACCCTAAAGAAAGAAGAAGCATAATAGCCATAATATCCTTCCCCATCACGCTGTCAAATTGCCTGTGCCTGGTAAGTCACTGTAAATAGTGTGAAGTCAAACGCCGAAAGTATTTAAATCAAGGAGCACATCATCATCTTAATCATCAGCCGGAAGACGTCCACTATTGGACAATCCCCCCTTTAATCCTTCACGTCGAACGACAATCGAGGAGCACCTTCTTATGAAATTATAATACTTGTAATTATATTTATTCTGAAGAAGAATTGTAGATAATATGTAGGTAGAAGTAATATGAGTACTGAGGACCTAATAAGATGTACCTATTATGTCCTCAGTACTCATATTACTTTCAAAACACATATTGAAAATGACTCTAATATTCAGAAAAATGGGTGGAATTATTGGATGAAGAGTTAACCTAACGTAACTATTTTATGAATTAAATAAAAAAAAAACATTATTTAAAATTGGACAAAACGTTTTGAAGCTTAGGGCCTGTACAAACTAAAAAAACAACCTCTCCTGTCAACCTCAATCTCAAACTAACTTTATCTATTACGTTGCGTTGTCAGTATAAAATAAACAAAATCATAAAATAATAAAACTTTATTATTATTTAAGTAGATATTAAAGATAAATAATGCTTGAACCTAAATAGTGAAGAAGCGAGCAAATAAAAAAAACATCGTCATAGAACGAAAAGTACTTCATGATTGAACAAAGTGCTGTGATGATGGACTTGATTTTATCGATTGATATATTTAATAGTGGATTTAAAAGCTTAATGTTACTGAAATGTTGACACATACCATCATAGAAGGACACAACGGGAGAAAATAAAAACCCTGAGATATTTAAAAGTTTATTAAAATAATACTGTTTAAAAATAACAGTCAGTTTTTATCGATATCATACGAAACTCACTAATGTTTTGTTTAGGTATTTTGGTTAAAATTTTTGGTATGGCGCTGAGGGCACGTCGTCCTTTTATGACATCAAAAGGTTAAATTGCCCTCAATGTTCTTGTATAAATATGAGGCTTCTTATACAATAACAACCTAGTTCATAACAGTAATCCACAATGTCTGTATTAGTACTGGCTTTAATATTTGTCGTTGTGTGTTTAATGTGGTGCTGGAGACCGCGTTCTTGTTCACCACCAAAATATCCTGGTGCATTGCCCATAATTGGACATATATCCGATTTATTAAGAAACCTAAATGGTAAAAGTCTTTTTATTAATTTTGGATCAGGTTTTTTTTTCAGGACAAATAAATATTTTATATATTTTCATATCTACGTAAATAAATAAGCACTATAGAAAATGCAGTACGTTTCGAATCAAAACTAAAATAGACGGTGGTGGTCAAAACATGTTGGAACAATTTCTCAGTACTTTTTTCACCGGTACCGTCATTACCAACTTATCGAAGTATTAATATTGTTGTTCAGTTTCGAATACTTAAGCGCAGTAACTCTTTAAGCACTCTATGCTTAGGCACTACAGCTAAAACAACGCTCGGATTGTTTGACGCCGGTTTTCTACGAGGCTGTGGTTCAATGGCTCGATCAGGACAAGCCGACAATTTGTGCCGAAAAATGACTCTCTCACACTTATATTCGTATTACAGACGCTTACAATTTTAAAACTAAATTTCATTTCAGACTTATGGAGTTATTTAAAAGAAATATGCGATTACATGATTGAACACGATGGGTGTATTAGTTTGCAAGTGGGCCCTCAATATATATATGGCAAGTTATAATTCTCTGCTTTGATGATAACTTTTATGTACAAGTAGAGTGATGTGACTTTTCTCTTATTTTAGTTGTAAGTGACCCAGAAGACGCCGGTGTCATAGCCAACAAATGTTTAGAGAAATCATATCATTACAAATTCGCAAACAAATTTATAAAAAATGGATTGGTGACATCGGATCGTAAGTGTTTTTACAATTGTTGTGAGTAAAATGGTTTTAAAAGATTTTTATCATCATCATCAGCCTGCTTTAGTACACAGCTGGACAAAGGCCTTTTTTGCACGCCACTAAGCTCAATGTTCAAAGAACTAGATGATCTTGATTTTGAAAGATAGTAAGAATATTTTAAGAAACATTGTAATTAAAACATATGTAAGCAAAAAATAATGACAATGACAAAAATATTATTGTTTCAGCTGCTACATGGAAGGTCCATCGAAAAATATTAAACCCAGCATTCAATCCGTTAGTATTGAACACTTATACGGATGAAATGAACGTACAAGCTCGAAATCTTGTTTCAAGCTTGCTTCCTTTGGCTGGAAAGGGGCCTGTGAACATCAAAGGATGTATTACTGATTTTGTGTTGAGATTAATTTGTCGTAAGTATTACTAAATTTTAAATAAATTAGTAACTGTCACTAAAAAGTAGCATTTCACCTACTACTAATCGCAATTTGTTTTTGCATAGTCAAAGAATTTTTTTCGTAATATTACTCTGGTTGTAATTATCTTATGTTTTATTATCATCTTCAATTCAACATCGCACTGATTTGTAATTTGATCTCTAATTTTCATAATCTTTTCAACTTTATTATTGCGTATATTTACTTTATAATTTATCATCATCTTCGATATCTTTATGTCAATTAATCGTCGATATCTTTCCTGTCGTTAAACGGTAAATTTTATCTCAATCATCAAATTCAATAGACTAATCATACTAATACTTCATTCCGAATCTTTCTTTTGTAAAGAAAAAATCATCAAATGACTCCTCCCGCTCAGGAGGGTGCGAGAGGGTGTGTCAAAACTTACTGACATAAAACCCCCTTTCCTCCTCTTGCTCTAGGCCGAGCCCGCGGTGACTTATTGCACTTGCTCTGCAACTGCGGCTGAATTCTAAAACATCTATCCATAGTTATAAACTTTTGCGTGTATAATATTAGTATAATATTATACACGCAAAAGTATCTAACATTAATAATTAAAAGTATCTAACATTAATAAAATACTTAAATAAAACCAGATTGAAATACAATACAAACCTAACGTACCTGTCAAAAGGAGTTCTGAACTTTCTGAACCAGTTTTAAAACTTTACTAGGTATAATATAAAAATTCAAATTAATGGATAACCTACACTAATATTGCTTAAAAAGCACTTAAAAAAGCTGATGTACTTCCACACAACAACATAAATCTAGTTGTAACTTTTAAATTGCATCGTTAGATGTAAATAATTAAAAATGTAATGATAATGGTCAAACAAACAAAATTGGTCTCAAATGGGAACCCTGAGGTACGCCTTATCTCAGAAGAGAAGGGACGTCATGAGTTTTAATTACTGAGAGTCTTATAGTCCCTCTCTTTCGGGAGACATAACCTATCGGATGGCATTAACTCCTTAAATATTTCAATTATGTACATCGATGTACAATAATAGTACTACGGTTTTTCATTATTCATTACCTTATCTATTAACACGTGTGTACATATTTTAACTTTGTTTATAGCTTTTAAATTATGTCTGCCATTATCTTAATGTTTCAAATCTATCATCACATCCACGTGAGTTCTATAAAACACATTACATTTATAACATAAGTCAATTAAATTCAAGGAAGAAGGTCAAACAAAATTTAAATACCACATTAAGGGCTACATTATACATTCTTTGGTTGATAAATAAATTTTAATAGGTTTCGTTAATTAAGTACTTTGGCACCATTATTTTTTTTGTCTGAGAAATTATAATTCATGTTGATATCAACTAGAGGTTCTATAAATATGTAATGATAAGAATACTATGTTCGATCTTGTCAAAAGCTACAGAAAAATCTGGAAGTGTAATGTAATTTATAGGTTGGTCTAGTTCATCTAGAACTGTTCAGTTCAGTTTACAGACAGTTTACATTTCAGTTTAAGATACTAGATTACCTTATTTTTGTTAAGGTTATAAGATAATCAGTAATCTATTTTTGTTAGTTATATTTTAAAAATTATGACGTCATATTGATCATGTACAAAATTTAAGAAAGTATTGTTTTTGACATATCAGTAAAAGTATGGAATTTGATTAGTTGGAAACTACCGAATTGTCTTCACCATATGAAGCTAAAATTTTGTCTAGACTTTTACTTTGCATGACAATTATACTACTCTGCAAATACAACTCAAGATGAGTTACACTATAAATGATAAATATTGTAATTGGCTTCTACCGTTCCATTTAAATAAATAAATAAACAAACACTTTTGAAATATTATTCATTTATAAAATTATTTGTCTTTTTAGGAACATCATTAGGACTGAAAGCTGAAGATCAAGAAATGATTGCCAAAGATTATGCGAAAGCCATTGACGAAATTTCAAAAGTTTACAATACGAGAGGTTTCAACGTATGGCTCTACCCAACGTTTATCTATGAATTATCTGCCTTGAAACGTAAAGAACAAGAACTGATTACAAGAATTGAGAACATAATAAATCCCGTACGTATATTAATTCGATTTGTTGTTTATTCAGTACCATGTTGTGATTTTGTGTCAAAGTGCTTCAACCAGAAACGGGCTAGTGAAATAAAAATAATGTCGAGGAAATAGATTTTTATGCCTCATGTCACGTTTTTCAAATAGTCCGGTCAACTTTATTATATTATTAATTACGAAAATAAATTATTTATAACATTGAATGAATAAGGGCTACATTTTATAAATAATTGCCATTAACCTTTAGGTGGACCAGTTTTATTTATATTTTTAGATCATAATTTCTAGCATAATATTGACTTATATTTAACATTTAAGGTAATTCAAAAACGTAGATCCTATTTACAAAGCAAGTACACAATGGACATTGGCGAATATTTGTCAACGAGATATGTAAAAAGTAAGATTTTTTATTATTGACTAAAAGCATGCTTTCGTCATTATCTTTTAGTTTAAGTATTTTGTAAACTGATGAATTAAAATATATCGCAGAGGGAAATGCACCAATACGGTCTAGTCTAAAAAAAATGAAATTTCCATGACTTAAAAAAACCACTGCACTGTGTTTCGCCGTGAGGTCATCTTGACATTATTGCTTTAATTCTTCTTAAATATTTTATTTCCAGGGAAACTCAAACCTCTTCTAGACTTATTGTTACATTTAGGTGACGAAGAACACGTTTTCAGTGACATTGAGATCAAAGAACATTTGAACACTTTTGTATTAGCGGCTTACGACACAACTTCAGCGGTACTAAGGGATACTATGTTAATACTGGGGACGTATCCAGATGTGCAGGAACGATTTTATAAAGAGTAAGTAAAAATGAGTATGTCGTGGTGGCGCGGAGACCTAGCAGGCACCAATAAGACTTTTTCCGAGTTAAATGCACTTTCTACGGTTTTTGGACACCACTAAGATAGGCTAAAAGAAAATATCGTGAGGAATCGTGTACATATAATTTCTAATTATAAGTTTGAAATCTTCTAATTATAAGTTTGAAGAAATTATAAGTCCAGGTTTCTTCACGATGTTTACGTTCACCGCATGTCAGTGGTGTCTTAATAATCAAAGAAAGTACTGGTACTTGCCAGGTTTCGAACTCCCATCCTCATGCATGAGAAGCGGGCTCCTTAACCCCCGGGCCACCACGACAATATACATTTACTAATTGTGAATAGTGAAAAATTACTAATTGTGAATAGTTCCCAATCTTTGGTAATGAGGTAAATAATTATACATCTTTTATGGAATTAGATCCAGATAAAACCAGTGGGCTGAGCAATATCAAATAATAAGAAATACAAGAATGTGATTTGGGGATTAGGGATGAGGGAAGGTGAAGACCAACCACTTGCATATTTTTTACCAATAATGTATATCTTTTTGTTTAACAAATTACAGAGTAATGGAAGTATTTCAGAATGAAGATATAGATAAAAATGATTTACCAAAACTCGTTTATTCAGAAGCTGTGATAAAAGAAGTTTTGAGGTTGTATCCTCCAGTTCCTTTTGTTGCGAGAAACCTTCAAACCGATGTGGTACTTTGTAAGTATTAACATTAGTTTCAATATAAGAAAACTATTATTTGAAAAAAATAAATTGATAATACGAGTATTATATTATTAATTGATAATAAACTTGGCCGGAGATCGCTCTAGACAGAAAAATTTGGAAGGAAAAAGGGGAGGCCTTTGCCCAGCAGTGGGACACACAATAGGCTATAAAAAAATACGAGTATATGTGTGGGAGAGGTATGCTTCGGCCCGAATGGGTTGGCTCGACCGGAGTGATACCACGGCCTCACAGGAAACCAGGGTGAAAAAACCACAGCGCTGTGTTTCGCCGTGTAAGTGAGGTTACCAGAGGCCCATCCTTCTCCTCCCCAAAAGGTCGACAACGCACTAATTACTCCTCCGTTGTCATGGTTCCATGGGCGGCGTTATTGCTTACCATCAGGTAATCCGTCTGCTCGTTTGCCGTAATATAACATTAAAAAACTAAGCACATAATGTTATTAGGCAATGTAAGTACTTTTTTTACAGTCTATCTTAAATTTTTAGCGAAATATACTTTACGAGCTGGAAACACATGTGCTCTGTCGCTATACGATCTCAACCGCCACTCCTCGTGGGGACCAGATGCAAGAGAGTTCAATCCGGACCGATGGCTGAATCCAGATGCGTTGCCCAAGAACCCCAATGCATTCGCAGGATTTAATATTGGCAAGCGAAACTGTATAGGTATGGATTCACTACAATTTCACACGTTAAGTGCCACAGGAGTCACTGGTGACCTCCGTTAGCGGAGGATTTGCCTTCAACAGTTTTCTGTCTGCAGACAAAGGCTTAATAAAATAATACTAGCGGTCGCATGAGGCTCCGTCCGTGTCGAAGTTAATTCTACACTATTAATTATTTTTTTTACGGTCAAATCTTTTCTGGGCTATTACGAATAATGCAAGACCAAAATTATTTTTATATAATATTTAGAAATTTAGCCAGGGTGCAGGTAAAATGCAATAAGGTACCACAGCCGCGGCCTAAAACAAAAGAGGAACAGGGGGTTTTAGCTAGTAAGAGTCTGACAATCCATCTCACCATACCCTCGGCAAAAGAATTCAATTAATAATTGTCTTTGCACAAAACAGGGTAAGACAACAGAAGAGTATGTTAAACTGTGTGCTACTTCTTTAACTAAATATCAATTGAACGGTGTTACATCCTAAATTCCTTTTTTTTATGTGGGATTTTTTATATAGGACGCCAAACCAGCATACGGATTAACTGATGGTAAGCAATCAGCGCCACGCGTGGTGTCCCACAACAACGGAGGAGTTACAAGTGTGTTGCCAAACTTTTGGGTATTAGGGTTTTGAGGATTTAGGGATTGGGGGACAGGTAGGATTGGGCCTCCGGTAACCTGTCTCACGCGACTAAACAAAACGCTGTGGTTGTTTTATGCCGGTTTTCAGTGAGGCCGTGGTAACACTCCGGTCGAACAAACCCATTCGTCCCGAAGCATGGCTCTCCCACACTAAATAATCTCCATAAATTGCTATAAACAAGGTTTTTGTTTACAGGGAAAAAGTACGCTATGATGACCTTGAAGACGACTCTTGCATACATCGTACGCCAGTTCCACATTTCTAATGACATCACTCGTCTAAAATGGAAAATGGAAGTGATATTAAAACCAACAACACCAGCTCTTATGACTTTAAGCTTAAGGTCCTAAACAGAACATAATTAAATATTAATTTGTCAGTGTATCTTATTTTACTTTTTGAAAATGTTAATGCAGAAAGACTTGCAGGTGTGGTGCCTCTTGGGGATTAGAGTTTAGGAACTTTAGGATATTTAAGGATTTGGGCGGGATGGAAGAAGGGAAAAAAGCCTGGTAAAATGGGTCAAGAAGGGTTTATCTCTGTAAAGGGCACCGCTGTAGCCAATAGAAACAAGACTATTAACTGCACTCCTGTGTTTGTGAAGAAAGATGCTTTCGAAACCGGATAATTTGCTAAATGTAATCTGTGTTGTGACATTTCTTTTATTTTAAACAATAAAATTGGTTTTCTACATTTTACTCACACATCTAATATTAAATTAAATATTTGGTGATACGACGACGAAGGTGATATGACGATTCTGACGTTTGACGTCTGTCGGTGTAGTTCATACATATCCTTATTTTTAATCAAAAATTCGTTAACCCTAGTATTAATATAATTACTTACGTTATTGTGAACACAGTGCAACGCAAAGGGACATGCATTGAAGCCGGCAGTAAGTTGAGTGCAAATAGGATTAAAACAAACAAAACAATACGGACAGTGACTGGACGTATTTAATCTCTACCCTCGTTTTTGGACAGTGTGTTGATATTTGTCTAAACGTCACATTGACGGGAGAAAGATATTATCGGTGTTGTCATCGATCGATATCGGAACGGTGGCGCCATCTTGCGATTTTGCACTGAACAATTTACGACACGGTTTGGCTCTCTCTGTTTACTATGCGGGGTATTCAGTGCGCGGGTTGCAATCGCTTTGCATCAGCAACAGAGGGCGTCAAGTGTGGTAATAACAGGTGTCGGCGATTATACCACCGGGGATGTGTTGGTTTTAAGCCGGATGTGGCTGTCCCAGCCTCCTGGCGCTGCCCTGAATGCAAAAAGAACCAGGTCAGGGACAACATGGCGGAGACCGCGGTCAGAGGTTCGGCTAGATCGGCAGGGGATCCTGGAAGTCAAGTTTGCGTAGTGGCCTGCACGACTGATGAGTTGGATGTCAGCGGCTCTGGACCAGCACCCGTGGTCTGCGAGCAACAATGTTCTGGACATCAGCATCTACGCCGCTGTGTGGGGACGCCTATTCAGCTGCTGTCGCGGCTATCGTTAGCCTTGACTTAGGCTTGCTTATGGTGGAGTTGAGGGCGGTGCGTGTGGAAATTCAGGAGTTTCGTAAGGAGATGGAGTTGGAGATGGCGCAGCTTGTGTCTTCAATGAGCAGCTGCAATGTGCGCATTGATGGCCTCGAGGCCAGAATTAGCGCACTGAAGCAACGGGCAACTACGGGTCGTTCATCGGCAGACGAGGTCGTGGAAGAGTTGCGGCGTGAGCTGAACGATAGGGATCAGGACCTACTGGCAAATGATGTGGAAATTACAAATATATCGGGGGCTCCTTCTGATAACCCGATTCACATTATAAAAGCTGTAGGCATCAAGTTAGGAGTGCAGTTGGAGGAGCGGGACATAATCAGTGCGGAGCGGGTCGGGGGCAAGCAAATCAACGCCAGTAGCTCAGCCGGCCCGGCGCGCCGCGACCTGCGCGATGAGCTGCTGGCTGGTGCCCGCGTGCGGCGTGGTGCGACCACCGCCGACCTCGACACGCCCGGCCCGCCGCAGCGCTTCTTCGTCAACGAGCGCCTCACAAAAACGAATTGCCGGTTTGTGTGAACCAAGCGAGGGCGCATACTTGCCAGGCGGAGCCGGGGTGATCCCATTCAAAGAATCCGCGCTGATGAGGACTGTTAACAATGAAACAGCATAATATCAACATTTATTTTTTAATTATATTAATGTTTGTGCACACATTATGTACATATATTATGATTGTACACTTATACTATTTGTATGGTGTCAGGGGTGGAGAATATATGCGTCTTAACTATATAAAGCTTGGGGTTTATAAGTTGGCTGGCGCGCATGTTGAGTTGAAATTGACACTTGCTTAAACTGTATTTTTTAAGACTAACGATAATGTTTCTTTGTTTTCTCCATTCGTATCGACAATTTAGAATGAGCACCTCGCTTCACTGATAACTGACAAACGTTTATTTATTTAACAACTATGTAACACACATGAAGGCGGTCTTAAGTTACAATACACAATTATTTTATAACCCGCTTTATTGTACATCACATAAAAACAAATCATCCCAAATAATAAAAAAAATAATGTACGATGGGTGTTTTTATCTCACCAGGCGATCTCTTACAGGCCTCCTTTGAATTGAGGGGAGGAAGAGGAGGGAGGAAAGGAGTGTACAAATGTATAATCTGTTAAAAATATAGACATTGTTTAATAAATAAATCTTTATTCTTGAATCAAGACCTTAACTTGATATCAACAAGGGCTGTAGTTGCTGGTTTCAAGGCGACTTCGTATTTCCATTTCAATTTATTGAAATCGCCAGTAATTTTAAACTTGCGTACGATATGTGCCAGCGACATCTTTAAGGACATCATAGAGTATTGTTTCCCTGTAAATATAAATTATAGTATATAGCATTAGTTAATATAACTGAAAACATACCAGTTGATACTTAACAACTTGACAAATTCAATACTTATTTCTAACTAGCTTCCGTCCGCGTGGCATGTTGATTAAAAATAGCCTAAGTATTTCCTATTCCGAAGTGTATCCTATGCCTGTGCCAAATTTCATTCAGATCTGTCTACCCATATTGGCGTGATTGAGTAGCAAATATCCAAGTATCGTAACTTTCGCATCTTCTCTAATTTAACATCTCCTTTAATAGTAAGAAGTAAAATTGTCAAAGTCGAAAAGCGCCAATGAATTTTGAACGACATTATGTGTTGTGTCGTCGTATTTGTCAATGAACAATATATTTTTTTAATAAGGAGGAAGGAAATAAAGAAAAATACCTACATAAAACAGCGAAAGTGTCATACTTACACATATTTGAATATTCTATGACACTATTATGTAAGTACATTAAAAGTCGACTAACTAAATTTTTGACTGAGAAAATTATGCTTGTCTACCACTCGATATCAGAAGGTATTAGTCCGATAGCTTTAATTTTTTACATTGATGTAAACTCGGATTCAGCTACAATTCCTCATCATCGTCATCATCATAAGCTTTTAGTTAACAACAAATACAATTATTATAATAACATTTCCGTGTGATCTTTAGATAAGACTCGATAAAAAAATCATGTAAACGTACCAATGCAGTTTCGCTTGCCAATACCAAACACGGCGTATGCGTTGGGGTTAGTAGGTACAGTGCCAGGATTTAGCCATCGCTCCGGTTTGAACTCCCTTGCGTCCGGCCCCCACGAGGAGTGACGGTGAAGACCGAACCCTGACAGCATACATGTACTACCAGCTCGTAGGGTGTATTTAGCTGAAATTGCAATTAAAAGAAATATGAAATAAGATTCCTATAATATTCTTTCTGATTCGTAAAAGTAGGTCAGCAATATATTCATGACGGTTCTGGAATTAATATTAAGACCGCTTTACATCAGGTGATTGTCATGATGAAGCCATTTTATCCAAGAGTGTGGTTAACCTATGCTTTGGCACGAACGAGTCGGCTTGACAGGAGTAATAATGATGGCCTCACAGAAAACCCAACTTGAAACGACCACAACGTTGTGCTCCACCATGATTGTGAGGTATAAATCAGTAAATCTTCGTAACCCTAATTCCCTAAGTCCGATAACGCAGTCTGCTGTTGCGAGTGTCCATGGCCGATTGCTTACCATCAAGAAATCTAATTCTTTTGGACCCGTTTTGGTTTTTAACTGGAAAAATAATCTTGTATGGTGAAATAAGAGATAAGGAAGAAAAAAATACATACGAAGTACAACATCAGTATCAAGTTTCCTCCCGATCCAAGGAATTATATTAAGAAGTCTCAATGACTCCTTTAGAACTGCTTCTAAATAAATAAGCTTAGACATGTCTTGTTTAGTTAGCTCCTCGTTGTTCCCAAATACTTCTTGGACCCTGAATGATGCAAAAAAATAAAATAAATACAAACTTAAGGTCTTTTCTTAAATTGAAATTTTTGATAAGAGAAACAAGCCGGTCAGGCGATGTTTATGATGCAAATGCAATGGTGCACTGTGACTTAGTCTGGAGCAGGAGAAGACACAGGGTAGTTTTTAGTCAGCAAGAGTCTGACACTCCCTCTTACTTCACCCAGGACAATCTCTAGAATGCATGAAATACGATCATGTGCAAAGGGTACAAACTGAGAGTTAACTTTGAGCTGAAAAATTAGTCAACAGAAGTTATTCAATACACGAAACAACTAACTATCAGAGAACATGACTATACCAATAAGAAAACCAGCAAAACTTACTCTTCGAAAATTCGTTCTTGCACATCTGGATTTGAGCCCAGAACAAAGAACATTGATTGAAGTACTGATGATGTTGTCTCAAACGACGCTATGACAAAAGTGTCCAGATGTTGTCTGATATCTTCATCGGAGAAGACATGCTGTTCATCAGATAAATGCAGTAACAGATCTAGTATAGGTTTGAATTTACCTGAAACCAAATAGAGCTTTTAGTTTGCTTGGTTTGTTATGTTATTACGAACGTATGTTTTAAACCACGGTCAATATTTTTGCAACAGAGATTGATTATACTACTTTGATGAATATGATCTTAAAAGTTATTTATGCTGAATGATTGCACATCATAAAAATGTGTTCCTGCTAATGCTTCTTTCTGCAGAACCCAAATTTGAAAATACAAAATTTAAAAAAATTATCACGGTATTAAAACATGACTTTATGTAAGAAAACGTCATTTTAACAGAAAACAAGCCAATTTTGCTACTCAATTAATGCAACATTTAACACTAAAAAGTAATTGCAAAAATTGTACTACCACAAACCTGTTATTGAACTATCACCACTGACCGTAGAGTTATTTGCTTTAAAATCAGATTTCCGTTTCTTTATTATCTGAAATGTGTATAAAATAACATTATAAATTTTCCAACACAAAAAGGAGCATTAAAAATGGAAAAATATACAAGTTACTATAATGATGCAAGTACGCTTGTTAAGGGAAGCTTAGTGTAAATCCTCTACAAGCCAAGGTAAGCTGTAAATGGTTGATAGAAGTAGTAACAGTGGTAAGTTTAAAGCGTTAAATTAAATATTTATAATAACATTAAATTAGCTAATCACATTGACAGTGCTATTCAAATCTTAGTTGTAGGGCCTGCGGACGGCGAGTAAGGGTAGTTCGCCACCCGACCAGAACCAGACCCGTACGGCGCGTAGCGTACCACGCGCGCCTCAAAGAGCCAATAGACCTCCAATGATGGATGGCTCTAATGGGTTTGGTTCTGGCAGGGATGCGGGGTAAGCGCAATGAGGACCGCTGCATAAAGCAGGAGAAAAAACAAAGAATATTTTTCCCTGACAAAAAAGGCTATAACTTAAAACGTTAAAGAAATATGGATAAACACTGAACTTGCTTACAGGATTTAAAATGTTTTCAATGTCTTTGGCTACTTCCAATTCTCTGCTTCTCAATTTTGTGCTATTGTATATCAATGAAGGATGCAATGCTACATTATAACTTCGACCACATACTATTTTCAAATATTCGTCAATAGTTTTCGCGTACTTGTCGCCAACCATATCTTGATCTTTAGCGTTCAATCCTAATGATGTTCCTGTGAATAGTAATGGCAAAACACTTTAATAACAGAAACTATCCGACTGTATTCTTACTTACAATTCATATTTTTTTTATTTGGTACCTCTTTATTGAACACAACGTAAACGTAAAAGTGGCACAGAGATGCAACAAACGCCTTAGCATGAGTGGAATGGATTCTGAATCGGTTGTCTAATATACATACTATTACTTTATAAACATGCAACACAAATTTTGCTTTTCTCTCCCCTAATCCCATTCGTTGGGTTCAGACTGCCCATCATCAGCGTAATGATGGTCTTGGGTGTTAGATTTGACGTTTTAAGGCTCTCTCAATATTATCTTGTAATAATAGACAAACCTTCTCATTTTTAGCCAAAGCTTATAATACTCACGACAAACTGTCCTCAGAACAAATTTATTCAATGTTTCTTTGACGTCTACTGGCCCCTTGCCTGCCATAGTAGTCAATTCTGAGACCAGATATTGAGCTTGCGCGTTCATTTCAGGTAAAAATGTGTTCAGCACAACCTGACTGAATGCTGGATTTAATAATCTTCGATGTATCTTCCACATAGCCGCTGTAATAAGATAAATTTGTATAATTTTTGTACACTCCATAAATTATATTCTATATTTAATTTATATTCGACGTACCATCAGCTGTTACCAATCCATTTCCAATTCCATCTATAAGGAAATTGTAAAAATATGGCCTGCCCAAACATGCGTTAGCTATAATGCCGACTTCCTCTGGGTCGCTTGCAACTGCAATCAAGCAATTATTTTATATATTTCTTTCAAATTAAGGTCCCAAATCGTGTACATTAGCAGTACACATTAGCAACAAACTTTACTTAAGCGTCTTAAGTGTAGGCGTTAATGGACTGGAAGATATTTTTTCTTGTACCACCTTATTTTGTTTTACAGCTGATTTTTCAATGGTTCGATAAAAGTTATCTGCGGAATAATTATGATGCTGTCGCGTCAGAATATTTGCATAAAACACTGACGGCAACAATTTTATTCCTCAGATAACATTAATCTGACTTTTGAAAAATCAGCCTAAATAAATAAAGCTTCTAAATAAATATCCACGAAATATTCCCTGAAAAACTATATTACGGTATTGAATACCTCTTTGTGTTTTTTTCGTTTTTTAAAAAGCGTTGCCCCACATTAGGATTTTCTCCTGTGTCGTGTGTGCTGTTACAAACATACAATTTTACATAGACAAGACACCCAGACCCGGAACAACAATTTGTGGATCACACAAATAGTTGTTCCGTGCGGGAATCGCACACGTTGCACGGCAGCCAGTTGCCCAGCCAACCGTGCAGTGAAAAAAAAAAAAAACTCTGATTACTAGGTATTACTTACTGTAAAGGGTATGTGTTCCCAACTTTAATTGAACAAGCTCTTCGTTTTCTAGCACGTCGTCTATAATGTGATCCATGTACTGCCATAGATCTGAAAGTATCAATTCAAATATGTATGTTAATTTAGTGAGTAACTTTGTTAAGAGTACCTAATGAACCTCTGAATCACATTCCTTGTCTTAAGTTTTCAGGTTAAGTAATTTTGAAATAGCAAATCTTTTAGGGTATTATGTAACAAAATTATAACAAAGAAGACTAAGCTTAATATTTTCTGATAAGACTCAAGTTTAACATCATCCCCGTTAGTATTTTATATAATCAGTGTGATATGTTTGAGTGTGAACATTTAAGCATTTTTTTACACGTTTTTAATACATCACATACACACAGAAGTGGAATGTTTTAACAACCGTGTTTGTCTACCATTATTACAAGTCTAGCGTATTGTCCGCTGCTGGAAATAGGACTTTCTAATAGCATGCAATTGAGCTCAATTTTTAGCTTTTTGCGTCCAATTAATCTCTATGTGGATGTTATTGCCCAGCCTACAGATGCCACCCTACACGTTTGTACACATTGTAGCGGCTCACTGTTACGTTAGTAGGTCTATATCGACAACTTTGAAATTGGTTCTGGTTAAATCACCTCATTTCAGATACAATTCTTTAGAGAAACTCTGAGCAAAGCTACGTTTCGCATCTTTGCTAACATATAATTAATCAAAGTTACCATTCCGGTGTTTTATGAATTCCCATAGATGGCCAATGATGGGCAGTGCTCCAGGAACCGTCGGAGGTGAACGGGGAACAGGTCTCCACCAGTACCATGTTACAAACACCACACCAAGTATCACTAGTAATGGTAACATTTTACAATATAATAAAATAACAAACTGTATAAAATGTATTCACATTTTATATTTATATACTAATTATTGATATGAAAAGTATAAAAACAACAATAGTTTGTTTTTTAAGGGGGGGACAATTGCTTAAGAAGGCTTTTTGCATAATTGCTATGTAAGACTTGCATTTTTTAGGGTACCGTATGTCATAAACATTCAACATAGGTAACAGTTTTGTGATCGTTAAGCTAAGTTTTAAGGTATTAGATAAAAATGACTATTGTGTCCATATTTCAATTTGAAATGACCAGTTTATCCTTATCTTTCCATATAGTGACAATGAAAATCTTATATTTGTTATTCTCATGAGAAACTATGGCTAACGAACGGAAACAAATGCAGTTAGGATTTTTTAAGGGGGAAAAATCATCAACTGTCTTCATGTTTGGTATCATAAGGTGTCGGTGAGTTTAGGTCGGCAACGCACTCAAACTACCCCATTCTTTCTCCTGCTCCATTGCGTTTTGATCTGTATTCCAAGCATGTGCATGTGGTTTGAGAGTGTGTTTGATATTTTAATTTACCTCCAATACCATTTGTCAGGTTTTCATTGGATTTGAAAGTGTTCTTAAAATATATTACGGGAACAACTCATCAGAAGATAATCTTATTACGTACTTTATATCCTGGCGTTATTATTGTAAATGGATTAGGAATGTCTGCCAACCTGAGTAGCATGCTTTTCTATTATTATTAGTCTGTTTTACCATGTATTCGTTTCCGTTCACGGAACCACCGAATCAAGACAGAAAGCCAACGATGGAGGGAACCAACTCGCAGAGGCCCGTTGAACAACTTTAATATAAGTGTAATGGGACATCAGCCGGCAATTATCCCTGTATGCGCTATGAAAGTTCACCCAACATTAATCCCCGGTTGATGCAGGACTATTGCGAAATGTGGAAATAATTGAAAGGGTTATAGGTATGGGTTGCTAGGGACTGATGGATATGATAACTATGGATAAACAGGCAGGGGGTGACTGGCAAACTCAATTATTGGCCTCCAGAAACGGCCGCTAGCAAAGCTAAACGTTAAACTGCTTGGGGAAGAAGAGACATCCCACGGCTATCAGAGCAATCCCGGAAGTACGGTCAAAAACCCTACCAGCATCTTACTGAGATGCATCCTTCCTGATGAGAGAGATGTGAGATGTCTCCTTCAACTCCTACTCTTACGAATCTCCACTCAAGCCAGCCAATTAAGGCAAGAATGAGGTAGAAGGGCTTGTTCCTCATCAGTGTTCACTCCAGCTAATCACGAGTGCCAACCGGAGATGAAGAACAAGGCACCTCCCGGGAGTCAGGTCCGTGGGGTCGCACAAGCTGCCTTGCATTATTTTGAGCATTATTGTTTTTCTGTCTTTTTAACCTCTTTATTGTTTTCTTTCTTTGTTGTATTTTTATTATTGTTACCGGTTTTCATGTCTGATGCCGAATAAATGCATTTTTCTTTCTTTCTTTCGTTAGGTTCATCTTTAATTTGGTTTTTAGAAACCGAATTACTCAATATTGTCGGCGAATTTTAATACTGTTGATGTATGACCACACAATGTTATGTCTGTACAATAAAAAAACGGGAAAACATTATGTAGTGTATGTTAGTAAAAATATTTTGTTTGACAAACACGAGCTCCGCCATCACGTTGTTTGGCAGGAGTACAAAAAACGTTAATGAAATTCAGTGTTAAATGTTTTAACAAAATCCCACAGAAAAAACTGTAACTCAAAAGAAAAAGCAATTACTCAAAAGAAAT
This sequence comes from Spodoptera exigua, assembly GCA_902829305.4. Classification (NCBI taxonomy): domain Eukaryota; kingdom Metazoa; phylum Arthropoda; class Insecta; order Lepidoptera; family Noctuidae; genus Spodoptera; species Spodoptera exigua. The sequence continues at coordinate 7,094,524 of LR824624.2, forward strand.
AACTACAACTTATCACGGGTCTCGCTAGTTTTTGTTCAGTATTTTTTAATAAAATGATCATTATATTTTTCTAGAAATTTAAAATCTAATGTAATAAATCTAATTGTATTTTTAACAATTCTATAAAAATTACGTACACAATTTTAATAGACGTCACATTAATTTCATATGTTTTAATAACTTTAAATCTTTGTTCGTTAAAAATTATTTGTATAAGCATATTGTACGTCAGCTTAAGTTGTCGTGCTGAACGTGCCGTCGTTATCAGTGGCATTACATCACATATTTAGTATATAATAAACGTGTATATAAAATAAATATTTTTATTATTTACTATGTCATCAGTCTCTAAGCGCCATACGGAGGATTGAGAATTACTCACCACGCTTGCTCAAAGTGGATTGGCGATTTCAAATTTATAATTAAGTAATATAGGTTCAGGTTTCCTCGCGATGTTTTCCTTCACCGTGTGTCAGTGGTGTCTGAATAATCATAGAAAGTACGAAATACTCATCAATTATGTTGTGCAGTGTAATTGATTGTCAGTTTTGTTAACAATTGAAATCAACCCTTAACAGTATTCATTTATGGCTGTATTCCTAAAGTTCGGTTTTTCCTTGGACCTTGACTGAATATTGATGTTACATACTTCTCAAACAATTGAACCTGCTTTATAGTATTTTATTACAGAAATTATTTGTATAATTTATTGAGAAGGATAACTAGGGACAACGTTAGGACTATCAGAACCATAACTGTGGAACGAGCATCGATAAGAAACTTGTTCGATCATTTTGGGCTGATGGAAATAAATTCAATAGTTCTAGAAGGAAGACATCTACCAATGTCTTTTAACGAATGGGGTCTATGAAATAAGAAACTTCTTATTATAAAAATATTTTTGATCGACGGCACGGTTAGTTCCGTGTTAGGGCAACGTTGCGATCCTTTGATGTAGTTGTTGTGCTTAGTTTTATTACTGTAATGGACAATTTTGTGGGAATAGAGCAAACTAGTTTCAATTCTGAGTAATGAGCATCGTCATTCGTGAAATGGAATAATTGTGTGACAGTTGCTCGTATTCCCGAAATCAGTGACTGATAGCTGGACACCATTCTTTTAATTGGAATAAAGGTAAAAGATTATTTTTTCTCCTTTTGAACCGTTTAATTCTTTCAACGATTTTTGTTCCATCCTGACCTTTATAAAAAAGAAACGCCTCCACGTTTGTTCTAATAGAGATACGACTTTCAAACCTTCGTGAAACGAGCGTACTCCTTGCTTAAATGGCGGGACGAGTCCGTCAAGTTTTGGCTACGGGCTTCGGTGATCACTTACTATCAGGTGATACGTCTGCTCGATTGCCTCCTATTTATTGCCCAAAAAAGGCGAGCTGCAATAAAAAAAAATAATTTATGTAAAAACTAAGTTTGTCTGACGTAAGACGTATAAAGCAACAATATGTATAGGAAAAATACAAATAGAAAAAAGCTAGGACTTGAATTGACTAACTCAAGGTTTTGAACATATTTTAATAGGAACAGTGTTCTTGAAATTGTGGGTGAACAAGAGATTAAAAACTTGGAGAGTAGCTTAACCCCGTTTAAAAAACGAATGTAATATTTATATTTAAGGGCAATCCAATGAATTGATATTTTATTACAAACGCATTGCCAAAATCTCAAAATTGTGTAATAATTATCGTGAGTTATACTTACGGAATTTAAATAAACGATTTATTCGCGTGAACTCGTTTGAATAGCGTGCTGCTTATGAATATTGATGGGGAATTACGTGTTGTGATTAGAGTTGCCACAAATTGTGATTTGGCCGAAAACCGAACACCGAATATTCGGCGACGCTGTTGGCTGATGAGTCGAATATTCGGCGGCCGAATATTATGTGACAGAAGTTTAGTAGTTTATTTAAAAACAATTTGCCTTGATTGGAAGGCTGATCCTTAATAGTAGTAAGCATAAAACGAATACTAACCGAACCTTTTATAATGTTTATCTTTCTTCTCCTGGAAGTAGCGTATATAGTGAGAGGTGGTTTTCCAAAGCTGGTATTTATGAAGAAAAGCGTAATCGCTTGCTATAAATACTGAAATTATTGTTTTTATCCATTTTACTTCTAATGTGTTGTGATTTGGTTATGAATACTTACATATATTAATATAATATTGAGTGAGATACGTGTCTTTCTTCATGATTTGGTATTCGGTACCGAATAGTACGATTCATTTGGCCGAAATACCGAACAAGAATAAAAAGAGGCCAAATATACCGAATAATAGCCAAATATTCGTGACAACTCTAGTTGTGATGTGAACTAGTTTTGATACAGTTGACAGCTCGCGACACGATACGATAAAGAAGAAGCATGTGTCATAGTAAATAATTGCCTCAAAATGCAACTCGAGTACCGTTATGGGTAGATTTATTTCAAGCGAATAATTATTAAATTATCAAGTACTAGCTAATCTCGGTTTCACTCGCTGCTCAGCTCTATTTGATCGTAGCATGATGTTTTATAGCCTACAGCACTCAGGAACATTGTAGCTATCTATCATTGAAATCATTTGGGTAATCCGACCAGTGGTTCCACAAATTACCCCCTACATACAAAACTTACAAATTTTACCTCTTCATAATATTGGTACAGATTTAAAAGAAACTGTATTATAATTTGTGTCCGGGGTCGCGGGGTTAGCACAATGAGGCACCGCGGCCTTGGCTTAAAGTAGGAGAAGGAACGGGGGGATTTTAGTCCATAAGAGTCTCGACACTCCCTCTCGCTATCACCGTGGGCGGGAGAAGTCATTTGATGATTTTCCTTTGACAAAAAGGAAAACATAATTTGAGAGTGAAACATAATAGGGGTGATTTTAAATCAGTAAGAGTCTTACAGTCCAAAAAGAGTACATATCGCCCCTCCAGATAAGAAATTTCATAATTCCTAAGAAGAAAAAAAACATTCAACTGGCAGCCAGAAGATAGGTCACAAGACTGCTGAACAAGTAGTCCCGGATGCCTTCTACTTCGCAGACAAAAAGGCTGAAATTTACCTACATAAGCAATTATGTCTTAATAAACTCTCGATTGTGACCACGAAATTCAAAGATTTTTTGTCTAACGATTAAAAAAAATGTCATAACCTTTTAATATAAATAGAGATCACTGGCGGCGATAGAAAATTCTACATAGACATATAAAAACGGTACATTTTAAGCTGAATAGCAAAAAAAAAAAAAACATAATCTTGTCGTTTTCCGATGATGATGTCATTGCCAACGTTTTTTTTTTATTTTTCTTCTATTACGCCTGCCATACTAATTAATATTCATATTAATAAATTTTATAGTTGTATCAAGGAAAATCATAATATATAATATCATAAATCTTGTTTTTGATTATATAAATGCTTACGTACATATATACATCGGTTACAATTCGAAACGTGATCCGTTGGCCTCTTTCGAGTTTTGCAGAAATTCATAAAAAAGTAACACGTATCCTACCTATTTTATTACGTATTAGCGAGGCTTCGCACGAGTTCAAAGCTGATACTGTATTTCTTCACTATTTAATCGATGTGATTTAATGACAAGCATGTAACAAAAAAAGTCATGAGTATAAATGTGGATGGATGGAGAGGGAGGGGGAGACAAAAGAAAATATGGATGGATTGTGTGAGAAGTGATATGGAAGACAGAGGAGTTAGCGATAGCGTGACGCGTGACAGGACAGAATGGAAGAAAAAAACATATTGCGCCGAACCTAAATAAAACGGGACAAGGGCAGGAAGATGATGATTTAATCGATGTTATTATCATACACACATAAACTTACCCCTTCAGTCGCTCTAGCTATAAAACAACTACAACAGAACCATATAGTAGATATATGGTATAAGGACAGGAGAATCGACTTTGTTTTATACTATGTAGTGATTTTACCATTTTATTTTTACTTTGTGGTATTTTTTTTTCAATATTAGAATTTCTTCCAAAATTGAGAGTGCATTCCCTTACCATCTGCCATCCAGGTTTTTATGGTCTTTACTGGTCTCAAGAAGCTTCCAACTTAAAGATCGACTGGTTATAAAGCGACCTACATTTAATAGTTCCAAGCGATTTCAAAGATTTTTATCAAATCGGCGACCTTGATGGATTTGTTTAGCAACACATAATTTCATATACATACCTATTATATACTGTTATTAAAAATTTTGGTATTCTCAATTTGTATACCTACATTTGCATATCTTTATAAGCGATTGTAGAAAATCTATTAAAATATTATTTAAGCAGGTTTTGAGCTGTTCGTGTTCGAGCGATAAAAAGATACATAAGGAGAATTCAACACTTTCAACTCCCAGTAAAAATGCTGACTTTTCGTTGGCCTTTCCATCTTGTAAATGAACGAATCTATAAGTAATTAACCCTATCTTTGATACCATTTGGTACTACAGTAGAAATAGTCTCAAATAACTCACATAGTTCGTTTGTGAACACGTAAAGTCTAGCATGTCCTGGAACATAAAAACTAAGCTTTCTTTCTAATCCATACTAATATTATAACGAGGTAAAATTTGTAGGTTTGTAAATTTGTATGTAGTAAATAATCTTTGGAACCACTGGTCGGATTCCCACTTATTGATAGCTACAATATTCCCGAGTGCTATAGGCTATAAAACATCACGCTACACTCAAATGAAGCCGAGCAGCGGGTGTAACCGCGCGGGAGTAGCTAGTAAAGAATCAAGTAACATTCGATACATACAAACTCGACCCGACTAGAAAACCAATCACAAGATGAGATAACTAGATGAGAAGAAAAAGAAAAATTTGCACTTCCTTAAGTACTGACGAAGCGACAGAAAATGTTTTTTTTTTTTCATTTAAACATTTTATTTTTTTAATTTTGAAAGTGCCTGTATGTGGATTCCTGCTTTACCTAGATGCTTTGACGTTTGCTCAGTTCGTACTGAACCCTAAATATACTTATTTAAGAAGTATTAAGATGTTTTCCACTTTTTGCGTAAGGTTGACGCAGTTACACGGGTACTTATTCGATGTCCTTCACGTTTATGATGTAACTAACACCAAAGACGCCGCGACTCCACACACGGCCTTTGTAAACGATCCATTAAATTAGTTGAGTACAATAAAATGACTTGTAGTAATTTTTGTGCCCTTGCCCTTAAATACATTTCGTATGAGAACCAACAATTCATTGGGTAGACTAAACCAATTAGGCTAGAACCTTTTTCTTAATTTTATTCAAAAAATTTTACAAAAAAAATATCAATAAAATCATAACTAGTCTCAAGTTTTTTTGTTCGAGGCGATGACGTCTGTAATTTCTAGAAGCGTAATTTTAAGTTGAAATTTAAATGTCAAAATAAAAAAAAGAACGGACTTTTTTCTAAATAAATTTAATTAATAAAGTTGTTTTTTATGGAATAGGATGCAAACGAGCGGATAGATTATCTGATGATAAGTGATCAGCGCTGCCCATGGACACCTGCAGCACCAGAGGAGCCACAGGCGCGTTGCCAGCTTTTTAAAAAGGAGTAGGTACGTATGATTTCTTATAGTCTTTATTTCGAAAGCCACTATCAATGGTGACCATCATCATCATCATCAGCCCATAAGTGCCCACTGCTGAGCAAAGGCCTCTTCTCACACAGATAAGGTTTGAGCATTAATCACCATGCTTGCTCAATGCGTGTTGGCGATTTCAAACTTATAATAAGAAATTATAAGTCCAGGTTTTCTCACAATGTTTACCTTTACCGAATGTCAGAAATGGCTAAATAATCATAGAAAGTACATATAACCCGGAAAAAGTCACATTGGTACTTGCCAGGTTTCGAACCCTGTCTCATGCATGAGAAGCGGGCTCCTTTACCTCCGTGCCACCACGACGACAATGGCGACCATATTGCTTGGTTAGTGGTAACCTACATTCAGTCGCTTCTTATGAACTTTATAAGGATCCCTTAGATACATGTTAGTTAATAGTTATTACCGTTTTGATGTTTCATATTTGCAGTTTGTACAGATATTTGATATGTTGTTTGGTACGAAAATAAAGACTGACTGAGTACAGAAACAGTACCTATTGCTACACTTACTAATATAGGCCTTAATGGAGCTATATATTTGAGAACCATAGGTACTCTAATTGCCCGTAAAATTAAAAAAAAACATAAATAGAAATGTAATATTGAGAAAATAACATACTTAAATTTTTTTTAAAGCAATTTTATGTTCAGGGTATTGGTATATAGGTGCCTAAACTGGGAAATCCTGTTTTTGGCGAGAGTTGGTAAAATAAATTTGTATACATTGTTAAATAATCACAAGAACGTATATGATTGTTTTCAAAATAAAGGAAAGGGATGTCCTGTCCGGCTATTTAACTTGTCTTTTTGGATCTATCCCTCTTCTTTTCTAATGTATCTTAGGAAAATTCGTCAGTCGTTATTAAGCAATGCGCTTGCCAGCAAAGGACATGGCCAACTTTTGTATGGGCGTTTGCATAGTTATTGAATTCAATGTACATCAATGATTTTTGGTGTTTACATTCGTGAATATTATTAAATTAAATTGCAAAAAATAAAACACATGAAGAACTCGTAATTATAACAAACAAGACGAAAATAGTTTCACTAAACCTTTAGTCAGATTACTGGCCATAAGTGCACGAAATAAGATTTTGCTTTTAAAAACCATGGCGTTTTAATTATTTATTTATTTATTTATAAAATAAAACAAAAGAATATGTATAAAGAATAATGATTTATTTATTAAGGAGAACAAATAAAATAAAACTACCTACGTAATAATTCACTTTTATATTTTTATTATAAAGTGTATTTTATTATGTTTGTGTATGGAATGTACGTTTCTTTAATATATATTCTGTATAATTGGGTAATAATATGGTAGTACTTTCCATTTGAAGCGGCCTGCTTAAAACAGTTTGGCTTAATGGTGGTGGCTCTGGTGGGCTAACTACTTGAATATAAGGGGTTGGCATTGTTGTCCGAACCCAATTCCTGCTAGTTTCGTCCTGCACTGTCTGTCTATTTGCCCGCATACAGCACACATGACAAACATAGTTGCTTCTTGAGGTCTGAAAATAAACCCCAGTTAGAATAAACACATGTTTTCAAGTTTTATGTTATTGTACAGTGAGAAGTATTATGTTACAACATGCCTATTTTAAAGAAGTCTGTGCCTACATGGAAAATACATAAAGATAGATATTATAATCACACATACCTACTATGAGTACTTTTTTTTATAGATTAATATAGATAAATACAAGTACATATATAAAACAATGAATAAAAACAAAATGCTTACCACATTAATAGTATTTTGTGATATTAGGCCAGCTAGCAATGGAGAGTCCATACTGACATTATGGTGTCTTATTTTTCGAACCGATTTTCCACAACCAAGGCCAGCCATGTTATGCCCCAGTAGTCTCTCATGTTCACTAGCCTCCGTGTTCAATAATAAGAAGCGTGGTTGACAAATGAATGTCCCCAGAGGCAACTAAAAAAAAGATGCACTATTTAAAATCGCATACCATGATAAAACATAAAAAAACAGACTAAGTATTATACTATTCCGACTTCATACCTGGGTTTGAGCTGGTTAACCAACGTCAAAGTTTTGTTTGATGGTGTGCAGAAAGCGAGGATATAAGACGTCTCTGCAGCCTTTGTACGCCTATTCCGCAGTTGATGCACCTCATCGTAATCCACAAAACAAATCCAAAACGCAAAACAGTTACTCAAGTATTATTAGCAAGGTTAACAAAAACACGCTGTCAAAAGTGTCAAACACGTTCCGTTTCGTTTAAGTTTTTTTTTTTTGGTGAATTGGATAAAAATGAAACATAACATTATTATAATATGAGTATATTTTAAAATGCAACTAAAACCAATGAATACAGTTTCGTATGAATAAAATGTTCCTAGTGTAATGCATTTGTCGATCATATCACACGTTTTCTACAAGTGTAGTTTAAGACACGTGGTTTGGAATTGGAACGTCTTTTTATTTATCTTTCTCTATGGACTATTATGGCGAAACTTGACAAACGAAGTTGATTTTGTTGCATTACTTTTACATTTTTTTAATAATAATTGTCAGGTCTGGAGAGGCTAAAAACTACGTAATAATTCATATTTCTATTTGTATTTTACAGTGTATTAATTTTGTTCGTGTACGTGGAATGTACTTTTTTGGCCATGTCCTTTTGCGATTTATTTTTATTTTATACATACAAAATAATATTTTTTTATATAAACTTATTTGTCCTAATCCTAACTTATACTATAAATGTGAAAGACTGAATCGATTTCTGTGTTTGGTACAGACATAGTTTGGAACACGAAAAAGGATATAGGGTAGTTTGTACACCAAAAATCTGCAGGAAGTCACTATTCCGCGTGAACAAAGTCGCAGGCAAAAGCTAGTGTTTCAACAAATTAAAAACGCCAGTGCAGACGTTATATTTTTAAAAATATTATTTATATAAGAAGAAACTTCTAGATATTTTAGTCTGAAGATCTGAACATGTTTTCGTAATAAGGTAGGTCATAAAAAGATCTACGTCTAGCTGCATCACTGATTTAACCCGCCGGAGCGCAGTTATACGCGAGACACAATGCGTTTTCTATTGTGTCTCATATACCGGCAGACTAGCGGTTAAATAATGCGTATGGTCAGGATAACATTTTATTTCAGTGCATTAAAATATTCAATAATATAATATACAATGTTATTGCTTGGAAAAACGACCTGACCTAGCCAAAGTATTCCTAATTTAATTGTTGTATTTGTGGTAATTTTTTTATCTCCCATACATTATTAGATGGATACGATATTATAATGTTGCTTATTAATTAAGCTTTTCAGTCATCTTCTGCTTGTTTTAATATTGACCAGAAGCAGAGATATTTATTTATTATTTCATAGGTTTCATCCACATCCATAACTATATCATTTTCTACCACTGCTCACATTAGTCCGGAATCCTCGTCAGAAACGGCCTTGAAACTCTATAGCTTATAAAGGGATTAGATTAAAGGTCCCATTTCACAAATTAATGTGCTGTTCAACGGGCCCGTGAATGGAAGTGAACGAAATAACAATGAAAAAAAATTACAGCTTATTATTAATAATAAGATTCATTTGGTTGAATAACAATTAGTAAAGATTAGTAATTTAATTTTCGTATATAATCTTGATATATTGATATTATGACTACTCATTTAGTTTCATAACCTTCTAGTATGGTCTTCATATCCCAAAAGCCTACTATAAGAAATAGAAGACGAATCTATACTAATATTATAAGGAGGTAAAATTTATAAGTTTGTATGTAGGGGGTAATCTTTGGAATCGCTGGTCGGATTGCCAAAATTCTTTCACTGACAGGTATCTAGAATGTTCTTCAGTGCTATAGGCTATAAAACATCACGCTACGGTTAAATGGAGCCGAGTAGCGGGTGAAACAGTACGACAGTAGCTAGTTATGTAATAATTTGGGCCAATATTGCTCTAAAACTTTTTTATAATTACTAAACAAAATACGTCAAGGTTTTCAAACCAGTTCGGCCGTGGTTATTGGAGACATGCATAAAAACGGAGATTTTGAATGGACACGGTTCAGAACGTTGTTGATTTTTGGAAATGTATATAGCAGTGGGATTAGTGTTGATATGTTTCGTGGTGCTCGCTGTGTGGTCGACTTGGTTCAAGCAGAGACCTGATGCACCTGCATTGATGCCAGGGTCTCTCCCGATTATTGGACATTCCCATCTCATTATCGGAGACCGTAAACGTAAGTACAATTTTCTTGTTGGTTTAGTTTTTTTTCCATTTACAATAGGTCTTTAGGAATTTTTTGATTTGAAATACGATGAAAATGTAACACTAATCAATAAACAAATGACTACTTTTGGAAAATAATTAATCCCATGTTTTTAAAACAAAATTAATTAGCCTTAGCCTAACAAAAACTATTTTGATTTGAAGTGGCCAGTACTGCAGAACGGCAATTTCATAGGTAAAGACCTATTATTTGCTGGTATTTTGTAACCATGGTCGATTTCAAAATAATTGTCAAGTGTTTTATAATATTTTTTAAGAAAAGGGTAGTTTGCTTTCCAACCAGAATGATGTCCAGCTGGGGCTTATTAATGTTTTTTAGACATGTGGAATCATCAAATTTTATCGCACATGGAGAAGGTTTAGCAGTAAGCACCACACATTTTCAAAGTGGATTAAAAATAAAAAATAACTTGTACTTAATTAGAAATTATTGGTCTAGATTTTCTCACCATGTTTTCCCTCATCGTAGGCTAGTGGTGGATTAACCTAGAGAGTAACTAAACTAGGAAAAGTCACATTAGTGATGGCCAGGTTTCGAACTGCCGTCCTCATGCATGAGAAGCGGATTGTTTCGACGACGATATAAGTAAAATAATTTATTTGAATGGCGAAGTTTTGATCTAAAAAAAATCTTAAACGATTTGTAGGATATTATCCATGTCTATTATTTTATATAAGAATTTTTTTTTGGGACTTCCGCTAGCCTAGAATATTGATCATAAGGGCTTACAAAATGGTTGCACTAGTGATCATTCAGCCGAGGTTGCGAGGCAAGCGTAATGAGGCACATCGGTCTTGGCTTAGAGCAGGAGAACGAACGGGGGGATTTTTTGTCAGCAAGTTCTGACACTCCCTCTCATCCCTCACCCTAGGAGGGAGAAGTCATTTGATGATTTTACCCTCAGTAATAAAAACTAGTAATCATTCGAACAAATATGACTGTCATACTTACAAACTTTACGACACCTCATTTGATTTGATATAAACATATTAAACCGGCATAGTTTTTATTCTAATAAAAAAATCTTACATCAACCTGTATTTTTTTTTGTATTATATATCTTAAACTGTCACGAGACCACAGGGTGTCCCGATCATTTTGCATGCGTACGAGCCAAATGCTCAGATGGCCTTGAGATTACAAATAATAATAATCAATTCGTCATCTTGTTATGACTGTGTCAATTCTAATCAGGTTTCGTAAAATTTATTCGATTTTTTTTATTTGGTTAGCGGAGTTTTAATAATTATTCTCATTAAAAATCGAAAGGTTATAGCAATATTTGTTTTGTGCCTCCTAAGTTGTGCCGGATCTAGGCATTTTTAGATCCTTTTAAATGTACTTAACGCAGGACCTTACCTGGTTTCGGAATTCTTTTAATAATTATAAAAATAAGGAATATATTATTAATTTAAATTATAGATAATAAACATCATAATAAAATTGCATTGTAGTCACGTGATAGCCAATGCATCTGCCATGCAAGGAGTTTCATTATATCACATTTTGGTATTCGGTAAAATGTTGACACACCTATTTTCGGTTTAAAAAAATATTAAACGGTTTGGTTCGCTTATAAAAAAAAAATTATTAAAATTAAAACATTTCAATTACAAGCCTTGATTTTATTAACAAATAATGAATTTGAAAATTGTTTTGGACATCAATGATCACTGTAATTAAGACAACGTAGCCTTATTGGTAATGGTTCTTTAGTAGTTGCCAGGTTTAGAACCCTCATTCTCTTTTCGTACACACATCTACACAAATTTCAAAATATTTTCACATCTTGACTATTAAATGGTGTTGCAAAATCTACAAGTTAGAACGAGGTCATAAGATTACTATTTTCAAAATTTTTAATCGCTTCCTTCGAAATTTAGTACGTATAAAAAAATCAAATTACTAAATCAATTTCAGATTTCGACATCGAAATTGCATTTTTAATTTTATTGCTCAATGCTATTAAAAAACTAGAGCTCCTCTGGTGACGCTAAAGTTAGGCCCCTCACTCACAGCGAGGCATTAACGATGTGTTGCGAGTCCGCATTGATATAGTTGCGAAGTCGTAAATTGCTATGTGTGCGGTTTTTGAGTTAGTAGCAATACTGTGGCCCTTTTAGTAAACACACAACAGGATCCATATCAAAAAGTTGTTGGAGACGTTAATTGTCGCAGTCCATCTATCCTCGTCGTCCTTCAAACCTACAAGAAGCTTGTGTAATTTTTAAAACACCGGCAATGCGCCTGTGACTCCTCCAGTGTTGCAGTTGCCCAAGAGTAGCGCTGATCACTTAACAGCTGGTGGTTTGCGCGTTTGCTTCCTGCACTGTAAAAAAGATTCTTATTGAGGGACTCTTGTGTACATTCAAAAAATCTGGGCCACAACAAAATCTGGTTAAAACGCACCTTCCCAACTGTAATCTGGTAATGGCTTATTACTCCTCTTACTTATATTAAAGAATCTCTTATCAGTCTAGACGAACTATCACGGGATGTTGCCTTCACTTTGGACAAAGTCAAACCGAAAAGTGTTAAATTTTATTGACAAAATATTGACGCAACATAAACAATCGAAGTCAGCGTTATCGTAAGCGACTTGCGCCTCGCTTATGATATTACGTAACTGACCCTTGTCAGAATTACAACATTTGCAGAAATCTAAATTCTTATAATACATTATGCCGACTTAGTGCCGTATGCCGTGGAATTCAAGTATTTTTACGTACTCAAAGCTGGTCCATTTCTAGAATATTGTTATTGATGCTGGTGCATTTATTGATACGAGTTTTATAAACAAATCATGCTAAGATCCGGAATAACAATTTTTAGTTTGGTCGACACTTGTTCCTTGTTTTTTTTTTAGGGAAAAATCATCAAATGACTTCTCCCGCCCAGGGCCGGGCGGGAGAAGTCCGCAACCCCGGCACTTGTTCCTTGTGGAAGTCGAAATTTTTAGCACAACCAAGTCGGAAACTTGGTAAAGTCGTAAGGGAAAAAGTTGGAACAATGTGACACTTTCTCTAGCCTCACCAGCGATTTGCTTGAATTATTGATATTTCATTTAAAAATTACATTTCATTTAAAAAAATATAAAAAATATGTTTTTATTTCTACTTTGACATTTTCTTAAAAAACATTATGATATTAAAATTTTATTTTCACAATATTGACATTTGACCGAATTTTTTATTTCTTTTTATACTTTTAATGAACTTAGCGACATTATTATAAAATTCATTGTTATAGGTATTTTATTTTTTCTTATTCGATGCGGTAAAATTGCGAATATGATATTACTTACTAGTTTCAAGCCATGCTAGCCCATATTCATGAGTAGCATTCTGCGACACGCGACGCGACGACTGTCGCGCTGCGCGACAGTAGCTAGTATCATGGCTTGAAACTAGTCGAGTATATCGTCAAATTATTATGTGAGTAAGCCGAAAACATAATAATTAAAGCTTTTAATATTATGATGAGCCCTTTTGTTTTATAATCTGTGTGATTAGTCTGTAATTAATCATATTATTCTATCATATTAGCGAATAAATGAATTTTAATTTGAATCTGTAATGCTTAAAAAGAATACTGGCCGTCGAAGAATTTAACTCTGAAAAACAGGAGATGTATCATAATAGGAATGACGCTACAGAGATCGTCTGAATCCCTAGTGTCTCTCTAATTGTTTTAAGAATGTAATCCTTAGTTTTAGTCGGTAACAGACTGACGGAACTGCTATTGTGTGAGCAAATATAGATATACCCATGATGATTTTAGTAAATTATGCACTAAGAAAAAAACCTACTGAACAAAAAGTTAATAATTTTGGATGTTTATACTGCATAATAATATTAGGTACACTATTAATTACTACACTACTAATCTATACATATAATAAAATCGTAGGAAAGTCAAAACTGTACATTGAATATATTTTTGAAATAATACTTGAGGCGTGATGTACAATCGATACTGAAGCCAAAAATATGGTTTTTAGAATTTTTGTCTGTTTGTCTGTTTGTCTGTATGTTTGTTACGGATAAACTCAAAAAGTACTACATGGATTAAATTGAAATTTTGCATGAACATAACTGACAAGTCGGTTCATCACATAGGCTACATATTATCACGCTATCACCTACGGGGGATGAGTAATGAACCTTTATATCTGTAAACCTTACTGAAGCAGCATGTAGTGTTACCTCATACACATTTAAATTACGTTTGTAAGCAGGTTGTTTGACAGGACGTGCTATCACAAACCTGGACACAAAAAAAAAATGAAATATAAAATAAAACATAGACTTATATTGGTAAAATTGTTGCTTCGGAATTCATACAATATTTTTGTGTATAATTATAAACATAGGTGTGATGAAGAACTAGCATTTTTTTTATTCATATGCGGTTACGTTTTTTTCACGTTGAAAACGTATTCAGTCGTAATTGGGAAATTATTATTGTTTACCATATAAAAATGTTTCCATTTTCCTAACTAGATGGTGTTGGCGTCGAATTAGATCGCGCTATGGTTTCGTTCACAAAAAGTGATGTTATGAGTACCGATGTCGCCGCTTCAACCTATAGAAACGGGGGTTACCTGCGTTGTTTATAAGTTATCGAGATTCTCAAATTATTCTGTTTACTTCGTGTTAATTTGTCTTTTAGTAGTAAAAATGCCCAGAAAGCGGTCTAATCTATCACAATCGTCATACCATTCGCGAAAAAGAAGGTTAGGTCGATCCCTTGAAACCGCTGACGAGCGTGAGGCCAGGTTGACTGCTGTTCGTGAACAAATTGCAAAGACTCGAAGAGGAGAAGAAGGAGGAGAATGTAGTACGGCGCGCCAGTCGCGATTAGATGCAAAATGCATTGTCGCGGTCTCAGGAAAGTGCAGAAGCACATGAGATGCGGCTGTCAATTAACCGAGAGTGCCATGCTAAGTCACGCGCGTCAGAGACGTTCACGCAGCAAGAGACGAGGCTGAGTTCTCAGCGCAACCGCACTGATGTCGCTCGATCTTGTGAGAGTGTTGAAGGGCGACAAGCGCGTTTGGAAAGTGATCGGGAGCGCCACGCTGAGTCCCGCGCAGCCGAGACGTATACGCAGCGCGAGATGAGACTAAGTTCGCAGCGCAGTCGCACTGATGCCGCTCGATCTTGCGAGAGTGTCGAAGCGCGGCAAATTCGACTGGAAAGTGATCGGGAGCGCCACGCTGATTCTCGCACATCTGAAACGTACACGCAACGAGAGGCGAGGTTATGTTTGCAGCGGAGCTGCGCTTCTTTTTCTCGGTCGATTGAAGACGATGAAGAACGGGAGACCCGCTTAAGAAGAGACCGCTCTCAGCATGCCCTGTCACGTTCTTTAGAGACAGATGAGCAGCGTGAAGAACGTCGTGCAGCTGCTCGGCAGCGGTACCACGAACTGCTGGGAGATGCGTCTACTCATCTATCACAAGAACGGGACAGAATTCAAGAGATTCGGGGAACTTGGTCGGACGAACAGCGTGCGGCACAAGTAGAACAAGATCGCCTGCGTCGTAACGTAAATCAGCTTTCAACATCTGATGAGGAATCCACGGTTTACGATATCGAAGAGCAACCATGGCTAAACAAAGAGGGAAGTGGATTTATGTACAATGTTGCGATTAACTACGCCGCTTATGGCAATATTGATTGGTGCCTTAGAAGAAGTGTGTGCTCACTGCCAAGCACGCAAATGGAGAAAGGGGAGCCAAATGGGATGTGTTGTGCATCTGGTAAGGTCCGCTTGGACTCTATGCAGGACCCGCCAGACCTGTTAAGAGTCCTATTAAATGGCGAGCATCCAAAGTCCAGCCATTTTTTTAAAAACATCCGAGCTTATAATAGCGCCTTCCAGATGACTTCGTTTGGTGTAAATCAAATCGTTGAAGCAGGATTCATGCCAACATTCAAGGTACAGGGGCAGGTTTATCATCAAATCGGTTCTTTACTACCAACAGACACGCCAAAATTTTTGCAAGTTTATTTTATTAGCGATTTCCATGAACAAGCCAACGTGCGTAGCAGACACATTCCCAATTTGGACTCTGGTCTGGTCAGGGGATTGCAAAGTATGTTGCATAATGTGAATCCACACATTGAGAACTTCAAAGCCGCCCTGGCGTCGGTGCCTGAGAACGAGCGCAACCGCTTTAAGTTTGTCATCAGCGCAGATAGAAGACCGATCGCAGCCCATCTCGGGCAGTATAATGCACCAACGACGAATGAGGTAGCCGTTCTCTTAGCATCGCTGCAGCTATCAAGGCAAAATTGCCATTGCTGCAGCGTCGTCGGGAATCGCTGCTACACTACTTCCTGGTGGCAAAACGGCACATGCCATGTTCAAAATTCCCATCGACTTAGAGAGCACCGAAACTCCTGTTTGTGGTGTGTCACACAACAGTGACAAGGGACACGTGCTAAAGGATTGCTCTCTGGTCGTATGGGATGAGTGCACGATGGCAAATAGGAAGGCAGTTGAGGCCGTGGATAGAACCCTGCAGAACATCCGCAGGAACGAACACTTGATGGGCGGTGTTACAGTTCTGTTTAGTGGTGATTTCCGACAAACGCTTCCCGTGGTAACGCGGGGATCTAGGGCTGACGAGGTGAATGCTTCGTTGAAACGATCAGCGTTATGGTCACGCGTTCATACGCTGCGCTTGACCATCAATATGAGAGCTCAGCTAGGCGGCAATGCACGCGCTCAAGAATTCTCTGATGTCCTTCTAAGTCTCGGCGACGGTACTCTACCAGAGGAGAGGGGCGGACAGGTGGTGCTCCCAGAATCTCTCGGTAGAGTGGTATCCACCTTAGATGAACTCATTCGCTGCGTGTACCGGGATATCAGTCGAATACCGCACCAGCCGAATTCTTGGGCATGCGAGCGGGCCATTTTGACGCCTAAAAATGATCAAGCTGCAGCAATCAATGAAAGCATTCTCTTGGAAATTGAGGGGATTGAAGTGGTGTACACCTCCATAAACACCGTAGTCGAGCAAGATGATGCCACACACTATCCGGTGGAATTTCTCAACTCCCTCACAGCAAGTGGACTTCCAGCACATAACATCAAGCTGAAGGTTGGCGTCCCGATCATGCTTCTTCGGAACTGTCTCCTCCGAAGTTGTGTAACGGGACCCGCCTTAAAGTCATCTCACTGCATAGAAATATTATCGAGGCGGAAATTTTGAAGGGTTGTGGCGTCGGCGAGGCAGTGTTTATACCACGCATTCCCCTCATTCCTCATAACTACCCCTTCCAGTTCAAGCGCGTGCAGTTCCCTGTGAGTGTTTGCTTCGCGATGACTATCAATAAGTCACAGGGACAGACACTGAAGGCTGCGGGTGTCGACCTAAGGACGAGCTGCTTCTCACACGGACAACTGTACGTCGCTTGCTCCCGCGTCACCAGTCCTGACTCTCTATACATTTTGGCTACTGAGAGCAAAACTACAAATGTAGTTTATAGAGAAATTTTATAATTGTGTTTCTTTAAATTCTGTTATTCGTGGGATGTAGGAATTAAACCATATTCAAAATTCACCTGCGCTTTGAGAGGTACTCATGAGGTGAAGTTATACTGCAGCGCCAACTGCAAGGGAATGTGATCTTAAAAGTTGCTCACTAAAAAACTACACTTAAAATGACTGACTGAATTGTATCTTTGGTGCTTTACGGCGTCCGCGCGGACGAAGTCGCGGGCAACAGCTAGTATTACATACAATTTCACCGTTTAAGACAATCTCGTTTATCGTACGATTGCAAATGCACTGAATGAAGTCGAGGTCAGGTATTGGAGTTTTTTTCTGCTGCATAAAAATCCACCACCCTCATTAGACAGAGAAAAATATCATAAAATTTCTGATTTACTCAATCTATTGCAAATAATTATTATTACTAACGTGAGTTGACTGAGAAAAACTAGTTTGAAGTCACAAAGGTATTAGTATTGATGAGTAGTTTAGCAGTAAGTCAGCCGGGGTTGCGGAGCAGGCGCAATATTTAGGTATCGCAGCCTCGGCCTGGAACAAGGAATGGGGATGTATAGGTTTAGTCAGCAAGAGTCTGAAACTCCCTCTCGCAAATATTCCCCCTCAAAAATAGTAATCGTCATCATCATGATCATCATCAGCCTATAAGTGCCCACTGCTGAGCAAAGGCCTTTTCTGATACGGAGAAGGTTAGAGCATTAGTCACCACGCTTGCTCAATACGGGTTTAAGATTTCAAACTTATAATTATAAATTATAAGTCCAGGTTTCCTCACGATGTTTACCTTCACCGTATGTCAGTAGTGTCAAAATAATCATAGAAAGTTCATATAACTCGGAAAAACTCACATTGGTACTTGCCAGGTTTCGAACCCACACCCTCATGCATGAAAAGCGGACTCCTTAACCTCCGGGCCACCACGACTACAATAATAGTAGAACCTACGGACAAATTAAAGCTTATGCTGATAATACTATATTGTTTCAGATCTCTGGAACTTTGTGCGGCATGTCAACGAATCATCACTCGAGCACGATGGAGCGATTGAATTGTGGTTTGGACCAAACAGATATTATGGTAAGATTTTTCGTTACTTTCTCGCAATAATAGATACCGTAAAACACCCATTTACTGGCACTTATTGGCTTTTGATTTTTATCCAGTTAACTAAAGCCTCTTCTTCCTCTGTATTCGAAATCGTAGGAAGGCCTGATTTCGAGCTGTGCTCTGAGTGCTTCATTCGAAAGTGTGTAGTAAAACGCGATACTTGAAAGGTTTTCGTAGTAAGTTTTTATTCATTCCCTCTGCTGCTTTTTCAAGGGTTTTTGCAACTTTTCCTTCCGAGTACACTTAAATCATTTTCTTTTGCGTTTTTTAATACATTCATAAATCGAACAATATTATTATCTACATCTAAAAGTCAAAAGATCTACTATAAAATTATCAAAATTATAATGTTCTACCTTAGCAAAAAAAAAAAACAGGATTTGAATATTTTTGTTCGTACCCGTCACACAAGATTTTTTAGAGATGATATTTTGAAAAAAATGAAGCATGTTTATTGCCAGTAATTTAAAAGATGAAACTTCTAATTATTTTCTATCAAAATGTTCATGGTCAGGGCACTGGTAACTTCTTTTGAAGAAAAACTGCTGCATGCCTATTATACCCTGATGGAGTGCCAACATTTGGTGGGCTTACCTGCTTGACAATAATTATAACGTCTCCTAATTAATTAATTGCGTTATATTTGTATGTATATCGTATGACCTTACAAGTTCATGCGTATATCGAACACAATTTTCGCACTTATATGCTTAAAATTGCAAGTACAGCTTTGCAAGCAACTTTTAAACATCCAGTAAATACTAACTTGTATGGTTATTTTACCTAAACTAGCCAACAAGGCATATATGTATTATATAGATCACAAGCGCACTCTTTATTTCCTCACTCGTAATCCAATGGTATGGCATTCTATTAGAACCACTGAAAGTTTAGGCGTAGGACCACACTAGCAACCCCATCAGCCTTTTAGGGCCTCATATATGATGCTCTATTTTTTTGTGAGTGGTCTAATGTGATTTCTGAGGTACAAGATTCATTTTAAAATCAATGTTAAGGTTTTTTATATAAATGACAATATACAGGCAATTGTTGTATAGTTCCAAAATTAACATATTGGAACGAGCACCAAACGAGTTAATTTGTTTGGAGGAAAATTTTGTTTGATTCCTGTAGCACATATTCTTTTATGGTGAAATAAAAAAAAAGGTTAAAATTGATTACCTATGTATATCCAAATTATAAATTAATAGAGATAGATTTCTATTCGTAATTATACAATTTATATACCCATAAATATAATCGACGTGTGACGTAATATGATCTGTCTTATAATTATTTGTCAAGGCCTCTTGCAGAATCTGCAGGTGCTTGAATTGTTTTTACTATTATTTTGTAATACTTACAGTGTATTTTGAATTTCAGTGGTAACGGATCCAGAAGATTGTCTTACTCTAGTCAATGCATGCTATAGTAAACCTTACATCTATGGTTTTGCTAAGGAATTTTTAAATAATGGACTGATTACCGCAGATGGTAAGTGTTGTATCAAATCCTAATAATTAAAATATCATTTAAACCACGAACATGTTTAAAACATAATACAAATGATCACTTGAGCAAAAAGCAAAAAGTATAACCGTCTATTTTATTATTTACAGTTTCTGTTTGGAAAAACCATCGTAAATTATTGAACCCAGCTTTCAACCAGCAAGTTCTGAACACATTTGTTAATGAAATGAACGTGCAGTCTCGAAATCTCGTCTTGAATTTGCAAAATGAAATTGGAAAGAAACCTTTTGATGTTCGACACTACTTGATTACCTTCACGTTGTCAACTATTAGCCGTAAGTATTCATTTCTATTCAACTCAGAAAAATTCAGGTGTTTGAGACATTTATTAGTTCCTTCTAATTGGTATAAGAAAGGTATGTTTATGAAAGCAACAACGATGGAATAAATGCTGAATTTTTGATTGAATATGTCACTCAAATAACAAGGGGTGAACTAAAGCAATGAACCATTAATTGCTATTATTGTATCTGCCAGAATTCAAAAAAACTAGGAGACTTTGAACGTTTCGGAAAGTCACATAGACCCCAATGATACTTACTTAGAAAAATTATATTATCAAAATGATAAACTTTAAGCAGTTGGTTAAACAAAATCGGAATTAAAGATAGTTTATAACAGTTATTGGCGTGCGAACTTGGAGTAGAAGTTGGCATTCTCGCTCGTCAAATACAAGCCAAGAGGCAGTGGTAGTAATTTGATGATTTTCCCCCTCAAAATTAAAAGTGTTTACTATGTTCCAACCTTAAAAATGAAGTGTAACACTACTTAAAGTCAAATGGTGTCTAAGATCAATAATGTAATAATTTTTCAGGAACTTCACTCGGTTTAACAGCTCAAGAACAAAAGCAAATAGACAAAGATTATGCTGTGGCTATCGAAGATTTATTGGCTCTGTACTGTGACAGATTTCAAAAAGTATGGTTGCATATCGGTTTTATATTTAGCTGGAGCGCGTTAAAACGCAAACAAGACAAACTTACGACAACACTGAAGAATATTATGAATCCTGTAAGTATGTCTGCCTTTAAATGAGCAAACTACCTTTCCTTTTTTCCGAGATAGTCCGGCAAGCGAAAATACTATTCATTCACCTGATGGAGTACTGCTCCTCTTGCGGTTTATATGTTCTGATTTTGAGATTGGGGTTAGGGTAGGTAGAAATTGGACCAACAGTAACCTCATTCTCTTTTTTTTATGTAATGGGTCGCCAAACGAGCAGACGGATTACCTGATGGTAAGCAATCAGTGCCACCCATGGACACAACGGAGGAGTTACGAGTGCGTTGCCGACCTTTTAGGGATTAGGGATTTGGAGATTTAGGGATTGAGGAGGGATTGGGGGAGGGGAAAGATTGGATTTTCACAAAGCTATAGCTGTTTCATGCCGATTTTCTGTAAGGCCGTGGTATCGCTCTGGACGAGTCGACCAATTCGTGTCGAACATGGCTATCCCACACATACAAGGTTTTACAAACCAATCTTTTTAAAAAGAATGTACGGCAAAGATCGTACAAGACAAGACCGTGGTAAACTGGTTATTTAAATCTTGATGTGGTACACATACCATCTAAACTTTTTTTACCTAATTTTTAAATTCAAGGTTAAGTCAGCTGCGTAGGTATTTAAGCGAATGATTAATTTATCGGCATTTTTTATTTATTTCTTCGGCAATTAAAAAAAATATGCAAAACGATCTGTTTGATATTTATTACTCCAATACTTCGTAGTTATCCTAAACAATAAATAGATGGCGGTACTCATATCAATTAGACTATTCTGTATTCGATCCAACCTCATAGGAATATAGTCCCTTGCACCCGTAGAATTATTTGTATCGTAGTTTTCGCATTATATTCGTCGTCTGATTTTTTCAAGAAATATCCGATATCGGATCGTGATAAAGGATCGGAATTAGTGAGAAAGTGCTCTGAGGTTGGATTTTTTAATGTAACAGAAAATATCTAATCTCTTTTAAATTTTTCAGATAATATTAAAAAGAAAATCTGAGATGAATACTAAAACAGAACCTATTTACTATGACGATGCGCCCGGTAAGTGCACAAAAATTACATCACATTCTGTCATGTACTAATATTTTACTTTTTTATCGACTGTCAGTTTCTGTGTTTTAAGACTAGATGTCGCTGTATGGTAAAGTTTAGTTAATCACTGAATATTTGAATACATTATTTTTTCGTAACGGATCGTAAGATGCTGAACTCACAATTTCCGCAATGTCAATTGGTATGTGTGTCCCTTCTCGTATTTAATATATACATAGGGATACATAGAGACTGATCGCCGAAAGCTACTTTATTTTATAGTATGTAGTATTTGGTAAATGAAATGAAATTCAATTGAATAGAATAAAACCCAATTGATAATACAACATAATAATATGTTTTGCAGGCAAATTTAAACCAGTTCTGGATCAGATGCTTCAAATGTCTCATGAGCAAGATGTGTTCAGTGTAGACGATATCAGAGAACACTTAGACACTTTAGTAGCAGCATCATATGACACGACATCTTCAGCATTGAGTTTCATACTATTGGTGATTGCATCTTATCCAGAAGTGCAGGATAAAATTTACAAAGAGTAAGTTACATCATTATATGCGATTTTTGATCCTTGCAAGAATTTTTCTTCCCTCTTTGGTGCGATGCACGTGGAATGACATAAAATAATTTTAAAGTATTTTAAGAAACCAGTTTCTTTGCTATTAGACGCAAAAAAATCGTATGACGTCTTAGTTCCCAATTTATACAAATATTTATCATTTTAGACGAATATCAATAACAGTGTTGATTTACCTATGGTCTATTGGTAAGGTAGTCTTGGTATCTCTTTTAATATTAAAGAGGCTGTCTAATATGCAAACAGAGATTTTCCAAGAGATTATCCAATTATTGTGTCCAAGTGACTACTGACACAATCGTGTGTAAAAAAAATACCTAAAAGAGTAGATCATAGTTGGAAACTAACATATTCTAATAGAAAAAATAAGTCGATCTAAGTTAAAATCCACACATGAATAATCAAGTACTATAAGCATCACATTAATGACAGAAAAATATTTTACAGGATACAAGAAGTATTACAGAACATGGAAGATGATTTTACAAAACACGATCTACAGAAACTTGTATATTTAGAAGCAGTCATGAAAGAAACTATGAGATTGTACGTCGCTGTTCCAATTATCGCTAGACAAATCGACGTGGATGTTAAACTGAGTAAGTAATTGTATTGTAAAATAGTAAATTAAAAGAAATTTTATTGTTGTTTCTGGATCTGAATGTGATGTGTATGTGAAATGGTATGTTTGTAAACGCACCCACGAAACAAGAGAAAATTTTTGTTTGGAATAACGTTTTTTTTTTTAAAAAAAACAAGAGATTCCTCGTGACTTAGTTTCGTGCAAAAGTGTTTTACCCCAGTGGTATCGGTTTAAAGTCAAAAAAATACTTACTCGAACTAAACCATAAATAAATGTAGTACATACAGTGTGTTCATTCGTTTATCCGGAGCCTTTTAATAAAACTTCTAAAAGCTTATATTAGGTACTTTCTGCCCTTATATTAACATACCCATTTTTTTGCTTTCAGAAAACTGTACCGTTCGTGCCGACAGTACTGGTATTATTGGCGTGCACGCTCTTCACCGTCACCCACTCTGGGGTCCTGATGCAAATGAGTTCAAACCAGAGCGCTGGTTGGACCCCAGCACCTTACCGACTAATCCTGTCCTTTTTGCCGCCTTCGGTATTGGCAAACGAAACTGCATAGGTATATTACATTTTCTATTCTTTCTCTTTAATCACAGTTTTGTATATTTGAATATGGATTTTCTGCAGATTTTTGGTATAAAAACCCTTTTAAAAGTCCTTTCTCGAGTTCCAAACTAGGTCTGTACCAAATTTTACAGAAATCCGTTCAGTAGTTTAGTCGTAAAAAAAACAGACAGACAGAGTTACTTTCGCATTTATAATATAAGTTTTTTTTTTTTTTTTTTTAATCTTTATTTTATTAAAAGGGCTTTTTTCCATACAGAAGATTTCAGCCCTATTATTGTGTACAAAATTCAGTGCTTACTTATCTACTTATTAAACCATTTATAGGTTTAGCTAGCTCTTAACTTTAAACATAAAATAATTAGACGATACAATTTTTTGGCCTCAGATGATAATGGTAACGCTAGCACACTATGGTAAAAACCAATATCATAACTGTTAAAACTAAAATCCTGATATCTCTGAGACTCAATACGACGACACTCATACAAAATGTGTTGAACGTCCTCTACAACACCACACACAGCACAATTGGGTGATTCGACTTTATGCATCATGAATGCAAAACTATTGAGAGGCATATGTCCACATCGGAGCCTTAAAGCCGTGACGATTTCTTGCCTACTCATCCCGCCCTCACCGAACCAGAGAGCTCGAGGAAGCGTCGGCTGTATTGTTTTATACCAAATGCCTTTAGTAAGAGACCTCTTGTCAAAGTATTCTGACCATATTTTATAGCAATTTTCTCTTATCAAAGGCAGTAGTTCAGTATGCCATGGAGGGCAAGTATAAATCTCCCCGTCAGATCCCGCTTCCCTAGCCAACCGATCAGCTTCCTCATTTCCTTCTAATCCAATGTGGGAAGGTATCCACTGTAACATAATACTTTTGCCCTTGGCCCTGAGGTCAAAAATAGATCTTAAAATACTGTAAGCCATTGGAAGCCCTCGCACAGATAAATTTGAATGGATTAGGTGCAAAAGCGCACTTTTTGAATCACAAAAGATAACAAAACGGTCTCCGTCTAGGGATTGAATATACATCAGAGCTTCCGATATGGCAATTAATTCTAAGTGCATAATTGACAGCTTCGATAAAATGCGTAATTTAAAACTTATGCCTATTTGTGAGTCAAAAAATGCGGCACCGTAACAATTATCCCTTATTGAACCGTCTGTATATAAACAATGGTATTCTGAATATAATGAAGATAAAGACTTGCAACAGATTGATCTTAAGTTATAGCTATTATATGTATTTTTTGGTTTGTCTATATGTTCTAAATTAGGTCTAATGTTAGATAAGTCCATATTACTGCCCCACATATCCATAGAGAATAAACCTACACTACCACTTGCATACACGTGTTCTCGCTTTAAGGCATCATGTGTAGAAACTAGAAGAGGTATTTTTTTATTTCTCCAGAAACGATTATTACTATGACTATGTAAATTGTCGATCAAATTAACTAACGGAGACTTAAAACTCTTACTTTTCAAATAAAATTTCCCGGCTAAAAAACGACGTCTAACAAATAGAGGAGATAAAGATAGCTCAGCTTCCATCACGTGAATTGGGGTGCTTTTGATGTACCCACCTATGAACCGTAAACAAATATTTTGCAACCTATCCAATTTTAATAAATGTGTATTGGCGCTATTGTCATATAAGAAGCTACCAAAGTCTATACGGCTACGAATCAATGCTATATATAAGCGCCTTAGGTGCTTGGGGTGGATACCCCATGCCGATCCTACCAAGATCTTAAAGATATTTATCAACTTGGTAACTCTTTCACACAATTCATTAATGTGTTTATTCCATCGCAGCCCCCTATCTAGCCAGATACCCAAGTATCTAACATTATCTACCAGTTGTAATTGAGTACCATTAAGATGTACGTCAAAGAAGGTCCTACGAAAACCTCTGCTAAATAGGCAAATTTTACTTTTTGAAGGAGAAACTTGTAAGCCTGATCGTGACAGCAACCTATCCATTAAATTAAGTGCAAGCTGGATTTTACTTTGACCCTCACTAATCGATGAGCATTGCAAATATATTGCGAAGTCATCAGCATACTGCGTTATGCAAACGTCGTTATTCTGAATTTGTTTACAGATATTTAGTGTTAAAATATTAAATAATAGCGGCGACAAAGGATCTCCCTGTGACAAACCCATACCAGCGCATCTATTAATATATATATTCCCGGATTTAATTTTTAGAACTCTTTGGTGTAAGAAATTCCATAAATATTTACAAATAAGTGGACCCACTCGAAGGTTATTTAAAATATCAATTAAGGCTGTATGATTTACATTATTGTAAGCATTATCGATATCCAGGAAACAACCCATCGTTAAATATCCCGCACAAAAACCTGACTGGATGAAGGTTATTAAATTACTTAAACCATCCAAACATGACTTACCTCTACGGAAGCCTACTGTGTTTGTAGAAAAAATATTTAGTTTTTCAACAAACCATTCCAAGCGTCGTAATATAATATAATGAAACGTCTTACATATACAGGATAAAAGAGAAATAGGACGCAAACCTGATGCGCTATTAATGTCGCGACCAGGTTTCGGGATAGGTATGATACCAATGTCAAGCCACTGTGAAGGAACAAAACTGTTCACTAAAAAAAAATTCAACAATTTAAGTAATACCTGCTTACCTGATTCAGGTAAGTGTTTAACCATCGAATATGAGATATCATCACATCCTGGAGATGTATCCTTATTTTTAATACATGTATTTAGCTCTTGGATAGAGATTTCACATTCTATTATGGAATTACTTTCATGGAGTGTGGGACATAATGGGGACACATAATCTGGTGTTAGAGAGTTGAGTAAATTAGTCTTACCTGTAACGTTTACATATTGCCTTGGCGAGCGATAACCTTTGATCCATTTCAATTTATGCCACATTTCGCTGGGAGAGGTATTGTGATGGATCGAAGAGCAAAATTCTTGCCAATGTGATCTTTTGGCTATTCTTATAAGTCTTTGAGCAGTATGAATGCGATTTTTAAGAATATCAAGGTTCTGTACGGTAGGATTACGCCTGAACTTAGACAACGCCAGCCTACGTTGTGCTACAACATGAGAAAGTTCTGATGACCAGTAAGGTTTGGAGATAAATTTAGAAGTAGGGTTTTGGTTCAATTTTAAATATGGGATAAAAAGGTCCGCGGCGTCATTTATGGTCTTAACAAAGGAGTCATAACCTTTTTTGCAAGTTTGTTGCAAGATGTTATCAACTAAACGAACACGTGTGTGAGTTCCGTCGTTCAACACAAAAAAGTTACTGTCCATAAGCGCGTCATAAATGAGATTACCTCTGTGATCATTTTTATATGACCAAGTGGTATGGTGCGCGTTAAAATCACCTAGTATAATTGTATTATGTGACCACATAGATAATACACTATCCCAATCCTGACGATTAGTAACAATCCTGGATGGACAATAAACAGAAATCACGTATTCGAAGGGCTTGCAATTAAATAATTGAACACATATAATCTCAATACCTGCATTGTTGAGTCGAACCGGTTTCTGTTGTGCTTTGATACTATTATGTAAAAAAATAGCTACTCCACCGTACGAATCATGTCGATCCGAACGATAAACATTATAACCGCTGATATTAAAATTACAAACCGGTTCGAGCCATGTTTCACTTAGCGCAGCAATATGAACTTTTTCTTGATTTAAAATTTCACTAAACGACAATAACTTAGGTCTTATGCTTTGGGCGTTCCACTGAATTACATTAAATGAAACCCTATTAGCCATCACGCTGGATATTCACTAAGTTCCACAATACTTTGATCATCGGCCACTTAGATATGAAGTTAACAATTACCAATACTAACCATTCTAAGCACAGTTGTATTGTAGATTTCACTTTAGTAGAAAGGTTGGATTGCCTAAGGAAAATAATTTCTTTAATTCTAGAGAGTAATTCATTAAAGGAAGGCCTCTGATTGTTTTTATCATCCTCTTCATTATTACCTGGAAGTGGACTAGTGTAGTCTGGCTCAGAATTCCAAAACATCCAATCTTCATTAACATCACGCTTTCTCTCTTTCGAGGCTTGTTCTTTATCAGGATTTAATTTATTTTTGGATTTACCGGGTGAACTAAACAACTGTAATGAAGGGTGACCGTTAACTTTAGATTGAACCACTTCGGCATACGTAGAACAAGCCGTGGGTTCTGGGTTAATCTGTAATGACTTCCGACCAAGGGAAGGGAAAAGGTTCTGAGAGCTCATGTCTAACTGTGGCTGTCCTGGAGCGACAGTATCAAGTGTAGCTTGGCTTTTAGGAGAGATGTAACATTCCAAGGCTTTCCTGTAAGTACAACCAAACTCAGACATAATCTCCCTAATCCTTCGTTCTTTCTTATAGGCTGGACATGCCTTGCTCAACGAAATATGGTTGCCCTTGCAATTCACGCAAGCAAATATAAGAGAATCACAATTTTCATGAGGACCACCACATTTCGGACACACAACTTTCTTTGTTTGACACATTTTTCGACTATGACCTAACTTCCAACACAAAGAACATTGCGAAACTTGGTGAACATATGGTAACACTTTTATATGAATGTCACATACACTAACGAATGCCGGTAAAAAGTCACCTTCAAAACAAAGCCGAAGTGTTTCACTGGGGCACCACCCGCCATCCACTGTATTACGACGGTTTAATCTTCTCACCGATAATAATTTTGCAGGAGCAGGGCATGAAATGTTTTGCTGTATTTCTTCATCTGACAAGTCAAGGTCAACATTTTTAATCAGTCCATAGCTTAATGAAAGTTGCATAGACTTCTGAATTCTCCAACCTTTTTCTCTAAGCTTTTCGC
Organism: Spodoptera exigua; assembly: GCA_902829305.4. Lineage (NCBI taxonomy): Eukaryota > Metazoa > Arthropoda > Insecta > Lepidoptera > Noctuidae > Spodoptera > Spodoptera exigua. The sequence continues at coordinate 7,123,288 of LR824624.2, forward strand.
AATTACATACATTATTCATAGCCAACTCACATTCAAATTGCAATCTAATTTTATAGGGGCTTAAATATTTGACCTGACTGATATTGCCGATATTATTTTCTTTTAAAATTCGTGCCAAAGCAAATTGCTTAGGAAGAGGATCTTTGTGTGATATATACACTTCATAATTCTCCTTGTGCAGTTTACTAACGCATTCACGACGTGTCTTTTTCTTGCCTTTTATTTCAGTCCAACTATCTTCATCTCCAGTACTTTCCTCTCTCTGTCTCTTTTCAGCTCTCGCCAATTCATCCCGACATACTTTATCTACATCTTCATTCTCATTATCCATTTGTTCTACATCACCATTATGCGTGCCACCGCATGACGATGCACTATCATTATCTTCCATAGTTTACTTATAGGGCCGAGTGGCCGAAAGAACCGGCCCACTCCTACCGCACGTGTGAACAATAACAACTTACTTTATAGTTATTATCAGAACAATAATTCTACATAAGATATTTAATAACAGAAAATTTAAAAATATGTTTGTGACGTCCGATCACGAGATCCGTCAACGTGACACTGATAATATAAGTTTGGATTAAATTATATTATTGGTTTCAAGCGCACATAAAGGAAAAAAAGTGTCATGGAGGATAGAAAGAATATAATTAAATATTGATTTATAAATTTTCAGGAAAATTGTTCGCGATGCTGATGATGAAGACGGCACTAGCACACATAATTCGAAAATATCAAATTATTGGTGATATCCATAATGTAGAATGTGAATTTGATGTAGTTTTGAAACCAGTAACAAATCACCATATAGAATTAAAATTAAGATCATAGAGTTGTACCAAAAAGGCTGTATCGCATATAGTTATTATAGTTAATTAATAAATGGATGGTGGTCTGTAAGACGATATGGAAATATATATCATAAATCACGCTACTGTAACTAAAGTTGAAAAAATTGTAAAAGAATAATCAAGTTTGTGTAAATAGTGTTGAAAATTGCAATTAAAAGGCAAAGTTCTACGAAAAATATGAAAATTCATCAAAATCTATACTTTGCTAGCTGTGACAGCAGCAGTGATTGGCACACAAATTATTTCAATGGAATTTTAGGTTAGGTTAGGTATATTTTGTTGTACTCGAAGAATTATTAACTCTTTTCGGCCATGTTATTATTATGTTAAATTATACAGCCACACATGTCAGAAGTTTCCTTCGTGAAGGATTTTTAATAAAATCATGAGAACGCCATAAAAGTATTTCCTCATATTGTGTTTTTTGTTAGATGTACATTTGTTATATACAAATTATATGACACAAATAAAATGTTGAAGAAAGAAACACTGCTTTTTTAATTCCTCTGCCAATTGCTAAAGACTACAGATATATTCTTGAAATTGTCAGCTTTTGTAATACAAACTCTTATAAAAGGAAAGTGCGACAAAATAAAGGGAATGGTACAGTCAACGTCAAATACAAAGGGACATTCGGGGTAAAAAATTGTATCGTTACATCAAAGTCACCATAAATTTCAGTACGATGGCATCGAAACATCCAAAATAAAAATTTTAGCCCTATACATTTGACGATGACTGTACCTAAGCAAATGACGCGACGTCGCCAATGGACACCCACATCACCAACAGACTGACAAGATCATTGCAAGAATTTTAAGCGTTTGGTATTTTACAATATAACAATTTTGAAATTGGGAATTGATTGGTCATTCAAATTCAGTTTGTGATGTCACTTTTTCGTGGCCTGGAGATTCTTAGTAGTTCCTACCTCACTGGTACCATAACCGAACGAAATGGAAGCATTTTTTACCACGCTGGATAGGTGGGTATGTTTTTAGCAAGCCTTTGCTCTTCGTACTAATGACGGTGCTATCTGTCACTAATCTGCAAAATTTGTCAACACCCTAATCATAATCATTTGGTTATACCTATTAAAGTCAGTTGTCGGAGCCCCTCTATCGTGAATTGGCACAATGGTCCTTAAGCAGGTGGTGTTGTGTTTCTTGCAATCCTACATGTAAATGAATAAAGTTTTTATGTGATCTAAAGTTTAAATAGCAGCGGAAATTGAATTTTATGTTTTTTTGAAAAAAAAACTTGTTCATTTACCTTCATTTTTGTCTGATTTGGAGTATAAATTACAAATTCCGGTCAACAATAAAAAAATGCATTAAATAGAAAACCGTTTTTTAATCTGTAAGCCAACAGATTTGTATCATTATTAATTATATGTATCGCTCAATGCAGCCTTAAAAACTATTTTTAGAAAACCGGTAATACTATTCATCCTTGATGCAAAAGCAGGTATAAATAAAACCTAATATTTACACGCCAGTCAGTTCTTTCATTAAATACTACAAAGTCTGGGTCAAAATAAAAATGTTGGCTGTGATTTTCATTGTTATAGTTTTGTTTTTAATATTGTGCTGGTACAAATCTCATCCTAATTCACCTCCGACATTTCCTGGAGAATTGCCGATAATTGGACATGCAGTTCAAATGATAGAACACCGAAATGGTAATTTATGTAATGATAAGCTTTTTGTTTATCCTTAATTTTTTTTTTATCTGCACAAGCCCAGAAAAGTGCGGATAACAGATTAGTTGAAAGTGAACCGTTTCCTACAACAACTTGTAATACCGTGTCTCTGCAAATAAATTTATTTTATTTATTTACAGCGTTATTATCGCATAGCATGGCATCGTTTTTTTAAACAATATTATGCCCCGCTCTCCATTTTTCTCTTGTGTCGTGCGTGCGTTTACAAACATACAATTTTACATCAACATCATACCCATACCCGAAACAAAAATTGTGACGTGCAGTAAAAATTGGCAATTGTATGTAGATCTGATTTGTTTTTTTTTTCGTTTTTCCATTTTATCGAGTTTCATTTAGGGAGAATGGTGAAAAATCTCAGTTTTATTTTTAACAATTTTCGCATTTAAATTTACAAGATTTATATTTTTAATTTTGCCACCTTTTTTACAAAAAAAGTATTAGTGACAATTTCGTAGAATTTAAGTATCTACCACATTTTTAGAAGATTAATATTTTTGACGCCAATAAAGTAATTATATTATGAAAAAACTATTATTCTTACACTGAGAGCGAGCGCCGCGTTTAAAATATTATTTTCTTTGCTGATTTAGATGGGCCGAACATCGCGAGTTGGATACCAAAATTGTATTAAAAGTTGAAATAAAAGTAAAGTCGGTCTTAGATATCAAATTTTATGAAAAGTAAATAAAAGTAAACTAAAATTTTAATTGACATAAATTTCATTATTTCCAGACATATGGACCTACATAAAACGCGTTTGCGATCACGCAATGGAAAATGGTGGACTTACTCGGCTAAGCGTGGGTTTTCATACTATTTATGGTAATTTAGTTTTTTTTTAACCACTAGACGTATTACCGTACAGTATTGTGGTAAGCAATCGGCCCCGCCCATGGACACCCCACAACACCAGAGAAGTTACGAGTGGCCTTTTGGCTTTGGAGGGTAAGAAGAATTGGGCTTCCTTCTTATTAATTCATAAATTATAATTTTTTTCCTTTATAAGAGGTATTCAAATTGTCTTTAAGTTATATGCACTGTTTGTGATTATTTAGACAACACTAACACACGGTGAAGGAAAGCATCGTGATGAAACCTGGACTTATAATTTATAATGGTGCGTTTGACCGTTTTCCCAATCAACCTTGAGCAAAAGTGGTGTTTAATGTTTATCTTCTTCTTATGAGAAGAGGCTCTAACTCAGCAGTTGGCACTTAAAGGCTGGTGATGTGTAATGTGAAGCTTTTGACTTTATTGCAGCCATAACTGATCCAACCGACGTCGGTATCGTAGCAAGCGCGTGTTTAGACAAAGCATTTTTTTATAAAATCGGAAAAGATTTTGTTGAAAAAGGATTATTAACAGCTGATGGTAAGTAGAAAGACACGTCATTGTTAAGTGACGCGCCAGTAGCTTAGTTTCTTACATTATTAACCTACATAAAGCGTTCAGTATTTTTATTGCCTACTTGTTACTTCTTGACAATTATACCAACTACTGTTGTATGATCTAGAAAACCATGGGATTTAATTAATATCGGACTAGGAATTCCATAACTGTGTGTAACCGACAAAATACACAAAGAGCCTGTTTTTTTAGGCGGGCCACTCATAATGTGGCTTCACTCACCCTGAGTGGGGCAAGGAGTATTAGATTCCTACAGACTAAAAACCGCGCTATTATTTTATTACATTTAACTTTTACTTAACCCGCAACCCTGACTAAAGATTCTTAAGCAAAAAATAAAGTATCCACCCCTGCTTCGCACGGCTGTCCAAGTATTTTCATACTTGTTGTTTCATTGCCGCCATGCCATCGAGATCTGATGTTCAGCCAGTGTTACGGGGTAAGAGTAGAGCAGGAGTAGGATCGTGGGGGTTTTTAGTCAGTAAAGAGTCTGATACTTACTTTCTCTCGCCTTACCCTGGGCGGCAGAAGTCATTTCATGATTTTCCTTCCTTTCGCTGATAAAAAAAAACCTTACCGATGAACAGGCTGACAGATATTATTCTATTTTGTTTCAAATTTACCTGTACTTATTTGATTGAATATAATTTCGACTTTGACCTTCACTTTATGGCATTTCAGCAATAATATGGAAGCCTCATCGAAAGCTGATAAACCCAGCATTTAATCAGCAAATACTAAACACGTATCTTATTGAAATGAACGTACAAGCTAAAAATCTTGTCTCACATTTGACTGCTATGGCTGAAAACGGGCAGGTCGATACTTATCAATATTTGATCCAATACGTTTTAAGGATAGTTTGTCGTAAGTATATCTTGCTTGCTTATAAGTAAATTAAACAGTTGAGTCGGTATGTAGGAGGACATTTGCCGATCCAAAGCTCGTGGTGTAGTCAAAGCTACTTGATGGTTATGGATTTTAATGTTTAGCAACTATTTTTGGTACCCACGCTGCCTGTGGTAAAGAATAGTTTAAGTAATCATTGAATGTATTTTTGTTGCAAATAATAAACGGTTTAATTTATCAAACCCCAAGGGAACGCCAGCGTTGACGTTGTTCTTGTATTGCTTCTCGAATAACCACGATAGAAAGTAAAATGTTTAAGCTAAATTTTCAAAATTTAAGCGCCATAAGAGCCATAAAATAAAAAATACACACCTAGACGATTCTTACGATGATTTGCGACATAATGCCTGTGTGCGTTTTTTTACTTTTGTCTTTCTGTTTCATAGGGACATCATTAGGATTGGAATCTAAAGATCAGAACATTATTGACACCAATTACACTAAAGCAATCCAGGAAATATTTAAAATATTTTGCTATCGTGCTTTTAATCCTTGGTTATATCCGTCATTTATATACAAAAGAACTGCATTGAAAGGAAAAGAAGACAAATTAATAAAAGAACTCAACAACATGATAAATACTGTACGTATCTTAATTTTCATCCTATCATATTTATTTATTTATTTATTAAGCTTTATGCACACATACTTCTATACATAGGCGGACTTAATGCCATGGGCATTATCTACCAGTCTGACCTTTGGGTGATGCAGAGGTGAGGAAAAACTTTTTTTTAAGTATATTTTTATCTAAAAGTACATGAAAATTCAAAGTACTTACTTATGCAAAGATCTTAAACAGTAAAAAATATTATTATATAAAAATACAATTCATAAAAAATATTTGCAACTTTACCTACCGTCATATTCTGTCACCAATTTTGTTTCAGGTTATTCAAAAACGAAAATCAGATTTAAAGTCAAATAACTGTATTACGAACAATGGAATTGATTCAATAACGGGTAAATGTTTAACAGAAAATTGCAACACGTATTTTTGGCTCTTTCTTATTTGCCAGGACACTACTATTTTGTAATACATTGTGAAGTTTTGACCTCCAGAGGCAAAAATTAAATACGACGTCCAAGGCAATTTAGCATTCCTCTAAGAAATAATAAGAATAAATCTATGAATTTAATATGAAATATTTCTTTTAGGTAGATTTAAACCCATTTTAGATCTTCTATTACATTTAGCTGATAAAGAACAAGTCTTAACTGACGATGAGATCAGAGAACATCTTGATACTATTGTAATAGCCTCTTACGACACAACTTCAACAGTACTACAGAATATTTTGTTGGTGCTAGGATCATACCCAGAGGTACAGGAAAAAGTTTATAAAGAGTAAGTTCTACTTGACTATTTTTAAATGGACACTTCATTTTGTTAAAATTCATCTTCGTATAATCCTTATAAATTTAGGGCTTAACTTTATTCTCTTTTTCTTAAAAATAATCGACCTTTTTGGTATAAAATTTAACACAGAGTTAGATTATAGTCTAGAACAACAACTAAGTATGACCGATAATACAAATGAAGATGTTAATAAGAAAATTCGTGTACAGAAAAATGTAAATTATGTTCCGCATCATTACAGAGTTCAAGAAGTATTTCAAAACAATGAAGATTTAAATATCCATGATTTGTCAAAACTTGTTTACATGGAAGCAGTGATAAAGGAAGTATTGAGAGTATATGATGTAGTTCCTGTAGTTGCAAGAAAACTTGACACTGATATTGTCCTCCGTACGTAATATAATCTTTTATATTTCAATATACGATATTTTTTTTATTATCTTATAAAGGCGTACAAGTGTGTATTAAGTGTGTACACTTAAAAAGAAACCAATGCTATATAAAATGGTTTATTTAATCAAGAGAATCAAAAGAGTGACGTTTTTGAACTTGTTTTATATCATCAATTCTTAATATCCCATTACAATAATACCATGTTAGGACAATTTTATTACTAGCAAGCTGATACTAGTACACGAGTAGTTGCACGACCCAAGTGTGCGAAATTGAATTATTGACTACAAACGCTTTTGGTTTACAGTTATTTTAAAGAGTGTAAAGATTTATTGAATAAAACTGAATCATGACTTGTTTAAACATTCCGGCGAATTTTTACTTTAAAATTAACAGGACGATGTTTGATTTCAGCAAAATGTACTTTGAAAGCGGGAAGTACATGTATACTGTCTTTGTATGGCCTCCATCGTCACTCTTCATGGGGGCCAGACGTGAACCAGTTTAAGCCGGAGCGATGGCTGAACCCCGCGACTTTACCTACAAATCCCAACGTTTATGCTGCGTTTAGTATTGGCAAGCGGAACTGTATTGGTACGGTCATTTTAAATTAAGTGGATTTAAATACCAGATAACTATAACGTCATAAAATCACCCACACACCACACAAGGCGTCATTAGCAACTGGGTCCCCATAGATAGTCCTGTACCATCATAAAATCATATAATGTAATATATATATATATATTTTAATCTTTTTCCAGGGAAACAATACGCTATGATGAGCCTAAAGATTTCTCTTGCACACGTCGTGAGTAAGTTCCACATTTCGGGTGACATCAAAAATATCAAATGGAAATTTGAACTCGTATTGAAACCAGCAGAACCGGCTCTTATTGGCTTTGATTTAAGGTCTTAGTTTTAGAGTAAAAAAATAAATAAAAGTGTGTTGTTGTTTTCTTTTGCCACTCTTTGGTTATCATCCAACTAATGGATAAGTTTAGGAGAACCTTGCTACGCCAAAAATGAGCTGGCTTGACGATTAGTGGAACGGCCCTCTCGAAGTTCGCTGGCCACCAGGCCACCCGTCCGCTTGTTTATCCCATAAGTATTTTTTTAAGTTTTACTTGTGACACCATCACGTCCTCTTTAAATTGCTAAAGAGTCTGTCAGTCTCCCAAGGTTGCTTTATTTTGTCTGTTATGCTGACGACACGCTGGTGCTGGCGAACGGGAGGTCGCATCAGGCGGCGGCCGACCTGATGTCACAAGCGGTTGCGACAGTCGTTGCAAGGATCCGGCAGTTGGGACTCGAGGTGGCGCTCCACAAGTCCGAGGCCATGTGCTTCTATGGCCGTCGGAGCGCGCCACCTCCAGGTGGGTCCCAAATAACGGCAGGAGGAGTTACCATCGGCGTCGAGTCGGCGATGAAGTACCTGGGTCTCGTCCTCGACAGCCGATGGAACTTCACGGAGCATTTTCGTCGTTTGGCCCCTAAGCTAGAACGGTCTGGGGCCGCGCTCAAGCGGCTCCTTCCCAACCTCGGGGGGCCAAACGCCTCCTGCCGGAGGTTGTATATGGGGATTGTGCGATCCATGGCCCTCTACGGTGCCCCTGTGTGGGCGCCGGCCTTGAAGCGGCGGCCGGCTCGTACGCTGGTCGCGTCCCAGAGGGTCATGGCTATTCGAGTAATCCGCGGGTATCGCACGATCTCCGGGGAGGCGGCGAACCTCCTTGCCGGATCACCGCCGTGGGATCTAGAAGCGAAGGCGCTCGCGCGCGTCTACAGTTTGCGCGCAGACGCGCGTCGCCGGGGCGAAGATCCTCTGCCGCGCCAAATTAGTGCGTGGCGGAATGAGCTCCGGCGAGATCTCATGGCAGAGTGGAAACAACGACTGTCGCAACCGAGGGCCGGGCACGCTACCATAGCAGCGGTAAGACCCCTCTTTGAGGAGTGGCTTGAGAGACGCCACGGCGTCCTCACCTTCCGCCTGACGCAGGTGCTTACCGGGCACGGCAGCTTCGGTAGGTTCCTGTTTCGGATTCAGCGGGAGGAAACGCCCGAGTGTCGTCATTGTGAGGACCACCTAGAGGATACGGTGGAGCATACGGTAGCGGTATGCCCTGCCTGGGCTGAGCACCGCCGTATCCTCAGGGAAGTGATCGGCGGCGGCGACCTCTCGCGCCCGGCCTTAGTCGAGGCCATGGTGCGGAGTGAGAGGAACTGGGACGCCGTCTCCTCCTTTTGTGAAGCAGTCATGCTCGCAAAGAGAGAGGCGGCCCGCGTGAGGGAGCAATCCTCCTCCTCACGCCCCAGCAGCCGCAACTGGCGACACTACGGGCGTCGGGGATCGAGGGACGATCTCCGGCCACCGTAAGTACGGGCCTGCGGTCGGCGAGTAAGGGCAGCTCGCCGCCCGACCAGAACCAGGCCCGAGCGTACGGCGCGTAGCGTTCCGCGCGCGCCTCAAAGAGCCAATAGACCACCACAGACGGGGCCCTAAAGGGCTGATGTGCAGCCGGGGTTGCGGGGTAAGCGCAATAAGGTACCGCGACCTAGGCACAGAGCAGGAGAAGGAACAGGGGGGTTTTTAGTCAGTAAGAGTCTGACACTCTAAAAAAAAAAAAAGGTTGCTTTATTGTTTACAGTATACTATTGTTTACAATTAATTAATTTAGCATACCATTTATGTTGATCTCGACGTATCCTTGTGACTTAAGTGAGTAAGTAGATACCATAATTAATTTAACATTTCTCATGTTATGGTGGCCTGACGGTTAAGGCGCCCGCTTTTCATGCATGAGGGTGCTGGCTCGTAACCGGGCAAGTACCAATGTGATTTTTTTCTATGATTATTTTGACACCGAAGGAATCGCATCGCAAGGAGCCATCGTGAGGAAACCTGGACTTATAGCGTGGTGATTTATGCTTAAACTTTTTCCGTGAGAAAAGAGACCTTTGCCTAGATGTGGACACTGATAGGCTGAGGATGTGTGATGTGTATATCCCTAACGAGCGTTGTTACATACATATGACACGAAAATAAAAATAGGAAGTTTTAGATATAGTATTAATAAGTCTCGGAACATATAATTTGTATAAATTTTATTTTATACTAGGTATGTCCTAGGCTTCGGTCATGCTACTACTTCGGTAATTATATAAAATTACTTGCTCTTATCAGTTACTTTGAATCAACGCTATTTAAGGCAAGTTTTACTATAAATGGCAAACTAAGTACTAACTAACTACTAAGATACAATGCTATACAGATATAAATTTGGACTTTAGATGGGCTAATTCTCATCTGGTTGAAGAGTTTTCTGCTTCTTAAAGTCCTACGGGTTTGTACGGTTGGATATTAAACGTTGAAGGAAGGAAGGAAGTTGGTTACTTCCTGAAAAATCTGTCATGGTAATTTTTCAAGGTTAAACATTTGAATAAAAAATAAAATCTGAGTTTAATTTTTTTACAACTTTATATTAAAAAGCTATCACATTAGTGATTAAAATACTTGACAATTATTAGTGACCTCTGTGCTATAATTTAGCTGGGGCTACTTAAAAAGGGGAAAAAGGAGGCGAAATAAAGAAAGAGAAACAATAAATTTAGATGCAAAGAAACAAGAGACAGGAGTTGTCATAATAGTGTGAGTGTGTCCCAATTGGCTTATGCGAGATAAGGCCTTGCACTGGTATTGTAATTGCCCCAGGGTCTGCTAAAAAAAGAAAGATAATATCAATCAAATTTTAATGATGTACCACACCAATACATACCTAGACGATAGAAGGTAAGTTATGTCTGTGTAAAATATTGATACTTTTCATCCTGTGAAATGAAGAATAATAAGAAAACCTACCGGTTTCGTATGTTAAAATGTCCTTGAGAAATAATGTACATTAATTACATTAATTTGTTTCATTGTTTCATTAATGTTTTAGATTAGATTTTAGTTAGTATCACTCTGATATTCCCTATCGCCTATCTACCTGGGTGGGAGATTTAATGAACTACCTATAACAAAAAAAAAACATTCCCACACGCGTATCTGACAACAATTTTATTTTATACATGAGCAAATAAATATGCATCAATATATACAAAATATTATCAAAGTTTTGAAAATATTTTCGTATAACAGTAAGATAACCCAAATTGCTCGATCTTAGGATTGACTAATAGTAAGAGTGCTCTGGCTGCTGCAAAATTAGCTTTGAAGTCAAAAACTCTATTTCCTTACCAGGCGAAGAAAATTATTTTACAAATAACTTCTTTCATATGAAGATAAACAAATCATTTGACAAGATAATTTAATTCGATTGTAATTTAAATTATTTCCATGGGCAGAAGACATGGACATGTTTTAAGAGTGATATTGTGCATATTTTAAATCATTTACTAAATTTGTCATAACTATGTTGTTTTTTTTCAACAAACATTTCCATAACTGTAAAGAATCGACGACATCATTATCATCACATTCATTTTCGTTTACATCGTCTAAAAATTGCCATTAGAGGTTGTTAGTGGCTCACAGATGCAAAAAGCAGGAAATGCTGAGTATAAAAATAACGTAGATTCTAATTTTAGTAGGTATTTACCAATGCTGCAAAAAAGTTGCTAGTCTATTTTTTTTTAAATAAAACTTGTGACACTAGAGAGAGACTTGAGACACTATTTTATTTTTATAAAACCTGTTTAGTTAGAATTTTAAAGAATTCAATATTTAGAATGCATCGTTTTTTTATGGTTTAGATCGGCAAACGAGCACAAAGCAATCAGCTTATGAACACTTTGGATTCTGGGGCTAATCGGACTGTCATCAACAGCGATTTTGCTCACACCTTAAGAAGGGTAGGTTTGAAAACCTATCGATCAAAACATATACATGTAGCAACTGCAGATGGTAGTCGTCATAATATTACAGAAATTATTGATGTTCCCGTGAAATTTAATGGTCACTTTAACGTAGTGAAGATGATGGTAATGCCAAACTTATGACAAAAAGTATTATTAGGAAAAGATTTCTTTGCAAAGTTTGGTGCCTTTTTTGTTTTTAAATGTGAGAATGCGGATTACTGCGAAATGGTTAATGCTTTATCCTTACAGGAACCAAATAAAGTTTCAAAGGAAAATCTAAGTGTTGATCAGCAAGAAACTTTAAGTCAATTGATAGAGCTGATGAAACAAATGGCAATTAATAAGATCATAATCAGCGCCACCCTTGGACACCCACAACAATGGTGGAATTAGGAGAGCGTTGCCGACCTTTTGGGGATTAGGGGTTTGGAGATTTTGGGATTAGAGGCGGAAAGAATTTAGCCTCCGGTAACCTTACTCAAGCGGCGAACATAACGCTGTGGTTGTTACACACGGTTAGGCTGTAGTATCACTCCGAGGTCTAGCCGACCCATTCGTGCCGAAGCATGGCCCTTTTAAATATTTGTTGTCTAAAATACCTATTTATTATCAGACAGACCGGAGTGATACCACGGCCTCGCAGAATACCGCCGTGAAACAACCACAACGTTGTGTTTCGCCTTGTGAGTGAGGTTACCGGAGGCCCAATCCCGCCCCTTCCCCTATCCCTTCCCGATCCTTATATCCGGAACCCCTATCCCCAAAAGGCCGGCAACGCACTCGTAACTCCTTTGGTGTTGCGGGTGTCCATGGGCGGCGCCGATTGCTTACCATCAGGTAATCCGTCTGCTCGTTTGCCGACTTATACCATAAAAAAACATACCTCAAACAATATTAATGTTACCCAAAATGGCCTTATGTCCTGGGAGATGTTTTCATATTAAGTAACGTGGAATCCGATTAAAAGTCTAATATTGGTAATAAGCTCGCTATTAACACAAGATCCTCCTGATACTTCTCTGCTTAGTCAAGCTTTATCAGATTTAATAGACAACCTGCCGGCCAGCTTTTGTTTTGTTAAGTTTATGACTCTTTTATGTCTGTTTATGACTCTTTTGGTGTAAGTAAAACGTCTTATGTTTGTATGTTATGGCCTATGATCTAACAGAATAAATATTGGGATTTTGGAAGACAAGTCGGTAAGCTATACTTCAGCACGAATGGGCCGTCTCAATCGGAGTGATCCATGCTTTTACAGCCCAGCGTGAAGCAAAAGTTACGTTGTTTTTCGTCATGTAGAATTCGCCAATGCAGGGCACACCGAAACCTGTTCAAGCGTGTCGTCTGTGTGGTCGTTAATGACGACACTCGGGCGTTACCTCCAGCCGGATACAAAAGAGGAACCTACCGAAGCTGCCGTGCCCGGTAAGTACCTGCGTCAGGCGGGAGGGCGCCATGGCGTTAAAGTCAAAAAGTTATAAATCATTTATTCCAATTAGACCCTTACAGGCACTTTTGAACGTCAAACAAAATTTTGAAGATATAGTGTTAGTCTGTCGGTCAGTCCTCTTAGTGAAGCTATTTGCTCATTCCAAAGTGTAGATTCCGATGGAGAAGAACGAGCAAGAAACTCCATAGTTACTCTTTTTAAATTCAGTCGCGACTCTCAAGGCATTCCTCAAAGAGATTCGAACAGGGCTGGACGTTTAGCTGGGGTTGCGAGGTATCATGTCGCGGCATCGGACTGGAGCAGGAGAAGGAACAGCGTAGTTTTTTTTAAGAGTCTGACACGTCAACTGACGATTTCCCCAATAAAACAAAAAAAAAATACTTATGAAAATGGGTTGCCAATCAGGGGTGTGAATATCAGTAGTTGATGCGTAGTACTCCCAACTTATGCTGATTTTTTATTAACCTAACTAGGTATGTATTTAGGATGTGTTGAAACAGAGCTTCGATATGTCAATAAAACAAATACAATCAATTAAGATTTTTATTGTCTTTAATTCGCAATTTAAGACCTTAATGTTAAATTAATAAGAGGTTTTTTTGCTTTCAATACGATTTCAAAATTATACTGCAAAGTACTGATATCACCAGAAATTTGGAACTTTCGTACAATATGTGCAAGTGACGTCTTCAAGGACATCATGGCGTACTGTTTCCCTGTAATAATATTAAATTCAATCAATATGATAACACTAGCCTTTTGTGATTAATTTTGTGTGATGTATGAGAAAGCTATTCAGGTTGACATACCGATGCAAATTCGCTTGCCAATACCGAATGGGGCGAATACGTTGGAAGTAGAAGGTAAAGTGGCGGGATTCAGCCATCGCTCCGGGTTGAACTCCTTTGCATCTGGTCCCCATGAGGAGTGACGGTGAAGGCCGTAAAGTGACAGGATACATATACTTCCCGCTCGTAATGTATACTTCGCTGAAATCATACAACGAAAGCCTTTTACAAAATGTAACTTGTGAGATGTTTATTTATTAATTGTATAGGTATCTTAAACAGTTTTTTGATAAAAAAACCCCCGCTCTCCCAAAAACTGGGTATTCACAACTTGGCAAGACTTCAAGACTATTTGAAACTAAAAAACGTCAAACGATCTTGAGGAAATCTTGACATAGGTATGTATAATATGTAATAAATAAATTCCTTGTTATTAGTTTGAAATCTAATGTTTAAACCTTTTCCAAGTGCGAAAAGATCTTCGTTCAGCAATTGGCGCTTATCGGCTGACAATATCTTATGAATACCTTAATATTATAAAAATCCATAGTCTCGCAACTCAGTTCCATAATTTTAAATTGACATTGAGAAGTCGATATTATTTATTTTTCACTACGCCAATCCATTATTTATCTTAAGTAAATAATAATATAGTTTTTATTGGAGTTACATGATTATGATATCGTACCCTAAACATTCCACAAGCAAATTAAATATTAAATTGTTCTCAGTTTTATAGCATTTCACTGTACGACTTAGATAGTCTGCTTGAATTTGTCTAAATCGAAGAGTATTTGGTTGGCTTATAAGTGCTCTTTTCAGTATCGAACAAATTGTACCAGCAAGTGTTAGACATCTTCAAAATTTCAACAAACTTCATGTTTGCCCAATTATGTATTTTAAAACTAAGAGTGTATAGTTTTTTCTCATGTAATATGGCAGCAATGGAATATATGTACATATATATTACCTAATACCGATGATGTTATGAACGTTTTGCTGGTATTAGGGATTGGGAAGGGATGGGGAACATTTCAAGTGGAAGCATAAATCCCCTTTTTTCTGAGGTAAAAATCATTAAATGACTTCTCCCACCTGAGGGACGGGAGAGAGTGTTAGACTCTTACTGAATAAAATACCCCGTTCCTTCTTCTGCTTTAGGTCGAGGCTGCGATGCCTTTTTGCTCTTTTTTCCCACAACTTCAGCTAAACATCAGCTCTATAGGGTCCCGTGTGGTATTATTAGCTCTTTGAGGCGCGCTCGTAACACAAGCTCCACTCGAGTCTAGGTTCTGTCTGGTGGCAAGGCATAAGGACTAAAGATTAAAGAAAAATACTTACGTAGCACAATATCAGTATCAATATTTCTCGCAATCATAGGAAGTACATTATACACCCTCAATACCTCCTTTATTACTGCTTCCAAGTATACAAGTTTTGTCATATCGTGTTTTGTCAAGTTTTCATTATTTCCAAACACATCTTGAACCCTGCAAAAAAATACCTGACTGTATGAAAAACCATGTCACCTGAATTCAGAAAACGTCACAATTATGAGAAATCTTTACAACAACAGGAAAACTCATTTTATTAATTAATAGTCTTCATTTTTAGATGTATGGATTAGTTAGACGTTCACAAGCGACGGTAATTATAATTGAAATGTTTTTTTTTAACCTAGACTTTACTTACAAAATAAATGATTAATTGACTTTTGTCTTTGACTTTTTGCTTTGACTTTGACTATAATATTTGACTTTTCTTAATTATAATGTGAGATTAAAAAGTTTTCTTAAAGAAGATTTTCAAAACTTACTCATTATAAACTCGATCCTGTGTATCAGGGTATGAGCCTAGCACCAACAGTACAGTTTGCATCGCTACTGAAGTTGTGTCGTAAGAAGCTGCCACAAAAGTATTTAGATGCGCCCTGATTTCTTCATCAGAGAGAAGGTATTGTTCATTAGATAAATGCAGCATCAGGTCTAGCGCAGGCTTGAATTTACCTGAATGATACAATTTACATTTTATTTCTCAAAAATATTTGAATGCATGTAAACAGTGAAGTTAATAGAGGAATATTAAAACCAACGGCGGATGATTCGGGGCTTGATGACGGTGAAGTTGAAAAGCTTTTCAAATCTTATCTGACACTGCCCGCAGACTGGCAGCCTACAAACACCCGTAAGACAAGTCTAAGGGATTATCTACCTCAAGACTACTAAGTGATAACACAGTAATTATAAAAGTTATAATTAAAAAATTGGTAATCCTTAATTAACATCGTTTTACCTGAAACTGACACATCGTCACTAATTGTATATTTGGTTGATGTTAAGTCAGATTTTCGTTTTTGAATTATCTGGAAAAAAATATTTGTTCAGTACAAGTCTTTCAAAACTGTTTTAGCCGAAGAGGCAGAAACGAAAAAAGCCTCTCGGATCTAAATAATGAACCATCTCCTAGTATAAACTGTCCAGTATTCCATCAAATTAATCACCAACTTCTAAGACGTAAGTGTGAGACAGGCACGCTTCTTCGGCATAAGTGGTCCGGCCTAATCCTTCCCTCTTCTCGTAATTCCCAAATCCTTTACAATCCATATAGGGCGATAACTCACTGGCAACTCTTTTGGTGTCCTTGGGAGTCGCCGATATCCACATAGGCCAATAAGTCACTGGCAACTCTTTTTGTGTCCTTGGAGGTCGCCGATTGCTTGACTCAGACCCATCTGTTCGTTTAACAGCGTTTGCAAATATACATATACATCAAACCCAGACTAAGAAATAAAAAGGATAATAATTATTGTCTACACTTACAGGATCAATAACTTGCTTGTTGTATAAACGTAGTTCTTCTTGTCTCCTTCTCATTGAGGTCAAGTTGAAAACAAAGGAAGGATGTAAACCTAAGCTCAAAGTGCGACGAACAACAATATTTGCCATTTCTTCAACCATTTTTGCATACTTATTGTCAATCATATCTTGGTCTATTGCTTCCAGCCCTAAGGACGTTCCTACAAATACATATTGTTTGGTGTTACAAATGGTTTCAAAGAGTCACAAAGAACCATTTAATATCGTTGGTAGACAGTCGAAAATCCCTTATTGCAATTGTTTATCAACTTAAATCGTCACATGTTATGGCAAGCAAAAAAAAGTAAATCCTGATTTTATTTCATTTCTAAGAATATTTCTCTTTTTCAATATTTTTTGTGTCATTCACTTACGACAAACTAATCTTAGTATATATTCGGTCAAATAGTCTGTGACATCAACTGGTCCCTTTGCAGCCACTTTTGCTAATTGTGAGACAAGTCGTTGAGCTTGTGTATTCATTTCATTTAGATATGTGTTCAATACTTGCTGACTGAACGCTGGATACAATAGCTTATGGTGTTTCTTCCAAATAAGCCCTGAAGTAGATACATTAAATTAGAACCTGATTAATCATAAATACGATGTAAATATAAAAATTTGTATACCATCTGAAGTTATCAATCCGTTTCCTATCATAGTGGCGATATACTCGTAAAAGAATGGTTTGTCCAAACATGTGTTTGCTATGGTGGTGAGAGCTTCCGGGTCGTTCACAACTGTAACAAAAAATAAACAATGTCATGGCCGATTACCCTTACTCCATTCCTAACGTTCGTAAATATAGTGTAAACAAATAACTAACAGGTCCCTGTTTTATCGGAAGGAAAAACTTAACCAAGAACCTGACATATTACTACTAAAATGACTTTGCCATACTAACGACACAGGGTTAAATCATAATATAGGGCAAGTTTCTTTTAAGACATAGGTAGATATCTTAGTAGAGCAGCCAAGAAAAGGTTCCTGATCGGCGATTATTCAAGCTTACGGTAAGGCACTGAGGTACTGGGTAAAATCACAGCGCCTTGCCGTTTCCTTGAAAAGCATCCCATTGACTGCGCGCGATTGAATGACTGCGCGGCGTCACGTCGCATTGGCTGATGAGAAAAAAAAGAATACCAGTTTGCGCTTCTTATTAACATTTCACGCAAGTTTCTGACTTATGTGAACCACAACTGGAACCATATAGAGTTAGAGGCAATACCTAATTGAATTGAGTTTTATACAGTATACTTTCCTGGTAACATCCAACAAACGGAAACCTCCACAAATAAAATTGAGACAAAGATACAAAGATAAAATTGTAAAAAAAAACCCTGAAAAATAAATTCAATTTTTCTAAGAAACTATCTGTGTCACTTTGCATAAGACATAATAAATTGCATATGAATATGCACTACGAATATTTTTTGGGAAATTAAGAGGTGTGATACTATAGAAACACTACTTAGGGATTCGACACCAAAACCGTAACCTACCATAAACTAAATAAGGGCCTGAATGGAATTGAAAAAATCCTCCATTTTCCAACACATGTTCGGCAACACTTTGGAAGAAACCCCATATATCTGAAAAAAAAAACAAATATAATTATAGTGGAGCTGGCTGGACAGCACGTTTGGCGAAGGCTGGGCAACTGGCTAATGCAAAACGTCACAGGTTGCACATCTGTATTTTAGTGTATTTTTCATCACAAGTTAGTTAATGGAACGGTTTAGACAGTATAATATAACAATTCAAGAGTGCACTGGATCCTAAACGAAAAAAACCCTGTACTTTAGAATTAGAACTCCATGTCACTCACCTTTGGGACAAATTTTGGATAATTACATACGTGATTTAAGATAATACGGAAATATCATTTAAGGTAATAAGGAAATATCATTTAATACAATTGAACTGAAGGCACCAACATAATCAAATATCACATTTATAAAACCACAACGATTTAAAAGATTTTTTTTATACATAACTTACAAGAGTTGTTGCTAGATGACCATACAAGTGAAGAAAAAAAAAACAGTCAAAAGCTAACTACAAATTAATATACTAATTTAATTTCAACCTAACTTAAAGAGAGTGCCTCCAACATTAGGTTTGCCTGTTTGCATTATTATCATATTACATTATAATAAAATAAAATTAAAACCTTGATTGTAACCAACAGAATCAACAAAACAAAAATATTCCAAACAAAATCAAGCTTAGTTAGGATAATTTCATAACGTTTAGTTACCATTGCGGTGTTTAAGAAACAGATACCCGTGTCCAATGATCGGTAACTGTCCAGGGTATATTGGTGGTGAACGAGGGTAACGTTTCCACCAGCAAGATACATACACAATGCCAAGTAGCACAACTAGCACTAACACAAACATTGTACACACCACAATCCATCAATATGAACTGTAGTCTTGCTAAAAGACAGCTTGTATTTATATTAATAGCTGACGAATTAAATATGAGATAATATGGAAATATATTTTTTTAATAAATAAACTGATTTGTGTTTTGAATTCCAAAACTACTTACTGGGTTGCAAAACGACGACCCTCGTATAAGCTTGGTTCCTGGAGATAGATTTCCTTCAGAAGTATGCGACGTTACCTTGACAGGCCAGGAATTCTTTAAAAAGTCTAAAAATTATTATTAATCTGCTAATTGTCTTATTTTTAGATGGATAGATGTCTTTATTAATAGTACGGGTTTTTTTGCCTACCTTGCTAATTCTGCACTCACACGTTTATTACAATAGGTAATAAAACTTTATAAATCAGTCAGAAAAACTTGTATAATGTTCGGGAGGTATAATCATCCTATGATATTTCTCTTTTCTCACCCTGTTTGGGGTCTTTTTATTTTTCAAAAATCATAATTGACTTCCTCACTATGTTTTTGATTTTGTAGTTTACAAATGCAATGATAACTGATGCTGATGGTAACCAACCGGCGTCGCCCATAGACACCCGCAACACCGAAGGAGTTACGAGTGCGTTGCCGGCCTTTTGGGGATAAGAGTTTGGATGTTGTGATACAAAATTATTAACATATAGCTCGCGTCGTATTACCTAACTAACGCCATCTAGTGGAACACGGATAACGGATTGGAGTACCGCAGTAAAGAGTTTGAGAGTTGTTTAAAACAATGCGATATTATTCATAAGAAAATAAATAGATAAAAGCCTGAATATTGCTGGTGCATTGAGTCAGGAGTATCAAAGACACGTTATGGACCGTGGCATGGGTCTTAACCAAACTTAAGTCGCATGAGGTTGTTTTAAAATAATTTGATGGTACTAATTTGAAAAAAGTGGAAAACCTCATGTTGGATTAAAAACCTCCTTAGTCCCTATTAGTTGAATATGGAGAGGACATCAAAGGATACAGTTTGTATAATCCTTCAAAGAACACCATAATCAAAAGTAGATAATATAAGTGTGTGAGAGATATGCTTTAGCACTGATTGGCCGGCTCGATCGGTGTGGTACTACGGTAACACTTATGTTATTTTGCCGTGTAAGTGAGGTTACTGGAAACCCAATTCTCCTCAAACCTCAAATCCCTAACAACCCACGAGAAGCCGACAACGGACTCGTAATTATTCCTTAAAAAAAGACGTCATTGTGATGAAAGCTGAGATTGGGAACATCGCAAAAAACGAAGAGACTAGGATACATGGATAGTGGATAAGGAGACAGCATAGTACAATATGGCTCATTGACATTTACCAGCTAATCTTTCTGCTCGTTTGTCGACATATGATTTAAAAAATGCAATGACGTCATTGTGATTGAAGGCAAGACAGGGGATCGCAACCAACAAACAGGCTTTATGAACAACGGATGAGAAGACAGCACAGCTCAATATGGAGCCACCAGAAGTATGAGTGAAGAGGAGAGCACCGTTTCACTGGAAGAATCCTGTGTTTCAGAAAAAGACAATCAACATGATGACACCAAATTAATAATATACGCCTTTTAAAAATGCTGGCGCTAGACGTGCAATTGTACATTGCTAACATTTTAGCGTCACGGCTTCATATTCAGAGTCAGATCTTGTGATGGGGGTAAATTTATTATACGGAATATAATATATCATCATCATCATCATCAGTCTACAAGTGCCCACTGCTGAGCAAAAGCCTCTTCTCACACGGAGAAGGTGCAAGCATTAATCGCCACGCTTGCGCAATGCGGGTTGGCGATTTCAAACTTATAATTAGAAATTATAAGTCCAGGTTTCCTCACGATGTTTACCTTCACCAGTGATGTCTAAATAATCATAGAAAGTATGTATAACTCGGCAAAAGTCACATTGGTACTTGCCAGGTTTCGAATCCACACCATCATGCATGAGAATCGGGGTCCTTAACCTCCGAGCCACCACGACATACATATATGATATATAAGTCTTGTCATAAGGGGTTTATTACATCGCAAAATACAAAAAAAAAACTAACAAAAATGAAAGTAAAGATGTTTCAAATTTTTGAGTAGCGAGGGTTTTTAGGGTGTTAAAAATTTTTGAAGTGTATTTCATCATCGTCATCATCAGCCTATAAGTGCCCACTGCTGAGCAAAGGCCTCTTCTCATATGGAGAAGGTGCAAGCATTAATCGCCACGCTTGCGCAATGCGGGTTGGCGATTTCAAACTTATAATTAGAAATTATAAGTCCAGGTTTCCTCACGATGTTTACCTTCACCTTATGTCAGTAGTGTCTAAATAATCATAGAAAGTACGTATTATAATTCGGAAAAAGTCACATTGGTACTTGCCAGGTTTCGAACCCATGTATGAGAAGCGGGCTCCTTAACCTCTTGGCCACCACTACATATATAATATATAAGTCTTGTCATTAGTTTGGGTTTATTAAATTGCAAAACAAAAAAAATACAAATACCTAACTAAAAAAAATTTAAGTAAAGATAATTCAAATTTTTGAGTAGCGAGAGTTTTTAGGGTGTTAAAATTTTTTGAAGTGTATTTGGAGCCCAGAAAAAAAAACTCATGTCAGACTTACTATTTCTTTTATTGCCGTTATAATTTATAATGTTTAGGGTCAATGTATGATCGTTTATTTAATAATGTAATTCAAAGTTAAAGCTGAGTTTACATAAATATCTTTGAGGAGTTGACTTAGTCGATACACGTTTCTAGATATAATATCTGACATTGGTACAATATGTATCTTCCAATCGGTTACTAGCGTCTAGTGAAACTAAATATTCGATATTACAATATCTACACATATCATATTTCCATGATTCGTGTACCGCAGTGCTCTCCGAAGCTTTCGGATATTGTAAGTTACATCTTCAAAATCTGCAAATTGTTGGAAGTTTACGATATTTTGGCATCCGATACAGTTGAATCAAGAAATAAATCTGCTATTGAATTGATCGCTCGGCTTGGTCATACTAGTGCAACTCCGATAAAGATACCAGCGCAACGACTGACGAATTTAGTATTGGAGCGGTAAACTTCAGTAAAGTAATATGTAATTTTTGAACATAAGAGCAGTTTTTTGCTAGCCTTGTAAAAAAACACATTTAGGACATTCAAGTCATTGAATTAGTAATGTAAAAAGAATGGAGGGACGTTTTTAACAGACAGATTTGTATGATATTAACTAAAAATCGCGGGTTACTCCCGTGTATATACTGAGGAAAGCTCTATTAGTTAGTAGTAGTTAGCTAGTATATACACGTGAGTAACCTGCAATTTTTAGTTAATTTAGTCTAACGATAGTTATTATAGAAACAGATTTGTATGACTAGTAAATAACATGGAACATAATCAATAATATTAACTCTATTGAAACTAGGTGCTTACTAAATAGATAAAAGTCCAATTATAAAACAGATACAAAAAAAGCTTCATTAAAATTGTAAGAATTATAGCTATACATTTTATAAGTACTTAAGTACATACGTTTTAATATACTAAATGTGTGTACTAGTTAAGAAAAATCAACATCAAACAGATCTGTTAATATCTAGCAACTACATAGTATTAGAGAATACAAACAAGTCTCTCCATCCCCCCTTTAGTTTTGGTACTTCTCTTTTTACCCTATGACCTTGAAGTTAGGCTTAATAGATTGCCAGATATTGGTTTGAGTAGAATTTCATATTCAGCTTCTAGTTTACTTATATCACTTTCCACGTGGTAGTTTCGTACGACATACGCAACTGTTAACTTCATTACAGTCATGGCGAATTGTTTACCTGTAAAAAAAGAAAATGATAATTTGCTAAACGAAATTAGCTGGTTGGCTCAAATGAAGAACAAAATAAGGACGAGGCCGAGGGTCAAGTTTTTAGTCTGGTTTGGTTGTACTCGTATCACAAATGAAAACAAGCGGGAAATTCCTCTGATCGAAGAATGAAAGCTGCTTAAGTGTTAGGGAAAATATTTAGTTTTAATTCTGCGACAAAAAACCAGGCTTGTTGCAGGATGCAATCCCACTCCTAATTACACCACAATTAAAACTAAATATTTTCCCTAACACTTAATGTCATGGATTTCCGCAAAGTAGCGCCTGATTCTATAAAAAAATGAAAGCTGTTTCTAAGTCGGCGAGTAGTCTAATCTATTGGGATACTGCATTGCATTTTCAAATAATCCGCTCTTGTTGAGTTTTGTATTCACTCAATTGAATAGCATTTTAATGGGCTAAGCTAATAAAACGTGTAACACAGCACTTTATAATACGGTCTTCATTTGTCCCTGTTATTAAACACTGGAGTAGAGACTACTTTTAGGCTATAACTATCTGTGTGCCAAATTTCATTTTCATCAGTTCAGTATCTTTTATGTATGTATGTAAATAGAAAATATTTATGATCTGATTAACTGTCGCTTAATGATTTGCTATCAAATTCTGCTACGGTCCTCAGTCTACTGAATGAAATCGTGTGAAATTAGAACAAGTTGGTTCGCATGACTCCTATGATAGAAACATTTAATTCATTTGGATAACTATTTATTTAACGCGGGTTTGAATTACAGGTATAGTTATTAGTTCCATAGCCATCAAAGTAATTTTGACATACCAATGCAGTTTCGTTTGCCTATTCCAAAATAACAAAACGCATTAGGGTTGCGTGGTAACTTTGCAGGATCAAGCCATCTTTCTGGTTTAAACTCATTCCGGTCTGGACCCCACATAGAGTGATAACTGACACCATAGAAATTAAATATACAAGTGCTGCCCGCTCTCAATGTGTAGTTTTCTGCAAAAAAAGGAAAAACGACAATAGAATTTCGTTTAAAAGAATGCTACCAATATACAGTTTTTGATAAAAACTTACTCAGCTTAACGTCTTTTTCAATTTTTCTAGACGTTCCTGGCAACGTGGCATACACTCGAAGTGTTTCTTTGATTACTGCTTCCACATACTCTAATTTCCCCAAATCATATTTTGAAATGTTCTCGTTCTTGTTTGGTTGGACTTGCTGAACTCTGTAATATAGTAGTAGCGATTTGTCTGTAACATTTTTTACTTAAATAACAGCCCAATAAAACTGTAGTTTTATTTAAAATTTTACATAATAATACTGACATTGAAGCTCTATAAAAAGTGTTTTAACAATCTTAAAATTTAACACAAAATTCAAAATTACTCACTCTGCAAAAATTTTGTTCTGTACGTCTGGTTTAGACCCTATAGCTAAAAAGACGTCCATAAGGGTTCCAGAAGTAGAACCAAAAGATGCCATCACAAAAGTATCCAGGTGCTGCTGAATTTCTTCATCACTAAATGTTTGATGGTCATCAGCTAACTGCAGCAGTTGATCCAATAAACAACTTAATTTTCCTGGAAAGCAATGATTGTTTTAACGCCATTTCAAACCTTTACTAAATCGGTCGGTGGATATTCTAGCGATCACAAATCACAAGAAGCATCAGATCCGAATCCTCATTTGAAGTAAAGTTGATATTTTTCGAGAATATTCATACCTCTTTCGAATACATTAATATTTACCTGGTTTTTCGGCCAATATCCTTTTGTTCTTCAATTCAGATTTACCTTTAGCAATAACCTGAAAAATCCAAAAAATATATATAGCTAAGTTTTACAATTCACAAAGTGAAATAAGGCAGTTTGGCTGTCAAATAGTACGATTGAAACACTGGCCAATTGAAGATGAGAAGAACCTATGCTCAAAAGTAATGATGACGTTGATAAAAAAAAAATATCAAATTCTCAACAGGATTTCTCTTTACTTACTCAATTATTACTAGTATCTTAAACTACCATCTACAATAACACTTTTGATATCATCGAACTCTCAACAATTTCTCTAGAACTGCCTTAAAGTATTATAAACATTTATATAAATAAACGTACAGCTTTTGTAATATTTATCAAGATGCTTATAAGATCGTCCTGTTTCTTCTTCAAATTTGTTCTGTCGAAAATGCAGGAGGGATGTAGATATAGTTTTTTTGTTCGTTCCAAGTAAATTTTTGTTAAACTTTCTAGTGCATTAGTATATGTTTCATCAATCATGGTTTGGTCTTCAACTTCTAGGCCTAGTGATGTTCCTGAAAATGGTTATATTAATGTTTGTCCTAATGTATTATATCATCATATTTTTATTCATTTTTAATGTTCTATTATCAATGAGGATAAATTCTGTTGAAATCTGTTTCAATGCATGCTATAGTTTTAATACAGCAAACATATCCGAAACTAGTAACAAAGATTGAGTGGAAGGTGACACAAACGCGGCACCTCGAATGCAATTAATAGGCCTTAATACTTACTACTAACAGTCTTCAAAATATACTTTATCAAGTACTGTCGCATGTCAAATGGTTTTTTACCCACTTGGGAATATAAATTTGTGACAAACTCCCGCGTTTGTGTGTTTATTTCATCAACAAACGTGTCCAGTATTCTTTGACTGAAAGCCGTATTGAGTAGTCTGCGGTGATTCTTCCATATTGATGCTGAAAGAAAATATAGTAACTATTTAAAAACTTTAGTCGTCAATCGAAAGACAAACTAAGAATTAAGTGAGTCCCTCAGGTGACTTATTATTATACAAAGATAGAAGAACTTCTACATAATATATATAGCAGAAGTAGAAAAGGGAAAGGAATAGGATAAAGAGAGAGAAAGAAAGATAAAACAAATGTCTTAAAAAGATACTCACGTTCTGAAGTAATTAATCCATTTTTTATAAAATCTTTTGTAAACTCGTAGAAGTAAGATTTGTTTAAGCATGTATTTGAAACTGTTAAGATATCATCTGGATCAGTTAAAACTGTAAAAGACAATAGTATTAAATATGTAAAAGTATATAAGCTACATTATAGTGTAAATAGAAAAGAAAATCATGTTTAATATTTTAGCGAAACAAGACTTAATTAATTATCATAGCCCATTAACCTTCCTCTGCAGGCTATAGGCCTCTCCAATCGTACGTCCCTGAGCTCGATGCTCACCTGTTTTTATACAACAGTTGCCAGCCACCTTATGGATATCAGACTAGGTTAGGATGGTCAAAGGCTTTTTACAACGTCATCTAGCATTAACATAAATATGATATTAAGAGGGCGTTGTCGGAGATCACTTACGGTATTCAAGCTAGTTATTACTGAGACTGATTTACGAGTAATTACAATCAAAATAATAATATTCTGATCTAAGCAACTATTACTTATTTACGTTTGTTATATCAACATGATGGTAGGCATCCCGAGAAATGAACGTTTTTATTGGTATTGACTCGAAATGGAGTAGCTAAGTAAAGAAAACCATTTTTTCAGTTGCCCAACCACCGCACCAACCATGCAGTCGAATAAAGTAAGTGAGGATGTTTACGCTCATCATCATTTGAGCGAAGCTGAAAGCATAGCTATTACTTACAATAAACAGTATGAGGTCCTAACCAGATTTCAAGGACATCGCCTTTCTCCAAACAATAATGGGATAATTGCTGAATGTATTTCCATAAATCTGAAATAAGATACATAATTAATACTAATTTCTACATATAAAATAGACCATAGATATGCATCCATACAATGCTGGAATATTAAAAGAAATACGTAAAACTCGCGTGTCTAAATAAACTTAGAAAATACTAAACGTCCCGAGCGATTATACGTGATTACTTTACTTTTGAGAGGGGAGGGGGTGTATCATCAAATTATTTTGCCCCATTCAAGATTCAAGTTCAGATTATATGGCGGTGATCCAGCCACGAGGTTTACCACCTCTCCAAGCTCGAGCTTATGAATCGGACAGGACTAGCTCATAAGCTAGCCACTGCATCAAATTTGGAGAACACTGTGGAGCCCCATTGAACCTCCGGGACATCACGACATTCATTTACACTCAAAAACGGTAGATTAAATTTGATATTTTGATATTTTATCAATTCTTGACTCATTGTGTTTCAGAGAATCAAATTAATTTATCAAGCCCCAACCAAATGGCGTTCGTGCACGTATTTTTTCTCGTATTCGTTGTGTCTCGAATGGCGGTTACATTCTTGAAATCTTGGGGCATTATTAAGGTAATGAAATAAATATGTACTCACGTTTACGATTTCCAAACAACTGATGCCCATGGCCTATGAGTGGTAATGCGCCGGGGAACGTAGGTGGTCCATCTTTTCGTTGCCTCGGCCAAAACCACAAGATGAGCACTACACAAAATATTAAAAATGGTGTGAGCACCGACATTCTGAGGTCGACAACTATCTGCACCTACTCTGGCGTAACAAAGAAGTTTTTATGCATTTATCTTAAAAACAAAAGAACAAATTAAAAGGCCTGTTAATAGTTTTTCTTATATAAATTACATTATTCATAATACTAATGACCCGTAATTTAAGAAATTTTAAATTTTGGCCGTACCCTCGTCTTTGGTCATAGAATTATTAAAATGACTAGCTGTACCCGCCGTTCTGCTCACGCAACAATGTGGTTATTTGGGACGTTTTCCTTGTCATTGT
The DNA here is from genome assembly GCA_902829305.4 of Spodoptera exigua. Classification (NCBI taxonomy): domain Eukaryota; kingdom Metazoa; phylum Arthropoda; class Insecta; order Lepidoptera; family Noctuidae; genus Spodoptera; species Spodoptera exigua. Next base: position 7,150,892 of record LR824624.2, read on the forward strand.
TTCAACAACAAAAGTAATTGGTTAGTGCACCTACGATAAAAAAAATCAATTTAATTCATATCAAACAGTTGACGTCGATTCACGTATCGTCAAGTGCTTCTGGGAAGTAGTTTAGTTTAGTAGCAATTGGTTCACAAACTTACTTTTTTATTAGCCGTATTGTGGTTGAAGTAAACAAGATAGACGATGACAGGGAGGGAGCTGGGGCTCGTTTCGGGATGAACTTCTTCACGACCCAGCCGACTTAGAAAACGCTTCGGGCGTCGGCCATCTTAAACACGGTGTGGATCTGTCTATCGGTCTGCGGCCCTTAAACTGCAATCACATCACGGTAGGGCCGACGACGCCTGGCCGATGTTTTTTTTGTCAAATGCAACGACATACCAAAGCCAGGTCAGTTTTGACAAAGTATATTTTATTTTATTTTTATTACTAAAAAAGGTAATAATTACTTAAAACTGTTGGCACCAACATACAATAGAATCCAACTTACTCTTAAATGGTTTCAAGACAATGAAGAATAACAGTTTAAGTTAATTTCATTTACAGTTTGCCGTTTATTTTAATTAGGTATGTTACTAAGATGTGTTTTTACGAGTAAACATTAAAAAAAAAAACTTCAGAGAATTGTCTTTGAGTTTTTGTGGTACGTCTCGTCGTCGCGTCATCGTGGGTCCGTTTCGCCAAAAGTGATGTAACCTCACCTTTGTTTTAAACATTCTCACTACAATACTCAGAATCATTAATTGATCACTTAAACGAACCATTAGTAAGGATTTGTTTCCGAAAGCAACTGTCGAGGGCTAGGTTTAGCACACCATGATTACTGAGTCTCTTATTACGTCAAAGCATGGCGGTTAGTCAGTTAAAACGCCAGTTGCGTAAATTTGTAGAATAATAACAATCAGTTCCCACGACATCGCTTAAATTTTTCACATTGCAAAATACATAATAATATATAAGAGTTATTGAAGCACACTAGATTGAGCCCAGGATGCTGGTTAAGCGCTTAATTATAACTGCGGGCTTGGGCCTGGAGCAGGAGAAAGAACGGGTTTTTTAGTCAGTAAGAGGCTGACACTCCCTTCTGGACAACCCTAAGCGGGAGAAGTAATTAAATGATTTTCCCCTCACAAAAAAAAAAACTCACAGAAAACCGGCATGAAACAACCACAGCGTTGTGTTTCGCCGTCTGATTGAGGTTACCAAAGGCCCAATCCTTTCTCTCCACTAATTCTTCCCCAATCCCTACATCTCCAAATTCCTTATACCCAAAATGTTGGCAAAGCACCCGTAACTCCTCTCGTCCATGGGCGGCGCCGATTGATTACCATCAGGTTATTCGCCAGCTCGTTTGCCTACCTATCACATTAAAATAATGCTAGCTTTCGAAACTCAAGTAAAACACTTCATTTCAAACATTTTCAAAGTACCATTTTTGATTATATTTTGTACTTCACTAAAGATTATTAAAATTTTACATAAAATAAATATTGTATAAATACTGTAGGATTGGTTAATTCATAAACATCTGTGATTAATAATAATATTACAATTTTTGAGAAGAATCTAAAAATTAAGTCGGCAAAAATGTCGGAAACTCGAAACCCTTGTAAATTGGCCATGTCTGTCTGTCAGCCCTGTTCATGAAACTTGTATGAGATCCATAGGTTTGAAAATTGGTAAGTAGAAAATTAATATTAATATAATTGTGAATTTAAAAACAATAAAAAAACATCAAAAATGGAAAATCATATTGAATTTTCCGTTTGAAGTGTTTTTTTTTTCAACAAACTCACAAGTATGTGTTGTTCTGGATAGGTCTTCAATAATGATGTTGTGGTTTTTAATATTGTTGCCCTCGAAATAGAATAATTTAGGCGAGAGACAATTTTAGAACTTGTGTAATTCTTGAACTAAGAAAATGATAAAATATAATTAAAAAATGATGTACCATTCACATTCCACAGAACATTAGTTTGAACAACAACTATTGAAGAGTAAACAAACCTCTACGTCATAAGTCATTAAATGGCGTTGCTTAACACTCATGCTTTTTATATTTCTCAAAATTTTCCGTCTTTTTCATAATCGTCTGACAAAGAAGGTTTTTATTTGGTTTTGGAGCAAAAGGTATAGAATTGAAAAACACATGGTCATTATTTCTATTTTTCTTTATTATATATAAAAATTTGGTGTCACGTATTTGTCCGTGATGGACTTCTAAACTACTAAACCGATTTTAAATTTGATTTGCATTCCGTGTGCATTTTGATCCAACTTGAAAGATAGGATAGCTTACATCTCAATTTATAGTCACAATATTATTTTATTGCAAATTATTTGTCCACATGTAATATGACAAGAAGCTTAGCTACAATAACGCGTGGCTGGTTCAGCTAGTTTTAATTAAGATCTTTTCGTGATACTAACAAGGGATGGTGCTGTTAATTTTAGCACTACTTCATACTTCCACTTTAAACTGCTAATGTCAGCAGACAATTGGAAATTGCGTATTATATGCGCAACCGACGTCTTTAGGATCATCATGGAGTACTGTTTCCCTGTAAAATAAGAACAATACAGACACAGATTATGAAGCACTCTTCAATTTTACTTGTCTTAAATGAGTTCTAGGTGTCAATACCGATGCAGTTTCGCTTGCCAATACTGAACGCAGCGTATACGTTGGGGTTGGTGGGTAAAGTGGCGGGGTTCAGCCATCGCTCCGGTTTGAACTGGTTTGCATCTGGTCCCCACGAGGAGTGACGGTGAAGAGACCATAATACCAGAATGCATGTACTTCCAGCTCTCAATGTATAATTCTCTGAAACACGAAAAAAATGAACCCATTTCATATTTCTTTGAATATGGTCAAGTAATGATAAAAGGTTCAGAAAAGATTAAAAGATTAAAAATACATACGAAAAACAATATCAGTGTCATTTTTTCTTGAAATCCAAGGAATTATGGAATAGAGTCTTAGAACTTCTTTTATCACTGCTTCTAAGTAAACCAGTTTAGGTAAGTCATACTTAGTCAAATCCTCATTATTTCCAAATACATCGTTAATCCTGTAATATAAAAAAAATAATATTGTCTGTAAAGTTGGTTACGGATGGTTGTGACGTCACAAAGTCAAACATTACACTCATTAGCACAAACTGAGCTGCTGGGGTTATGGGGTGAGCGCAGTTAGGCATCGCGGTCTCGGCCTAGAGCAGGAGAGGGAACGGGGGTTTGTAGTCCATAAGAGTCTAACACTCTTTCTCGCCTCATTCATGAGTATGAACGTAACGGGATAATGTCATCTTCTTCGTGCATGTAGTCCATAGTATTGAGTTATAAAATGTAGTCACGTCAAAAAACAATTAAAACCTGGCTTTAGTTCAGAACTGGAAAGATGTATCTTTCTGCTTAGCAGTCTTGTTCGCAAAGATAGTGGCGATCTTATCACGTGAGAAAACTAGCCTAAGACGTTCAAAGATGACACATGACCTGCCATCGGTGAGCATGAATGGTTTGTAACCTGTTCTAAACCAGATTCAAGCATACGTCGCGTAACGTCACGTGTGCGCCTTGAAAAGCCATCAAACCCTCACATGTGGCGCTCAATAAGGGCTAAAAACTAGCCCGGCTTGCATATCAAGTTATAAAAATAATTGTTGAAACTTTGCCCGTCACCTTTCGGACAAGTTTTTATAGCTATTCATAGTACTATTACAGAACTCCAAATACAATCAAATAATTTGTACCTAGGCATAACAACTACTTAATTATTCAGTATATTTTGAAAAAACAGGTCCGATTTTGGTTTTTTCTAAATTGACGTCAATCGTCAAAACAAGGTTGATTTTTAATTGTTTTGGTTAAAATAGTTTAGATTAGAATCTTAGTTTTGTTCTTCGTTAAATACCTAATGTCAATTAACAGAGTCTGTTTAGAAATAAAAATCGACGTTTTTAGTACTTTATATGCAGTTTTTCCTTAATACTTTCTCAGCATTTAAATACTTATTGACTGTCATTACTACTTTCATATTAAAATTAACTAAGTCCATTCTCCTGTTTCAGCGTTTTAGCGAGATTAACGTACCGAAATTTGTTTTTATGTGTAAAGAACTAGAAGGCGCGACCTTACATCGCACTGGTGTCCAACTATCTTAGTGTCAGTCATTTGTTTTGTTCGCGAATGCATTGCCACGGCTTCGAAAGGTTTTATCGTTTCCGACTTTTTCCTCAAATTTATTAAATCTTGCTTTCAACTTAATTCTGAATTCAATAAAGGGAGTCGTTCCAGCCGTTCTAATGTGTGTTAATTTTTTCTTTTGATAAATATAACTTTGTCCTGCTTTAGATTTTTCTGTTGTATCGTAGTTGCGTTTACAAACATACCATTTCATATACTCATCACATCCAGAGCCGGATCAATCATTAATGGATCAACAGCAACTGCGTCAACCGTGCAGTCAAACAAAGCCTTCTTTTTATTATTATGTATATGAAGATCTAGATTTACTTAATTTTTGTACAGAACTGTAAAATGCAACAGTAGAGAAAAAGGATTGGGCCTTCTGTAACCTCACTCAAACGGCGAAACACAAGGCTGTGGTTGTTTCACGCCGGTTTTCTGTGAGGCCGTTGTATCACTCCGGGCGAGCCGACTCATTCGTACCGAAGCATGGCTCTCCTACGCTTGTTGTCTCCCAAGTTTGTTTCTAACTACAGTGAATATTATAAGAAACCGACCGTTTTCCTTTCACAGGAACTTAGGAATCGCTACTTTACACAAACTTGTCGGGTATGTTTTGTTGTGGTACATAATTGATAGTGTGTTAGTTTTGTTTTGTTGTCATCCGCGGGTCACGGGAGGGCAAGTATAATAACAACGCAAGGCCCTGGCTTGCACATGCTTAATTGCCTATTTTGGCGCGAACTTGGGATTGGGACATCCACTACACTATTATAACCAGGCACTACTCTACGCTTGTTTTTTGTTGCTTTGAGTCTAAAATGTTTTTTATATCTGCACGAAGGTGCGGATTCAAAACCAACCAAAGTACCAATGTGACTTTTTCTGAGTTATAATAATTATGTACTTTCTATGATGGTGTATAATTTCTAATTAAAAGTTTGAAATCGCCAATCCGCCTTAAACAAGCTTGATGATTAATGTTCAAACCTTCTCCGTATGAGGTTCTACTATTTTACTAGTAACGCTATTCAATTAATAAATAAAAAAGTTGATGTGTTCTTTCTATTGTCCCTCCACTAAGAAGGCGCTCCAGCCAAATTAAAGAACAGGTCACAGATAAAATGTTATTATCAAGTATTATAATGGCCAACGTCATAGATAAAAAAAAATAATGTTATATTATCGTTTTGGTTAGTAATATTCTAAAATCTCAAAACTTAAAACATCTTTATAATAATAAAAAAAATTAAGATTTTCAAAGCCAGTTTTTATTTTAAATTTTAACCTTGAGAAATGACTAGATCTATGCGTATGGTTGTGCCTGGTTCCCCGTGCGCAAAAATTTTAATTAAGAACGTATTCCAATTATTAATATCGTTAATTTTTTTTGGGACATGCCTCCTGTTTTCTTTCAATATCTAATTTTTATTCATATATGGCGTATATTATTTACGGAAATCTTACGTACTTACGCCCCAGCCGCCGCCGTAGGAGACACTCCCTGCGTCAAATGAAACTAAGAGCTCCGGCAACCGTAAGCACGTAACCGTAACCCCAGCGTAAGGCGCGTAGCGCGTCGCTCAAACAGCCACCACATATGTGGCCCAACAGGATCGATGTTCAGCCGAGGTTGCAGGGCAAGCGTAATTAGGTACCGCGACCCTGCACTAGACCATGAGAAGGAACAGGGTGGTCATAAGTCAATAAGCGCCTGACACCCCGGCTCGCCTCACCCTACCCGATAAAAAGGATTAGTCTTTTAAGGTTATGAGGTGGTCTGTAAGGCAAAAACGCTACACTCTGCAGTTTCATACTATGAAAGCTAGGAGCAATTTTCACTTCGTCTTCAAAATAAAAAATAGGCTCAGACAATCTAACAATTTCATTTATTAGCGGTCCATGCAAATAAATAAAAACGAAACGCTTTGTGTGAGTAGATGGAATATTTATCATAAAATAGAAGGCGTTTGGCTATTTGTCTGGTAGTCCGACAGAGAAATTGAATGGAAGGAATGAAGTTGTTCAATTTCCCTGCAAAATGTACACTCTTGGAAAAATATTGAAAGGCTTGCGACTTCTGTTTGAGATATTGGAGACGGACATCCACAAGCCCATCATCGTTAATGAATCTCTTAGCACTACACTCTCGAGGAACAACGGTGTTAATACTTAATTGGTCAGTCAAGCAGCCATCAAGGGCCACTCGAAATGAACGATGTTTAAATAAGTTGGTAATCTATTCGAACAAACCAGTTGAAACTTCATTAAGCAGAAAGCTTGCCAAGATGTTGCCATCTTATTTATATCTGATAAAATTTTGTCTTTTTATGAGATAGGTTTGCAAATGCGCAAACGGATTACCGAATGGTAAGTAATCAGTATCGGCTTCATTAGTGGCGTCGATCGCCCAACACCAAAACCAAAGGAGTTACAAGTGCGTTGCCAGCCTAATGGGGATATTGTTTCCGGATAGTAATGAGTGGTTATTTGACGCCGGTTTTCTGTAGTAGTTAATCCGTAAAAAATATTCAGAGTGACAGACATAGTTAGTTTAACTTATAGCAAAATTTGATAGTGTGCACTAGAGCAGGCATTTTTGCTCACCAAAGCCGCGGACATAACTTGTATAAACTAATTTATACAAATTATATGCACTAAGATTTTTCAATAAAAACATGTTTACATAAAGTAGACTGTATTTTGTAATGCGAGCGCAGATAGTTTTCGACCTCAGAATGTTGGTGATCACACTTGTGTTAATACTTTGCGTGCTGTTCCTCTTCTGGATTTGGCCGAGGCAACGAAAAGATAGACCACCTACCTTCCCCGGCGCGTTACCACTCATAGGCCATGGGCATCAGTTGTTTGGGAATCGTAAACGTAAGTACCGTACTTATTACCAGTGACCTCGTAGTACTCAGCTATTTTTAAACTTTATGGTGTTTCTTAAAATCCTGCCTTGTCAAAATATAAACCGGTTTCGAGTTTTGTGGAAATTTACAAATAGTGTGACAATTTTCAAGGTTTGTTTTTCGAAAATTAAGGTCGTCAATTTAAGGCAAGCGGGATAATTACCTAACCGTTTCCTCATGAATGCTAAACTTTTTTTTTTTTTTGGAAAGAACATCAAATGATTTGCCAACTCTTCCCAAAGTTGCCCAGCAACAACGCCTAGAGGCTTGGATATGTAAGAGTCTGACAAGTCTCCACATTTCAACGAGCGCGAGCGAAAGCACCCTCAAAAAAACTGTCAAGGTTTTTAGTAAATAGTTGCAAACGCAACGATTTTGCCCGCCTTGGAGCAGGTAAACAACCGGAGTTTAGGTAGGAAGAAGGCGAGAATCACTCTCGTCTTGCCCAGGGAAAAAACTGTTCGACGATTTTCCGGTCATAAGACTTTATATAATCTCTAACAAGCTGAAGTTAAGTACACGAATATTATTTTATATTTTTGTTTTAGATTTATGGAAATATATGCGGCAATTATGTTTTTATTCCCTGGAGAAAGGAGGCGTCCTAGAAATGTGGTTAGGACCACATTCTGTTTATAGTAAGTACTAGCTTTAATCTAAATATTTGTTACTCGTGATTATTTACTCGTTTCCTGGGTTTCATTCATTCATCCATATATAATCAGTGGTTACTCAGATTCCAAGGATACAGGAATGTGACGATTACGCAGGAGCAAAACGACAGATCGAGTGCCTCTTAAACGCTCCCTTAAACTATGCCCTCTTAGGTATTACCAATGAAACAATAATATTTTCATTTACAGTTTTAACTGATCCAGATGATATCTTAACAGTTTCAAATACATGCTTAAACAAATCGTACTTCTACGAGTTTACAAAGGATTACGTACAAAACGGATTAATTACTTCAGAAGGTGAGTATCTTCTTAAGAGTTTTAATAACATTTTTTGGTTTAATCTTCGGCTTTCTATATTGTTTGCTATCAGATAATAGTTTATCTAGAACCTATATTATTTTGATGTTAGATGTAAGAACTCTAAGTGTAATAGTATAATATTAAATTAATTATTTTAACTGTTTTACGAGAAATTCGACTAGTTTCAAGCTAGACCAGGGCGCTTGTGCTCGAGCAGCAATACGTGACACTGGCACTAGTCAACTTTAAATAACTCAGAAATTTGAGGCTCTAGCTTGAAACTGGTTGAATTCCTCCTACTAACTTGCAATATTATGGTCCTACACAATTTTTGTTTTTTTTTTTTTACAATTGGCATTGTTTCTCAGGATTTTGAATCGGTGCTTTATTATTTTCTAGCTTCAATTTGGAAAAATCACCGTAAACTTCTCAATATGGCTTTCAGTCAAAGGATAATTGACACTTTTATTGATGAAATGAACACACAGACGCGGGAGTTGGTCACTGATTTATATTCCCAAGTGGATAAAGGACCATTCGACATGCGACGGTACTTGATAAAGTTTACCTTGAAGACTGTTAGTCGTAAGTACTTAGCATATTATTTGCGGCTTGTTCGAACCAAAAAGGCTATGATAGATGTATGCCAATAGACTCATCCTTATTACTTAAAATAGTAAATCAATCGTGCCCATACCTAAACACTTTTCTTTAACAAAGTTTTCAAATGGTTACACATAACTCGTTGCCTGCATTTATGATTACATAAAAAAACTAGAACGTGAATGTTGTTGGTGTGGCCCCAATTGAAAACTTAGTCAAAAATTTAAAGCTATATATAATCGATTTCTCTACTTTTAAGTTGAGATAAATTCAGAATTTCGGCTTATTTATGAATGAATATAATCACATACATAAGGTCAGGTTGAGTCATTTTTGAGGGGAAATGTACAAAGCTTTTGCACTCTATTCGAGAACAGAAAGAATCTAGTCAGTAAAAAAGACTGGACTGTCAGATTCTTACTGAGACTGTTACTGGTCTTCTCTGCTTCCGAGCCGGGGCCTCGAAGCATTGTGATGAAAAGCAATTAAGAAAAACTATTTATTTACTTTTTACAGGTACCTCACTAGGACTAGACGCAGAAGATCAGGCCGTTATAGACGAAACATATGTTCATGCATTTGAAAGCTTACTTCAAGTTTACTTGGAACGAATACAAAAAGTATATCTCCATCTCTCCTGGATATATGACAGAACTCAATTGAAGAAGAAACAAAACCATCTAACGAACATGTTGATAAACATTATGGATTCTGTAAGTTAAATTAACATAATATTTTATACTTTTAAAGTTTTTCTAGAAAAAGTGTTTAGGGTTAAATAGTAGCTGAAGAATGGACGGCTCCTTTAGACCCTCGCCTAACGGCTCAGGCCACAATGTGCCTCTGCGGCAGTCACCAACGCGTGCGTTCGTGCAGCGGAATGTTGTTGAATTTAAAGATTTTAATTATGCAGATATTTAGTGTATGACGTCGTATAATTGTGTATGGTAAAAAAAAATTTGTGCACGCAACCATTGTGGAGAAATTCACCAAAAACTGATTCCGCTGGGCGAACGTTGTCCTGGCGGAACTTTTTTTAATCCATAGACTTTAGAAGAAAAGAGATGTATCCAAAAATTAGTGTGTATTTGTGTGTAATTGTGTATGTATGAATAAAACTAGTGCATGCATAAACTTCGGAGAAATTCAAGTTTCCGCTACGCGAACGTTTGGCCATTAGCTAGTTTTCATATAAAGCGCTTACATAGAGAGCTGTAGATTTTTACATACGTTGTTTTGAATTTGTGTATATTTGTTTAAAAAACAGATTTAGAAAAAATCGTAGGGTTTAAAAGATAAAAATATAAACGTAAAATACGCTTATTAGGTCTTAGCTCTTAAAGTATGCACTTTAGGGTCTAGATTTTCACGTTGATACAAACCTTGTAAGTGTCTGCAACATGTTGCCAAGTATCAATGATGTTCCGTTAGTAATTAAATAGTTATTTTTTTTTTTAATCTTTATTGATAAAGGGCTTTAATCGCAAAGCGATGATGCCAGCCCTAATTAAATAGTTATAGGACAAATTTACCATGAAAAGATCACTGTTTACAAAGCAGTCAAATATCACGACGTTCTAAATGAATTGCATGGTAAAATGTATGCCAATAATTAGTGTATTCATTCAACTATTCACATGCAAAATTTCATGTCATTAAATTCAGTAATTAAAGAAAAACAATTATAATACTGACGAAGTATCGAAAACCTACATAACCCGACCAAGTTTGGATGGCTACAAAAAAGCGGCTGTTCAATATATTTAGGTAACATCCCAAAATTTACAGTATAATACCGGTATTGAATTGGTACAGGTGATAACACACTTGTTGTTTCGAAATAATTTATAGGTCATTTATTTTTGGACACCTACTTTTTTAAATGTATTTGACTATGACAGAAAGTAGGTACTATTTACGTAGGTATTTTATTTAAGTATGCGCTTGAGATTTGAGATATAATCTAATTATATTTAAGACAAATAAAATTCATACAGCTAATTTCTATTGAAGATTTCACGGATCAGGATTCTAACTATAGACCCCTTAGGGAAATTAAATATTTACCACATGTAAGTACTTAAGTACTACTGTTTAGGTAAATATTTATCATATTGTAGCTTATTACACTATTTAACCAATATTTTTTATTACACTATTTAACCAATAGAGGCATGCACGAGCGTGTGTACGATACTGTGTTTTATTTTTTCCTAACGCTTGTGTACGATAATGTACCATATTAATAAATGCTATATTGGAAAGTTAAGAACGTTTCTTAGATATATGGCACGGCCGCTTTTTTGTAGCCATCCGAACTTGGTCGGGTTATGTAGGTTTTCGATGCTTCGTCAGTATTATAATTGTTTTTCTTTAATTACTGAATTTAATGACATGAAATTTTGCATGTGAATAGTTGAATGAATACACTAATTATTGGCATACATTTTACCATGCCATTCATTTAGAACGTCGTGATATTTGACTGCTTTGTAAACAGTGATCTATTCATGGTAAATTTGTCCTATAACTATTTAATTACTAACGGAACATCATTGATACTTGGCAACATGTTGCAGACACTTACAAGGTTTGTATAAACGTGAAAATCTAGACCCTAAAGTGCATACTTTAAGAGCTAAGACCTAATAAGCGTATTTTACGTTTATATTTTTATCTTTTAAACCCTACGATTTTTTCTAAATCTGTTTTTTAAACAAATATACACAAATTCAAAACGACGTATGTAAAAATCTACAGCTCTCTATGTAAGCGCTTTATATGAAAACTAGCTAATGGCCAAACGTTCGCGTAGCGGAAACTTGAATTTCTCCGAAGTTTATGCATGCACTAGTTTTATTCATACATACACAATTACACACAAATACACACTAATTTTTGGATACATCTCTTTTCTTCTAAAGTGTATGGATTAAAAAAAGTTCCGCCAGGACAACGTTCGCCCAGCGGAATCAGTTTTTGGTGAATTTCTCCACAATGGTTGCGTGCACAAATTTTTTTTACCATACACAATTATACGACGTCATACACTAAATATCTGCATAATTAAAATCTTTAAATTCAACAACATTCCGCTGCACGAACGCACGCGTCACCAACTTTGCACATTGTACCATAATGCCCTAATTTTTCGCTGCTTCCTTATTTTATGTGATAAGATGGCAAAAGAGCAGATAGACGAACCTGATGGTAAGCAATCAGTACTGCCCATGAACAGCCTCAATGACGGAGTTACGAGTGCGTTGCCGCCCTTTTCAGGATAAGGTATTAAAACATTTTGGAATTGGGGAAGGATTGGAGGAAGGGATGGATTGGACCACCAATAACCTCACTCACACAGCGAAACACAACGCTGCGGTTGTTTCAAGCCGGTTTTCTCTGAGACCGAGTCGTATCACTCCGGTCGAACTGACTAATTCGTGCGGAGGCGTGGCTCTTCTACAATTAAATCTTCTTTTACTACCTGAGTACCAGATAACCAGACTGCTTATTTTACTTTGTAATTTTGACAACTGTAACGCGGCATCCTAAACGGTTTGTGTCGGACGCATGCGCGTGGCGTTATAGGCAACGCCACACCCCTTTTCCACTACCCCGCCACTGACCGCTCGACGCTTGCGTAGGCGCGAAACGGGAGTGAGTCCCCGCGCCGGCGACCGTGACGCACGCGCCCTTGTATTTGTGCCGCGAACTTTGAGTAATTGTTGTTTTAGTATTAGTTTACCTGTATAAAGTGTCTCAATATATATTATTTCACCGTTGATCGTGCGTCGAACCTTATTTCACACCCCCCGAGAACTTATACACACTATTACAGTGACGCCCAACTCGCGGCCACGATCGACATGAACGAACAGTGAAAGTGCATAAAAACTCAAAATTTCGATAAGTTCTAGTGTTCCTATTGTGCAAACACATGCTGTGGACCCTTTCCGATAGTGCATCACACAAGAACTATCGCAGAACCAGCGCAAATACCTACGCAAACAAATTTGGGCGAGTCCATTTTTCCCGCGCGTTACCGGCGGCGTCAGTTGGTATATGCCTATCATACCGACTCACTCAATCTAAGTACCATCCTTGAAGCCATCACCCGTGCTCTTCGAGCGAGTAACAGCGCGAATTTCCTGTTACCATGCCGCCGAAGAGAAGAACTGGAAGAGATGAGGGATCGGAATCCGACACAGACGTCGAGATGAACAGAACTGTGGTTTCGTCACCGAACTATATAATGTCGGCAGATATGCTCAACACCCTTGTCTCCAACATCACTAGGAGTCAAGTGGAAGCAAACAGAGTTCTAATTGAAACTATTTTGGCGGGAAACAGAAACCCGCCGAGTACGGCGTCACCGCGTCGCGAAGACGCCGACGCTTGTACGAACGCGCCACGCGTAGGTAACTTCGCGAAGTGTACAGCGCGCTTTAGTGGATCATCGAGGAACGCGGATGAGCTCGAAGCTTTTATAGAGGCCATCGAAGTCTACCGCGAGTGCACCAACGTCAGCGACGAGCACGCGCTGCGCGGGCTGCCGATGCTGCTGGTTGGCGAGGCCGCCGTCTGGTGGCAAGGAGTGAAGTCGTCGGTTACGTCTTGGACCGACGCCCTGCAGCGACTTCGAGGGATGTTTGGAGTGCCGCGACCCGGTTATAAGATTTTCAGAGACATTTTCGCTACCGAACAAAATAGTGAACGGGCCGACGTGTATATTTGTAAAGTGCGCGCTTTGTTATCAAAATTACCGTACGTAGTACCGGAGATAATGAAGTTGGACATTGTATACGGACTGTTAGATCGTAGAATAAGAAAACGCGTGTGCCGTGATTCCGTCGACGGGCTGGAGCAACTCATCACCAAAGTCAGGTTAGTCGAGGAGTCACTGGCGGAGGTAAGTTCTCCCATTCATAATAATAATGATATGAGCCTTGTTGACTCGTGCGTCACGCGTGACCGTTCTGACACAAACCGGAGTCCTACCCTTTCAAATACCGTCGTCGAACCTATTAGTTCAAAATCATTATGTAGCGCTAAATCTGTAGTAAGTTCACGCGATGCGGCCATGTCAGGTGAGGCCTCCGCGTCTAACGTAAACAATAATATTTACGACGTACGTAAGCATACGCGACCGAAGTGTTCGTACTGTAAACTCTTCGGACATACAGTCGAGGACTGTCGTAAGAAGAAGCAAAATAGTGATTCTTCTAGTAATCTTAATAATAGCTCGCAGGTACGTTGCTACGGATGTGGTCAGCTGGGAGTAGTGCGATCAAAATGCGAAAACTGTAAAATTACACTTAGCTCGAGTAAAGCAGATTTTTGTAGTGCTTATACCGTAAATATGAGCGACGGTGATTCGCGACCGCTGATAGACATTGAAGTAGTTTACCGTAAGGGCGTGGCCATACTGGACACAGGTGCCACACATTCTATTGCGAGCCCTATGCTATATTCTTTGCTTGTTGACGCCGGCGTGGCCTTTAGGAAGGTTTTGCGTACCATTGGTCTTGCTGACGGGTCACAGCAAGAATACATCGCGTTGGAGTGTGACGTCAACGTCATTTTAAAACAACGCGTGATACCTACCACGTTTATGGTGCTACCGAAGGCACGAACTAGGACGTTGCTCGGTAGAGATTTTATTACAAAAGCGAATATCCTGTTGGATCTACCACAGTGCAGCTGGTGTTTTAACGACGAGCCGGGTTGGCATCCGTTCGCCACCAGATCCGCTTTACCTACTGGCAACGATATGGAGCTGATGAAGGCAGCAGCGGACATTCGCGAAACTCAACGCGAGGAGTCGGAGCACGATCCGTTCAGGGGGAGGAGTCGGTCTGACCGTGGCTACACCACGTCCGCCGGAATATTATGCAGGCCTGGCCCTGAACAGGGAAACCCAGAAACGGCATTTCTGGTTACCTCCAAACATGCTCGCGAAGTTTATGGTAGGAACCGAGCAAACCCGAAACGTAGCTCTGCGCCGGAATACTCCGCAGAAGGTCAGGTTCGTTTAAAGACCCGGGGTAGCAACGATGCTCCCTGTGGACAAACTCCGAAGTTTATACCACGTCGAGAAGGTCCATATCGGATTAAGCGGGTCGTTAGCCCCACGATGCATATTTTGGAGACAGTAGGCGGTGGCGAGATTTTGGGTAAGTACCACGTCTCTCAGCTGGCCCCTTCCGTAGGCGATGTATTGGTTCCGCCTGTAAACGAGAAGCGTAGGCGTAGAAGACCTAAACGATATCTAGACTGACCTAGACGCGAGGGCGCTATGTCTAGGTCAGAGGGGGAGGTTGTAACGCGGCATCCTAAACGGTTTGTGTCGGACGCATGCGCGTGGCGTTATAGGCAACGCCACACCCCTTTTCCACTACCCCGCCACTGACCGCTCGACGCTTGCGTAGGCGCGAAACGGGAGTGAGTCCCCGCGCCGGCGACCGTGACGCACGCGCCCTTGTATTTGTGCCGCGAACTTTGAGTAATTGTTGTTTTAGTATTAGTTTACCTGTATAAAGTGTCTCAATATATATTATTTCACCGTTGATCGTGCGTCGAACCTTATTTCACACCCCCCGAGAACTTATACACACTATTACACAACTTATTATTGGAATATTTTTAATAAACTAAAGTTACTTTACTTTTTTAAGGTTATTGCTAAACGTAAATCGGAACGGAAGAACAAAAAAAGGGAATTTATAGAATATGATGCTGTAAAACCAGGTAATTCTGAATCCAGGTAATATTGTTTAAATAAACACAAAAACTATGAAATATTTATCATAAGTTTTCATGATAAAACAACTTATACCTAACCTGTTGAACTTAAATGTCTGATGAAATCATTTAAACTAAAATGTATGGTTCACTACATCACATTAATTGAATTGCAACCAATATTTGTGTGTACCTATCCCAAACCATGTAAGTACTATCAAACATGCACGCCATACCAACTTTATTCACTCTCACCTACCCTACGTTTCTAAGTTTTGGGTAACCCATCCAAGTTCCCATATCTAAGTTTTGAATCCACAATGCCATTTGTGGTTTATGACACATCATACAAACGTTCATCAAGTTTTAACATAAAATAAAAATCTTTGCTTTCCAGGCAAATTTAGCTGTTTATTAGAACACCTTCTGCAATTAGCTGAGGACCATAATATGTTGAGTGATGAAGAAATTAGACAGCACCTGGATTCTTTTGTAATGGCAGCATATGATACAACAACTGGAACCCTCATGCATGTGTTTTTAGCAATAGGATCTTACCCAGAAGTACAAAAGAAAATTCTAGCAGAGTAAGTCATTTCAAGACTAAAATTACTTTTATCATGTATGTCTTTGTTTAAATTACTTTTAACATAATATTAACATCATTAGATAAAGGTTTAATTAAAACCACGACATTGCATCCACCGAACACTTTACACATCTAGATAGTTTTATTCAGCGATAGTCTTGATTTCACTTTGTGAAACTAAGAATCTGACTGATAAATTACAACTACTAACAACATTTTCAAATACTTATTTTTATTAGATAATTTATATATTTCAGAGTTC
This sequence comes from Spodoptera exigua, assembly GCA_902829305.4. NCBI lineage: Eukaryota > Metazoa > Arthropoda > Insecta > Lepidoptera > Noctuidae > Spodoptera > Spodoptera exigua. The sequence continues at coordinate 7,167,170 of LR824624.2, forward strand.
AACAAATCCAACCAAATAACAACGAAAACATTTCAAAATATGATTTGGCGAAATTGCAGTATGTAGAAGCAGTGATCAAAGAAACTCTAAGAGTGTTTGCCCCTTTGCCAGGAATTGCCAGGAAAATTGAGAAGGACGTTAAGTTAAGTAGGTTTATCTCTAAAGCTGTGCTGATAAGTACGCTATCAAAAGATCGTATACTTATAAATGAAATTTTATCGACCAGTGTCGATATAAATAATTGTTGGTTTTCATTTTTTGCAGAAAACTACACACTGAGAGCGGGCAGCACTTGCGTCATGAAATTCTACGGTGTTAGTTACCACTCTATGTGGGGTCCAGACCGGAATGAGTTTAAACCAGAGAGATGGCTTGATCCTGCAAAGTTACCAGCCAATCCTAATGCGTTTTGCTATTTTGGGGTCGGGAAACGAAATTGTATTGGTATGTGTATATTATTGTGTTAACTATTTAACTGTAAGTAGGTACCTGAAACTTCATCATCAACGTTGTAATGAAATGCTTTTCCAAATTGAATAAATGGTTCTAACGCAAACAGTCATGAGCAAAATATTGCAATTTCCTAACCTAACCTGAAAAGAAAACTCAACCACAGCAGATCATGTCTTTTATCCTCCAAACAGAAGAATTTCTCTCTTTACTTCTTTCGTCATAGCTAAATACAAAACTGTCTTCTTCATTGTTCAGATAACTAGCCAAATACGCAAGCTAAAAATGAGGATCGGTGACTTGTCTCGAGAGCAGCCAGCATAATTACCTATATATTGGTATTGGAGTAGTTTCTCTTCCATATAGGTATATGTAATGTGTACCGGAGGCCCAATCCTTCCCCTCCCCCAATCCCTCCTAAATCCCTAAATCTCCAAATCTCTAATCCCTAAAAGGTCGGCAACGCACTCGTAACTCCTCCGTTGCGAGTGTCCATGGGCGGCGCTGATTGCTTACCATCAGGTTATCCGTATGCTCGTTTGCCGACCTATTAAATAATAAAAAAAAAATGTCACCTCCAACGTGCTCCATGAGCTTGTTATAATTCAATAAGCCGACATTGCGCTGCGTTCAATTTCATTTATGATCATGATTATTTTATTTTATTTTTGCAGGTAAACAATTCGCCATGACTCTAATGAAGATAGTTATTGCGTATGTCGTACGAAACTACCACCTGGAAAGTGATATAAGTAAATTAGAATCTGAATATGAAGTTGTTCTCAAACCAATTTCTGGCAATCTATTGAGTTTAACTTCAAGGTCGTAGGGTAAAAAGGCATTACCATAATCTAAGGGAATTTTATACGACCATGGTGTAAATGTGATTTGAATGAAGAGACTTGTATACTTAGGAAATTGGTACTCACGCTGTGGGGTTAGGTATTGAAGATTCGTATCATGTAAATTTTTTTAACCAGCACATAAATAAAGTTAAGTATAAATAGTGACTATATAAAAACTATATTCTAAGCTTTTATCAAATGTATCATTCTAACGTTTCATATTTCGTGTAATTTTAATAAAAGATCAACTAATATCCGTTTTTTTTTACACCTAGTCGGTATTATTTGCTTGGCTTCCGTTTATTTACTAGTCATACTAATCCTCAAGAAGAAAAACTATCTAAGGGCTAAGGGCAAACCGCTAAACATATACCATGTACCAAACTAAAATTTACATAGAACGTCACATCATATTATCAACAGCCAGTAAATGCCTACTGCTAAGCAATTTTGTGAAACATTGAAAAGATTTGAGCATTAATCACCACGCTTGCTCAAGATGGATTGATGATTTTAAACTTTCGAATGCAAGTTATAAGTCCCGGTTGCCTCAAAATACCTTGCTGGTGCTGGTGTACGAGTCTTATTCGTAAACTAGCGCCATCAATTGGGACCGGTCAACTCGAGACTATCTGAATATAATTCCTTCGGGATATTTTCCTTTTCCGATGCTTTGACTGAATATTAGTGACACTGTTCTCACATAATAGAACCTTTCCTGTCATATTTGAATCTTTTTAATTTAAATCTGCTTGGTTTAAAAAACGAACATCATTTAATTATTTTGAGAAAGACGGTACGTACGGTCTTGTCGCAAGGCGTTGTTAAATCATTGAGAATAGGGAATTAACTCTAGAAAATTCAATGTCTTTCGAAATAGGTTAACACAAAAACAGTGTGTTGATCGCTGGCTTTTTGCATTTGGTGATTTAGGCTGATTCAAAACCACAATTTATCGCTGTTTTGCTGAATTTGGACGTGTCAAGCTTAGTGATGATCTCCGTCAAGGTCGTCCAAAAACTGCAGTCAACCAAGAAATCGCGTTAATTTTGATGAACTGAAGCTGATTGAGGAAGATTGACACGTGATTTACAACGAAAAAATTCAGGCCACTTTAGACATTGGCATGAGTCAAATGATCTCATGCACGCATGAACAATTAGGTATAAAACAAGTTGTTTTGCCGACGGACACCGCATTCGCTCTGTGAAAAGTAAAAAGCAGCTCGCGACACTTGGTGCGACAGAATTCCTGAAAGGTTCCACGCAGGATTTTCATTGCTTGAAGAAGCTGTGGACGCCTACAAAAGGGCAATTTTGGAGGTACTAACTTACGGATGCAATGGTTGTTTCAATGATTGGATCCATCGTTTGGAGAACGATGGATTGTTTACTGTCTGCAGACTTTCGCTTATGGTGGCTAGAGATCGTTACGCATCCTCTTACGGAGACAGAAGCGCGGGAAGAGAGGGGGGAGGGTTAAATTATTCAACATCAACAACTAAAGTTGACCTCAAACAGTTAAAAGGCTGTAAAATATAAACAAATTCTAGAATAACTTTTGGACGTCTATTATAATTATTTCGTGTAGAAAATGTTTGTGTTTATAGTTACGTCGAGAAAACTATTCAACGATTTTTTAGGCCATCTTAAGACTAAAATCCATTGTGACCCAAAAAAAACAAAGCGATTCTATAGTGATGTACTAAATTTGTTGAAAGCAAAGCCAAGGCTACTTGTAAGATAATTAATAATTACAAAGCAACCACACAATCACAAAAAATTGATGATACAAACATCCAAAGTGTACTTTTAACAGGCTAGGTAACATCAGTAGTGAAATACTTTGAGTAAACAATGAAACGGCGACGCATCACTATTTATCAATTAACCCCTCTAAATGTAAACAATATATCTAATACAATACATTTTACATTATACGAGTAGACAGATGAAGAATGCCCAACGACATTTAAATTAAGAAGAAAAAAAATTGAATACAAACTTAAGGCCGCATACAAATGAATGCCAGGGCACAAACAATAAGTTTGATAGCGTTACTGTGATGTTTCTGTGTAAAGGGTCATACTTACGTAACTCGTATTAACAGAACAAAAGGTAGAGAATGGAACGTCAATCATGTACAGAAAATAGATACAAAAAATTGTTAATTTTATAATAATATTTAGTTTTATTGTTGAGGCCGATTAGTTTTTTTCTCTTGTTGACATACAGTCCTTTTTATTGAGGGGGTTGGTTTTTAGTAAGAACTCAAATGATGACTGAGTTCCTACTAAAAGCACCTTGTTTATCCTCTTTTTTTTTCAGGCAGTACCTACTCTATTCTCCTACCCTGGTAAGGGTGAAAGGAAGTCCCTTACTGAATAAAAAACCCAGTTTTTTCACCTACTCTAGGTTGAGCTTATTGCGCTTAACCCGCAAGCCCAGCTAAACATCAGCTCTGTTGGGCCCAATTTGAGGCCATCATTGGCTTTCTAGACGCCGTACATGGGTCTGGTTCCGGACGGCAAGCGAGCAGCCCTTTCGTCGCTTAATGCAGACGTGCACTATGACGGTGGCCGGAGATCGTCGTCCCACTCCCAAAGCCCGGAGCGTCGCAAATACGGAAGCGGTGAGGTAAGTGTGAGTCTGGCACTCCCTCTCGTCCGACCCAGGATGAGAAAAGTCATAGGATGATTTTAGCAATCAAACATTTTATAACTTTTTTCATAACTGATTAATATTTTTTTAAACTAAATTTTGCACTCATATATGCAAGGCAACACTTAGTAGGTAATTTAAATAAAATCTGTCAAAGCATCAATCAATCAATCAGCCTTTTTGCATAATATCTTCTTTTTGGGCCACAATACTTGTCAATATAACATCGTGTATTCCTGACTTTTTGCAAGAACTATGATTATAATAAGGACCATCGATTACCAACACAGCAGTTAAGGCATTCAAAAAATTTTTTGGTAATTTACAAAACTATTTGTTTCAGAAAAAACATTTTCGTATGTCACATGCCTTGCGTCTGCTTATCTCTATAAATACAAGCTACCTATGCGTAGGACTACAGTTCATATTGTGTTGTGTACAATGTTTGTGCTAGTGCTAGTTGTGCTACTTGGCATTGTGTATGTATCTTGCTGGTGGAAACGTTACCCTCGTTCACCACCAATATACCCTGGACAGTTGCCGATCATAGGACATGGGCATCTGTTGCTCAAATACCGCAATGGTAACTATACGTTATGAAACTATCTTAACTAAGCTTGATTTTATTTGAAATTATTTTGTTTTATTCAAATGTATTGTTGACTTACTAGGCTTTCTTTTGGCTAGTCAGTGTGCATATTATGTGAACGCCATGTTCGAGATGATAAAGAATTAAAAATTTAATAATGAGGAATTAATCCCATTGTTCGTTCTTTTTTAACAACTTATTCTCTACATTGTTCTACATAAATAATGAACCTGTAAAACGATGATTACGAGAGTAACGTTGGAGTTTTTAAATAGTTTTATTTGCTTGTTCTTCTTCATTCGAATCCATGGTTGCTTAGTTACTCCTTTTCCATAAATTTTACAATTCATTTTTGTAACCTCATTCAGTCAGTTTTATTATGTGAGAACTCAAGAAAGAATTCAAGAAGCAGATTAATCTAACTGCTTTTATAGTGGGGTCGTTAACAAACATACATGTTCGCGGACACATCACATCCCAGAAGTAGAACAACAATTTTTGGATCATACAAACAGTTGTGCCGTGCTAAGCAACATAATTATGACGTTGCGCAGTAGCCAGTTGATGTCAAAGCAGCTCTGTTATATACACCTTTTTTCTTTTCAGATTTATGGAGTTTTTTCCAAAATGTTGGTGAACATGTGTTGGAAAATGGAGGAATTTGTCAATTACGGGCTGGGCCTTATTTAGCTTATGGTAGGTTATGGTTGTAGTGACGTAAGCCTAAGTGATGCGTTCCTTTAGTATTCTAGCTGACCCGGTAAACGTCTTTGCCATATAAGTTTCTAAAAAATGTTATTTTTATTAAAAAAATATTTTTCTTACCCCTAAGCGCTAAGGGTGGTTCACCCTTATAATAAAAATAGTCAGAAGCAGATTCTTAGACCTACTGAATATGCACATAACATTTGGTAGAGCCGTTTCGGAGGAGTTAGTTTAAACAACGCAAACGTTTTGAATGGAAATAAGAAATACAGTAGTTTGAAAAGCTAGGAACGGATATAAAATAGTCTTCAAAGTTCGGGTACAGGTACAGTAATTTGAAACTCCGGGAACGAATATAAATAGGTTTAAAATTGTAACCGCTACCAGAGTAAGGCCACGGCCTCACAGAAAACTGGTGTAAAATAACCTTATCCTCCCCCAATCCCACCCTATCCATAAATCTCCAAATTAGATATTTGGAGATCCCCTAAAAGATGGAAATGCTTTCATAACTCCTCTGTTGTTGCGGTGTCCAAGGACAGCGCTAATTGCTTATCATTAGGTAATACATCTGCTTGTTTGCCGACTTATTACATTAAAAACACATAGAAATATGGGACTATAGGCACATTTTAATAATACCATGGCATGGAATTCAGTGACAAAAACTCTGGAAAACAACATAAAATAGTTTCTATGTTTATAGAACAGGATCTATAAAAGTAACTGCCACAGTTTATTTTTTTAACTCTAAAGATGGTTATGGTGTTTGGTACAGTGACAGGTTGAGAACATTTAAGCAGTCTTTTTCTCGGGAATGTTTCGGTAACAGAAATCAATTTAGATCTTCAACTACCGAATCAACACCATCAACATTTTACAACAAAAATGGGAACTCTACGCATTAAGAAACATTTAGGCGGTATTTGATTCAACAACACATTGACAACCGACGAAAGATAAAGTATTATTATATTTATCTCGAAAATAGCAGGAGTACATAGGTTATGCGGGTGGCGGGTGCGAGTGAGATGAATAGATTAATGACTTAAGTTATAGATACGCAGTCATGTCTGGAATTCATGACTTTACTTTATAAGCAGAGGACCTCGCGAGCAAAAACTGTATCTATATTTCGGATTTGTTTAGTATTTTAATTTATCGTGGTCCTAATTTTATTAATGGTTGTTTCAGTTTTTTATATCTTATTGATAAGGTAGACTGTATAAGACTCAATTTCATTATTTCCACAAATTTTATATGATACCAACATAAAGCCACTTGTAGTTCACATAGTCAGAAACCTGCGTTACATAGTAATAACTAGGACAAACTGGTATTCTATTGTCGCCATTTTCTTTTCTCGTCTGCTAATGGCGAGCGGTCAGTGACGCATTACTAGGAAACGGCAAGTACTTGATACGGTACCCAGTACCTTACCGTAAACATGTTTCTACGCCGGTTAGAAAGCTTTTTTTGGCTGCCCTACTTTAACATGTATGTTTTAAAACAATGTCCTATATTAAGATTTAATTCAGTGTCGTTATTGTATTTTTATCAGTTTGTGCCAATGACATCTTAGTTATTTGTTAACATTACAGTTCTGATTCATAACGAACGCTAAGGAAAAAATAAGAGCAATACACCATGAAATTTTTATTACAGTTGTAAACGACCCAGATGCAGTCACCATCGTAGCAAACTCGTGCTTAGACAAACCATTTTTTTACGAGTATATGGCAAATATGATAGGAAACGGATTGATAACTTCAGATGGTATACAAATTTTTATATTTACATCGTATTTATGATTAATCAGGTTCTAATTTAATGTATCTATTCCAGGGCTTATTTGGAAGAAACACCATAAGCTATTGTATCCAGCGTTCAGTCAGCAAGTATTGAACACATATCTAAACGAAATGAATGCACAAGCTCAACGACTTGTCTCACAATTAGCTACAGTGTCACCAAAGGGACCAGTTGATATCGCAGATTATTTGATTGAATATATTCTAAGATTAGTTTGTCGTAAGTTTAGGACACAAAATAAATTAAAAAGAAAAACATTTGTAGAACTTAAATAGGACGTGGACTTACTTCGTTTTGCTGTAATGAGATGTGACGATTACATTTTCAAATGTTTTAGAAATCAACCGTGTTGAATCGTGCTTTACGACTCTATAAGGGTAATATTCACAGAAACAAATAATTATTAAAAGTTCCAATTTGTGTTTATAGGTACATCATTAGGAATGGAAGCAACAGATCAAGATATGATTGAAAATGACTATGCGAAGGCGGTCGAAGAAATGGCAAATATTGTAGTTCGTCGCGCTTTGAACTTAGGTTTACATCCTTCCTTTATTTTCAACTTGACCTCAATGAGTAAGAGACAAGAAAAACTATCTATACACAACAAGGAAGCCATGGATCCTGTAAGTGTGCACATTAGTCCTTTTATTTCTTAGTCTAGTGAGTATAATTGCAAATGCTACAAACGATCAGATGGATTCCGATCAAACAATCGGATCTTCGGCAAAAATGGTTTTGAAGGACTTCTGGTGAACAAATCATTTTTTTATACCTTTCAGATAATTCAAAAAAGGAAATCTGACTTAACAGCAACCAAATATACGAATAATGATGATGTTTCAGTACCAGGTAAAATAATGTTAATTTTGATGACACTTAATGGTGTGAAGGGTAAAGGTTGTGTCATACATGTATTGCGGTTTTTGAGGTAACTAATCACACTTGTCTCACGGGTGTTTGTTGTGTACCAGATAGTGGTAATCTTAGAAACGAGGTGAAAAACTTTTCAACTTTTTCGTCCTTAGGCCATTTTTGTTTCGACATCTTTCTAATACATATTTTTTTTAAATACACACATATTTTTATGAGAAAATTAGTCAAATGTAAATTTTATGCTTCAGGTAAATTCAAGCCTGCGCTAGACCTGATGCTGCATTTATCTAATGAACAATACCTTCTCTCTGATGAAGAAATCAGGGCGCATCTAAATACTTTCGTGGCAGCTTCTTACGACACAACTTCAGTAGCGATGCAAACTGTACTGTTGGTGCTAGGCTCATTCCCTGCTATACAGGATCGAGTGTATAATGAGTAAGTTTTGCAAATCATCGGAGGTTCCTTAATCTTTGCAAAAGAAAAAAAATGTATTATGATTAGTATTTCATGTCATAATGATTTATTATTTCATGTGCATTGCGATAATTATGTACCACAACTAACTTGTCAACTTATAAACTGTTTTCATAACATTACAGGATTCAAGATGTTTTTGGAAAGAATGAAATCTTGACGAAACACGACCTGACAAAACTCGTATACTTGGAAGCAGTAATAAAGGAGGTATTGAGAACATATAATGTAGTTCCTTTGATTGCGAGAAATATTGATAATGATATTGTGCTACGTAAGTATTTTTCGTTAATCTAAATTTTTCTTAGTTATGCAATACATTAATAAGTACGACTAGTTAATGCAGCTGGTTTTTGACAAATTCTGTTTTTTCTAAGAATAGTTTATTAATAATTGTAAGTAATCGGCGTCTACTATAAACACCCGCAAAACACAGAGGAGTTACGGTCATTTGGAGATAAGGGTTTTGTAGATTTAGGGATTGAAGCGGGATGGGAAGAGGATATAATGGGCTTTTGGTAATCTCAATCCCACAACGAAACACAAAGCTGTGTCTATTTTACGCTGGTGAGGCCGTGGTATCACTCCAGTCGAACCGATCCATCCGTGCCAAAGCTTAGCTCTCCCATATCTCAAATCGATACAATAGACATCACAATTACATATGAAAAGCTATATTTTAAAGTATGTTTATTTTTTTTGTATAATTTCAGCGAAGTATACATTACGAGCGGGAAGTATATGTATCCTGTCACTGTACGGCCTTCACCGTCACTCCTCATGGGGACCAGACGCAAAGGAGTTCAACCCGGAGCGATGGCTGAATCCCGCCACTTTACCTTCTACTTCCAACGTATTCGCCCCATTCGGTATTGGCAAGCGAATATGCATTGGTATGTCAACCTTAATAGTTTTCTCATACATACATAGTTACAAAACTGGCCTAGTGTTACCATATTGATTAAATTTAATATTATTACAGGGAAACAGTACGCCATGATGTCCCTGAAGACATCGCTTGCACATATTGTACGAAAGTTCCAAGTTTCTGGTGATATCAGTACCTTGAAGCATAATTATGAAATCGTATTGAAACCAGAAAAACCCCTCATTAATTTAACATTAAGGTCTTAAGGCGCTAATTAAAGTTGATTCTAATTATGCATGACTGTATTTAATTTAGTGACATATCGAAGTTCTGTTTCAACACTTTCAAGAAACATGTTTAAGTGTGAGAGAGCACGGCACGAATGGTTCGACTCGAACAGAGTGATACCATGGCCTCACAGAAAACCGGCGTGAAACAACCGTGAGTTTCGCCGTGTGAGTGAGGATACCGGAGGCCCAATCCCTCCCCCTCCCCCCATCCCTTCCCAATCCTTAAATATCCGAAACTTTTATCCCTAAAAGGCCAACATCGCATATAAGACCGCACCGCAAGACCAAAGGGGAGCCTTTGGTCTTGCGGTTGTCCATGGGCCGCGCTGATTGCTTACCATCGGGTAATCGGTCTGTTTGTTAGCCGATAAATCTCGAGTGTTTATTTACACCCGAAATAACATGATGCTGAAAACAGTAATTTGTAGCTACGTTGTTTTTTTGATTCAGTTTTTCATCAATTATATAATTTTGGTTGTTACATTTATATAATTTTTTGCTTCAGAAACTATAAAGATATAGATTCCGGCAACTTTAAACATAGCTGCTGATGCAACATCTCATGCTGCATTGTTGTCTGTGGGACGCCAGCATCTCTAAACTACAAAAATCTAAATAAGGTCGTAGGAAACTATCCAAGATCATAACGTGCATAATTATTTATTATTAATCTATACTTATTGTTACGAAATGGTTACTTAATTTCTTTGACGTTGCAGGTCTGTATGGACGCACTGATCGCTTACCGATGATCTAAGTTGGACCATTTTTGATCACTTTTAAAAAATACCTTAGAATTCAAGTTGAGATTTTACTACCCTACTACAACATCCGGGGCCCTTTACGGCCGATGTTTAGCCGGGATTGCGGGATAAGCGCAATGAGGAAGGAACATGGAGTTTATAATAAGAGTCTGACAGTTCCTCCCGCCGACTCTAGGCGGGAGAAGTCATTTCTCCCTCACAAAAAAAAACATGTTAACATGTGGTGAAGGTTGACACCCCTTAGAAGAGGTACAAGTAGCGAATTTAAAACAAGGCTTCCAAATAAAGAACAATCTACCCTTCCTACAATGGTTTATTTGTATTATATAACTTATATTTAATAACAATAATGCAAAAGAAAATACTTTGGTGCTGCTTAATTAATTAGTTTTCTTTTCGCAGTACACACAACTACGATTCAAATTATAATAAAAATCAGTGGTCATTCGGATGTTAGACGTTGTCAAAGTTTTTTTTACAACACCCATTAATTTAACTATAATAACTTAAATTGCTGCAAGCCCAAAAGATAGGTAAGGTAAATCCAAAACTTGAAAATGTGGTGATACAGAAACATTCGATAATGATTTTAAGGTACTTATACTCGTAAAATATGGTACTTCAGTCACGTCGCCACAAAGTATCTCTATAACAAAACTTTTTTGTTTTGAGATTAGTAGGTATTATTGGCTAAATTTTTTCACCACTTCTTAATACCATAAATCCTTAAAAGGAAGAATTTTATTTCTAGTACTTCACAGTACAGCAGATAAGAAAATGTATCTTTCAAGAAATCTTTATTTTTATTTTTAATCTACCAGGATTTACACTATACAAAACTGATTAACTCCAAGCTATCGTCGGATCGTATATATAACATAATATATTTTCATCCTACTTAATCCTAGTTTTAGCTACGCAAAAAGTAACTTGATTTTACTATAGAAAACAAAATATTTTTTTAAGCATCTTATAAAATAAATTACTATTTTCTATCTTTAACATTTAATCTAGCACTAGCCAAGGATACAAATCTAAGATCTTAATTTCAAACCAATATGGTGACCCGTTACCGGTTTTACAACTACGTCGAATTCACATTCTATATTGTGGATATCGCCAGAAATTTGATATTGTCGGACGATGTGTGCTAACGCCGTCTTCATCATCAGAATACTGAATAATTTTCCTGAAAAGATAAAATAATAAATTAACACTGACAAATGGGAGCATAACTATAACATTTAGCAACAACATTTTTATTTTTACTTGCAATAAACTAGTGCTTGACTGCGATCCCACCTGATGGTAAGCAGTGATGCAATCGTTGATGGTAAGGCGCACTAGTTTATTAAGAGCCTAACAACATAACATAACATAATTTCTCTACGAATACCTATAGACTAACGTAAATTTCAAATTAAGAAATTTAACTTTTCGAACATGGTAATTCGAGACCCAATAGAAGAATAATAGGTTTGTGAACGCTAGCGTTCGCTAGCGGTTTGATGGATTAAGAAAAAAAAAATATTGCAATGTCGCCTTTGAACTACCAATTAACTTATTTAAAAGTGAAACATACTACGGATTTATAATATGTTTGAGATCGCTGATCATAAGTTAAATTCTACAAACGTAGAACGCAATAACATTTTCTATACTCTTACCTATGCAGTTTCGTTTGCCAACACCGAAGGCAGCAAAAACAACAGGGTTGTCAGGCAAGGTGCTGGGGTTCAACCAGCGCTCTGGTTTGAATTCTTTTGCGTCAGGACCCCAGAGTGGGTGACGGTGAAGAGCGTGAGCCCCAATTACACAAGTACTGTTGGCACGTAACGTGCAGTTTTCTGAAATTAAACACCAATTTTATAAGAATTTTGAAAGATATCTACATAATTAACAGAAAATTTGGAAAAAGGAGAGTATGCCAAGACGTTTTTAAAACGAAATGTCTTTGAAAAATATAAGAGTAAATTAAAAACGAAGTATATGCTGTTTGGTATTAAACATTATCAAAATATATCCGATAATACGAGTATCATTCAAAATATGACCAACGGGCAGTTACCAAAGATGTTGGATTAGTAAAACTTCATTATTATTGTGATGACATTGAAAATGGGTTATCAAAGGCTTTAGGAAATATAAATTCCCATAATATCCCTATAAAAAGCCATAACTAAAAGATACGAGAACTGTCGGTTGTAAACAACAAAACAATAAGTTACTAAAAAAATATACTTACTCAGTTTAACATCCACGTCAACTTTTCTAGCCATAAATGGAACGGCAGTGTGCACTCTCATCGATTCCTTAACAACAGCATCTAAATAAACGAGTTTTTGCAGATCGTGTTTTGAAAAATCATCGTCTTTGTTCTGCAACACTTCTTGTATTCTGTAAAAACAATCGTTTGGTTACTAATTTATTTCATTCATAACGAAGAAATCATTGAACACCTACAGAGTTCACAAATATTAATTTACTGTCATTGAGAGAAATATATTATTATTTCATACAAACACTGGTAGCTTCCAACTAGGAACGGCCTAATCCATCCTAAATTAGTATTGAGGGAAAACGGTATGCTATAAGCTTGATTATACATCCATCGTCAACAGCCTATAAGTGCCTATTGCTGAGCAAAAGGTTTTTTTTCTCACACAGAGAAGGTTTGAAAACCTAACTTGATCAGTCCAGGTTTCCTCAATGTTTTTCATCATTGTCCGTCAGTGGTGTCTCATTAATCATAGAAAAGACACAAAACTTAGAAAAGTCAACTTGTGCATGAGAAGCGGGCGCCCTAACCTTTGGGCCACCACGACTGTGATCATAATATGTCTATACTTATATCTAAAGCTTATTAAATTAGACCAGACTTACTCATTGTAAATTCGGTTCTGTATTTCTGGGTAAGATGCTATCACCAAGAGCATAAAGGTCATAGCTGAAGACGTCGTATCATATGATGCTGCTACCAGAGTATCTAAGTGTTCCCTGATATCTTCATCGGAGAAAACATTTTGCTCATGGGCCATTTGAAGCATATGGTCCAGAACTGGTTTGAATTTACCTGTAACAATAAATGTTTTATTAGTATGTTAAAACTTTTCATTATAATTTTAATTGGCTGTATTTTTAAGAAATGAAGTTCTGTCTGTAACTATTAAGCTAGTTAATTCCAAATTTAAGTTGGCAATTTTAATTGATTTTGTATAATTTAAATACAGAACTTCATTTCTTTCTCTTTTCCAAGGAAATTTTGTTTTTTCTAGCAATACTTTCTAGAAAATACAGTTGTTCCAATTTTAAACAGAGTATAAGAATTAATATAATTATAATAATTACCAGGTGCATCCTCATAGCGTGTAGTTTCTTGCTTGGTCGCCATCTCCGATTTTCTTTTCAATATTACCTAAAAAACCAAATAAATCAAATTAAAAACTACTTCGACTATTTCTATTTAAAAACAAACACAAAATTTTCTTCGGAGTAATATCCAGGAACCATCAAAATTACACGAGAGAATATGATAAGACACAACTTCAAACTAGTTATAATAGTAGTGGCATCTGTTATTGATGACGCGAACTATAGCGCTTTGATAATCTTGTAAAAGGCTCTTGTACAATTAATTATTTTACAAACATTTTAAAGATTGATTAATATTTTTTATATTTTAAAGGTATTCTTAAGTTAATCAACTTAAAAATATTTTATTGATAAAATTAAATTATATGGATTTCCCACAAATTCCAGAATTGCAAATATTTTTTATTGAACGTACTATTTCATAATTTGTATTTGGTATCTAGTTTCATATAATCATATTTTATTTAAAAAATATTGTATTCCAATTTTATATGATTCACGGAATTTTGGACGAAACAAAGATAACGCTTCCTTTAAATATATGATTTTATTAATTAACACAGCTTCGCACGGGTGTTATACTTATAATAACTCTCCTCATTTAATGGATGTTATTATACATATATATATAAAACTTCCTAAAAAAACTTCCGAAGGTGCTGGTTTGCTTTATACTATGTAGTGAAAACAGATACATTACGGAGTTTTTCGAGAAAACGTCAATATGAAATTAGATTCTCTTAAAGAAAACAAAGTACCAGAATCCAAACACTTACAGGATTAATGATGTTCTTTAATGTTTTCGTTAGTCTGTCTTGTCTGCGTTTCATTTCGCTCCATTTAAACACACATCCGACGTGCAGCCAAACTTTCTGAGCTCTGTCACAGTACAGAGCCAACAAATCTTCAATAGCCTCGGCGTACTCTCGGTCTATTATCTTCTGTTCTTTAGCTGTTAGACCGAGTGAAGTTCCTGAAAAATGAAATATGTTTTTTGAGAACTTTCGATTCCGTATTAAAAATGTATATTACAGTTGATGACTGGTAGAAAATGCTTAAAGTATTAAGTCCTGCGATACACAATCGTATATAAAGTTTTTTTTTCATAAATACTGTTTTAATTAACGGTCAATTTTGTTACTTTGCAAGCTTAATTTAGCTGATTTCTATCAAATTCTGTTTCGGTTCTGGTTTCAGGAATTCAGTCTATTCGGTCGACTAGAAGAGCATACCGATTTATTGACCCTTATGAATATAATAGATTTATATGAGAAATAATTCCTAAATGTATACTTTACATGATAACAAAGTATACATTTAGGAATTATTTCTCATATAAATCTTTTAAATGGATATTTAACATAGATAGATAAATACTTACGGCTAACAGTAGACAGTGTAAAGTTAACCAAGTAGTGTCGAATGTCGAAAGGTTTTTTGCCCAATTCATTGCTCAAATTCGAAACAAGATTTCGAGCTTGCTTGTTCATTTCATCAACAAATGTGTTCAATACTTGTTGGTTGAATGCAGGATTTAATAATTTGCGATGTGATTTCCATACTGGGGCTGTAAAAAAGACACTTTATAATATATTTAATAAAAAAATTCATAGAAAGTTTTCATAGATATTTTGAGAAGAGATTAATTTTATTGCTTGAAATTTTAACCTGGTGGCATCCCTAAACTATTCTTTTAAGAAAAAAGTTGTCCCGTACTGGGGTATTTTCCTGTATATAAGTACATTTCACCCAGACGTGGAACAAAAATTTGTGGATCACACAAAGAAATGTTCCGTGCGAGAATCAACATGCATAAATAAAAAAAGAATCGTCGTCGTCATCATGGTGGCCCGGAGGTTGAAGCACCCGCTACTCATACATGAGGGTGACTCTTTCCGAGTCATATGTACTTTCTAAGATTATTTCGACACCACTGACACACGGTGATGAAAATCATCGTGTGGAAACCTGGGCTTATAATTTCTAATTATAACTTTGAAATCGCCCATCCGGCTTCAGCAAGCGTGGTAATTAATACTCAAATCTTCCCCGCGTGGGAAGAGGTCTTTGTTCCGCAGTGGGCACTTAAAAACCATTGATGATGAAAAAAAAGTATAATTATAATTTATGTAGAAAGTTTTTACTCTCACCTTCAGCAGTAATCAGTCCATTGTTCAAGAAGTCCTTAGCGAAGTCATAGATATAAGGTTTGCTGTAGCAAGTGTTGGCCAGTGTAAGACAATCCTCTGGATCGGATAAAACTGTAATAGGGAAAAAAACAATAAGTTATAAGCCAACTTATAGTATTATAACGGGACATCAATATGAGCCCCTAGTGTGGCTAGAAACTAGTCAAGCTATCCCGTCAAATAGTTACGTGAGTTTGCCTAGGCGTAATACCTAATTGATTTAGAAATATCTAGCAAAAATGTTCCTTTGGAAAGAGTTATGCGCCTTAATTTGGCCGCTAGGAACTAGCGTTTTCAGCAGACAGATTGTGTGTTTGTCAGTTTTTAACATCACAATATTATACTATTCGAATACTCTTTGCTAACGACATTTTATTTTGGCATGGTATTCTATTAGAAATTTTATATTTTACGGTCTACAAATTTTATTAAAATGAGTCTACATAAGCGTTATCTACTGAATGTTAGAACCATAACCAGCATTCGTAACGCCGCCCGGTAGGTACATAGTCTAGCCGTAATATTATAGCCGTTATATCCCTAGGGATATAATTTTATACCGTAACATATTTATAAGGATGCGATTTCATAATAAAACGCTAAATGTACAGTGATATCCTTATAATACTAGATTACGATAGATATTACGGATAAATCTATGTTACTGCGACATTGTTTTTTTTTATGTAATTGAGCGGCAAACTAGCAGACGTATTACCTGATGGTAAGCAATCAGCGCCGCCCACAGACACCCGCAACGGAGGAGTTACGAATGCGTTGCCGACCTTTTAGGGATTAGGGATTTGGAGATTTAGGGATTGAGGAGGGATTGGGGGCGGGGAAGGATTGGGCCTCCGGTAACCTCACTCACACGGCGAAACACAACGCTGTGGTTGTTTCACTCCGGTCTTCTGTGAGGCCGTGGTATCACTCCGGTCGAGCCGACCCATTCGTGCCGAAGCATGGCTCTCCCACACTTAAATAATAGTAATATAATAATAGATAACATGAACTTACCATAAAATCTTTGGGCGCCCAACCAAAATTCAATAGCTCCGCCATGTTCGAAGGATACTTCGTTGATATGTTTTATGAAGTGCCAGAGATCTGAAACATTGGATAAATAATTAATTTAATCTTGAGTTGTGTATAAAGTGTATTGTTTTACCACTCCTTTCCATAAACATAGAACTGCAGGTTCGTTTAGTTAGTTATTGTAATAAAAAGAGACCGGGAAGCAACGTTCTCTAATAAAAAAGGAACCCTTTGAATTATTCTCAAGGTCTCAATGTACAAAACATAAAAAATTGGCGTCATTCATCAAATGTCTTCACTGGTCCTGCATGAGGGGAGGTCAGAAGTTTACTAAGTAAAAGCCATCCCATTCTCTCCAGGCTGCCACACACTCTTGGCTCCATAAGGTGCGCGTGGGTCGCGAAAATCAAAATACGATTTGTTCAGATGAAAAAAATCTACTTATCATTTAATTAAAAATGTATGTCAAAGTCAAAGATTTAAATTTTACAAAACAAATAATATATTTTAAACAGTTTCTAGAGACTTTTAAATTATATTTTATCATTAATTTACATATTATGCTAAAATAACAAACAATATGCTGTAACGTTGATCAAATAATCGTAACATGCATCGTTACGAATATTACATAGATGAACCAGAATAAAAAAAGTTTCGCAAAAAGTCGGTTAGATTTAAAAAAACAGGTCAGGGTGGCAAATAAACAGTTAAACAATCGATGCTAACCAACCAACCAGATATTTGCAACACTAGTGGGACTACAAGGACTTGAAACATGACACCACTTGACTGCACGGTTGGTGCGGTGGCTGGGCCACTGGCTGCCGTGCAACGTGTCGCGGGTTTGATTCCCACACGGAACAACTCTTTGTGTGACCCACAATTTGTTGTTCCGGGTCTGGGTGTCATGTGCATGTGAAATTGTATGACCACTCAAGAGCCCTACTCTGGTGGGGCGAGAGTGCGTGTCAGACGCACACTGACTAAAAACCTCCCTGTTTCTACTTCTGTTCGCTCCAGTCTTCCACGAAGCCACGTTATCACTCTTTTTGAGTAAGCTAACTCGTGCCGTAACATGGTTCATTTAAGGTCTGTTATTTTCAGGATGTAATTATTTAATATTGTACACAAAGGCTATTTCTGAACAACATCTGTGCTTGTATATCTAATTGTTAATTTATATGTAATAATTATAGATAAACCAATAAATAAATAAATAAATCATTTATATTAATAAATAGTAATTGGTGCCGATGTTGGTATATATAAGTAAGAAATCAATAACACAATTTTAACTATTGCCTTTGACCGCCAAATACATCATTAAAAATATGTTAATGTAGATACACATGATATAATATTATTAATTATTTATTCTAAAAGCTTTTAAAGATATTTTTTTATTCATTTAAAGTAAGGTTAATGGTAATTTTATGGGCTGCATGTTTTTCCTTGATGTCGAAAAACAATTTCAAGCCTATAATTAATTATTTTGACGTTCGTGTTTAAAAACGCAAATGACACGTCAAGATGTCCAGCTTGGTTTTGAGAGATTTGAGACAGACAATTTTTTGATCTATTTATTTTTTAAATTAAAAAATGTTAACTTTTATAATAAGGCTAAGCTTGAAAGGTAGATGATAAAGAGGGAAAAATTGTAACACCAGCTTTTCAAAACTTTAACCGGGATTACGGGGCAAGCATAATATGGTGCTACGGCCTCGGCTAGAGCATTCCATTGTAATGGACATTATTATTAGACTACGCCATTGGTGCAGTGGCTAGCCATTTAGTTACTGGTTAACATGTCGTGGTTTCGATATCCGTACAAAACAACTACTTATAATGTGTCAACTATTTTTTTTCTTCTGGGGCCTGTCTGTCAATTTGTTTGTGATGTGTATGTAGAATTTAATCGACGTAAAATAGAAGTAATTTTTTTTTTATTTCAAATTTTTGCTAGTAATGACAATTTCCAAAGACAACCCCAAACTCTTACGATGTTTGGATGTGGATGTTTGTTACTCAATCGCGCCTAAACGGCTGGACGGATCTGGATGAAAATTGGCACAGGCATAGGATACACTGCGGAATAGAATATAGGCTTTTTATCAAGCTGCTAGTTATAAACATTTGACCGACTACACAATTGTAAATTTGGACTCAACAAGCTTAACAATTTAGCATGCTTACATAAGCAACCGGATAATTTATTCATACATTATGATATTTAAAATCAGATCATAATACTACTTAGCGACCGCAGATATGTCTGCTAGACATTGAAAAAAGAACTTGTTTTCTGACAATATTTTTTTTTCGATTGTATTAGTTGCTTATTGTGCTTTTAATGCTATTTTAGTGAGTGTGATTTAAACATTTACAAAAAAACATCCTAATTTGTGAAGGCGTTTCAGTGGAATTTAAAGGACAAATTCATTAATATTGCATTAATGAATTTGTCCGGACATTTTGATCATTGTATTAATTTATTAGTATGAAGCAAAATATATAGCAAAAAGTTTTGTATATAAAATATATTTCTGTATAGCCTTGAATCAGGTTCGCCTTGTTATTTGAAGCCAAGTAAAAGGCTTTCATAGATTTTTTTGTTTATTTTTCTAGAACATAATAATCTTATCTTCAATTATTTTTCGACATATGAAAATATTTAACATTTAGAAATCATTGGTTTTAAAAAAGTTGCGTTTTATATTTGGGTATTTTTTTTTTCATTTTTTAAATCAAAATTTTTAAATGTATACCTAACTTGAAATATGTATATGTGCCGTGCACACCAGTAAGTGACGAATTCACCTCAGAGTTTAAGTTTGTTATAAAACCTCAAAAAGGCATTAGTGAATAAGTCGTTGGAGTGTCACAAATAAATTAATATTAAATATCAGATCTGAATTTTTTTAAACTCATTATAAATTTTATGTAAAGGCGCACTTAATGCACGACGCGCTTTCGATCTTTAGGTAATAAAGGGGTAAGATTGAGAGACATATTATGAGTAAGTTCTTTTAAAAAAATGTTAAATATATCTTGTGTCGTCTTATATAGTTAATACATATAATATCCATATACTATATTAACCTGTATAATACTTATACATAAAAGTATACATACCAATAAAAAAAAACATTTAGCGATCCTTACAAAACAATTAAAAAAGGTAATTTTGTAAAAAGATTTACCTATGGTATTTCTCACAATTATTTTATGAATAAGTCACTATCCTAATTAAGAGTTTTCACACTTCAATAAAATTATTGCCACAGTCAAAATAAGTTATTATTTATTATAAATCATAAATTTAAATTAAAAACATTCTTTAGTTTTTTTTTGGTTAGTAGCTCTAATCGTATCTGCTGAGCATCGGCTGATATACGTGTTGAGAATTTAATCGATTTGTCAAAAAACTCGAATAAAAAATGATTTAAATAAAAATAATTATTTTCAAAAATATTTTCTGTATTATTCAAAGCAATCGAAAAGAAATACGAAACGTACATATTTGAAGTCTTAAAAATTTGTAAAAGATTATAACAACAATCTTCACTATTGTAAAAAAAAATTACACTCATGTTTTATAATATTTTTTAAAAACGTTGCATTAAAACCCAAATGTATCCACTTTTCACTAAATAGGCTTTAGGCCTCATATTTATAACATTGGATAAGAACTTTCTTAAACACTTCATCATTGTTTAATTCAGAAAAACAGTGCATTTTTTGTACATATTAAGTTGATATTAAAATATCTTCAAAATTAAAAAAAAACATTTTTCTAAAATTGAAATTCAAAAATTATTAAGAAAAAATTTAATACTCACGTTTACGGTCTCCGAAAATGAGGTGGGAATGTCCAATAATCGGGAGCGAGCCAGGCATCAAAGGAGGTGCATCAGGTTTCTGCCTGAACCAGGTTGACCACACAACTAGTACCACGAAACATATTAACACTAACCCCACTGCTACATACATTCTGCAAACCTAACAACGTTCTGAGCTCGATATACTGAAGCCCTTGTATTTATGTTAGAAGTGATTGCTATCAAATTATAAAGGCTGTTTATTAGACTAAACCAGTTTAGAAACCCTGGTGACGTGGATTTCGGGTATTTTTTTTTTCATTGAAAAAAATTTAAATTATGTACGCTTTTGTTTTTGTTTTGAAGAACGAGACTGGGATACTGGTATGTATTGCGTTGGCTATAAATGGTTTTTTTTTCTTTTTGCAAAAAAAAAATCCTAAGCAATTAAATGAAAATAATGACACGGGAGATATTCTTTTTTACATTTTTTTATTATTATGTTATTGACGTAAATACTATATAAAATTATTGCAGTGTCAAATGGGAGGCGTCAGAATGTTATTTTATTTTTTGGAAATACTTTGTGGAAGTGCGGATAAAAACTGCTTCATCGGTTACAAATTTGTAAAATAAATTGTTTTTTTAACATACTAAAAAGGTGTAGGTTAGATATCCTATATCTTAAATTTATGATGAAAATATGAAATAATGTTCGAGATCTGAAACAAACATCATTTGTGTGCAAATAATTGAATTTATTTTAAAGTTAATATTTTAAAAACTCTGCTCAGCTAAATGGGAAAAATGTGATAGTTTTTTTTTCAATGTATTAATTTATTTAAATTTAGAAGGCGGTGCCACTGAGCAGTGACATTGGTTTAAATATTGGCCACTCAACACGGTAACGGAGTGGAGCTCGGTTTTAAAATGGCGGGGCAAAGTAGGTTTTATGTAATACGTCTAATAAATACATTTGAATAACCTTAAATAACCTTGTCGGTTCCAAAACTGGATCTGGATAAAGTAGACTTAGAAATTAAATCTTCTCGATATCGAGTTTTGTCTATAACACGATGTGAAGAGACGCAGTGTAGTTTTTATTAAACTACTTAATAATAATATAAATGATGAAAAGCGCTATACAATTTTATTAATTTACTTCGCATTTTTTTAGATAAATAATTATATTTATGTGTGATTTTGTTTCAAAGGTACCCGAACTTTTAAACTTTTGGACTACTGTTTGACGTGAAATTGTACAGTACATATTTTTATAAACCCATGACACAAGAACATTAGTTCAACAGAGATGAACATTCAATACGTCTATTATACCGCCTAACGCCACCTATGAAGGATTTTCAGATTATTAAAACTAAAAGTTATCCTATTATTTCCTTGGCTACGAGGCGCGTGCTTATGCGTACGTGCTTTTTTTTTGAGGGGAAAATCATCAAATGACTTCTAGGGAGTGTCAGACTCTTACTGACTAAAAACCCCCGTTCATTCTCCTGCTCTAAGGTCGCGGTGCCTCATTGCGCTTACCCCGCAAACCTGGCTGAACATCAGCCCTATAGGGCCCCGTATGTTGTGGTCTATTGGGTTTTTGAGGCGCGCGCGGAACGCTACGCCCGTCCCGAGTGTCTCCTTCAGTGGCTGCAGCGTTTCCAAACGCCAATCTTCTAATGTGGTTATCGAAGCGTTAGGGATTTTCGCCCAAAATACACACGTTAGTAGCCTCGTTTGCGAATTTAAGAGATATAGTTATTTAGCTATTGTCATAAAAAAATCTTTATTAAATCTAGTTCTCATGAACACAATGGCGTGAGAACTTCAAGTTCACATTAAAATTCATTAATTTGTAAACCAGCTTACCTATGAGCGAGACGTTGACCGTCAACGTACGATCATCTCGTATTCAAAAAGTATTTGAGGTCTTTATAATAATTTGGTACATTTTGTGTTCTCAGATACGCTGATCATTCTGATGGCGAGCAAGGGTAACTTGCCGCCCGACCAGGGCCAAACCTGAGCGTAGAGTTCCACCGACTGGGCCCTACAGGGCCAATGCTCATCGGGGGTTGCGTGGTAAGCAAAGGCACTGCGGCCTCGGCCTAAAGCAGAAGAAGAAACCGGGGGTGTTTCTAGTCAGTAAGAGTCTGATAGTCTCTCTCGTCTCACCCTGGGCTGAGAGAAGTAATTGGATGATTATGCGTTCACAAAAAAAGACGCTGTTTTGCGATCACAAAAAAGAGATGAATTCATTAAAGTCTCCAAAAAGTAGGTTAAGGTGATTGATAAAATCGCTAAAGTTAGAATTTGTAATTGAATGTTAAATGGATAGTATAGTTAATACATATACTCACATCTTATTCGTTTCCTTTATATTATTACGATATTTATCCAGATATATTTTTTTTGACCGCGGAAAATAATCAAATTGCTTTTCACGCCCAGAGTGGAGTGAGAAGGGACTGTTAGACTCTTACTGATAAAAAAGACATATGATATATGATTTTTTAATATTGGACAATATTATATACAGTCGAATTGATAAATTAGATCCTTTTGAAAGTCGGTTAAAAACTACTCCGTTTCTTCTCCTACTCCAGGCCTCAGACCTGCTTACTGCACTATTTGTGTAGTTCAATACAAAGTCAAATGTAAAGAAAGCTTTAAAGATGATGATAGACAGTTAAATTTATTAAGTAGATTCCAATTTGAACATTTTTTTTCTCGGAACTAGAATATTAACATAACACGAAGTGGAACTTGTTCAAAATAAAGCAAAGTCCGGGAAACCCGCACCAATAAAATGTATGTTCGGCATTGACATCATTATTTTCTATGCAAATTGATATGACGTAAATTTCATTTGACAAGACTTTAAGTGTTTTTTATTAGTTCAGAAGGAAAAATATTCCTTGTGAACATGTTAAACATAATATTGTATAAAGCTAAATACTGAAATGATAAAAAGATAGGCAAACAGGGTTGGATACAGCGCGGTTTGACTAGACTTTTTTTTTATGTAATAGATCGGCAAACGAGCAGACGGATTACCTGATGGTAAGCAATCAGCGCCGCCCATGGACACCCGCAACGGAGGAGTTACGAGTGCGTTACCGACCTCTTAGGGATTAGGGTTTTGGAGATTAAGGGATTGGAGAGGGGGAAGGGAAGGATTGGGCCTCCGGTAACCTCACTCACACGACGAAACACGACGCTGTGGTTGTTTCACGCCGGTTTTCTGTGAGGCCGTGGTATCACTCTGTACCGTTTGAACCGGACCTGTTTCTTATGTTTTCCTAGGTGGGGCGAGAAGGAATATTAGACTCTTACTGACTATACCCTGCTCCTTCGGATTCCAGAAGGGCCTCGGTACATCATTATGATAGCATCCGCAGAAGCACGGCTGGAAGACCTAGCTCGCTGCGAGCTCAAGCGCGCGGCCTACCAGCGACACGTGATGTTGCCGGATTCCATTCCAATCCTTACCATCAGCTTGTTGAAAATAATGTTTAGTGTATAGCTAAATTTCTAGGAAAAGGTGATTATCTTGATGATATAATGTTCAAAGTATAAAAAAAACATCAATATCCTTTTGCAAATTCCTGACCTTCAAAATCGGAGAATTAATTATGCAAAATAGTTGTGTATTAATTGTGGTATTAAACGTGATTTTTAGTGTTATGACGTATGTTTCTTGTATGACAGCTAACGACGTATGGGCTGTTAGACTTTGCGTAGATAGATTTTTGTTGATATAATTATTATTTTTAATCTAACGGCGCGGCAAAGTCAGAGGGCAAAACTAGCAACAACTTAATATTATTATTAAACAAACAACCATCAAAATTTTTTTTTTTTTGTTGCGATTTTGGATATACTATATTTGGTTTTAAAAACGTGTGCACAGGGACTATTTTAACTTATTCGTAATGACAAAAAATTTAGTGTTGTATAAAATAATTTTCTTTGACAAAATGTGAAAAAAAACTTAGAGTCCTATTGTCTTTTTGTTCACATCGTGTTATGAAATAAAGAAAAAACGTTATAATTAAACAAAGATGTTATCAACTGCCTAATTTATTAAATTTTTTAATACTTAATTGCTATTTTATTGTCATATTTTCAATGTGAATATCACATTACAAAACTTCAAAAGAGGCGTGTTGGGCTGTTTCTTAAGAGTCGGAGGAGGTAAACGACGGATACATGGTGTTTCGTCATGTCAGTGAGATTATCGGAGGCTTAATCCCCCTCCAACATAATCCCCAAATCACCCCAAATTTCTAAACCCCGAAGGCAGTTCACTGTCCTATGACAAGTGATTTGTTTCCTTGCTTGCCGACCTATGCCATCTATAAAAAAATAAGCAGATGCTGAAAAAAGATGCATACGTAATACCATCTTTCGATAGCGAAGAATGAGCAACATGCAAGCCTTACAAGTTTTTTATTCGACAAATTGATGATAGGAATAAACGAAATGAATAATTATTTATAGTTTTCTTAGGTATTTCCAAACAAGTCTAGTTCTCACATGAATTTTTATTTTATTTTGCAGAGGCTGCTTTTTTCAAAGTGTTTTAATACTAGATTTATAATTAGATTCTATTAAGCGTCTTAAAAGTATTTCGTTTTAGGGACGTAAAATGAAGTTTGATAATATGCAATTAATTGTGAAAAACTGATACATTGAAAGTCTATAAACTATTCAAAGGTGAACATTGCAAAAAATAAAAAAATATAAAGAGCGTGTGGATCACGCTTCGCACGTACTTACGTAAAGATTGGGCCCTTCTTGGACTAATCCCTAAATCTCCGAAACCCTAATCCCGAAAAGGCCAGCAATACACTCCTAACCCCTGTGATGTTGCGGGAGTTTATAACCAGCGCCCGATTCCTTACCATGAGGTAGCCTGTGATGTGCCGTGCTACCAAACAAAAAAAAAAACATAAAATAGACGAGTTTGGATTCATTCTTAGCATAACGCGTAAATAGTTATGATTTGATGTTTTTTTTATATTATATTTCAGAAAAAAGTATTGGTGAAAATAGAAACATTTCGGTGCTGAAGTGGTTCGTTAAGATACTGTGGAATATACGATGGCCCTCTT
The DNA here is from genome assembly GCA_902829305.4 of Spodoptera exigua. Classification (NCBI taxonomy): domain Eukaryota; kingdom Metazoa; phylum Arthropoda; class Insecta; order Lepidoptera; family Noctuidae; genus Spodoptera; species Spodoptera exigua. Next base: position 7,193,049 of record LR824624.2, read on the forward strand.
TGGAGCTGAGCACTGCCGTGAGCAGCGGTGGCGACGTCTCCTCGTGAATAAAAAATCATACTTAGAGCCTGAGTCCGCGATCAAGCGACCATTTGCTATCACCCTAAGCGCAAGTTTGCTGACGATGACCAAGGGTAGCTTTCCATCCGACCAGAACCAGTCGCGAGCGTAAGGAGCGCCTCAGATTGTACACCACTAAACATGGGACCCAATAGGGCAGATATAAACGTGGGGTCAACGTGTTCTAGAGTGGAGACCACGTCTAGGCAAACGTAGTGTAGGGCGCCCTCCAGCTAGGTGGACTGACGACATCCGCAGGGTGGCTGGCTGTGGTTGGATGAGAAGAGCTGAACATCGACCTCAGTGGCGTACAATTGGGGAGGCCTATGTCCAGCAGTGGACGACAACAGGCTGGTGATGATGATGATGATGAGAGGGCTGATATTCAACTAAGCTAAACAAGGCTGTTACTAATTTTTATCTATTCAGTATAATATTAAAAAGTCTATAAAATACATTTGGCTTACCCGGAAATCGGACAGAACCTTGGTCTTTGTAAACACTAGATAAGCAAATTAATAAAAATATATTCGATATAAATGACAAAATTAGCATTTTAAGTATTATAGTTTCGGTTTAAATTACATAAAAATTAAAAATAATGTATGTGTAGTAAATTTAATTAATGTCATAATTTTAATTTTAATAATGTGTTAAAATGTAAACGGAACAAGATTCCCTTTTTAAATTTTTAAGTTTTATCTGTAACCTGTTTATAGAAAAGGCCTCAGCAATACATGTGATTACTAGGAAGATGAGAAAAATAACCAGCCATAAACCAGCGTGGACCTCCTATACCACTAAATAGGAGAGAAAGAAAGAGAGAGCTAGCCTTTCTATCACAGTCATGGTAAATTGCCCTTGTTGTTGAGAGATTGTCCTTGGCTGCACTTTTATAGTGCATACAGGTATAATTGCCGGCTGATATCCCATCACATTTAGATTAAAATTGTTGAATGGGCCTCTGTGAGTTGGCTTCGGCTCCTCGTACGCCTTCCAAAGGTCCGGGACCCTGTAGTCCTCCAAAAAATAGAAGATCTGTATAAATTGAGAATTTGGAATTTCTGGGAGAGCCTTGCTTCGGCACGAATAGGCTGGCTTGACCAGAGGGAACCACGGCATCACAGAAAACGTACGTGAAACAACTAAGTACATTATTGTATTTTGCCATGTGAGTGAGGTTACCGGAGGCTCAATCCTTCCCCTATCCTAATTCCTCCTCAATCCCTAAATCCCCAAAAGGTCAGCAAACTTCTTGTAACTCTTCCGTTGTTAAGGGTGTCTATGGGCGGCTCTGATTGCTTTAACTAGCTTCCGCCCGCAGCTTCGACCGCGTGTTGTGTTAATAAAAAGTAGCCAACGTCCTATTCCGGAGTAGGTATATCCTATACCTGTGCCAAATTTCATCCAGATCCGTCCAGCAGTTTTGGCGTGATTGAGTAACAAACATCTAAACATCGCAACTATCACATTTATAATATTAAGTAAGAAGATCGAAGAGGAAGATATTGGCCTCCGGTAACCTCACTCACACGACGAAACACAACGTTGTGGTTGTTTCACGCCGGTTTTCTGTGAGGCCATGGTATCACTCCGGTCGAGCCGACCCATTCGTGCCGAAGCTTGGCTCTCCCACACTTACCTACCTACCTACCTACTGGAATTATTAAAAAAATATATCACGAACACAAAACCAGGTGTATACTTCTCCCAACTTATATAATACACATACCAAGTTCAATAATAAAACATAAGAATACGAAATATAACACAGATAACTATAATATTGACTATATAAGTAATTGCCTCATCACTCTTCCGTTTCTCATAATAACCATGAAGCCCTCGCATTTCTCAATCTTGATAACGTAATTACAAGAAGAGATTTCTCATGATCTCCGATAGATAATTTGGTAACATCCTTTTGTTGTTGTGGTAGAACATATCTATACTAATATTATAAAGAGGAAAAATTTGTAAGTTTGTATGTAGGGGGTAATCTTTGGAACCGCTGGTCGGATTGCCAAAATTCGTTCACTGATAGATAGCTACAATGTTCCTGAGTGCTATAGGCTATAAAACAACCCGCGGCGATCAAATGAAGCTGAGCAGCGGATGAAGCTAATTTGTATTATATTGCCGTGAAATAGTATAAATAAGCTTAGTCATGTCTCGAATGGGTCGGATCTACCGGAGTAATACCACGACTTCATAGAAAGCCAACATGATATAACGCTTCCGTTTGAGTTTTGCCATGTGTTGTGGGTGTCAAGGGGTACCGTCGACTGCTTTTTTTTGTCATGGGAAAATGTACGCTCGCGTCTGGTTCTGGTCGGCCATCGAGCTACCCTTACTCGCCGTCCGCAGACCCGCGCTTACGGTGGCCAGAGATTATCTCTCGATCCCCGACGCCTTGAATGTCACCTACTACGGTGGCTGAGACGTGTTGGAGGGTAGTTCCCTCACGCGCTCTGCATCCTCCATTGCGAGCATAACTGCTTCGCAGAAAGAGAAGACGGTTTCCCAGTTCCTCTCGCTACAAACCATGGCCTCGACTGAGGCCGGGCGCAAGAGGTCGCCGCCGCCCGGTCACTTCCCCGAGGACACGGCGGTGCTCAGCCCAAGCAGGGCAATCGTTGACTGCTTACCATAAGGAAACATATCTGCTAATTTGCAATTTAATCGCTCTCTCTCTTTTTCTCAAAATTAGTTTGTGCAATGTCTTATTCCTTCGAAAAATTAAAAGATAAATTGAATTGTTGTTGCAACATTGCAAATCTTCAACAAACGCATACATAAACTTTTTCGGATTTATATTTCCTATTTTTAAAATATTACTTCATTTTATAAAAAACTTTGCAAAATTCTGAACTTAGACACTGCATTTAATATGCAATATTGCATAAATACCTACACCAAGCAGACAGACAAGTAAAAAGTAGCACAACGTTTGAAATTATTTCTTAGACAAATCTACAGTATATTTTTATGATTAGGTAACTAATAAATGGTATTTATATTACTTTTTAATTTATGTGATGTGATTTCTAGATCCATATAAATGGCAAACTATTATGTAGACTGTACGTTTCCTGCATTTATTTTTTGCACTGGCAACACCAGAATACTTACTTATTGATGAATACCTCAGGTTACCTCACTCACACGGGGAAACAACGCTATGGTTGTTTCACGTCGGTTTCCTGAGATAGTCGAGCTGACCCATTGATGCTGAATCTTGGTGCACCCAAACTTCTACCCTAGTAGGCATTATTCACGTGAATTGATTGAAAAAAGTTAGTTTTAAGCTGCAACAGGATTTTTAGCCATGAGCAGCGTCCGATAGTTACCATTCAAAAAAGTTTCATATCAGTACTCCGAGATAATGTCGTGGTGGCCTGGAGGTTAAGGAGCCCGCTTCTCATGCACGAGGGTGTGGGTTCGAAACCTGGCAAATACCAATGTGACGTTTTCCGAGTTATATGTACTTTCTATGATTATTTAGACACCACTGAGATACGGTGAAGGTAAACATCGTGAGGAAACCTAGACTTATAATTTCTAATTGTAAGTTTGAAATCGCCAACCCGCATTGAGCAAGCGTGGTGATTAATGCTCAAACCTTCTCCGTGTGAGAAGAGGCCTTTGCTCAGCAGTGGGCACTTATAGGCTGATGATGATGACTCCGAGAACTAATCTTTTACATGTTCTTCTTTACTGTTTATCCTTCTAAAGGATGTCTGTAGTCTGGATGAGACCGATTAATAGTTATAAGACCGCTCATTGTACTGATATTTCTTTTATAAAATGCGTGTATTTCTTTTTACGTCAAAAACACAAACAATGTGTTGTTACTAAGATATTCGAGTTCCTAAATTTATATCTAAGGACTTCATATTTTCTTGTTACTAAAATAAATGTGTTTTTTATCATTACCTTTTTTCATTGACATTAAATCGGGATGTCCTTTCTCATGTGTGTTGTATACACACTCTATATTATGCTAGTATTCAAAACACAAGAACTGACTTTTTAAGTTCTCTGAGTATTATCGCCTTTACCATATTTTCTATTTCATTTCATATTTTTTAAAAACGTTGCCCGACACTAGGATTTTCTCCTGTGTCGTGGGTGCGTTTACAAACATACAAATTCACATACACATCACACCCAAACCCGGAACAACAACTTGTGGATCACACAAAGAGTTGTTCCGTGCGGGAATCGAACCCGCGACACGTTGCACGGCAGCCAGTTGCCCAGCCACCGCACCAACCGTGCAGTCATGCCAGTATAATAGTCTTTACCAGTTATCATTTATCTGACAGGCACCAGATTCATAAGCAATGTAAAAATTTGAGATTGCACAAACGCAATTTGAGCTTAGAAAAAAACAACTTTCGAGAGACTAAACAACTTTTAGTCTTTAATTGCATAATCGAAGAGTTTCGTGATTTATTTGTTAATAGTACCAACTACGATGTGAGAAAGTACACTGACCTTGATATAAATTTATTAAAAAAAGTTTATTGTTTATTAGGTATATTCTGTGGTAATTAATATATTTATAGCCAACACGGATCTTCGGCTTAATCATTTTAGGCAACAGAAAAAAAATCTATACGACGAACTTATTAATAACTATATAATACCCTATTAATAAAAAAAATGGACTAGACATCTAATTTGCTTTTTTCATGTAATAGGTCGGCAAACGAGCAGACGGATTACCTGATGGTAAGCAATCAGCGCCGCCCATGGATACCCGCAATGGAGGAGTTACGAGTGCGTTGCCGAGCTTTTAAGGATTAAGGATTTGGAGATTTAGGGATTGAGGAGGGATTGGGGGAGGGGAAGGATTGGGCTTTATTTGCAGTCTGAAATAAAAAGACCATAATGTATGTACATCAATAATTTTCTGTAATAATATTTAGAAAATGATTATTTTTTATTCAAAACATTTTAAGCTTAAAACCTGTTACGGAACATAACCTTTGACCTTGGTTTGAACAAAGAGACAAGGTTACTTAAATAAATTAATTCTCATCCTAAGATTTAGACCAACATTTTTTGAAAAGCAATAAATTAAAAATTATTTTTATTACATTTCGAAGATCATTGAACTCCTATTTATAGGTTATAAAATAAATACACAAACACAAAATAATAACGGTTTCATAATAAAGTGAAAAGGAAGACAATGTGGCAGAATAACCAGTTTTTGATAGACGCCAATCATCAATCGTCATAATATGTGTTATGCCATATTTTGAAACGATTTTAGATTGTATGTTGATAACTGCGATGCGATTAGTCGTGATCTTGTATAAAATTTTATGTTCAAACTAAAGGAAGTAATCTGAGTTCTCAATGACAGTTGCAGTCGTGGTAAAATATTTTGTTAATTGTATAAATTAAATAGTAGATGTCGTGGTAGCCCTTGGATAAGGAGCCCGCTTCTCATGCATGAGGTTGTGAGTTTGAAGTCCGGCAAGTACCAATGTGACTTTTTCCGAGTCATATGTAATTTCTATGATTATTTAGACACCACTGACATACGGTGAAGTTAAACATCGTGAGGAAACTGGATGGACTGGACCTGGACTTATAATTTATAATTAACCCGCATTGAGCAAGAGTGTTGGTTAATGATCTTGTTGAAAATGGGCGCAGGTGAGACAAAGAAAAGACATGTGTTCTCAACGACTGTTATATTTTGAATAATATCTGTTACAGAAAGTACGAATGAACTGGACATTGAATGATTGAATGTTTGACGAATGATTGAAGTATGCTGTGAATGAACTTGGATATTTGTTTAGGTATATACGTACACAAAGCGTATATTCCAACAGATCTAACCTTCTCCGTATGAGAAGAGGCCTTTGCTCAGCAGTGGGCACTTATAGGCTGATGATGATGATGACGATGAAATAGTAGATGATTAGTAGGTTGTTTAGGTTTTATTTTTTTATAAATGTAAAGTACGACAAGTAAGATTATCGTCCTCTGTTGCCATTTTATACCATTTTTTCCTGAAGGTAAAAGCGACAAATATCTTCTCTCGCCCAGGATATGGCAACAGGGAGTATCAGACTCTTATTGACTAAAAACGCCTCCGTTTCTTCTTCTGCTCCAAACCGAGGTCGTGTTACGTTATTGCTCTTGAACCCAAGCAATGGCTATGTTGGGCTCCATCTGTGGTGGTCTATTGGATTTTTGGGGCGCGCGGCTCGTTGCACGTAGCACCATCTTTTGTTTGTATTTTTAGCCTTGAACTGACACTTTTACCATTAGTGCCTTGAGCTACTGTTCCTTTTTTGTGAAAAGTACAAATAGGCTTCTTATTAGCAGTTAACGACTTTCCCCACGGAGTACACAGAACTTTGCTGACGTATGCACAATTACTTGACCGTTTCTAGTTATGTGACTTCACTGTGACTACTTTTGTGTCAAATTTTAGTTCTTATGTTTATGGTTACTAATTATCTTTTTTCATTCGTCATCAAAAATTAGAAGTCCTTATTATACTGAACTGTGGACTAAATTATTAACAGACTTTAAATTTGGGATATCAAAAGTGTTGTAACAGTTTAATAGAGATCGAATTTCAGCGTAATAATCCGATCAAGAGTGTTTCATTCCGCGAGAGGGAAGATTATGAATTAGAATTCCTTCTTATATTGAATTGTGGACAAAATTATTTACAGACTTCAAATTAGGGATATTAAAATGTTATAACAGATTAATAAAGATCGAATTTCAGCGTAATAATCTGATCAAGAGTGTTTCATTCCGCGAGAGGGAAGGTCAAATTCCTATCTACAGAGCTGATCCGGGGCGGGCTGCAGTGCGCTACATTCCCGACATGCGTTAGTAAGGTGGACTAAACATACAAAATACTAAATTCTTAATACTTTTATTCGTCGAATGATTATCGGCAAACACCATAAAAACATTTGTAATAAAAAAAGTATTGTACTAACCAATCTATATAACCATTATCCACCAAGCACAAATTCTTAAGATGTGATTCCACATTATCTACCTATGGAACTTCTCTAATGAATTATTACCTCTCTAGTGTAACTCTAATTAATTAATTTCCATTCGATAGGTTCAATGTTGCTAAACCGGTTAATACTAGTTACATAAGTTTATGTCTCGATCCGGCTTTTAAGGAATTTCTATAATAATAATAATGAACTCATCAACGGAAGATTTGTCACTAACCGGTACTTAGATAAGGAGCCAAGTTCATGACTTTGTCCCTATAATGTCAAACAAGAATTAAGAAACAAATATAAACTTACTTTTAATTAATTAGAGCAAAGAAAGGAACGATTAATAAATAATATCGCTTAGAGCGCACTTCACGAAGAAATTTTAATAACAGCGCCATCTATCAATGATTTCATGAAACAAGAAGCAAGTATTAGAGATGGCACTGCACGTTTTGAGGTGTAAGCTAAATAAGAAGTTAACAAATCCTATTATATACAACTTACTTGTAAATTTAATAAAATGCGTATTCAGGTAGCCTTGTTTATGTTACCGTTTATTCCTGTGTAGGAAATAGAATGTCAATTCGTCTCTCTGCTTAAATGGTAACCAAGGCCGAATAAAAACAAAAAATATATATTCGTTGTTTCGTTCTACATTTATTATTTAAATAAAAAAAAACATTAAAATTACAACCTTGATTCTAAAGGATTTCCAAAAATCAGAGATTTCAATTAATGCTTTGTCCTTTGTGTTACAAATAAAATTGAATGTTATTTATTTTATTTTTCAAACATTTACAACATGGCCAGGTATTTTTTGTATTTACTAAGCTTCCATAAATTACAACCTACGAACACGTAGACTAAAAAAACTCAACCGCCCATCTAACTCAAAAAATTTCTGACGTCATTTTTTAATAGCTCGCTATGAACGCCCAATTTAAAAAATAAAATTGTTGTTTAATCAAGTAAAGGCCTTTGAACTTAAGTAAAAAATGATGTAAATTAATACAGTTCAAATGGCAATGCTTTTTTTACTAAATAAACGGCCTAACGTTATTATAAAAACTTTTTAGAATGTTATCTAGCACGACAACTTATGAATCAAAAAATCTATGTACCCATAATTTATATTATGTTCTTACCAACATTCCCATAGGCCCAAAAATGGCAAAAAAAATCTATGATTTTTAGAGTTCCACACCACTAAAATTAAACGAAATTGAGTTTAATTAATTTTCAGTTCTATAAAGACATCATTTAAGGTAAAAAAATTAAAGACAGAAGATCTTTACTTTTTCCAATATTAGGGCTGATCTTTCAATGGTTAGACAAATATTAACTGAGGAATAATTATGATGCTGTTGTGTTAGAATGTTCGTGTAAGACAGTGACACCAACAATTTTATTCCTTAGATAACATTTATATGACTATTGAAAAATCAGACCTTAATGAAATAATAACATCTTATTAGATAAGTGTTAAATTGTCATAGTTAAACGATAATTATTACAACATTGTAAAGGCGTGTCAAATAAAACAAATCTTTGTCTTTTCTGAGAAACAAATTGTGGTTTATTTCGAAAATTCTCAATAAAATATCCTTATATATCATTAATAATTACTCAAGTGAAACAAGTCTGGAAGAGTCAAAGTTCTACACGATTAGGTCGGCTCGAGTGATAAAATGGCATCACAGAAAACCGGCGTGAAGCAACCACAGGTTTGTGTTTCGCCGAGTGAGTGAGGATACCGGAGGCCCAATCCTTCTTCGCTCCCCATCTCTACCCAATCCCCAAATCTCCCGAATCCTAATTTGAAGAGGCTGGCAACGTACTCGTATCTCTTCTGATTTTACGCATGTCCATGAACGGCGCCGTTTTATTAGCATCAAGTAATCCGTCTGCTCGTTCGGCTAAGGTGATGGCTAGTAATATGTTTTTCTTGGCTCAAGCATATAAAAATGACCAAAGGATTACAGTAAGTCTTATAGTCCAAAATATAACTATATATGTTACCTCTTATGGTTACATGCAACGGTAAATGAATGCTCTTTGATGGAGACATTTCAGTAAGAAAAACAATAAAGCAAATGGTGATATAAAAAATTTAAGACACGTGCTAAGTTTTTTTTTCCATATCCTTGTCATATCCAAACGCTAAACACAACATTTTAAACTATGTAGGCAATAATTTTAACTGATAAAAAAGATATTTTTTTCTTCGATTAAAACTCGTTTTAACCATGGATGGATAATCGGTTTATATTGACTAGTTGTTCTCCACAACTTTTCTCGCATGCTATTGGGGTATAAGACTGGTATAAGAGTTGACGTACCTATATGAGAAACAAAAATTTGCCAGACAAGAAAATCTAGAGTAGGTTCCAGATATAAATCAATGGCTATAAAATGTTTTTTTAATAAAGAACCCATTATTGGCAAACGAGTAGACAGTTTGCCTGATGATCATCAGCAATAGGTACCTTCCAAAACAGTACAAATCCAGAAGAATTAAAAGTGAAATGACGGGTTTTTGGGGGGATAAAAACGAGGATATGTAAGGAATGGCAACTTTGCCATGTGTCCATAAATTATCCATGCTGACATTACTTCTACTGCGTTGTATTTTTACCATTAGTGGTCTAAATTGTAATATTTACAAATAGATCAAAGAAGCTTTAAATGACGAAATATCCAGTACGCACTTTATATAAGCTGCTGGCTGTAATTAATAAAATGTTTTACTATGGAGGAAACAGCCATTGAGTCTTTTCATTATTGACTAACAAACAAACATTTCCACCTGCTTTTAATTGTAAAGATAATGTGTAAGGTAGCTTATTACATTTAGAATGTGGGGTCTCAGAGGGCCGTTTTACCAGTTTTGTTGCGCAAATTATTAGTATCCGGGGTACAAAAACTGTCCTTGGAAGTAACCATGAGCTCAATCAATGGTACCAGTTAGCCATACCTGCCGGTATGATGAAATAATTCACGATTAAAATACTTGTATGTACCGGTGAGAGTATTTTTATGGACGATTAATCACTAAACAAGTTCGTTGGTTCAAGGTTTTTGACCACTTCATTTATAAACATTAAATTGAAGATATCAGGAACTTATTCAGTTTCTGGTCAACAAGGCACGTGATAATGCCATAGTAATGCACTCAACCCTTCTCCCCCTTCCCCAAGCCCCTAATCCCCGAAACTCTAATATCCAAATGGCCCACAACACAATCGTTACTCCTCTGGTGTTGCAGTTATCCCTGTTAATCCGTATGCTCTTTTGCTGTTCAACAAAGTTACATGTCATAAATAAATCAAACATTTTGTAAATTTTAGATTTATAGTTTTGGAATAACTATATTTTATTATTAAAGACTTTTAACAAGAAGACGTCTTTACTATCGAACGAAGACCTCTACCTTATTCCTACTCGTCGAAACATAACTGCGTATGCTACATCTTTTATATAGATACTTTGAGCGATGCCAATGAGACAATGAGTCTATGGAATCAGACCCCTTATAATGGGATACGAATACTTGGCAAAAAACAACAAAATTAACGAAAATAATGTATTTTATCTTGCGACATTCACATTAATTAGTTACCTATTAAATGAATGCAAGATGTTACATGTTACAACATTGCTTGATGTTTCCTGTTTATTCGTAAACAAACAACGGAATAACAAATGAACTACGGAATTTTACACCAATAATAAACTAGATATTCAATAACACTACAGTCGGTTTAATTATCCTTGATAAAGTTGGCAAAATCCAAACGATAACCCAAGGATTTTTTTAAATCTGTAAAACATAACCATTATTATCTATGGTAGTAGCGCAGCCTTGTGGTTGAAAAGCGTTTTTTTTTAGTTACTACAAGTAATCTCGAAAAAATAAGATCTCGTTTGGAGATTCAAGTTTTGAACTAAAACCAACGCCGCTTATTAAACCAAAGTTCATCGCAAACATTGTTTATGTTTACAAATCACTAAGTCAATAAAAGTCAACCAAAAAACTATTTACGTTTTTAATCAAGACGATGATTTATAAGTATTAATTCATATTTATTACTCAATTACTCTTGAACGCAAACGTCGTCAAATCCAGTTTTGACGGACACGAGACTGAGTAGAGTTCAAAGTGTATCTCAAAGCACGTAGTTCTAGTCAAACTGGATAGATGGCGTTACATGTATCAACACAGATGACGAAAACTAGTCTAACATTTTTTTTAAACCGTTTACTAATTTAATTGTTCTAATATATTTATAAAAAAAATGTCATCTCATCTCGTCTCTCGTCAGGTAGATGCCGAGAGTAGACAATTAAATAATGTGCCTTTTTTGAGGAGTTTTTTCTCTCAACTAGGCGAAACAGTAGGTGTCTGGCACCTTGAGATGCAGATAGTTATTGACTAAAACCCCCTGTTTCTTCTTCAGGCCAAGGCCACGGTAGCGTATTGCGCTTGCCACGAAACCCCGGCTGAACATCGGCCCTGTTGGGTGGTCTGTAGGCTCGTTGAGGCGCGGGCGAAACGCTACGCGTCTGGTTCTGATAAGCAGAGCACACCGTCACCGTGCTGCACCGTGTCCTGTAGTTGGTCCTCACACGACACACGACACGTCACGACGACACCAGGGCGTTTCCTCGTACCGGAACCGAAACTGTATACATTGCACCTAAGAAATGTACAATTGTAGGTGTTGCAGGCGCCCATTAACCCCTGACTGATTATTTTATTGTTAATTGAGAGATCTAACGATATGCAGCAATATAATACACCTTTTTGTAGAAGGCGAGCAAAGGTCAACCATTTAGTTCTGAACCCAATTACTGTTTTATTGCAAACAGTCCACTAGAAACTTAAACTAGGCGTGATTAGGTGTTTTATTCGTTGTATGTTTTTTTTTCTTTTTCATTTTCCCTGTAGAGAAATACAAGTGCTTGTTTTCTAAGACAAGGCGGCTAGGATCACTCTTTAGTGATTCTCTGTAAGATTGCTTCCGACCATCAGTTAATCTTAAAAGTCATTGTTTGTTCCCAGTGGATATCTTATTGTATCTAATATGTTCAGTAGTATCTCCTCTGACGAGTTTTTTATTCTTTTGAAAGTGCCTTTTAACATTATTTGCCTATTTACAGTCTTCTAACTTGATCTGGGGTCTAATCATCACGTCTGATTTCCATCAAATCAGTTAGTGATGTTTTTACTTGTTCACACTGTTCAGGTTATTTTTAAGTCAATAGCGGGATGCTTCACATACCTACCTACCTACTTTGGTGTCGTTTGTCTTCTTAGCAAATGTCCGCATCTCTTATTTCTTCTCTATTTCACCTAACCTTAGGCAACATAGCATAGTGTATAAGAGTTATTCGGAGTCGGTCTAACCGTTCTTGCTTGATGCCATGGCCAGGGAAATTGAGATTGTTTTTTATATGTACTTGAATAAAGGTGGAAAGCAATTACTGTCATAGACTGCGATTTTCTAAACTTTAAATTCCTATATTACAAAAATACTGAACCAATTTAAAGCCAAAAGCCATTTTTCATAGATTATATTGTCTTAGACAATGACCGCACTTTAATTACAAATTCCAGCTATGTTACTAATTATTATGCCTATTTTAAAAATACTAAAACACCTCCTCTGTAAAAAGTAGCTTAAAAACAAACAGTATTACGAGCAATATTTTTCATATTGTTGATTATATTATTTCCAACCATCACGTGCAGGGACAGTTAATAAAATAATTTTATTTAATTAGACTGACTCGATCTTGAACTTTTACAGGATGTTAAATACTGTTCACATTTCACGTAATTTATTCACATACTAACGACTGGTCCCAGCTTTGTCTCATGTTTTCCAATATTCCTGTTTGATGAGTTTAATTCTTTTTCATACTACAAACCACTTTCTAACAAAAAATAGATCAATTACTTTTGCAACACAAATCGAGAATTGACATATGTTTTCATTATTTTTGTTATGTCATAATTATGTCGGCAAATGTTCAGATGGAATACCGGGTGGTAAGCCATTAGTGTAGCCAATAGACACTTGTAATACCAAAAAAGTTACTTCAAGTGCGTTGCCGGCCCCTTATGAGTTATTAGGGATATTATTATAAGATCCCCTAACCTTTGAGGATTGAGGATAGAGAGGGAGACTGGGCATTGAAGAAAACTCAGTTGATATAAGATTTTTAACAGTTTTTTTAACTCAATCATTTTCTTTGTCAGCATATTTTAATATTCTCTTCTTTGAACAAACATGCAAGCCATAATTTCTTCTATAACAATAATATAAGTAACTATTGTGCGTATAAATATAGTAGTGCAGTTACGTTTTCTGAGCACTTATTGTTTAGCAGTCATGATTTTTGCAGTGCTCATTGTGTCGTTCTGTGGGTTGCTGGTGTTATGGAGCAAGTTAAAACCACGTGGCCCGTCGCCTCCAGTTCATCCTGGAGCATTACCGATATTGGGACACGCTCATCAATTGTATGGAGACCCTAAAAGTAAGTGGAATTTCTTACTATTGAGTCGTTTTACGGCTTACTCTTTAGGGTGAATACGCGGATTTGTTGTGTGTGCACGAAATGTTTTGTGGAGGCATTTTTTTTTTTTTTTTTTAAAAAACGTTGCCCCACACTTGGATTTTCTCCTGTGTCGTGGGTGCGTTTACAAACATACAATTTCACATATACATGACACCCAGACCCGAAACAACAATTTGTGGATCACACAAAGTGCTGTTCCGTGCGGGAATCGAACCCGCGACACGTCGCACGGCAGCCAGTTGCCCAGCCACCGCGCCAATCGTGCAGTCATATGCATCATCATATCATCAGCAATGAAGCTACCCTTTACTATCTTTGTTCTTTCTGCCTGTATCGTAACAGCTGATTATTCCAACATACTTGATAGATACTGTACAGTCTCTGTGATAAACTTGAACGTTTTAAATCTGACTTATGAGGGTTTTCTGAAATGTTCGATAAGAATCCATGCGATATGAGAGCTGTAAAAAGTATCGTTACCTTCGTTGCAAAACTTCTAATGAAGAAATCTATATGTACCATAGGTACAATTGATGTTGAATGCTTTTCAATTTCTATGAACGTCTTCTAAAGAAAAAGATCTGAATAATATTTTTTTCAACATTGGTTTTAAAAAAGTATTAAGGACTAGTTAAGTCAGTTTTTAAAGTCTGCTGTTTTTAACTGACTCCCTGACGGGTCCTTAAATACCATATTGTTAATTAGTCTATACGTGTTATTTTCGACCACAATTTATACATAATAATATGTACCAAATATAATATGTATTAGGTCTTTCCTCCATTATACTTTACAATAATTTTAATATTGCAGAGTTTTGGGTGACCAAGAAAAAAATGTATCAGTTCAGTTTGGACAGTGGTGGTGTCTCCGAGATAAGACTTGGTCCTCATTCTGTCTACGGTAAGTGTTTCCTTCTTCTTCTTATTTAGTAAAGTTTTATATCTATAACGCACGACTGCACGTCACAACGGTTAGGAAACGTGTAGTGGATTCGACTTCCGAACGTAACAGCACTTTTTTTACTTTTTAATTGTTTTTTCGAGTCTGGGTGTAATGTGTATGTGGAATTTTATTAAAGCGACATCTACCGCACAACATGCAGCAACAGCACGAATCACATTCAAGTATCTAAATCGTATAACAGTTCTCGACGCAATTAGAAAAGGTTTCATTGTTACAACATCCCGACAACAGCCCACCGAGACACAACACCGGTCTGGTCGGAGGGTCATCCTTTTCAATTGAGAATGTGGAATTTTGTACACTGATCTCTCATGCTTCCAAGTTATGTTTGTAATCGCACACACGTTACAGGAGAAAGTCCTAGTGTGGAAAAACATTTACAAATAAATGTTTCATGTCCAGCTCATTTTTTTCTTCCCAGCCTTGGGACCTAGCTAGCAAATCAGTCACTTGAGTGTGGTGGCACAAAATCAAATGTTAAGGCGCTCGCTTATCATGCATGAGGGTGTGGTTTAAATTATTCTTTTATTCAGATACCACGGATAAACAGTGAAGTCTAAATATCGCGCATCGTGAAGAAAACTGAAATAATAATTTCCAATAAGATTGAAATAACCGTCAGCTTTAAGCAAACGTGCTAATTAGTGCTCAAAACTTCTGCTGGGGAGAAGGGGCATTTGCTAAGCAGTGAGCGTTTATAGGATGATAATGATGATGATTAGCATTTTTTTTCATTAATAAATAATGTCACTTCTGCCACCGTGACCAGAAGTATCTCGGTTTTGATTCACCATTATAGTTATGTTACACTTAGAAGATCCCTTTTTGCAGATATCACATAAGATTTTTATGATAACACTGAAATAATTGTTAGGTTTGCAAATTGCGACCCGACCTCTTGCTAACAAGACAGTTCTTAAATCCATAATCATTTTTCTTAAGATTATTATAACAGTTGACCTTCACACGATGACCGCTCACTACATTATTTCATAAATAATTAATTGCTACATGAATTGTGTTATTAGAGATGGACACATTTTTTTTTTCATTAGAGTGTCCTTTTACATTTTGTAATTTTAAAATATTTATGTTACATTGTTTTTATTTTCTAACAGAATCATATTCTTTCGATAATTATATTGATTTGAAATATCGTCTGTCGTCACGACTTATAGTATAGGTATTTATAAGTATTAAGAAGTTACCAAAAACTTTACGAAACAAAAAAATTGTCCAAAAATTTTTATAATAATACAGATACAGTAATACTTCATTTTAAGTATTGTCACCATATCTTGGACATAATTAATAACAGTAATTTAACGCAATATATGGAATAAAACAATTAATATGTGACGCAAGCACGTCAATTCTTCTCCTTTACTTTTTCTACATATGTATATTATTAAAGCGCCATCTACTTGTATACTTTGCAAGTTGCTTCAGTTGCTTCAAATTATTAAGTATGCAAATCATTTTGAGAGTGGAGTCATACCACAGCCTCACAAAAAATAGGCGTGATACAATGACTTTCTTTAAGTCGTAAACTATCAAATCACCTTATTAGAGCGAGAGCGAGTGTTGGACTGGTACTACTAGTACTAGTAGTCTAACACTTACTTGTACTGAGTACTAGTAAACCACGCGGTTATTTTTCCTGCTCAGGGCCTGGGTCGCGGTATATTATATTGCACTTATATCCCCCAAAGTATCGCCCCTAGTCCATCTATGGTGGTCCCATGTTCCTTTGAGTCGTCGTCGGAAAATGACGCTCTTTAGTCTCAGATCGGTCGGGCGACGAGCTAACCGTTGCTCGCCGTCCCTTACTTACGATGACTGGAGAATATCGCTCGATCCACGATGACGCCGCGCCGGCTAGGCATTGAGGGCACATGTGCTGAGCTTTTTTTGTAAGCATAACTGGCTTGCAAGGTTCAGAATGCCTCAGTTGTGTTTCAGAATTTCATTTACTCGTGGTTATGGGAGATTCAATCCATACCCAAACCTCAAAATCCCAAACTTTCTTAAAGGCTGGTAACTTAGCTATAGGTAACTCTTCAGGTGTTATGGGTGGCTATACGTGGCTACGTGGCGCTTATACTTACCACATCCATCATACATTTGACTTCTTTTCTCCCAAAAAGACGTTACTTAGCTAAATCAAACTTGCGTCTCAGATTAGCCAACACAAAACGCAGGTTTGTGTTTTTATTTTGTGCCTATAATATATATACTATGCTAATTCAAAGATTTTTGAATCGAAGGTCAATATTGATGACACATTAACAGAACAACCTTGACTGACCTTGATACGCCATCATTATGTCATTTAAGGTCACAGACATAGTGATGTCCTCGTGATTATCACGTGTTGTGGGGCATAGATGGTGTCGTATCATAGGTCAAAACTGTTAACCATCAAGCAAATTGAATTCCAACGCTTACCATTTATGTTTTCCATGACCGGCACTGCTTAACACCAGTTGGTCCCTGTACCTACTCGTTTGCTCTCTTTCCCGATTTCAAAAAAAAATGGACAGAATAAATGTTACTTTATATTTTGCCTGCTTCTATCCGCGACTTTGTCTTAGTTTATGTTTGGAGCGTATATCTTCGAATAATTATGTCAAAATGCGTATCTCAAAAGCCTAATATAGTATATTTTTCTTTGCAGTGTTAACTGATCCAGATGACAGTCTAGTCATAGCTAACACATGCCTGAACAAGCCATATTACTATGATTTTGCCAAGGAAATGTTCAACAGAGGACTCGTCACAGCTAGTTGTAAGTTAAAGAAATTATTTGAATCCTAATTCAAGAGAACTAAATATCTTATTTGACGTAATTTTGGAAGATCTAATATAAGTAATATACATATACATTGAAGCAACCACCAATGAAGTGGACAGAGAACTTAATTAAGATCGCAGCTAATGCCGTGTACTTCTACATGCTTACCTGATAAGCATTAAAGAAAGCATGTGATCAGCTATGGACGTCCTGTGGTCCTCATATATCATGATGATAAGGATAGTGATAGTTCAACCAAAAAGTTCAAAAAATTGTTACACCATGAAAATGAAACATGTTAAAAATGTTGTAAGATTAAATAATGAAGACAATAAAAATATTTTTAATTCCAGTAACAACATGGAAACCACACAGAAAACTATTGTACCCAGCTTTTAATATGCAGGTCTTGGCCACATTTGTAACTGAATATAATACTCAATCCCGAAATCTGGTCGCAGCTCTGAAAGCTGAAGTTGGAAAAGAGCCGTTCAATGTAAGACAATACTTGGTCAACCAATTGTTAAAAACTGTTTGTCGTAAGTATATCAGTATTTTTTTAAAATCAAAGCTAGATTTTGAAGACCATTTATATGTAGATTACACTATTGAATACCAGTTGTAGCAGCAAAAAATCAAATCAAAAAATGATTAATAAATTTAGTACTAGTAATTTTGGATATGGACACGATAAAAAAGAAGAAGATAAAAAAATACGTGAACGAAAAAAGTGAGCTGTACAAGTAACGACAAGCCGGTCTTAAAAGTATTAAAAAATCCATATGATAGTCCTACAGTGGCATATCATATTCGGTTTAATTTATACGTAACTGTATATACATAAATATTTGACTTTATTTCAGAAACTTCATTGGGCTTAGAAACAAAAGACAAATCAATCGATGAAGACTATGCAAACGCTACGGAAGATCTTTTCATGTTATTCATCGAGAGATTGAAGAAAATATATTTGCATTTACCTTTTATATTTGCTTGGAGTTCCATAAAGGCCAAACAGGATCAATTGTTGAAGATCACGAATGAAGCCATGTTCAGGGTACAAAACTGATTTATATTCTTTGTTGCACCTTACACAAAAAAAAAATAGTTACCTAAACCAACTGAGAAATGTTTGACTAGTTTCAAGTTATAACGAGATTTCTATTCTTTAACAGCATGCGTTTCGCCAATAGAATAGAGTGTCGTTATTTTTAAAAGATGTTTGAAGTGTCACTGTTTGTAGATGATTAGTAATAAGTTAATTAGATGATTAGTAATTAACTAATTTCTATTGCTTTTTCAGGTGATTGATAAACGAAAAGTTGAATTAAAAGGCAGTGTGGTCAAAAACAAAACGCCAACTAGAGGTTTGTTGTGAAAGCTCAATTATTTCCTTATAAATTCTTTTGTTTAAGCAATCACAAGAACATCCACGCATTCATCATATTTTATAAGCAAACAAACGGGATACACGACAGAAACTCAAATACAATAAATACCTACCATTTTTAAATTGACAAAACTGACATAGTATTTATTCATATCAGACATTTATAGAAATTTGCCAAAAAATACTAATTATACACTATAAAGATGTGGTATGTTTTCATAGTTAAGTGCGTTAAAACGCACGGAATTAAAATATTGACTAAGTAAAGTATTCAATTACAATTTCTTTACAGATGTTAAATTTAAACCACTGTTAGATCAACTCCTAGAACTATCTGATACACAAGACGCTCTATCGGATGCCGAAATTAGAGAGCATTTGGACACAGTTGTAGCAGCAGCTTATGACACTACAGCCACAGCAATTACTTACGCTTTGATATTATTAGGAACCTATCCAGAAATACAAGACCGTGCTTATAAAGAGTAAGTAATAAAAATTGAGACTGAATCACACATCATATCTTCAACCTATAAATACTCACTGCTGAGCAATCGCCTATTTTCACACGAAAACGGTAAAACCTTTGGCAACAAGGCTTGCTAACTCCTTCGAACTGGAGACGCTAGCAGTCATTAACTCATTAAATAAGTTCCGCACCTACTTATTGGGTATAAAATTTACCATCGTGTCTGAACGAGTTAGCCCTGATGAGAAACGGTGTCGAAGTCTAGTGGATTGGCGAGATCCAAGTTTCCTCGTGATATTTTCCTTCATCGTATGTTAGTGACCCAAAATAATCACACAAAGTACATTTAACTTGAAAACGCATATAGTCCATTGGCACTTGCCAGGTTTAAAACCAGATCCTCATGTTAGAGAAGCGGGGGTATTAACCTTCGAGCCACTACGACATTAATAAATTAAAGATTGAATAGATTTACATATTAAGTGCATTCAACTATACACAGTTTTGGTAAACGTCCTTGCTGTTGATGTAGACAATAATAGATGTGATTCCTATTATTTATTTGATAATTATATTGCTTACAGGATTAAAACAGTACTAGGTGATGAAGATAAAGATATATCCAAAGATGATTTGCAGAAGTTAGTGTATATAGAAGCAGTTTTAAAAGAAAGTATGAGAATGTACCCGTCTGTTCCATGCGTAGCAAGAAGTATAGAGACGGATGTGCAACTAAGTATGTATGCTTTTAGTGAAGAAGTTTAAAACTCTTTTAATTCTTTTTATGTGGTACGACAAGAGCAAAATGCATTACCTGGTGGTAAGACGGTTATGGACGCTGGCAACCAGCGTAGTAGCCGCCTTTTGAGGATAAGGGGTTTTCGAGTTATTGTTATTATATAAAACTTAATGAAGCTCTTTTCCTTCTCTCCTACTTTTACTTTGCTGTGCCCGAAAGGGTTCATGATGATGTCGTAATTTATAATCGATCACTTAAGAAACACATTGTGGAATGCAATTAATAAGTCAGTATTGAGGGTTTTAAGAATTGGGGAAGACGGATTATTCGCAATGCGAAAAACAGCGCTGTGGTTGCTGTTTCTGTTTTGTTTAAGGCCGTGATATCACCCCAAAATGACCCACTCGGGTTGAAGCATGGGTTTCCTACACTTAAAAATGACGAACATTATTAACAAAATGTAAATTTTGAATCTTAATTTCCCTTTTTTTGTTATAGAGAACTACACGCTACCAGCTGGTTCATCTTGTATGATATCAATTTATGGAATGAATCACCATGCAATGTGGGGTGCTGATGTGGATGAGTTCAAACCAGAGCGATGGCTGGACCCATCAACCTTGCCAGACAATCCAAATGTATTTTGTAGTTTCAGTTTAGGCAAACGTAACTGCTTAGGTAAGGCTTCGTTCACTGTTATTACAAAAAATATAAAAACCGCGGCCCGGTTTTTCCAATGACCTTTTGAGTCTAAAATGACGGAAACCACAGAATTGAATTTAATGAAACTTTGTATTCAAACAAAATATAAAAAAAGATCTTAGAGAGAGATAGAAACAAGCAATTTTAAGTTTTCACACAAACATAAATATACGAATAATTACTCGATTGAAGATTATTTAGAAAATGAACTGCATGAAGTTTTTATATATATACATTGCGTATAAGTACCTAGTTTCAACAAAATTTCTTTGTATGGAAACCCGTATAAGGTACATAGTAGTATGTACACAGTCTTAAATAACGAATTCGCTGATAAAACGTGAGATCCATGGATGAGACTGATTGCTTTGATATCTTGACATACAATGATACTTTAATTGCCTTGAAACTCTTTATAAACATGTAACATTGTGACCTTTTATATATATTTCCTACCCAATCTTGCACTATCAGTATTTCTTTTTTATACGTATGTTACTTAAATCAGTACAAGTTTTTTATACCTAATATAATTTGAATGACAAATTAGAGGAATTAATTAAAGGTTTTTTACAGGTCGTCTATACGCCATGTTGGTGATGAAAACGATGTTAGCGCACATACTCCGCAAGTTCCTGATCATCAGTGATATAAACAGCATTACAACTCAATACGATATTCTTATAAAACCAGCTGATAATTCACAAATACGTTTAGAATTAAGATCGGAATAGTGCGACCTTATTATAACGCCGGCTCCACACGTTGGCCCTAACATTTCCGTCAGAGCCAATGTGAAGATGTCCGATACTAAAATCGAAATTGATTTATTAATTTTTATGATCCTTTCGAGATTGGTTCCATATTATTCGATGTGCCTGATATAGTTGTTTAAATGGGTGGCGAATTTGTTGTTGATGACATCTCAACGTACCTGTGCATGACCTACGCATTCGAAGTGTGTTGTAACAGGACGGAATTTGGCGCCAATATGTAGACGGGTCGCGAATATTGGCACATATTTCTTTGATAAAACCGACACTCGCTGTCCAACTACCAACGTTTGCTGCAACTTTGGAGCCAAAGCTATTGTGTTATATGAGTTGGCACCACCGTGTGAAGCCGGCGTTCATATTGCCACAATATAATTTAGAAGTTATACCTTCATATTGCTTTTAAATCATGTTCACATAATTAGCATTGGTTACCGGGCCAGCCGTATAGTTTGCTGAAAAAATATCCTTCAACTTAAATACCGGTTTAGTATTGATATGAATGCGAATTGATATTGCTAATATAATATCATGTTTCGTTATTAAATATTTTTTATGAAGATTTAGCTAAAATAACATTGACTTAATTTAATAATGAAATGTATGACTTCTCAACATAGTCACTTGAATAAAATTTAATAAATTTATGTATAATATTTATTTTAAGTACCTTAGTGCGTCTTCTACGAAAATCATATACCTACTTATAAATCATTGGTGAAACACAACAGAAGCGTTGTTGTACGACGAATTTTTGTGATGTAGTATCACTCTGGTCGAGCCGGACCACTTGTGTGACAGCAATTAGGTGACATCATGAGTTTTTAAATGCATGTACGATATAAGAGTTTCAGTGATGGAGAGTTAGCTGATGGTTGGCTCGACCTAAGTGATACTACATCACAAAAATTCGTTGTCGAATGCGTTTTCTATTGTGTCTTTCATCAAATCAAGTCAGTCAGTCAAGTGAGTGATGAAAGAGACTGGCCTCTGAGTTTGTTTCGGCATTTCTTCTCAGAGTAGTCAGATAGGAAATGCCGGCTTCATCGAGTCATGTTGTCACACATAATTTGACGTGTAAAAGTGCCGTTTTATGGCCTATTTGCAAAAATAAATTCATTGTTTCATTGATTAAATTCCTAATAATTCATAAGAGGGATTACGAGTGTCCACGGGTGGTGCTGATTGCTTACCATTAAGTAATACGCCTGCTCGTTTCCCGACCTAACATAGAAAAAAAAAACATCGGTAACTAATAAATATACGTAAAGAAATACAATACATTGTTGTTCATCATATCTCGATTATTTTATTATTGACATAATGTTGACACATTTTTCATTATAAGCTTACTGGCTTACCGGCCAGTAACTTAATTATTAAAGAGGTAATATACCACAGTAACATTCCAAGCGTTGTTGTACATCGAATGTCTATGAAGTCGAGTAGCATAACTTCGGTCGAGCTGGACCACTTGCGCCAAAGCAGGGCTCTCCCGGATTTAGGTAAAAAATGCACGGCAAAGGAGTTTTATTTTGGGAGTCCTGTTCTTCATTGTGTTTCGCCGAGTGATTCAGGTTATTGGAGGTCCAAACCTTATGCTCTCGCCCCAAATATTATACCTCCAAAGGGTCGTAAATGTACTTGCAACTCCAGTGCTGCTGCAGATAGCAGCGTCAAATGTCATAGGTAAAATATATATATTATGTCACAAATATAAAATAAGATAGATATCATTTAGTACAACAGTAACTTTACCCCACCTTTAAAGTTCAGTTTAGATTGGTATTTTTGGTTTCTATATTAAGAAAAAAGCCAATTATTAATAATCTAGCAGATTTTTTATGAGTAAGTAAAAACTTTATAGCAGCCGGTTGCCAAATTCCAACCTGTAAATCTACTTAACATTCTTATTATCAGAAATTATTTAATCACAACCTTCTTATTCTCTACTCATCACTGTTAAGGACATAACACCCCAAACAAGCAGTCTGAATTATTTTAAAGTAATTATACAATAAATTCCTTTCATTCAATAATTAAACTACATACAGCATTTTTATACATTTTTGCGTGAAAATAAAAGAAAAAAAAGGAAGACAAGGACGATTTATAAAACAAAAACAAACCGAAACAAAATCTAATCCAGTCAGTATCTTTTCATAAAATAATAAGGTGTTAATGAAAGGAGTATCCAAAAAAGGAGGATTTAATAATGGCCACTGAGATCAATTTCACAAAACGCTGGCCTGATTATATTCCTTCATTTCGCCCCACAATCTGGCCGCGTTTCTAATTGTATTATTAAGGCGATGTCTTATAATAACTCAAATTAATAGCAGTTGCTACAATGTGATTAATGGACGCATTTGAACAAAAAGGTTTTAATGGCATGGTGGAAGTCAGTGCTGCTAATATTTAAATTTGTAATTTGTATGATTTTTTATTTTAGCTGGACTGATTTGGGTGTTATAAGGAGAAAAAAAAATGTGAATATCTCGAGACTGATATGGACTTACTTTTAGTTTCAATGCAAAGCAAAAGATTATTAATTTAAAGTAGCTAACATATTACTTTTTGCTATACGTGGTACAATTTCTTTTAAAAGTTATGATCAGAAGAAGCATAGAAGTGCATCCAAAACATTAAAGCTAATAAATGGCTTGACTATAAATGATTAAGAATATGTTATGGAGGATTATCAACAATAAAATTGAAGACAATATAATGTCAAGGTCAACTTCAATCTCCAGTGCAATTGGGTATTTTCCACGGTCAATAATAAATTTCTTCAAGATGTCAATACAAATAAATATTCAAAAATAACCGTACTCTTAGATGGGATTGACGATGTAAAATTTAATATTTTTCTCGGTTATATTTAATATTATTTAATTTATAAAAAGTATGCTATTTGATGCAAAAATATGATGACGTCACATTTCTGTCTTGTTTCCATACCAAGTTCAACAGTTACGTTTTTAAAATTTCAATAAAAGCATTGACTTTGACTAGTTGTCAAATACAAATAGTTATTGTTCTTTTTTTTATTGTCTGTCCTTTTAAGGTTTTGGTGGCATTACAAAATCTTATCTACTAATATAATGCGAAAATTACGATATTTGGATGTTGTTTCTCAATCACGCCAAAACGGCTGGACGGATCTGTTTGAAATTTGGCAAAGGCATAGGATGCTCCCGGGAATAGGACAGGACATAGGCTACTTTTTTCAACATACCACGCGGGCTAAGCCTCGAGCGGAAGATAGTGTGTAGTATCAATGCTCTCCTCCTCAAATACAAAAACATTAAAGCCTTTTAAAAGCATGGACAACTGGTCGTTGTTTGGGAGGACGTAAATGAAGCTAACCAAGATCGTGGCATGTTAAACATTATCTGTAAGTGATTGATGGGTGTGAGCCTCGAACCGAGATCTCCACGGGTCACTGGATAGCGCATCCACCAATTTATTTTGTGAAGTTACCATAAAAAGGGATTTGTGGGGGTCGATTTGTAGATGTTTTGCATTTGACGTCGGGAGATTTGTGATTTGTAAGTCATTGTTTTGTTTTAGTTAAATGTAATGTAATATTCAAATCACAAGAGACCTAGTTTACTGTTAAATCTTGGTTTCCCAGCACAGTATATATTATACATAATTATATTGTTTAAATGTAACTTTTATCATTGATAGATAACGTTAATTTTTGGAGAGCTATGCTTCCGCCCGAATTGGTCGGGGCCTCACATAAAATCGGCGTGACACAACTATAAAGTAGTTTCACCATGTGAGTGATGTTACCGGAGGTTCAATCCTTTCCCTCACCCACTCCCAAAACCCTTATCCCCAAAAGGTTACCAACGCATTCGTAACTCTTGCATTGTTGCGGGTGTCCATTGGCGGAGCTAATAGCTTTCCACCAAGTAATCCATCTGCTGTAAGTTGACAGCGATACTTTTGCCATTCTGGAATATAAAACCGCATTGTGACGCTATCGAAAACCATCAAACAGGCAGTTCTGATTCAAGGTCATAGTTTCATTTACAAATAGCTGCCGTAACTTCAATTGTACAAATGTTTGCTACATTTCAAATACAATACATAGTTATTCTTAATAGTTATAGTTCTCTTCAAAGAAGTAACAGCTCTAAGGCAACGTTTGACGCCATTAATATGCGTAGCTTGTTACTCGAAAACATTTACATAAACTTAACTAGAACCGCTAGTGGCAATGCCAAGTACGTGACCTATGGTTCGATCTCTGGGTTGAGCAAAGTATTTATTTGTTTATTTAGCGACTTTGAGTGTTGCGAGTACACTGTACTGCGGTCGCGTCGAAAAGATATGGAAGAAAAAACATTTTCCAAAAAATATTGAAAAGTACAATATCATATAAATATAATCAAATCATTCTTTACGGTAAGCAAAAATTATTGGGATGTAAATTATTGATATAGTTTTTTTTATATTTATGTATTTTTTTCTATATTAATTCATCAAACCTCAAGCGCACCTATTTTTCTTCTATTGTGGCTCGAATTATAACGAACAACCAGAGTTCTCGCAAGAATTTCTGAGGAAGGGGCTTTGAATATTTTTTTCGGACAAACAAAACATTGAATTAATGAATTATCAGTTTAAATCAGCATGAATAGAATTGTGTTTGATTTATGGCAATAATTTCAAATCGTGTCGTAAAGTAAATGAACCATTTATAGCACCACCAAGGTTTCAAAACTGGCACATGTGTACATTCTTAATTTATGTAGTCACCAATGTCATACGGTGTACGGAAACGTCGTGAGGAGAGTTGATCATATAATTTCTAGTTATAATAATTTTTAATATTAATATAGGCAAACGAGGTGATTAATGCTCTTTGTTCGTTTGAAAGGACTTTTTTGAACAGCAGTAAGCAGTTATAGACTGGTGGTCTCATAATTATATGACATTAGGGATTTATGATAATTATTTACGGAAGACTGATATAGTGGTGTTCTGTATTCTGAGATATTGGTTAAAAACATGTAAAAGGTGGTTGAAAAAATACGGAAGTAGCTCGTAGCAGAAACATATTTCATGATGTGCTTGCTTACTAACGAATAACAAATAAAAAACTTCAAAATAGAAAAATGTAAGGCAGAATCATAAAAGAAATAACTACTATCTTATATTTCAAATTCAATTTTCGCCAAATAAAATGCACCTGCTGAAGCATTGTCCATTTGGTCCACTCGTGGTTCAGGAACTAGTTCCTTGTACACATGGCTGCGGGTAAACTTATCCTTTTCTGACAAATTCTTTTATTTGATTTTCGACTTTAGATTTTTGCTACAAAGGCCAAAATCCAATGGAAAAAATTGCCTGATTGGGGTAGGATGGCCTGCAGGTATCTGTAGCTTTAGCCGTGACTAGACTAGCATTCAGTGTCTTATTGTGGGTAGCACGTATTCTCTCGGTACATGATTAAATAAAAGAAAATCTGTTGTACTATATTGTATTTGTGAAAGGATTTCACCTTAATTTTGTTTGAGAGAGTGTAGGTAATTATTTTATTGTAGTTTAAAGAATACTAAAATTGGAGGAAAATAAGGTCGTGAATGTGCTTCAAACTAGAACAGATACTTAATAAACGTTTGCTTTGCTACTGCAAAATAAAAAAGGCTGGCAAAAAACTTGTATCTACTCAATATTATTATCTATATACTTTGATGTTGCAAGTGGCCATGGATGGAGTTGATTGTTTGCTTGTGCTATGTACAAAAATGAAATAAAAGAAAATATTAGTCATTTTGGACCTCAATTAAACATTTCAGATCTAGTAGACTAACTAAAATTAATTTTATTTAAATACTAGCTTTTGCCCGCAACTCCGTTCGCGTGGAATAGTGACTTTCTGCCTTCCTATGTCCTTTCTCGAGTTCCAAACTATCTGTGCCAAATTTAACATAAATCAGTTCAATAGTTTAGGCGTGAAGAAAAGACAGATAGACAGAGTTACTTTCGCATTTATAATATTAGTTATGATTTCTTTACAATAAGAAGATGTTCATCTTTTTTGAAACAATTCTAGTGGATGGCTATGTAGAAATTACTTGAACAATTCTAAACAGTAACGTTTATCTGCGTTGTGAAAACCATAATAATATCTTTCATGTCCCAAAAATAAATCAACGACTCTTCCAGCCATTAAAAATGGCGTCAGTACAGCAACAAACGAACATCACCCTGTATGATTGATGGAAACAGGACCTACTACTAAAAATGGATAAAATTCGCGTTAAGGCTACTGAGAAGAGGGAACGCGGACTCAAGCTTCGTAAGGGGACTAAAAATTTGCATATTATCTTCTTCCACAGGCTCCGTTTTGTTTTCGTCTTTTTGAAAAAAGCTATTTTTGGACCCTTTTGTTTATGAGGAAATTGTTAAGCTATTTTAATTCAGGTCAACTGAACCAGTCTTACTATTTTAACTATAATAACAGCTCTTGTACATTACATTTTGGTTTATGCTTAACATTAGGTGGTACATACAGATGACATATGCACAACTCGTTTTTATAAAAAATATGGTTAAGAAATTGAATAATGAAAGAATAATGAATAAAGAATGAAGAATGAATGAATAAAGAATAATGAATAAAAAAAAGAATAATGAATAAAGAAATTAAATAATAATGATAATGCACCATAGCTTCTTGAAAATTCACTTCAAAATGTAACTAATACATAATATTTCAAAATACAAACATGAAGCATTTGAGCAATGCTTATTTCAATACAACCCGAAAAAGACTAAAAGATAAATTATACTCAACTACAACCTCCAATATATCATGGCAACGAATTAACCAATAATTCCATACAATACTAGGAATGGCCGGAAAGATCACAGTATTGAATGAAAGAAGCAGATTTAGTAGGTCATAAAAGAATTATATGAGCCCATTGGGGCGGCTGAGGGTATAAAAATCAAGGGTCTGCACAATAAGTGCTTTGCCGTCTCACCGTAGAAATTTTTGCCTTGACAATTGAAAGTTAATACTGTTAATACTGCTAGGGACTGGTAGGCTATTTTATGCTTGTACATTGTTGGATCAATTAATTTAAGCGTTTATTGCTTTGCGAATTTGTATGCTATTAATGTTATGTTAGGTTTTATTTTTGTTGTTTTACACATTTTGTGAGGGTGCTGTTTGATTTGTTGTTTTATTTTTCTTCTAATATTAACTCTGAATTACTTAAGCATAAAAATATGAATGACTTATTATATGAGCACGGTTCTATTGGATGACCTTCCGTGATTAGTGGTTTACCTAAAGCAAAAAGTTTGTAATAATAATAATGAAAAGCCGTTTAGGTAATTGAGTGGTAATCTCATTTAATTTAATGAAATAGAAGAAGAATTCTATAAGTTTGTACTGTTGAAGAAGTAATTTACTTAAAGATATAAAAATCGCCGTTCAGTGATGCATACCAAATGCTCAAAGATAAAAATTAAAAAGAAAACAAATTATTGCAACAATCTTGATAATTAGTTTGGTAATAAATTAAAGCGAGAAAACAAAAGTTTCCACAAAGATATTTGCTAAAACTATTGCGGAACGTTAAAAACTTTTCGCTCCCAAAGTTTTTGCGTAAGATCTCTTGCTAATGAAATAAGATTAAATTTTAAAAGTTTAAAGTCTTCAACAAGTTAATAACGCTTTTGTTATTTAATTTTAATATTTTGTTTAAATAAACTATCAAGCTTAACCTGAGTACCTACTGTTTTCTGATAATGTTCCTGCTGAATATATCGAACTAATAATAGCTTTTTCATAAGTCCAAACAACGACGAACGCGACAAAAAATAATGCTATCAAATTTCATCAAGTAGTTCCCAAGTTATGCTCTTACACACATTCATTTTTATTAACTTAGACAAACAAAATTTAATCAGTTCGAGAATAATATAATCAACAGTTAGCTGCAATTAATCGGCTATTAATACCTAAGCCGTAGATTGATGAACAACCTATAATTAAATGCCCGTCAATGCGTACTGGATTAATTAATGTAACAATATATTGTCAAGTTCAAGGGAGGAAACATCTCTGGCAGACTAGAACTGTCATTAGCAAGGAGATTGTTCCAGGTGAACCTTGACAAAGATGGAAATGCGGTGGAATGTGATGATGAATGAATTTTATCATCTGTTTTTTTTCCATGGGTATTTTTATAGTCAACCAATAGGTGAATCTTACAATAGATAGTGGTATGGTAAAACTTTTCATAAGGGGGAATAATCATTAAATTACTGCTCTGGCCCATGATGAGGCGAGAGAGAGTATTAGACCTTCGTTGTTCTAACTGACCAAAATTCACTCTGTTCTTGTCCTATCTCTTGCTCCAGGCTGTGATAACTTATTACCTACCCGTGAATCCGACGAAGTTGAAACTTTAAGTCATACCTATGTGCTAAGAGTCAATATCCCATATGAAGTAGCATGGTCTAGCAATAGATAGTTGCGAAGTTATAATGATGATGAACTGTATTTTTGTATGGTAATTTTGCTAGTTCTTTTTATATGACTTTTCTAGGTTTTTATAATGTGCATTCCTAAACAAAATGACCAATGAAAGAAAATATAGTAATCCAACTACTCATTAGTCGCCCTTACATAAACCTAATGACCTAGAAAACAAAGTCAAAATTTGCCCATTCATACTCAATAACTGAACTAACTAAACAAATTGCAAACTCAAATAAAAATCTTATACCACCCTCAGAAGTAATCGAAAACCAACTTGACGATGCGACGTCTGGATGAAAAGTTTTTCTTTTCACTGAAGATAAGTTAAATTGATATTTCAACGTCAAGTTAAAGCGATTTCTTAAAAACCTTCATCCGACTTGTTGTCGGCTAATGCAATTTGTTGAAAACGACTCTCGACTTCGAACTTCAGTTTGGATATGCGAAATTAGGTTTCGGAGTTTTTTGTCGTATTTGATTGTAAATTGCAGTATGTTTTTTCTCTTTCTAACGCTTTGAAGGAAACTGGCCAGCGTACACGTAAGATAATTTTAAGTTTCATGTATGTGTTTTACTGACACACTAGGCAAAATTTAAAACTTCCTGACAAAAACAAAACCATTTTTCTTTAATATCAACTATTTTTTCAAGTTTTGAATTTTCAATACACTTTTGATAGAAATCTGTCGCTCTTCAATCACATTATTTAAACCAGAGCAGAGTGTATGGTAGCAAGTAGTGCATGCCTTCTAAAGCAGATGGCGTTAGTTGTACTCATGGTAAAGTACAGAAAGTTTCTTTTCTATATGACAAATTTTTAGTAATTTATAATACATATTTATTGCCGTTTTTAAACTCGTAATCAAAATATTATTGGTATAGAGATAAATAATACCTATAATTATGAGATATAGCCATATGTGTAGGTAGACACCAGTAGGATCTTTTTTAGCAGTAAGATTAAAAATAAGACATAAAATAGACGTATAATCAAAATCAGCGACCATAAATAATCTTCAGCAAGTCTTCAAAAGAACGCATAAAATAAAATTTAAATAATATAATTTTTAATGGGTCTGATCAAAATTATTGCAGTATTCATAAGTCTGGGGACTAGGGACTTGTCTATTTAAACTTATCCACGAAATTCTAAACTTTTATAAACCGAGTTAAGATTCAAATTTGAAATGTCAAGTAAATACACAAATGCGATTTTCAAGATTATTTTTACATTATTTCTTTGACCACGTCATATTTAAAAAAAATATATGTTTTAATAAATCATGAGGCTATTTCGACAAAACTTCAATAAAAGGTAGTTTGCTCGTCCGGGAATGGCACTGAAGACTTCATACTCAGGTTCTCACTATTTTTTAGACGCGATTACAAAAATCTTTAAGGATTTAACTCAAAGCGTGACGTTGCATAGCAACTTGATGTCTAGCCACCTCTTTAAACCGTGAACTCCTTAGTTTTTTATCATTATTTATCATCGCGACATATCATAAAATTATTTTAATAAACACCACGACTTTCTTACGTTATTGTTCAATGAACGACTTGATTGATTTCAAGGCACTATTGGGGTTCGTAATCTAAGCAGAAAGTATCCAGTAGGTTACACGGCGCTCGCCAAAACAGTCGTTGCGTACGCTGCTCAACTTTTACAACTACAAACTTTCTACTGCTGTAAAACAAACACAGTCGAAAGAACAACACATCAGCACAGTTCGTCAAAACAAGAAGACTATTTATTTAGAACATTCGGCCCAAAAGGGTTATCCAGAATGCTATACATTAATGAATTCAAAAAGTTTT
The DNA here is from genome assembly GCA_902829305.4 of Spodoptera exigua. Classification (NCBI taxonomy): domain Eukaryota; kingdom Metazoa; phylum Arthropoda; class Insecta; order Lepidoptera; family Noctuidae; genus Spodoptera; species Spodoptera exigua. The sequence goes on from LR824624.2 coordinate 7,224,861, forward strand.
CGCTCTACGTGGCTTGTTTAAGGGCATCGTTAGCATTTCGTGATTAGATTACGTTGGGAAGTTTTTGGTTTGTAATTAAGATAGAAGGAATTAAATACGTTTGATTCTGGGCTAGTTTTCTAAGATTCAGTATATAGTATTCTTCATGTGAGGCATTTTGTTGTTAAAGTATTTTTTACTTTTTATAACGTCCTAATGGTAAGCAATGGGTGCCGCCCATGGGTACCCATAACATCAGAGGAGTAACGATAGTGCGTGGTCGATCTATTTGGGATTAGGATTCCGGAGATTTAGAGATTGGGGAAGGATGGGGGAGGGGAAGGGTTGGGCCTCCATTAACCACATTCACGTGGCGAAACACAACGCAGTAGTTATTTCACACCGGATTTTCTGTGGTATCATTATTCCTGCCGAAGCTTGGTTCCCCGACACTTCTATAGGCATGATCTTCACAGCAGGTGAACAGTTTAAGAGGTACGGGTTAAGGGACCACTTCTGTTTTTCGAATCTGTTGACCTCTCTTCGAATTTCAAAGTGATGGGAGAGGTTACAAATGTATTGTACTCTACCGTAATCAAATGACGACTTTAATAATAGGCACTGTGTACAGCGCAATTAGCAACTCTATATAGCCAAAATTTTTACATGTAATTTGAGGAAAAATCAGGCATAAAATCAAAGAGGCGCGGTTAGCTTCAAAGCGTTCGTGATTTCCACTATCATAACATTAACCATTATGAAAAACAAAGATAATAATGTATTTCACACATAACCATGGCTTATTAAAAATAAACCTGCCAGAAGTCACGTACGTAGTTTCATTATAATTTCTTAACGTAGGTATAATACTCCTTCATCAGTACTAAATAACTTCGATACTTTTTGGAATGTCAAAGTCAAAGTCAAAATTATTTATTTCAATTAGACCCATACAGGCACTTTTGAACGTCAACACAACTTTAAAGATACAAAGTGTCAGTCTGTCGGTCAGTCCTCTTAGTGAAGCTATTCGCTCGTTCCAAAGTGTAGATTCCGATGGAGAAGAACGAGCAAGAAACTCCATGGTTACTCTTTTAAAATCAGTGTCACATAAACATTCTTTGATACATTATTTAGTTAGTTTGAATATGTGAGAACAGTGTAACGCGTGTATACAGAGAAACATAAAAAGAAAATAACCTTAAGGACAATAGACAGTCCGGAGCTGACCAGTCCCAATTGACGGCGCCCGTTCACGAGCATGACACGTACACCAGCATCGCCCAACTCAACCATAATATAGGGAATCGAGCGATCCAGTGACCGTGCCACCGCCAATGTGACCTTTGAGTGAGCATGACAACTCCAAGCTGACATATGGACCGACATTCTGCTAGTCTAACTAATTTTAATAGGTTACAGGGCACTCACATTTACAAATTTATCAAGTTTAACAATAAAAATAGCATGGTTACAAATTTACAAAATCTAAGAACTTCCGTTCAAGCAAAGATCCACTGGAACATTATTTATATTCGTGTAGGTATATTATCCTGTGGAGCAGGACCAGCCCGTCTCCAAGCATCCTTATCCTCAATATAATCACTCAGTTTGTAATATGCTTTTTTACACAAAGTTTTCTTTACACATAATTTAAAATTTCTTTCATTTAATTGTTGTATTTCGCCTGGGATTTTGTTATAACACTTAACGCTGAATCCCATGAACGACTTGTGTACCTTTGCCAATCTAAATAATGGCTGACACAATCTATCTCTATGTCTAGTTTGGTAATTATGTCTGTCTGATACCTTATCAAATAATATTAAGTGTTTCCTAACATACATTATATTTTCATAAATAAACTGACCGGGCACAGTCATAATATTGATCTCTTTAAATTTATCTCTAAGAGATTCGCGAAGCCTTAGGTTGTAAATTGCTCTGATTGCACGCTTTTGCAAGACAAATATAGACTCAATGTCAGCAGCCTGTCCCCACAACAAGATGCCATACGACATAATGCTATGAAAGTAGCTGAAGTACACCAGTCTTGCAGTGTCCACATCTGTTAGCTGTCGGATCTTCCAGACAGCAAATGCTGCAGAACTCAACCGTCCTGCCAGAGATGTGATATGGGGCCCCCATTGTAGTTTTTCATCTATGGTTATACCCAGAAAAGTAGTCTGTTTTACAAATTCCAATTTCTTGCCGTTTAATAATATGTCACATTCGTTACTTTTTACATTTGGTAAACTGAATCGTATACACTTTGTCTTTTTGTCGTTTTGTCGTAAACGATATGATTTCTATTGATTTTGTAGACATTAAGAAAATTGTGATATTAAGTGTGGGAAAGACATGCTTCAGCACGAATGGGATACCGCGGCCTAACAGAAAATCGAGTGAATCAAAAAATCATTTAATAATAAAATACTATACAGATTTTATTAGGTGACTCTATTTCCAAGATTGGATACTTACATATATATATATATAGATGGTTTTATAGATTTAGATTTAATATGCATATTAAACTTTATCAAAATGCTCTGTTGAAACCACAGAACAGAAAAATTTCTATTCCGTGGTTGAAACATAATTGTGTATACGACTGTACATAAAAAAGTTCTAACGTAATTGATTTTCTTCGATAATTTTACTGTTGATCCTTGCACTAGTAAGGTTGCAAAGGTTGCCGGACAACGCAATGATACACGATTTAGAAAAAAGGTCACCGAAAACTCTCAGCAAAGGCTACCAACGATCACAATCAAGTTGTATTCAATTTGAAAATTCATTCCGTTTGCAAGTTCGTTTGGATGGTAGCTAGTTCATTTCGAACTGCTGTGACGTCACTCATAGACTAGGTTACCTGTGTTGTTTATATACTTACAATAACAATTATTTTATTTTACCATCACATCACCACCAGACTTTTTTTGTCAAGGTAAAATCAACAAATGACTTCTCCCGCCCAGGGTTAGGCGAGAGAGAGTGTCAGACTCTTACTGACCAAAGACCCCCCCGTTCCTTCTCCTGCTCTAGGCTGAGGCCGCGGTGACTCATTGTGCTTAACCCGCAACTCTGAGCCCTAAAGGGCCCCGTCTGTTGTGGTCCATTGGCTCTTTGAGACGCGCGTGGAACGCTACGCCATACGCTCGGGTCTGGTTCTGATCGGGCGGCGAGCTACCCTTACTCGCCGTCCACAGACCCGCGATCACCACCAGCCTATAAGTGCCTACTGCTGAGCAAAGGCCTTAGGTAGAAGTTATAAGTCAAGGTTTCCACTACTATTTGTTCCTACACCGTATGTCATTGGTGTCTAAATAATCTTAGAAAGTAAATATAACTAGGAAAAAGTCACATTGGTTTTGAATCCGCGTTCTCATGAACTACGACCCACTATGGGAGCGCAGCAGTGCGAAAACGTTTTTATTTATCTTCACTAAAAACTGAACGTAAAGCAAATATAGAATTAATTGGATTCTCGACAACTTTTTTCTAATCGATACGGCAGCAAACCATGAGATGCATAACCGGATAGTAAGCAATAACAGCCGCCCTTGGCCAACCGCTACACCAGTGGAGCATATTACGGTTAAACCAACTTACTAGCCGTGCGAAAAAAAAAACAACGAATTTTCTTCCAAGTCTCGGGTGTGTTTACAAACATAAGAATTCTCATACACAAGCTACTCAGACCACTGTGTATTTGTGGATCACACGAAGTATTGTTCCATCCATAAACGAACGCGCACCCGCGGCACGTGGCACCACGCGTAGCACAGCAACTACTAGCTGCTGAACCAACTACCTTCTGGAAAAATGCTATTTGGTAAAGAAACCATCTATCGTATTAAGTTTCTTCACTCACCATAGCTACCACTGCGAGACAGACAGACGAGACAGACAGATATGATCAATGACCTAGTGATCACAATGTTTCATGTATATTATAAGTTAGAAGTAAGAGAATAGATATACAACAAAAGCGAAGTTTAAAATCCTTTTCAAAGTTTTCTGTGCATTTATCCTTAGTGCCTCCATCCATCTTGTTGGAAAGTAGTTCTTCCGCGGAAGCTAATCACATTAAGTTCTCAACTAGGATGAAGTCGACACTTTGGATCTTGTGGAATTTCGGTGGAATGTGAGTATTTTACGAGTACTATTTTGATTTGTTGGAGGTGTTGGTTCAAAGGTTTTTTTTATGAAATAATTCGGCACACGTGTAGAGAGATTACTTGATGGTTAGCATTTGGCGCTGGCCATGGACGACCATAGCAGTAGAGGAGTTACTAGAGGGTTACTAGTCTTTTGGGTATTAGGGTTTCGAAGATTTGGGGAGAGGAAAGTATTGGTCTACTAGTACCTACTCTGTGAGGCCTTGATATCATTCAGGTCGAGCCGTCCGAATAATCTTGCTGAAGCATATTTTTTTTAGGCTTTTAGGCTTTTCCACACTTCAGAAAGAAAGAAAGATAGAAGAAAGAAAAATAATTGATTTGGCGCAGAACATGCCGCACAACGGTATCTACAATATTATTAAGAACTTCAATGATGATACTGTTGTGCAAGTCCAATTAAGTTAAACCCCCAGTACTTCTAAATCGGTGAATTAAAAGCGGACCACTTTTATATCCAAATTTGAGTCTCCAAAAATATTTCAACTCGCCAAAAATATATCTCACTTGTTATAAAACAACTGGAAAACTCAACACTTCTTAAACACCCAGAAAAATTGACGCGAATTGCTGTAGACCTTATACAAAAAATATTTTTCTGTGACAAATCTTGCATACAATTGAAACATGGCTACTTAAACATAATTACAGTAAAACAAATAGGCATCCACCTTAACTGAATCTAATGCAAACAAGATATTTCCTGGCGCTTCAACATAGATAACGTTGCAACTGATTAGCAGAGGTCAAGGCTCTGAGTTGTATCTTAGACTAAACATACAAACAGTTACGCAATTAGATCACTAGGTCGACACGTACTTTGATCACACCATGAGGCGGGGCTGTGTTTGGTTCATAATAACATCAACAACGAGCTTGCTTATCTAGGTTGTGTAGACAGAGGTACACGATGCAGGTGAAAGTAAGGAGGTTTTAATTAGGTATTGAGTAATTATGAGAATTATACTAATAATGGTAACTTCCGTAGAAGTTAGTAAAGGGAAACGTATGAACGTAGCATGAAGTTCTATTTGAAAAAAGACGAGTGGAGTAGATGACGAAAAAATGTTGGTAAGTATGCAAATAACTGCTACTCCTAAAAATATTAAAACCACATCACATCAATCACATTATCAATTTTGAACTAAATTGGAACAATGTAAAGCCTAATAGCCGCCATTGAATGTAAAGGAGGTTGTATGTAAAAAAATGGGCAATACCCTTTTTTTATGAATTAGAAAACAATTCCTCTCCAATTAGAAAGTCCTGGACTAATATTTTAGGACAATAACTTTATTTATCATGTTTGTGTGCTTTTTCTTTCACACTTATAAAATCCTTTTAAAGTTATAAACGCTTGTGCTAAATCTCTACTGGCCCTATTTTCTAAAGATCAAAGCAAGCGGCGCAGTTCTTAGTTTCAATTTTACATACGGACTGAGCGCCGCATAAGCTTCGTTGAGTAATCTACTTTTCTTGGAGGCTCTTACTCGCAAATGTACCCATGAAAGCATAAAAGACGAATGTATGAATCTTGATATTGTTATGAAAATTTATTTCGAGATTTTGTTTATGTAAATCTTATTGAATTTAATCAAAACTAATGGATTTATAGAATAACTAGCTGTGCCCGCGACTTCGTTCGCGTGGTTGTCGAAAACAAAACAACATCGTTTAGATAACAGTAGGCTATACACATATAAACTCCACTCAAGAAAGATTTTTTTTTTGCTATTTAAGATCCTGACTGTAGTATACATATATATTTATTTAGTTATATATATTGGTATAGCTGATAGCGGTGGAATTACCCGGAGCATATACAAAAAGGTTGTTTGGGTTGCTAACACGTGATAGAGAAACATAGAGTCCGCCGTGTGAAAAACAATCAAAAGTATGGTCATGAGGTAACAAACCCTTACAGGGAATTGCACATTTATTGCGTTGGAGACTTGTTCCTCTCAGCCGTGTACCATTACAAAATTTTGGAGGACTTAAATTTCTGAGTAGATGATGGTGGAGTACCAACTTTTAAATAAATTTTGTGTGCTGGAACACCTGGTGTCATTAGAGAGTCTAAAAACTCTACTGGATAGTGGGTGGCATCTCCTTCTTCCAAAACCCTGTTAATAGATGAATATTCCCTACTTTCTCCAGAAACATGTACCAATATTTGAGAATTGATTGCTGCTGCTTGGTCATTGCGAGGTGCCAAAGTAGCTCGTTGGCATAGCCAAGCAGCGTCATGGTTCGAGATCTCTGATGGATCTCCGTATACAGAAGAAATGAGCTCTTGCTGTGAGGCAACAGAAGAACACAGGTTACGACGAACGTGAACGAAATTTGAGAAGACCTGCGCGTTTGCGTCACCTCCCAATTATGCTCACATATTAAAGCTCAAATTGGATGATATGATACTAAGCCAAAAGAAAGAGCTCGTTAAACATGCGCCTATTTCATCGGTTCTCGTTCCTCTGGGTATTATAGGGAGTGTCTACCTAAAGTCTCCACAGAATAGCAACATTAAGCCCATCGGTCGGTCATTTTGTCTTATATCTCGCAACGTTCTATCAACAGCTTCCATAACTTTATCACTATTGCGAGAGATGTTGCAAACAGGGTTTCCTGTGTGTTCCAAGTCGATTGGTATTTTAAATGTTTTATTTGCAGTTTTTTCTCCTGGTAATAAAGTGGCTGCAATTCCTGAGGAGGCCACGGCAAGGGCAATTTTGTTTTGGCTCCTTATTTGAGCCAAGATAACTTTGGTGAGGAAAGTTTTACCTGTTCCACCAGGTGCATCTAAAAACAATATTTCTCCTAAAGAATTTTCTACACTACAGCGTACTCTATCAAATAGACGCTGTTCTGACGTCATATTTAAACAGCCATTTAGCCCTATTTCTGCTAACTCCTGAGAGTTGTAATTTATTTCCGATGCACAATAGGGAGTCCTATTTACTGGTTCCCCACCAGCTGTCGGCGTTGTCAAGCCGTATTGACTAAGAAGGTTCCCTCCTATACTTATAACTATATCTTGTATAGCTAGCAAAGACTTAATATGGCAGTTTTCCCGTACTTGTTCAGGAGATTCTGTATTACTATTTTCCTGTCTGAAAAAATCTTCGGCAAACGCGTCTTTATATTTTTGCCACAACTGCCCAGCGTCCGGTAGGCCACAAAATGTCAATAAAACAAACAAATGACGAAGACGATGTGGACTATCGCTGACGCATGCTTTGGCTGAAGCATCATCTCAATGCTGATCGCCATCTAATAAAGGTCGTGCGCGGCAAGCAGCCTGAAATGAGGAATATTCTATATCGTCCACTTTGCGGAGATCAGTAAAAGAAGTAGGCCTTCGCACTATGTGAAGAAGAAGGCGTAAATAATAACACTGCATTATTTGGGTGCACCGTGTACACTCTTCCAATCACGTATTCTTTAAAAATGCTCACCTCACAGGCTCACCTTCTACAGCAGTTCCACGTCTCCTGCGTTTAAAAACACCTAGCTGCTTGTTGTAAGTATAATAATAATGTGGCACTTCATTGTACAACAGAGACTTGGCGAAATTGTCTCTTTCGCAAAGGCGGAAAAATGCGAGCAAGGTGGTTTGTCTCGGGTTATGTCATGTTAAATCGGATCTGCGCTATGGTCTGGAAATTCTGCACTTATGACACTGTCTATAGCGTCGGGACGAATTTTTTCTTCCAGCCACAAAAGAATGTGCGCATGGGGTAAACCACGCTTTTGCCACTCGACGCTATACATAAAACACAGAGTTGAACCGAAAACTTTCTCCTTTGTAAGTAGATTAATCAAAACTTTGAGTTTCAAATGCAAAATCCTCGATATAATGTCATAATTAATCTTATACAGAAAATGACGTATACGTACGTAACGCCATCTATCGAATAAAGATATCAATTATCAACATTAGTTCTGTTTTTTGTCTTAAGGTGTCGTTGCAAGTGCTATACGGAAATGCGTGTTGTTTTACTTCTTGAACTCACTAAATTAATCATATCTTCTGATAGAGTGAACCGATTTCGATGAAACAAAAACTAAGTTATACCTCAAGTTGTGTAGAATTTTTGTATATAAGCATTGTCTGCGTTGAAATCGTAGATTTTACGTGATGCGCGCACAAACAAACATATAAACAGACAAACAGACAAACAGACAAACAGACAAAAATGACAAAAATTACGAAAATGGGTTCGGTTAGTTATCCTTTAACACGCTGGCTATTTTTTTTGTCAATTTTTTCAATGTACAAAAATTACTTTTCTACAGATTTATTATATGTATAGATAATGTTTTTCGATGGAATTGAAATATTTTTGGGAATTACGTTGGTATTTTTGAATAGTATCTATCGTGAGACATACTAATATTAAATAGTAATAATATTACTTATAATATTACTTCTTTCTTTCTATAAATAATAATATTACTATCGTTGAGAATTGCTCAACTAGTTTCAAGTCGCTGAAGGGGCATTTTTTATTCTTACAAAGTTTTTGTTTTCTTAATTAATATCACACGAACATTAATTTAACACGTACCTCTGTAGAGATAAATAATCACAATGACAATAATAATTAAATTAAGTATACATCTTATTGCATTATCGACCTTTTAATGAAAATATTTAATTTTAAATTAATAAACAACTTTTATATCTCTGTTTAAACAGTCATAAAAGAGATTAGAAAGTCATAAGATATTGGAAAACAAGATTATGATACGTTTTCACCTTTTTAATTATTTATCAATAAATACCTTATTATTAAATTAAATAAGCGTTGCTATTTTTTATTTTGTTTGAACGCACTCTGATCTCTGATATGCGATGATACGCTGGCAAACGAGTCAAAGGATTACCTGATGGTAAGCAACCGGCGCCGCCCGTTGACACTCACAATAACAGAGAAGTTACAAGTGCGTTGCCATTATGGCATTATGGGGATAAGAGGTCTTGGGTATTCAAAGATTGAGTCTCCGGTTATCCCATTCGGACGGCTAAACACAAAGCCGTATTTAGCTACTCAATTAACCAAAGGTTCCAACAGACATGGCTTTAAAAAAACTATAATTTAGTGTAAAAATAACTACCTACCTACTTTTTGTGGTAGGAAACATCAAATGAGGATTCATTTGATGATAATATTCGCCCAAGGTGAGGCTAGCGAGAATGTCAGACTCTTCCAGACCTAAAACCCGCCGTTCCTTCTCTTGATGTATGTAGGTCGAAGCCGCGGTCCCTTATGGCGCTCGCTTGCCCCAGAACCCCGGCTGAACATGGACCCTGTTAGCACCTGCCTATGGTGGTATATTAGTTAAATAACTGTCTCTGCATTGTGTCGGTATTTTTTACGAACACAGTAGCTATGACAGAATTTACTTGACATTACTTAAGTACACTACACAAGCTTAACTTTTTCCTAATACACACATGTGAACAACAATACCTACAAAGAAACTAGGAACTGTCGGTATTAATTTATAAATCGGTCAAAGACTTTTTGCTAGCAATATTTTTTCGTTCAAACGATGTTTTTTGACCACACTTCAAACAACTCCGTATTAATTTTAGTGTCATTATAATTACTTATAAAAATGATTCCTTGAAAACTTGTACCCATAATTATTATTACAAGTTGTGTTAAGAAAAACTAAGGCTGCGTACTTAGAAACAATAAGAAAAAACTCACAAACTAGTTTTATCTTGTTTGCGAATTTTACGAATGGTCAAAAGTAATATTTAAATTTAATATAATGACGTAAACTTTAATGATAAAAAAAATATGGCGGACCTATGTTGTAAAAGTCACATTTTTATTTGATGACATAAGAAGATGGGGATTCCGTTGTCCTATGTCTCTATGTCGTACAAAAAGACTTTATCAAATGGCATTTTTTTATAAACTAAATCAAACTAGGATTTTCTTAATTGTTGGTGCTTTAACAAACATACTAATTCACATAGAATGTTGTATGGTACACACGAAGCAACAATTTACGAAGAATCAATCCAGATAGCTAGATAGTTAATACTGAACAGCATATTTTTTGACGGAGAAAATCATCGAATGCCTTCTCTTAAGACGAGAGTGAGTGTAAGAGTTTAACTGGCTAAAAACCCACCCGGTTCCTTCTTCTGCTCAAGGCCGAGGCCGCGGTGAACTATTATTGCTCTTGGCCCTCAACCCTGCTGAGAATATCATACCTACATTAAACATATAATTAAGTACCTAGCACATAACATATATATCAGTGACATTTGGTATTTGAAAAACCCAGCCGTGGCTTTTCCCAATCATATTTACATTTAATTTTAATGAGAAAAGTGAAAACTGTTTTGATTTTTCATCTGCCTTTTTTATAGAATAGATCGGCAAACGAGCAGACGCATTACCTGATGGTAAGCAATCAGCGCCGCCCATGGACACCCGCAACGGAAGAGTTACGAGTGCGTTGCCGGGATAAGGGTTTCAGTTATTTAAGGATTGGGAAGGGATGGGGGGTGATTGGGCCTCCTTTAACCTCACGCGGACGTCGAAACACAATGCTGTGGTTGTTTCACGCCGGTTTTCTGTGAGACCGGGGTCGCCGACCGAGCCGACCCATTTGTGCCGAAGCTTGCTGCCTCTGCTCTGACTCATGATATTTATTTATGCCCCAGGGACGCGCTTGGCTTCAGTGTTTCGGGTATCTACTGTAAACCAAGGCGTACATGAATTGCTGCGGTTTTAGGAGTTAGTGGTGGGCTTGCCCTATAAAACCGAAATTGACTCATACAAAACCGACGTCAAACCACCACAACGTTATAATTCGCTGTGTGAGTGAGGAGCGGAGGCCTTATCCTTTCCCTGTCACATCCCTCCCCAATCCTTAACTATTCGGAACCCTCATCTTCAAAAGAACAGCAATGCACTCGCGCATTCCTTTGTTGTTGCGGGTGTCCATGGGCGGCGACGAATGCTTACCATCAGGAAAACCGGGTGTTCGAATCCTAACCTACCACATAAAAAAGTCCTGTAATACACATTTTATATAAACAAAAGGCATGGCTAGTAAACAAAAAAGATGTAATATGATAACAAAAGATGTTCCATTACGCATCATTCATTTAGATAAACGATACTTTTCGAGTGATGAAGGAATATTCGCGCGTTAATTGAACCTTCCTCGGAGAACTCATATTCCTTAGTTATCATATTATTTTGTTTCATTTATCGTCTGTGTAATGTAGCGTATATAGATCTTGTAGGTTATACGTGATGTCTCAAGTTTAGACTTCTTTAAATTATTATGTTTGTTATTACTACAAAGTTTAAAAAAATGTCTTATGTCTCCATATCCCTATATTTGCCTAAATCTCAAAATCTACGCAACGGATTTTAATGCAGTTTTTGATTGTTAGTGTGATCGGATAGGAAGCTTTATATATACACTAGCGGGCCGCTAGTGTATATAAAATGCCCCCGCTTCGCACGGGTCCAACTATCTCGCCATCAAAGGTTCACTTTTTCCTAATCTTCCCCTCTACTTTTCTAATATTTTCTTTCATTAGAACCTTCTCCCGACAATAACAAATACAACAAAAAAAGAATTAACAAAATTGGTCCAGGCGTTGTTGAGTTATGCGCTTACCAACACATTTTGCGATCCATTTTTATATATAAGAAGATAAAGCTCCATTAAATAGTGGAGAAATTTAGTATCAGCATTTGATTGTATCCTTGTGAAGTCTAATGATAAAGTTGAGTTGGTCAGGAGGTTGGTTAGGGCACCAGCCCGTCATCCTGGCTAGGAACAATGTGACTTTTTCGTAATTATTATTAACTTTATTGATTTATTTAGACACCATTGACATACATACGTGAGGTGAAGGAAAACATCGCGAGGAAACATGGACTTTTAGTTTTAAGTCGTTAATCCACCTTGAACAAGCGTGGTTATTAATGTTCAAAATATGTTCTCCGTGTGAGAAGAGGTCTATACCCGGAGTAATGCTCATGTAATCATTTTTTAAAGGCGTTGAATCTCAAAATCTACGCCTGCTTAACAGAATACATATACCTACCGACGGACGGATGAATAGACAGAAATTCGGAATTCCATATTTGCCATTTGACTATGAATGAAACCTAAAAAAATGCAATTAAGCTTGCGAGCCCAAAATCATAGAATCATAATTAGATTTAATTGTATCTAAATTTAAGAAAAAGATGCGTCACGAACATTAATTTATGTTATAGGTAGAGCCATAAAACATAATATTTTTATATTGCAAAAAATAATTGCAAGTATTATAATTATTTATTTCGTATTTGATAATAAAATGCTTATTTATAAATCTTGTTATTTTCTTTCAAACATTAATCATTAGATATATTCCTAATCACTTTTTTATAAATATAATATTTAATATTATTAAGCAGACATGTATATTTTTAGAAACATTCACATTTATAATAATTCTTTAATCATCTTAAGAGACTTTTATTTGCATTCATGATATGTACAATGATATGTATTTTATCCAAACTAATATTATAAATACAAAAGTAACTGTCTGTCTGTTTGACTGTCTTTTCTTAACGCCTAAACAATTGAACCGATTTCTGTGAAATTCGGTACAGACGTAGTTTGGAACTCGAGAAAGGACATAGGATAGTTTTTATACCAAAAATCTTCAGGAAGTCACTATTCCCGCGAAAGGAGTCGCAGGCAAAAGCTTGTATTTCTATACATTAAAGTTAAGCCAACTTTTATTAATACAACATCCATCAAAGGTAGAGGTGCCTGATAATTTAGAAGTGGAGTGTCACGAACTTTTGATATCACAACATAATATACCACCTCTCCATTTAATCCTAATCCTCCAGTCATCAAACTCCAAGGGACTTGTATTCTTTATTTTAATCTTCAAACTCCTCTGATGTTGCCATGACTAGGGGTGATGCTGATTGTTTACCATCTCAAGTGATTCGTTTGTTCATTTGGTGTGATAACCCACAAAGTGTGGAATAGCAAAGCTTCGACACGCATTAAATTATTGTGAATTAAGTGACCGGAGGTCGAATCCTTCCGTATCCCTAATACCTCCCCGATCCCTAAATCACCGAAACCCTAATCTCCAAAAGTCTTGCAATATATTTCTGACTCCTCTGGTGTTTCGGAGGTCCATTGATTACGACGACTGCTTACCATAAGGAAATGCGTCTGCTAGTTTGCAGAGATTTGTAAAGAAAAATATCGTATGCAAAGTAAAATAGAAAAAATACAATAATTTATTCAGATCTAACAACACCGTACCAACTATATTACATTAATAGCGGCCACAAATAAAATAAACACCATAAAATGTTAGAAAAATATTTCGTTTAAATTCCGCGACTAAAATCCAGGCTTGTTGCAGGATGCAATCCCACTCCTATGCAATCATGCATATCCTTGCTGCATGTGTATATGCATGATTGCGTAGGAGTGGGATTGCATCCTGCAACAACATTTAATGTCATGGATTTCCGCAAAGTAACGCCTGATTCTATAAAACACACCATAAACAAAACCAAACATAAAACAAAACAACGCTCATTAACAAAATAAAACAGCGAACACACCCCTTATCTGCAAAACATTGGTTGAAAAAAAAACTTAAAAATATCACAACTTATCGTGTCTACAGGGTGAGATAACAAGTTTTTGTTCGTCCCATCCCAACGATAATGAGTGGGACGGTTTAGACCGACTCAGTCACCTTAGATAAGTGGTAACGACACAGGGGAACCACAAACTGAGTTGTGACGTAAATATATACATTTCACCCTACATATTTTACGCGAAACAAGTGTAATTTTTTAATTATGAAGATTTTTTTTATGTGATTGGTTATTGGCAAACTAGCAAGCTTATTACGTGATGGTAACAACGAAACAAACGGTACCCGAAACAACGGAGGATTTAAAAGTACGTTGCCGACTTCGTTCCGTCTTCTAGGGATAAGGTATTGGGGGAGGGGAAGGATTGGGCCTCACTCACACGGCGAAACACAACGCTGTGGTTGTTTCACGTCGGTTTTCTACGAGGCCGTGGTTTCACTCCGGTCGAGCCGACCCATTCGTGCTGAAGCATGGCTCTCTTACAGATGTTTTCCCTTATAATGGTGTGATGTGCATCTTTAAAACATTGTGTTATGTTATAAATTAGGTAAAGATCAAAAAACGTGATTTAAAAACACAAAACAAAATGTATGACTCAGTGCAGATAAATTCAAAATCATAAAATTATCTAGGTATAAATAAAGTCTGTACCTAGGTATAAATAGGTATAAGTAAGTCTAGGGTAAAAATAAAAAATAATCAAATGACGATAGATAAACAGGGTATCATCAAAATGATTTTACTGACTAGCTACGTGGTTTAGGCAGAAGTGAGTGTCAGAATCTTAATGACTAAAAACCATTCCGTTCTCTCTCCTTCTGCAGGCCGAGCCATCCAAGACATGATATGGTAACCACCTTTCTTACTTACTTCTTTATTGTAAACTTCTTGAAAACAGCGCTAACACTTTTGGTGTTGGGAGTGTCCATGAGTGTTGCCGAATGCTTACCATCAGGTAATCAGTCAGCTAGATGGCCGTATCACATAAAAAAAGCAGATCAAGATGAAGTATATACGCTATGTTTTACGAACTGAAAACCTAAATCGAACATCTCCGATGATCTTTTGTTTATTTTGTAATTCGAACACAAACTGACTTCCAAGAAAAATAATGAATAATATATTTTTTTTATAAAAACACTCGACAAGGTTATTACTTACAATACTTAACATACTTACTCGAAGATTTTATTAAAGTAAGAGATAATGTTATTTATAAAAATCACGTCGATAGTCGCAGTTTATCTGTGCGTGTTTATAAGCGTTTAGTGTTAAGACAGATAGGCGCGAGGTTACGGGACGACTCGGGGGTATCGCTCCAGAGGTACAGAAACAGTAGCCGTGATTTATATTCTCTTGTTTTTTGGCTTTTTATTCGTTAAAAGGAAAATAGAATGCGGAATTTCGAGTAGCGGAAAATAGAAAAAACACAGTATTATTTTGTTTGAAAGTGTTGTGCCTGCGTTCAAATACCTACGTAATATATAATAAAAATATAATTTTATTTATCGGGAAAAGACAGAAAAACTGATATAAGCTCAGTTAATAAAATTAACAATACAAACACATATTTCATTATGTTACTATTTTTCAAATTACTTTATGTTTTTCTGCCTAGGTCTTTAGATACAATATAAAGTGACAGTACTTGCTTACTATTTTCCAAATAAACCTATTGCATTACCAGGTGTAGGAGAAATGATTAACATTTAACATTGAGTCTTTATTGAGTACAACTACGTACTTATAACGTATGACAATGGAAAAATACTTTGCATATTAAATGTAGAATAAACATGAGACCATAAATAGGCTCGCATTAATAAAATCAGCTTTATGAAGCGAAAAAGATGAAGTAATCCGTCGTCTACAATGTCCAATCTCTGCAATGACATTCTAGGGTCCTGACCTGGAGCAGGAGAAGGAATAGAGTGGTTTTAAGTCAGTAATACTTTGACTGTCGCCCAGCTCAAGCGGGCGAATTCATTTGATGATTTTGCCCCCACAAAAATCTAATCTTAATCGCCAAACTGTAATTCCTGATACCCAAAAGACCTTTATCAGAGCGGTGCTTCTGGTGTACCGGATAAGAAATCGCTTACCATCAAGTGATTTGTCTACAAATCGCCCTATGCCATAAGAAAAACAAATGAAACCAACGAGGCCAATCAAAAACTACTTTAGGACTTTAAATAATGATTTATTCAGTGATTTAAGAATTCATAATAAAATTAACGATATAAACAAAAAACATCAGATTTTATGCTGAATAATTAACAATTTGTATAGTTTTACCTGAGCTGTGTTCATCTGAGCAATACACGTTTGTTTAACAATAATTTAAATAAGACAATTTTGATGATACATTTTTAAAAAATATTACAATTTTTATCGATTACTGATAAACTGAGAAAACGAGTTTCACGATTAAAGATTCTCACTTTATCTAGAATAGATACGCTAAAAAGGCAAACATCTTTAAAAAAGCAAAAATCTTCTCAAACAATCTCCGAAGTAAAATCTCGATAACCCACAATAATTTAGAATACGAGGAAATCTCAACCGTCAATTAATAAAATAAATTAACGAACGATTCCCGTGTAATTTTCATTTAAGGAAAGTTTCCTTTAACCAAAGATAATTAGGCATATTTAGCGAAGCCAAGATCGCGAAGGACTGGCGGCGAGAAAACCGAATTGTTGGCAAAGTTGTTAATAACAAGTTTCCCTGTATTTTTTAATTGGTTCGCACCTGCTATTTGATCTGTTTTTAGGAAATCGGGAAAATTAGCTGAAGTTTTGCTTTCGATGTAAAACGTATTGTTACGAGCCTGACGTCACGTTCGTGACTATGCGGGCTTAGGTTACGGGATTGGATGAAATTAAACACTAATACCGGTTTTCAGACTTTCTATTTAACTTAAGTGACAGCGTCCACCGAGTTCCTCTCTAGCAGAGTCCGGACTGACACAAACTTCCGTTTGCTGCTCACTTTTCACGCTGACTTAACTGCACTTCACTATTTCACTGCACTTCACTATTTCACAGCACTTCACTATGTCACTCACTTTTCTTCTGTTTCACTTCTTCCTTTTCTTCCGAATCGCTTTGGACTTAGAACTCAACTGCCAGCGGTGAGCCGCAGTTCCGCTTATATAACCCCGGTCAGGTTCTGGAACATTCAATTTCATTCGTCTTTTCATTATTAATTTCATTATTCATTTTTTTATTCTCCTTCTCGCCCTTTAATTTTTCATTTCTTTCACACAAAAGCTTCCAGAAAGTTCTACACAAAATTTCCATCAACTAAAAACTCCATGCTTACGGCGGAACCCGAACTTTTTGTCAAGGCAACGTTTGACAACCATTCATAGACGTCATGATGACTCTTTTCCGTCACAGTATTTTTCAATCGTTTTGGTAAAAAATGTGGCAGTGCCATTTTTTGGCACGAATGGGTCGGCTCGACCGGATTGATACCAGGTGCTTACAGAAAACAACCACAGCTTTATGTTTCGTTCTATGAGTAGTCATAACAGTATACAGACATTGAATTTAAAATATTTTCTTTAAGACCAGTTCAGCGGTTTGACTACGGAGGCTGTATGATCAGTGCTGCTCATTGACTCGCATCACCGTAATTGAGAGAGACAAGTTTTAGCACAAATGGCCCGGTTGGACCGGAGTTCTGTGGGCCTCACAGAAAACCGCCGTGTAACAAAACTTGCGTTGTGTTTCGCTGTGTCAGTGAGGTTATCGGAGGCCCTATACACAATCCTCAAATCTTCAATCCTTAAATCCCTAATAACGAGGGGCCGGCAACGCGCTTACAGTAACTCCTGTGGTATTGCGAATGTCTATGGGCAGCGCTGATTGCTTATCTGTCGGTAATTCATCTGCTCAGTTGCCATAAAAAAAGAGTTCTTTAAAATAAAGTGCGTTGCCAGCTATTTTAAATTCTACTTTCTTTTCCAAGGGCAAATGAGTTTGGATATATTTCATTTATATCATTTACACGAGGCATGCGCATAGCAGAAAAAATGTTACGAAATATAAGACAAGCCGTACAAAAATAAATCATTTCATTACTCCATTTTTCATCCAGTTCAGATAAAAAGCGACCCAAGCTTGCTCATCCCTGGTTTATTATTTTTGACGTATCCGTCCGGTGTTATCAAGATTGTGTTATTGAACAGTCAGTTGTGGATGCAGCCCCTTCTACTGAACATTCCTATTCTGTGATATTTTTTTAATAAGTGCAGTTGACGCCGATTGTACTTGGAAAATCAAAGTAGGTGCTTTTTCATATTAGACATGACCTTGACTTGGTGTTTTGTTTTTTTGTAGTGACGTCAGACATTCGGATCGTTGGACGGTTTTGTGTTCTTTTTTTTTGTATTAGTGTTCGATTTTAATTTGTTTTCAAATTAATTGATGATTTTCGCGTATTTTTTTTTTTTTGTTTTAGGTTTTTGCATAATATTTTTATTATGGCTGTGAATAGCAAGTCTCAAAATTGAAACCTTTGGGACTTTTTGTGAATGTTATTTTATATGATGAAACATTTTTAAGTAACAATAAATATTATTTTCTCTAAATTGTTTGAAATCTAAGTTTAAACTTTACTAACGACCCTTAATTTAAGTGAACGTTTTATTTATTACGTCTTACTCGAGTTACTTTTTCTCTTGTTCCAATAATTAGGTCAGACTACAATCTCAATATTTGCTACTGAATTCTCAATGTCAGTATTTTATCAAAATATTTTATGTGGAATATTGTTAGCACTAATCATACTAAGTATTCAAGTTTCTAATCCCAAACACATTACATTAGCTAGGCCGCAGCGTTAAACGTGTCTCTTTAATTTATTTATTACCAGCTACTCTCGCGCGGTTTCACCCGCTGCTCAGCTCCATTTGATCGTAGCGTGATGTTTATTTATGTCTAATATGTGTATTATGCCTATACCACTCAAGAACATTGTAGCTATCTATCAGTGAAAGAATTTTGGGAATCCGACCAGCGGTTCCAAAGATTACCCCCTACATACAAACTTACAAATTTTACCTCTTTATAATATTATAAAGTATAGATGTATTTTTATGCCTTCTCCCGCCTGGATGAGCGAAAGGGAATCTCAGACTCTTACTGACTAAAAACTACCCTGTTCCTTTTCCTGCTCCAGGCCGGGGCCGCGATAAATATTGCGCTTGACCTTGCACACTGCGCGTGACCCACAATACCAAAAAGTATTGTTTTAACTCTGGTGTTATAGATATACGTAGTGGTCGCTTACCATCAGAGGACCTTCATCAGTACTACAACTTAAATAATTCTCACCAAAATTTCCAAATATAACCATTCATCCAACCATAATTAATATGAATAATAGTTTAAACTGTCAGTATGATTGGCTTCATTTGATCGTATTATCTTTCAATCGTGGTATATGTTTATAATATTTTAGCATTGCCTAGTAGTCGAATTTAACACAGAAGTGTACTTCTACTTCTCTCATAAACTTAGATAATAGCAATGTGATTTAGTCCGACTGTCTGCTTAGAGCAAACGTGACTATGCTCATTCTTTTTTTGTGCGAAAAGAGGTTGTTTTCAGCAGTGAGGATATAGGCTGATAATGATGATAATTGTCAATGTCAATAGTGCCTTTAAAGTGGTCATTGTCATGATTATCAGCCGAAATGGACCTCTAAAATAATATACCATTTAGTCAGTTCAATTTTATGATATATAAAATTGCCAATAAATGTATGGTACTGGTCAGTCTTACTTGCAACCCTCTTTGCACTTTGACTGTTCAGAAGCGGACGTTTCATGTAGCATGTAAGTGCATCAATTAACTTGTTTTGCCTCAGAAATAGGTAGTAAAGTGACCTGAACTTTAATCATATTATCAGACCTCTTAACTACAGTCAGTTTCAACACACGGACTGCAAAAACACTTCTATCACTTCAGAATAAGATGTCTTTTCGCGTGAAGCCGTTCTTTCACGGTCTGAAGTAGCACATAGAATGTAA
Source organism: Spodoptera exigua (assembly GCA_902829305.4). Lineage (NCBI taxonomy): Eukaryota > Metazoa > Arthropoda > Insecta > Lepidoptera > Noctuidae > Spodoptera > Spodoptera exigua. The sequence continues at coordinate 7,244,738 of LR824624.2, forward strand.
AAATCAACCTTATGATATGGAGATACGGATGTTTCTGGTATGATATTGTAATCTAGTCTCGGTTACGTATGTTATTTGAACTTAAAAGGAGATATAAGTTATTATTATGATGTTTACATCCGATGGAAATTTGTTATGAATGAGCATTGAGGGTAATTAAATTGTATGATTTAGATGACTCATTGTCATTATATAGTTTATTTTATTTGTTAACTTCAGCTTATTATTACTTGTTGGAATGAGTCTATCTGATTTTACAAAGACAGTTTCAAATATACATTCAGTCAACAAAGTATCGGGAAAGAATGTTTTTTTTATGGTTCCAAATTCGAATTTTAATTTTTTTTGTTGTTGTTAGATTGGCATAACTGTTTTCCATTTTGGCGCGGAATTTGAGTTGCATCTGTTATTTATATTAAAAACAGTGCTGTTTTTAGTTTTATAATATCTAGTGTGTATTGCAAATTTCATAATGGACAAAAACATCGAACAAAGAGTTGGCTTAAATTTTGCATCGCCAATGAAATTTCGTGTTCGGAGGCACTCAAAATGTTACAGAAGGCTTACGGTGAATCGACTTTATCAAAAACACGTAAACGAGTGGTACAAAGCGTTCAAAAGCGGTCGAGATGTGATGGAAGATTTGCCCTGTTCTGGTAGGCCATCAACGTCTGCAACTGAAGTTAACATCGCAAAAGTGAAGGAAATAGTGACTGAAAATCCTCATTCAAGTTTGAGAGAGATGGCCGCCGATGGCTTTCTGTATCTCACGAGTCGATCCGTACCATTTTAACAAATAATTTGGGTATGAAACGTGTTGCCGCTCGGCTAGTTCCAAAAGACCTGAATTTTCTTCAAAAACTAAATCGCATAAAGTCGCTGAGGACATGCTAGAACGAGTCAATACCGACCCAACATTCATGAAACGCATTGTTACTGGTGACGAGACGTGGGTTTACGAGTTTGACATGCAAACTAGTCAACAAGCTTCGGAATGGCGCCTTCCAACTGAACCAAAACCGAAAAAACCACGTCAAAGTCGATCAAAAGTCAAAGTCATGTTTACTGTTTTCTTTGACTATCGCGGTGTTTTGCACTCATAATTCTTGCCCGAAGGTCAAACGGCAAATAATAATATATATAATATATAACAACGGTTAATAAATAAAGAATATTATTTAAGCGTTATGCGGCGTTTAAAAGAACAAATTCGACGAAAAAGGCCAGAAATGTGGAAAGAAAATTCTTGGATTTTGCATCACGATAATGCGCCTTCGCACAAGGCCATCATTGTAAACGATTTTTTGTCCAAACACTCAACAAACACCATCGAGCAGCCACCATATTCACCAGATATGGCTCCAGCCGACTTCTTTCTTTTTCCCACACTCAAATTACCCCTTCTTCGCTCCCGTTTTCAATCGTTAGAAGACATAAAGGAGAATTCGCGGCGAGCACTGAACTCAATTCCGGAAACAGCGTTTAAAAAAAGTTTCGATGATTGGATTATTCGTTGGCGTAAGTGTATCGTTTCTGAAGGCGCATACTTTGAAGGTGATAAAATAAATTTAGATGAATAACAAACATTTTGTGTATTATTGACTTTTTCCCGGTACTTTCTTGACAGAGTAGTATTTGGCAACGTTCAGTGAGTGATTGACGTGATCAAAATAAAAAAAAATTAAATTAGAATGACCGAACATATACGCTAAATGTGGTTGAGAATTTCAACACACATATTATTTAAATCCAACAAATAAATATAGCTTAATACTTATTAAGTCTTCATAACTTAAAAATAAATTCTAAATAGATAGTGAAGTGTTTTTTTTTTTCGAAAACATGTTTTTTTCGAAAGAAAAAAAGAAAAAAGAGGGATAGCAATATTTTATAACAGTGGTGAAAATCAGTTTCATGCTTTTGCTTGCTTGCTCCTATAACCGTGGTTGGATATAACCTCTTGTGTCTGGAGACTATTTGAGGCCTGCGGGGAAGGCGAAAATGAAGTGTCATTCACGGTCATTAAGGTACTGCGGCCTTACCCTGGAGCAGGAGACACAAGGTGGTTTTTAGTCAGTAAAAGTCGACACTCCTTCTCGCCCAGCGAAGTCAGTTGGTGACTTAAAAAGACCGACGCTTACCATGGCAATTACTTTATTTTTGCAGCAAAATTAACGAAGATTAATCTCTCTCAAATAGTATAACTTTAATTTCTCTATATCTGAAAAATCAAAACGGACCCAATTGAAAAGCAATTAAGTTAAACTTAAACTTAGTTGCCAATAGTAACTACTCTGATTTTTCTCAGTAAACCTTATAAAAATAAATGGAAAACTAAAAATCTTTGCCAATACCTCCGTCCCATAATCTTGTAGAGTACAGGAAACGCTAGGATCGAGAAACGTAGAGCTATGTTATGTTTAGACGTCACTTATATAAAATAATCGTACTATTTTAAAAGAAATATATTTGAAGTTTTGAAATTTAAAACAGGATAAGGTATTGAGAAATGTTTCAAGTTTTTTTTTATCAAATTTTATTATTATAAAGAGGTAATATTTGTGAGTTTGTAAGTTTGTATGTAGGGGGTATTCTTTGGAACCGCTGGTCAGATTTCCAAAATTCTTTCACTGATAGATAGCTACAATGTTCCTCAGTGATATAGGCTATGAAATATCACGCTTCGACCAAATGGAGCCGAGGAATGGTTGAAACCGCGCGAAATTAGCTAGTTTACAATAAAGTTTTCACATCACATAAATACCTATATTTACGTTAACTTCTTTTTCTTCAAAAATTTGGCACCTCTATGACAAATTCATTAAAGACAGAGGTGATGTTAGAATTATTATACAAAAGCTTTATATAATTTTAAATTATTACTCCTTTTATTAAATTCAGTAGGACAATGAAATTTAATCTTTTTTACGAGGAAAAAAGTAGAAAATACTCTCAGAAGTTTGTTTAACAGCAATCAGGCGTCAGACTATCATTGTTTTGCTTTAGCAAGATAAGGAAGGTTAACATATCAAGAATATCTTAATTGTTGACACCTAGTATTGCTATCATTACCAAAACAATGTTATCATACGGCAAAATTAAATTGCATAAGGCGTTGTTTTATTAATGCAACTCAATCTGGAATATTTACAGTAATTTTATCATTTTTGCATTGGGAATATCAAGTATCAAGTTTACAATTTGAATCGTATGTAGCAAATGACATAAACTCTTAAAAGCGACTTGCCTTCCTCATTTTTATGAGTAGTACAGTAACTTTTAGATCCAAAAAGTATGCAAAAGACGAAGTGAATTTTTCTAGGATAACTTGTGTACAAATGGAAATCGCCCCAATGTTATCAATAAAGTGTCTTCACTTTTATGGAAGAGGTATTCATTTAGGAATTTCCCTTATTAAACTTGCTCTCTCTTTCTCTCTATATCTCTCACTGTATCTCTCTGTGTATACGTGTCTGAGTCTGTTAGTATTTCTTTTTCCAAATTTTGTCTTTTCTGCCCTGTCTATGAGATTATCGCTCTATGGGGATTGCAGTGAAGCCGCGTTTAGTGGTTATAGCTGGTTCCAATTTGTGGCGTCTTGTATGTTGGCGGCAAATAGTTTACGAGAAGCCTCTTTGACAATGGTTTCTACTACATGTGCTTAGGATATCTTAAATGGAATAGCCTAGTGATTTTCTGATTTTAAAGAATGTTTAAGATTATCACCTGATTAATAGAAACAGGAACTTAATGTAATCTCGTACAAAATTCATGTCAAATTCTACATTTCATAAATTTTGGTTAATATTTCAAAAAAAAACAAGATAACACATAAAATGAAAACTTAAGTAGGTATCTTGAAAATTTACCCCGTTTCGAAGACAGCCCACGACATCAACTGGCCGTCGTCTGGACGTCCTCGTTTATTTAGTGGTTGCGCTACAGTAACTCTCTTTGACCATTTGAGTGCCACTTAAGTTCATATGACGAAATTATTGCCAATTTTAGATCATACGTTCAAAAACAATTTGTTACTCCCCTAAATTTGGAAACCTTTCAGATTGTAGAGAATCAAAAACAACATGAAATCTATAACTGTATTCACTGTTATAATAAAAATAAATATCATAAAATGGAAAATGGAATACGTTATCAAAATTGTATAATATAGCAATGAAATTCAGCATCAAGTTATTAAAAAATGTTCTTGCTTACAGTGGAAGAGCAAAGCACGTCGACGGTAGATGCCGAAGCAGCAGCAGCAACAGCAACAGGAGCACAAAATGGAGAACCGGTAGAAGAACCAGGAAACAGAAATGGAATGAACCAGAAGATGTTGAAACGAATGGAAACAGTTCCTGACATCAAACGAGACACTTCTGGCATTACCACACAGTACATTGCTACTGGGATAGGTGAGATTTTTTTAACCAATTTTCCAAAAACAGCGATGATTGCTTAATATTAGGTTATTCATCTGCTCGTTTTCTGTTTTCCCTTTTATCGGACTATCACAGATAGATACTTTATATCCCATTAGCACCCATTTTCGATTATTGAATAGAATAATAAATTATTTACTATTTGTCTTTTTCCGGAGGGAAAACACACTTTTGCACAAAGTACCATCTACTTTGAAGTTTACTTACACAATCATTAAGCTTTTATCCCATTCATTCATTTGATCATGAAATAATAAGTAATTTTAAGCATGCAAATTTAAGCCTGATATTTCTTCTTTGAAACCTCATTGTTTCACATGAAATTTACCTAATATATATAGAAGTATCTTTTAATATTTTTGGTAATTTTTAGTATTTTTACCCTTTTGCAGTCAATCTTGGAGCTTTTGCAGCTGGTGTTTGTGTGGCTTGGTCATCATCAGCACTACCGTTATTGATATCTGAACCTTTTGAGGTAAGGTTATTTAAAGTTTCATAAGTAAAATTGAGCTACCGAGCTTCGAAGTCCCTTTGACCTCGAAGGTCACTAAATCACTGCACTGATAAGATTCAGTTTTAACCCACCTCATTTTACTTCGGATTTGAATTAGTAAAAAAACATGCCCAACGCTTAGTAATAAGTAATCCTTCAACCTCCAAGAAAAGAGCGTGATCCTTAAAAAGTCAACATCGCACCGCTATTGCTTTATGTTAAGGGTGTCCATGGCAGGTACTGATTGCTTACCGTCAGGTGTTCCGTGTACTGTTTTGCCTCGTATTAACATAAAAAAATATGTTCATCCTCATAACAAATCTATTAAAAGTAAGTAGTCATAAATCAATGGTCCCTCTTCGTAATTTTTGATTACAACTTACCTTTGATTACAACTTACTTAAGGTATTAAGGAATTTAGAAAGTCACCTTTTCCACGATTTCATTCTCCATAACTCAGAATCAATTATCACGCGATGTAGCTTCTAGATCAAAGACACATTCTAAACAGCTTCACAAAGAAAATCTTTTTACCATCATCCTACGTTTCCCAAGATCAAATTCCATCCGTAAAGGGTTATTTATCCGGCTAGATTTATACTAAATGTAGGGGGCGGGGTATGAGTACGTCATAAATAATGTTTTCATTAGCGACCAGCGATAAATTAAACCGTGGTAAGGTACGACCACTGAAATTGTAGACTGGCAGTTTGCAAGCAACGTTTTGTTTAAGTGGGCCGCTGAATGTTTGATTGTAACTAGGTTTTAAGTGAAATTGCCTAATGCTTTTCAAGCTTGCATTTCTTTGTAGTAAAAGCTTATTGAGGAGACCCACTAGAAAGTGTAAGATTTGAACGTCACTAAAATGAGTTGGATAGCAGCCACCATCAGCATCTTTAAGGTGTTTTCTTCCTAATAGATCAATTTATGGAAACCCTACTGTTCTATGTTTGAAATGGCGTTCCCTTCCCTTTTGTGATTCCTGGTCAATTTGGTCGATTTTATCAAATTACATTTCAAATGTACTTATTATTTCAGGACGCAAGTAACGATTGGAAACGTACTTTGGCAATCTTGTAAAATATTTGGAGACAGAAATTTCGATTAATTGGTTTGAAAATCGTCAGACAACATAATTTCTCAATTTACTATCCACTATTCCGACTGTCACGTTAATTAAAGAAAACAAATCTATCTTCCAAATGTAATGTTTATTTTAGGCCGAAATTTTGTGCCCAAAATAATATTTTCTCTTACGAAGATAATTAGAAACCTAAAGCAAACGAAATGTCTTCCTACGAACTTTTAATTGATATTCCTTACATACAAGACAAGCTTGATAAAAATCTAAATTAATAAAAGAATATTTTTCCAATAATGCCGAATATATCAACATCCACAAAATTATATAATTTGATGATGCTAAAGGCAGGTGGTGCAATTACTCTAAAAAAAAAATAGTTTTCATTGTGTTTGTGTATCTACTAAATATTTGCGTCATAAGAATTTTTTATCTCAGAAATCTTGCCTAGACTAATTGGCATCAAGAATTGTAATCAACAAGAAATCCTTGACGATTACATTTAGGAGGCACTTTTTAGCGTCTCTTTGTATTTCGGTTCCAAAGTTTTGTTCTTTGATTATAAGTTCCATGGAAATCTGCATAATTGAGTTGACGAAGCTGCCATCATCAAAATGAAGGAAAGATTTCGTTGCGTACGAAATAACGTCTTACTTTGACGTTCCCTACATTTGCTTAACCAAGCCAATTACTCATTTGTATAAAGTAAATGTTCTGGAGGCTTCTGTGTTTTTTCTGTTACCATGTTGACTTGGGGAGGTTGAAGTTTGAGAAATTTTTATTTTCATTTTTACTTCTGTTGCATATTAGCAAAGATGTTTTATATAATTTCATATAAATATTAAAAATAAAATCTAAGCATAATATGCTTAGGTTTTATAGAAATTCGGTTAATAAAGATTGAGTGAGTTGAGCTAGGTAAAATTTATTTACACCGATACCGTTCATCGTGTTCAATTTAGCATCATCATTGGGAGTTTTTTGTGGGTCCATTTTTTTAAATCGTCTAGAGAGAATCTTAAACTCTTACTGACTAAAAAGCGCTCCGTTCCTTCTACCGAGCCGCGGGCAATTAGTGCACTTGCGGTTGCAAGCCTGTATCATCATTAAGTTATGGGTAAAAAAAATACAATAAAATAAATCAAGTAAAGGAACGCCATATCTCCTCACAGAATTAAATGCACCTACATAAATTTATTGCAAAACTTGGCAACCGAAAATGTGTGAAAATGTTTTACAGCATTTTGTTCACCTTAGCAGAAGCATTTGTAAAAAAATAAATTCATTCCTGAACTCGCATTATTTACAATCAACAAATCTTTGGTGCGACCACCAAAAATTGGAGCTGCGCCCAAAATACGCCCGTTTACATCCCACACGAAACTACCTCGATCGTTAATCCACGAAAACTTGGAACTTTATGAATCTTACTTCAGTGCAAATTGCCCAGTAAGTTAAATTAAATTTTATATACCTACTTTTTTTTCACAAAATAAGGTTTTAATTTTTTAATTGTTTTTAAAAGAATAAATAAGACTAATGACCTGTTTTACTACCTTCGCCAATGAATTTAATGTTTTGTAAATTAAAGTTTGTGCCTTGTATTAAAATCTATGGTTAGTGTTACTCACAGACAGGCATAGTTTACGCGGCAACTGGCATCAAAGGTGTTGGTGGTTCGATTCCCGTACAGAACAATTCTTTGAGTGGTGGTCAACCCATAAATGGTTGTTCGAAGTTTGGGTTTGATGTCTACGTGAAATTGTGTTTGTAATCGCGATACAAAAAAAAACATAGTGCAGGGTAGAGTCAAAAAAAGACAATATGTCCATTAAAAAATATTAATCAAAACCATAACAACACCTTGAAGTGGTGTGATTTCATCTTCACATAGATAAATCAAAGAAAAAAAATACCGTCGTCATTTATATCCTGTTTCGATGATCGATCATTGTTGTCTTGACCACCGATCTTCAAACGAATGAGAAACCAATTTTCGTTTTTTGTTTTTCGAAGTCAGGCACATATTTTTTTCCTCTCTGTTCAAAGAAAATAGAAGAAAATAGATGTAATAAAGTAGTAATCTACTTTATTATATCTGTAAGAATTTATAGAAAATGCACTCTTAGTATATTTTATCATATTTAATATTTATCCAAGAGATCTATGTCATGTGAAATTATTATGTTTCAATTTACTGTTTACTTTTTCTATTTTATTTACGCCTTAAATTTTACACTCATTGATTGTACAGAACATTTTAAAATAAAGTGGTAATTTGCATAAACTTTCAGGACATGTTTATTGAGAAAATCCCTCTATACCTAAAGAAAACATTGCCAATAAAATGAATGGATCACGCATGTAGTACATTGGTCGACCTCATAACCGGAGACACGTCTGCCAATGATAAGACCCAGACAATTTATTGACAGACCAATTAAATAATGGAATGCCATTAATTAAAATATAAGGAAAGTTTCATTTGTACAGTCGGCAGCTTCAGACAATGGAGATAACGTGTCAATTATCACACGCGGCAAACGTTTTTATGTTATATGTATGAAAAAAGCTGGTACTATCCTTATCGAGCTTGAAAAGGAGATAAAAAATGTTAATTGTTGATACTGCGTGATTGTTTCAAAAGTAGGGTGTTTTGTTTGTTGTATTTTTCTTTCAAAGCAACCTTACTTTAACGGATTATCCTGTATTGAGCAGAAATAGATTATTTATAGAAAATAGATAAAATTGTTGTTTTTTTCTGTCAAGTACCTAACAGTAATTATTCATGTAATAAAAACAAAGCAGATGAAGTGCTTGGACATAATCGCTAACCAAAAAGTTATGTTGAAAATTATAATAGAAAAATACAAGAACAGTCAAGAGTTATTGGATGATGGCGAAAGTTCGTAACTAAATACAGTGATCAAATTCCTGAACAGTTTCAAATGATTGCCCTTACTTCTTGTTAGTTGCCTAAACGCAGCGGAAACTCTAAGTATACGAACTTTATCGAACTTAGCCGAAGTTCCCCGAGCGACTAACTGCACCGCATGCGGTGAATCTTTGACTTATAAAGTTATGATATTGCGACTTTGTACATGACTGCAAAGTTATAAATTGTTATTTGTGTCTCCATAAAGTTTACTTTTGCGTGTTCTGACAGAAAATTTATATTTGTACACCATTATAAACCTTAAAATGCGCAATGCAGGTAAACCATAATAATGTTTCCAATTTCACCTATTATTGAGTTGTCCCGGATCTCGAAAGTTGGTTCCAATATTGGATTATCGTTGGACATGCAACATGAATCCCCATTAGCAAACTTTTCGATGGTATATTCTGTAAATGGTACTTTAAATTTTATTAACGTTGCATTTTCTTGTACTCTTGTCATTTGTATAACATATTCACGTAACATCGTACGTGCGCTGGCTTACGTTATTTTTAGAAAATATTCTAAGTTAGCAAGTAAAGGAGCTCAAAGTCCACAATTTGCGATTTAATCCGCAACATTTCCATCTTTCTGGAAAACGGAACACTTATTCTAGTAGATAGCGCTGCATTGCCAAATAATTTTGATGGTATCAGACTCAACATGGCTCCTTCGCAAAGTTGTTGTGCAATTGATGAAATTGTTCTGTTCTTGTTTGACAAGAAAACAAAGATAGCCAAGAAAAATTGCAGACTTAATAAATATTCTTGGGAGTTCTCGAATTGCAGTCCATGAAAAATATTTGTATGTTTATTTCTTCTTGGACACTCTCCAGTCCGCATTAGCTAATAAGCCTAATCTAAGCTAACACAAAGTGAATGGTGGCACAAATTTTGATTAAAAATATTATATAGCCTTGAATTTCTCATAGGAGATTTTATAAGTATTTTATTTTAAGTCTTTTCTGTCCTGTAACATATTTGGAATAGGAGATGTACTATTGTTTTCTTATGGAATTCTTCGTTAATTCCAGTTCTCATATGTAAATTTAATCCAAAATTAATTCATTAACTGCCGTCAGATATCTGTTGAAGACAAATGCTCCGCTATCGTGACTCACATTTTGTCCCATATGATATTCAATGTGTTTATTTAACACAAAATACTTCAAGAATGGATAAGTACAAAAGTTTGATTATAAAATTTCGCTCTCCCACACACCTACGCTTCCAACATTGTCATTGAAAAAGGTTGATTGTGTGTCAGATCAATTTGATGTAATACGGCAATTTTAATCATCCCCTGACCGTCACGGTGATCGATCATGAGGATATCATGTCAGTGTTCTTTGTGATTGATTGTTTCTGTAATAAACAAGTAGAGTAAACAGTTTTTATTCATGTCGTTGAAAAAGTGGGCCTTATGGACACGGGTAATTTTGTATATGAAGGTATTAATTTTAATAATCGTGTAGGTATTTCGTCCATTTTTTCAACCTTAATTAGTTTGACCTGATAGATACCATTTAAGAATCTGAGTGACATACACTTTTAATTCTAAATACATTATGAATTTTGTTAAATCTTTAAAAAAATAATGATTATTCTATATTATGTTCCCATCGACCAGGTTTCGTAGTGGAAGTACAAGGCTGATGAAAACTCAATCCAAGTTTGCATCATCCTAACGACTACCATTTATGTCGAATTTGTGCTCATTAGGCATGCAATTTTCTCCTGACCATTCAAAAAAAAAAAAAATGATTTAGAACGTGTTTTAGTTACTTTGACTACTTATGAATTATATTATAATCTAAAATTTGCCTTAATTGTTTTTCCTTGAAACGTTTAATGTTTTAAACGTATTTAGTTTTTGAGAATGTGTGTATTAATAATTCAAAACCAATTTTAGCATTGGTGTCTAAAAATTTTGTAATCTAATACTATCGAACATCTTTGGGAAATTTTGAGAACGGCTCTATAAACTGTCAATCAATCATCATTACGCTACATGAAGGGTTAATTGCCAGATATACCAACCCTATTTTTGAAGACTATTTTGCTGATTCGAAGAAATAATGTCTCGCCGGGTTTGAATGAAGCACCGCGGCTTCAGCCTACAGCAGGAGAAGGAACGGGGGTTTTGAGCCGGTAAGAGTCTGAAAATTACCCTCACCCTGGGCTGAAAAGTCATATAATGATGTTCCTATGACAAAAAACCTCATGATGTCATCAGCTACATTGTTTTATGATTATAACGCTTTTATTAAGTCGCTCTGTAGCAAGCTATGTAATTGAATCTAAGAATTTAAATTATACACACTTCTGCTTCTTAACGGGTTGATGGAATAGAAAGGTTTCTGATGGTACTGTCTGTTAGCTATAATAATCCAATTTGACTTCAACAAAGCGTTACCACGACCTCATTGTATATATACAGGCGTAAAACTATACTATCGTCGTGAGAGTGGGGGTCTCGTGGAACCTTGTCGCTGCCAAAGATCGTTCTTCATAGAGCTTGATAAATGACAGGGTCCATGTGAACTATTTATAAGTACTACCACCTAAGAATACATGTGGAAAGCAATAAAGTATTGAATATTGAGTATTGAGTATATGATAATACCTTGTTGGGGAAAATGAATCGGAAGGGTGGGAGAGCCATGATTCGGCCAAATCGGCCCCGACTAGACCGGCCTCACAGAAAAACGGCGTGAAGCAACACTTACTTTGTGTTCCACCGTTTCAGTGAGGTCATTGGAGGCCCAATCGTCCCCCTTCCCCCATTCTCAATCCTTAAAGCCAAAATAACTCTCAACAGGTCGGCAACGCACTTGTGGTAACTCCTTTGGCTAAGCTATCCTTGAAACTTGGCTTTCCTACACTTAAATCATAAATTCTAAATCTCGCTACTACTATCAATGATTACATGTCTAGACAAGAAATGAAACTTGTAACTAACTTCACAGTAATCAAGTAGGTTCAAAATGTATCTACAAACTTTGGTTTCTGTTGACAGTGCTGTAGCGTGAATTCCGAAGTTCCGAAGCGAAGCAACTTCTAAATATATGGTAGTGATCTTCCTTGCTTTTACTGCTTCTGTAATTTTGGCACAGAGAATATATCTTCGGATAGTCTTTTGGGAATAAAGTAGCGTTGAAGTTAAAATTATTGCGGAGTTAGGTGAATTTTATTGTTGAATCGGTTTTCTGTAGTTTTATTTAAATTTTAAGTATGTACTTCATGATATGAAATGAAAATTATCATGTTCTTTTAAGTGTAGGAGAGCCATGCTTCGGCACGAATGGGTCGGCTCGACCGGAGTGATACCACGGCCTTACAGAAAACGGCGTGAAACAACCACAGCGTTGCATTTCGCCGTGTGAGTGATGTTACCGGAGGCCCAATCCTTCCCCTTCCCCAATCCATCCCTAGTCCCAATATCTCCAAATCCCAAATCCCTAAAAGGTCGGCAACGCACTCGTAACTCCTCCGTTGCGGATGTCCATGGGCGGCGTTGATTGCTTACCATCAGGTAATCCGTCTGCTCGTTTGCCAACTTATAACATTTAAAAAAAAAATGTTCTGTCATATAAAAATGGGAATGAATCACCTGATACAAAGAAATAAAGATGTATTTTTGTACATGATTTTTAAATTAAACACAGTTTTTATTTTAAATAGCAAAATAAATATGATGTTAAACACAAAATGCAAAATTAACACCCTAACACTTTGTGATAAATAAAAAATTCTCAAGCTTGCATACACCACGTGAAAAATTTTTAGGAGCAAAGAAAACACTGAATTACATAGTAAAAACAACTTAAAGAGCAGAACAGGAAGAGATTTCAAAAGGAATATTGCGGTCTCTTTAACTATGTACCATTTGTCTTTTATTTTTCTATTTATATGCGTTGTAGGTACATGAGTAAATAAATATATTATGTATGTCACAGAACAAATTATATTGAAATTCTGTACAATTTCGTTGTGTTCTGTTGGTGTTGCTTCAATTAGTGTATATGTGCTTAGGCTATTTATTTAGCTTGCACCTGTGTTTATAACCACATTTGTGAAATGTAGTTTTGGTACTGTTATTTTAGTATGAATGAATGGTTTTAATTTGTCGCTTGTTGGTTTTCATATTTACATACAGATGTTGTAATATTAATGCACAGTTGACGCAGTTTGACTGGGCAACACGTTACCGTACAACCGTAGTTCGATTCCCATACTAACCCTTTATGCGACTAACACAATACACATTTGGTGGTGAAACGTTCACCAAGATTAACGCCGATTTGAATATAAATTACTTTCAATGTTTTAACATTTTCTGATCCTTTTTAAGGAAAATGATTCCAAAAAATCTTTTTGTCGAAAAAATTATTATTGAATTCATTTGTCCAAAGCTTTCAAGCCACATTCAGTCCGGTTTGGTCCAAATTTAGGCCTTTGCCTTATAAGCGACCGAATAAATAAATTCAGCTACACACTACAGTTATCATATCTATTAGTGCTTTCAAAGTTAAATGTTCTTAAAAAATACATTAATGTTTCAGCCACCGTCGCCGACTCGAGACATTATTGCCATTGAGAACACACCACCAACCCTACTTCCTCCTGCACATACTAAACTTTCGGTAAGTTAGTCCTATTGGTTAGGCTTCTGGATTCTGTTTTCTTGGATGACTTTTATTATAAAAAAGGGCGGTAACTTAATATTCTAGAATTGAGGATGTACACCCGTGTGTTATGTCATGCGGTGCACAATAAAGTTTATAATAAATTAATGGATAAACAAAAATATTTTATTTTACGTTAAGACAGAAATTATTTATTATCTTTTTCACCAGTTTTCTTTTAAATCGTTTTTTGTTTGTCGTTTGTTTTCGGAAACGAGAATTCTGCGTCCGAAACTCAGTGTTCTTACAAATTGGACGTAAAGCCACAACAAGTTTTAGACGATAAACTTTAACAAAACTACGTTTGTCACATCATGATATCGCGCATTGCTGCTAATGATATCATATGATATGTGGCTTCTACTTGAAACTCTAGACCCTTCTTCCTTTATTGACAAATATGATTGCTAATCATGAGCTCTACATGGTAGGCGTAGTGGCTGGGCAACTGTGCAACGTGTCGCGGGTTCCATTCACACACGAAAAAACACTCTGTGGTTTATGTTTGTGAATTTGGATGTTTGAAGTCCCACACAGGAAATTTCTATCGTGGTGCAAAGTTTATTAGGGGACAACGACCACCACCACTTATCTAATCGATGCAAAAATATTGGGTTCCAGCTCACACCTTCAGAAGCATCTTGGGTGGCATCTTTACTCTGTCTTGGCGCACTATGGGGTGCAGGACCAGCGGGTCTTATTTCGGAGTACTTCGGAAGGAAGAAGACCTTGCTTTACTTGGCTCTTCCATTAGTGGTGTCGTGGATACTCGTCGCTTCAAGGTAAGCAAATAATGTCGGGTTGACAAATATAAAGCAGTTATTTTTTTGCGATGTGGAAAACATTATAATTGAACTCTTTATTAAATGTTATATTATCAGTGATTTAATATTTTTATGATATTACGTCATCAAGACATAAACCTAAATCAAAATGGAATGCACATGAATTAAGAATAAAATTATTAATATCTGAAGCTGAAGCAACATCCCTGGAAGCATTTGAGTTTTAACCAAAAACTCCGAGCTTATATCAACTATCGATCTTAATTCTAAGATTATTCTAATTATTTTATCGTAAGACTTGAATTACTTTTTTTTATTGTTCAGTCCAAATGTCTACGGTCTATACGTTGGGCGCTTTGTTGGTGGAATGGCGTTGGGAGCCTTTAGTGTTGGCATACCACCATACGTGGAAGATATAGCTGAGAAGCACATACTGCCAACGCTTGCCAACTTCTACCATGTACACTTCAGTTGCGGTGTTCTGTTTGGATATATTATTGGTAAAGAATTTTTTATTTGACTTCATCTCACATGTCTAAAAGTATAAAATAATATACAACGGTCGGTTGTACCCATATTTGCGAATAAATTTATCTTAATCTTTTTATCTTTTTATCTCTTTATCTAATATCACGGCCTCACAGAAAACGGCGTAAAACAACCACAGCGATGTATTTCCTATGTCGCCTAGTGTAAAATGAGAGGATTGTCAGTATCTTACAAATAACAAAAACCACCAACCACGTTCTTTCTCTTGAGCCAGGCCGAGGCGCGGTACCTTATTGCGCTTGCCTCGCATCATCAATCATCAACCTTTAGCTTTATTGCTTATTTTTATAACTCATAATTTTCTATTTGATTTCAGGTTTAGTTGAAAACACCTCATGGCTGACAGTTCTATGCGCTAGTGTACCAACAGCATTCTTTGTTGCCTTCATCTTTCTCCCTGAATCACCAGCCTACCTGATGTCACAAGGAAAATTCCACGAGGCAAAGGCAGCTCTACGCTACTTCAGGGGCATCGATAACGACATTGACTCAGAAATGAAAGCTTTGAAAGAACGCCTTAGAAACTCTGCAAAGATCAAGGTCACTTTCAAAGAACTCTTTGGTACCAGATCCACAGTGAAAGCTCTAATTGTCTCTTTCTTACTTATGGTCTTTCAACAGATGAGTGGCATATTTCCCGTTCTTTTCTACACCAAAAATATTTTTGAAACATTTGCTATTTCTCTCAATCCTCCCAGTGCCGCTATAATTTTGGGTTTCTGTTTTGTTTCATCCACATACTTTTCTACTATGCTTTTAAAAGTTGTCAGAAGGCGAATACTATTGATGGTCTCCTTTGCAGCTATGGCTGTGAATTTAGCTTGCCTTGGAATTTACTATCATTTGAAAGCATCAAACTTTACTCCAGGTGGTACCTGGATTCCACTATTCACTCTTTGTCTTTTTGTAAGTTTCTATGCATCTGGCGTGGGACCGATCCCATGGCTGATGCTAAGGGAAATTTTTCCAACTCACATGACACGAAGAGCGACAGCTTTAACGGCTGGTTTCCATTGGTTCTTGGCATTCTGTGTTACGAAATTTTATCAGAATTTGATAGACATGGTTAAGCATGGATGGACGCTATTGGCTTTTTGTATAGTTTGCATAGTGGGAATTGCGTTTGTATTCTTTTTCGTTCCGGAGACGAAAGGTAGAACGCTAGAAGAGATTCAAAATGAGTTCGAAGGAATTCATAAAAAAAGAAAGCACAGACACGTTATAGAGGTAGAGAGCGTATCAGAAGCTTAGATCAAGACTGTTAGGATTTGGATTGTTTAGTAGATCATCCAAATCCATAGATTTATTTATAAGTTCAGTTGCTCAATTTTTTATAATGATTGTCCAAAGTTAAATTAGATTTATATTCTAATAAGGTTAATGTTAGTTTTCGTCAGACAAACGTTATAAATTAAAGAGAAAATGTAAATTATTTTTTAATCCTAGGGGCTATTCAGATCGTTTAGTGTTCATTAAAATAATTAGATTTAGTTTATGTATTTATTTTTATTGTAATAAACGTAACTTTATGTCATGCTATGATATTCTTACATTTGATGATATTCTATGATTTTCTTACATTTTTTGTAGATAGTGATGTCTGCGTATTGTGTCTCTTTTATTTTATATTAAAATAGGCCTTGTACTAAATTAACTATACTATTGAAAGGAGTACTTTATCATACTGTTGTAAAGGTGTCTATTTTTGGAAACCACAACCGGTAGTCGTGCAGAGGTTCGCAGGTGCTATACAACACTTTGTGTTATCCGCAGATTGTTATTCAGGGTCTGGGCGTAATGTATCATATGTGGCAATGTAGGTTTGTAAGCACACCCACGATACAGAAGAACAGAAGAAAATCCCTTTTGTGGTGCAACATTCGCTTCTTTACAAAACTACTTGTTTCTCATTACCTAAATCATTAATAAGAATATTGAGTTTTTATTAGGTGTTTTTGTAAACTGATTTAATTTAACAAAGAATACCTACGCTAAAATCCACGGTTCATATAACAATAGGACCTTTAACATTTTTTGTTTCTCCTAAGCATGTACGTTTATGGATGTATATGGTCGCGGCGAAGAACATGTCATAGCATGACAAACTGCGGTTACTCTCAGGAGATGGTGCAAAAGAAACAATTTCCCGTAAGAAATAACTTTACTCAGATACAGGATATTTGTTTTTTTTTTGAAAAATATATTAGACAGGTGTGATGTGTTGAAGTAATATGTATTGCGTGTTTATTAAACGCGATGTATGCAAACCTCTTTTGGTTAAAAGGATTTTTTAATATGCTATCCCTAGTTAGGTCATTGTGACTCAGAAGTTAAGACTCTTGCTTCTCTAATATGAGGGTGCCAGTTTGAAACTTGGCAAGTACCTACCAATGTGACTTAATATTCTTCAAATGGAGGAATCTTGAATTTTTAATTATAAGTTTGATATATATAGGATGGTCTAATGTGATTCCTATTGAAATAATTAAAAATATCGTCCTATAAGTAAGTAAAAGCAATAATGACTAAGTCTAGAGCAAGCTAGACTACAAAGAAAACGAACTATGTGTATATCGCACCATTATCAAAATATTTGGATCAAGAAAATTCAAGACATAAAATACAGAACTAAAATTGTTGTCCATATTATCAAGTGGGCTGCCCAGTATGTTATCCGTACCTAAAATTTTTATAAGTATACCATCATCACAATCATCAGCCTATAAGTGCCATGTGGAGAAGGTAAGAGCATTAATCACCTTGCTCGATTTCAAACTTATAATTATAAATTATAAGTTCAGGTTTCCTTACGACGTTAATCTTCACCGTATGTCAGTGGTGTCTAAATAATCATAGAAAGTACATATAACTTGGAAAAAGTCACATTGGTACTTGTCAGGTTTTGAACCCAAACCCTCATGCACGAGAAGCGGACTCTTCAGCCTCCGGGCCACTACGTAATTTTATACATATACATAATTTAATTAGTCCAATGACATCGTTTTTGTTTACTGCTAAGTGCAGACTTCTCCAACGGCTCGTCAACTATATTAACATCTTACTCTTAAACTTAGTTCAAAAGAGCCACGCATTTCGAAGCTCGTATTACCAAAGAAAAATGCATCCATGCGTCACAGCTGCGATGCGTTTTCACAAGTTGCAGTTACTGAAGATTTATGAATGCATGTGTGCACCCAGCTTTATCCTTGTACTCTGTTATAAATTTAAGCATTATGTCACAAGACTTGTCTTGTATTATGATACAATATATATTTTAGCTTCTATGAACGATTTAATATTTTTACAATATAATGTAAAGGTGGGCTGAATGCCTCAGGCATTGTCTAACAGATGATTAGTTTTTCAAATTAAATAAAAAAAAAATACTAGTTTTATAAAAATTAAATGAAAAGTTATTAAGGATCAGTTTCAATTTTGCCTCATGAGTAAGTTAGTAGTAGGTTATGCGGTTGAGGTATTCCTCGTAGCGCTCCCGTTTTGAAACGCTCCCATCTAAGCGCTCCCGTTTTATTCCTCTAAGCGCTCCCAAAAAGGAGCGCTTCGAGGAACGATTAAAAATATTAAAATTTATTTCCTCGAAGCGTTTAAAAATAGGGAAAATCATGAAGTAAACGTAATGAATTATATCGATAATATTTAAAAACTCATGTGTGTATCATCGACATCGAAGTTGCTTAACCAAATTAGGAAATTGAGAGAATAATATATTTTTGCTTTCGGCACTCTTATGTGTATACAAGGACCAATGTTATTGTGTATTCAAAGAAGATGTTATAAATAAGACGCATAGATATACTTAATATAAATTATATACGTATAACAATCACATTGCAGTAGGACCTACATAATAATTACAAGAGTACTTTGTGACAGTACCGTGGCGTGGAGCTAGTCTAGCTTATCGATATAATTCATTACGTTTACTTTATGCTTTTCCCTATTTTTAAACGTGGGAGCGCTTCGAGGAAATAAATTTTAATCATTCCTCGAAGCGCTCCTTTTGGGAGCGCTTAGAGGAATAAAACGGGAGCGCTTAGATGGGAGCGTTTCAAAACGGGAGCGCTACGAGGAATACCTCATGCGGTGAGGATGCGGTTTTATTTCGGTCTTTAAATTGTATTTCTTTATCAAAAACTACATCGATAAATGGTTTGATGCTGAGATGAATATTCATTATATGCAATTCAAGTCATTCATCAATAACGAGTCTAAATTTGAAAAACAAATATACACACTTAAAATCAATCACGCCTACGTTTTCAAAAAAAAATGTTATGTATTGTATCATACAACATATTCACAATTCTGAAAAACTGGAGCCTAAAAAACTCAGTACTTTTTTATGCGTCGTTCACGACACGACACGTTTCATCAGAGTAAGGAAGCCATTCAAGGAAATCACCCATTACACGAGCAACGACAGTCGTGGACGTGTCTTAATGGAGTGAGAAGACGAAGGAATGGTTCGCGATGAGAATATAAATCAGATCATTCAGCCAAAACTTTTGAAAATAGTAACAAACATACCTACTGTTGAACGGATTGCACAATTTGATATAAACTTTAAGTAAAAAGAGTTAGAGAACAAAATTATTAAACTCAGATATTTTTCAAATAAAACGCAGAATTTTATCATCAATAATTATGTTTATTCGGGGAAACGCCTAGTAAAAGAGAAAACAAATAACCACCACTTAGAGATCAATGATGACAAACAATAAATAAATAACTAAAGTTCGTCATATAATTAGAAAAAACACAAACAAAAAGTTATTCAAGTAAATCTGAATCAAAAACGCCTCATCGATCGTTCCAAGTCTAGTTGCAAAGCAAACATGGATTCAGTATGAACTATTAACCCAAAAGAAAATAAACTTTATCGTTTTAAAAATAAGACTGCAAATACAGATGATAGACATTAATTTAGATATAAAAGCACTAGATGATAACAGAAATGGAACATGAACTGTTTTCCTTTAAGTTAGGGTTGAAAATTTGTTGTGCTAGAGT
This sequence comes from Spodoptera exigua, assembly GCA_902829305.4. Classification (NCBI taxonomy): domain Eukaryota; kingdom Metazoa; phylum Arthropoda; class Insecta; order Lepidoptera; family Noctuidae; genus Spodoptera; species Spodoptera exigua. The sequence goes on from LR824624.2 coordinate 7,264,744, forward strand.
TTAGTATGCAGGGGTATTTTAACTTGTAAATAAAAACTATGGAATGTGCTGGCTGAACGGTTTGAAAAGTCAGTGTGGCTTTCACGTGTCTTCTATGTATTTAGGTCAAATGTTTACCAGAGACATTAGTATGATGAATGCTATTATATTGAAATCTATTCGAAAGGGTGGAAAGTTTCATCGCTTGGTGAGTGTTATTGGGGATAATTCTGTATTGTGAGCAATGTTTTATGATTTTATGAGTATGTTTTAAGGCGACGCATGGTTTGACTAGGCATTGTGGGTTTCATTTGTTTAGTTTGTGCATTATTTATATTGTTCGGTTAAATTGCAGGATTTATAAGGTTGAAGCTCACGATCAGGTTAGTACAAGTACTTTAATATTAACACTTTTAGGACAGTGATCGAACTTGGCGTACAAGTTCATCCTGTTTTCTTTGTAATGATATTAAAATAAAACAGCCGAATAGAAAGACTTCAGCGTTTATGCTTTCACTTACCTTTTCCGAGAATGTTGAATTATCATTTTAATATTTTAACGATTTAGACATAATGTGCCTACTCGAAGCACGTCGTTGAAACTTCTAAGAAATCCAGTTTTATGTATTTTTATTGTAAATCTTGTAAGTCTGAGAGATTCGGTGAAATAATACTTTGGAACGCAGAGCGGATTTGGTAACTTCCTGCCTAAACGTATATGTGTGTCGTTAGATGGGACATATAGAGACAGACGACAGCCAACAAGATTTTATCCTTGATGAATATTGTACTTAATGTAACTATGTATAAACTTTCAAATGTTAAATTCCGCTTACATTCTTCTTTAAAATAATAATATTGGCTTTCTTTCTTAGTACCTATATAAATATAGATATTTGAATATCAATTTAAATAAGTGGTGTAGTATAATAAACACCCTGTCAGATTTATTTCCCTTATTAAAACTATAAGCTTTTTCAAAGGATGAAGATCTTTCTCCCTTAAAAATACTCTTTGAATCGAATGATTTCACCAGCTCTGCGCACCATGTTCTCGAAAGCATATAACAGTAATAATGGTTAACAGAAAGAAAAATCAATTTTGCATCAATTCGGAAAAGATTAACCGACGAAGCATTCCTGTTTCAAAAACGTTCTTTCAATCTAAATGCTCCCTCAACTTTTTGGCCCTGTGTGTCGCAAGTAAACGACGTCACGCATCAGAATTCAAGAAAAAAAAATCTTCACGGTAAGTCGGTTCCGCTATATTTAGCTCTGTCTAAATGAAAAACAGCGGTTCTACCTCATACCACATTCAAATGTATCCCACACGTCTATCATAAAGAGTTAGGACTGAATATTCTGTGGTTATATGAAACTTTTTCTTTGTCTTTCCTTGTAATAATTAATTAGATATTTCAGAATAACCGTTTTTATTATTTGATAGATTGCAAATGTTGTTAGATCCTTTTTCATCACACACTAGACGTGTTATATTATTTCATATCTTAAGTGCGTAAGAGACTTTGCACGAATAGGCTGGCCGGGGTGCTATTCTGCCTCAAAATCATTATTCTGCATCGTTGCCAGAGGCGCATTCCTTTCCACTCCTTATACCCCAGTCTCAAAATCCCTAAATCCTAAAAAGCTGTCATCGCACTTGCAAGTCCTGGTGTTATAGATGTTCATAGACGGAGTCGATTGCTTGCAATCACACATCTGTTTTATTGCGTCGGTCCATAAAAAAAACATTGTATTCGTTGGCCACTGATAACTTTAAAGTTTCACATGTAATAATAATGATAAGTCCTAGTGTGATATCAGCTACAGTCAGAAGTAGTCCACTAATAACAATATCACCTATATACTCTTTACTTAACACCGTTACGCTTGGTAGACCAATAATTCTGACCAAGAGAAGATAATAATATGGAGATTAAACAATATGTAAACCAACCTCTGACTTCCACTAGCGTATTATTTCAGTAATGTATTTTATGTCGTCTCTCGAAATGACTTTAACCAAATAATGTTGCCACAGCGTTGGCGGACTGACCGCGGACTGGACGAGAGTTTGTGGAGCGAGCTCATTGCCGCACTATGTGGTTGTGGTTGCTATATCGATGACAAGATCACACAGCACACCTAAGTACGGAAGCCGCAGAATACAGCTATGTGGAGTTTTTAAATTGGACCTTATTTCTGGTTTGGGAAAGAGTAGTTTTGAATGTGCTTTATTAAGCTGCTTTATAGTTTCAAGGTCACATGAAGTTTTATTGAACTTTTGAATTTTAAATCTTCACTGCTATCTATACCACACAGTCTAGATTTTTCCACCAAAACAACATTCAATTTAATAATATTTCTAAAAATGACCTGTCTTTGTTAACTGAAAAGTTTTAAGTATTCTCGATGAAAATCCAGGCTTAAAAAACACTATATTGCATTTAAACCAGGTATTGCAACTGGGAGTTAATAAAATGGCCAATTTCCTGTAGTAAGCTATGTGACCTTGAAATATTTTTCTTCCTTATATTTTTCTCCTTGATATTCTTCTAATAGAAAATTCTTAGAATCACGTCTTAGTGGATCGTGACAAGGCAAGCTAAGGAATCCATTCTTTGTCAATTAAACTAAGTAACAATTATGTTCTGGAACAGTGAATTTAAGCTTCGAATAGTTGAACATGATTAAAAGTATTATTTAATGGAGAAAAACGCCCGAATTGCATTAGGTACGTACGAAATGTAAGTAAGAAGAGTAAATTATTCTATTTTACTCTTTTTTGTGAGGAAAAAACCATATAAAATTATCAAAGGACTTCTCCCGTCCATAGTGTAAGACTGTTACTGACTAAAAAGCCCCTCGTTCCTTCTCCTGCTTCACGCTGAGCCCGCGGTAACTTATTGCTCTAGCCGCATAACCCCGACTGATATTGCAGTTATTCTTCTAATTAATTTTCGTCGATGTCATCATGCATAATTAATCCTGGCAAGCTGGTTAGCTCGATATTCAGGTACCATATTTAATAAAAAAAAAATCGTCAAATCAATTAAAGGTCTTGTTCTTTTGAACGTAGTAAGCAAAGTCACTTTCATAATTACAATATTGCTAAAGGTTAGTCAAAAACTTTGATTGAAGAATTTCAAAACATACCTGTCGGAAAAAAAAATGATTTCGAAATTCCACCCCAAGTAGGGCTTACTCGTGACCACGTACAATTCAACGTTTAAGTTGCTAAAATATTGTTTGGAATACAAAACGAAAATGTGTAACTAGAAGTTCTTACAAACTGGGAAAAGTTACTGATTAGGTGCTAGAAGTTACCTAACCCGTTTAGTTTTGTCTTGAAACTGGAAGTCTTGAAACTTCTTAAATCAAAGAAAAAGGGAAACACTCCCCTGTTAAAGTTTCACTTGGTTGTTTAAGCAATACAGGTAACTTAGTACTTAAACATAACTACGTTTCCCAACTACTTAAATTGTGAAGGTTTTCAGTAGCTAGAGAGACAAATTCCCTGCATATGCAGGGCCAAATTCGACTAAAAAAATTATTAAGTAATTATTATTTATACATACATTTTTTAAAGTTTGTGTAATTTCAGATTACTTGTAACGGCTATACTACAACCACATGAGCCAAATTTGATCCTATCAATAGGGAACTTGATATTTACAGCCTAAAGATGTCTACCAAACAGATTTTCCAGTTGTAAGCGACCTTTAAGGCTGTTGCCGTATTGTTCTTCAGATTAGGTAAGCCCGCCCTTACCCGCTTCTCATGCATTACGGTACGCGTTGGAAGGCGGGATAGTAAAAATGAATCATTTTTTAAGTTACATGTACATTTTAAGATTATTTTTCCATCATACGGTAAAGGAAAACTTCGTGAAAACACCTGAAGCAAGTGTGGAGGTTGATGGTTAATGTCCATAACAGTACTTCTCCGTAACAGTAACAGTCTAATGAGCACTTAATAGACTGATGATGATGACACACATTTATTTATTATAACCCTTGAAGGAAAGTAAAACCTTATCTCTTCTCACTGAATTACGTTTCTTTATAACTCGTTGCACATGTCTTGTCTTAACACGTAGGTGCTTATATAGATCTATTTAAAAAAATCCTTACGTACTTCCGCTCGCAAAAATATAGTTTCTTCAAAAGGCTCGTGTAGTTTTTTCCTAAGTATAAGGCCTTTGACCGATAGTGTTATGCAAATGCTATGTCAGCACGTATATCGAAGGGTCGAATATTAAAACCTCATTGCTCACACCTTAGGGAAATCAATTTTGCGTGACGTCCTAACTTTTTGCGGAAACCTTTTTTTTCTGTGGTAGGTTCTTAGGAAGTTTATAAATGGAACGGAATTTAAAAATCAGAATTAATCTATATATAAAAGAAAGTTGTGTTAGTTACTCCATTTATAACTCAAGAACAGCTGAACTGATTTAGCTGAAAATTGGCAGGGAGGTAGTTTAGAGCCAGGAGAAGGACATAGGATATGATAGAGTTGGTAGAGTAGGTTAGGTAGAGTGGGGTAGGTAGAGTAGGGTAGCTAGAGTAGGTTAGGTTAGGTAGAGTAGTGTAGGTAGAGTAGGGAAGGTAGAGTAGGGTAGGTAGAGTAGGGTAGGTAGAGTAGGGTAGGTAGAGTAGGGTAGGTAGAGTAGGGTAGGAAGAGTAGGGTAGGTAGAGTAGGGTATGTAGAGTAGGGTACGTAGAGTAGGGTAGGTGTAGTAGGGTAGGTAAAGTTGGGTAGGTAGGGTAGGTAGTCAAATGACGTGAGCGATGCCGCAAGTAAGAGCTAGTGTTTATATAAAGAAAGATTTCGTTATTTTACAGTTGTGCCAAGTGGAGAGTCACTTTCCCACTATTGTCATTGAAGCTTATTTATTTCCGCAATAAGCAATAGAGTTATGTGTTCCTGTATTTTGATAATTGGTTCGTGTATAAATATTAAGAAGCATGCGCTGCAGTAGACAGTTACTTCGTTTCTCAGCCAGACATATTGCTCGATATGTTTTTCCAATAGAATTTAGTGTGCTAGTGTATATGTGTCATCGTGTCAACTGTACAATGACGGGACAATGACATTTAATACAACGGCTGTAAAGTACACATTCGGTTAATATACAATCTAACGCCATGTTTCAGAGGAACGTTAGTGAATGGCTGTGACTATGTGTTGAATTAAAGGATTTTGACGGAGGTAATCTCTTAACTGTGGGCACAGATTTTAATTTGGTGTTTAATTTGCACGTAACTTTAATGTTTAATCTTAAGTTTTTAATTATGTTAAGGCCCCAAACGAGCAGATGCGTCTTCTAATGATAAGCAATATATTTGGTACCGCCTATAAAGACGCGCAATATTGCTAGCCTTTGGGATTAAAGGCAGGTGGATTTGGGAAATTAAGAATTGGGTATAGGATTGTGCCTCTGGTAACCTCGCTAACGAGAAACCAAACGCATGCGTTGCTTCACATTCTGGTTGACGGGGCAAACACTAATGTACCATGGTCGCAGCCTAAATCAGGAGAAGGGACGGATTGGTTTTTAGTCAATAAGAGTCTGACGGTCCCTCTCACCTCACCGAGCGACTGGCAAGAGCAGTAATTTGATCTTCTGCCCTCCAAAAAAGGGTTGATTCACGTCAGCGTTCTGTGGGGCGGGGGGGCGTTTTTTTTTAAGTAAGATCTTTCAATGATTGGAAAGTTATCAATGAATTATAAAATAAAATACAAAAGTTCGGACTGGCAGTTTTAAAAATCCATTACTATTATTTTATCAGCATTTTTGTTTCTTATGCTGACCAGTTTCTGTGCTCTGGTCTCTGAAAACCATTGGACCACGTGCTCTGAAAACTGACCGATCAACAAAAAACTTGTAACTGTTTAGCGTATCTCAAATTCTTTATTTATAATACTATTATTAAATGGTTGAAAATAAATAATAAATACTAACAGAATGTACAAACTATCTCATTTCGTATTTACAATGGAGCTAGCTTGTCGTTAGATCAAACATGAGACACTACTAACAAGTTTGCGGTACTTCAGTAAATAAAGGTACCTACCACACACACACTCAAATATACATATGTGTAATATTTTTTATGTTTTTATGACGTTTTATATATATTTAAGCGCCTATTTTTTCCCCATTTAGATCTCGATAAAATTATGCGAAAAATTACTTTCGATATTCAAAGGCGAACGGCAGGCTTGTATGGGAGTCCTGTACCGCTAATAATTTTTCGTGTTTTGAGATACTTTTTGGTTTAATTGGTAGTTAATATGATAAACAAGCCCTGTTTAAAATGTTGGTTTTTTAAAACTTGGGACATAAGAGTTATAGCTAGTTTTATTTTAGTAGTCGAAAACCTAGCGGCTATTCAGACACTATGAAACAGCGCCTGTTTCTTATCTTATCTTATATTATCTTTGTAATCCACAATGGTACTTAATACAAATTTAAGATGAATATGCAATAAAAGTTAGTTAAGTAAAGTGATAGGACAAAATGCAGATCGCTTCTAACCAGCCAATTCGTAAGCCATCAGACGTATTGTTGCTAATATGATGACGATCATAAAATCAGGAGTAGGCGATAAATCTTATGCTTCGTAATTAGAAGTGTATTTAAAATGGATACACGTTTTAAGAATTCCATCGTCAATCTTTACATAACGTTCTAGGCCAAGTTTTGGACATAATGCGAAATGAACTAAATGTCCAGTTCGTCCAGCACCAATGTCCAGTTCGACCAGCACCACCATTGCTCAATAGTGCTATTGGGGCTGCCACTGAGAAGAAAGAATAGGGTTTTTTTGTCAGTAAGAATTTGACCCTCCCATTCGCTCCATCCTTGGCGGAATTAACACCTTATTTAGTTTATATATTTTTTTTTAAATGTAACAAGTCGGCAAACGGGCAGACGGATTACCTGATGGTAAGCAATCAACGCCGCCCATGGACACCCGCAACGGAGGAATTACGAGTGCGTTGCCGACCTTTTAGGGATTAGGGATTTGGAGATTTAGGGATTGGGGAAGGGTCCGGGAAGAAGAAGGATTGGGCCTCCGGTAACCTCACTCACACGGCGAAACACAACGCTGTGGTTGTTTCACGCCGGTTTTCTGTAAGGCCGTGGTATCACTCCGGTCGAGCCGACCCATTCGTGCCGAAGCATGGCTCTCCCACACTTTATACTTTTTAGATAGGAACCCAAGTCATCTTCTTTAGTCATTTCTTATCCTATGTAATGTACATTAGACATTATACCCATTACAATAACATGGCTTACATAGATACTGAACAAGAGAAAACTTCGCAATGTATGGTTCTGATTAAAAATCTGAGCCCGCATGTCCTTTGTGAGAGCAACAATATCACGCATCAAGCATTCAAGCTGAACGAACTCGTCACTCGTGGCGGACATATTTTATGTTTGTTTTCATTTGTAAGTCCCGTTGTTTATTTCTTTCAGTAAGAAGCCCGCTTCTTATGCATGATGGTGCGGGTCCGAAAACTGGCAAGTAACAATGTGACTTTTCAGATGATAATAATATGTGGTAAAGAAAAACCTCTTGACGAAACCTGAACTTATTATTTCTAATCACAAGTTTGAAATTACCAATCATCCTTGAGCAAGCGTGGTGATTAATGCAAAAATCTTCGTGAGAAGGAGATTTTGCTCAGCAGTGGGTATTTATAGGATGATGATGTTGTTTATTTCTTGTGATGGTACATTAAGATCCCGTCTACACTAAACTTATAAATTAACTTGAAACGAAAATTTATGAGTTTAGACCGATACATGGATGATTGTTACTCTTTAATGTTAAAACTACTACTGAATGAATTTGGATGAAAATTGTCACAACTGGGAAAATATAAGTTTGAGAAAACATAAGCCGGCTTCATCTAGTTTTTTTGCATACAATGTTGACGTGTAAAAGTGCTGTTTTATGGCCTGTTTTCAAAAGTAAATACATTGTTTCATTGTTTCTTATAGGCTGTTTGTTGCTAGCAGAACCTAGACCTTAATTGTCTTGTTGTGAGCAAGATGTAGTTAACTTGTAGGCGACCAAGCTGGAAGTTTGTAGGGAGGAGTTGACGAAGGGTAATGAAGGAGACGATCAGATACAGACGACTGAAGAGAAATATCTACATAAATAGACGAAAATGTGAAACTGTAGTTAGATATCAAAATCGAATGGTATCACACTTTTGCAATCGGTCGTAGAAAATAACTTTCAGCTGGTGTTATAGATGCAAGCACAATTATGTACCACAGTCCGATTGGAGCAGGCGAAATTACGTAATAATTTTTAGATAGTAAAAGCCATACAGTCCCTTTCTGCACACCTGGGGTGGGCAATGAATCTTAGAAAAGGAGAAACGACCTATTACCAATTCAATACTTTGTTTTTTGTCAGGGGAAAATCTTCAAATGTCTTCTTCCGCCCAGGGTAAGGCGAGAGAGGGTGTCAGACTCTTACTGATTAAAAACCCCCCGTTCCTTCTCCTGCTCAGGGGCGAGGCCACTGTGACTCATTGCGCTTAACCCGCAACCCCGGCTGACCCAGCCAATTCGTAAGCCATCAGACGCATTGTTACAAATATGATAACGATAATAAAATCTGCACGTCGATTCTATAAAATTTGTTTGATTTTGAATCTTGTTCGAGAGCGAAGTGAGCGTCGAAGTGACGGGGAAATTAAATTTTAGAATGCCATTTTTAACGTCATCTCATACTTTATCTATCAAAATGTTGCTGTCAATTTAGTTTAACTCGCAAGTGTAGCGCTAGTGTACTAATACTCACCGCAGATTCGGATTTGAAATTTAGAATGAAGTCTTACAGAATCACCCTGCTGGAGTAGGCGATTAATCTAAAACTATGCTTCGTAATTAGAAGTGTATTTAAAATGGATCCACGTCTTAGGAGTTCCTTCATCAATTTTTATCTTTATAGAACGTTCTAGGCCAAGACGTGGAGATAATGCGAATCCATCTTTGAAATGAATTTAGTGTCCAGTTCGATTAATGTCCATAGGGCTGCCACTGAGAAGAAAGAATGGGTTTTTTTAGTTAGTAAAAATCTGACTGAATTCAATACTAACGTATGAATCGTGGATGTAGCATTAAATAACCTGGCTGATGTACAAGGAGTGACATCACTAAGTAGCATACCTAACGGAAGTAAACACAGGTGCCTCACCCGACGGTAGCGTGTATTTTGATGACAACAACTCTGCGTTTATGGCTTAAATATACTATTCATGATGCGATCGATAACAGTATCTTAATTTTTATAATATGCACGTTTTAAGATTATTTACACATACGACGAAAGAAAATATTTTGAGGATAATACCTGGATCTTATAATGTCCAAAAAATTTTAAGTTTGTAATCGTCTCTAATAAGCTTATTAGCATTCTCAAACCTTCTTCATCTAAGAACAGTTTTTGCTCAGCGGTGAGATGTAGTTGATGTGATGTTTGCACAAATATATTCACAAAACTCATGACATAAAAGTAAGCTGCTTGCGAACATAGAATTCTCCAGGTCAACATGAACTGCCATTGTTGGTTTAGCAATAGGTATCTTTATTATATAACTCAGTCTCCCAACCGTAGAGATTAAGCGATATTTAATATGCGACAAAAAAATCGCACCACGCATACTGCACCTTTCCATGTGTAACGTATCTAGCTAATGGTGTTTATTTCGATAGGAGCCGCGCTCGTTCCATGTAATGGCCGAAGAAAATTACTATAATCAACACTGCTCATAATTTTCTTGACACGATACTTTTATAAGTTGCGTGTGTGCGATATTTAGTGCTAAGTGTATTGATCTTATTATGTCTAACTTTGGGAAATAGTACATAATGAAATGGCATCCTTTGAAACTTTAGGTTTAGGTCAACGTCTTATTCATAAGGGTTTGAGACTGAAAAGAGGTCGGTTTCTAAAAAGAAATTACTTTAAATTTGAAGTCAATGTAATTAATATTGAAAGTGTTAATGTATACTTTTGCTTGTTGGTAGGCAAAAGAAATTGTGTAACTTATTATTACTACTATTTGGGTCATTAATGAACAAATATGTTTTTCAGTTTTCGGTTTGTTGTAAAATAATTATTATATAGAAGACGACAAATTTGCTTCCAAGTCACTCTTTAATAGAACCATGCTAATAATATCAAATAATCAAACTTAAGCTAAAGAATGGAATTAGTCCACGTGAGTATTTTTTCATGTAATAAAATGGCAAAAGATCAGATGGATTACCTGATGGTAAGTTATCAGCGCTGCTTATAAAGTCAGAGGCCATTTAGGGATATGTGTTTTGGAGATTTAAGAATTAGGGAAATGAAGAAGGATTGGGCTTCTAGTAAACTCACTCACATGGCGAAACATAAAGTTGTTGCCACAACAAACGCAACGAATTCACACAAATTGCTCACGTATTACAAAAAATGAATATTTTCTCAACATGATACCAGTTAAAGTTAGTACACCTTTGTTGAATATTTTATTTCCTTTTATTATATCAATATTCATTCGGTTGATTGCTGACCTAGATCCAATCAGGAAAGAAAGACAGGAATGAAACAATGAATTGGAATAACACACAATTCAGGTATTAGAAGATTTATCCAAGATGGCAGATAGGTGAGTGAATTAGGAAGATAAAAATGTAAAAAAATGTATTTTTTTGGCATTTTTATAATATTTGAGTTGTTTTACCGAAAAGATATAGATATTGAAGGGATGTGTACTTTATTATTCATAAGCTTTTGCTTGTTACTCCACTTATGTAAGGTAAAAAGTATGCAGGAGCTGCAGAAGACGAAAGGGATGGTTTATAACCTTTAACATTTTCTCTCTTGCCTCACCCAGGGCAGGAGAAATCATTCAATGTTTTAATCAATCAAAAAAGGTTGAATAGTGACCTATATTTATTTTGACTACAGACTCTTCATCACACACATAATCTATCTCCACGTAATTTTTTTTTAGACCTGTTCAATAGCTTTTACGAAAAACAGTACCACATAACAGTTCTTAATTTTTTTTTTCTATACTGTTTGTCCAATTTCAGCCTTGCTCTTTTTTATAATTTTATTATTAGTAGAACTTATAGTTTATATGCCTAAAGACATTTACTTTTAACATTAAAATTTAAAGGTCAGGTAAATAGTTATTGAGATTTTCGTTTATAATCCTCTTAGACTCTTACGCTGCTATAATAAATATTTCATAATATTTTTATATTCATAACTTGACATAACATAATTTTCTTAAAGAAAACGTGTTCAGCCATATTTTTTTCCATTCTTTCTTATTCTTAGAAACACGTACAGTACAAAAATTCAATTTTCTACGTTTCTTTACTTGTTGAAAGTAGTAAATCAAATAATCTAAGGCTTTATAGAGAAAATAATAGGAATATTCTTAAAGGGTAGTCGTCAAAGACTATATTTGGCTTTCTATTCATATCACGTAGCCTTCTTAAGTCCGGTGTAGACAGAGGCCAAGTACACGTAGACTAGGTTGGTAAGTTTCTATGGCATAGACTTTTGGTTTGAAGAAATATAAAGAAAGAATACAAATAGTAGGTCCAAAGTGAATGATTTTTGAAATAAGTATAATATATTGTTAGTGGGACTTACAGAATTTTGTTCGTGGATATAGGTTGCCTATAAAAATATGTTCAAAATTATATTAAATTAGGTTTCTTATTTTCGGATAAAAATGGCATTCACACACTTCCTAATTTTGTTTTTCTTTGGTCGCATATATTGTAATTTCTTTTTCATCGCCGAAATCTTAACTTATAGGGCTTACTACTTAAATACTTTTAGTATAGGTACGTTTTTCCTTTTTCCTTAGCTTCATCAGTCATGGCAGTTTAGCCTCAATAGTTTTGCGGTACCAAAACGAAAGCAATTTTTTCACAACATTAAAAACGTTCCCCACACTGCGATTTTACACATCACACACAGATCCAGAAAAACAATTTGAGAATCATGAAAAAAGATGTTGATGTACCGGATGGGAATCGACATTTGCGGACATTAAACAAAAAAAGCACCCACCAAACAAATGAATAAGTAGTACTTCCTATAAGCCTTTATAGAGACAGTTTTTAGAGCATTCTTATCAGCATAGTCAGATAGGAAATACCTGCACCGTCAATTTGTTTTTGTAATATTGTAAAATAAGTTTTATCCTGCCTTTTTACAAGAATACGATCCTAATACATTAACTTTTTTTGATTAATAATGACAATAAAAACAACAGAATGACCTAATAAAATAAAAACAGAACAAATTTCCTGAACAGTTTCTTCATCTAAACATTTCAATTTCAGTCTTCTATGGTCTTATGGCAATTTACATAAAGCAAGACAAGGGTTTCTAAGCCAAGGCCTCCTAACCCGTTGCTATAAAATGCCATAATAAATTGTAAGGGTTAATTCTACGAAGGGATTCGCAAGGTAAGCTTAGAAGTTAACCCGTTACTGCTAAAAATATTGAGTTATGCTGGTATTATCTTACCTTCGGTAGCAACCTGCCTCCTTTATATAATTTTGTTACTACGCGGATAAACTAGAGATACACGGAAAGGTTTCTAATTATGCTACATTTTACGTCACGACTGAAGTAAAGCAGTGTATATTATTATAAAAACTAAAAAACTGCATTACAAGACTACTAATCTGAATATGTCGTCATATTGGTTACGAAATTCTTCGTATTATATAGGTATAATACGAAGTAAACCAAACACTAATTATTATGTTTTAGTAGTCACGCAATAGTTTTGACGAGATACTCCACTGGTTTTAAGCCATGCTAGAGGCCCATATTCTAGAGTATCAGCTCGGCAGTCGCCACGTCGCGTGTCGCGGAATGCTATATGAATAATAATTAAACCAAAAACATAAAAGTAAGAAAGTTAAATAAAAAAAGTGTTAAAGTTTTTACCAAAGGTACTGTGAATTTTACTTGTTTAATTACGAATTCAATTTCTTATGCTCGTCATTCGTATGATTTATTTCACAACCGGATTCAGAAACGCAATTATCAAAACAACAAAAACAAAATCTGCCTTATATTTATCCTGTTTGGCAAACGCCCACAAAACATAATTTATTCACGAATTAAACGAATATAAGAAATACACCCACAACATGATATGAAGGTAATTTTTCTTAGAGAAATCTGATTGACATTTTATGTGCTTCTCTGTGCGTGATCCCCTTAACTTTGCCAACTTACAAACTGACTTACAACTTGAAAAAGTAAGCCAAAAGTCTCCCCGATTCCTCGAATTGTGAAGACGTATATGAATAAACCGATTAACTTTTTTCTTTGCGTGTAGCTGGACAAGTAGCATAATAAACAACATCATATATTTCATTCCTAGATGAAAAAAGGCAGATATGCAGTTCAGAAATATTAAGAGAGAGAACATATACGTGATTTAGATAATGAGAGATAAAAGAGACAGTTTAAAGTGTGGGAGTGCCAAGCGAAACAACGGCCTCACAGAAAACCGGTGTGAAATAACCACAGCGTTGTTTCGCCGTGTGAGTGAGGTTTCCTTAGGCCCAATCCTTCCCCTCCTCCAATCCCTTCTCATTCCCCAAATCTGCAAATTCCTAATCCCCAAAAGATTGGCAACACACTCGTAGCTCCTCCGTCATCGTTGCGAGTGTCCATAGGCGGCGCTGATTGTTTACCATCAGGTGATCCGTTTGCTCGTTTGTCGAGCAAGGACATAAAAAATAATTTCAACAATTTCTGAAACCTAATAATATTTTTCTCGACAGCTACTCGACAACAGATAAAATAATCTATGAAAATCCAAAATGAACGTACAAAAAAAGCGACTGTTACAAAATCAATAGGTACGGCAATTTAGACGGATACTAGAAATACTGACGCAGCTAAATCTAGTGTTTGAAAATCAAATAACGGCGGATAGCCTGAGAGTCGACCGTCCAGAGTTTATAAAGCCTCGTACACACTGGGCAGCGATTGCCTACACGGCAGTGGATACATTTGACGCAATGTTGCTAGTTGACGCGTTATGTAACGCGGTTTGTTGTATGTTTCGGAGCCGCATACTGTTGATATTGAGCATTCTAACATTAAATATTGTCAAAAATGGACAAATGATGCACAGTACAGTTTCTCTGAGTTTCTCTGCTCACAAATACTGCAAGTCAAATCAATACAGATAAGTTTTCTAAACTAAATTTCTATGCTGACTTCCAACATGATCATCAAACCATAAATTATCACAACTGAGCAAAGGCTTTTTCTGACTCGGATGAAAATTAAGCAATATTATCAACCCCCGCTTTTAAATTCCAACTGCTGAGCAAAGGTCTTTTCTAACGGTCGAGAAATGAGTTAATTATAATCACCGTACTTTCTTAGAGCGCTGAATTTAAAGGTAAGGAATTAGAAGTCCAGGCTTCCTCACTATTTTTCTTTCACTAGTAGCAATATTTTTGCGAAGTTGCAAGTTGTAAACGAGGCTTAAAGTAAACAAAAATCGAGAGCCCTCTGAATCTATTTGCGCTCTTGTTTTATGTGCCTGACGTGGAAACGAGGCGGGAGTTCAGGCATTCATTTCAAGGCTGTTCAAGGTCATTCGGGTTTAGGATTAGATCACAAAGTAATATTAAATGTTTTAATTTTTCATTTTATAATATACTATCTCAATAATCCCCACAATTATATTTTTTACATGTGTATGTAAATGAAAACACATGCAGATTACACTACATGATTACAAAATAACAATATGTAGATTCGTTAGCACCATCATCATATTAGCCATGATAACAAACACGATAAAACATCAAAAAACAAACAAAAACATCTCAAAATTTTTTAATCGTAAGGCGTAATTTATGCCTGAACACATCCAGAACACTATCTTTCGAGTCTGAGTATGACTTTATACCTGAAAATATATGGTTGCACACGCAACTACAGACAAGCAATAAAACGATTAAAATGAAAGTGAAATAAAAAGAAAAAAATTAAATAAGAATTTTATAAAAATCCGAAATGAATAAAATAAAACCGTCTTAGTCGTCCACGTGAACAAACCTTTATTTTATTATATCAAATTGACCTATAGTCATGAATTCTGTTTTTAGTCTAGACATTTTTCTTGTTATTTTCATTAGATTCACATGAGACTTTATACAATTAAAGTTATTTACGTATCTATTTATTGACATTGAACGCAAGGCAGTTTTTTTTTGTAGTTCGAAATAATTTGCTCATTTTTCTTTATTCCTACTCTCCTCTCTACTCTCTCTCTCTCCTCCTCGAAAAAAAACATAACACGGAACATATTTATTTTTAAAGTCTTAATATTAAAAAGCAGTTCACAAACAATAATTCAGTTAGTTAATATAGAGGCCGCTACTTTAATTTTATTCCTCAAAGGATTTTTCATTAAAAACTCGTCAAAACGTCTCCATACTATGAAACACTTCAATGAATGAAAATGAGCTTTTAATAATGGCCTGAAAGGGCTCAATCTCGGTTATTCGCCTGATATTTGGGTCATATAATTACGAGTAAATTGCTTTTTGTTTTGTTACTCTGCACGGAGTATGTTGTAAATGGAGTTACAACTATAGACTGATTTGATGCGCATTGTAATTCGATGTTTGATTTTTTTTTATACTGTTTCAGTATTAGATATTAATAAACAAGAACCACACATAATTGTGTAATTTTGTATTCAATAAAGTAAAGTTTTTTTAGTTACTTCATAGTGAAAAACAGTAATTTTTTTTTTATTATGTTTTCGGCTAACTCACGTAATAATTTGACGAGATACTCGACTAGTTTCAAGCCATGCTAGAGGCCCATATAAACTAGTCGAGTATCTCGTCAAATTATTACGTGAGTAAGCCAAAAACATAATAAATAATTTAGAATGTCTCACGAAAGTTTTAATAAAAAAAAAGTTTTTTTTCCCTAAACCTGACCCTTGCTTAAATCTTGAAAACTACGCAACGTATTTTGATGCAGATTTTTTTAATATATAGACTAAGTAATTGAAGAGAAATGGTTTTATGTAAAATAACATGTATTAATTACTAGCAGCATTACACCCGTGCGAAGTCGAGGCTAACAATAGACACTCCATTCATACAATTATCCGCGTCACAAATAGAAGCTACTGGAGTTGCGTGAACGAGGTCTAATTTCTCATCAGCCACCCTTCATGGTTTGGATCGCGTATAAAAAAATGCAATAGCTTAGTAAATAACTGGTTAGTGTGCAGTCAGAAAAGGTCATTTGACTTTGTGATTAAATTCTACTTAAGAACTATTAACGTGAATGTTTGTATGTATGGATAAACGCATACGAATGCATGGACATAAGGATGATTTTTAAATGATATTTAATATAGAGGTAGATTTGTTTTTTCGAAAATCATTCCTCTTTTTTTATGTTTTTTATAAAATGAACTTTGTAGGTACTGTTATTATTATTGTAAATATTATTTTTATTTGTCCTCCATAGACATATCGATAAGTAGTATAAATAATATTAGTATTAGTGTGGTTTTTAAAATAGGTGCCCTAATGGTCAAGAATTTGTTTATATTTAGTATTTTAGCGAAGACCCTTTGTCCCAAGCGACGTCTACTGTAATAGATGAGGGTAAATATCAATAGATTTCTTAATTGAGTTTGATACCCGTGTATAGAAAATTTTGTGTTAAAGAAATTATGTTGTATTAGGCTGTCTTGTGTTCCATATTATTTTTAATTAGTGGTAACTTGTAAACAAAAAATACAGTATCAACTTAATCGATACATACTGAATTGATAAGTGAAAGAGAACTAAAGCTATAATCTGAATCCTAAATTGATAAGTGTATCACAGCTAAGGCTATCATAAGAATGGGTAAGTGTGTTCAAAGTGATACCACGGCCTTATTGACAACTGGCGTAAAACGGTTGTGTTGAACTTGTTATTTTTTCACCGTCTGAGCGAAGTTCCCGTTCTTCCCACTCCCCTGATCTCCAATTTCCGAATCTTCACATTCCCAGTTTTCTTATCATAAACCCTCAAAACTGGCAACCCATACGTAACTTTTTTTAGCACTCCAGGTGCTAAGTGCCATCGATTCCTTAACATAAGCCAATCCATCAAAAATGATTGGAACGATAGGTACGCGTTGTCCTCGAATTTTAAAATGAACTTCTATCATTAGGTTTGCAACAAATATAAAACAAGTATTTATCGCCATAAAAATCAACCCTTTTTTGCGAAAAAATCATCAAATGACTTCTCTCGCCCAGGATACGGCGACAAGGAGTGTCAGACTCTTACTGACTAAAAACCACCCGTTCCTTCTCCGGCTGCAGGCCGAGGCCGCGGTACCTTATTGCGCTTGACTCGCGAACCCAGCTAAACATCAGACCTCTTTTAGGCGAACGCGGAACGCTACGATCGGTACGCGTTGTTTTTTTAAAATGACTTCATCAGTCTGTGACAGGAAACAACCATTCATTATGATAAAAAAACCGTGCGAAGCATTTATCATTGCATATTACGAATCTGCACTGCGACCGATACATATCACCCGATTCATTCAAAACCCATTTTTCTCAATTTCCAAATGAATGAACATGTAAATGAAATCTATGCAAATAAATCTAAACATTCTTTATCACGCATTGCATGAGAATTGAGGATGCTTTTTCATGTGGAAAGAGGACGAGAGCATTGTCAACGGTCTCATGAATTGTAAATATTGTATTCGAGAATGGGTGAATGTATGCGTTTCGCTTTGAGCACATAATGTTGGGGCACAGCGGGTAATGGAAGTTTATTTTGGGATTGCTTTTTTGATTCTAAAAGTTTTATTTATACTGAGACTGCAGTTTTGGTCAGTAAACCAAAAAGTCAGACTGTTGAGAGTTGAGTTGAGTAAGCAATAGGCGCCGCCCATAGACTGCCACAATAACACCATAGGAGTTACCAGTGTGTTATAAGCCTATTGGGATTAGACTTTTGGAGATTTAAGGATTGGGGTGGTATGGGGGAAGGGTGCACTGTTTCCTGTGAGGGCCTGGTATTACTACATTGCGGTTGAGCTGACCCATTAGGGCCGAAACATGCCTCTTCCACGCTTATTAATAGTTTTTGGAAATTAGTATGCTACAAGACTTTAAATAATTATGACAATAGTGTTGAATTAATCTAGTTGTTATTATCCCTATCAGGTCTACCACTTGATCAAGTTCGTGAACCGAGATGGTTTACTTTTAATTACATCAAATCTGCCAAGACTAATTTAGGAACAAAACTTGACAAGGAAGAAGAAAAAAAGACTTAATTGTAATAAGACATAGGAACAAAAGATGTTTGACTGTCTACATGTTATGTAATCATTTAGAAGGCTTTTTTTAATAATTTGAAGTTATTAAAAAGATAAGATAAGATTAGTTGTTACTGTGACATTTACAGTTACCTTAAATTATAATTAGAATAGAACCGTGTTTCTTTCATTTACTTTCTCCTCTCATTTTGTTCTAGAACTATGTGTCCTAGCTTTGCACCAACCGCAAAAATTCCCTGCACCGCCCTATGGTTGACTTTGAGAGAATGCCTTAAGGCATTAAGTCCGCCATTCAGACTGTTTTGTGTGAAGAAGAAATAACAAATAAAAATAATTTAAAACCACTCGCTGTGGTTCGCACAACCGATTAATTCTAATTAATCGGATTAATTCTAATTAATCGGTTTCACAAAATATCTACACCTAAGATCACAAAATAGACTTAAAAATAATTCATCTCTCACCTCGAATTCAAAATTGAATTTTCTAGTCATAATTATTCCTTCTAAGAATAACTTTCAGGGGTTAACTTAGAGAATAAATTATGAAATGTAATCAGTCGTAGGAATATTTCAAAGGTTTTCTCAAGTTATTTAAATCTATTCTATAAGTTTTACGTTTAATTGAGTTCAATGTACGACAGTCTACTATGCAATTGCATATATGATACTTAACAACAAAATATAGTTTTTGAACCCTTACTAGTAAATAGTCCAAGTTATCTATTAGCCTTAAAAATATTACAGGGTTAGTAACATAATAACATGTATAAAACGGACAATATTATTATAAGAAAATTCACACCTTACGCTACAGTCCCGAGCGTACGGCGCGTAGCGTTCCGCGCGCGCCTCAAAGAGCCAATTGACCACCACAGACGGGGCCCTAAAGGGCTGATGTTCAGCCGGGGTTGCGGGGTAAGCGCAAAGAGGCACCGCGACCTCGGCCCAGAGCAGAAGAAGGAACAGGGGGGTTTTTAGTCAGTAAGAGTCATCATGACACTCCCTCCCGCCCAGCCCTGGGCGGGAGAAGTCATTAGATGATTTTCCCCTCCAGATCAAAATTAGTCAAATCGAACAAACCCTTCTCGAAATCTGGCGATACTAAAAACCAGATGTATGAATATCTTTATACATATGTATATTAACTAATTGCATATAATAATATAAAAATATAAGTGGGGCATACAAGTTTGATTTTAGTAGATTAGTCGTTAATTAATTTACAAAAATCAAACCTGTATCATATTAAGAAAAACCACCTAAAATGCACAATTTTCCAAAATTCTCTAGCGAGAAAATTGAAAACTTTTTCCTTCATCCTCAAAAAGAGCCACTTGACGACAATTACTTTAGCCATCTTTTGTTAGAGGTATACGGAAATCTTAAAGCGAGAATTTCGTCTTGCACTGCAATCCTTTAGAGCTCCCCGGAACACGATTGTCTTAGAAAAGGCTGTTTCATTTACTGTCCGGGGAATCATTTTATTTGATTCTTCCTGGGAACGATTTCTGAATGAAAACTTCAGCAGTTTCCATTGCAGCTATTCTGGCTTAGACAATCATTATTTGGTACCACAGATTGTGGTTTGATTTAGAGCTACACATTAGCATTACACTATAGCTAAATTTTAATTTCTAGGTATATAAAATGACCTTTGACATTGATTTCTTAATGTGTCTTTGTGTATATAAATGTGTCTTTGTATATATATATGTGTATTATATTTCTCTTTCTCTTTCATCTTACTATTTATTTAAAAAAAACTGGATCAAAATCCGTTGCGCAATATTAAAGATTTTGAGAAAGTGACTTTGTTATATACTATGTCTATTATTATGTTATATATTATATATATGTATATACCACAACGATGAATGGCCAAAAGCTGTTTTAGCTTTTGGCTCAGATAAAAAAAAAACAAAAAAAAATATTCGCCAATCCTAGTCGAGAAGAAAAACAAAACATAAATAAGGTACATTTAGATACTTTTCTCAAGTCAAAAAGACGCTCCGAAAATACATCATTCAGTCGCTATCAAACGATAATACAATTCGACGTTAACATAGTAAGAGTGTACAAAGATACATTGTCGAAGGCGTCTCACAAACAAAGGCTACCGACTTAGAACATTCGTGTTTGTCTTCAACTTGAAAGAAACAGCCAAAAAGTGAAAGGACAATAGATCTGTGAACCAAAAAGGATGTGGTAACACGAGGCAACATTTTTAGTTTAATATCATAAAAAATGTGTAAACAAGCACGGTTTTACCACTGTTTATTGCTATTATGTTAAATGTTAGAATCCTAGTCAAGAAAAATAATTAAAATGTTGTTAATGTAACCTTCGTACCACAATCATATTCAGTCGGTCATAATCTTTATAGACATTACAAGCTAGTGCAATAAGGAACCGTGACCTTGGCTTGGAGCAGGAGAAGGAATAAGGTGGTTTTTAGTCAGAAAGAGTCTGGCACTCCCTTTCGCCCCACCCTAGACGTGAGAAGACATTTTGATGATCTTTCTTCCACAAAAAAATGGCATCCCAATTTAAGATTAAAATTAAGAAGTATTATGAGATAATGCCATATTTAAATCCTTATTATGGCCTAAATCATCAAGCAGGAAGAATATAAATATACCCACTCCACTGTTTCGTAACTCAACAACCTAATATATGTAAGTCGCAATGTAAGGGCCTGAAAGATTGCTATGTTGTCAGACCGATTAAAACTCGACGAAAACAAGCATCCAAATGTTTTATATCATTGTTTCCTCTGAAGAACTTTTATTTTCTTTGCCCTTGTGGGATTTGACATAGTTTTGTTTTGTATTAACAGAGTTTCTTAGCCGATTTACATTTCATTCAAGGTTGTTCTTCTAGATAGTCTTTTACCATGAGCCCATTCTATTTTAAGAATTCGATAAAGTAATTTGTGAAAATACTGGCGCCCGTTTTTCGGGGACTGATCATAGTTTACACACCCAGGTCGAATAGAAATTACGAATTAGATTTTTGGAATCACTTACAATAAATAATTATGAAAAAGAATAGAGTTTACAAAGAGCTTCCCTTTTAATTTTTCACGTTTATCCATCTCTTAACAATAATAATTGACTAAAAGTTGTAATAAGAGCTGAGGCAATGACCGGTCGTTCATTAACATCATCAGCCTGATGTCGTCCACTGCTGGACATAGGCCTCCCTAATTGCACGCCACTGAGGAGCTCGATGTTCAGCTCTTATCATCCAACCATTGCCAGCCACCCTGCGGATGTCGTCAGTTTACCTAGCCTCTAGACGTGGTCTCCACTCTAGCACACGTTTACTCCAACGGTCATTGGTTCTTCGACAAAATGTCACCTGCTCGCTGCCACTTCAGTTTGCTAATCCTTAGGGCTATGTCAATAACTTTAGTTCTCTGCCGGATCACCTGGTTTCGGATACGATCCTTCAGAGAGACTCCAAACATAGCCCTTTCCATAGCTCGGTGCGCTACTTTTAATTGGTGAATCAGTCGCAGTGTAAGTTTCTACGTCTCGGCTCCGTATGTCATCACTGGTAGGACGCACTCATTGAAGACTTTTGTCTTCAGGCTTTGCGGTATCTTTGACGAGAATACTCGACCAGTTGTGCGATAATGACTGATGCAATTGAGTTGTGTGGAGGGTGTGGGTTCAAAACTAGCGAGTAATGTGACATTTTCTTACTTATATTTATTTCCAAGTGCATTTAAATACCTTTAACAAACGAGAAAGAAAAAGAAATTGAAAGACCTTTGAGTTCTAATTATAAGGTGTGAAATCGCCAATCTGCCCTGAGCAAGCGTAGCTGCCTTGTTCTCCTGCGATCGGAAGGTGTGACGATGTTAAAAATAACTATATAACTCAACTAATTACAAGCCACGTTCGGGACCTTTATTCATGAGCATCAATGCGTAACACACGGCGTAGCCAATCGATAAAGATGTTTAATTAATTTATTTATGTACAGATATATACCAACGCTCTTTTTACAAAGAGTGACTTTTATATGATTTATTACAATTATTATTTACTAGCTTTTAATCGCGACTCCGATCGCATGGAATAATGACTTCTTGCTGATTTTTGGTATAAAACTGTCCTATGTCCTTTCTCGAGTTTCAAACTATGTCTGTACCAAATTTCACAGAAATTGGTTCAGTAGTTTAGGCGTCAAGTAAAGACACAGACAGAGCTACTTCCGCACCTATAATATTATTATGAATTATTAATAAAAGTAGACAGACAGAGCTACTTTCGCATTTATAATATTATTATTTATATAAAAAATAAATATATTTGACAAGCCCTGCGAAAAGCCCATTTTATTTGTACTTCTGAAAGCAGAGAAGTAACACGGTTACTCCTACCATACAACTAAGTCGCATACTTAAATCCATTTCACTGATGTACGTAGCATTTGCGAACATTACCTGACAAAATGTAGTCACGTTTTTGCCTTGTAATGTAACATATTCCTGTTTTTTGGAAAAGCTATGTTGATGTTTTTTATATGGAACAAGTTATTTTTCTGTGTCACCTAAAAGGTGCAGTGAATTTCGTGTTTTTGCTTTATAAAATCTTACCTAAAGCTACTGTTACATGATTCTCCAATGCGATCTTTAAGATCTAAACTAAAACCTACTCGGAAATTTGTAATCGCAATTTTGTATAATATTCATAAAGTAACATAAATAAAGTTTCTGATAATGATAAATATGGCATCTTAAAAGAAAAAAAAATATGTAAGTTTGTGATAAAAATTGCTTGTCTTATAATTGGTTTTTATTTCTGGTGTCTAGGTATTTAAGCCTCTTTAACGCCGTTATTGATAGGTATAGAATAGAATAGAATATAATAATGTTTATTGTAAAACATGAGTATGCATTAAAATAATATGTGCGAGGTGAGCTGTATGTTTTGCCAGTTAGAGTACAACTTGATATTAAATAAATAAATTATATCTAACACACACAGTCGAGAAAATTTGACAAATTGCTAATCAGAAGAGATTATAGTAATTTATTTTTTAAGTCTTCATGCACGTATTGTACCAAGTTACCAACGGTAAAAATGTTATTTAACCATTGTAAGTTCTCTAAGCAGAGCATTTGAATGTCTATTTTAAGGTTAAAGCACTATCCGTATCAAACATTTTCGATCCAGTGCAGAAACCACCCGAAATAACATATTTGTAGAGCTCAGTACAGTCCAAAATTCAAACTTGAATAACAACTTTGAACCAAATTCCACTAAGTTACTCTGCTCGTTATCCATTACTCTGGTAATAACAGCCAACGCAAAATAAAAACTCAAGGTCATATTACATCTCTATAAAGTATGATTTATTACCCAAACAGAGAATCGAGATTTCAGGCCTTCGGGCAAATGTCCAATGCGAACCATAGTTGCAAGGTTACTGGTTCGGTATGAAGGGGAATCGGATCGAACTTGATAGATCTGTTTCTTTTGTTATGGGTTGGCTTAGCCAAAACAGAAGTCTTTTTTATCAAGGCTAGGTGACCACCACTTGTATCATTATCACATTATAGTTATAACTAAATTAGGCCTCTTGATTTGAGGGAACTATCCTCCTCGCGCCCCAGCCGCCGCAGAAGGCAACATTCCGGGCGTCGGGGATCGAGAGATGATCTCCGGCCACCGTAAGCGCGGGTCTGCGGACGGCGAGTAAGGGCAGCTCGCCGCCCGACCAGAACCAGACCCGAGCGTACGGCGCGTAGCGTTCCGCGCGCGCCTCAACGAGTCAATAGACCACCACAGACGGGGCCCCATAGGGGTGATGTTCAGCTGGGGTTGCGGGGTAAGCGCAATGAGGCACCACGATCTCGGCCCAGAGCAGGAGAAGGAACGGGGGGGTTTTTAGTCAGTAAGAGTCTGACACTGGCCCTGGGCGGGAGAAGTCATTCGATGATTTTCCCCTGAAAAAAAAGGCCTCTTGATTTACCGGAGTCTTAATGGGTTCCGGTTTTACACCACCGTGAGCGTTATCCAAACTAATGTTATTAATGCGAAAGTAACTGTCTGTCTTTTCTTCACAGCTAAACTACTGAACCGATTTCTGTGAAATTTGGTACAGACATAGTTTGAAACTTGAGCAAGGACATAGTATAGGAAGTCACTATTCCACGCGAACGGAGTCGCGGGCAAAAGCTCCTAATTATATCATTCCTTTCAATTTAAAAGACACGTAAAATTTTATTTAAAAAAAAAACTTACAATAATGTCAAAGCGCTTGACATAGATTACGTCCTTAATATTAGAACTTTGACTATAAGAGACTGTAAATTCAGTAACTTCTTTTTTTATGAGGCCTGTAGGATTACCTTACAGACTTAATAAAGAATGAAGTTATAGTGAAAGGTAACCTATCATTGTAATTGAATTTATAAAAAGACCCGATAGTATTTTTGTAAAGATGACACTAACGGTAGACGTGATTGATGCTAGTATAACTTCAGTAGAGTAAAAATTTTATTAATAAAAAAATATGACAAGCAACTTTTATGTTTATTGCTTTTCTTGAAGTTCTTAACATTAGTTCAGGTTTAGGATTGTATTAGACTAAAGTAATATTTGTTTAAGTTTATACATACATAAATATGTAGGTACTGATAGTGTCACACTCTTTTACTTCAAAATCTCACGATATCATTGAACAACATTGGGCTTTATATAAATACTTAAATTATAATAATTTAAAATTCACAATTTTCTAAGGAAACACTTGGAATCATTGCACTGTAACCTAACAAAAAAGTCCCATAAAAATATGTAACTTAAGAAAAACAATTTTATATAGACCTTCAAATGGTAGATTCTAAGCCAAATAACAAAACTATAATTCACCAACCCCTTTCGCTAAAAGCAGATGTAATGGCGATATCATTCAAACAACTCCAACGCATAACTTGACCTTGTTTTCCCATCCAAGTGTGACGTCAGAATCCCATCTTTAACGTAGGTCGGCGTTGTCATAAGATTTGGCAGCCGCGTCTCCCTACAATCAGACATTTCGGCGCCGACCTTAGGCGCAGACATATAAATTATCAACAAACATTATCTGAACTTGGCTCTATGTTATTAACTTGTGATATAAGAGACCTTGAGTCAGGTTTCTGAATGAGCCAAGTATAATGTTTTCCGTTCCGTCATGGCTTTTAGTCTAGTAGGCAGTTCAATGATATTAATGGTTTGTTTTGTGGCTCCACGCCAGGATAAGGTTTATGTATCTAAACAAAAATATATGACTGTCATTTTTTTCTTTGCCTAATCTAGTGGAAGAAAAATATGCCTGTGACATTTGCTTAGGTGGAATAAAAATTGATATGCTACATATTTTATCTTATTTTATTAATTCTAGGTATGTTTGCTGGACTATTTTACCTTGCAAGGTCACCGAGACTGTAATATGGAAGAAATATGAAAATAGTGTTAAGATATTACCATTATCCCAAATATTTTTTGCTCGTCATTAAATTGGATAGCGCACACTTCAGTGCTTTTCCACCTCAACATGGAACTATCCAATACAGGAGTAATAAAGATGTTTTCGTACGTTATTCTCAGATAACATCACAATAAGTTATACAAGTTTTGGTGGGCTCTCTACCAGTCCAAAGTACTTCACCTAAGTGCTATGAACCATTCATATTTCCACTTTCTTTTACTTTTCGCAGAAGTTTTTCTTGCCCTTATTTTGTACTGGAGTGCCCTTTTCAAGCCTCTATGTTTTTGTTGGAAGGTAAAATTATTAATGTGTTGTTTTGGCCGAGCAATGGCGTATTTCTTGAGTTATGTGGAATTAAATAATGGATGTTTGTTTGAAGAGTGTTATGTAACTCGAGATTTTTCTTACATTATTTTTTATGGATTGGACCTCTTGCTTCTTTTGTTTATTAGTAGCATTGCAAAAAGTTAAATTGAGTTCGTCAGTTTTACTTCATAATTAGAAAAATAACATTAAATTTTATTGTAATCTAAACATCATTTAAAATTCGATCACCTACGGAAAGTTTTAAATAAATGAACAAAATTAAATTAAATTGTTCTCAACTTAATAATAATTTGTTAAAAACCAATTAATCTTTCTATTGATGGACATATTAATTAAGCCTCAACACCTGGATTCAATTTCAGGAATTTACAAACTGAAAAACATAAATCATTTCAAAACCAGAACTTAACAGGGAAATTTTGAAATTAAGACTGAACAAAATTCTGAAACTGCTCATTAGGAACAAAAGTTTCAGTTTTAATATAATTTCACCCACACACAGCATTGTAACTTAGTTCGAAACAAGGATTATTGAATAAAGAAAAGGCGATTATTGCGATTATATTATATTGGTATTTACGAAATTATACATTTGTTTTTATGTAGGTCATCATCATCATCATCAGCCTACAAGTGCTTACTGCTGAGCAAAGGCCTCTTCCCATACGGAACGAACGAACGAACGGAAGGTTAGAGCATTAATCACCATGCTTGCTCAATGCAGGTTGGCGATTTCAAACTTATAATTAGAAATTATAAGTACAGGTTTCCTCACCATGTTTACCTTCACCGTATGTCAGTGGTGTCAATCATATAAAGTACATATAACTCGGAAAGAGTCACATTGGTACTTGCCAGGTTTCGAACCCACACCCTCATGCATGAGAAGCGGGCTCCTTAACCTCCGGGCCACCATGACATTTGTAGGTCGGCGAACTAGAAAACGGATTACCTGGTGGAAAGCAATCAGCGCCGCCCATGGACACCTGTAACAATGGAGAACGAGAGTTACGAGTGCGATGCCGACCTTTAAGTGATTTGGAAATTTTGGAATTGGGGGAGGGAAAGGATGTGGCCTCCAGTCACTCACACGGCGAAACACAACGCTGCGGTTCTTTCACGCCGGTTTTCAGTGAGGCCGTGGTATCTCTCCGGTCGAGCCGGCCCATTTGTGCCGAAACATGCCTCTCCCACACTTATATTGTATATAATTGCATCATCAAAGTTAAAATGCAATATTTAAATGCTTTGATGAACTATGATCCACGTCGTCATCATCAGTCTATAACAGCCTACGGCTGATAAAAGGCCACCTCTCATACGGAGAAGGTTAATCAAAACTCAAGATGGATTGGTGATTTCAAACTTATCAATAGAAGTTATAAATCCACGTTTCCTTACGATCATTTCATTTATCGTATGTCAGTGGTATGTCGTTATCTTGTATTCAATTTCCAAAAAACCTACAGGACCTTTTAGTATTTAAAGTTGTTAGGCAGAAGCATCTAATTTTCAAACAAGAATATGTGTCATGTAAAAGAAGATTAGTCCATCGTCATACTTATATATGTATATATATATGGGGTACAACTTTAATCTAAACTTAGTATTATAAATGTGAAAGTAGCTCTATCTGTCTATCTCTTTTCTTCACGCCTAAACTACTGAAACTATTTGTGTGATACAGACACAGTTTGGAACTCGAGAAAAGGACGTAGGATTGTTTTGAAACCAAAAATCTGCAGGAAGTCACTATTCCACGCAAACAAAGTCGCGGGCAAAAGCTTGTTCTGTAATATTTTTTTAAGTCACAGTCAACATGTTTATTGCAAACCAAATGTACAATGTTGGTGTTACGTTATGATAAAGTATTAAAGAAATGACATTCTATTACAATAATATTAAATTCAAAACAAATTTGGTATTCATGACTTCATTGTTAGTTTTTTTGGGTTAAATTTTCAACTTGACTCCTTGACAATCTCTGTATGAGGCATTATCTACAAAATGGCATACTTGATTAAAGCTATTGTTCATGCTCTGGGGCTTTTGTGAGCCCATAACGGTTATCATAGATTGTCTAACGACAAACTGGTCCAGTGGTTTATCTACCCACTTGACTATAGGTATAATAGGGTTTCAAATTATCCACATATTTTTGGCCTCTTTTTCTACTAGCATTTTACAAGTGTTTCGACTGGACTTGTATCACAGCGTCACGAAAATTCGCGTGAAAGAATCACAGCGTTGTGATTCTTCTTGTATGTGAGATTACCAAAGACCCAATCCTTCCCTTCCGCCCATTCCCTTATCCCTAAATCTCCAAAAGGTCGGTAATTATCCCATAACTCTCCTAATGAGTGTCCGACTGCTCGTTTGCCGACCCAGCACATAAAAAAAACTAGTTTTTGTTTAATTCGTTGTTCTTGTGATTCAAAAATATAAATATTTTATTATTATTATTTGTGGTTTGTTGTAAATATCTTGAAATTTTTATCCTGAGTTACTTATTACTGAGAAAGTATGAAAGAAACCATTTTTTAATAAACAAGACCTTGACAAGTCAATGATTGGCGTTGCGTTCATATTGTTATTAATAACCTTAAATGTGTTCTCACTCCATTTGCTCCTCAATCTGTGTTAAAAAATGAAACAATGCTTAAGGCTTCTGCCGCATCGTGATCGTCCGTGTTTCAGCTACAATTGTGCTTATTATAACACTGACACATTTCATTCATAGTTATCATTATATTGAACTAGGGTCGAAAAATATCTTTTTATTTTTGAAAAAAAAAAACCGATGTTCAGAGATGTAACTTTTGTAGGTAGATACGGTACCTACTTATTGTGATGTTAGCTCATAATTATTACGAATGATTTCATATGGGGTAGAGTTTTACCTGACCACATAATAATTGTGTTTATATTACAAATGAACATATATTATTGGATTCAATTCTACAGTTGAAGCAGTGGCAGGGCAACAGCTGACTACCATACAATGAAGCATAGATCTATTCCCGTATGAAACAACTCTTTGTATTAACTACAAATTGTTGTTCCGGGTCCGAGTGTACCTAACGTGTATAAGAAATTATATGTGTGTAAATGCATCCACGATACAGAAACTTAGTAGGCCAATGTTGATAAAAAATAACCGTTTAAATATAGAAGCTCAAAGTAACAAACTCAGCTCAACAGTGTTTTGTTAGTTTTAGTCTCAGATTTTCGTATGCGTATAAAGACTGAAACTCTTACTTCTGAATGCTGAGTCATTAAATGGGTACTCAGTCCAGTCCTTACCATTTTTTTAACAAAGTCATTACAAAATTATAAAATAATTTATAAGCAAGGGTGGTTTTTAAGTGTGGGAGAGCCTTGCTTCGGCACGAATGGATCGGCGCGACCGAAGTGATACCACGGCCTCAAAGAAAACCGACGTGAAACAACCACAGCGTTGTGTTTCGCCGTGTGAGTGAGGTTACCGGAGATCCAAACATTCCCCTTCCCCAATCCCTCCCCAGTCCCGAAATCTCCAAATCCCTAATCTCTAAAAGGTCGGCAACGCGCTCGTAACTGCTCCGTTGTTGGTGTCCATGGGCGGTGCTGATTGCTACCATCAGGTAATCCGTAAAAAAAGGTTTTTTTATAGAAAACGGTAATCCTGTTCGACATTTAGAAAATCAAGTATTTTTAATAAAAAATGTAAAGATTATTTCATTTTATTTTATTTTATTTCAGTCTATTTATGGATCAGAACTTTAGTAATTATTCCCTTTATTAAACAAAGTTTATTTAGAATTACGTAACTCTATTTCTGCCATTCATTCTAAATTGTGAAGATAGTGTGTAGAATAATTTTGTGGGCCTTAATGTTAGGGGTATAAGAACTATTTCGTTTCATCTAAGTCTTAAGGTTTCTATTAAAACTCATATGACCTTAGAACCCTCCATTGTTATGCCTCATGAAAACTTGTCCCACACAATTTAACCCACACAAGTTTTGATGCAAATAATATTAAGGTGTTTATACACCAAAGCCCAGTTAAGTTGATTAAAAATAATTAAAAAAGGTCAGAGCGTATACTCTGTGCATAAAATTAACTCTCTGGGTCTGGATAAAGACGTAAGAAAAATGTTTTAAAAATGGAATAGATGAGCCAGCAGTTGTTATTTTTATTGTCCTTTTGATTCATACGTCAATAAAGTATAAGTTTTGCAACAAACGAAAAGTCAGACAGCGACGTAAATTATAACGATTATTCGAACCCATGTCCTGTCCAATTCCCAAATTAGGTATAAAATAATATAGCCTGTGATATATCATAAGGTTCATTTTAGTGCAGCAATAACAAATGCGCATTTTGGAATACGACTAAAGATTTTTGATCCCAGATAATGCCAGTGCTATAATAATATAATGATACATAAAAATATATAATACGACTATATTCGAACCAATTTCGACCACAAAATTTCATACAGTGCAGTTGCAATACAACAAACATACTAATTACCTTCATATTTATTTACGCCCGACCAATAAACTATTTATGAACATAAAATAAATTTATGAATAACCGCTAATAAATTACTTCGCACATGGAATAACAGCAGACACAAACAACAAAATGTAATATTTTATTTACAATTTAATTTTTCAACAGACGTTTTATTTGTTCGTTTTTTAAATAAATTGGTTGAGGGCGTGACGTCATCTATCAGAGTGATCGTTACTTACTTAACTTTTAGCGTACTCAATAAATAACAATTAATTTATGATGTGTTCATTTGTTTGAATGCAGAGGCATATTTTGCATTGCTTTATATGAGCCGATGAATCACCTGATTATAAGCATGCATGCACTCACAAAGCCAGAGGAGTTAGTAGAAAGTGCATTGCTGGTTAAGGTTAAGGATTTGGGAATTGGGGTATGGAGGTGGAAGGTTTAGATCTCTGGTAACCCTGCTTACTTATCGAAACTCTACGCAAATCGCTGTTTCATGCCGGTATGGTGTTAGGCCGTGGTTCTACTTCGGTCGAACTAGCCCACCCGTGCTGAATGAAGAATGTCTTTCCAACATTTTGTTTCGGTATTTTTTTATTTTTACTCGGTTTCATGGAAGTCGTTGTTGTTACACAATTTAACCAAAGTTAAGTTTGACGAAGCATAACAAATTATATTTATAGATCTTGGTGCCATTTGGACTAAAAGTAGCTTAGAGTCTGCTGATAAAAATTATGAAGAATAATTATTAAAGTTTATCACCAGTAATTGAAATAGTTTTTAAGTTAGATTTTGTTATGGATTAAGAGGAGGTTTTAGCACTAAATTATTTTAGCTTTCGAAAAGAAAATTATTATATCAGGCTAATTTGACTGATCATCATTTAATTCCATTTATCATCATTAATCACATCATAATCTGAGTTCGTTATCCCTTTTAAATAATGATATCCAAGTACAAATACTTAATGTCACAAAAGTGAGTGAAAGACGCAAAGAAAAATGGCACAAAAAAGCATCATTAATTTTCCTTGCAAGTGTGAACAGATCCTTTACGAATGGTACCGCGCAGCCAAGGTTCAAGATTAATCAAACTTGTATGAAGTTTGACACACCTCTGGCCCTTTAGATTTATTACATTTCATTGTTTGTTGAGGCGGTGAAAAATTTTAAGATGTTCAGCGAAGCAAGTGGAGGTTTTGTTTGCAAAACATAAACTGAGAGATATATTAGCTCGGAATGGTAGTAAATAAAATTGGATTTGTTGTATGACATGGTAGTATAAATAGAAAAAGATCTGAAGCGTATTTATTATGTATGATTGGACCGGTCGCAAATATCTTTAAATTAAGCTTTATTTGTTAAACAGAATGAGTATTGGTATATCTTTTTCTTTGGTTTCAGTACATTGACACTTTCAAAAAAAAAAAATATTAAAATCCCAATAATAAGCCCGCAAACATGTGACTTTTAGTTTTAATTCTAGCGCAAGTATGTACCACAACGCCGACCTGAAGCAGAAGGAACGCGGAGATTCTTAGTCAGTATGAATATGTCATTCCTTCTGGCTCCACCCCGGATGGGAGATGTTATTTGAATATTTTTTACCTAAAAATATGGTAACTAAACCTACATATTGTAGCTCAAAATTCATCTTTAGTAACCATCATTCAACAAAACCGCCCAAAAAGTTATAAATACAAAACTCAATACAAGTAGATACTCAACTAAAACCACAAAAAGTATTAAGTAACAGATCTTCAGAAAAAATAAAGAGAAAAAAGATAGTACCTACACATACTCAAAAAGTGTAACCAATCAAACCATTTCTGCATAAAACTGTCGATATCGATAAGGCACTATCTGTAATCCAAATATTTTACGACATCCAACGGTAAATTGGGCTCTCGATAAAATTGGAACTGTACCTACCTATGTGAAGAATCTTTATGACAGCTTGGATTTACGAGGCATCGAGTCTACCATCGACTAAAGGTACTCTCTCAATAAGGGATAGCGAAATATCATTTTTTGGAGAAGATATTTTAGTTGTTGTATGTTTTGTAGTTAGTAAGTTTGATGAACTTTTTTTTTACTTGATATAAACTAGTGCTTGACTGCGATCCCACCTGATGGTAAGCAGTGATGCAAACATTGATGGTAAGGCGCACTTGTTTATTTTTTGTGTTGGTCGCTGAATGATTTTTTTTCGATGGGATATGGCCACGTAGCAATGTATTGATTCTATGATAACCTGTTGAAATAAGAAGCGTTATTTTAAGCCGTATTCCTGAAAAGGCCGTGATATAACGATCGTACCAGCTCATTCGTGCCGAACTGTGTTTTCCACACACTTCAAATACATTTGCCCCATAATATTATGTACATTTGTACATTTACTACTTTCTTATTTTAAGTTGAAATAATAATTATATTGCGTGGATATCTTGGCAGTCTGTGCTCAAATAATGTATCATTATGTTGACCTGCGATTGTTTTGCCTGCAATAATAAATTCAACCTGAATAAGATAAATTATCGTAATATAAAATATTAACCACATCGTCATTTTGTAAGTGATGTCATATTCAGAACAAGGAAAGCAATTATTTACCGATAATAATGAGTTACGTTTTCCTGACATTCATTACAATTTTAAATGGGAATATGAATCTTTATTAATTTAAATAAATTTCTGTTGTTTCTTTGAAGTGTTAAAACAATCTCTTATTCTCTTGTTGTATCTGCATTTTGTTCAGTAAGTCAGAGTAAGATTTAAGTTTTGTTTAAAATAGGGAACCCATCATACATGGTCCACATTCCTAATCCTAGACTCTTTTTTGTGGGGGGAAGTCATCTCTTCCTCTAGCCCAGGTTGAGACGAGTGAGAGTGAGGTTGTCAGAGTCTTATTGACTTAAAACCAACCCGTTCCTTTTCCTGCTTCAGGCCAAGAGTGCGATACCTTATTGCGTTTGCCCCGCAAAGACCCTAGCCTCTGTCATCCTATTTCACTGTTTTTCACTGTCTTTTGCAAATAATTTGTATAAGTTATTGGTCTTTTTTTGAGAGGGAAAAATCATCAAATGTCTTCTCCCGCCCAAAGAGAGGCGAGAGGAAGTGTCAGACTCTTAGTTTTAAAACTCTTGCGTTCCTTCTCCTCGCTCTAGGCCGAGGCCGGTACCTCATTGCGCTTACCCCGCAACCGCGGCTAAACATCAGCCCTATAGGGCCCCGTCTACGGTGGTCTATTGGCTAGTTATCGGTCTAATGAAATGTTGTTGTAACATAAGCTTATACTGAGCCGTGATACATGATGCAACCTGGTTGAAACTTTACTTACTTTGTTGTCTAAACTTGTACACTAACAACTTCGGAAACGGCCCAGCTACTTTATCACGTGAACAATAATTTAACTTAGGGAATAATATCATTATGAAATAATATAAAAAATTAATCATTAAAGCCCACACTCATATATCATTCCCCCGGTATGTCGTTAAGTGGCCACAAATTTCACACAAAATGTTCCGCGACGGGAACAAAATGTCAGAAAAATATCCTCTCATATGAATATACGTTACTTTTTTAGCAGCTCAAGATATTCGTACTTTTAATTATAAAAGGATTATAGTACTGCGTTATAATGGTTGACTAGAGGCAATGGTGACTAACGAACGACTTTAAGACATTCTGAAAATTAAAACTGTTTCACCCGCTGTTCGGATCCATTTAATCGTAGCGTCATGTTTTATAGACTATAGCACTCAGGAATATTGTAGCTATCTATCAGTTAAAGAGTTTTGGCAATTCGACCAGCAGTTCCAAAGATTACCCCCTACAAACTTACAAACATAGAAACTTAAAAATTTTACCTCTTTATAATATTATTAAGTATTAAGTCTATATGACACGCCTATCTTCCATACTAATGAAGGTATGTGTGTTCAGCTGGAGTTACGGCAGGTTGGAGCAAGAGAAGGATTGGAGTGGTTTTTAGTCAGTAACAGTCTGACACTGCCACTTGCGCCACCCGAGTGCGGGAGAAATAATTTGATGATTTTCACCCTTCTAAAAACGAAACGCCAAATGATATGATTATGGCACGCACAATTCGCTTCATCTTCATTGGTGAATCACATAGCCCTTTCTTGTCGTGGTTGATCATCTATTTCTTAAACTCAATTTAGGACTCCGAACGATGTATCGCAAAAGGCTCGCTCTTCTGCTACTGAAAAATCTTTTTTTTTATGTAGTAGGTCGGCAAACGATCAGACAGATTACCTGATTGTAAGCAATCAATGGAAGAGTAATGAGTGCATTGCAAACCTATTAGGGATAAGGGATTTGGAGAATTAGGGATTGGGGAAGGGAAAGGATTGGGCCTCCGGTGACCCTACACAAACGGCGAAACACAACGCTGTGGTTGTTTCCCGCTGGTTTTCTGTGAGGCCGTGGTATCACTTTGGTCTAACCGACCCATTCTTGCCGAAGCATAGCTCACCCACATTTACTACTTTCTAACTCAAAATGACTTTTTATGAACACTGCTGGAAAAGAAGGCTTAAAAATAAATACGTGCCTAAACTGACCCCTTGGGGCAATAATGTGATTATACATAATGTAACTTAAATACATTTAAAACTTTAGGCAAGTGCCTAACTATAGAAAGTTGTTCAGCTAATTAATCGTTAATGCGAGTTTAGTAAAAGGATTTAGAAGTTAGGACTTATAAACTCTTTAGACCAGATCTACAGGTCTATATTCCGTAGGGTTTAAGAAAATATAATCAGAGGTACCTATATCTATCGGGCTCATGGTAAATATTTTTTATAATAAATAAGTCTTTGTATCATATTTCATATTTTTATCTCATCTCTGGGTAAGGAATATGTGACATTGTAGTATTAATAATAAAAGCACCGGTTTTTGTTTTGATAATTTTTATTAGAAAAATAAAGTTTGAATTAAGGTGAATTCGATACCAGAGGTTTTGCCAATTTGTGGTCGAATAGAAGTCTTTTTTTTGAAGAGCATCCTAGTGCATTTTGTCTTAGAAATATAATATATACACACACTATTAACATTTTAGGCTTCCTTGCCTTCATCCAATACTATTTTATTTGTCAACCCATAGGGTCAGCAAACGCGTATTGGGATTATCGGCACCGCTCATGGACAATCGCTACACCAGAGGAGTTACGAGTGCATTGCCGGCCTTTTGGAGATTAAGATCGGGGAAAGGGAAGAAAGATTGGGCCTCCAGTAAACTCACTCACACAAAAACCACAGTGTGGTTGTGTCACGCTGGTTATCTGTGATGCCGTGGTGTCAATGCGGTTGAGCTGATCGATCATTCGTGCCGAAGCATGACTATCTCATGCTTGAATACAATTTTCTTCAATAATACTCATCATCTTCCTGCCCTTGCCTTGTTTTATTTGGGGTTGGCCAATATGTTTTTTCTTCCTTCCCTTGTCTCGTTTTATTTGGGGTCGGCGCAATATGTTTTTTTCTTCCATTCTGTCCTGTCACTCGTCACGCTATCGCTAACTCCTTTGTCTTCCATATCACTTCTCACACAATCCATCCATATTTTCTTTTTCTTCAATAATACTGTAAAATAAAAATAAATGAAGTGTGACACTGTTACTATTAAGCAACTAGAACTTTCAAAAGGCGACAATATAAAAAAACCCACAGAAATGCACGAATGTTTTTAAAATTCGCCAAAATGTAGAAAATAAATGAAGTCAAGGGCAATTAACACAATTTACGAGGACGGCCAAGCCGCCGTCGCCTGTCTGTCACGGACGCTACAGCTAAAATGTTTAATGTTTAATGCAAGCCAAATTTTATTTTGCAATTGGACAAACCTATATAGAAACAAAAATTAACATCAAAACACTTCTTTTGAGACAATGCCATAAACTTTGTGAAATTATTCACATAATATTTCTGGTTTTAAAATAATTATTATTATTTATTTGAGACACAATTCTCCCACACTATTTTAAATTTGTCTGGGGTTTAAGAGATCTCTGAATGTATTCAGAATTTTTTCTCATTATTATTATTAGGAAAAGCCGGCCAGAAGTAAGTACATTGTTTATTTTTTATGAATATTTTCGAGTAACTAGACACAGTCTTATACATTATTTGTGGTATGTTGGTGGACAAATTCCGTTAATTAGCGAACAGTTGATCCGTCTTTCCTATATCTGGTTTATAATACATGACAAAATCGGATTCTGAACAAAAAAAAACTACACTCATCTAGTATCAAGCTCTATACCTAAACTCTTTTTAAACAAAACTAATTTCAAATAAAAATAAAATATATTTTTGTAAAAATATAACTACAAATGCTTTAGAATAACATAGCAAAAAAAAGGACCTGCAAATTATTACGAAGATGACGCTGGTTCGCAGAACGCGTAACTCCTAACGAGATCACGTTGCTCACTCATTCATTACGGATTGACTGCGTAGACTAAAATAGATTCATTTATACCCACCTCCCTTCAATTGAGAGATACTCCCAAGAATTATGAATCAGAAAGTTTGTTCGTTGGCCTTCTGTAGTATTGGTTGGAGTAAAATTTATTCACTGATATAAAACCTTAATAGATAAAGACGTAGGTAATATTTTTTTTAGCGGAGTTTGAAATTTCCTTGCTTTGTCCTGTCGTAGGCTTAGACAAATTAGCGGGGGTTGCGGGGCAAGCTCAATAAGCTACCGAGGTTTTAGCTTAAAGCAGGATAAGGAACGGCATGCCCGTTTTTTTGTCAGGTTTTAGTCAGCAATAGTCTGACACTCCCTCACACTTCAATCTGGGCGAAAGAAGTCATTGGATCTTTTTCCCCTCACAAAAAAAGAAATAGGAATATAATATACATACATATAAATATTTTGTGGGGTCGGCTCGACCGGAGAGATACCACGGCGTCATAGAAAACTGTCGTGAAAGAACCACATCGTATTTCGCCGTGTTAGATGACCGCAGGTCCAATCCTTTCCCTCCCCATATTGTTCCCCAATACCTAAATCTCCAAAACCCTTAAATTATTATACCTAAACTATGTAAAACTGTTAAACCGTCTGTCAAACTATCATATAAAACAAATTGAGTATTTGAATCTAATACCCAATGGGTAGTAGGTTACTTTACTTTATTTTATGTAATAGGTCGACAAACGAGCAGACGGATTACCTGATGGTAGGCAATCAGCGCCGCCTATCGCAGCGGACACCCGCAACGGAGGAGTTACGAGTGCGTTGCCGACCTTTTAGGGATTTGGTGATTTAGGTTTTGAGGTGGGATTGGGGGAGGAGAAGGATTGGGCCTCCGGTAACCTCACTCACACCGCGAAACACAACGCTGTGGTTGTTTCACGCCGGTTTTCTGTGAGGCCGTGGTTCTAAAATACTGTTTAATACAGAGTTATAAATAAAAATAATGTTGAACTCAAAATAAAATTATTTAAACTACAAACAAGTAAAGTAGGTAGCAATACCATGTTCGTACATGTTACTAATATAAATTCAATGAATGTGCTTGGCAGATTCTCTCTCACACTATTTCAATATATACATACATAGATACAAACATACTATGTATTTATATGTATGTAGTATGGCTTTCAATTAGTGGTTTTAGCATATCGTGTTGATTATAATATTGTTGTGTGATATGCCACCTGTATTAGCTAAATTCCTTACTTTAAATAGAATCAGATTTGTAGATATAATGGTGGGTTTGGATTATTCTAAGAACGTTGCCTATATTTGAACTGCGTTTGTTAGTATGAGTTTTTAATACTAGAATTGAGTAATGATAACTAGACAACCATCATTATCATCATCAGCCTATAAGTGTCCACTGCTGAGCAAAGGCCTCTTCTCATACGGAGAAGGTTAGAGCAATAATCACCACGCTTGCTCAATGCGGCTTGGTGATTTCAAACTTATAATTAGAAATTATAAGTCCAGGTTTCTTCACGATGTTTAACTTCACCGTATGTCAGTGGTGTCACAATATTCATTGAAAGTACATAGAACTGGGAAAAAGTCACATTGGTACTTGTCAGGTTTCGAACCCTCATGCATGAGAAGCGGGCTGCCACGGCATTTTACACAAAAATTTCAATACTTTCGTCTCATTGTGAAAATCAACAGACCCTGCAACTTCTTTGGTCTTTCAGGTGACACCGATTGCTTACCGCTACGTAATTCTTCAGCTCCTTTGCCGACCTATCCGGCATATCAGTTGTACTTTTGTGCCTTAAAGGCTTAAGTCATTCTGTCTCCTGCATTAAATTGTGCAAACTTTTTTGTTTCTTCATCTCCTCATATAATATCTACTGATTTATTTCGTTGTGGGATCCAAGACAGTCATTCATGTCCCTGGGCGCGCCGGACTCCAGTGTTCTGGTGTTTTCATGGTTGTATCTACTGTAAATCCTGGCTTAGAGGAGTTGCAGCGGTATATCAAGGTAGATGCGAGCTTGTCCCATTAAAAAAAATCGCGCCGATTGCTAACCTATCTCATGAAAAAATATATTTAAAAAAAAAACTTATGGACTGCATACGTATTTAAGTTATATATAGCCTTTCTAACGTTACAACTATTCTATGGACCAGGGATTTCGAAAGAGGTCGGTTTTTACCGATTGTAATTACAATTAAAATTCTCGTTAATACTTTATTTACGACATTTTTTAATTATATTAGCTATTCGTGCGCGGTTCGATAGAAGTAGCGTAATGGTTGAGAGCCTTCCTCGAACTATGAACAAAAAAAAGTTCAGAAGATTAGCTTACGTTTAAATAAGGAAACTCTACAGCTTTATAATATTAGTATAGATTTATTTACACGTCATCACTAATTTTCGATGTCGACACAGGACTGACGCCACATTTATTTAAGTTCAAAGCTACACCTGCTTTCGTTTGTTTTCGCGTCCCTCGGGCAGATTGTACGGGTAGTGTCTAAACATAGAGCCAAAGCGTTAGCTGAAAGTTTTGTAAACATGTGGTTTAGTGCTCAAAGTATACTCAGTGTAAAAGGAATTGTACCTATGTATTTTGATATTTAGTAACTTGATTTGTATGAAAGGAAAATACGGTAATGCTAATTTGATAGTCTGAATAAGGCTGATAATTAAAGATTTAAGCTTTCTTAGGGCTATAGGGATGGAGAAAGCAACTTTGTTTCATACTATCTTTGTAGTGCCATTTATAGGTACATTGAATGGTTTATAT
This sequence comes from Spodoptera exigua, assembly GCA_902829305.4. NCBI lineage: Eukaryota > Metazoa > Arthropoda > Insecta > Lepidoptera > Noctuidae > Spodoptera > Spodoptera exigua. The sequence continues at coordinate 7,304,717 of LR824624.2, forward strand.
TAGGTAGCATCTGAATGACTTCTCACACCCCGTATGAGGGAAGAGGAAAAATCAGACTCTTACTGACTTAAAACTATCCCGTTTCCTGCTTTGTGCTATGCTGCAATATGTTGTAAAGCTTTGCCTGCAAGCTGGCCAATGGAGGTCTGATGGTTCCTTGAATCTAGTTCTGGTCGGGCGGTGAATTAAGCTTGCTCACCAACCTCGGATCCGCGTTTGCATTGGCGGAAAATTATACCGATTTAATGGGGTTTTGGTGATTTTCCAAATGGCGTCTCTCTTTATTGACTGAAAAACACCCTGTGTCTTCTCCTGGTCAAGGCCGAAGCCGCGGTACCGTATAACGTTAGCCCCGTAAAAAATGATACCTTACGTTACAATTATTCTATGGACCAGGGATTCCAAAAGTGGTAAAGGAGAGGCAAAGATTAACAAAATAACCCACAGATAAACCATATAATAAACCACCTTTTTAAACTACAGACTCCAATCTCATCAGAAACTCAGATCACACGAACGAACATCAAAATGCTCAGGTCGTTCAATCAACATTGATTGAGTTACATTAAATTAATGAAACATTTCATTACAACTCACGCCGACTGACGTCAGACAGGCCTACTACGATGTCCGAATATCGATACTCAATTGTTATTCAGTGTTGCAGTTATGAATGATGGAAAAGCTATTTGTAATTAAAATTGTTGTAGAATGTAGCTTTGCTTAACTCCATTTGGATTGTACAAGCACTGGAACAATGTTAACAATTGTTTTTTTTTTATTTATTCGAAAAAATAAAAAAATATAATATGCAGAAGTGACGTTATATCAGTGAACATACAGAGCATTTTTCAGTTTGCTTAAGAAATTGTATTGGTAAAGTTTAACAAAGAAATCCACAGCATTTTTGTGTTTAAATATTTTCATCATATAATTCGGGAAAACTTTAAATTACTAAAATGAGATCTATATTCAGGCAACGCTATATCCAAAAATATGTTTAGCACAATAATTATTGTGTGCAATAAGTGTGGGAAAGCTATGGTTCGGCACGAATGATTAGGCTCGGCCGGAGTGAGCCATGGTTTCACGGAAAACCGAGGTGAAACAACCAAAATGCTTTGTCTCGCCGTGTGAGTGAGGTTGCCGAAGGCCCAATCTTTCCCCTCCCCATCTCTTCGCAATGCTTATATACCCTTAACCCTTATTTCCAAAAGGCTGGCAACGCTTTTGTTACTCTTTTGGTGTTTACCATCAGGTAAACCGTCTGCATGTTTGCCGACATTATGACATAAAAAAAAAATTAGACAAATTTCCACCAAAAATTTGTTAAAATAAGATCTAGTAAGTTATTATTTTAATAAGTCACAAATCCTTAAAAACGTTACTTACTCCTACGAAAACCTTCATAGGCGATTCCGATGCGTATTTGTTTAAACCGTGATCGCAGCCCAGTACTTACAGCAATACAGTCTTCAAATACAAGACGTTCGAGTTCTCCTAATTCAATTACAAAAGCACTTCCATTCCTGTTGTGTCTACCACCGTAGTACCCGTGTTTGTAGTTGCATTGCTAACTCGATATAAGTTTGTTATGCACCTGCATACATTGAATAACTGGGTTAGTTTACTCTTGTTGGTCTGGTCAACGATTGCGTGGGATGGGGTATAAATATGGTTTGAAGGAATGTATTGCTATTAAGAATTTGTAATTTTTGGTGTATTTATCAATATTTTCTATTAGGATTGGATGGGTGGCGGATCGTCGGATAGCAAGCAATTGGCTACGTCCAAAGTCACTCAAGGCCACACCAAAACTTATAAGTGTACTGCTGGATTTTCGAGGATAACGTATTTGAAGATTGCATTACTGCTTACCATCAGGTGGGATCGCAGTCAAGCACTAGTTTATTGCAAGTAAAAAAAAATTGGTGAAATTGAGGATTGATAATTGGGAAATATAAATATACAATAGGTAATTATATCTATAAAATAGTAGGCAGATATTCACATATACAAACGTGTATAATATAATCACCATCATTCATCATCACCCTATAAGTGCCCACTGCTGAGCAAAGAGCTCTTCTCACACAGAGAAGGTTAGAGCATTATTCACCACGCTAGCTCATTCAATTTCAAACTTATAATTAGAAATAAATATTTATTTTCCAAATCTTTTTATTTTCTTTTGAGGGTTGAAACCATCACATTTCTTTTCCCAACTTGGGCGGAAAGACATGAACTCTTACGGACTAAAAACCACCCAGTTACTTCTCCTGCTCGGAGCAGGGCCATGGGACATCATTGCGATTGCATCCGAAACCGACTTAACGCCCTTAAATGCATTATAACGTATTGTCAATCGGAAAAAATATATGTGCTAAAAAAGTGGTCTAGATGATCGAAAAAATAATAAAAAAATCTTTTTTAAAAATAATAAAAAAAAACTTTTTTTATTATTTTTTCCGATCTAAATAGTTCCTACGTGAGTTCTGAGTTACCGCTGCTTACCGTCTTTAGGCTCGAGCTTACGGTGGCCGGGGATCATCGCGTGATCACCAACGCCTGGAGAGTCCCCTACGGCGGCTGAGGCGCCGACGATACGCTAAAAATAATACTGAAAGTTGAGGGAGTTTTGAAATTGTGGTAAATTATATATTTGACTGACATTATAACTAGAAGAATGTGGGTGTACTTTAAAACAACGTATACCGACTTCTGAGAATTATAATAATCGAGTTACTTTAACAATCGGTTACCATTGTAGTAAAATTCAACTTTAAATCAATTATTCAAAAGCTATTTAAAATTTAATTCATCACTACCTTTTGTGGCTTTCAATGCCATTGCAAAATAAATTTTATTGCGTAGTCAAAAAGTATGAATTACCTGTAACAATGCGAAATGCCTATTTAAATACATTCCGATTTACCGAAAGTAAATTAATGATTTATTGATAGATTTGTTTATAAATTTGTGATAGATATTGTTTATAGAAGGGAATTTCTCGTATTACAGATTAAAATTATATTTTTAGGTACTGTTCAAGGCCCTATTGTATAAACTGACACTTTTGGAGAGAGAATCATGATTAGTCATGAACAGGTCATCTATAAAAAAGAAGAAATACAATTTATTTGGCATGGTCTAGGTATCTGGTCGATCTCATTAACACGTTCAACGCGGAACGAGATCTTTTAGTACTCGTTTGTGACGTTTTAGTATCGCGCAAGTGAAATCCTATGTCTATCCCATTTCGGCAAATGATATTTCTGTATCTTTCTTTACTGATAGAGTGAGACAAATTTTTTTGTTCATATTAGGTACATTGGATGTAGTATTTTTATGAATGAAAACGTACGAGATCTAATAGGTCTCGTTGCGACCAAATAGTAAAATTTTGCATCTAGCGCGGAACGAGAACTAAAGGATCTCGTAGCGATCTCGTGCGAATCCTCACAAGAAAATAATTAGTATATTAGTATGTATGAAAATAAGTAGTATTTTTATGCAATATCTGCAAAACGAGATCTAAAAGTACTCGCATTTTCTTGCTATCTAGTGCAGAACGAGATCCAAAAGTTCTCGTTTTTCTATTTTGTAAATTTTCCATTATTGTTTTCGACATAACTTGAGGCGGTGAAAACCTACTGAAAGGCCTGATCATCTCCTACCTACCTACATATAAAAAACCTACATATAAAAAAAATATAAAATTAGTTAAATTTCATAAAACTATTGGGGTTTGAAGTGACTGAGTCGTACGAGATCTGCTGGATCTCGTTGCGTTATTCCTGATGGATCACGACCAGAACTTATAGATCTCGTTGCGTCATAATTATTATCTAGATGCATAAATGGGCTTCCGCGATGAACGTGTTAAAAGACCGATGTGATGCAGCTCGCGTTGTGTTTTGCTGTAAGAGTCAGGAGACCGGAGTTCTTCTCTTTCCCTTCTCCCCAAACCCCAAGACCTACAATCTCCAAATGATGAAAGAAAAATCGGCACTGGTTGCTTGTCATCAGGTGAGTGATTAAAATTGTCTGGGAAATGTAGTAATATATGTATAGAATAGATCCTGAATTAACCTTAGTCTATCGAAGATTGCCACAAATTATTATTTTCCCGTCACTTTCTAAAAACATCTGAACACCAGAAGATTATTTTACCAAAATAATAAAACGAACTTCAGTTATGGACATAAAAAAAACAGTTTCCCAAAGTAACAGCAAGGTATTAAATTTGGTGAACAAGGGCCTTATGTAAATACAGCTCAGAGCATCGTGGCTTGAGCGGTTTTTAATACGACACGCCAAACGGCTCCGCGCGATATTGTTTCTCTTACGGAACTTTAGATATAGATATGATGATTAGACGCTTCTTGATATTTTGATGGGAAACACAGGGAGATAACACATATGTATGTATATGTATATATAGATAAATATTGTCAGGGTGTGGTTGAATGGGATAACCAATAGATACGGTTGTGGATTTTCGGTTTTCCGATTTTAGGATTTAGATTGTTAGGAGAAAATCATCAAATGACTTTTCCCACCCAAAGTGAGGCGAGAGGGAGTATCAGTCTTACTGGCTAAAAACCCCACCGTTCCTTCTCCTGCTCTAGGTTGAGGCTGCGGTGACTCATTGCGAAAATTTCGACTACTGAATTTAACATTTTTTTATGGGATAGATCAGCAAACGAGCAAACGGATTACCTGTTGGTAATTAATCAGCACCGTCTATGGACATTCGCAACGACGGAGGAGTAACGAGTGCGTTGCCGATCTTTTGGGGATTAGATATTGGAAATCAGGAGGGATTGGGGAAGGGGAAGGATTGGGCCTCCGGAAACCTCACTCAAACGGCGAAACACAACGCTGTGGTTGTTTCACGCCAGTTTTCTGTGAGGCCGTGCTATCACTCTGGTCGAGCCGACCCATTCGTGCCGAAGCATGGCTCTCCCACCTTTTTAAGCATTTTAACAGTAACTACCATTAGCACTAATAAATATGACGCTTAACGGTGCAGAAATAATCTATCAATATTTAAAGATATAATACCTGGTAAGTTCGGATTACTTTGACCCTGGGAGGTAACTTTGATCCAAATTTTCGAACCAATGAAAAACGAATATATGTTTGGTTCTCAGTTATTATTGGTTAAAGGGTTTGGATCAAAGTTACCCCGCAGGGTCAAAGTAACCGAACCCGAACTTACGGTATTGACAGTGTTAAAATTGTGTTGTGTTATAACATTTTTATTACAATTGTGCCTATTTCATCTTCAAATATTTACAGTAAACTTTATCAAACAATTTGCTCGCAAATCATTAAACTATTTTATGAATGTGAAATACAAAGTGAACAAAGACTCATAATGATCAAACAAACAACGTGTCTGGCGTTTGTCAATGTACGAGTACTAGCAACATTACTTCAAACTGAAAAATAACTTCAACCGATTTTCGACTTTAGTACATGAGGGTTAAGGGTGAAGAAATATAGTAGAAGAGCTTAACTTGCTGCCTATAATTGTTTGAGAATAAAATAAAGCTGAAGATCACGTACTTACACGCTCGAAGTCCGTAGAATATTACTCATGTTGATATAATAATATATGTATTGGATAATTTTCAGCTCAATTTTATACGTTTGAAGGGTTAATGACATTCGAAAAGATGTTTGAAGAATAAATAAAAGCTTGAGGACCTCAACATTTATTTTTTAGTAGCTACTGAATGATTTTGTTTGATTCTTCTTCTTTTCTCTAAATAATTTCGTTTGATACATTTTCAATTTTGAAATTCTTATGTCTCTGTCATACTACGGCAGATTCGTACTAGTTTTAATGAGCGTTACCTATATTTCTTTGAAAAATTATGTTTAAATCTACTACAGATTCTCCCTAGTGCAACCACGCCTATAGAGAAGAAATTGGCTTTTTATTTTAAAATAATATAAGTAGTTAATGATAATTTCCTCAAGATAATTAATAATGTTGCTAGTAATGAGAATATTGGCTATTAAATATGAGAACTAAGCTGACTCAAACGTAAATAAAATGAATATCAAGGCTTTATAACTCTTAATACCAACTGGTCTACTTAAAATATCGACTTCAGAATAGCCCGCTGATCCCCACAGTTGTATAAGTAACAATGCCATCCGATAAAAATAGGAACCCAGGTAAGTTGCCTTCAATTAGTCAGGGTTAAACCCTCCGCCCAGTTTCATATGAAATTTTAAAGGAAAATGGGTCCATTTCAGCCATTTTTAGCACTATGAGTATGACAACGAAAGGGTACGCTTTGAGTGAAAACCCAACACGGGACCGCACCGTTCAAATGCAAAGTTTTCAATATTGCAACAATCTCTCTTCTCAATGTTGTTCGTAAGCAGAGCTTGGTTATTGTAGACTCGGCAAGGACAAAAGGTATTTTCTAGAAATAAAATAAATACTTTTGCTCACTAATTAATTGTGAATGAACACGCTTTCTTTATAATCGACTCTTTCGCGTGAAAAAACGCTCTTGTTGTTTTACCGAAGCAATAATCCCCAATCCCTAAATTTTCCAATCCTTAAAACCCTAATCTCAGATTGCAAGGAACGCACTTGTAAGACTCAGACTTTTCGCGTGTTGATGTGCGGTGCAGAATTGCTTACTACAACTTTTTTTGCCGACATTACCCATTACAAAATAAATATGAGAACACAGGGAATTTTAACACAATTCCCTAAACAATTGGACATAAACATCAATTTTAACTTCAAAAAACATAAATCCATTTTATCTACCACCTCTCTCCTCAAAGAAAACAACACGAAAATTAGCTGTCAAAATAAATAACGATCAACTGCCAATACCCCAGTAAATATCACTGAAGTATGATAAATACGGCACGTATAGATTATAAGAAAATCAGTGGCTAATAATTTTATCAAATTCCTGCAGTCAGAAGATGGTCGACGGTGAATTCTCGACGGGGATTGCGACACCGCACATCCTGAATGTTAACTAGGGTTGGCAGGAAAATATGCGGCTAATGAAAAGCAAATATTTCCATTTTGGTCGCTGGAAAATCGAAGATGACTCGATATTTTATAAGAATATTCGTTTCGAGTAAAGTACCATAACGTGTGTTAAGCTGTTCAGAATTTTTCAGTTAAAACCAAAGTTTAAATTACTAATTCCGGATTTTCCGATTTCTTGGCTAGCAACACCTTATTCGTTGTTGAGACTTTTTGGAATACACTCTTAGTATTTATCTGTATATACATGTGTATATAAATATAAAACTTAATAAATATTATTCGTGCAAAAATTGCTCGGTAACATGATTAGGAGAAAGTTCAAACAATCGACATTTTCCCTAACTTCCGAAGGTTCCAGTAAAATGATAATCCATACTTTAAGGTCACGTCTCATAAGACGTGATCCACGTGTTACGTTTTATCCATGTTCGTAGAACTAAAACTTCTACTATTGAATGCCAACATGCCAATATGGCTTCTTAAAGATAAAAGGTTAAGACCTTAGAACAATATTTTTGTTTGGAAAGACTTAGGAACTACTTTGTATGGGTCCTGTGTCTAGTGCTGTCATGTGGATTGAATAAAAAAATGCCTAATCATTCGCAAATTTTACTACAAAGTTTCCTTTAAAAAAACCGTGACGGTATGTAAAGATTTTTATTGGATTTCTTGAAATATTCTGATCGATTATTTAGATATTTATTGACGTTTTATTGTACACATTGGAAAGCACCCCTAGTTTTCATTTGTAGTTATTTTTGAAGAGGGGATATTTTTATAAAATCTTGTCTGTCTCTGTTCTTTAGGTACGGCAGTATAAATACAATGGGGGTATTATCACACAATGCTAAATTCTTCAAGACAAATTTTGCTGTCTACAATCACATTACAAAAATGGTAAAGAGTTTGCGTAAATAACTGGAAAAATCACTAAGCTAGCAAATTCAATGCAAACAGAACAAAAGCGCACATTGGTAAAATTCATTCCCATCGAAAAATGGTTTGGTGGGCACTTCTATTTTGACAACAAGTCTATAGTTCGACGGTGCCAAATATCGCGGGGCGGCGGTCCGCGCTGCGCGGCTGCTCTTTTATTGCGAACACACCGCATTGTGGCCACTCCTGCCTCGAATCACTGCTAGGGTTGACGATTTTGAAAATAGTTTTGCGGAACTAGCTCTTGCGTGTGATTTGGTCTGAACATACATTCTCTTTTGATTTTTCGTGCATTCGATTAAGAAGCATAGTTTACCTATTAACGTGATAGAGATTTTGAAAAAAAAAATTGACAACCGTTAGGACAGAAAAATATGGCTTATATTTTCCTCTACGAAGGTTTCTTCTATCCTACTCATTATTAAATAAATCAAATTGAGGCAAAAAAGGTTTACAGACAGACTGACCACCATTCAAATATTAGCGAGAATAGAGTTGTGTTTCGATTCTTTTGGGATTTGTTTTGTCGAACTATGTTCCAAGTGAATAGGGCTGTCTCAAAATGGTTTCCCATGGGCGTCGTTTAGGAAGGCAGTGAGATTATAAGCGGATGGTATTCCTTGTGAATGTCTGTATAACATTTTTGTGGGCTCAAAAATGTCTATTTCCTTTTCTATTTCTTCGGGGACAGTAACTGCGTTATCATAATGTCACGAAAGTTGGCATTTGCTAATACATGTAGTCGAATTGTTGTTGTTTCGTAACTGTGGTATTCTGTATCTTTCTAGTTAAGGCTTAGTAATTATTTTAATAAGAAAGGATTCATTTTTTAAATTACCTTAACAAACGGACTTACATATGACCAAACCTCAGAGACTAAGATTGATGTTGCAGAAAATTTAAAACATGTAAATATTTTGTCATAAAATTTTATGGCAAACGATCGAATCGTTATTTGTGTTAGAAAACCAAAGAAAAACATATGTCAATATAATTTCATAGTTCGATTACATTAAAAAAGAAAAAGATTAGAAGAAACCTCAAGTTTCTATCCCGTTTTGGTGACTGAATTTTGAAAATTTGAAATTTACCGAATGAGATGGTTTTACCAGTCTCTCAGATTTATATTATTGCTTAATAAAACATGTTTACATCTTTGCCATATATCTAAAATTATTTCAACAGGCAACATTACTTACCTGTATGACATTTAACGGGCAACCCTAATTACATTTTTATAGTGTTCATTCGCATTTGAGTGACGGATGTAGCGTCGTAAACACGTCTCACAAGTAATATCACGTAGCAATATTCTACCGAGTTCGTTCAACTTGTGAGAAATTGAATATTTAATATTCTTACACTGTGTTGTGCCATTTGTCTGTTATAATTAAAATTGTGTTACAACTTTAATTTAAATTCTATGACGTTAATATTGAAATACGTTTTCGATTATTTTGATAGACATGTGAAATTGCGTTAATTAGTTGACCGATTTAATTTAAAGTTTGATGGTAGTAATATCCAATTTATACTCATCAAATTACTGAATACTATTATGTGTTATTACCATGCTTATAAACTATGCCTTACAAACTGGGGATACAGGAATTAACATCGTAAGATGAGTATGAAGTTAGATTATCATTACCGTTTACATAAAGACGTTCAATTGGCTTGTATCCTCAATCAAAAAGAAATTATTTCATAGTATAAAACTATAAAAATACTGAAAAACAATCATACTTTCATTCATTATTTTACGATATACTTGGTGTTGGTGTTTTTACTGTTAATTAAAGAGAAATGAATATACTATTTGACGTTAAAATATAATGACGTCACAACGTGCTATTTCATAAAAGATTCATAGAAAATTATCGTTTTTGACATTTTGAAAAAAGTATTGAATTTGACTTGTTAGAAACTACCGTATTCTTAAACACGAGCGCACATAGAATGAGGTCCGTTCATCGTCATCTACTGATAATAAGGACAGTTATTATCACATATATCACAAGCCATCTATCACTAAATAAATCTTAAAAATCCATATATAATAACTACGAAAACTTCAAATGTACTCAGATTTTACTGATCACAAAGCCATTCCAAACACCAAACAATAGAATGTAGTTGCATTCAATCAAAAACAAAAATCAGACTACACTACCTAAACGTTAAACAGAAAATTCTAGAAAATTCTCGAACATTCGAGAACATCTATTCATGACGATTGGAACGAAAAATATAAGGAACGTAAAACGTAAGGAAACTGGTGGGGTACAAAAGATTCGATGTAATGAGGGATACACTCGTGAACAATTTTCCAAATCTGACGCGATGGAATGATAGGCATGCGATGATGTGAAAGTACTAGGGTTGACAGACAGAAGAAAATGCATAAATGGATCTTAAAACGTTAGAAGCGTATAGCACATTGTTAATAATATCTTTAGTTTTTTTGTGTGGGGAAAATCATCATATGACAGGGCGCAGAACGCTGCGCGCCGTACGCTCGTTCCTTACTCGCCATGAAATAGGTACTAATTCTGATGTCGAAAAACATACTTAAAAAGTTACTTTGTAAAATAAACCTGGACAGGTCTAAGGTCCGGTAGTAATCTCTGGTTATGGTCTGGTAAATTGTACTTTGTAATTGTTATCTATTTCACCAATTAAAACTTCAAATGATTTTTTATAGTAACTAGTGTAAGACATACTAATTTCCAGGCACTGCGACGTCGCACGCTGCTTATGAATAAGAGTCCTTGAAACTAATAGTGGTATTCTCATTTAATTCAAGTGAGCAAGTCGTTGTTTTCAATGAACAATTGCGCTTTTGTGTTTCTCTGTCGCAATCGTCACCGTTTAAAATATGTTTATTGAAAAATACTTTATAATTTATTTAATGTTTCTGAGAAAGAAGTACATTCCGATCGAAATCTTCAATTGTTTTTAGAATAGAATAAAAATATTAGGAATATTGTACAATCTACTCTGACATATTTGAATTTAAAGGTCAAAAGTGAAATGTGACTAAAAATACTGGTGTGGGTGTATTCATCCTGCGAAGTTCGGCTTACAGGGATGTTAATTGTTTAATCAGATTATGAGTAAAATTGTTCAAGAGCAGGTTATGTTTGCATGTCACTTTTGTTAAAATAATTGCGTTTTCTCGATTTAGATTTTCGAAGAACACGAGCAGATTTTTATTTTTCGTTTTTATTTGTATTTTTTTATCGTTTGCCGTTGCTGCCCTTAGTTTTTTTTAATTCTATTTGTCTTATTTTATTTTATATATATTTTATATAAATATTCTAATGTATATATGTCTAATCCTATATATAAAACAAAATGTAACTGTTCGCCGAATTGAAAACCAAATATTACAATCACAAATCAATAAAGAATCTTAAATTAATTTTACTAAGAACTATTTAACCTTGCCAGAAGCGATGTGACACCATCTGACATTGGCAAATCTGGGATTACACAGAAATGCTAAACTTTGCAGCAACACCTGCAACTTGAAGTCAGGGAACTAAGGACCGCTGGCCAGATATTTTCCTAATGATACTTATAATGAAATTAATGTTACGTTGACCATCTAGGTATTAAGACGATATTAATATATATATTTTAAAATTATAACTATGAAATTTATTTGTGTTTGAATAAAAATGGTGATTTTCGTTGGAGTGAGAGGTGAAGCTTTTTCAGTTTTTTTTTTAATTTACGCAAGTTTTGTGTCATGCTGTAAAGCCATGGTATCATTTTTATGTGTTCGATCGCCAAATTAGCAGACGGATTATTTTATAGACGATTGCGTTGCCAGCCTTTAAGGATTGGGGTGAGATAGGAGGAGGAGAAGGATTGGGGGCACTGGTAACCTTATTAACACGGAGAATCACAACCCTATGGTGATTTCACGCCGGTTCTGTGTGTGGCTTTGGTATCATTCGTGCCACAAGTTGACTCATCATTTACTCTCACTACAGTCACACTTACAGAGTTTGAAATCAAACTAAATTATAAAACAGCTTTCAACATCTTAACGCCTTAAAAAAACGAATAGCAAAACACATACATGCAACATAGTAATCGACAACGTGCAGGCACCAAATCGTTCTGTATTTCCCAATATGCTGTTTGCACATTTACATATCCTTCATATCAATTCCCCACGCTCCGTTTGTGATTTCCAACTGTGCATATACGTGAGATATAGATTCAAGCGACTTCTGAGCTGAAATGTTAGGTTAGGTATAATATTATGTAAAAATATGTGAGTATTGTATTTTTTATTAGATAGGTAGATAGAAAAATAAAAGAGTTTTTCATTTAGCATACGTCACCTTCGACACATACAAACTTCAAGTCAAAAATCATAATAACTACTTAATCTATTAGAATTAGACTCAGTACGCAAAACATAGGGCCAAAAACTTAATTAAATACATTTTCGAAAAAGAGTTTAGTTAGACAAAGAACAGTAATTTGGAGAAAGTTGTTTTTTGAAGGCACTCCAGTGTCACTTGGTGCCTGCTTATCTGTGCCATGTCCCAGGGCGAGAGAAGTCCGGGCGTCGGGGATCGAGAGATGATCTCGAGCTACCATAAACGCGGATCTGTAGACAACGAGTAAGGAAAGTTCGCCGTCCGACCAGAACCAGACCCCAGCGTATGGCGCGATGTATATATGCGTTCAGCGTGCGTCGTACGCCAAAGTGGCCAATAGACCACCAGAAATGAGGCCATATAGGGCTGATGTTCAGTCGGGGTTGCGGAGCAAGCGCAATTAGGCACCGAGGCCTCGGCTTAGAGCAGGAAAAGGAACGGAGGGGTTTTAGTCCGTAAGAATCTAAAACTATGGGCGGGAGAAGTCATTTTAATATATTCAGCTCTCGAATATAAAAACAGCATAAACGCTTTGCATTCCGCGCGCTTCTCAAAGAACCATCAAACCACCACAGATTAGGGCTTTTAAGGCAGATCTCCAGCCTCGTAACGCTTCTCAGTCTCAAAGATCGCGCTTGCTTAAGGTCCATTAGTAATTTCAAACTGGTAATTGTCATAAGTCAACTTTCCGGGCGATGTTTTCCTACAGTTTGTCAGTGGTGTCTAAGTTACCTTAGAAATTACATGTAATTTGGTGACAAAAGTGCATAGAGAGCTTAAGGTCATGCCTGGTTTCGAACCACACGTATGAAAAGCGGGCGCGTTATTCTCTCGACTACCATCACAAAAAAATATAAATACATGTACCTAATATTATCATTTCAGATCTTATTCAAGCAATTCAACGTGCAAAGATAAAACAGAACTGACATGAAATAAGGGAAGAACGTGACTACCGAATATCGCCATATTGGATTTGTATTTACTCAACTTTTATATGGAGTTTGAAATAAAACGTTTTGTTTTATGCCTTTGAATTACTTTGTAGGCAACGCTTTTATACCATTCGCGATTAAATTTTATTGTTTTAAAGGTAGGGCCTATCGGTCGTGGTGGCCCGGAGGATAAGGCAACCCCATCTCATATGTGGAGGTGTAATCTTTCACAATTCGAAACCTAGCAACTACCAATGTGACTTTTTTTCAATTTCAATGTAATTTTGAGAAAAATAAAGTGCTATTGTTTTATTTTAAGATGCATGTCTGATTTAAATGAAAAGCTGTTACCAAAGTCTGAGTATGACTTGAAACAAATAGAGTTTTTCTCATTTCATCTCTGAGGTTTCAAGGCGCGTTAAAAATGTTTCAGAAATGAGTGCACTCATTTCCTTCAAGGTTTAAGGGTCGTATCTGTTCGAAAACATCGCCTCCGAAAGATCATTTCAAAATTTTGCTGCACGAGACAGAAAGTTTCGCGAAAATCGGATAGTTGTTGACTGCCAACTATGATGAGATAAAAGTGTTGTATTATGCCTCACGATAGTTACGACACAAAAACTATAACAAAACAATTTAATAGTTTTTCTATTCTACCATATTATATCATCCCTTTTTTCATTCATCCAAAAGAGTTAAATTATTAACTTAAAAGGCTTACACACTTCAATTATTTGAACACGAAAAAAATATAAAAATAATTCCGAACCGTATTTTGGTTGCCAAGTTAGCTTCCAATTTGTGAGGTTTACACCACGTAGGCCAGCTATACCATATTCCAAGTCACCTTTTTTAAATGATTACCAACCGTATGTTAGAAGAATAAGATAGAAAATCTAATGGAGAAATCTGTCAGATTTGGGTAGCTTGTGGTGCCGGTGTCTTACTAAAAGGTCGGGCCGTTTGCCATCTTACGAATCAACTCACGTTTGGACCAAGGCACAATCAAATTATATAGAACTGACTCGATTTTGCGTAAAACTGTACCAAGAATAAAGGTGTCAGCTTGAAGGAGCTTATGTACGTGTAAAATTACGTAGTGGCATCTTTAAAAAATCCATACATAATATTTGCAGAATTTGGCAGCCATTTTACTTAGTCAAAACTAATATTGTTTTAACATTTTGATGCAATATAATAGCTACTTCATAAATTGATTTTACCATATGTTTTAGGTAGTTTCTTTGATCGACGTCACAACACGAATTCCCTTAAAAATCAAAGAAAGTATTGAATTTGAATCAAGTAGGTAGTTAATTATTGTAGTTTCTTGTTTCCCTGCAGAGTACGTATAATTTTAATGTTTTATTATTGTCCGTGCATGTTGTTCCGACGCTGATTATCACTTGGAATGTTTATTTATAAATATCATTAAATCACAAATATGATAGCTTAGAATAGAAATGCCATTTGAGAGATATTATAAAAAAGATTTTTTTTACATTGTTCGATTTTGAATTCGATAGAAATCAAACGCTTTTAAAACAAATACGTATGTAGGTACTTATTTTATTTTGATAAAAAGCATCAACAGAGTAGACATTAGTTTTAACATAACTCTATATTAAATTTAATTTATTTAAACCAACATTGATATACAGTTACCATAAATACCTAATCATTATACCCATACCCTTTCCCCATATACTCTTGCATCCAAATTAACAAAGTTAAATCATTAGGTCATCCTTTGAGTGTAGATGACGGTCAGCCACCCTTCTCAAACGCCCCTAATTAGCTGACAGGCACTAGTACGTATAATTATATTAAAATGTAGTCGACCAAAGTACTCACTAGTCCTTGTGTTTATTTATTATTACTTGAACGAGATCTTCAAAGAATTTGTACATGAAAATATTTTTGTGGGAATTTTGGTTGTGGCATGATATTGGTATCATTATTTTGCTCGTCATCAGCCTACGAAAAGGTTCAGCCGGGGTTGCGGGGTAAGCGCAATGAGGCACCGCGACCTCGGCCCATAGCAGGAGAAGGAACAGGGGGGTTTTTAGTCAGTAAGAGTCTGACACGCCCTCCCGCCTGGCCATGGGCGGGAGAAGTCATTTGATGATTTTCCCCTCACAAAAAAACCCTACGAAAAGTTTAGACCGTTAAGCAAGACGCTTGCTCATGGTGATTTTAAACTTAAAAAATTATAATACATTTATGAATGGACTTTTGTGTGTGTGTGTCAAACTTATTTTGTTATTTATTTTTTTGGTACTGAATTTTGATTAGGTACATTACTGTCTATATCTATTTCTATACATAAATATAAAGATATAAAGTTCAGTAAACTGTAGCATTTTACAATTAATGAGACTATAATTTCCTTCTAAAATTAACACCCGGTTTCCGAAAGGCCAATCTATGTTAAAATCAATTTAATCTCTTGTCAAGTCATCTGATTGGTTGACTGAATTATCAACAACCAATCATATGACTTGACAAGAGATTTAACATGAGATTAGTTAATTTTAGCGTTGACAAGCCTTTCAGAAACCGGGCGTAAAACTCTTTGAAATTACAAGATTTTCGTTTTGTTTTTGGAACAATCTTACATTTCCATCAACCCCTTTCACGCTACGTTTAAACAAAAATCCTAGTAAACTTATGAGTTGGAAACTAAATTCACATGAACAAAATATATTTAGAGCTGTAAAATATAGATACTTTAGTTTTTGTAAAATCACAATTTGTTCCCTGACAGTAGATACGATGTTTAGAAAACGGTTATAAACGTTCACAATAAAAAATTCCTATGAAATACAAAACGGTAGTACAGAAGTTTACATATTCAGATAAAAATGATGCACGCATTCTGCTTGAAGCGATGACAGTCTAACCAGTGTTACATAAATAATTTAGAACTGCCGTACCATAGCTTTACATTTGTATTAATAAATTAATATGTGGTAATAATAGAATAAACTAATAATATAGTGATTCAACAGTCAAACTGTGAATACAGTTTTGTAGGACTATTTTTATTTTATAAGTCCAATGTAATGTGTTTAATAAATAAATAAATAAAATAAAATAAAACAGACAACAATGAAATAATGATATATAATAACCAAAATTTTGTTTTGCGCTTTAGGCTTACGATAAAGTTTTAGTCACTAGCGGACTAATCGATTTTGACTTTGGCTTTGACCTTGATTTTTATTTTGACTTTGACTTTGATTTTAGTTAAAGTATCTGCTTTAACTTTGACTTTGACTCTAAAAGATCTGGGTATGTGCTAAGACTGTGATCAACTGCAGAAATAGGAAAATTATAATTTCTAATTTTCCCATTTTCTTCTTCTCATTTCTAATCTTCCCATATTTCTCTCTTTCCTCTTTTTATTTCTCTCTCTTTTTCTCGAACAGAATCAAACTTTTTTTTTGATACATAGATTGTTAAGCGGATAAAGGTGATGAGCGAAGCCTCACCAGACCAGAGGTCTCGCTTAAAAATAGGTAAATACCAAAAACTCCTAATTTGACAGTCATGTTTACAACTATTAAACGAATCAATGAATTTGTCATAAAGTAAATAAAGCAAAAATAGAATTCCTACTACATCGAAGCCAAGGTTTCAAAATCAACATGTTTACTTTATAGGTACTTTTCGTAATTATATTATGTTCTATAAAAAGTTTATATACTTTTAATAAGCCTCCAATCAAAACTTTCAATGAAGTTGTAGATATCGTCTAACTTTAAGGTCGTTTTTCGTTTGCTTATTATTTTTGTTTAGATTGATGTTTTTCATGGAATTGTTATTAAAAACAATAAATATACTTTACTGTCTACTATATGATGTATAAAGTTTCTCTTTCAGTGTCCAAATCGATGGAAGAAGTACCACTGTCTGTATTTCTAAAATTCGCAGCTCACTTCACTTCACATCTATATATATACTTTTTTTTGTGAGGGGAAAATCATCAAATGACCTCTCCCACCCAGGGCCGGGCGGGAGGGAGTGTCAGACTCTTACTGACTAAAAACCCCCCTGTTCCTTCTCCTGCTCTGGGCCGAGGTCGCGGTGCCGCATTGCTCTTACCCCGCAACCCCGGCTGAACATCAGCCCTTTAGGGCCCCGTCTGTGGTGGTCTATTGGCTCTTCGAGGCGCGCGTGGAACGCTACGCGCCGTACGCTCGGGCCTGGTTCTGGTCGAGCGGCGAGCTGCCCTTACTCGCGGACCGCAGACCCGTGCTTACGGTGGCCGGAGATCGTCCCTTGATCCCCGACGCCCGTGGTGTCGCCTGTTGCGGCGGCTGGGGCGTGAGGAGGAGGATTGCTCCCTCACGCGGGCCGCCTCTCTCTTTGCGAGCATGACTGCTTCACAAAAGGAGGAGACGGCGTCCCAGTTCCTCTCACTCCGCACCATGGCCTCGACTAAGGCCGGGCGCGAGGGGTCGCCGCCGCCGATCACTTCCCTGAGGACACGGCGGTGCTCAGCCCAGGCAGGGCATACCACTACCGTATGCTCCACCGTTTCCTCTAGGTGGTCCTCACAATGACGACACTCGGGAGTTTCCTCCCGCTGGATCCGAAACAGGAACCTACCGAAGCTGCCGTGCCCGGTAAGCACCTGCGTCAGGCGGAAGGTGAGGACGCCGTGGCGTCTCTCAAGCCACTCCTCAAAGAGGGACCGCTGCTATAGTAGCGTGCCCGGCCCTCGGTTGCGACAGTCGCTGCTTCCACTCAGCCATGAGATCTCGCCGGAGCTCATTCCGCCACGCACTAATTTGGCGCGGCAGAGGATCTTCGCCCCGGCGACGCGCGTCTGCGCGCAAACTGTAGACGCGCGCGAGCGCCTTCGCTTCCAGATCCCACGGCGGTGATCCGGCAAGGAGGTTCGCCGCCTCACCGGAGATCGTGCGATATCTGCGGATTATCCGGATAGCCATGACCCTCTGGGACGCGACCAGCGTACGAGCTGGCCGCCGCCTCAAAGGCCGCCCACACAGGGGCCCCGTAGAGGGCCATGGATCGCACAATCCCCATATACAACCTCCGGCAGGAGGCGTTTGGCCCCCCGAGGTTGGGAAGGAGCCGCTTGAGCGCGGCCCCAGACCGTTCCAACTTAGGAGCCAAACGACGATTTATTATGTATATACTAAGATCTCAATTTAGGTGGTATGTATTTATAATGAAACTAGCTATTCTCGCGCGGTTTCATCCGCTGCTGAGCTCCATTTGATCGTAGCGTAATTTTTTATAGCCTATAGTACTGCGGAACATTGTAGCTATCTATCAACGAAAGGATTTTGGCAATCCGACCAGCGGTTCCAAAGATTACCCCCTACATACAAACTTACAAACATATAAACTTACAAATTTTACCCCTTTATAATATTAGTATAGATAAACCTTTCAGCACAATGTTTTTCTATACTATAATGGGACCTCGTGTTCAACTTTATTTTGGCACATAAGAAAAAAGACTAATTACCATGACTTTGACTTCACAACCTTCAATTTACAGCCTTCCTGTAATACTTTGTTAATCTCGAATCGAGTTAACGTCGAATGATTTATTAAAAAAAAGAGTAGGTGAGTACGCAACTTATAACGCGCCCAATTTTACGTCTCATTAAACAAGTTAAAGAAACAAAATTAGGAAAAAGGTTTTATACTATGTACCTATTAAATATCGTATTTAACTACCAGCTGACCCGTTTTTGTCTATTAAAAAATAAGGGTTGATTGTAGAAGGGTGAAAATTAAGAATTTCATGTTTTGTATGTTGTATCACAAAAAAATAGAATTTAAAAAATTTGTCTAAAAAATAAAAATAAAATATTTGGGTGCGGACTACCCCTAACATTAAGGGGGATGAAAAATAGATGTTGGCCGATTCTCATAGTTACCGGATAAGCACAAATCATTTCATCAGAATCGGTCAAGCCGTTTCGGAACATTGTGATACGAGAATTTTATATATTAGACTTAGTCACTGTTTTTGATGTTATGAAGAAGTACAAAAGCATAAGCAAATGTCTAATTCCAGGTTGAACAAAATGTAGTTGTACTAAAACAAACCTATTTGGATATGGGTGTTGTATTTCCCAAACTTCAAATCGCTAATACACAAAAGGATGGCAACGCACTCAAGTATCCTTTGATTGCTGAGAGTCAATGGGCGGCGCCTCTGCTCGCCATCAGGCGACCGCTCTGTTGGCTAGATACCCCATAAAAGTAATTTCAGTGAAAATAAGAAATGGTTTTCCTAATCATATTTTTCAATATTTTCATTGAACATAAAGATTATATTGGTTGCAAATGAAATAGTATGATCACTCTTCAGAAACTTGTAAATAAATAATTACCATGGACTTTTCACTTCGCTGGATTCTCCTTTGCATCCGACACGGAAGAAAAATATTAAAGTTTTCTTTGCTGCTGCACCTGGATCTAGAATTTACTTTGAAGGGTTTAAATGAAGGAATGTTTTATTTGTTCATTTTTATTTGTTAGTGCTGTGGTAATGAATGCGACTATTCCACTAGAAAATGAATGTTTTAAAATCCAATTAATCTTAACATGAAGAAAACCCTAAGCATTCACCGTTTTTAAATTTGACCAGTGCTAAATTGCTATGAACAATTTCAGAATTCGTCTAGCAAACGCTCTAGTTAAAGCTAGACATAAGAATTCTTCTCTAAAATGTTGAAGGACTTGTCTTGGAGGAGTTTTACTGTTATTCTCTAGAATGCTTGTCAAGAAGGTAAGCTAGTTCGGTCAATGCTCTCCAGAACGTTTGATAAAATGTTCTCATTAATTTTCTGTAATAAAACATTCGCAGGCATCCTGATACAAATGCTGATACATACCTACATAGGGATGTGTGCTTAAATCTTTAAACTATATGCATTCGTATATCCCTATATACCCTAAATCCCTAATATAGGAACAGAAAAAGCGACTTTATTTTATACCGTGTAGTGACTAATGAGATTTTTAACCGACTTCCAAAAAAAGGAGGAGGTTCTCAATTCGACCGTATATATGCTTTTTTTATGTTTGTTCACCGATATCTCCGTTATTTATGAACCGATTTCGATAATTCTTTTTACTAATAAATCACGCTGCCTTATTATGTTCAATAAATTCTTACATTTTACAAAAGACATATTGGTCTATAATCTCCTTCTAAGCTTTCTATTCTTTATAATGACAAGTTTTGTGTTCCGTATTTGGAACAATCTTACATTTCCACCAATCCCTTAACGCTACATTTAAACAAAAATCCTAATAAACTTATGAGTTGGAAAAAAATTCCCATCAACAACATATAGAAATAGAATAAAAGGCTTAGAACAACATTTCGCATCACACAATTGTTTGACAGTCAACGTATTCCAGCTAAAACGTAAAGTGTTTTACAAACTTTAGAAATCTTATAGCGAAAGCTGGCACGGTGTTTCTGTGTGTCTCTGTTTTCTTTTGTGGAGTGGCAACGAGTGTAGAAATAGTCTTGGGTTCACAATGCGACGCGAATAACCATTCACACACAAACTCTTGGGTATACGACGACAGAAGTGTTTACTTTTGTCAAACTTTTTAAATGTATCATTATTGTCACAAGTGCTTTAAATATAGAATCTATTTTATTTAGCTTTTGGTATTATTTTAACCCTTTTGATCCGAATATACAGATTTTAGACTGAGCGACTCGCAAGTTGTACTTCAGCTGGACTATACTCACAACTGGTGGTGTGATAAAAATAGTATAAGTTATTGTTTTCAATTCTCAGTCAGTACCTACAATTTACATAATATAAAAATGTGGTAATCTACAAAGTAGGCTAAAAATACGTAGACAAACAATCACTATTTATAGAACCCAAGACACAAAATAAACTGGAATATTTTTCAATTACAAACCAATCAAATCAGCTCGACCAAAATGGAATCTATTTTTATATTGCCACCAAATATCAATTTTGTATTTAATGCCAAATCAAGATGGCAGCCAATTTTTCTCAACTGTCTTGGAATTTATAATCGAGTTACAAGATAAATTACTCGCGAAACAAAAGCCTTTTAGTAGACTTGGAATGCATAAAAGGAAAAACACATAAATTGGTGATGTGCAAAGAATCTAAAATTGTTTGAAGGAAATAATTTTTCATTTGATTATCAACCGACAACACTGGAAAGGAATAATAAATCTTCTTATACGACTTCTCCTAGATTTACTTGGTAATGAATCCTGAAAATTATTAAAAGATTATCATTATCAGTTTCACCAATCAATGGAGAAATCGCAAAAAAACCGGCAACGCACTCTTAAGTGTGGAAGAGCCATGCTTCGGCACGAATGGGTCGGCTCGACCGTAGTGATACCACGGCCTCAAAGAAAACCAACGTGAATCAAACGCAGTTGTGTAGTGAGGTTACCGGAGGCCCAATCCGTCGCCTACCCCAATCCTTCCTCAATCCCTAAATTTCCAAATCCCTAATCCGTTAAAGGTCGGCAAAGCACTCTTCACTCCTCCGTTGCGGGTGTCCATGGGCGGCGCTGATTGTTTATCATCAGGTAATCCGTATGCTCGTTTGCCGACGTACAAAAAATAGTTATCTTATGTTGCGGGAGACTACGGGCGGTACTTATTGCTTTCATCAGGTAAACCAATACGCTCGTTTGCCGTTCAATCACTTAAAAATGAATTTTTGTTTGTAAAATTGTCTACGTAGGGGATCTCATTAGTGTACGGCTTTAAAATTGTTGACTCTGGCATGACACCGACAATTGTTAAGGATGTTAATTTGCTGATTATTTTTATACTAGTATCGATTGGTAACAAAAAAGACAAAAGCGCAATAAGTTACTGCAACCCGGCACGAAGAAGGACAGGTGTTACGCCTCAAAAAATATAATTCGATGATTATCCGCTTAAAAGAAACTATGTATAGTATAGTTTGGGTTTGGCTCGAAACGTTAGTACACACACATTACATCATCAATATAAGACAAGTCAGGAACAGATTTTTCTGTACTAGAGGTGGCTTTCACAATGTAAACACTAATAATATTATTTTTTAATATTTGTTTTTTCATAACACTTTTGTTTGCACCTGTACAGTCCAACACACAAGTCGTTCAGTAGCACAAAGCGTTTGCCTACATCGCATACTCCGTCTAAATCTGTGCCGCGTACAGTCACCCACAAATACCAACATTTAGAAGTTTGCGGCGAAAGTTTTTCACATCTTTTGGTGTAGATACTCATTTTTCATATGCACAAGATTTTACGTCTGAACGTAAAGGATTTGGTTTCCAAGTTTGTATTTTGTTGAAATTGTTTGTAGAGGAATGTAGCTAAAGTGTGAAATACTAGACTTTGATAAATGTAAAGCCCCAACTGCACTGGCGGAATCGCGGTGTTTTTAAGCCGCGTAACATTTTAATGTGTTTAAACCAGCTTGACCTTGAGTGCGGCCGCTGCATTTGGCAAAACAATTCCAAAAAACGTCTCAGTACCATGAACGATGATCGGGCCTCAGTTTTGATTAGTTTGATTTTTAAATATTTCCATAAAATTTGGCCATCCGTTTTAATAAAAATTCTTAATACGGATGAAAAATTTTTTACACATCACTTTTTTTAAATATACAATTTAATAACATTACAATATCAGCGCTTTACAATGTCTGAATAGCCGCGATGTGTCAGAAATGTTTGAATTTGGAATGTAATTTATATGATGTGTTATATAAGTTTAATGTTTGTAATATGAAACATGCGCTCAGTATAATTATGAACAATATTTATTATATTGTTCATCGAGTCTTAATTTAACTTTTTTATGTACTATTTACAAAACGATATTTTTAATAAATTTAGTATTTCTCACAACAATTACTATTCAATAGTCAGGTAAAAATACACCAATAAATAGGGATGATGACACTTAGTTCGTTAGTGAAGGAAAACAAACGTGAAATACAGTCTTCAAATTTTTTTGTCTTGAGCAAGCATGGTGATAATGATCAACTATCTTAAAACTTTTTCTATATTTGAAGAGGCTTTCGCTCAGCAGTAGACTCTAATAGGCTGATGATGTGAAAATAAAAATTAGTTCAGTCCGATTATTTAGTCAACAGCCGAAAAACAATTTTTCACCCAAACTCAAAACAACAATGTAACGACAAAGCCGAAGAGTTTAACTGTCTTAGTAAAGTTTCACCAATATATTCCACACGTGTGATACAGGGAATTAAGCCGAGGTTACGATAACCAGCCCATTAACCATAGGGACCGACGTTTAATTTATATTGTTTGGAAGTGCCAACCCTAGGCGCAGCCGCAGGGCCATACATTAAATAACAAGAGATACGTAGTTGTACACATGTGTGTATACGTACAGGGTGTCTGGGAACTAGTGCTAGATTTTAAAACTAGGATTTGTTTGTTTTTGTGACTTACAAATTGTTTACAAAGTTAGACAAAAGACTGTCTTTTCTGGATTTCCGGAGGCCCATCGTTTCCGACCTCACTTATATAGGTATCTCTTTTGATATTACGAATGTCCATCAGCGGCGCTGATTGCTTACCGTCAGATAATCCGTCTGCTCGTTAGTCAACCAATGACATAAATTGTAAATGTAGGTGAGCCATGCTTCGCAACGAATGGGCCGACTCAACTTTAGCGATTCCTCGGCTTCCCAGAAAACTGGCAAGAACACCGATGCGGTACTCGAGAGTCCAAACAATCCACCTCTCTCATCCCCAAATAGCCTAATCTTCAAATCCTAAATAACTGGCATCACAATTGCAACTTCTTGATGTTGTCTTCGCCACTTGTCTGTCAAAAAGGTACTTTTAACAATTGCATTTGCTAAGAACATCTTTTTATTTCTTGCAAATCTTTATCTCACTTAACCTTATATAAAAAAATACAATAATGTTCTTTTTACTAAACTCACACACTTAAAACCTACTCCCCTCCACTTAAACTATGTCTTACTATTTCCCAAACATCCTGTATAGAGCACCGTCAAGTGCTCGAAAGGTTTCTTCTAAGTAATTAAGTTCGCGACTCGGTGTTAAGGAGAGGTTCTGTTGATTTTGTTCGTGGTAACACATAATGATATTACTTTTATGTTTAGTATGAAGCCGAGGCAAGGTTATTAGTTAAAGCTTTAGTTCTTGAGGTTAAGATGCTGAAGTCTTCAACAGAAATGAGCTGAAAATTGTTTACCGACATTATGTGGGTTGTAATCTCTTTAAGACTTTAACACTTTTGTGTTTGTGTGTACATTGAATTACGTTAATTGTTTTTACGCTTACATAGTTTAATTTTCATTATTATTTGTGCTTTTGCTACTGGATAAACGTGATGATGAAGATATATAGGTAGATCAGTGTAAAAATAGTACTAAGCTGATCAAGCGTAGTTGGTACTCTTTCGTAAATAATTATGTTAATAATGTAATGATTTCAATCAACTAGTTTCAAGCCACGACAGGACTCTTATTCATGAGCAACATGTAGGTCCAGCCGAAGTCTCCGAACTGACTAATCCGCCAGTCAGATCACCAGGACGCCTAAACTCTAGCCATAAAAAAGCCCCTGTACAACATTGTCTTACGGTGTGGTGTGGTCATTTCATAACCATAAAACAGATTGGCGTACTGTGGCAAAAGAGATCTTCTGTCCGTCTACTTTCTTCGTACTCGACCGCACGTTTCACGCATTACATTGTAGATATATAATATGTACATATGCTAGTTTCTGCTAGCGGTGGTTTAAAATGTACTGAATGTATAATCAAAACTGATTCCCCTTAAGTTCTCTGCCTAATTGTGCGGCTTTCTTTAAGTTGGAGGCATTGGTATTGGAAACTTAGCACTGGTACGATTACTTCCACCCGACGATAGGAATACGGAATGTACGTGATAGTACTTAGGAGCTATTTGTTTGTATATAACAAGATGTTCTTTTAATTTCGACTTAATGAGGATGGGATTTATTTTAATACTTAAAATATTGAAAAGTCACTTTTTATTACTTAGGTAACTTTTGTAAAACAAATTAAATAACTTGTTATGTTTAACGGCTTCCTCACAAAACTGTGGCGAGAAAAGTTGATACGCCACAATGTTTGGCCCACATTGCTGCTCATGAATATGAGCCCCGATCGTGGCTTGAAACTAGTCGTAATACCTCGTCCATCACTTAGGTACGTGAGTAAGCGAAATATACAAAATGTTTTTATGGGACGTGAGCAAGGTGACGATAAAATAACCCAGTTGGGTGCTCTTGAATAAGAGTCCAGTTCGCACTACCCGTGTAAAAAAGACGTAAGTGAACTTGCGTCAAAATTTTTTTATTACGTAAATAATACGAGCATCATGGTTTACACCTTCTGTCAAAATTTCGTAGAGCTATTTACAAAAATGAAGGAATAATAAATGAATGCAAAAAAACTAAAATTTTGCGACTTTAAAAAACATAAAAATCCAACATAAAATAGAGGTATGCATATTTACATTTATTCGCTTTATAATTTATCCTGCTAATAAAGTCATAATAATGTTAACGTAAATTTTAAAAGAAGATTTACAATAAACTCTATAACGCAAATATAAATAATGACTTGTTCCAGTATTTTACAATCTAGGACTATTGTGTAATTCTAATTACTTATTTATTCTACAAAACTTTTAGCTAATAGTTTATGTGTGATTATAGTTACATACTTTCTACCCAGCAAAACTTCACAACGTGTTAAGTGTAGTTGCAGTTACTTCTTTATTACGCGAAACATTTTATAAATGATGTTGAGTAATTTTGAATACCTGCTTTTACAAGAAAAAAATAAATAAAAATGTGTTTGTGAAATTGAAATGAAATAAAAAAAAATTGTCTGATTTAGTGTCGTATATAGTAAAAAGTACTTATTGGATGTATTGCCCCGAACAACACGAGTCGCCTACACCGCATTGTGCCTACACCAGCTCGCGGGAGATTTCCATTATAAACGCAAGTACCTAAGTACCTCTCACCCGAACGGCTATAACTTAATAGTCGATGCTCCTATTAGCTCATCAGAAAATTGCCTCGTCCGGAGTATGGTGCCTTGTGTGGGCGCGCCGCGTATCCAAGCTGCTCGTGGACGCCGCGTATGGCACTGCAGGTCAGCGGATTGGGATGGCATGAGATCCTTCTTTGCATCCTACCCTTGGAGACGAGTTTGTTTCTCGCAGAATGATCCCAACGCTGCTGCTGACTCTCTTGCTGATGTGGTGTTGCAAGGGATGGAACTCTTCGTTCCGTCCTCTGTGGTCCCCGTCGGTGGCAGATCTCGGTCCCTGGTTCGGCTCTTCTTCTAGAAAAGCTTCGTGCATAAAGCAAAAGCCTTACCCAGCCTTGGCTGATGCGGTGGTGGCGCGGGATCTAAATAAAGTTTAAAAAAGAGTATAACTTTGCCTCCAGGTCCTTCAAAAGAGTCATAGCGGGTCCAAGTCAAACCATATCGGTAGGGTTGGAGAGAGGCTTGAGCGCCTTTTTTCAGGAACTCGTGCGTTCTGGTCTCTCGCCAAAGCTATCGAAGGCAATTGCTGCAGACCATCATTCTTATCTCTGCACGTGGGGGGAGAATCATTGGCGCACGACACAAAGAAAAAAGCTCAGCTTTTGGGTAAATTCTTTGCGTCAAATTCGACATTGGATGGCGGGGGCGTAAGCGGCCGGTTCTACCATGGCACGGGTGTAATGCCGTATATTCGGTTTCACCAATGCTCGGTACGATTGGCGCTCATGTCTCTTGACATCCATAAGTCGACTGGGTCTGACGAAATTCCAC
Source organism: Spodoptera exigua (assembly GCA_902829305.4). NCBI lineage: Eukaryota > Metazoa > Arthropoda > Insecta > Lepidoptera > Noctuidae > Spodoptera > Spodoptera exigua. Next base: position 7,331,892 of record LR824624.2, read on the forward strand.
CCATTATGTTAAAGTTGTGCGCTTTAGAGTTGGCACCAGTCTTAACACGTCTTTTTCAGCTCTCATACTCTTCAGGCGTAGTCCCGAAATTATGGAAGACAGCTTTGGTCCACCCGATCCCTAAAAAAGGTGATCGCACAAATCTGTCGAATTACAGACCGATAGCCACAACTTCCCTCTTCTAAAATTATTTAATCATCTATTAACTGCCAGCTCCTTCGGTACTTGGAGGATTATCAGCTTCTTAGTGACCGACAGTACGGTTTCCGTAAGGGCCAGTCCGCTGGTGATCTCCTAGTTTACCTGTTGGGCACAGGCGATTGAGTCCAAGGGGGCGATTTTAGTCAGTTTGGACGTAGCGAAGTCCTTCGATCGGGTTTGGCATAAAGGGCTTTTTTCGAAGCTGCCTTCCTAATGAGCTTCCCGAGAACCTGTGTAAATGGGTATCCAGCTTCCTTGCAGACAGAAGCATAAAGGTCGCGGCGACGGTGAATATTCTGATTGCTTGTCTGTGAATGCAGGTGTCCCTCACTCTGTTCCTGCTACATATCAATCATATGTTGGATGACAGCAGGGGCCCGCCTCTTACGCTGGCCGTGCTAACATTTCTTGGGAAAAAGTCATCGAGAGTCGAAACAGACTTGTCTGAAATCGAGACTTCTTTAGAGAGAATCTCAGATTAGGGTAGACTTTACTTGGTTAAATTTAACCGCACAAAGACACGGGTCTGCGTGTGCACAGCTAAAAACCTGCCGTTGGTCGTATCTCCCAACCTCGGCCGGTATTGGGATACTTGGCGTCGACATATCAAGCGAAGTCCAGTTCCGTGGTCATCTAGAGGGTAAGGCCAAGTTAGCCTCGAAAAACTAGGTGTGGTCAATATTAATTAACTAAAATTCGCGACGTCGCCGCGTCCGCGCACGCTGCTCATGAGGAAGAACCCCTCTGTGGTTCGAAACTAGTAGAGCTTTTCTCAACATTTACACGTGAGTAACCCGCGAATTTTAGTTAATTTAGTGTGGTCAATAGATCGACGCAGTATTTCACCCCGGGGCATCGCCTCTTACTTTACAAGGCGCAAGTTCAGACCCATATGGAATACTGCTACAGCTTCTCCCCAGTAACAGCTTCTGGACAGCATTCAACGGCTAGCTGCCCGAATTGTTGACTGCCCTGTTATCTCGGACCGGTTGGAATCTTTGGCACTGCGTAGGGATGTAGCCTCGTTATGTGTTCTCTATCGCATTTACCACGGGGAGTGTTCTGAGGACTTGTTCGATTTAACACATTCAGTGCCCCCGACGCGTATGTGCGTGCGAGGAAACGCACATACGCGTCGGGGGCACTGAATGTGTTAATCTCCGTCGCTTCTTTTAGCCAACGTCCTACGTGAAAACATTTTCATCCCCATCACATAGATGGTTGGCAGTCAACAACTATGCAATTCACGCGAAACTTTCTGCCCCTCACAGCAAAACTTTGGAATATGATCTTCCGGCGGCGGTATTCCCGAACCGATTCGACGTCCAAACCTTCAAGACACGACCGTACTCCTTCTTAAAAAGCCGGAAACGCACCTGTGTCTCCTCTGGTGCTGCGGGTGTCATCTGCTCGTTTGCCTCCGCAAACGAGCAGATGACACCCGCAGCACCCGCAAACGAGCAGATGGAATGTGTGGAATGTGGAATGAATGACTTCGGTAAGAAACATAGTTGGAGTAAAGTTAAAGAGATTTCGGTATATCTTTAATGTCCGGAAAATTATACAAAGACTCGATAGTTCTATGTAGAGATAATAAGATACCTCCACACTACCAGACTTATTAAAGGAGCGTTTTTTGCGAGAGAGAAATCGTCAAATGACTTTTCCCACCCAGGGCCGGGCGGGAGGGAGTGTCAGACTCTTACTGAATGCACACAAACCCACTCGATTGTTCTCCTGCTCTGGGCCGAGGTCGCGGTGCCTCATTGTGTTTACCCCGCAACCTCGGCTGAACATCAGCCCTATAGAGCCCCGTATGTGGTGGTCTTTTGGCTCTTGGAGTATCGCGCAGAACGCTACGCGCCGTACGCTCGGATCGGTCTGGTTCAGGTCGGGCCGCGATCTACGCTTACTCTCCGTCCGTTGCGGTGGCCGGAGATCATCTTTCGATCCCCGATGCCCGGAATGTCGCCTACCGCGGCAGCTGAGGCGCGAGGAGGATAGTTCCCTCACGCGCTCCGCTTCCTCCTTTGCGAGCATCACTGCTTCGCAGAAAGAGGACACGGCTTCCCAGTTCCTTTCGCTACGAACCATGGCCTCGACTAGAGCCGGGCGCGAGAGTTCGAAGAGCTTAAGTATTTAATCTGCTGCCAGCGAGTTTGATTCCGAAATTGAGGATAATTAATAAAGGTCAACAAAAATATCACTATTTTAAACATTTCTTGATTAATTATGCATATGATAAACATTTTTTTATTAATAAAATTTTAGTGATAACCCATTATTGATCGTAGAATACCCCTCATTGTTTTCATTTTCTCTCAATTATTTTGTTTCAGTATTTACAGTTTTGCCAGACATACACTATTTACTATAAGAATTAGGTATTGCATGATACAAATTTAAAATTCGGTTACTTTCCGCATTATAAAAGCAATTTTTATAAATACACCTACTAAACTTAATTAAATAGCTAGCTAAAAATACGTAACTGTATTTACAAAAAAGGGTTTTTCGTTAAATAACAACGTGATTACACTTACAACTCTAGATTATAACGAAATATAAGAGAGTGCAAAGCCGTAAGTAGAGAATTAAATTAGTTAATATATTTAAAAATACAATAATAAAAAGCAATAATTGTAGTTACTCCTGCAAATATGCGATGTGTTCCGTGGAATAAAGAAGTAACCGTGTTTTTTTAGATTATCTCGAAGTACATCAATCTGTTCCCCAATTAAATAGCACGTGTAGTTGAAGGCAACTGTGACCTGCAATTTTCTCTTTGAAACATATTTCTAGACCTCATAATAAAAATATAGGACAGTTTTTTTAAGCTCCTGAAAAGTTGGTGAAAATCACTTACTTCCTTTTTACACGAATGGTGCGAGTTGTGACTCGAAGCAAGTATATCTTGTTTTAGTTAGTAGTAGCGGCCATTTACTCGTTTAGACTAACAAAATAATAGAACGAATTTTATTTTTCAAATATCCAAATTTAAATTGAATGTCACTCTAAAAATATTCATAGCATGTGTTATTATGTACACACTTCATCATGTTAATATAAAAGGAAAGTTTTTCTGTTTATACAACACGTTAGGGTATTAAGCCGGCTTATCCGATTAATAGGAAAATTGTGTTGAGTTTGTCCAAAATTTCATAGGCTATATCCTCCTTGTTGTTTTTTAATGTGGTTATACATAAAGTCAAAAGTCAAAAATCATTTATTTCAATTAGAACACAGTAGGCACTTTTGAACGTCAAGCAAGCAAAAAAGGAAAAAAGTATATATAACAAGAGCTTTAAAATTAAGCGTGTCAGTCTGTCCGTCCGTCCTCTAGTGAAGCTATTTGCTCGTTCCAAAGTGTAGATTCCTATGGAGAAGAACGAGCAAGAAACTCCATGGTTACTCTTTTTCAATCAGTTTTACAATACATTTCTTTGTTACATAATTTAGTCGGTTCTGATATGTGAGAACAATGTAACACTAATGTTCAGGCAAAAAGTACGAAAAAGAAGTGAACCTGACAACATATTTAGACAGCCTGGAGATGACCAGTCCCAATTGGCGGCGCCCGTTCACGAACATGACACGTACACCAGCACCGCCCAACTCAACCATATTATAGGGAATTGGGCGATCCAGTGCCCGTGCCACCGCCAATGAGATCTCTGAGTGAGCATGACAGCTCCCAGCTGACACAAGTACCTATATTCTACAAGTCTTACTTAATTATAATGGGTTACAGGGTACTCACATTTACAAAAACTTAGAAGTTCATCAAAAATTAACAACATTGTGTACAATTTAATAATTAAAATCAAAAATTCCTCTAAACATCCTGTGGAGTAGGACCAGCTAGCCTCCAAGCATTTTTATCTTGTATATAATCATTTAGTTTGTAGTATGCTAGTTTACATAAATGTTTCTTTATACATAATTTAAATTTGCTTTCATTTAGATTTTGAATAGTTTCGTTTCATTGTTTATTCGAGATGGCCTATTCATGCTAAAGAATGGCACTTCCAAAAGCTATTTAATATTACATAATACAATAAAAGAAGAATTTGCTTTTTGTCTTAGATTTTACATGTTGGTTTTCACATGCGTGCTCATTGGATATCCGATATCTATACTTATATATACATTAGTAAAACCAAAAAACATTTAAAAATAATAACAGTTTCATTCATTAATTTATAACATATGTAGGGTACTTCTAATTGTTTTTTTTTCGTAGCTAATTTTAACTAAGGAAATAAGTATAGGTACACGCTATTTCATGCAAAATTCTTAGAAAATTATCGGTTTTGACATTTCAGAAAAATAATTAAATTTGACTAGTCGGAAAGGTGGTGGAAGGGTGGACTTTCGATAGCCGTAATCACACAGCAAAAATAGGTAACGCAAGTAGGCATTCCCGCCAGTTTTCTATTAAGTCGTGGTATATTTCCAGTCGAGCCAACCTATTCATCTCGAAACATGGTTTTCCCACTTTTTAACTTTACTGATTGATAAATATTTATTTGTTTTTCGAGTTTATATTATCTTCAAGAGCTAAAGGAAGACCTGAAGAACATATTGTTAGGAAGACGTTTGAAATTCATTTCCTGCTTCCTAAAATACCACAAGAATCCTCACTCTTGATCTGTTAGCATAAAAAGCGATTCACATTTTAGCGCTCCCATTTTAAAAGATACCATTTAATTCAATTGTCGGCTAAGTGTATTGAGGACGGAGTTAAATAATTCATGCGGTGGCGAAGGGATTTCACGTTTGAAAGCTGACTTGGATAAACTTTATCTTTTATCCTCCTACTTCTACCTTCAATTAAAGATAGTGGATGAGAATCTAGGACTATTAATAGTCATGATAATACCTTTATCTTTATTTCAAACAATGTTTCAGCATTGTTAATTTATTCTATGGTTAGAGCACGAGAAAGTTTTAAACTCTTATGACAAAAACCAACCTTCTCCTGTTCCGAGTACACTGTAATAGCAGCGGTAAGAACCCTCTTTGAGAACTGGCTTGAGAGACACCATAGCGTCCTCACCTTCCGCCTAATGCAGGCCGCTTTGATAGGTTTCTGGGTTACTAGTCAGTAAGAGTCTAACATTCCCTCTCGCCTCATCCTGGGCGGGAGAAGTCAATTGATGATTTTCCTCTCATAAAATAGCCTTCTCCTATTTCGAATCGACTTTTATTCTTATGTTCCGAGGTCATGCTGTCTATTCTTTATAAATAATGAATTTTTATTCGATTTAATTTTAATACAATAAAAATACGTATGTATGTTGACCGTAGACCCGTAAGCCACAATTTCTCTCAAAAGATTTCGCCATTGACCTTTCAACTTCAATGTCATTAACGGCCACAATGTCTAGTAACGACCTCCTTCTTGACTTTATCATCAAAATACATTAGTGTCTCAAAATAGTGATACTAAAATAAAGTACCTTTCAAATATTTATACAGCAATAGAACTGTCAATGGCTTTAAGTTTAGAGTCAATATTGTTTGTTAAGATTGCCGATGAAATTGTTTACTGATTTTTGGAACCAGAATATAAATTATTATATCAAATAAACATTCAAGTTAGGATTTGGAAGCAAAAATGGTCGTACTTGCAAAGTTAACATTCGCAGCGTGAAAATACGCTTTCGGTGTAATAAACTAGCGGGTCACCCCCGCTTCACGCGAGTTCAACTATTTCGCTAACAACGAAAGGGTCCATTTTTCCCTCTACTTTTCTGATATTTTCTTTAATAAGAATCTTCTCCTGACAATAATAAATACAACAAAAAAAGAATTGGCAAAATTGGTCCAGGCGTAGATGAGTTATTCGCTTACCAACACATTTTGTGATTTATTTTTAGATAATTACTAGCGGTCGCCCGCGGCTCCGCCCGAGTGGATGTCGATTTTAAACGTTTTTTTTTAATTTTTTTCTACGTACAAACCTTATCTGGACTTCGACGAATAATTCAAAACCAAAATTAGTAAAATCGGTAAAGACATTAATTGTTGACTTATAACATTACAACGAAAAGAGGCATTGATTTTTATATTTATTTATATATACGAGTACATATAGTTCACACTGCGAGTGGGGTTACAAAGCCCTGAACTTCCATTCACCCAACCTACCCAAATCCAATATCACTAACCTACAGGAATACGTTGAGGGTGTCCATGGTCGGCGACGATGTTTTACCATCATATAATCCTTCTGCTCGTTTGCCGCTATCTAAAATAAGAAAGAAGTGATTGTTTTCTTTAATGATTTCCTGACTGAGTATACTATATATTTATTTATTTTTGAATTTGAAAAGATTGCTGCTGACCAATTTTAGTAAGTTACAAATACATTTTTGTATGTAAATTATGTAATGGATCGGCAAACGAGCATACGGATTACCTACCTGATGTTAAGCAATCAGCACCGCCTATAGACACCCGCAACAGAGGAATTGCGACTGGGTTGCCGACCTTTTGGGTATGAGGGATTAGCAGATTTAGGGATTGGGCCTCCGGTATCCTCGCTCACACCGATTACGACTCTAGAATGAAACGGCTATAAAATATTTAGGCATAGAAAACAATGCAATAGTAATTTACACCGGATCGTATTCCTCTAACGAGATGAATCAACATTTTGCTGTCCCCAAAACTTTTAGAACGTACCGACAATAATGATTCAAAACCCCTCCAATGAGCGATATTTTGTCCAAATAAAAAAATATTATTTCAACTCGTCTCGTTACTAGTTTTGAAGTTGGGGCGGTTCAGGTTTTTATGGCACTTTGTTATTCTGTTTTTGTACCCATCTGCGATGCTGCGTTTGAATGAACTTTCTGTCGCGTACGGCATTTTCATTATTTTGCCTGTTCTTTATTTAGTTACAAGTAAGAATTTTGTTTTATTTAACAGATTTTGGAGTGCAGACATTAATCACTCTATATAAAATACAGACAGACTAAATTCTGACTACTTCTAATTGGCTCATAGTTTAATAATTAGAAATGATGTCTGAGATATTCTCTCTTCTAATGGTTTTTATCCAACCGAAGATTTCATTGCCCAGTTTCGAAAAAATACATGAAAGTACCAAAACAGTACTCACAATTTACATAAAAAAAATTTCTCCGTCAAAAACTAGAAAGCCAGATTGGTGTCACAAATTTATTGCCACTATTGTTCAGTTTTACTTGCCTAACGTAAACGGGGCTTCAGCTCCTAACGATAATGTTACACGTTTTATTGTGCACCTCGGGGAAATATTCCGCTTAATATTTTTTTTTTCTTTCATCACGCCCTATTATTGCTGGCACAGTTTGTTTTGCACAGCTGGGTTTATAAACAGGTATTATGTAGGTATGTAATTACTGGGAAATTAAAACTAGAAGTGTACTTTGGTTGGGGTAGTTTTAGTGGGCAAATACTGCCTTGCATTACTATAGAAAATAGGTACTTAGGTATGTAACAACATAGTGTGTATTTCGTTAAAAATACTGTATGATGACGATTTTATCTCCATAGTAATCATTCTACGTAAATTCTTTTTGTGGGATTCCAGCAGATGGATCTCCTGGCGGAAAGTAATCGGTAAGGCTGCAAAGCGAGAGGAGCTGCAAAGCTGCTGCGTTGCTGGTCTTTTAGCAGTAAGGGATTTGAGGATTGGGGGAATCGAGGATTAAATATGGGTGGGAGGGTTGGGTCAAATTCATCTCAAACTTTGTAAAACCTTTGTATCATACCGCCCATTTGTACCGAAGCGCAGTTTGCCCACACTTTAAAACTTAATTGATTCTGAAATAAAATTAAGCATATTCTTAAAAAAACAAAAGTTATCCTTTCGTCAATATCACAGTCATGGAACAAAGTTACACTGGAACAGGACACTAAGTCCATCCGCTAACCTGATACTTTTTCATATTTTTCTAGAAAGAAGAGCAGCTGCCATGCGCTGCCATTTTTAATAAGTTCTGAACATTCTTACTTCGAGCAGATTTAAGTTCTAAGCTTTCAGACTTTAAGATGTAATTGCTTTGTTATAAAACGAGTAGTATCTTAGACAGTGATCTTTAAAAGACAAAGTGTATAGATGTTACCTTTATGAGTCAAAATACATACTTACATATATTTTTGAAGCACCAATACAGACTCATATTTTTTTGTTTTTATGTTTATTTGCTTGTCTGTTTTTGTTATATATCTATACTTCTGTACTAATATTATAAAGAGGTAAAATTTGTAAGTTTGAATGTAGGGGGTAATCTTTAGAACCGCTGGTATGATTGCCAAAATTCTTTCACTGATAAATAGCTACAATGTTCCTGAGTGCTATAGGTTACAAAAACATCACACAATGATCGGCTGGACTCGACAACGACGATCAAATGGAGCCGAGCATCGGGTGAAACCGCGCAGAATAGCTAGTGTATTATAAACAAGAATAATGCTTTAATTTGATTTGATTCTGCTGTAAATTTTTCTGTGTCCCTTTAAAGAAAACAATTCAAACATAATATTATACAAATCAAAAAACAAACCACGAAAAAGTGATAAAAATTGATGGACCAAAACCCCGATTCATGTTTATTCACTCAATCTTTCCGAAAGAAAAACCGATACTTGCTCAATTTGACTTAGAAATCGAGTAGCACAAAGTCCATTAGTTACCATAATGGCGCGTTCTTTGAAGAGACCCTTGAAACTCCACTATCAATATTAGTAAACGGCTAACGGTAAAAGTTACAGGCGATCAGGTGACCCCTAAACTTTTACTGCCCTTCTGTATTGCTTTTACGTATTTATATGTTGTTTTGTTAGTTGATTTGTTAATTTTTGGCACCTGCTAAGTGTGGGAGAGCCATGCTTCGGTACGAATGGGTCGGCTCGACCGAAGTGATACCACGACCTTATATAAAACTGGCGTGAAACAACCACAGCGTTGTGTTTCGCCGTGGGAGTAGGGTTACTGGATAACCAATCCCTCCACTCCCCCAATCGCTCCAAAATCTCCAAATCCGTACAAGGTCAGCAACGCAGACATAACTCCTCCATTGTCGCGTGTGCCCATGCACGGCGCTGATTGCTTACCATCAGGTTATCAGTCTGCTCGTTTGTCGTCTTATGACATAAAAAAAAAACATTTTTTCTCTGTCGTAGATAGAACACTTAATGGTAAATAATGGACATAAACGGCACTTGAAGGATTACGTCATTTGCATTGCTGGCATTTTGGGGTTTTTGTATTTGAGGATCGGTATAGGTAGACCGAGGGGTTGATTAGGCCACCGGTAATCCCACTCATACTACTAAATACTACGCAAGCGCTATGGTACTCGGATTTTTCGTGAGGTCATGGTTTCAATCCTGACCAGCCGACCTATTTGTGCCGAAGCACGGCTCTACCACATTATTATTTAAAATACGTATGATTATCTTCTAATGACTATGCCCTAGTCGTATAATGCGATTGCGTGTAATAGCTACTATGGCTATTGAGAAATTTGATAGCAGTTGGTTGGTTAGCTTTAAGCAGAATGAAATAAGTTTACGTGTCGAGAACACGCATTTTCAGACAGGCACAGATGTGGTCATAAGAAACTTTTATCTACTAAATCTATTTGAAATTATAAATGTCTAACTATTAAACTTATATATCATAGTTATGTTATACATTTTCATATTTAATTTTAAAAGTAATTTCGTTTACAGAATGTCTAATCCTTCCCCTCATCCTCAATCCTCAAATCCCTTTTCCTTAAATCCCTAATATCCCACAAGAGGCGGAAACGCACTTATATATTATGAGTGTCCATGGGCGGCGATGATGGTTTACCATCAGGTAATCCGTCTGCTCGTTGGCTGACCTATGACATAGCAGAAAACACGTTATTAGGTTCGCAAAGGAAATCCTTATGAGCTCGAATTGTCAGACTCACGTCAAATTGTCTAAAATAAAGTGAAACGTGTTCCTTATTTGAATTTTACTGGTACGCAAAGGGATTTTTCTCCCAGTTTACTGTCTACAAAGTCATCGCATACAGATAAGGTAAATCGTAAGGTGTAGTGAGATTTGAATCAATGATGCATGGTAAGCGTCTTTCAAATCTCCTGAGGGGAGAAACAGACGTCTTATAATAATGATTTTTTTCAACGATGTTTCTATGTAAGAGAGAGATGGAGCTCGACTGCTATTGAATGTTTCTTTCGTTAATTTCTTTCAATTGAGTGCAAAACAACTAGTCAAATTTAATTATTTTATCGAATTGTCCATTTTTTATGGATTGTGTACAGTCTTGGGTTTTTTGAGACTAATATCTTGAAAGTTAAGTAGACAGATCCAACTCGTAAATACACACACTTGTCTTACTTTATATTATATGCGGAAGGTACGATGTTCGGATGTTTGTTACTCAATCACGCCAAAACAGCTGGACGGATCTGGATGAAATTTGGCACAGGCATAGGATACACTCCAGAATCGGACAACATACTCGTACCGTGCTGGCAAAGTCGCGGGCGGAATATAAGTAATAGTTGACACATAGATTTTTAAAAGTTAAATAAATAAATAACATTTTTAATTAAAACAATTTATTAGTACACCATATAATAAAAAATACAATATAAATATTCACTATATTCAGTTTTTTCAGGTGTAACAGAAATAAAAAAGAAATATTCTCAACGACTTGTACAATATTGCTTACAGTAACAAAATAAACGTTTATTGCTTACTAATGCGTGATATGGACATTGTTGGACGTCTCTACAGAGCTGTCGAGAACAGATGCATGGCTGTGTGTAGGTACAGCATTGTGCACGAAACTCTAGCTCAAATTATTTATTTTATTGTACAAATAAATCTCTGAGGTTTATATAAGGGTGCTTAATTGTTATACATACATATATATTATAGAGACTATAAGGTTACAAAATGCCTAGATAAGATTTTAAAAACTATTATTTTATATTAGTTATTCTATATTAGTATTGGTATTATTGTGAAATAGCACTTCGGCACGAATGGGCCGGCACTACCGGAAATCGGTTTAATTATATGAATGAGAATTCTCAACCCCCTTATAAAAAGGTTAGAATGAACGAACTTCGATATCTTATGTTGTCTTCGATATCGTGTGTAGGTAGTGTTGTCAGTAGGTATCTAAAAAAAATGAAATTTTTTTATGAGGACGACAAACAAACAGGCGTATTACCCGGTGGTAAACAATTGGTGCCGCCCATGGACAGGACCAGAGGAGTTACGAGTGCGTTGTGGACCTTTTGGGGATTAGGGTTGGATTGGGAGACGGGAAGAAGGATTTTGCCGGTAACCTCACTTACACGGCAAAACACAACGCTATAGTTGTTTCACGCCAATTTTCTGTAAGGCCGTGGTATCACCCCAGCCGACTCAATTGAGCCAAACTTTTTTTTTTTTTTAAACCTAGATCTATAGGTGATCGCTTTTACAAACCTCAGTACCAATGTATCAATTTCTACCTTCAATCAGCATGATGTAGTAGTTCCAAAGTTAACTGATACTGATAGCCTCCACTCGAATAAATGGCCAGCCACATGGGCCCTCAATTTCAATTCAATTTCACTCCGACACCATTCAATTGACGGCTTGTCATTGTGAACGAGATTACCAATCGGTACTACCACAGATCGGCATAATTTGTACATTGTTGAAGTGATACAAGTTCGCCATCTTTATGATCCTACTGAGATAAAAACGCGAAAGTTTGTAAGTATAGATTATTTGTTAGTCTCTTTGAGAAAAAAACCACAGAACGTATTTAGCATAGAGGTAGATTATAGTCTGGAGTAACACAGGCTATTTCTGAACCTCGGCACTACAAGCAAAGCGACTGGCAGGTTAGTTCTCCTAAAATGGCTTGTGGTGACCTCAGTGAAGCATTTTGTAACTGCCCCCCACTCCAAAGACTTCTTTTTTTGTGAGTGAGTAAAATCATCAAATGACTTCTCCCGTCCAGGGCCGGGCGGGATGGAGTGTCAGACATTACTGACTGGAAACCCCCCTGTTCCTTCTCCTTCTCCTTCTCTGGGCCGAGCTCGCGGTGCCTCATTGCGCTTACTCCGCAACCCCGGCTGACTCCAAGAATCCAAAGACTCCTAAGGTAGGTGTCTCGAACTGATTGTGACATAAGACGTTTAGAAGAGACCTAAAAGCTTAAAGATTATAGTAAACCCTCGCTATTAGGGTATGGAACTGTCACAGGCTTTTTAACAAAAATTTTATCAATTTTATCATGAAGAACCTAAAAGGCACCTTTATTGTCATCTCTGGTGCTTTTATGGAAAAACTATTTAAAGTAGCAAACGTATCACCTAATGCTCAGTGATCATCTATTTACACCAGACCTGTAACATTAACAAAAAGGAAACCAACGTGCCTGACGTTGGTGGCCTTTTAAGAATATTTTTGTCCCAAAAGCGGTTTAACAAAAAATACCAGTTTAAGTTTATTTTATTTTTATTTTCTACATTATTATAGGTTTCCATATTCAAATGCCTTAAACTATTTTTTATAGATTACTGAATCGCACTCGGCTACTTTTTTATCACTCAAATAATGAAGAAACCGACAAAATATCGATGTTTTTTTTTAACGAAACAAATAATACGCACACAAATATAAGACAAACTTATAAGGCTGAAGACAGCAGAATAAAAGTCACGATTCATTGCCAATACTCGTTCGTATTCAGCCGACAAGGTCGCGAAAACCTACGGAAATCGTTGTCGTATTCAAAAGGCGTTAAGTACGATAGTTGTTAGAGAAACCCCTTTTTATAAGAATATATACGAGAAAATGTTCCTGTTGGTTTTTATTTGATCTATTTTCGTTGAACGAAAGGATGATATGAAATATGAAAGCAAATGAAGTTGACGCTAAGTTATGTGCAGTCACGTTTGTAGCGATTCTCTTTAAGTTATCAAATACTTGTGAGTATAGTCTGATGGGAATGTGTCAAAAGTTACTTTTTTATGAATAATATTTTTGATTATATTTTCATTTACATAATTAATTTTTTTGGCAAAATAGCATACGGATTATCTGATAGTAAGCAATCGATGCGCCCATAGATACTCGAGAGTGCGTGATGCTCTCTTCAAGGAATAAAATTGGTATTTAGAATTGATCATTAAGCTCATGTAATAATTTGTTTTTGAACAAACTACTGCTTAGAATACTATCGGTAATATGACAATATTACACATTGTATATACTGGACCGGCATTTGATTAGTAAAATGTTTTATTTTTTTGTTTTCGTTTTCCATACGGAACTAGTTAAAGTGGAAAATAATAGAAGTCAAAAATAAATGATAAAACGGGTTGTTATTACGTAGTTAAGAAAAAAAAAATTATTAAAAACACATTCAGCTGAATTAACCGAGAAAAGCTCTACTACACAACGGGTTTTTACGAGTAAGTAACAATGGCTATAGCCACCAAACAGAGAGATCAATACTATAGAAAAGAAAGAGACAAATATTCTCAAGGACCTATTAAAAAAAAAAGAAAATAAATATTTATTCAGTACGTATGCATGCGTATATACCAATACATACAAAAGTAATTGATATGGTAAAATTGTTTCTGACCATTGCCAATTACGACTACAAAAAGAAAGTTAGAAAATGACCTTTAAATTTCTTCACACATAATATTATTTCCTAAATACTACCAAAAACAAAAGAACTTCTAAAGACCATCTAATCTTAACCGTCCCTCTACAGCCAGTTGACTTCGAAACTTAGTAAGAGTGACAGAAGTGATCCCGTCCCTAATTCTTCCGGGACATTTAACTCAGTTCTACCGTCATCCTTCAGATTTATGATGCAGGGCTGTTATTACAAGCATAAAAATACTATTTATAGTCAAAGGAAATGTGTAGGAAAAGTTAATAAATGTCGCTACTAGTTACTTCCCAGTGAGGTGTTTCGTGTAGTAAACACATAAATTACTTTTCGTTTGGCTGACCTTAATAGTTTGATCGGGCACTTCATTGAGGTACTGAGGATGTGTGTGTCGATAACAAGGGTGTATTTTAAGCAAAAAGTATGTATTTTGTTCTACATAATATATCACCTTTGAATAAACTAAACATTAACGGCAAAACGCAGATCACGATGTGATTAGACGATGTGAGCCCATTTTGAATCATCATCATCATCATCAGTCTGAGTTTGTCTACTGCTGGACATCGGCCCCCCATTGCACGTCTACTGAGCTCGATGTTCAGCTCTTTTCATACAACTACTACCAGCCACCCTGCGGATATCGTCAATTCACCTGGCTGGAGGGCGCCCTACATTACATTTGCCTAGACGTGATCTCAACTACAACTTTATTTTGACTACGTCGTCGCTGTCTCGGCCTAGAGCAGGCGAAGAAGGTTTTTAGTCTGTATGAGTATGTGTCTGACGTCACGCTGGGCGAGAGAACTCGTTTGATGATGTTCCCCTTGCAAAAAAGGGCGACATTCGTCATTTATTAATTTACTCTCGTCAAAAAATGATTAACCTCCTTCCTCCTGTATAACGGTATATGATTTTCAAAATACGAGGTTGACTAAATGACTATAAAAAGTCAGCAGTATTAAATTTACAACGCTGCATGACCTTGGGGAATTAGAACAAAATCATGAAAAGTACAATTATTATTTCCATTCTAGTAAAACTTTAATCACCTTTAAAAATAGCTCGCTGATTAACTATTCGGAAACGAAAGGAAACAAGTGAACGAAGTGCTTCTGCTTACGATAAACACGCAAACTTTTGGCTGTTTCCAGCTCACTACTGTAGTAACTTATCTAGACTATGTATATCTAACTAGCGCCTCATGTTAGGATCAAAACTGTTTAATTTAGTGTTGCTAAAATAAGTTAGAAGTTGATTGTAGAGAGTTCAGATTTTGGTTCATTGATCATTTTTTGTGAATGGATTAAGTAAGGCCGTGATGGCTCTGAGATACACGCTTTCTCTGTGCCGATGTGACCTCTCTTAGTTATATGTACTTTCTAACTGTGTTTAGACACCATTGACAAACAGTGAAGGAAAATATATATAATTATAAGTTTAAAAATCACTAACCAAACCAACAAATTGATTATTTTAACTAAAGATATAAAATACATTTTTTTTATGTGATAGGACAGCAAACGAGCAGTCGGATTACCTGATGGTAAGCAATCGGCGTCGCCCATGGACACCCGCAACAAAGAAGGAGTTACGAGTGCGTTGCCTACATTTTAAGGATTGGGATTTTGGGACTGGGAAGGGATTGGAGTAGGGGAAGGATTGGGCCTCCGGTAACCTCACTCACACGGCGAAACACAACGTTGTGGTTGTTTCACGCCAGTTTTCTGTGAGGCCGTGGTATCACTCCGGCCGAACCGACCCATTCGTGCCGAAGCATGGCTCTCCCACACTTAAACATCTTAAATAATTAAATTAATAAATCATGCAGCTTAACTCTCCCTCTCACTACGTATTTAAAAACAATAACAATTTATGTCCCTTTAATAAAAAAATAAAATTATTGACAATAACGACTTACTCTTGTGAATTAACTGAGAATAAGCTCGACTACTTTCAAGTCACAACGGGACAGCGCGATGTCACCGCGACGAGTCCCCTGCTAATGAATAGTCTCAAGTCAGTAAATTTTCAATACATTTAGTATGTCTTACCATAGTGCCTACTCGAAAATGATAACTTATTACTATACCTATAGGAAAATTTATTATGATTGATAAACATCTGAACATCTGCGTCGTGGTGGCCTGGAGGTTAAGGCGCCCGCTTCTCATGCCTAATGGGTGCGGGTTCGAAACCTGGCAAGTAACAACGTGACTTGTTCCGAGTTATATGTACTTTCTTTGATTATTTAGACACCAGTGACATACGGTGAAGGAAAAACATCGTGAGAAAACCTGGACTTATAATTTCTAATTATAAGTTTGAAATCGCCAATCCGCCTTGAGCAAGCGTGGTGATTAATGCTCAAACCTTCTCAGTGTGAGCAGAGGCCTTTGCTCAGCAGTGGGCTGATGATGATGATGATGATGATAAACATCTGTGTTTTAGCACCCACTTGGAAGATACAATGTTACATTTCTTAACAAGTTATGCATCAAAAATATTGTAAAAAAATAAAGACGAAAATACAAAGCTAATAAAACTAAGCGACCAAAAGGCCTAAATCATAAAGATTAATAACTACACGTATTTAGAGCAAATGACAACAGAAATTCAGGCGTTACATGTAAAAGGCTCTTGTCTAAGCCAATTAGTCAGGCAGTCAGGTTTCAACATAAGCACTTATGAGCAGACACTGATTAAGCTGTCCCGGCTCCAAGGGACGACTAAACCTTGACAATACGAGAATGACAATTTATTTCAACAGAATTTCTCAGGGTTGTGTATACATTGGAAATTAGATTATATTATATCATATGTATAAGGCTTTTTATTCAAGGTCAAGGATAAGAAAAATCTAATCATTATATATTATTATATACCTACATAATCTAGTATCTTTGTGCCAAATTTTAATTGATTTTGGTTGTTACGTAACAAGCTTTTAAGTATGAATGAGTTCCAGATTTTTAGATTCATTCTTAAAAACTTTTACGTCTATAATATTTGGAGGATCTGTTTTTTTTGTCAGGGGAATATCATCAAATGACTTCTCCCGCCCAGGGTAAGGCGAGGGAGAGTGTCAGACTCTTACTGACTAAACCCCCCTCCCCCATTCCTTCACCTGTTTTGGGCCGAGACCGCGATGCCACATTGCGCTAACCCCACAACCCCGGCTGAACATCAGCCCTGTCTGTGGTCATCTATTGGCTCTTTGAGGCCCGCGCCGTTCGTTCGGGTTTTGTTCTGGTCTGGCGGTGAGCTACCCTTTCTTGCCGTCCGTCGGTAGACCCGTACATTAATAGCAGGATCTTTTGAATGTCATTATTAATTTCAAACAGTGGCAATGAAAAAATTTTTCACGCCGTTCTACATTTGAACACCATCTGTTAAGAGGCTCGCTGATTATACAGTTAAGTCAGTAATTTTTGACATTCGAGAATTTCGAAACAGTAATATTCTTCGAAAAATTCTGATTATTACGAAGCAAAAATTTTTACAATGAAAAGCAAGCATGCCAAATGGGCTGGATTAAAAAAAAAATACTATAAAGGGTCTCATAACGATAGTTTTAAAAAGTCTTAACGTCGATTGGTCTACCTTTAAACAAACATAAAACCTACTCTACTCTACTCTACTAACAGAAACAAAACATTTTTATTGGTCTCTAAAAGTATTTTAACAGTTAACTAACTAAGAGAACTCGGTTTTAATGCAAATTAAATTGCACTACAACTGAACTGTGGTACTTAACTAGTTTTAAGTTGGCCTCGGTGGAGTACTGAAGCTGTGGGTAGAGTTGCTATGAAAATATTTTGTGGGCAGCCGTTTGGATAGGTTTTTACATATTACTATTACCGTAGTATTGTATTTTTTTTTATTCTGAACCTACGAAGAATATTGTATGGCAATAAATTCTAAATACACAAATATCTGTAAAGCCAATATTTCTAAAATGCAATTACAAGGTCTTTAAACGTTAGGAAAAATATTTAGTTTTAATTCCGCGACAAAAACCAGGCTTATTGCAGGATGCAATCCCACTCCTGCTCCCAATCCCACTGCATGTGCACATGCTGCAAGGGTAACATGCATATGCACACATACAAAAAACGGAAAAAAATGCCACGCAATCAAACCTAATATAACCATTTTTTGTATGTGTGCATATGCATGTGGTCGGGAGGGTGGGACCCTGGGACCCTTGCTGAATGTGCAAAACAAGAAATTACCATTTCGATCGTCTAAGTATTTGAATGCCTTTTTTGAGGGGAAAATCATCATAGTGTCAGACTCTTACTGACTAAAAACACCCCCGTTGTCAGACTCTTGTTCTTTCTCCTGCTCTGGGCCGAGGTCGCGGTGTCGTGGTTTTGTAATTTGGAAAATATCGTACGTAACTTACAGCCCCATTAGCAACCTTTCAATCCCATCATCAAAACAGCTCGATGGTACCATAATATTGTATGGTCATTTAAATGGTCATTTAATCTTCATACAATAGTAAAGTTGCATGATGATACAACAATTAAAAGTATGTGTAAATCTTATTCTTAGGTTTTATTCCATAGTTCAAAACAGGTTGACCTGATATATATAGAGGTGCACTGTCAATAAATTAAGTTGTTATCTAAAACAAGGAAAAATGAAATAATAACACAGACGCATTAAATATGGAAGATTATTTTGACGAATGGCCTGACTCGACCAGAATGATACCACGTCCTCACAAAACCCCGACCTGATAAAACAGCGTTGTGTTTAGCCATGTAAGTCAGGTTACCTGGTGCCCGATCTTCACCTTTTCTTCTTATCCCCCATCCCCAATCCCAAACTGTAACCAATCGAATCCCTAATCCTTTACAATACTGGTAGTCTCTGATATTGCACGGTTGGTGCAGAGGCCGGGCAACTGGTTGCTGTGCAACGTGTCGCGGGTTTGATTCCCGCACGGAACAACTCTTTGTGTGATCCACAAATTGTTGTTCCGGGTCTGGGTGTGACGTGTGTGTGAAATTGTATGTTTGTAATCGCACCCACGACGTGTGTTTTCTTTTTTTTTATGTAATAGGTTGGCAAACGACCAGACGTATTACCTGGTGGTAAGCAATCAGCGCCGCCCATGGACACCCGCAACGGAGGACTTACGAGTGCTTAGCGACCTTTTGGGGATTAGAGATTTAGGGATTGGTTAAGGATTGGGGAGGGGAAGGATTGTGCCCCCGGGAACCTCACTTACATGGCGAAATACAACGCTGTGGTTGTTTCACGTCGATTTTCTATGAGGCCGTGGTATCACTCCGGTCGAGCCGACCCATTTGTACGGAAGCATGATTTAATTAAACGTATTGTAGTCCATTGACACTGTTTTACTATTATTTAAGATTTTTACTAAAAACTAAACTATGGTCAACACAACTTAAAGATGGTACTCGTTTCTCAGTGTTAAACGGTTCGCTTGGAATGCCGTGCCGTACCACGCAGTCAACTAAGCAGTTACATATACCTAATATGTACATACATATCATTCACTTCTTCCCACAAGGACACCTTCCCTAATACAAGATACTTCATGATAAATATACTTTTTTTGTATATTATAATCCCGCAAACGGATAACCAGATGGTAAGCAATCAGTATCTACTGCCGCTGCAACTGGCGCAACAACTGAGGAAGTTACGAGTGCGTTACCGACCTTTTGGGGGAATAGGGTCTTAGGAACACAGGGATTGGGGGAGGAGATGGATTGGGCCTCCGGTAACCACACTCAAACAGAGAAACACAACGCTGTGAGAGGCCTTGGTATCACTCCGTTCGAGTCGAACTATTCGTGCCAAAGCATGGCTCTCCCACACTTAAACTTTCCTTCCTCTCAAAACTAATACAACATACTTGACGAAAAAACTTCACCAATTTGAAGACGAGAAAAAACATTTCTCGTCAACACCCTAACTTTGGGAGCATCAACAAATAATCGTGTTGAC
This sequence comes from Spodoptera exigua, assembly GCA_902829305.4. Taxonomy (NCBI): domain Eukaryota; kingdom Metazoa; phylum Arthropoda; class Insecta; order Lepidoptera; family Noctuidae; genus Spodoptera; species Spodoptera exigua. The sequence goes on from LR824624.2 coordinate 7,351,769, forward strand.
TTAAACTTTCCTTGTACGTGGTTTCGTTTCAACAACACCCTGTACAGGAAAGGGCGAGCGATCGAAGAAAAATAGAGATGGGACAAAGTAAATCGCTTCCCAGTATTAGGTGTGAAGCCCAAATAGATTATCCCAATCATGGTCACTGGAAACGATTTAAGAGCTTAGGGTGTATCAATCAGAAAATTTATTGTTGATTTTCGTAGTGGGAAATTGGTGATGTGGTGATATTACAGCAAATCATGGTTGCCCAAATGTGAAAGCCCCTTTTTATGCATCAAGGTTCCGGTTTAAAATCTGGTTAGTGGGGTTTCGCAAATTTAACTTTTGCACTTTGTTTATATTATTTGATTTCACTGACATTAAGGAAAGCAAAACATCGTAAGGAAACCTGGACTTAGAATTAAATTAAGTAGTAATTATAAGTTTATAATTTCCAATTTTCTTTGCACAACCATTCCCCGTGTGAGAAGAAGTCTTTGCTCGGCGCTTATAGAAAGTAAGTACTAATAGGCTGGTGTTAATGATGTTTCCATAAGAATACTTAAAATGTAATCAGATTGGATCTTAAACTAAATTAGTAGGTACTGGGTTGTAGATACAAAATAATATATTAATATTAAGTTTATAACCGTAAGTCGATAAACCTTTTGATCTTTGTGTAACAATCACTGTTCCCACGAATTTTTTATAACAGTGTGTTTTATAACACCCTTTTTAAGTGTAGGACCGAAATGCTTCGGCATAAGTAAGCAGGCTCGATTAAAGTTAGGCCTCACCCAAATCCGTACCGTATATGAGTAAGGTTACCTTAGGCTCAATCCGTCGTCCGCTCCAATCTTTACTACACAAAATGGCCCAGAAGGCCAGAAGGCAATTCACTTGTAATTCCTAAGGTGCCGCGCGTGTCCCTAGGCGACGCCGATTGCTTACCATTCAGGACATCCGTCAACTCATTTCCTGACATATACTATAAAAATAAGCAATGTTTTACAAGCGGCTACCTCTCCTGACAATGCCATTAATCTTCATTGCATGCATCTACAAAACGTCCATTTTATTCCAGACATATTTTTACGAAAATTTGACGCAGCGTTTAAACAAAAGTTTCACGTCAGCAAACAATAAAATTCTCGCTTGAATAACCTGTGTGGCTAAAGTAAGTATATTTATGAGGTAACAAACCAATTCTGTTGGTAGCGACTGCGATACATCAGGAGTTATCATCAACGGAAGTTTTCGCGCATCGAATGTTCGCATGCGGGCTTGCCAGGAAAGTATTCCTATATGTTACATATGTGTTATATGTAACATATTCGTGAATTACATATATAATACTGTTGTATTTCTTGTTACGATGATTTGGTTTTTACTTTTTGGAATATATAGAAAATAATGTTCAGGCTTTGATTGACCGAAAAAATGTGCCGTTTTCTAAATTTTCGCAGTTACTCTAATAGAATGAATAACACAAAAAATACTACGATACTAATGTTGTAAAAATTTAATTGTTTTTTAATGAAACCAAGATAAATCAATGGTTATATCAGTCACTAGCTACTCTTGCGCGGTTTCACCTGTTGCTCGGCTCCATTTAATCGTAGCGTGATGTTTTATAGCCTATAGCACTCAGGAACATTGTAGCTATCTATCAGTGAAAGAATTTTGGAAATCCGACCAGCGGTTCCAAAGATACATACAAACCCTTCCCTTCCCTACATACAAACTGACAAACATACAAACTTACAAACTTACAAACTTACAAACTTACAAACTTACAAACTTACAAACTTACAAACTTACAAACTTACAAACTTACAAACTTACAAACTAACAAACTTACATTATAATATTAGAGTAGATAATCCGTCGTACTTTCATTAAAATCTATAAATAAGTTATAGTAGATCCAACTTCATCAGTACACACATAAAACGAAGTCACTTTCTCTGTCCCTATATCCTATGTACGCTTTAAATCTTCGGTAGAAAAATATATAATTCAACGACACAATTTACTTAGTTTGCCCTTTGAACAAAACAGTAAACACGATTACTTACATTGTAAAAATCTGCATAAAAACTATTTTAATGCTCAATCACAAGTTTATCGTTTCCGCAGTACGATCCAGATAAAAAATAATTACACACATAATTCTATTGTTTCGAATTAAATTCTTTGATTTTATTATCTTTAAGGAAGTTTAGAAAAAATCAGGTAGGTACCTACCGTATGGTTGATAAACGATATTAAACATTCAAAATGGAGTGCCTCACTATTATCACCACCTCCGATCCTTTTACGAGTATCGCAAAAACTGATGAACTGAACTGATTGCGTACGTTCGTAGTGTGTGATTAAGATAACTTAGGTCAAATTTTCCCTTTACAATAGACCGGCAAACGAGCAGACGGATTACCTGATGGTAAGCAATCAGCGCCGCCCATGGACACCCGCAACGGAGGAGTTACGAGTGCGTTGCCGACCTTTTAGGGTTAGGGTTTTGGAGATTAAGGGATTGGGGAGGGATCGGGGGAGGGAAAGGATTGGGCTTCCGGTAACCTCACTCACACGGCGAAACACACAGCTGTGGTTGTTTCGCTCAGGTTTTCTGTGAGGCCGTGGTATCACTCCGGTCGAGCCGACCCATTCGTGCCGAAGCATGGCTCTCCCACACTAAAACCCGTCTCCCTGTCTCATCCTTAATCCGTAATTACACATTGTAATCAATCATTTAATTGCTAGCCGAAAAAGGGGGTCATCGTAACTCCGAAGTCATGGTGATACCGATTGCTTACCATTAGTTGATCCGTCTACTCGATCGTCGCTATTCGAATAAAAATAGGCTACACATATTGACAGAGACAAGAGAGTGAGGCATTGTTCTAAATTTGAACCTATCAAATATCCTCAAATAACTGTCATCGTGATGTAAATCCTAAATCAATTTCCATAAGTCTGAAAACTTGTTTATGTTAGTTAATTATTATTCATTAGTGCCTCCTGTGCAAGAGGCACACATATTTTATTATTTTACTGAATAAAACTTAAAAATTGGCATTCATATATTTCGACTTTTATTCCTTTACCCGATCACTGCAAATAAAAATTCATCTGCTAATATCATATAAATAAACTACAAAACTGAATATGTATAAGTTTTTTAAATATCTGTGCCATGCATAAAATTCCCGTTTGACAATTTAAAATGCAGAAAATTCATATCAAAATATTTACAAGCCACATTTATTTCTGTAAACGGGACTCGGCAGACAGACAAAAAACACCAAAGAGGGCTCATTTCATAATGGCCCCAGCGAAAACAGAAAAATCGGAAAATACTTCCATATTCAACGTACATTGCTAGCATTATTTGTATAAGTAAAAATACAACGCATACTGAAGCAGCGATGGTATTTGTGTATGGTAAAAGTATACGATTTTTTATACGAAACACCCAATGTATCTTTTCATTCGGAATGAAACATTTTGCTGTTTATTACAAACGCTATTCTCTGTGTTATAATTACGTTCCACGATTGTCGTTCCGAAATTGATATCATAATATCCATGTAAATTTTATGGGCTTTGCATTAAAACCATTCATAAATTCATTTTGTTAATTTTGTTCAACAATTTCACTTAATCGACTTTCGTTAAAAATTTCTTTTTTTTTGTTTTGTTTCAGTACAACATCGTGTTTTATGAATTTAGTTTGAAAATCATTTTTCTTTTCAGCTTTCATTAAGGTTTTTTTATTAAACCTATCTATAGCTACTTTAAAAGTGTGTTTATTAAAGTTTAAATTTGGAAGTGATAATTAATGTTTTATCTAAACTACTGAACCAATTTGTGTGGGTACAGACATAGTTTGGAACTCGAGAAAGGAGAAAGGATAGTTTTTAAACCAAAAATCTGCAGGAATTTATTTTTCCACGCGAACAAAGTCGCGGGCAAAAGCTATAACATACATATACAATTAAATAATCGTATGTCAAATTTTATAGGGAATAATTAATTGACGATTACAAAAGAATCGAAAACCAAAATGAACTTGAATAAAATGTTACCACCATTTCTGAAATCAATCAATCACTATGTCTAGGCAAAAAATCAAATACTAAACACCTTTCTTGGCTAGAAAAGAAAATATTATTCTGAATAGATTCCCGATTCCTTACACCGCTTGAAAGAGATTAAAAATGAATAAAAAATCCCTTCTAAAAAGATAAAATGTTAGTACGAGTACGTTTCTTCCACTACATTAAGGCTTAGGCCCGTTTAATGGTTTCCAGAAATCTTCACAACAGATTAGCGGAATTTCTCTTAAATACGAAAAAGAAATACAGACTTTTTGTATCCTGAGATTGATGGAATAAATACAAATGGCTTCCTTGTCAGTTGCGGATTGAACGGGTAGGTTGAAATTGTAACAGAGTATTTTGGGTGGTTGATCTTGTATGGAAAACGAAATAATGGCGTGATTATAGTATGAAGCAGAGGTAAGTTTGTTTATGACGTTGTTGTTGATGTTTTCTCGCAAACTGCTGAACAAATATTATTTTTTGTTTGGCAAACGAGCAGACGGATTGCCTGATGGTAAGAAATCAGCGCCACCCATGGACACCCGCAACACCAAAGGAGTTACGAGTGTGTGGTCAATTTTAGGGATAAGAGTTTTAGATATTTAAGGATTTGGAAGCAGTGGGGGAAGGGGGGAGGGGTAGCGATCGGGCCTCCGTTAACCTCATTCGCACTGCGAAACACAACGCTGTGGTTGTTTCACGCCAGTTTTCTGTGAGACCGGGGTATCGTTCCTGTCTAGCACACTCTAGCGAGCCAAGCTTAGACACGAATGCCTAAGCTTGGCTCGCCCACACATAAAACATTATGAGTGTGGGGGAGATAGAAACACTGACAAATGCGTTTATCAGAAACTTGTAGATTAAATGTCTTTAATTTTTTGAAAATAACACCTCAGTCACGAAAATTAACTAAGAAAAGGTCTACTAGTATCAAGTCACATAATTAGGATGTTTCCTTTAAAAAAAAATTGGCACACTAGCCCAGCAAACAGAAATAAACTAATCCTATATAGCTTTTGGATCCAATACGAGAGAAAATGTACATCTTTTACTTAGTATAAAGTGACAATAAGGATTATTTTACGTTGTAGCGAGTTTGAAAAGTACTATCAAAATGTTTGTTTCTTTTTAATTGCCGGAGACTTTAATAAAGAGATGATCACGCGCTAAGGTCGAGAGTTGAGTCGCTAATAATGAAACCAAGGATACGGCAATCTCCGATTTGCGTTTTGTTTTTTATTGTTTCATTTTTAAAGCTAATTAAGGTTTTATTCGGAATATTTATATTTCAAACCGGTGCCTAAAGCATTGTTTATTGAAGATTGTAGTACTGCCTGAAGTACTAATGTAAAAGAAGCCTATATTTATTTTAGGACTATATTCTATATCTGTGCAAACTTTTATTCAGATCCGTTATGTAGATTTTACGTAAAGATGTAGGTAAGTATTGAATTATGGACTCGCAATCTAACTAATAAAATATTGTTTTCTTGTTAATAATTAGCTAGTTTTATTACAATTAGCTACAAAACAAAAGATAAAAAGCCACTGTAACTGAATTAGTTCTTATTTAAAACTGAACTAAAAACTATTCTGTATAATTTTCTTATTACATTTTTTTAATTCAATAGTGAAAAACATCTATCAATGCTAACAAACATCACGTTGATAACATTAGTAGGACTGTTACATGAGTGTAACACATCTACTGTTTAAATGCGAAAGACAATCCACAGTACATTCAAACGATCAAAATGGAAAGCAAATGTTTCTCGAACACAACACCAGCTTCGACTTACCCCGTAATATATACGTTTACAGCCAAAGACGAGACCATTTCATGATTAAATGTAAATTTTCTAGTTAAGAGGTTTGTGTAGATACTTCTGAACGTGTACCAGTACCGTTTTACAAATTAACTATCAAAATAAAGTGCCTTTAGCGAGAATTTCAGTCGATATGGTTGAGAATATCGAATATTGTGGTCTTGGTTAGAAATTAAAGTTTTTGGAACGATTTATGCACAGGTTTTTGGTATTAGCACAGGCCTTAGATACGAAGTGATATTAGTTGCGTACTAATTAACAGTCAATAGGGTCTATATTGACCAACGTGACGTCAGCAGAAATTTCGCTTTAACAGTTTTCGTCGATATAAAAAGTGTAATCAGTGCAGTGCAATAATTATGAAATAATTGCCTCTATTAGAGCTATTAGACTACCACCGTGGATCTTGCTACTGAGATCTATTGCAGACTGAGGTTGCGGGTAAAGGCAATAATGTCCAACAAACTGGTTTGGATCAGAAGTTGGAACGGAAAGGTTTATAGTCAGTAGATTTCTGAGACCTCCTTTGCACCACTCAGTGCTAAGGAAGCCATTTAATTATTGCCCATTGAACACAACGCTTTTACAAGTCGGTCCAAAAGAAAAATAAAATTGATATTTGTAAAATGAATTTTACTAAAATAACTGCCAGACTTAGGTAGCGCATATAATACAGTTTAGGCTTAATAATATGTAGGTTACACACAGTCATTGTCTTTAGGTACCTACTTCCTAGAATTAATATTAGGTATATGTTTAAGTATTTTATTGTATTCGTGTCCGTTTACCACATCACCTAAATAAAAAAATCTTTTAAAACAATTTGTACACCGAAAAAAAATACAATACAAACGTGACCTTAAAGAAGTTTAAAGAAATAGGAAAAAAAAAGATAACCGAAAAAAGAAATTGTGGATTTATTTCGAAGGTGATTCTTAAAATCTTGTAATTACTCTGTGTCCTCTAGGAGAGCTTAAAGGAATTTCGTTTTAAATTTATTTTTATTTTACCTTATTCCGTTCTGTTGAATTTTTGGTACAAAATAAAAAGATTTATTTACTATGGAATTTTTTAGTAAGCTACCGTGACACGACTTCGGGGACCTTTGTTTTTTTTTGTTTCAATTTCTGGGATTACGTTAGTTCTTAGCGTATGATTAGAATTTTGATTGTTTTTTTTTTTTAAATAAAGATTTATTTTTTTGATTGTTTTTTTTTTAATAAATGTTTATTTTTGATACGTCATTTATGTAGGCGAAACCAAATCTGCTTTATTTCAGCACTAGCTTTTGCCCGCGACCCTGTTCGCGTGGAATAGTGACTTCCTGCAGATTTTTGATATAAAAACTATCCTTTGTCCTTTCTCGAGTTCCAAACTATGGCCGTACCAAATTTTCCAGAAATCGGTTCAGTAGCTTAGCCGTGAAGAAAAGACAGATATACAGACAGACAGACAGAGTTACTTTAGCATTTATAATATTAAGTATAGATAAGTCTTGTAAGCTATTAGCTTAGCACGGGAAGAGGATGAAAATTGTAAATGGATTTTGATAAAAATATTAGATGTTGAATTGCTTTAGCACTACAAAGTACAGTCTTTCTTCACAGTAATCTCCTTAAATTACAAGCTGAACTTAAACTTTGCCTTTTAGATTTTGCAGTAGGTATATCGTGGGTGTTGCACGTGTCTTCTGACAGTGGAAACTACATTTTATTACTAAGCACGTAAGTTACTTCTTGACCTTTTTATGTAAAAATGTCAGAGGTATCTACATTGAAAGTTAGGTGTTATGCTTGTAAATCCTTGGTAGATAGCTACTTGAATTTGGCGTACGACACGTAAGATTTTTGGCAAATATTTTATGTAGGAGGATTTGAGAATTTTTATAGGTAGGTACATACTATATTTTTGATGCTTTTCTGAGTGCTTTTTATAGCACTTTTTACAGTTATTTTTAGTTTGATGTGAAAGTTAATAAATATTTATTTTTTTATGGAAAATTATCAGATTATTTCTCCTGCCATTATATTTATTATACATTATAATTATAACATATGGATAACTGTAACTAGATATTAACCATCAATTGTGTAACAACTCTTGCTTGTAACCCTAACCCCGTCTAAACATCGGCCTAAGTAGGCTTTTTCTATAGTGATCTGATCACTCTTTGAAGCGTGATTCTCGCCTTGTACTCTTACGCCTGGTTCTAATAGGGCCGCTAGTTATCCTAGTATCTATCTTCAAACTCGCGTACATGAGACACCGTAAACACGAAAGACGGAGATCGCCACGCATTCTTCGATAGCCGGAGTATCATATGCAAACGATTAGAGCATGAAGAGAATCGTTTCCAAGTTATGTACCTATGTTGTAAAGACGTTTGGGATTAGACAGATTATTATTATTACATCTTCATATATTTACTATTGTAAAGATAATGTCGTTTAACTGTGATCAGCAGATATCGATTGTGCCTGAAATACAATTGTATAACTAAACTTTGAACAAAATACATGATACTTACTTCGTTAATTTGTAAAGGTGCCATCGTTTGGGTTTGCGGTCGGGGTGTAAGGGTAGCTCGCCGCCCGACCAGAACCAGACCTGGCGTACGCGACCAGGATTTAAATTACATTAAAGAGTAAATAGACCACCACAGACGGGGCTCTATAGGGCTGATGTTCAGTCAGGGTTGGGGCTAACACAATGAAACACCGCGGCTTCGGTCCAGAGCAAGAGAAGGAACAGGAGATTTATATAGTCTGTAAGAGTCTGACACTCCCTCCCGCTTGACTCTAGACGGGATAAGTCATTTGACGATTTCTCTTCACCCACAAAAAAAAAACATGCGTTTTATGCGCGTGCCATTCGTTTCCACTTACCACACTTTTTTTCATGAAACGAGATGTTTGATATGGTGACTACATAGTATTATATAAAGTCGCTTTCTCTGTCCCCATATCCCGATGTATGCTTGAATCTTTAAAACTACGCAACGGACAAAGTGATTGAAGTGGAAGGTTTATATGTACATTATAATAACATCCATTTCAATTGCGGAGAAATTAAGTATCAGCAGTACCTACACCCGTGCAAAGCCGGGGCAGGTCGCAAGTAACATACAAAATGTCAACTACCTTGGCTTTAATGATTATGATTGAGGTTTAATTTTCTACAAAAGCTATTACGATTAAGCTAAGGATACGGATCGGCTGCGTAAATTGTGTAAATGAACCCAGTACATTATGAAAGAGGTTTTGTGTGATGTGGTCAATGGCAAATATGGTTCTAAGGATTTTGTACTGAAAGGTTATATTAATCATACTATCCTACCTAATACTATTATATGTCAATGTGAAAGTTTGTGAGTGCAAAAATGGAAGGAGCGATTTTGTTAATATATGGTTTGTAAATAGGTTATCACATGGGCCAACACGCGGGCCAAGTCGGGGGCGAAAACTAGTCCTTTATATTTAGGCTACAGCCTCCTCCTCATTGGCTAAATGATGCTATTGAATGGCTAATTAATTCCTAAAAAATAATGACTAGGCCATTTTGTAATAATATAACAATCAACAAAAATGGGTCCAACCACTTTAACAGAGAATTAACATCCTGTTAGCCTGGTTCCCACATGGTTAAATGAATTTAATAAAATTATCTACTGTAAAATATAAACATAAGGTATTTATCGACTTATCATTTTGGTAAACCGCAGCCACTGATTATAAAATTCATATGTTATCCAGTTTTTGTCACACAGACGAAGGGTATGGGGCAGATACCGCTAACTGATAACACGAGTACCGTAGTACGCATGTAGTAGGTAAGGTTATTTTTAAAATAAATGCGTGTGAATCTTTTTTCTTTATCATATTGTCTACATACATACATAAAATGTCGTAATTTCTTCTTTTCGCTCTTTTCACATCAAAAGACCAAGAAGTCGAAGAACGTCAGTCAGGCAATATTATTCATACATATATGTATGTACGAGGCGTTAGTGCAGCATAGGAAATCCATCAAAACATCCTTGTGTTCCGTTAGTGAGGTTCTAAGAGGCCTAATCCTCCCCCGTGTTTCCCTATTCCTAATTCTTCAAATACCACACTCACAACTGCTTGTTGTTGGTGTCCATGTGCAGCGCCGCTTGCTTACCATCAGGGCCTCGAGTCTGCTATAAAATAGTGTCAGAATAGTAGATAATTGGTTTCGAAATTGTTGATTTTGACAAGTTTGGTAATCTACTACCACGATAGCGTCATTATGACTTTCCAATGCCATTTCATTGAAATAATTCTTTAGAACGGTAATCTCGTACGTAATGACAAATGAATATTTGACATAATACGGTAAATTAATAAAAAAAATATCAGTTCCTGTATTCAGTGTTTTAGAACATTAATGGGCAGTTGTTGTTTATAATTCGTTACAAGACATCTCGTACTATCATTCTATTACGACATCGCCTAACGCCAATGATCAGCCATTTTGAATTAACAGATTACGAACTTTTAGCAAAATGACAATGGAATCGTGTAGGAAAAACAATACTTTGAAAATAGCAGAATCGGGCCTTATTAAAAGATGCTACAAATAAATATAAACAGAGACAAAATCAAGATGTTCTTCTAAACCTGAAACTTTCAAATGCATCAATTAATGGTAAATATCGTAAAACGTCTGCTAGTTTACAGCCCTATTCAACAAATTACGAATGAAGAATGCTTCTTCCATTGTTCATTGTGTAGATACAAAATCATACGTCTTTATAGAAAACTAGCTTTTGACTGCGACTCCGTTCGCGTGGTACTCAAAACTCGTCGCTTCCTGCAAACTTTTGCTATCCTATGTCCTTTCTCGAGTTCAAAACTATGTCTGTCCCAAATTTCACAGAAATCGGTTCAGTAGCTTAGGAGTGAAGAAAATACAGACAGAGTTACTTTAATATTTATAATATTAAGTATAGATATAGATTACGTAAAATAACTGCTAATAAAACTCAGTTTTACCAAATAGAATTTTCTATAAACAGTAGGTTAGTTTATATAGTTATTATAGTTTATTATAGTTTGAGGCAACTTACATCAGCAAATATAACAAAAACCACGCTTACCTTTTAACATTGTGTTAAACACTTCTGGCGTTGTTATTTCTTGATAGGTCTAATTAAACTTGTGGCGTTCTAATTATTGAAAATGGAAGTAAAGGCCTTTGCAAAGGATCGAAATCAAAGGATGTAGGAACATGCTTATTACATTTTCCTAAATTAGCAAACAATGCCTGTGAGTGACGTCGTTAGAAGTATGGTTTTCGTTTTCAATAAGGCCATGAGATGGTAAAGTGGCGGTTTACCCTTTGTAATTATATGGGGTTACGGGTTAAGCGCAATGATGTACCGTGGCTTGGAACAGGAGAAAGAACGGGGGCGACGGACTAAAAGTCATTTAAAGTATTTTTTCTGTGGGGTAAAACAGCAAATGACTTCTCTTGCCCAGGGTGAGGCGAGAGGGTGTCTAAAAAACAGTTCTTCCTCCTGCTCTAGGATGAGGCTTACTTTGCCTTGTAACCATAATAAGTAATCTGACACTTTCTGTCGGAACGAGGGTATGAGAGGTAACACAAAATAAAAATATATGAAACCTATTATCACGCAAAAATATAAGTCTTGAGTTTTGACAAAAAACTGATAAATCTTCAGTCAAAAATATCAATTTTAGCAGTAACAGGATCAAAGGTTAAATAAAAAATACTAATTTAACAAATCTAAATATGATATCAAAACAATTTCCATTCCATTTCAAATTGAAAAGACAACAGAAACTATGGCAATAAAATTACCACAGAAGAGTCGAATTTATTACATTTCAAGGTCAATCTAGATTATCAAAGTGAAAATTTGCTAGCACTAAAAAGAAATGACTTCGTTTTCACCACTGAAGCCCTATTTTACGATATAAAATCCCCTAAAAAGGGATTAAACAGTATCAATAGATAATTTATAGACCACTTCACCCTGATACCTGATGTTGAATAAATTCTTCACGATCGTAAAGTGTTCGCGATGAAAGATTATTTTAATTTACTGCTAGCATCGTTTTATGTTCTTTTTATTAACTTTTATACAAATTTAAACCGTATTTGTAAGTTGATGAGATACAATTTGGTTTGAAGTTCGAGTAAATTAAATACGTCGGTTAAGATTTTATGGGCAGTCGTCAGTTCGATCGTATCGTCGCCGGTTGTCTGCGTTGTATGTCTGTCTATGAAGCTTATGGCTGACAGTGTATGTGCGTTCTAAGTATTTGCATGAAATCAATATGACAATATCTTTCTATATTCTGTCTTTATCACTCATTCCCTTACCTTGTCCGATTAATTGGATTTCTTTATTTGTATCAAGTTACTAGTGGTTGCTATATTTCACTACTCGTATTTTCCCTATGAGAAATCATATTTCCATGACCCATTTATCCTTTACCTTTGATATTTCACTTACTTTCTGTAATCTGCACATACGCCTTAAATTTGCAGAAGCAAGCTCATCCCCAAAAAATGTGTTGAAGGGCCGTGCTTCGGCTTCGGCTTTGGAATGATACCATACACGCCCTCATACCAGCGGAAAGCAACACTTAGGTTGTGTTTTGCCGCGTGAGTGAGATAACCGGAGGCAAATCCTTCCCCCATCCCCAATTCTCAAATCCGATATCCTTAAATCTCTAATAAATCCTTTGGTATTGCTAGTGCCCATGGACGGCGCCGATTATTTATCATCATTACTTGATCCTTAAGCTCGTTTTCCAGCCTATGCCATAAAAACACCAAAAGGTTTTTTTTTATTTATTTATCATTTTTACAAATATTACAGGATTATTTATGTTAAATAGCAACCAAAAAAACCACTAAGGTTTAAACATGTTATATCATGAATCATCTCAAATCGAAAAAAAAAAAATAGTTACAGTTTTATAATTATGATTGTGTACCTACGTTATTATCGAAATTAATTTATACAATCTTTGTGTCAATCAGTGTTAGAACACATTCTTAAATAATACTTAAGTAATATTTCTTAAGTTTACATTTAATATTTTTAGGTGTAATATTACTAACTAGATGTTGCCCGCGACTTCGTCCGCGCGGACGCCGTGAAGCACCAAAAATACTATGCCTGCGTCATTTTAAGTGTAATTTTTTAGTGAGCAACTTTTAAGATCACATTCCCTTGCAGTTGGCGCTGCAGTATAACTTCACCTCATGAGTTACATGAGAAGAAACCTTCCACTACACCTCCACGTCGACGTCGGTTAAATACACCTCTTTGCTTGTCGTATGTATAATACGACGGCACCTCGTCATACGTGAGCGACTTCGCGAACTGGTCAACTTCACAGAGCCTAAAAAATGCCAAGAGCGTTGTTTGGCGCGGATTTTACAAGCGCTCTGCAACGTTGTCGGGATCAAAATATATCCGCTGGCCGTTCTCTAGGTGGACCGTAGGATACCTGTCATGTATAGAGAACGCCAGTATCCGCCAAACCGCTTCGGACGTGCTGATATAGCGACCAAACTGGTACTTGGTCACCTCGTCCCTATCAGTAAAGCAAACGTCGCCTGGTCGCTCCCTTTGTTGACGTATTTGCAGATGTATTTGATCGACTCGACGCTGGTGCACGACTCGACGTTGATGTGCGTCTGGAAGATCCTGGACAGAACAGGTGAGTATGGAACAATCCATCTGTTGTCGACCTGTTGCACCTGGTCACGTAAGCTCAGCTCAGTGAAATGTCCGCCTTCTGCAGGTGGTCGGCGCCGGTATGAAGGATCTTCACCTGTTATGGTAACATTGGTAAATTTCTTCGGGAATCTTTTTGTACATCGTCCGTCTTTCATGCATGGGGACCTTGGATTTAAAGTGCCACAGGGGCCATGAATCATGTGACTTCTCACAATCTGATGCAGAACAGGATCGATGTCAGGGTCCGGGAGCTCAGCACTTATGACTTGATCAATCTGGTTGGGTCTGACCTTCTCTTCCAGCCACAAAAGCAGGTGAGCGTGTGGCAAGCCGCGTTTTTGCCATTCCACAGAATACATATAGCATCGGACTGCACCAAACACCTTTGCCTTTGTGAGAAGATCCATGAGACACTTCAACTTTAGATGGAACACGCGAGAGATCAAGTCATGTCTGTCGTACGAAGCCTGTCCTGAAAGGAGTTCAGATGTGATTTCAGGCCACTTAGGGTTGGTAGTGATGGTAATGAAGAGGTCCGGGCGACCAAACTTTCGCACGTAACAAAACGCGTCTTGCGTCCTCTCGTGCATGTACCGCGGAACTCCTGTGAAGGTGGAGGGTAGAATGACCATCCTTCCTACATCTTGAGCATTTGCATCGTGATGCATGGCATCCCTGAGATGGACGTAGTTCTCAGCTCTCAGCTTTCTTTGGTTGGAACTTATAAATACCAAACGCTCTGTCTCAATTTTGGCGTACATATCCACCAGAAACTGACTAAAGACCGTTCGGTAACGGTGGAGATAAGATCCGTCATTTACTCGAAGCTGGATCAAGAAGCTGTAAAACTGCATAGCGGACGTTTTTTTGTTGTAATTCAGGGAGCCTGTCTGGGGATCTACATTATAGTGGGCAAAATGGTAGCCATCCTCTCCGCGACAGAACATAAGAGGATATTGAAGAGAATCGTAAGCGCGGTGTGTCTCGCTGATCCTTTGAAGCTGGTCATCATGCGTGCGCAAAACGATATCTCTTTTATCACACTCCTGATCGACTAAGAGAACGGCTACCTCATTCGTCGTTGGTGCATTATACCGCCCGGGATGGGCTGCGATCGGTCTTCTATCTGCGCTGATGACAAACTTAAAGCGGTTGCGCTCGTTCTCAGGCACCGACGCCAGGGCGGCTTTGAAGTTCTCAATGTGTGGATTCACATTATGCAACATACTTTGCAATCCCCTGACCAGACCAGAGTCCAAATTGGGGATGTGTCTGCTTCGCACGTTGGCTTGTTCATCGAAATCGCTAATAAAATAAACTTTCAAAAATTTTGGCGTGTCTGTTGGTAGTAAAGAACCGATTTGATGATAAACCTGCTCCTGTACCTTGAATGTTGGCATGAATCCTGCTTCAACGATTTGATTTGCACCAAACGAAGTCATCTGGAAGGCGCTATTATAAGCTCGGATGTTTTTCAAAAAATGGCTGGACTTTGGATGCTCGCCATTTAATAGGACTCTTAACAGGTCTGGCGGGTCCTGCATAGAGTCCAAGCGGACCTTACCAGATGCACAACACATCCCATTTGGCTCCCCTTTCCATTTGCGTGCTTGGCAGTGAGCACACACTTCTTCTAAGGCACCAATATTGCCATAAGCGGCGTAGTTAATCGCAACATTGTACATAAATCCACTTCCCTCTTTGTTTAGCCATGGTTGCTCTTCGATATCGTAAACCGTGGATTCCTCATCAGATGTTGAAAGCTGATTTACGTTACGACGCAGGAGATCTTGTTCTACTTGTGCCGCACGCTGTTCGTCTGACCAAGTTCCTCGAATCTCTTGAATCTGTCCCGTTCTTGTGATAGATGAGTAGACGCATCTCCAAGCAGTTCATGGTACCGCTGCCGAGCAGCTGCACGACGTTCTTCACGCTGCTCATCTGTCTCTAAAGAACGTGACAGGGCATGCTGAGAGCGGTCTCTTCTTAAGCGGGTCTCCCGTTCTTCATCGTCTTCAATCGAGAGAAAAAGAAGCGCGGCTCCGCTGCAAACATAAATAATAATAAATAATAAAAATTGTTTATTAGAAAAAACCAAACCAACATAACCTCGCCTCTCGTTGCGTGTACGTTTCAGACGCGCGAGAATCAGCGTGGCGCTCCCGATCACTTTCCAGTCGAATTTGTCGCGCTTCGACACTCTCGCAAGATCGAACGGCATCAGTGCGACTGCGCTGCGAACTTAGTCTCGTCTCGCGCTGCGTATACGTCTCGGATGCGCGAGACTCAGCGTGGCGCTCCCGATCGCTTTCCAAACGCGCTTGTCGCTCTTCAACACTCTCACAAGATCGAGCGACATCAGTGCGGTTGCGCTGAGAACTCAGCCTCGTCTCTCGCTGCGTGAACGTCTCTGACGCGCGTGACTTAGCATGACGCTCTCGGTCAATTGACCGCCGCATCTCATGTGCTTCTGCACTTTCCTGAGACCGCGACAATGCATTTTGAGTACGCATGGTATCTAATCGCGACTGGCGCGCCTTACTACATTCTCCTCTTCGAGTCTCTGCAATTTGTTCATGAACAGCAGTCAACCTGGCCTCACGCTCGTCAGCGGTTTCAAGGGATCGAGCTAACCTTCTTTTTCGCGAATGGTATGACGATTGTGATAGATTAGACCGCTTTCTGGGCATTTTTACTACTAAAAGACAAATTAACACGAAGTAAACAGAATAATTTGAGAATCTCGATAACTTATAAACAACGCAGGTAACCCCCGTTTCTACAGGTTGAAGCGGCGACATCGGTACTCATAACATCACTTTTTGTGAACGAAACCATAGCGCGATCTAATTCGACGCCAACACCA
Source organism: Spodoptera exigua (assembly GCA_902829305.4). Lineage (NCBI taxonomy): Eukaryota > Metazoa > Arthropoda > Insecta > Lepidoptera > Noctuidae > Spodoptera > Spodoptera exigua. Next base: position 7,368,287 of record LR824624.2, read on the forward strand.
TCTAGTTAGGAAAATGGAAACATTTTTATATGGTAAACAATAATAATTTCTCAATTATGACTGAATACGTTTTCAACGTGAAAATAACGTAACCGCATATGAATAAAAAAAAATGCTAGTTCTTCATCACACCTATGTTTATAATTATACACAAAAATATTGTATGAATTCCGAAGCAACAATTTTACCAATATAAGTCTATGTTTTATTTTATATTTCATTTTTTTTGTGTCTAGTTTTGTGATAGCACGTCCTGTCAAACAACCAGCTTACAAACGTAATTTAAATGTGTATGAGGTAACACTACATGCTGCTTCAGTAAGGTTTACAGATATAAAGGTTCACTACTCATCCCCCGTAGGTGATAGCGTGATAATATGTAGCCTATGTGATGAACCGACCTGTCAGTTATGTTCATGCAAAATTTCAATTTAATCCATGCAGTACTTTTTGAGTTTATCCGTAACAAACATACAGACAAACAGACAAACAGACAAACAGACAAAAATTCTAAAAACCATATTTTTGGCTTCAGTATCGATTGTACATCACGCCCCAAGTATTATTTCAAAAATATATTCAATGTACAGTTTTAACTTTCCTACGATTTTATTATATGTATAGATAAGTAGTGACATACGAAAACAATGACATTTCTTGGAATGAGAACACAATCCTAGTACTGACGCTTACAAGGAATATGAACATTGCAGCTTACAGGTAACCATAACATTATGCCCACAATAAACTAAGCAATATTACACAAATTGAGCTGTTGGGTCGACCATATTACCAAATAATTTAGCATAAACCGACTCGCTATTTTAATATTTTCCGTACAGATTGGAAATAAAAACGAAGGTAATACTAACAGTAATAGTTAATGTTCGGATATTGGCCTGAAGGTGAATTGTGTAACAGGGTTTTAATCGTACCTGTTCTTCTTCGTATTAAAATAAATCGAACATTCTCAATATCGTAGCCAAATGACCTGTCTGTTTCATTTGCTATACAATTTTTTTCTGTGACAGAAAACATAATTTTTATCTCTTATTTAAACAAAAGCATGACTTTGTTCAAAAGCATTTTATTTTGTGGGAGGAAAATCAAATGACATCTCCCGCCTAGGGTTGGACAGAAGGGAGTGTCAGCCTCTTACTGACGAAAACACTCCCGTTTTTTCTCTGCTCTGCTGAGTTGTCTGAGACTGCGGTGTCTCATTGCGCTTTCCCCGCAACCCCGCCTAAACATCAGCCCTATAGGTTAGTCTATTGGCTTTTTGACGCGCACGTGAAACGCTACACACTGTACGCTCAATAACAGTCTTAGAAACCCTATTTTTGTGTTTTCAAGGACTAACTTATGTGAAGGCCACTGCAAAGTCTGTAGCATTTAAAATCTCCTTGATGATGGAATCTTAGCGTTTGTAAATTCTTAAAGCATATATAAGCTATTCATACAAATATTTAGAAGCCTAATAAGCAAACTAAAAAATAACAAAAAACAAAAAAAAAACCAATACACAATCCGTATTCCGTAGACGAAAACAAATAGATGACAGCTACAATAACTTCCTATTTATATTCATCAGATATCCTCCTACAGTGGGGTCTTAAAAAGCCCGGGGCACAAATAAAACTGGAGTTCTCTGCGCCTTAGGCACGTGAGTTCGACTTCGGAATTGATTCGGCCTGATTCGGCCTAATTCGACTTTACGGAGCTGAGTAACAAAATTTACAGGCACTCTCAACGATTTGCAACGTGATCTAGTTTACTCTGGTTATAGAATTTCCACCATATTGAAATGTTTTTCAACGTTTTACGATGTTTCTGTGCGGTGGTGAATTTTAACGTTGGCCTGATTTATTTATGCTTTGCTTTGGTATTTTGTGGTTCTAGATTGATTGAGTGGTTTCCTTCTTCCTAGTGAAGTTCTGAAATAATGATTACGCCAAGATTATTAACTAATGATATTTCTTTCAAGAATTTCAAACCCATGATTGACGCCGTAGGTCTTATCTAGTAAAATGTGTATGTTGCATATCATGTATGATCTGTAAATGCAACAATGATATAAAAGAAAACTGCTTCGAATGATGCTAATGCATAAAATAATATTAATGCAGAGGAAATTCCCCTAGCCAAAGTTTTACTACATACTTAATTTTAAAAAGAACACATAAAAACTGTCAGCTTCATCTAGACTCAAATTAGCTCATTCGTACCAAATGCACCTGGCCTCTACTGCCAAAAATAAACATAACTGAATTACCAATGCAATTATTCAGGTAGACTGACACAACTTTCGACTTAGCTCGCTAAAATGTAAAAAAAAATGGTATGGATGGAATAATTTCCATTTTTAAATTTGGCCTAGGCTTTCCTTTCAAATTTAGTATTTTGAGTAGATATTTTATTTTATTTGAAACAATGGAGTATCGTTCGTTCTGTGTTAAATTTTAGTCACTTTACAACATTTCCGATGAATTTTGCTGAGTTTGAAAGTTATTGTCTTTAGAAATCTGTGGTCATCTATGGACGTTTTGTAGCTGATATGATGATAAACCTTAGTTTCTAAACTAGGGTTTGACAGTACACACTGTATGGAGTCGACTCCATACTGTGAGTTAGAAGAGAAATAACGAAGGAACGGTGGGGGGTTTAAGTTAGTCTGAATCTCTTTCTCACCTATGGCGGGAGACTTCATCGGATGCCTTCCTCTCTTCAAATCATTCAAACTTTATGAATTTTATAATTCTATGTATATTTCATTTTACTATGTTTACAGTTAAGCTTTTGTGACCACATTATGTTATATCGAGCCGTACCATGTATGTTAAACCCAATTTTCATTGCATTCTACCTTTACGTAAAAAATCCTTAGTAATCGACGATGTTTGGAATATAATATGTTTTGTTCTTTTACTTCCAATGAAAACTCCGATATTCAATTGAATGTTGAAAGCAAATATTTACAATAGACATCTTGTTTTAAAATAATTATTAATTAATTGCCTTCGAGGTTCTACAGTTTGTTTAGATAATAAACGTGGGTTTAACGGGAAATTGAAGACGAGTGTACAAAGTTTAATGTTTAGTTAGCAGTTGTGTTGGGCTTCTTGTTAAGAGTCATGTTTCAAAACATTTGTAAATATTGTTGTAATAATTAAAAAAAATACTGAAGTTGCTAGAAAAATTTGCATCACTATTGTGTACCTTTTTGCAGAATAAAGTTACATAGACAGGCATCAACCAAAGGGGTGCTTAAGAGGGACATTTTACTTTTTCTTTCATCACCAAATCTCATAGTGTGAATAGATCTTGATCTTCAGTCATGATCAGTGATGACGTATAGAGTTGAGACGTGGTTCCTAACTTTTGGCCTTCTAGAATGACTCCGAGTCGCTCAGCGTACGATAGAGAAGCTATGCTTGAGGTTTATTTGTGCGAAAAATGAAAAAAAAAACAACATCATTACATATATCACGTTAACTATGGCTTTTAGTAATATGTAACTATACGTTTTGGATTGTAAAGTGGGCACGTTGAACAGACTGGTTCGTCTTCATGAGGATTTTCCATTTTAAGGTAACAAAATATTTTCCACTTAAACTACAACCGCTAAAGCTTGTTTGCCCGCCCTATCTATTTTTTTATTTTTAAGTAATTGGTCGGCAAACGAGCAGACGGATTACCTGATGGTAAGCAATCAGCGTCGTCCATGGACACCCGCAACGGAGGAGTTACGAGTGCGTTGCCGACCTTTTAGGGATTAGGGATTTGGAGATTTAGGGATTGAGGAGGGATTGGGGGCGGGGAAGGATTGGGCCTCCAGTAACCTCACTCACACGGCGAAACACAACGCTGTGGTTGTTTCACGCTGGTCTTCTGTGAGGCCGTGGTATCACTCCGGTCGAGCCGACCCATTCGTGCCGAAGCATGGCTCTCCCACACCTAATACTACACTATAAAATATCTTCATCCAACCCAGTGTTTAAAAACCTAGCCTAGAACTAAAATGGTGCAAACGAAGTTTACCTATAAACCGCAACTCATTTACATACTAATCTTCACCCAATCGGTGTTTAAATTCAGCATCTAACAAAGTATCAAATTGATCGATAGATAACAGAAACAGCCACTTTAAATGATTAAACTTGGAATAATCAAATCGAATGTTTGTTGTAATCAGAGCACCCTGTTTACACTCGCAAATGGATGACGAATATCGAGACTAAATCGAATCGGTATCCATTTTGTATGATTTCGCGGTTATTTGAGACATTCTGTTTAACAATTGGTAGATTTTGATTATTGACTTTTGTGTTTGATTTTAACTTTTGAGTTTGCCAGTCACTTTGGATGTGTAAATTAAGTTTGATTTAAATTAAGATTAAAAGCACAAGAGGTGTAAAATCTTTGGCTGCATGGATTTTGACTATTGGCGCGTTGGTTGGGCAACTGGCTGCCGCGTGGAGGAGAACATCCTAGTGTGAGCCAACGTTTTTTTTAAAGAAAAAAAAATGATTGTAAAGAGTTGTATACACATATGTACGCATACCTATCTATACCACAAATGTGAAGTATAATATTCTGATTTGTACTGAGCGTATCTTGTTCATGAATTGAGCTTTGGTTTACTTTGGACTTAACTATTCCAACTTGCTTAGTAAGCGAGGGTCTAGCGGCCTTAGCCCGAAGGAAGAGAAGTCTGGTGGTTTTTAGTTTTATTTTTTATGTAGTAGGTCGGCAAACGAACAGACAGATTACCTGATGGTAAGCAATCAGCGCCGCCCATGGCAACCCGCAACGAAGGAGTTACGAGTGCGTTGCCGACCTTTTAGGGATTGGGGGAGGGGAAGGATTGGGCCTCCGGTAACCTCACGCACACGGCGAAACACAACGCTGTGGTTGTTTCACGCCGGTTTTCTGTGAGGCCGTGGTATCACTCCGTTCGAGCCGACCCATTCGTGCGTAGCTCTCCCACACTTAACTCCCTCTTACCCCTCCCCCCTTCTTTCCAGGGCGAGTGAAGACATTCGATGAATCTGAAGCTTGCTTAGTAACGAATATTAAAACAAAATAACACTTCATTGAATCAATTAATTTATTTAATTCAGCTTGAAGTGTATTGCTAAACAAATGCGTAGAGTGTTTAGCGTGGTTTCTATTTAATTATAATTTAATATTTACTTAATCTAATGGTGTGAATAATACAATATTGGAAAGCTACGAATTAGAAATGTTTTCGAAGTCTATAGTTGCTGAGTAAAATTGGTTGCTTTTTAGATTGTATTAGCTTATACTTATTGATAGAGATAATAATATTAGTATTAATTCGTGTAAATCTGACAAGGACAAAATCGTCCTACACTTAAAATAAAAGGTTCGATTTATCATTATTGTTTGTGGCATACGGTGCCAATGGAGCATAAAGTTGACTTGATGGTAAGCACTCATGGGAATGCAACGCTATAGGAGCTACGGGTCCATTGACAGCCTTTTAGGGTTTTGAGTATTGTGAGATTTTGGGGATCAGGCTACATCTTTCGATGGAAGGCGCAGTCCTCCCCGAATTGCACCTTCGATCATAATATCACTCACCCAGCGAAACACATCACAAGCAATAGTATAAGAGGATAATTTAGATATTTTAATTAGTTACTATTAGTTCGTATAAAGGTTCAAAGTAAAAATGTCGCTAAGTTTATAATTATCATAACTAGCGATTTAATATTTAAACAAAGTCTAACCATTCTTTGAGAACGTACCCATAACATTTTAAAAATTAATGCTATTTCTGTTAACTCTCGAAGGAGTTCGCGGTACAAAAACAAACGATTACAACGTATGACAGCTGTCTAAACGGATTACACAAAGAAATCATATAGGAGACGATCTTCCTTTGTTTCTTGTGTATGACAGAAACTGTTACATCTGAAGCTTCCACCGTATCTTGAATGTTTTAGGCATTTATGTATATATGCATGCCATCAGTACCTATGTGTGCTGTTTTCTTCTAGTACTAAACATTTATTACTGAAGGTTAAGGAGCCCGCTTCTCATGCATGAGGGTGTGGGTCCGAAGCCTGGCAAGTACCAATGTGACTTTTCCCGAGTTATATGTACTTTTTATGATTAATAAATTAGACACCACTGACATACGGTGAAGATAAACATTGTGAGGAAACCAGGACTTAAAATTTCCAATTACAAGTTTGAAATCGCCAACCCGCATTGAGCAAGCGTGGTGATTAATACTCAAACCTTCTCCGTGTGAGAAGAGGCCTTTGCTCAACAGTGGGCACTTATAGGCTGATGATGATGAATTTTCTTATAAGAGCGATTGTAGAATAGACCAAGCAGATCTTTGGTAGGTACGAAGTATGAAAAATTGTGCTTATGAAATGGATATGACTTTTCTTATGTGATAGGTCGTCAAACGACAAGACGGATTTCCTGATGGTAAGCAATCGGCGTCGTCCGCGGACTTCCGTAACACAAAGGAGGACACTATCAATGCGTTGTTGGTCTATTGAGGACTAGGATTCCGGAGAGTTGGGGATCGGGGAGAGATGATCACATTGTAAGTGAGGTTGGACGGAGGTACTATCTCCCTTCCGCGAATCACTATTCTGAAAGGAGGTTGCCCTCCTTTTGGATCTCGTACGTGTCTGTGGTTCCGGGTGACCATGGGTGGCATCGACTGCTTACCATCAAGTTTTCCATCTTGCTTGTGCTAAAAATAGGTTGTGGTATCTGCAAATTTTGTATATCAGAGAACAAAAAATTTATTGCCTATTTTTCACATCCAAAAACGTTTCCCTGCTTCACAAGACAAAAAATACAACTGTAATACCAAAGTAATATAAAAAGGCATTTATGTTGATACAGAAACAAAGCCGAGTTAAAACATAGTCGGTAATAAATAATGTAAGTCACCTCGCACGTACAAACATTATATTTTCCTGGCAACACTGACATGCATCATGAGGGAAAACGTCTAATTTTTTCCGATTTTCTTCATACGAGGGTAAAAATATCACATGTCTGTTTTGTCTCCGGTTACTGATGTTGTTTTTAGATATTCACAAGTTATATCATTAGTATTGCTGAAGAATCGGGTCTTTTGAGAATTGAAGTAAAATGATTATCACTTGTAAATATTTTCGGCTTTTGAATACAATATAAATAAAAAAGTCAGTTCACTTACAACATTGTTTGACGATATAAGTAACTCGATTACATCTGCGAGTATAGCATTTGTAGATAATAAGTATTAGTATATCAAACGAATCTAGCGGGTGGGATGAGAGGAATTGGCAGCCTCTTACTGACTAAAAACCACCCGGTTCCTTCTCTACCTCGAGCCAGACGGCGAAGTTTGGCCATCATGTTGCCTGGTAGTAAGCTATAAAGCGATTTTTTAATAACAAATTAATATTACGACATTTTAGACATGTTTTAGCTCTGATGGAGTCAGCTCATTGTCGCATGGGTTGAGTTTGTTTGGCGTATAAAAATGTTATAGTCGGCGGGCCTAGGTTAGGTTATTTCACTCCCAACAAAAGGTTGACTCCCAAAAAATGGTTTATCGGAACAATGGCTGAGAGCTTACCTCTCCATCTTCACGGACCCCAGGGTCCGTGGAGATTGTAAATTAATATTATATGACATAAAAAAGCTATAAAGCAACTTACGTTGCAACATGCCTACACATAGGCAATCTATTCACATGCCTTAAAGACACTCAGAATCGCCCTTCGGGGAACATAGACTCCGGCAGAGAATACCACTGATTAGCTGTTCTGACATAAAAAAAATTGGAGGTAAATGATGAGTGCGTCCTTGCCTGTGTGTGGAATATCCACTATGAAGCTGTCACTTTTTGCCGAATGTCTGATGATAGGATGGTGGAAAGGACAAGAGGGAACAAAGCAGTGCTTATCCCCATCACACTATCCGAAATTTAGCATAAACAGCAATTATACAAACTCTTTAGAAAACAATACATAATAAAACTTTGTCGTTTATTTTCTACAAGAAAATGTTATCGTAGAACTAAAGCCTTTAAAGCAATAAGTACATTTAATTCGACAGAGCAACGACTTGTTGCTCGGAAATGAAGTGCTCTCATAATATTACGTTGTATTAAATTGTACATTTTGATGTTTACACTACATTACGAATGTGTGCTTTGAAGACGTTGAAATAAGATGTAATTTACTATGGTAAATTTAAGAAGAATTTATTGTGGTCGTTTAGAACGCAAAGAGAATTAAAAATTGGATTGTGGTTACAATGGAGGTGTTTTAGAGAATCGTAGATATCGGTAAATCACTTGATCGGTGTTTTACTTTGGTTTGCCGATTTGAGTGTGATTAATGGATGTGCTGATCGCTTATCATCATTTGTACACAAAATCTAGAATTATGCCTTAAATTAATTTACTAAAGCATAATAAATCATATATAAGAAATAACCGTCCAACATTTTCGGAAGACAAGGAGGAGAAAGGGGACAAAAATGCTTAAATAGATGCGAAATAAAGATCTACGCCCCTTTCAGACGTCGATTAAAAATTCTAACTAACAATTTTCCTATCACAAAAGCCAATAATGATAACTAATGACAAGTGGGCACTACACGAAATATCTGCTTCAGCGAATAAGAGGCGTGACATTGTCGTAAATTAAATATGATATCAATTTGAAGCTGCTGTCTGAAGAGCTCCTTCAAAATGAATAAATGCAAATCTCTAGAGGTTAAGGGCCTTAACCCTATCATTAATATTGTCAATAACATTCAACGGAATAAACAAAAGACTGGCAAATTGATGCATTGTCTTATTGAGATTATTTTATTTGTTTCGTTTTTAGGAATGGAATTAATTAATTATCGTCGAAGGCAAAAAAGTAAATATAATTTATTTTAATTAGACACTGGCACTTTTTAACTTCGAAAAAAGAATAAATATTTTTTAAATGTTTTCATTTTATTTTATTATGATTTTATAAATTTTTGATGTTATGGTGATTCTAATTTAGGACTTATAAAATCCAAAATATGTCAAAGTGAACATCTCCGAAAAAGGAGTGAGAATTTAAAAACAGCAAAATAATAATGAAAGAAGGTTAAGGCGTCCAATTTTCATATATAAACCTCTGGGACAACATTAGTATATATGTTTTCCAAGTTATATATGTACTTTCAAAGGCAAAGGTAGATCGTAAGGAAACTAAAACTTATAGTCCTGATTTTACAGTGGCTAATCGCCTCTTTGTCTTAAGTGTAGTGACTTATGCTTTTGATTATTTTTTGAGCAATATATTTTTTTCATGCAATATAAATATTGCCCGAGTTGACTTTAGAGCTAAGCTTACCCAAGCTTATTACTCAACATTGCCCGGACCAATTATCCCAATTATTTTTTTGATGTGTTTTTTATTGTCAGAAGAAATATTTTATGAAAGCAAATTAGCGTTAAAAATTGGGAAATACCAATCATTTCATCGATAAAGGACCAGTCCGAAGCAGAGGCAGGCCACTATTATTTTAGACATATGGCTATATTATATAAGAAAGGTTTTCATCAAACACTAAGAGAATACGTTACGTATCTATCACCAAAAATTGACCTTTACAAACTCATATTCACGACCCTGAGTCAATGTTTTTGTACCCGTTCTAGTATGATGAAACCTGTTGATTTTCTCAGTCCCTAATATGTTTAAATGTCAATAATTTTGTTTGATTTTTTTTTTAACATTGTTCAAGAGATTGTTCCAGATACGACGACATAACTGTTTAGGTTAGGTTAGCTTAGTTAGGGCCGCTAAGGGTTTTGGAGATTTCAGCATTGGGCCTGTGGAAAGATGGGACCCGAGGTGTAAGACAAGGTTGTGATTCTGTGAGGCCATTGTATCATTTCGGCCGAAAATCGGAATCGTTTTATTTGGTGAACAGAACTGTAGTAGACCAGAGGTAATCTCATCTCTTCTCTTCTCTTAAACGTTGACCCGCACCCACTACACAGGAGAAAATCCTAATGTGGGGACATTAGGATTTTCTCCTGTGTCGTGGGTGCGGTTACAAACACACAATTTCACATACACATGACCCCCAGACCCGGAACAACAATTTGTGGATCACACAAAGAGTTGTTCCGTGCGGGAATCGAAACCGCGACACGTTGTACGGCAGCCAGTTGCCCAGTCACCGCACCGATCGTGCAGTCATTCAGTGCTGGTCATTGTAATGACCAGACAATTTATTGAAAAAAACATCTTACGAGCAATAACTGAGAAAAGCTCTACTAGTTTCAAAACAGCGGGACTCTTGATCATAAGCATGCGCGTTACGTCGACGTCGAGCAGCCTACTGAGCAGTATTCAGGTTAATTTTAAGAGCCCCATTGTTAGGTACTTGAAACTAGTAGTAGCGTTTTTCGGAAAAATTCACGTTATTTGCAATACATTTAGTATGTCTCACGATAGTTACTAATCAGAAATAACTACCTCTACCTACTCTTCCGTAGATAAAAATCGTGACGTTAATATAAATAACTCTGATCTTATAATAAATTTTATATGACTATTGAAATAAAGATGAAATTACATTCATCATATTTTAATGAATTGAGAGAGCGCCGGTCGGAGTCAAGTGAACGTTTGAGCGAATAAATTGATTTTAATAATAATATTTGAGTTAAATGTGGAATACTGACCAACTCTTAAATACTACATTAGCTACGGAGAAATAAATGCAAATATCATCCTTTTTCTGAACAATATAAAGTGTATTTTTCTTTACAATAACAACAATTGGATTAAAGAGCCTCTTCATTAAAAAAATGTCTATATGTACAGTAGGAGTCAAAAATGCAGTTGCACTCTACCAATTTTAAAATGACCAAAATATATTTGTGGAATAGAGCCAATGGTTGAGGACTGCTTTATAGCATAGAATCTAAAATATTGAATAAACTGGCTGTAAACTATTGACATTTTACTACAAAGAAATTTTAGTCATTTTAAAATTGGTGGAGTGAAATTGCATTTTTAACTCCTGACTGTACATACTAGGTAAACGCGTTGGAGCGTAACTTAAAAAATAAGATTAATTACGAAGCAATAAAGCTCAATCTCTGTTAAAATAGTCCCGTAGGTTGACCCCTGTGGTATTGAGAGAAAAACGCGATTATTTACTTTCTATTTTAAATACATAATTATTATGTATTGGTGGAACTCACTTATATCACTTAGATACATATATTGGAAAACTAAATGCCTGAAAAGATTATTTTCCAAACACAAGGTTTTTTTAAGGCATCCGATGACTTTTCTGCAATAGTTGCCTCTCGCACCATACTCTCGTACGGCGAGCTATCATTGAGGAATCCGCGATAGACGTTTTTAACCACTTTCCTGACAGAGAAATCACATAATTATGATTCACGGCTATTGTCTATTTCATAGAGTCTATTTTATTCAATATATCAACCCCACCATTTGTTCAAACCAAATAAAACCGGATCGTTCTAAATTCGAATAATAAAAAAAGGAACAACAAAAAAGCTTCCTTAAAACTCTCGAAAGCAAGGTAACGACATGTCAGTTTAAAAGATAAGCCGGTAAATTGTCACTTCCTTCCTTCGATGCAGTTCATGAACTTTGTTGCCAACTGTACTCAGTTTACTTTATATTGACAGTAGTGTAACTTTGTTACTGTCCTGTTTGCCTTGTAAGAGATAACAAACTTTCTGTCTAAGACTGGATCTTCTGACTTTGTGATTTTTAGATACATTTATTTCTTCGACGACAATTTTTTAAAATTAGTCGTCATTTCTTAGAGGTTGTTTTTTGCCTACTTATTTTATGTTATACTCGTAAACTGGCTTATACGCAACTTCATCCGCGTAAAATTTGACTATCGCTATCGACTTGGAACACTAAATCTTATAGAGATAAAGATTATTTTTTTCCTAAAATAGAAGTAGCCTTAGTTTTACTTTTTATTTCATCACCTGCCTACCAATAAAATCCGGTCGAAATTGGTTCACCTATTCCAAATATTGAAACGGGCAGACAGAGAGACAAAAATTGAAAGTGTCATTTATATATTTGTTAATGTACCGAATATTCGTGTACCTACGTATGTGGTAATAATCGGTTATTATTATATTAAGAACGCTCAAAATAATTTTACTTGATACGAGTTTTTGTGATTTGTAGAAAAAAATTGCAGAGAAAAATATTTGTTGCCTGTCTTGTTCCAACGCTCAAAGAAGCGATGAAAAAAAAACAATAATCTATTTCATACTTTGTCCATATCGAAAAGACCATCAAAAGACGATGAAAGACGACCTTGTTCCATTGATTCGGTTTGTTGTATCACTACACGAAATATAGTTATATGTATTACTGCATTAACATTTATTGGTTCACCACTAGTGCAACAGCTGGCGGGAATTAGTGACGTGAAAGGTCACACTTTGCGTGACCTCTCCTCTACATGATAACTATGCCCGATAAACATAACAATTACAATGCTCGAGACCTACTAATTACTTCTAATTAGCTTATGTTTACAATACAAATCTGTTAAGTTAGTACATTTTTTCATAATAGCTAAAGGATGTAGGACGTCAAATATTAAAAAAAAAATTACGTTGGAAAAAGGTATTGCGAAAACAAAAGACGATAAAAAATATATCTAAGATAAAAGTATCGACTTTAAAAAGTAAGGAAAATGTAGGCAAGTCACAATGCATTCGTAATTGAAAGCGCAGGTAAAAGCGAAACACTAAAAATAAAGCATTTGGCGATTCTGCCAGTTCCCTTTTGCGCACGCGTAAAGAAATCGTCGACGTTCAGTGGCGGCAAGCGAGCGTCGAGTACAGCGCGCGTCGCGTCACTACTCAAATACTATCGGCGATCGAATAAAACTTTTTGTACAAGAAAACAAATCGAACGTTTTTAAAATTCAAAAGTTTTTTTTTTAATAGTGTGTGAGTTATAAAAGTTTATTCTTTTTTTTTCGGGCAGTGTTATTTTTGCCATAATTTGTTTTTATTAGTGAAGTGAATTTTAAAGTGTTAAATATCAATTGAGGCGATTGTTTCATTGAGGTTAGTTTGAATTATGTATTCTTTTCTAAGATTTAATTTTATACTTATCGACTATAGATACGTTATGCTTTTACAGACGTGGATCAGAACAATATTTTTGATTGCCATTTTATATTTTGCAACAAAACTTTACGAGCGTACAAGAAAATGGCAGTAAGGCTACTTCGACTATTAAAGCTACAAGTGGTGTCTAATTAAAGCGAGTCGTAATTTTAGGGAGTTACGATTAATTGTTCGGCCATTTTTTACTGCTTTGTCCAATTAAAAGAAAATTACTGGCAATTGAAAAAAATAGACTCGGAAATTTTTTGAGCATCTGTGACCCAATTTTGAATGGTTTTCAAATTCCGATGTGACCAGTAAAAAACAAAAAAATAAAACGAAGTCAATAAAATCGTGATGGAATCTGACAAAACATAAATAAGGAAATTGTTGTTAGAATAATTAAGATAACCTTTGAAATAATTGTGCGCAAGATTACGCATGTTTATCAATGAACAGTTTAATTAAATTTCTGACTATAATAGATGCCTTAAACAAATGGAATAATAAATATTTAAATGTCCAAGGGGTGTCAGCGAGAAAATAAATTTCTTCGTTGGCAATATTATGATTTGTAGAGCAGTTAATTATTATGAACAATGCTCATTAATATCACTTGCTGTATTTGATTACTGAAGGTTTTCCTCTTCTTTTCTTTTTTACATATTTTTTGTAGTCTATATAAAACGTAAAAATTAAATTAAAATTAGAATTTTAATGTCAAACACATTTTCTCCACAACCCTTATGTGATGCGGAGAAAGTATTTTAATTTTTTTAGTAATTTACAACTCAAATTACATCATATTTTTATTTAATTAAAACATAGATAAGAAAATCATTCATAGAGCGTAAAAAACTACGCGCCTCATAGTAGAATTACAAACTGATAACAGTTCTATTTTTAAATTTGTGTTAGTGGCATACTTTATTAGTTCATATTTTAATGTGTGTTCGTAATTTGAATTTCGAATTTCGTGCCTGCAATAAATATTATGGAATAGTTTTAAAGATTTTGTTTTTTTTATATATTCATTGATAGATTGTTATATTTTATTTCAATTCATTATCTGTTATTAGTTATATTAAAATCCTGTTTTATTGATATGACTATAACATGAGTACATAATATTATTTATCAATATCCACTGCCTGTAGCGCAGCTCTTCTAGATTCTGTGCTTTCTCTGCATACGTTGATTTCTTACAATCGGCTTAGTATATAGGATTGCAGTTAAAAAAGATTTAAGTTTCTTAGTTTGTGAATGCTGCTCAGCTGCTGCTAACTAAATTTAAATTATGTACACAGTCCATATTTCATTAGTTGGTTTTACGACAAATTTTAGAAGAGTGAAGAGTCAGGATGGCATTTAAATCTTCATATTTATAAAAATGAATTGATGTTTGTTAGTCTCACTCTAGGGAACGGCTGGAACGATTTGGATAAATTTGGTCTTAAATTATTCGCAAGTCCAGGGAAGATATTTACATAGAGGCATAAAAGATTAGTTATATTTGAAGCGGTACAGAGTTCTCTAGGTCAGCTAGTAATCAATATAATTAATAATACAATATCATTATTAGGCGTATTTTCTTTAAAAATCATTATATGGCATACTCTTTAATATAATGAAAATTGATACAAGTTTTTGTGGACCTAACGTAAAAAGTTAAGGCACGTCTAGGAGGACGAAATAAAAATAAATGATCTTCCTTTTTTGACCTTTAGCCTATAAGTAATGAAGGTTTTATGTGTTTGCGTATATCTATTACAATAATTTGAATTTGGAATAGAAATTGGATAAATACATAATTTTCTCTTTAAGACAGTTTTGAATTTGTGACGTTTTACAAAAAAGTTTACGAACTTAGTACATATAGTTGTTTCAATGCAATAGAATAATAAATGACAACAATACAAAAATATGCTTTCATTTGTTTCATTTTACGATTTAGGTATTTTATACTAGTAGGTATTATCGAAATAAGTTTATTTTTGCCGCATAACCGGAATGCTATTCCGGATAAAGATTCGTCGGAATCTGTTACATTGATTTTGACAATATTTTTTGTGATTAATTAATGGTAAGTAATCAGTGGAGGAGTTACAAGTGTGTTGCCGTCTTTTTGGGGATTTGGGTTTCGAAGATTTAGGGATTAGGGAGGGGGGGGGGAAATCAATTTTGCCTCCGGTACAAAACAGGAATATGCTACGCTACGGTACGAATGGTTGTGTACCCATACTCGTAATTCGAAAAACTCAATACAGTTTCCATTATTAGTATTTTTCCAAAATGTCACTTCAGGAATGGAGATCTCATTTTTTGAATAATTGTTTTTATGATTCTATATAAATCGAAACAGATTATTTCAATTTGACTTGTTGTCCGATAGTAGTCTTGGGTAGATACCCAATTTAGTAAAAAAGAAAAAGCTTATTTTGATTAAAATAGGTACGCACCTTCTCGTTTAAAAATAAAAGTTGCTAGGGCGTTTTCTCGATTTTAGAAAAGCACGGAATCTAGAACTGTTCTATCCCGATTTACTAAAAAGATTCACTGTCAACAAGAATGAACACGATTTTTTGTACAATCTGTAGATTAGTTTAAAATATACGTATTTTTTCTTTTCTAACGGAACTACAAAAGCTTAAAACAATACATTGATTTGAAATATCGTCTTATGATTTTTAAAGCATAAAATCGTCGAACGTCTTTCCTGGCCCTGAGTTGGGCGAGAATATTATACTACTGACTAAAATCCACCCCATTCCTTGTCCTGCTCCTAGCCGGGGCCGCGGTACGTCATTGTGCTGGACCTGCAAACCCAGCTGATATCGTGTGACGTCACGATAAAGTACACTTGGCGATGACGTCGGTATCACCCACTCTTAAACGTTAATTCGTTTTATCTATTATACATATTAAAAAATCCGTGTGTAACATTTTTTTATTACCTAACTTACGGACTCAATAGATTTTAATTTTTTATACTTATATTGTCAACCCTATTACATGGGACTTAATAATTGGACAAAAGTGGGGTTCACGTTGTTCATGTACAGTAAGTACAACAGTATCTATTTTGGATAATTATAATGTGTGACTTGCCATGTAAAATCTAGGGGCACTGCCAGTCAAGTTTCGAGCAAAACGGGCGAAGTTTCGCGGCTAATTATTAGTGACTGTTATTGTAATGTAAACAAAACAATTAAAGATACAAAATTTTTATTTATTATTACTATAATTTTTTTTCAACGTTGACTCTTGGATTTTCTCGATCGTCGAGATCGAGATCCGGAACAACAATTTTGTTGAACAGGACTTGGCTTCTATGAGATGACAGAACTTTATTTTATTTATTTATTTTACAAAATGGAAAAATTGCGTAGATACACTTGTCTCTTTTTTCATTCAATGTTTTCGGTTGTTGTCAGATTCTTCACAGACATAAGTTACGATTGTCCTGAACATTAAAGTCTCAAGACAATTCATATGAAAGCAACCTATAAAATACGAAGAATTGTGGACATAATGAGCTCATAATGATATTTAATTAGAGCCTTGTGTTCATTCGTTTAATAACAGAGTAGGGTACAACTAATTACTTACTATCTAATTCAACAGAGGTCGCTAGTAGTTGGTTCGTATAAATTTGTATTATATTAGTTTCGTAATTAACATTGTCTTGTTGGTTGTTGGTCGTGACTTTTAAACAAGTAGTCTTGGGTTCGATTCCTGAATTGTGTAAAGTAGAATTGACTATTTTTTATTTATTAAAATATATGATCGTATATCGCATCATCGTTTACCACCAGGCGTGACAGCGTATACAATCCTGTCAAATCAATTCAAATCAACATTATCAACTTTCTTGTTAAATGGAAACTAAGTTTAATACAATAAATAACAATACTTAGGTATATTTGAAGTTAAATAGTACTGGTACGTTTATGTACCTATTTAATTATATATTATACTAGCTGTGCCCGCGACTTCGTTCGCGTGGATGTCGTAAACAAAATAATATCGTTTAGATAACAGTAGGCTACATATAAACATATAAACATATAAACATATAAACATATAAACTCCACTCAAGAAGGATTTTTTTTTTGCTATTTGAGATCCTGACTGTAGTATATATTTATTTAGTAATATTGGTATAGCTGATTACGTTAATGCTTCCCTATATACTATATTAGCGGTGGAATTACCCGGAGCATATACAAAAAGGTTGTTTGGGTTGCTAACACGTGATAGAGAAACATAGAGTTGGCCGTGTGAAAAGCAATCAAAAGTAAGGTCTACACCAGCAACAGACAGAGTCTGGCCTTGGGCTTTATTAATAGTCATGGCGTAACAGAGGCTTACAGGGAATTGCACACGTTTGAAAGTAAACGGAAAATTATTGGGAATAATGGGTATCCTGGGAATGAAAACAACATCACCAGAGCCGCAACCAGTTAAGATTTCGGCTTCGATGACATTTCGTTGGAGACTTGTTACTCTCAGCCGTGTACCATTACAAAGTTTTGGAGGACTTAAATTTCTGAGTAGAATTATTGGTACTCCGACTTTTAAATAAATTTTGTGTGCTGGAACACCTGGTGTATTTAGAGAGTTTAAAAACTCTACTGGATAGTGGGTAGCATCTCCTTCTTCCAAAACCGTGTTAATAGATAAATATTCCCTACTTTCTCCAGAAACATGTACCAATATTTGAGAATTGATTGCTGCTGCTTGGTCATTGCGAGGTGCCAAAATAGCTCGTTGGCATAGCCAAGCAGCGTCATGGTTCGAGATCTCTGATGGATCTCCGTATACAGACGAAATGAGTTCTTGCTGTGAGGCAACAGAAGAACACAGGCTCTCGACTAAAGTTACTTTATCACCTTCTTGAGTCGGGTATGTACCGTTACCAATTTGAAGTAGTAAATTTGAGAAGACCTGCGCGTTTGCGTCACCTCCCAAATATGCTCGCATATTAAAGCTCAAATTGGATGATACGATACTACGCCATAAAAAAGAGCGCTTTAAACATGCACCTATTTCATCGGCCCTCGTTCCTCTTGGTATTATAGGGAGTGTCTGCCTAAAGTCTCCACAGAATAGCACCGTTAAGCCTCCCATCGGTCGGTCATTTTGTCTTATATCTCGCAACGTTCTATCTACAGCTTCCACAGCTTTACGATTTGCCATCGTACACTCGTCCCAAACAATCAGGACGCAATCGCGTAAAACCCGCGCTTTATCACTATTGCGAGAGATGTTGCAAACAGGGTTTTCTGTGCGCTCCAAGTCGATTGGTATTTTAAAAGTTGTATGTGCAGTTTTTCCTCCTGGTAATAAAGTGGCTGCTATTCCTGAGGAGGCCACCGCAAGGGCAATTTTGTTTTGGCTCCTTATTTGAGCCAAGATAACTTTGGTGAGGAAAGTTTTACCTGTTCCACCAGGTGCATCTAAAAACAGTATTTCTCCCAAAGAATTGTCTACACTACAGCATACTCTATCAAATATTTGACGCTGTTCTGGCGTCATATTTGAACAGCCATTTAGCACTATTTCTGCTAACTCCTCAGGGTTGTAATTTATTTCTGATGCATACTCCCTATTTATTGTTTCCCCACCAGCTGTCGGCGTTGGCAAGCCGTATTGACTGAGAAGATTCCCTCCTATACTTATAACTATATCTTGTATAGCTAGCAAAGACTTATTATGGCAGTTTTCCCGTACTTGGTCAGAAGTTTCTCTATTACTATTTTCCTGTCTGAAAAAATCTTCGGCAAACGCGTCTTTATATTTTTGCCACAACTGCCCAGCGTCCGATAGGCTACAAAATGTCAATAAAATGGCAAACAAATGACGCAGACGATGTGGACTATCGCTGACGCATGCTTCGGCTAAAGCATCATCCCAATGCTGATCGCCATCTAATAAATGCCGTGCGCGGCAAGCAGCCTGAAATGAGGGATATTCTATATCGTCCACTTTACGGAGATCAGTAAAAGAAGTAGGCCCTCGCACTGTGTGAAGAAGAAGGCGTAAATAATAACACTCTGCGTTATTTGGGTGCACCGTGTATACTCTTCCAATCACGTGTTCTTTAAAAATGCCGGGCTCACCTTCTACAGCAGTTCCACGTCTCCTGCGTTTAAAAACACCTTGCTGCTTGTTGTAAGTATAATATTGTGGCACTTCATTGTACAACAGAGACTTGGCGAAATTGTCTCTTTCGCAAAGGCGAAAAAATGCGAGCAAGGTGGTTTGTCTCGGGTTGTTCATTCTTTCTGCCACATTTTCTGGCTGAAAGTAAACTCGCTGCCCGCCTTCCAGGTGCACGTCAAGATGGATGACTGGCGGATACCTTTCATGTATGGGAAAACTCAAAATACGCCAAACTGCCTCCGAAGAGCTTATGTAGCGGCCAGATTGATACCTTGTCACTTCATCAAATTGGTTGTTATTTCTCAGTGCTATCATGGCTTGATCACTACCTTTATTAACATATTTACAGATATATTTTATAGATTCGACACTATTACAAATTTCTACATTAATATGTGCTTGAAAAGCTTTTGACAAAACTGGAGAATACGGTACCACCCACCTATTATCTAAAATAATTTCTTGACTACGGAATCTGACAGTAGCCGTGAAACCACCTTGTGACGGTGATCTTCGCCGGTATTGCGGATACCCATTTTCCCCCGCCATAGTTAGTTCTTTGAGTGCTCTGGGGTATTTTTTTGAGCATTGCCCATCTTTCATGCACGGTGATTCCCTATTTAAGACGCCACATGGCCCGTGAACCATATGTGTTTTTATTATGTCATGTAAAATCGGATCTGCGCTATGGTCTGGAAATTCTGCACTTATGACACTGTCTATAGCGTCGGGACGAATTTTTTCTTCCAGCCACAAAAGAATGTGCGCATGGGGTAAACCACGCTTTTGCCACTCGACGCTATACATAAAACACAGAGTTGAACCGAAAACTTTCTCCTTTGTAAGTAAATTAATCAAAACTTTGAGTTTCAAATGAAAAATCCTCGCAATAATGTCATGTCTGTCGTACGACGCCTGTCCTGTGAGAAGTGCCTGACAAATCTCTGTCCACTTTGGATTCGTTGTAAATGTTATAAAAAGGTCCGGCCGGCCGTATTTACGGACGTAACAAAAAGCATCTTGCGTTTTTTCATGCATATACCGCGGACCGCCTGTGAAACTGGATGGCAAAATAACTAAACGACCCAAGTCTTCGATGTTATTATCTGATTGCATGGCGTCCCGCAAGTGCACGTATTCTTCAGCGCGTAATCGTCGCTGGTTAGTGCGAATATACACTAAACGTTCAGTTTCTATTTTTGCGTACATGTCCACAATAAATTGGCTGAACAAACCGCGAAATCGTTGCAAAAATACAAAACTGTTTTGCCTTATTTGTAAACGGTAGGAATAGTATTGTTGAGCAGATATTTTTTTTTGAAAATTAGTTGCTCTCGTAGTAGGATTCACTTGGTACAGTCCAAAATTATAGCCATCTTCACCGTGACAATAAATTAAAGGATATTGCAGGGCGTCGTAAGCTCGGTGGGTTTCCAAAATGCGTTGGAGGCGATCGTCGCGTGTACGCAACACGATATCACGCCTCTCGCACTCCTGGTCGACTAAAACAACTGCAACTTCCTCTGCGACGGGTGCATTGTGTCTTCCGCGGTGTTCACCCAGAGGACGTCTATCGGCACTTATAATAATTTTGAAATCATTGCTGCCTTGCGGAATTGACTCCAATGCAGCTTTGAATTCACGAACGTACTGGTTAACGTGATGCAACAATTCCTGAAGTTGAGCTAGAAGCTCAGTATTTAGCTGAGGAAAATTGTGACTTCTAACATTGAGCTGTTGCGTGTAATCAGATACAAAATAAATTTGGAGAAATTTGGGCTCATTTTCTGGCAGTAAAGATCCAATAAGGTGATAAACTTGACCTTGAACTTTGAAGGTTGGCATGAACGGTCCTTCCGTTATTTGTTTTGCTCCAAAGGAAGTCATCTGGAAAGCACTGTTATATGAACGAACATTATCTAAAAAATGTTTCGACTGGGGATGATCACCATTAAGGAGACTTTTAACTAAGTGTGGCGGATCTTGGAAATTTGGTAGAACAATTTTTCCATTTGAGCAGCACATTCCGTTTGTCTCATTGCTCCATTTCAGAGCATCACAAAAATTACAAATTTCTGTCATGTCACCCACAAAAGTAAAGCCAGCATAATTAATTCTAGACGAATATGTAAACCCTGATTTTTCCCTATTGTCCCAAGATAGTAATATATTTACATCGTCATATTGCATGGATTCATCAGCATCGCTATTTGTATCCCTATTTATATGGTATCGAGCTCGTTCAATTTCTAGCCGAGATTGACGCTGTTCTACTGTTTCTGTTCGTCTTAGTTCATCTATTCTTTCCCTTTCAGATGCAAGATAATTTTCGTTATTTCTTTGTACGCCTACATAGTGATGTCTAGCTATTTGTAATCGTTCTTCTCTTTGTGAGAGAGATTCAGACTCGCGCGAGAGAGCGTGACGCTCTCGATCAGCTGATAGCCTCACTTCACGGTCCGCGACGCTTTCTTGAGAACGCAAAGTCATGGTCCGAGTTCTTTGCGAACTTAAGCGCGATTCCCTTTCGGTGAAAGTCTCTGACTCGCGTGAGAGGGCGTGACGCTCTCGATCAGCTGACATTCGCACTTCACGTTCCACGATGCTCTCTTGAGACCGCAAAGTCATGGTCCGAGTTCTTTGCGAACTTAAGCGCGACTCTCTTTCAGTTAAGGTCTCTGACTCACGTGAGAGGGCGTGACGCTCTCGATCAGCTGATAGCCGCACTTCACGTTCCGCGATGCTTTCTTGAGAACGCAAAGTCATGGTCCGAGTTCTTTGCGAACTTAAGCGCGATTCTCTTTCGGTGAAAGTCTCTGACTCGCGCGAGAGAGCGTGACGCTCTCGATCAGCTGATAGCCGCACTTCACGGTCCGCGACGCTTTCTTGAGAACGCAAAGTCATGGTCCGAGTTCTTTGCGAACTTAAGCGCGATTCCCTTTCGGTGAAAGTCTCTGACTCGCGTGAGAGGGCGTGACGCTCTCGATCAGCTGACATTCGCACTTCACGTTCCACGATGCTCTCTTGAGACCGCAAAGTCATGGTCCGAGTTCTTTGCGAACTTAAGCGCGACTCTCTTTCAGTTAAGGTCTCTGACTCACGTGAGAGGGCGTGACGCTCTCGATCAGCTGATAGCCGCACTTCACGTTCCGCGATGCTTTCTTGAGAACGCAAAGTCATGGTCCGAGTTCTTTGCGAACTTAAGCGCGATTCTCTTTCGGTGAAAGTCTCTGACTCGCGTGAGAGGGCGTGACGCTCTCGATCAGCTGACAGCCGCACTTCACGTTCCGCGATGCTCTCTTGAGAACGCAAAGCCGCGGTTCGAGTTCTTTGCGAACTTAAACGTGACTCCCTTTCGGTAAAAGTCTCGGACTGTAGTGAGAGGGCATTACTCTCTCGAGCAGCTGAAAGCCGTACTTCGCGTTCCTCAATGCTCTCTTGAGACCGCAAAGTCGCGGTCCGTGTTCTTTGTGAACTTAAGCGTGACTCCCTTTCAGTGAAAGTTTCAGATTCACGTGAAAGAGCGACGCGCTCGCGGCTAGCAGATAACCGTGCTTCACGATCTCCTTCTGATTCCTGAGACCTACTAAGTCTCATCCTTTTCGCATTTCGACTCCGTAGCGAAAGATTTGTTTTTTTTCGTTGAGGCATTTTCAAGGAAAATATCAAAGCAAAATAATAAAACAAACAAAATTTTAAAGAGCGGTGCGTCGTAAAATCTCTTGTGATAGCAAATCGTCTGTCCGTGGTCGCGATTTTACGAATTGGCTACACTCACAGTAACGATTAGCACTATTTAAACTCAGAAGTAGATACCTCTACTATTATCATGTAGAATTTTTACTTCAGACTTCAAACCAATGACCAAACGAAACCAAATAAAAGCCAATACTTTTTCGACCAAATCAGAACAACGACAATTTATTCATCCAAACGAACGAAACAACCAAACGAATCAAGTCAACACACTCAAGAATTTTAAGACACCAAACGAAACCCAATCGGTAGAGGAAACACGGCCGAAGGTCATTCTCGCGCGGAAAATCTTAACACCGCCATTCAGAAAATGACGTATTTGCACAACGCCATCTATCGGATAAAGATTTCAACCTTAGTTCTATTTTTTGTCTTAAGGTGTCGTTGCAAGTACTATACGGAAATGCGTGTTGTAATATTTTACTTCTTGAACTCACTAAATTAATCATATCTTCTGATAGAGTGAACCGATTTCGATGAAACAAAAACTAAGTTATACCTCAAGTTACGTAGAATTTTTATACATAAGCATTGTTTACATTGAATTCGTAGATTTTACGTGATGCGCGCACAAACAAACATATAAACAGACAAACAGACAAACAGACAAACAGACAAACAGACAAACAGACAAACAGACAAAAATGACAAAAAATATGAAAATGGGTTCGGTTAGTTATCCTTTAACACGCTGGCTATTTTTTTTGTCAATTTCTTCAATGTACAAAAATTACTTTTCTACAGATTTATTATATGTATAGATTTTAATCTTAACAAATCAATCATAATAACTTCAATGAACAGTGTGATGAACAGTACATGTTAATTATTAAAACGTTTTAACAGGAAAATAATAAAAAATCTATTTTACATAAAAAAAATGTTTTGCCTTGGATATCCAATTAATTGTAGACTTTAATATTTCAATCGTGGTAATTCGAGACACAATGGAAGAACAATATGTGCGCGAACGCCGGCATTCGCTTGGGATTTTATGAATTAAATTGTAAAACACCAAGACATAACCATTAAATAAAAGACGAGGAGAAGGTAAAACTGTGTGGAAGTAGCTAATACATATTTGATAGTTACAATTAATTATACCAGACCAAATATTTTTTTAAATAGTGTACTACCATTTGACAAAAAGTAATTGTTTTGTAAACACTGCTTTAAGGAATAACAATGCCACGACACATTATATAAAATGTATCTACACAAATCATAGTTACATAAACAATACCTAATGTAATTTATGGATATAGCTATAATCGAAATTGATATTACATTCGATGCTACAATGTTTGACATAATGTCAAAATATTTATATACGTTTAAGTGATTTTTGACATACCTACATTAATTTATTGTCTTTGTTTATTTATAGTAACGTAAGTAGTTATTTTTTAATTGTTGTAAAAGAAATTTATCTTTTTCTCAATTTCGTTATGTGTGTGTTTCGTCCGGTCGGCTCGACCGGAGTGATACCACGGCCTCACAGAATACCGACGTGAAACAACCATAGCGTTGTGTTTCGCCGTGTGAGTGAGGTTACCGGAGGCCCAATCCTTCCCCTCTCCCGATCCCTAAATCTCCAAAACCCTAATCCCTAAAAGGTCAGCAATGCAATCGTAATTAATCCGTCTGCTCGTTTGCCGACCTACTTATTCCATAAAAAATAAAAAATCTGATTGTTTTTTTTGTAACATTTTTTTAAAGTATATGGGTGACGAATGTCCTGACTATGTCATAAATAAATACAATTAAAAGGTACCCTTTTAATGTTTTTTAAGAGATAGATTGGCAAATGTGCTGATCAATCTTCGCAGATCATGGTTAACACCTTGATAATGTGACTTTTATCGAGTAATATATACTTTCCATGATTATTTAGACAGAACTGACATACGGTGATTTAATGATAGATCTCAACATTTGTTATTTTTTAGTATTTATGTACTAGTGAAATTATAAATAAAAAAAGAGTAACGACGGTGTTTCTTGCTCGTTCTTCTCCTTTCGAATCTACAATTTGGAACCTAGCACCTAGCTTCACTCAGCAGACTGACATACTACTATTCTATTTTGACGTCTTAACTCAACAGACTAGTAAATTTTATTTTGACGTTTCTAAAGTACCTACCTATTTATGGTTTAGTTGGAATAAATGATTATAATTTTGACATTGACTTAGAAATTCGCAGTGTTATAAATTTACACCTCTTCATATGCTAAATAAAAATCGTCCATAACTATTTATATTCTCAGTACTAAACTGAAATCTTTAACCCTTCCCGGCCAACTATGATTTCCAGTGACCCATTTCCTTCAATTTCCTCCCACGAGTCGGGGTGTGATAAGCAGTCATACTCCACATAACTTTAGGGCTAAATATAGCCAACATGTAATAATATTAGGTACGGGATTGTTATGTATACGTACAGCGATTTAGTGTTAAGTTATTTACATATTACATATGTGTAGTTGAAAGTTTCGCTCGGTATTTTGAAAGGATTTGAGTATCTACTTGATCTTGGTATTTGTCCAATTATGTACTTATATTTTTATACATAGTTAAGTTTTTAAGTGTGGGAGAGCCATGCTTTGGCACAAATGGGTCGGCTCGACCGGAGTAATACCACGGCTTCACAGAAAACCGGCGTGAAACAATCACAGCGTTGTGTTTCGCCGTGTGAGTGAGGTTACCGGAAGCCCAATCCTTCCCCTCCCCCAATCCCTATATCTCCAAATCCCCAATCCCTAAAAGGTCGGCTACGCACCGCACTCGTAACTCTGCTTTGTTGTTGCGGGTGTCCACGGGCGGTGTTGATTGCTTACCATCAGGTAATCCGTCAGCATGTTTGCCCACTTATCATATAGAAAACGTTGTTAAATAGAGGAAATCTGTGGTAATAACTCAAAGTTTTTTCTTAACTAGCTGTGCCCGCTACTTTGTTGTGCAATATAAATATTATATTTGTATTATTATATTTTATTATAATATTCGGTGTAATGTTTTTACATAAAAAAACTCCGGTGTATATCTTAGTTTCAATATTATAAATGTCTCGTCAATAAGTTAACAAAGAATGTTTCTGTATCTGTTCGAAGTTTATTCATAAAGATTAACATTAATTATTTTTACAAAAAGTTGATCTGGAAAAAGTGACTTTAACAAGCAATATATAGACTCTACCATTGTTAATTTATACCTAACTTGGGAAATGAGATTAATAGGATAACATATAAAGAAAACTTAAACAGAAAACTGTCGAAAAACAATGCTTGCTTTGTCGCCTGTGATGGGGTTCCAAGAGGCCCAGTTCTTCACATAACAAAATCAAAAATCAAGCCTGCCAAAAAGCTTGTAACTCGTTTAGTGTTACGGCTGACCGTGGACGACACTGATCGCTTACCATCAAGCACTTCGACTGTTTTTCTAACCAACCTCTTAAAATAAAAATCCATCCCAAGTAGTTATTTATTTATGTAATAGGTCGGCAAACGAGCAGAAGGATTACCTGATGGTAAGCAATCAGCGCCGCCCATGGACACCCGCAACAGTGGAGTTACGGGTGCGTTGTCGACCGTTTAGGGATTAGGGATTTGAAGATTAAGGGATTGAAGAGGGATTGAGGGAGGGGAAGGATTGGGCCTGCGGTAACCTCACTCACACGGCGAAACACAACGCTGTGCTTGTTACACGCCATAAGTAGTAAAATGTTCCAAAAAGTTATTGAAAAGGCTATAAAACAAGCATCAATGTGAGTGTACTATTCTATCGAATACAGCTTAAAATCTCTTCAGAAGTGACGTGGTTCGTGGACCGTGAAGCTCGCGTTCTTTGTCCCACCTGTGGCTCAAACTAGGACGGATTACATCCATCGCTACCTACAGCAAAGTTTAATTGGGTTTTTGTCAGTACTGTGTCCAATCAGGCTCGAAACTTCGATAAAGGGAGTGGATCAGTCTAATTTAGGTACTGTTCTAATGAAAGTGGATAACCTATTTTATCTCCATTTTGATGCAACGTTTTGATATGTGATAGGCAAACGAGCAAATGGATTACCTAACGGTGAGCAATCACCGCCTCCCTTAAACACAAGCAACAACAGAGGAGTTACGAGTGCGTTGCCAACCTTTTGGGAATTAGGTATGGGGGGATGGGAACGGGCCTCCGATAACCTCACTAGCACGGCGAAACTCAACGCTGTGGTTCGTCCACGCCGGTTTTCTGTAAGACCAAGGTATCACTCCGGTCGAGCCGACCCATTTGTGCCGAAGCATGGCTGGCATGGCGAAATCCAATTTGGAAAGTACTACATAGTATTTTTACAAAATATAATTATTATCAGTATTTGCGGATGTCTTATCCAACTTCAGCTTAACAAAAATAAACCTTATTCATTCGGAATACCAACAAAAAATATTCGACAATCAACCTCATTTTTAACTTACTGCAATCAACGTAACAAAATCCAATATTTAGTTTGAATATCTTAAACATCACATGTAAATAATGTATCTGTTCTATTCCACCTTACACCTACACACCCTTTTAAACTGACAATAATATCGCTGCTACACAGTCATAGAAATAGCAAGAGTATTTGTATTTTCTAAGAAAAGCTCTAGTAAAGGATTCCTTTGGAGGTGAGAGAACGTGAAGTGGTATGTAGGTATTTTGTTTCATTATTTTGTTCCTAGACAAAGGGCAATCGCTTTGGAGTGATTTCGAATGATTTAAATTAAATTACTTGAAGCGCGATAGTTTTATTTTTCATGAACCTAATAGGCAAACAGCCTTCCCTGATTTTAAATCATCGATTACGAGTGCTTTGCCGAACTTCTGGGGATTAGAGTTTTAGAGATTTAGAAATTGGGGGAAAGGAAGGACTGGGCCTCTGGTAACCGGTTTCCACAGTGAAATACAGCGCTGTGGTTGTTTCAAGCTGGTTTTCTGTACCATTAACATTCCGCCGATCAAGCCAAATTATTCGTGCCAAAGCTCTCTCAAAATATCAATTATGTTTTTATAACTAAAACTTTTTAGGCTTAAAAAACAACAATCGGGCAACGTTGTCAATCGATTAAGGCCTCCCTCTAAACGTGATTGACAAAGGAAAAAATCTATGTACTCGATTCACCTTTGCATTTATCCAAATATAATAAAAATATATTTTTAGATCGCTATTGTCAATTAAAAAAGTCGTCGACAGTAAAACGTCAATTCGCGGGTTTCCGAACGGCAGCCAATGCCAATTTGCATGCTTAATGCCGTCGTCATCGTGCCACAGATTATTATATTTTCCAACAAAAGAGGATAGAATACATTTTGTCATTGATAATTTAAAAATTTTCATACTTTCTATTTCTTGAAATTCTAAACTGTATTGCCTAGGAATTACATGAAACTTATTTATTATATTATTTCATTCAATAAATAACATATAAATTACAATAATATTTTAGTTGATAAGTGAAATTAAGAACATGTGATTAAAATGTATGTTTTTTAAGATTTTTTCCCTTTGGTTATCTATTTAATGTAAGTACCTTGGAAACATAGTCATCTCAAATTTGTAAGTGATTTTTTAAATGGTAACTAGTACATTATATTTTTAACTTTGGAAAGAGAAATATAATTATTTCTTCTAACCAAACAGATATTATTTAACAGCATACAATAAAGATGAAATTTCCATTTTATAATCAAAGCTTTGTAAAGATAAGACAAATAATATTTTAATCCTTTTTAAATGAAATCCTATGATAAGGTTCATTTTATCTCGAGTGATTACAATGGCATCATAAAAGATCTCAGTTCTAATTAAACACTTACGTTTTATTATTTGTGTGGTTAGATTCCGTTGATCAAATTCAATGTCAAAAGAATTAATTTTAAAAATAGAATACAGTACATTGAATTTCGTTTGACGGTGTCTTTAGTTGTGCGGTTGACATTCAAATTCATGACCAATATTTTTTAGTCTATATCCGTCGACTGTTTAATATAGGGTTCTTTTTTATTGTGCCACAGAGCTCGATTGTCATTTTATTATTCCCAAAATATTAAGTTTAATATCAATACTGTGTTTTCCAAGTCCCAATTCAATTCTTATTTGAATATTGCATGATATTGCAACTTATGCCATCATTATTTTTTGCGTGAAATAGCACACTTAATTCTTTAAAAGTATAGCAGAATCGAAAAATATACCTGACAATCTCTATTTCTAGTGGCAAAATCTTTTTCCATCCCTTTCCCCATTCCTAACCCCTAAATCACTAAAATACTCACACTTAATTCTTTAAAAGTATAGCAGAATCGAAAAATATACCTGACAATCTCTATTTTAGTGGCAAAATCTTTTTCCATCCCTTTCCCCATTCCTAACCCCTAAATCACTAAAATACTAACTCTCAAAAAGCTGGCAACGCACTCATTAGTCTTTCAAATACTGCTTACCATCAGGTAAAACGTCTGCACGTTTGCCGACCTATCACTTAATAAGTAGCTAAGTAGCTAGTGTACGGTTGTAAGTTTTAAAATCTGGGCGTTAGTCACGAAAGTGAATTATAAATATATTTATAGAAATAAAAAGGCCAAAATCTCTTAATACAACAAATACAATTTACCTTATCCAGCATTCAAACTATTAACGAGAAAGAAACCAGATGGCTATGATGGCTTAGTAATAAACAAACAATTTAGGACATAAATAAAAATATAGGTTACAAAAATAGGTCACTATAACAATAATGAAAGTGTTAAACTACCTAATAATGTTTATATTAATAGTGTTTAGACCATAGGTCAAGCCATGGTTGATATATGTTACAAAAACATTTTGTTTTAAGGATTCAATGTTAAAAAAATAAGAATTAATATTATTTTAAAAATTAATAGCTACCGCCTGCGGCATCACAAACATCCAGACATTGTAACTTTCGCATTTATAATATTAGTGAGATATACTTACCAACGTCAGATAACGCATACTTTTATTTGTATCATCATTTAGAGCTGATTTTTCGATAGATAAATGTTGTTAGACGAATAAAATTGTTGCTGTCACTGTCTTATACAAACATTCTGACGCGACAGCATTATAATTATTCGTCAGGTAACTTTTATCTAACCATTGGAAAATGAGACCTTAGTCATGTGATGTCTCAGGAATCAAAGTCCCTTCGTGACTTGCAAACTAGTAGAATTTTTCTCAGTTCTCAATTCAAGTGTAAGTCGTTACGTCCAATAAATCTCATCTTTAATTTAATTAAATTATAATAATATTTTACAACAATCATAATAATTATTAAATTCAAAATGATCAATTAACTTTCTGCAAATCAGCAGATCTCCATTTGTGGTGAAAATTCATAATGCGGTAGCTTCACCATCCAAATTAATTGATTCTACCTTTTTCAACCTTATCATTAACTTAATAGAGCTTTTTATCATTCAACAGTAATTTTCATTCATGGACCTGTATCTCGTTTAAAATGTGTTTGGACTTTACAGCCTAAAAATAGGGTTGATAATCGTTTGGTGAATATTTTTCTTAGGCCGCAATTCATTCGATTTTGTAGCGACCATAAACGGGTAACGCTTTTACGCTTTAAAACGTTTTCGTGTCCTTGAGGTCGTACTAAAAAGATTTGCAAAGACAACTAATTTTATTTTCTTGAAAAAAAAAAAACATTAACTTATAAACTATTGTGGACTAATAGCCGCAAACTCAGGGAAGATTTTAAATGTATTTTTATCTGAGACTTGAAACCACTCGACATTCCTATAATCATTGAAATTGCCGATATTTGGGATGTAGACTTACACACGGTTTCCGAAAGGCCGATCAATGTTAAAATCAGTTTAATCTCTTGTCAAGTCATCTGATTGGTTGACTGAATTATCAACACCCAATCTTATGACTTGGCAAGAGATTTAACAGGAGATTAGTTAATTTTAGCGTTGACAAGCCTTTCAGAAACCGGGCGTTAATCATAAAGCCGATGGTGCAACAACCACAACACCGGTTAAATTACGAGTCGGTCTTTGGGTTCGAGATAAAAAAAAAAAAAGTAGATTTATAATTGCGAGGGAAGATTGGGCTTCCTATTCCAACAAAACGTTCGTTTCATAAAGCTGGTTTTCTATAAGACCCATGTATCACACTTTAAAGTTTAAAGTACTATCTACCAAACTATGACAGGACCCTCAATTAAACAACAATTGATAAAAATACCGTTTTATAAATAAAATTTCATAATACACAAAAAGAAAAATAGACTTGACAAAATATCACATAACCTAATCGAACACTCAAGATGAATGCCCAAATGTGTTCTCCTTTATTTGCTTTCGTAACTTAAAACATTTTGTTCAACGTCTTAGGTATTAAAGTGAGTTCAGCTGAACTGTCAATACGTGCTAGGGTGCGTACAAACGATCTAATTTAATAGAGACTATTTTTGTACTTCCAAACAACAGGCTTGTTTTGTCGGTGACGTCACATTCTGTTTTAAGTGATATTGGATTTGTGTTAGGCTTTCGATTACTTGTTTTTGTAATGTCGACTCTATAAACAAAAACACAGTTGAAGATACAGACTGTTAACCTGTTGATAAATAATTTAAAATTATATTTGAAAAACTAAATTAGGAGAGAACAGTGGAGATCAAATTTTAGAGGAAGATTTATTTGTTTTTATTTTATTGTTTCTGGCCCACCACCAGAAATTGTATTATACTGATACATCATAACAAGAATTCCTATATATCAATGGTTAGTATTATAATTTCTTACAGATTAACACACACTAAGGCTTAAAAAACAATAACAAGCGTCATATAAATAATGATAAATTAAAAGAAGTGTTAAATTTTAATTAACATTCAGAATACAATCAATTAGATAAACACCACAAAATTGTAAATATTATTAGACAAAAGAAGGTAAGGTTGTATTTGCACATATTATTCTTTAATTTTATTTTGAGGTTTATAATTGAAAACTAATACTACAATTATGAGTAGGTATATGAATCATTCAAAAGCGATCGACAATTAATTAATAATCAATATTCTATCCACTTTTGGACAATCGTGTAATTAAATATTTCATCTTAAATTAATATTCCATAACAATCGCAATAATGATCAATTAATTTTTCGCAAATCAGCGGGACTCCATTTGCGGCGAAGATTCATATTAATGTGACTACCACATTTTTAACTTTAACAACCAGAAAGGTTTAATTTTATTTCATGTTTTCAACCTTGTAATTTGGCAGCAAGAGTTGTTTATCGTTCAGCAGATTCATAAGTTAATATAAAGACCCTTGATTGTAAATTACAACTTTTAGATCTTAAAATTAGGGTTGACAGTCGATTGAATAAATTATCATGGTCTCAATTATATATATTTGGAATAAATCATTCAAAAGCACTACGTTGTTGGAATAATTAAAAATACGTCTACCGTGTATTTAATTAACCAGGCAAGTGCTAGTCGGACTTGCGTTGGACTTCGCACCAAAATTGTTTGTGTTATATGGGAGCCCCTTAAATATTTACTAGCTTTTCCCCGCGACTTTGTTCGCGTAGAATACTGACTTACTGCAGATTTTTGGTTAAAAAAACTATCCTACGTCTTTTCTCGAGTTCCAAACTATGTCTGTACCAAATTTTACACAAATAGTTTCAGTAGTTTAGGCGTGAAGAAAAGACAGACAGGCAGAGTTATTTTCACATTTATAAGATTCAGTTTGGATTTGTTTGTTGACTATTTATTTGTTGTTATAGCTAATATTATTATGTATAACAGAAATATACCATCTACCCAGAGCTATCACGGTTCATAAGAGGCATCTTGGTAAGTAATATATCGCAGTCTCAGTAATTGGATTCTCGTTTTTAAATACCTAAAAGGAACAAAATGATTTGTAGCACGGAATTTGTACCTATAACTTAAAGTAATTTTGCGCTTATGTACAATAAGCGTAGCAGTTGATTTATTTTTTTTAGATTTTTATACTACGCCTTTACTTTTTAACCGATTTCATTTTAATAAAAAAGAACTTTCATATATTCTAAAAGTACCAATACCAAAACGCAAGATCTGTATTTCATATTCGCGGTGTAAACTAAAATGTATTCAGTAGAACATAAATAAAGCACAATTTCTCAAATCTAGAATAACTCATAGCTATTTCAATCGATAGTTTAAAATAAATCATTGCATTATTTTGTAAGTTATAGTTTTGATAGTGTAGGAACGCAACGTTATATTATGAAGTATTTGTTCCATTGTAAATTATAATTGTAAGGAAGCCATACTTCGGCAAGAATGTGTTGTCTTGATGGGAGTGATAACAAAACTACAAGAATACTGTTTTGAAGCAGCTTGTACTGTGTGACGTTTCGTGAATGAAGTTTTCACTGTTTTTTCGAAACTTACTTGTGAAAAGTAAGTGTGCTGAAATACCTTTACCATTCGTCGTACCTAGATTTTGTAAATCCTTCGTCATCATCATCATCCTCATCGTGTAAGTCCCCTGCTGAGCTAAGGCCTCTTCTCACACGGAGAAGGTTTGAGCTTTAATCACAACGCTTGCTCAATGTGGGTTGGCGACTTCAAACTTATGATTATAAATTAAGTTTCCTCACGATGTTTTCCTTCACCGTATGTCAGTAGTGTTTGAATGAACATAGAAAGTATATATAACTCGGAAAAAGTCAATGGAAATCCTTAGTTATTAGAAAACCCCTTTTATGATATAAGATGTCAAACGAGGTCAGGAATCCCCAATCAATCGGCATCGCCCACAGCAAAGCCAGCAAAGCCATAACTGGCCTTTTGGGGATGTTAGGATTTAGAGGATGTAGAATTATTTAATGAGGACAGAGAAAAGATTGTATCTTCGGTAATCTCAATCAGATAGTGAAATATAAGGCTAGCGTTGTTCCACGCTGGTGTTCTGAAAGGCGGGCTATCGCCTCGGTCGAACCCAATTTGTGCCGAAAAAGGGTTATTGCACACTGTCCCTATTTTAGTGCGTATAATAATCAAAATTCAGTATCAATATAAACTAGCCCTAACCATGATGGTAATCGTTTAACGGTCTTTAAATCTTGGATGCCAAATAAAATGGATGTAGATTACGATTGAAGAAACGTGACAAAGTTGGTTAGGATAGAAAATGACGCATAATTCAGAAAATAGGGTTTAAAATCGGTTGGCATGTAAGAAAATGTTTTTTTTCACGTATTGGTCTTACACAGCTACTCCGTTCACCTTAGAAAGAATGTAATATATTAATAATAGTGTTTCTTTTTATGGAATCGTAAACAATCATACTTTTTGCTCCAATGATGATAAATAATTATTTCTACTATAAGTACTGCTGAAAGTTAAATCCATGCAGCAAATAATTTTTGAGTTAATCTTTGAAGTCTGTAATAATGCTCAAAATCCTATTACATATTTTTTATTGGGGTAGGTAATAAATTTGTGAACGAATAACGTCATGGTAAAAGCCCCGCCAATCGCTGCTATCCCTGGATACCCGCAACATGAGATTTGTTTGATTTGGAGATAGGAGATGAGAGACAGCAATCATTGTTGCAGTGTAGTTTTTTGTGAAGCCTTACTATGAATCTGGTCAAGCATGACGCTGAAACACTTTATTTGTCAATCGGTCGGTTTTCATAGTCAACGTTCAATTGTAGGTATTTAAATGTAGGTATTTAATTAGGTAGATTTGAATAATCTACCTTCGATTATTAGTGTAGCGTGATGTTATGTTACGTTAAAATGAAAAGACACCTTTTCATAATGATGCTAGGTAGACTTTTTGACTTAAAATTCTATTGATTATTTTTTGTAAAAAAAAATGACGAAAAAATCTTCAGGGATAATGAAGAAGACCTAGAAAAAACGAGCAAATCTCAAGCACGTACTTATCCTCGTTGTATATACCTTTACTCGTAAAAGTAGAGAATAATGGAGATAATAGAGTGTTCGTATGTAATATGAACTCTAGTGATGAAAAATAGAGTATAAAATTGTATGTAGTGTATGACGATAGGCTCATGCCCTATTACAAAGGGCTCGTAACATCACTGGTCTACAGTTCTTGGTAGAGAACACTACCATAACCTTCTAAAAACTACTATAACATCTGTAAGGCAAAATCCACATCAGATACCTTCTAACATAGAAACACTGAAGTTCTAAAGTCTGGAACGTCCTAGAAACTTGGCCCCGAAAGGCAATAAATCAGGATTTGAGGATAAGATTAGACAAAGTGTTAGATTGTACATTAGAGATTAATTGTACATTATGTACGGAAGTGCAAATAGACTTTATTCAAAAACTAGGAACCCGCTCCGGCTTTGCATGGTAGTAATTCTGATACTTAATTTACCCACAATTTAATGGATGTTATTATAAGTACATATAATGAGTCCTCTCCACTTACTCTATCTATTAAAAAAATATACCCATGCAGGGACAACAAAAGCGACTTTGTTTTATAGTAATAATGCTTTATCCGAATCGAGCTCGCATACAAGATTTGGGGTTTTACAATCACATCGATTCATCCAATAAGGCATAACAATCGAGAAATCTAATAATAGCTACCTGCCCAAGGCGTCAAACAAAACTTCCATTCCACAACATCTGAGCTGATCAATGAGACGATAGAGGAACCGTATAACAATATTAAGACAACAGAACATTACCCTAAAGTTTGAAGGTTTAGTTACGCTTATGTAGCAAGGATACAAGGTATCAACGGCTAATCTAATAATAATAATTACAATTGTAAGTTAAGCTGGGATCCTCGTGAAGTTTCTTGATTAGCTATCGGCTTAGGAGTATTATTTAAATTCAATTAGTTTGTTGTACGTTTTAAAAGATACCTCTGCTTATCCTGTTTAACGTAGAGCGTCATATACGTCTACGAATAACTAGATTATACTGTATGTTCTTTGGTAACCTTGAATTTTAAAATATGCGAGCTCACTTGTTTTTTATTCTTCTTTGTGGATACTTTCAGAAACTCCTAATTTCACGCCCATATTAAACCGATATTCGAAACGAAATAATTCTGAAACATACACGGCATTATTTTCTATGATAATCTAACCCTAACACGCATTAATTGTTCGAGCAACTAGATGTACTTAATCTTATTTTGTTAATTGCCGACCATCATGCTGGAAGTAGCTCGTTTCCCGACCTATCACATTAATAGACCAAAATAAACACACTTAATTGACACGGCTTGAATTATTTGATTTTTATCTAAAACAAACCTACAACTACAGTATAATCAAAAACCCTGTCATACCGCTATACAAAACCAAATCTGATTACAACAGAACATAATAAACAATTAACGTGATCCAAAGTTAAAATATATGCAAATTAGAATACCGATTAATAGTCAGTAGCAGAATAAATTTCATTAACACAGTCAATAAGTGAGAGCATTAGGGGCTCATATAGCGAAATTGATTTTAAATAATAGAGGCATTAGTCAGTTGGTCGTTCAGTATTTTAGTCAGCGTCGCATAAATCGATACTGGAACGATTTAATTGCATGTCCTACCATATTTTATGGTGACATATATTATTTGAATGCTAATGTGACTTCTATTTAGGTACTAGGTACCGGTTTCATTCATTGTCGAAATGTATGATTTAAAGCTGATTGTTAACTGTTTCGTTGAACTCATCATTACAAATCAGCATTGATAATAATAGACTTTGAACTTCGCCAGTTAGATAACGTAAAAATATTAGATTTGTCGTTTAAGAAAATTATGACTAACATAAAACCAAGTTTCGGATTTGGAGGCCCTACGTCACAGCTAAGTGACACTTTCTTAATCGTGACGTCATACGATATTTCAAACCATTACAAACGAAAAATGGCTTATCTAATATAAAAAAAGTTACTAGACATTCTTTAACAACACATGATTTCATCTTTATTCCGCAACCTTGTAGGTGTTTTATCTATATAACGTTGAGCAAGATTGCAAAACGACAAGTATATGTATATTGTATCCTTCTGCTTACTTTTAAAAGGAGTTCAGCTATAAATGGAACCCCCATTACATCACCATAGATAGGATCCGATGATCAGCCAGGGTTGCGGGCGAAAGTGCAATAAAGTCCCGCGACCTCGGCCAGTAGCAGGAAAAGAAGGGGGTAAGTTTTTAGTCAGGAAGAGTCTGACACTCTCTTTCTCGCCTTACCCTTGGTGGAGCTGCCATTTCTCCTTTACAAAAAAGGTATAAATTTAATAGAAACATGATACGCAAACAAAATGAATAACTAAATTCGATACTCTTAAAAAATGGGCCTAACTCGCCTGAAATCTCATAAAGGAATAATAAAAAAATCCATTTAGATAATGGAAAATCATTTTATAAGTAAAATAACTCAACAGTAAGCAACTACTCTATAGGTAACCAATCTTCTAACATAGCAACAGTACCTGATTATTTCAACGTTGTAAGGTTTACTTTTCAGCCTTTCATCACACTGATTAATAAACTAACCTTTACCTTTTTAATGTTATAATTCCAGAAAGGAGAATTTTTGGTGTTCTAATGTTATGTTTGAACGTCGTGGTGGCTGCGGGTTCGAAACCTGGCAAGTACCGATGTGACATTTTCCGAGTTTCGTGTACTTTCTATGATTATGTAGACACCACTGACATACGACGAAGAAAACCTGAACTTATAATATGTTTGATATCGCCAATCTGCCTTGAGCAGGCGTGGTGATTAATGCTCAAACCTTTTTCGTGTGAGAAGAGGCCTTTGCTTAGCAGGCTGATAATGATGCAGGTTTAGATAAGATGATGTTTTATAGACTAGGGTGGCAAACAATAAGACAGAACATGTAATGGTATTCTTTATGCCCTGTAAATGATGCAACACCAGAAGAGTGGTATCAAAGTGCGTTGTCTTTCGGAAGTCAGGGTAGGGTAGGTTATTTGAGGATATGGGAACTGG
Source organism: Spodoptera exigua (assembly GCA_902829305.4). Taxonomy (NCBI): domain Eukaryota; kingdom Metazoa; phylum Arthropoda; class Insecta; order Lepidoptera; family Noctuidae; genus Spodoptera; species Spodoptera exigua. The sequence goes on from LR824624.2 coordinate 7,406,418, forward strand.
GGTTGAAGGAAAATTCACTTACACGAGGACTTTTTACACCATTTTCCCATGAATTGGTAATCCAGTTAAAGGAAAGAGATAGCTAGCATTCTGCAATCCGTAAACATGTCATTATCATTAGCGGAAAACGTCCATTGCTATATAAGACTTTCTCTTAGGAATGGATTTTTCCGAATCTCCAAGATTAGCAGGTGGCTCGATCATCAGAGAATACAACTTCCAACAATGTTTTGTGTCCCAAAAACTGGTCATAATTTTCAATTCTGTAAGAATTTTTTTATGTCTAAGTCTATCTAAAATCCGCAATCAATGCTAACACACCTCATAGTAACTGCCAAAAGCATTTAAGTATATTTTCTTTCCATACCACACAACAGAACATTCCTTCCCTTCATATACGTAAAGCTTTTTGGTAGGTTTTGTGAATTAGTTGTGTGATTTCACTTAGCTAATTACTTTTATGTTCATGTCAAAGAACGGAACAGACAGTCCTTGTTTAAGACTCCTAATTAAACATTTAGTTTTGTGTACGTGACAAACGAATGTTTGAAAGGTGAACTTAATTTATTAATTTGAAACTGTTTGAGAGAATTGTTTTGATTATTTTAAGACAATTTGACGCGTATTTAATAACAATAAGATTAACTTCACGGTTGGAGCAAAAGCTGAACCAATAGCTGCTTAGGTTCTTTGAGTTTTCTACAAATATGTAGCTTTTGCAAGTTTGTGTGGCATGTGCCTGTAAAATCATGCGTTTGTAAACGAATTCTCGATAAACGATCTAAATTAATAGTATTGCAAGAAAATATATGAAAAGAAATATAAAATACTAAACAAAAAGTGAACTAATAAGATTTTGAAAAGAACTAAAAAAGAAACATAACAAATGAAGTTAAAAGTATACAAGCAAAAAAATCTTTAAAATGTCATTAAGGATTATAGAACAGTTTTCTACCGAATTTAAAAAAACTAACTATAATTATTTGCTTCAAAAATACATAGGTATTAATATTACGAAAAACGTTGGTGGTAGGTTTTTTTCCAACAAACCGATTTCCAAAGGAGACCCTTCATTGATTTCATTAAACTAATTGCCACTGCATTTATATTCTGGAACCTTCGATTTATTAATAGCCCCAATGTTTGCCATCAAATGAAAATGAGAAGGCCTTTGAAGAGCTCTGAATGCAAAACGCGATCATTCAAGGGAGCTCACATTTATATTACGGATGGGTAGCATTTGTATAATTAAAGGTTTTTATTTAATTCAAATGGATCAAATAGTGATTTAACGTAACATATTATGCTTATTTCTAACTTGTAATTTTGTTGGTTTTTTCCTTAATAGCGTCTGTCAACTGTTTTACGCTCTAGGTCAGGATAAGACAGCCCATGAGTTTCAGAATATAATCTACCTCTGTGTCAAATTTCCTTACTACATAATGCAATCTTTCACATTTTTCATATTAGTAGAATGCGGTCCCAATCACTGCAGGCACAGTAGATTACAATACATATTTTGATTTAGAAAATGAGGTATTATCTTTTATATTATACTTGAATCTTTTAATCTCTCTTCTTCAAAAATATTTTTTTAAACATTGCCGCACACTGGGATTTGACTCTCTGTCATGGCTGCATTAATAGACATACAATTTGAATTTGAAACATACACATTCACACCCAGACCCGGGACAACAATTTGTGGATGAAACAAAGAGTTGTTCCGTGCGGGAATCGAACCCGCAACACATTGCCCAGCCACCTCGTCAACTGTGAAGTCAAGTAATCAACGAAACTTAACTACAACAACAGCATAACGGTAATTAATTTTAAAAATCATACCTACCAACCGCAATTTTTTTCGACCAAATAAATACACGTACATTTAATATTCAGGCAGGAATGTCGACCTTGAAGACCGGATAAGGAAATTGGGTGCCTTTTATAACGTAAAAATATGTTCGTGTATCCTTTCCCTTAATGAGGATATAACCTCACTGATTAGAATAGAATCAGTTCGTTTACTCCGATCTGATATGATCATTGTTCTGTTATCTTGTGTTATGGTAATTTTTTTTGCCGACCTTTTGGGCATTAGGGATTAGGGATTTGGAGATTTCGGGGAATTAGGAAGCATTGGGGGAGGAGACGACCTTCAGAATCCCCTCTCACACGGCGAAACAAAGCTGTGGTTTTTTCACGCCGGTTTTCTGTGAGGCCGCGGTATAAATCCGGTTGAACCGAGTAATGCTCTCCCACACTTATTTTGGTATTGCTTGGAAGCTAACAGCTTCAGCCGTGTGTTTGACCATAGTGTGCCACTGGCTATTTGCGTGGATTCGAATGCTGCTCTGCTCGACTCGGCTATTGATCGTTATATTTTATAGTCGTTCTTGATAAATGAACTATGTAATATGATATAGTATGTATCATTCAGTTCGAATGATTTGTTCCGGAAGTTGGCGCGCTCAAACTGTAGAGCATTTTATACTCTAGTATTGTTACTTATAAAAAGAGACGTCCATTTCTGGACATAGAACTTTTCCCGTGTCTTCTAGATAGGCCGGTGGGAAACGATCTGATAAGATCTTTTGTCTACCATGTGTTTAAACATCCTGCATTAAATAATTATTACTTACTTAGAACAATTAAGAAAATATCTTAAATTAAAAAGTTTTAGAAATCAAGCTTTAGATCAAAAAGTGTAAAGCTTCCTTTAGTTTAGTTTATCATTCACAGACATACAAAATAATCGTGTTCACTTCACAAACATACACATAACTATATATACATTTAAAAAAATAAAACTATAATATACATATACATTGCAAGTTAAATATATTATAAAACATATTTTGAAAATCAAAACCCTTTACTCGCTCTTACGATTTAAACCACAATCTCCACCAACTTAAAGTAGATTTTAAAAATGCATGGCAACTGCTTACAGCTGTCATCAAAAGTTTCCTCCGAAATGAATTCTTACAAACTTAGCACATTAAAACTTGTACACTTGGTATAGATAAGTGAATTTATTTATTTAATTAATATTAAAAAATACATTAAGACGTAAATTATGTTTATATAAAATATGGGTGATCTAATTTATGAAGTACTTTTGATAAGAATCTCGGTGTTAATTCTTCGATATTAGCATAATTATTCCTTTACACAGAGAGGCAGGAGTTAAAATTTACTCATGTTTTTAAAAAAAATTAAAGAACATAATAAGTGTGGAAGTACCGTGTTTCGGCAAGAATAGGCATGATAGGAATGATACCTTACAGAAACCGTCACAGCGTTGAGTTTCACTACATATATGTGAGTGCGGTTATTGGAGTCCAACCAATCTTTCCCCTTGCCATCCATGTCTAAATGAATGGCGTCAATTTCATATAATCTGTATCTGCTTGGATGCCACCGTATGACATAAAAAATATATTGTATTTCGAAGACATCAAGAAGTAATCAAAGTAAATAATAAGTTAAATGTGGGAGAGCCATGCTTCGGCACGAATGGGTCGGCTCGACCGGAGTGATACCACGGCCTCACAGAAAAGCGGCGTGAAACAACCACAGCGTTGTGTTTCGCCGTGTGAGTGAGGTTACCGGAGGCCCAATCCATCCCCTCCCCCAATCCCTCATCAATCCCTAAATCCCTAATCCCTAAACGGTCGGCAACGCACTCGTAACTCCTCCGTTGCGAGTGTCCATGGGCGGCGCTGATTGCCTACCATCAGGTAATACAATACGAATCGAAATATATTCAACAAAAAAGTGGACGTAAGTTAGTCTTACATTTTTCCCCCGTAACGGAACCGCTAAATGTTGTAACAAAAATGAATTTTGAAACTGATTGAGAAAGAGTAAACTCCATGTTTCTTGCTCGTTCTACAACATACGAATTTACAAAATTGAAAATTTTTGTATTAACTAAAAATCGCGGGTTACTCACGTGTAAATATTGAGAAAAGCTCTACTAGTTTCGAACTACAGAGGGGTTCTTCCTCATGAGCAGCGTGCGCGCACGCCGCGACGTCGCGCAGCCTACTGAAAATTTTTGTATTTTTTTTTTGGATTACGTTTGAAAAAGCTTATAGTGGTCTATTTAGAATACAAGATTTTACTTTGACTTTAAAGAAAGCTCCTGGGTGTACACGGAAAGCATGAGAACACCCAACTCTTTGAAACGTACGATGCACCCCAGTCCATGAGCTTCAAACAGTCTTGATATCTGTGACGACGTCGAGTTGGTTTGCGGGGACAAGCGCAATGACGCACTGCCACGAGACTTGGAGCTGGATAACGAACGGAATAGTTTTAGTCAATTAAAGTCTTATACTTCTTCTAGACTTACCCTGTGAGGGTGTTTTTTTTTTATTTTTTCATGGACATTTTCCTCACATCAAAATAATATGGTCACCCTACTAAAATAAATACAATGTTACACTCGTATATCAATCAGTCAAATCTATGAGTAGAAGTAGATCGATTCGAGATATAATATTTCGGTGCAGTTGCCAATCTCCGGTTCTATAATTAGCAAGTCTTTTTGGCTTATAAATAAAATGGGAACTAATCTATTTGTATGTCTACCTGTGGACAGCGCTGTGGGTTACATTATGACCACATCATAAAATTGTTAAACTAGTTGTAAGTCTTTATAATGTATCTGTTTGCTGTTCCTCAAAATAAATAAAATAATCTATTTCAAAGCGCAAAATCACACTTCACTACAGGTATATATGAAATAAAGATTTATACTCTGACACCCGGTTTCTGAAAGGCTTGTCAACGCTAAAATTAACTAATCTCCTGTTAAATCTCTTGTCAAGTCATCTGATTGGTTGTTGATAATTCAGCCAACCAATCAGATGACTTGATAAGAGATTAAATTGATTTTAACATTGATCGGCCTTTCGGAAACCGGGGGTGATTGCTTATTCTTTGTACCTATGTATGCTTACCTCTTTAATGCTACACAACGGACTTTTGTTGAGGTTTTTTTAATAGTTAGAGTGACAAGGAATGTTCATATGTATAGTAACATCCATTAAATAGTGGAAGATTTTGGTCTTAGCATTGCACTTGTGCAAAGCCCAGGCAGGTCGCTAGTGTTCTTTAGCAGGAAGTGTAAGTACTACAATTATTTGCCGTGAGAATGAATTGAAAAACTCAATTCCAATTTCCACATATTTTTTAACAGTCATCCCCATTGACAATTAAGGAAGAATTGCCAAATAGGAATTTGACTGCTCAGTTGATGCGGTGGTGACTGAGTAAGTGACTGTTGTACACCGTTCCCGTACGAAACAATTCCTTGTGTGATCTAGGTTTAGGTTTAAAGAAGAGAATCTACAAATTGTTATCCCGGGTCTGGATGTAATGTCTATGTGAAATTATATGTTTGGAAACGCACCCAAGCAAGTGGGTAAGCTTTTGGCAAAAAAATGGCAGTTTTTTCCCCTCATAACTCCACTATGTGTATACCTAATTAAAAATTTTAATGTACAGCTGTTACACGCTGCCTGACTCGGTAATTAGTTCACCGTATTTTTATTCCACACCTACTTAATAAATTAATATTAAACCAAATGTAAACCAACAATATTTCAATCGTCAGCTAATGTTTACATATTACCACAAAACAAAAACACATCGTGAGTAATTTTACTACGGCAGGAAATATAAACAAAATGCTTTTGCTGTTTTTAATCATCCTGTACATTTATTTTATATTTATTTTTTATGTTCGCGCATTAACGGCTTACCGTACCGTAAGGTGAATGACCTGTGATCAAAAGGTTGTTTCAATAATGTGAAACAATAACTGATAAGGCGACAATTGTTTCTTTTTTATTTGGTTTATTGTGGTTTTATTTTTATTGTCGCATTATTAGGATGATATTTGGGCATTATTATTTATTAAATCTTCACTTTTCTATGTGATAGGTCGGCAAACGAGCAAACGGATACCTGATGGTAAGCGATCAGTGTCGCCCATGGACACCTGAAACGACGGAGGAGTTACGAGTGCGTTGTCGACCTTTTGGGGATTAGGGATTTGGAGATTTTGGGAAAGAGAAGGATTGGGCCTCCAGTAACCTCACTCACACGGCGAAACACAACTTTTTGGTTATTTCGCGCCGGTTTTCGGTGAGGCTGTGGTACTCCGGTTGATAATTGTTAAACCATTAATTTGTTTGAATTCAGTGAAAAATCAAAAGGAGAACTGGCTTTTATTTAGTAAGCATCCATATTACTTTTTGTGTGATCCATAAATTGTTGTATCGGATGTGGGTGTGACGTGTACGAGAACAATAGACAGGGCCCAATATGGCTGATGTTTTGTGGGTGCACACGTAATCAAGCACGACGGCCGCGACTCGGGCCAGACGAAGGAACAGGTGGTTTTGGGTCAACAAGAGTCTGACACCGTCCCTCTCGCTGTACATAAGACGGGATACGTAATTTCATGATTTATCCTCCTTAAAAACCCCGATGTCCTATCCCAAAAACCATTCCTAAAAATTCATTTACATTCTGCACAACATGACATGTATTGTGTGCATGACACGTGCATGACTGCACGGTTGGTGCGGTGGCTGGGCAACTGGCTGCCGCGCAACGTGTCGTGGCTTCGATTCCTGCACGGAACAACTATTTGTGTGATCCACAAATTGTTGTTCCGGGTTTGGTTGAGATTTGCGTGTGAATTTGTATGTTTGTAAACGCATTAACGACACAGAAGATAATCCTAATGTCAAGGTCTTTAAAAAATAAAAAATCATCCATCTACACAAGCTCAATATACGAATTGAACTTACCAACAAAACATCGAAACGTTCTCACTTTTATCCTAAGCAAGCTTGTTAAAAGAAAGATTCAAGAATTGTAATCCGACTCGAGTTAGGGTCGTTACACACTGGAAACGAAGATTGTCTACTTATAACTTCAAAAGAGTTGGTAACTTAGTTCACATGAAGTTCCTACTTATCAGGCACTTGAAGTTACTAAGTGTCTAATGTCGTACGAATAGTGGATCGCTTTTTGTTTTGGAACACGTATGTAGTGGTTGTGATACGCAGGAAGAAATTCCTTTACGAATATGCAGAACCTTTGTACCTTTTGTCTAAATATTTCACCCGCTGCTCGGCTCCATTTAATCATAGCGTGATGTTTTATAGTCTATAGCACTCAGGAACATTGTAGCTATCTATCACTGAGAGAATTTTGGCAATCCGACCAGCGGTTCCAAAGATTATTCCCTACAGCCAAACTTACAAATTTTACCTCTTTATAATATTAGTGTAGATTTATAACTACATAACATGAAACAAAAGTCGCTTGTTCTTTAAAACTACACAACGGATTTTGATACAGTTCTTTTAACAGATAGAGTGATTGAAGAGGAAGGTTCATATGTATAATAACATCAATCAAATGGTTGAGAGATTACGTATAAGTATCCCTACGAATAAATAAATAATTACTTCTTTCGCGACTTTTTCTGACTATACTCCATATGAAACAAAAATAACACATTTATTAACCCCAAAAAAACCCTATAGGGAACGATCGTAAATTTCACAAAATTTTCCCGAAAAAAGATATCTTTATTATTTTCCGATGTGATACTGACTGCTAAAACGGCGCATATAACCGTTATCAACGATTGTTAAAACAGGGTGATATTTTAAAAGTCATTAAGGGACCACCTGGTCCCGCGAGGTCCAAATGGACCGGTGAAGTATAGTCGAGAATACTACAGTAATAATTATGAAAATAGTTTGTAGTGGTCATTAATAGTATAAAATGGTTCTGCAAGTTTTACTTATTCTTTTTTATGTGTTTGGACTGCAAACGAAGAGTCGATATACCTGGTGGTAAGGAACGGATGTGGTGGTGGCCTGGAGGTTAAGGCGACCCGCTTCTCATGCATGAAGGTGTGGGCTCGAAACCTGACAAGTACCAATGTGACTTTTTCCGAGTTATATGTACTTTCTACGATTATTTAGACACCACTGACATACGGTGAAGGTAAACATCGTGAGGAAACCTGGACTTATAATTATAAGTTTGAAATCGCCAACCCTCATTGAGCAAACGTGGTGATTGATGTTCTAACCTTCTCCGTGTGAGAAGAGGCCTTTGCTCAGCAGTGGGCAATAATAGGCTGATGATGATGATGAAGGAACGGATACCCTCAACACCAGAGGATTTGCGACTGGGTCTTTTCCCCTTACTCCTATCCCCATAAGGGTTTCGAACATTTAGATATTTATTTCCAATAAATTTATTAATTTATTTATTATTGAAACCTCAACGGCTTATCATAATACTGACACTAAAAGTGATGTTATGAAGTGAAATCATGCATTTCAACAACAGCAACATTGACATCTTAGCGGACACATTTTATCAATATCGCAAAAAGCTTAAGCTTGCTACCCACTCATAATACTTTGATAACGTTTATTGCAGTCGTTTTCCCAATAATAATCTCTTTTATTCTTTAATGCATCAAATTATCCATTGTTTACTGGTAAAGAATTCGAAAATTGTTTCTAATTTATTTAATAACGTCCTCCTAAAATTCTTCATTTTCTTAATTTTAATTTGAAACAGATCTCATAGTTACACATTTTATTTATGTTTAAGCTGTGTACTTCTTTAAGTGACAAATTCACCATGATAATCTATGTACTATTGTTTATGTTATATGTTATAGTGAATAAGTCGTTGGAGTACCTTTATAATAAAATAAATAAATAAATAAAATTTTTACATTAAATTAATCAGAATTAGCTTCAAAATAAAGGCGCCATTATTTTCTTCTTGCTTTATTTAACGATTCCAAAATATCCAGTAAGTATCACAATAATCAGAAGCTAAATTTGCTTCAACGCGATTATTCTCGACTTTCTTCCGAACTTTACAGAACTCCATACTAACAACGTTCACAAATATATAACAATGATCCAATCCGACGCATTTCATCGATTATTTCTATTGAGGACACCAGTAAAATTTTCCATTCATTGTTATTTCAAGTAACATGCACGGTCATGCATTTAATGCAAGGGGCGAGCTACCTCCGCGTCATACAGAAGTCGTGCTTACGTCATCAGTTGAGCGAGTAAATGGATCATGATCGTTAGCAGCGTTTATGACAATGGCAATTAACTAGTAATCATGTGAAATGCATTGTTAATTGGTTAGGATTAAACTGTTGCCCGTTTGTCTAAACGAGGACTCTACTTAATAATTAGCACTCGCGCATGCTTTATCAGGAGTTGTCGTGGTGTCTCGGAGGTTAAGGTGCACGCTTCTTATGCATAAGCGAAACCTGGAAAGTACCATATCAATGTGATTTTTTCGGAGTTATACATATGTGTCTATTTTTATGATTATTTAGACATACGGTGAAGAAAAACATCGTGAGAAAACCCGGTTTTATAATTTCTAATTATAAGTTTCAAATCGCCAATTCGCCTTGAGCAAGCGTTGTTCTCCGTGTGAGAAGAGGCCTTCGCTCAGAAGTCTCACTTAAATGCTAGTGATGTGACTATCCTCAAATCCCAAATAACCCATAAGAGTCCGGCACGAAACATTCGTAACTCCGTACTTTGATTGCGTACCACCAGGTAATTTGTCAGCTCGTTTACCTACCAATAAAATGATAAAAAAAAAACATTAAAGAATTAAACCAAACATTTGTGAGGACAAAAATAAAAACTCTATGAATCGACCTCATTTATGACATCCGATTAATGAATTCCTTACCCATACGATCATTTCCCGGATGAGATAAAAATATTCTATACATTGAAACATCAAAAGGAATTTGAGTCATTGTATAATGGCGTTATAAGACTTCAAGACCAAATGATATCTGTCAATATAATTTACGATTAACCATTTTGTTACAATTTCTAGGAATGAAAAATTGACCCTGAAATGCACATTTTATTCCTCATCCTCAACTTTGATCACTCTGGAAAAACAAATAAATTAACTAATGGATCGATTCTATTATTGTAACATAGGATAATCTGAGTACTAAGAATCTTCAATTTGATAACTAAATTAAAAACACATCCCCGTTTATTTTCGGACGTTCTTGTAGGAATTCATATTATTAATCTTAGATATTTTTCAGTAACTAAGGATAGTAAGTATTATATCGAAAATTCTCTAGTGAGTCACTTTAAATGTGTTTAGTCACAGTTGTACGAAACACCTGCAAAATGTCCAGTAAGCACCTGCGTCAGGCAGAAGACGAGGACGTCATGGCATACTTCAAGCCACTTCTCAAAGAAGGATATCACTGATTCTATAGAAACGTCTCCGACAAGAGGAAACCTAGAACAATAATTTATAATTCAAAATTTTAAATTCCAATCCTACAATAAGGAAACGTGAGGAAAGACTTTTGTTCAGCATTGGGCACTTATAAGCTGATATGAAGTGATATGTATGTAAGGTTTTGAACCAGCTCCCTTATGCATGATAACTTATGCATACACACACATGAATGCCTTTTTTCAACACGCTTCCCCTTATTAACCTTAGTTATTTTAATCGCCTCAATGTGCTAGTTTGCTTTGAACATTTTAATGGGCTCTAATCAATTCATATCACGCTAGTCAGTGGTAAATGCAACCTTCTGCCTTGACCTCTGAAGGCCTGTCAAGAGGCTTTCATTCAAGGCCTTTCAAGCCTCGTGGAGTGAACTTTTAGCTTCTATTATGTTGTGAAAATGTGTTAGTATGTACATATGTAGCGAGCGGTCGGCAGGCAACTATTGAGCAAATAGTTCGGAGTTTAAATCCCTGATCGTACAAAGGCTTATTGGGTTGTCGATATTTGAAATTCTCAGTCATAGTATGGACTTTAGATAGTCTTCTATGTAAGAGTCACGTCGTAATTGAAAAAAGTAATATAAGTATTATTATCTGCCCATATTGCTTGTCTGCCCATTTGAAATATAGGAAAATTGCGCCTTGCTTAACAGTTTGAACATACTATGACGATATTTATGTTTCAAAACGCTACACAAATGTGTTTAACCAGGGAGAAGGGCATATTTTGAAGTCGAAAATAATGTAATGGCTTCTTTCGCCGTTCGGAGGGCGAGAGGGACCATCAGGTATTTTCTGACTAAAATACATCACGTTACTGTTCGTACTTCAGGCCAGGGCCACGGTACATTATTACTTGCATTTCATTTAATTCACAGAACATTTAGTATGGACAGAGTATCGGCGTTGAAAAATCAATCTTGATAGGTTTCTTTCTCAGAAAAATAAAAATAACGACCTGAGCACGGCCATCAGTCATCCACGTAAAATATATTGTAATATTAATATTATGTCAACAATTATTTTCACCAAGCATTACAAAATACATGGTGCCAATAAACACCTAAACATTTATTCTAAACAATATTAGATTCCACACTCAGTAGCTCCAATATTAAATCGATTGATTCGAGTTCTGTTCAGTTGATAGCGAGTCCAATCACAACATACATATGCGTGTACTAATCCTTTTCATCTATTTACCATTCGATTGTCGGTTCTATTCTGAATGCAAACTATCTGTACGACGCGCAGTGGATTTAGCTCGAGCCATAGAGTTAGTAATGAAATGGAAAGATCATAATAGTTCTAGGAATTTTATTTATCCCAATTTTTTAAGTTTATAATATAATTAAATAAGTGCTTAAATTTTTGAAGTCTTCCAAAGTAGAAAAAGGAACGGTATGCTGTATGGTTTAAGTCAATAAGAGTCTGACACTGCCTTTTGCTCCAGCCAGAGCGCTTGGTTTATTTTTCGAGGGGCCAGAATTTTAAAAACGAAAAATACACAACTATTCCTAAATTACATTCTATATTCAAATTTTTTTGGTACAAAGCGGCTATTTAGATATTTTGGAATCAACCAGACATCTGACTGCAGTAAAGATAATTTCTTAAAGGTCATTGCCCCACCTAACGTTTTAATTAGATGATGGATGGTGAATTTTTATATCGCAAGTTATTTAGAACATAAATATTTTTCAACCCCAGAATCGCTGTCTAAATTAGGTACAATCGATATGTACGCTATCTATCAACAAATGAATAATAACAGTTTTCGTACAAAGACTACCAAGTTTATCCTATCTTTCTCGTTTCTCCGTTCACTTATAATTCCATGTCCTACTCACTGAAGAGCTATTGTGGTGGGATCTCTCAGTATTAGAGCGTTTGATAGATCCGTGTGGTCAAATTATAAGGACGCCGTGTCTGCAATCTGTGTGTAATGGTCTTCTGTAAGTAAAGGGATGAGTTTCGATACTTTGTTACTATTGATAAAAGAATGTTTTGAAGGATCGTCTATAGTAATTTGGCATTAATGTTTTTTTTTAGTTGTGATCACTGTCTTTGTGTGTCTTGGTTTATTGTGCTATTATTGTTTGTGAATGCAATAATAAAGTTTAGATTCTCAAAAAAAAACATTTAGTCGAGTGTTTTGTAATTAATTCATATTTTAGTTGAATTGAGGCAAATGGTATGAATCACTGAAAAAAGTGCTTGCTATAGAAAGTCGCTTCTTCTTTATCTCCCCCCGATTTAAAATAAAAAGTACATATGTTCAAGTTTACACTAACTTCAAATTCAAGTATTGTTTTTTTAAAAATCGATTTTCGAAGATAAATTATTATGATATAATCGATGTTATTGTCAACCGTCGTTCTTTTCCTTTACTCATTTATTTTTTTTTTTTTTCAATTTGCCACTTTATTTACATTCACATTCTTTTGTTTTCAAAAATCGTTTTTCGAAAATAAATTATTATATGAAATAATCGATATCACTGTCAACCATCTTCTTTTCGTTTTATTATTATGACCTAAATTTGTTCCATTTAAGCACAAAAGCACCAACAAACTTTAGCCAACACTACTCAAGTTAAAAATACACTGAGACTGCGGAAGTCACTGCCAGGCCACAGTAACTAGGCTAAGACTGACACGAACTTTGCAAATGTCCTAAAATCACTTACTGTTGCGATGCAGCCCATATGCAACGAGTACGCCACCATTTTGAATTGCAAATCACCCACGTTTGCGCTTCGGATCGTTTCTTATGTGCGATATGTAGACTCGTATGATGAGTTAGTTGTCACTTGTTATGCGGTTTGTGCAGTAGAGTTTATTTTATACATAAATATGTTTGCAAGAATAAGTATCTACGTATTTATTTTTTCCTAACGATAAGATAATCATTTGCATCGGACAATCGGTAAAGTTGTATGTTACGAATTGGTTTCATCATATAAAGAATCAGACGGCAGAAACATTTCGGGTTAACCACTGGGTTAAGACGACCGCTTCTCTTGCTTGAGGGTACAGATTATAAACCTGACAAGTACCAATGTGACTTTTTCCGAGTTATTTATTATGTGTTTTCGAAGATTATTTGAACACTACTGACACACGGTGAAGGAAAACATCGTAAGGAAACCTGGCCTTATAACTTCTAATTATAAGTTTGAAATCGCCAATCCGCCTTGAGCAAGCGTGGTGATTAATGCTCAAACCTTCTCCGTGTGAAAAGAGGCCTTTGCTTAACAGTGAGCATTTCTGGAACTCACACCCCCATGCGAAGGCAACGCAAGAAATTCAACGCGCCATGTCTCCGTAAACAAGGCCCAAGAATATTACCTAAAAGAAATATATACACACATATATACACACACAAACGGAAACTAAATACCACAATTTTCTGAGCAACCCAAAGCTTTCATTTACACCTTTGTAGGCTCACAATCATTACTGTAAATGACTAGTATCAATTACGGTCGGCCCTGTTCAGTGGTGTCCTAATCGAAGTCATTTGTTTCACCCATACAATGGACCTGATAAAAATGTTTGAAGCGCTAATGCTAAGGTATTTTTATTTCCAATGAATAGTTTTCTCATACAATATGAGGAAAAACGAACAAGGATTCAAAATGTTATTTTTGTAAATGTGTATTTGCGTAGAATGTTCAGTTAGTAGTGGGAGTTTAGCAACATAAGCTTTTGATAGTTATTTGAAATAGTAGATTATTCAGGTCATCCGAAATATGAACTCCTGCGGACAATACGTGCTAATCTTAAGGCCGAAAAACATGACCAACTATAATTTTTGACGAATCTTGGTAAATGAACCACCACAATTTACATTGCTGTCTCAATAAGTCTAAATATAACGAATTATTTTCAGTTTTTCAAATTATAAGCTATATAATTTTGATCTATACCTACGTCTAGAGACAGTAACAAAATTAAACAGGGATTGTGAAACAACTTATTAGCTGAGTACCATAAGATATATTACATTGAAAATAAAACTTAAGTAATTTTAGCCACTAAAATGTCATTGTTTTTTTATTGATTTATTATTTTGCAAACAGGTCAATGGAACCGATATTGGTAACCGATATTGGTATCCACCCAAAACGTTAAAAGACAAGTGCGTTACCGTCACACTGTCATTTGTAGATTTGAGCATCAGGGATTTAGAGATTATAGATTGGGATTGAGGTAGGTTTGGGCGAAGTAATCAAACTCACTAGGTAAAACACGACTGCGTTACGTAGTATAAAAAGTTATGTATATTGAAAATTGTTTCGCACTAACCTTGTTTTAATATTATTAATAGATAGATTATATTATGAACCTATATTATTTATGTATTTACCGGAAAGTAAATATTACGATTATTACAATTTGACATACATAGAGTACGTTTGAAATATCAAATACACAAATAATCTACAATAATATTTTCTATTGACATTATTATCTATTTTATTTATCCGGCGTTTGTGTCCGTGGCCTGAATGGTGCGTAGAAGTCATTGATACGCTGGGAACGTCATCAGTAGTTACGTTTAAAATTAATATTCTATTTATAAACATTTTGTCCTACTGATCAGAGATATCGTTTTTTATTGGACGTTGATCGAGTATCAGATTATATTGTTTTGACTTTTGATGTTATATAATATTAGTGTCATAGCAATTCGAGATGTTCTTATCACACATATATCTTCGCAGTTGTTCTTAGGTAATATACATATATTGGTTGTTCACTAGCGACCCGCCCTAAACTAAATTTTTCCACTATTTAATAGAGCTCATTATACATACATAGTATTATCATCTTAAATCACTCTATGTAATGAAAAATACGGAATAAAATATATCCGCTGCGTAGTCAGTCAGTTGATATATGGATACGAGTAGATGGATCATCTGGTGGCATGCTATCGGCACGGTCTACTGAAGACCACCACCCAGTAACTTTATTCTCAAGGCTGTTACATGCTACTTTTTAGTGAAGCCATCATATCAACCCGATTCAGCTGGTCCATTCGTGCCAAAGCACGGCTGTCCCACAATTATCACGATTATTAACCAAAAACTAAAATTGCAACAAACAATTACAGATTTACCCCGTCTAGATTTGTTACATTTAATAATAATATCCGATGCTAGAGGAGGATTAGCCTTCGACAGTTTTTATTGGCAGACAAAAGAGAATAAAATAACAATTATATATCTCTAATATTTTATTATCTTTTTTGTACACCACTGTTTTTAGATAAAAATATTTCTCAAATTTTCTTTTTTAAATATAACCTAGAAAGTAGTCAAAAGAAATGTTGAAAATCTATTTACAGAAGACAAAATCAGCATAAAAGAACAGTTTGTCCATTGCACGGTACGGAGACAAATACATCTCTCTCTACCTAGCCCCTTGGGGAGAAGTCAAAGACAAGAGCACTAATGACAGTGTGAGGGAGAACTAGGGCTCCCGAATCCCCCCGATCCTCTCCCGAAGGATTACCGCTGAGCATTCAGCACAATGATAAATGTGCCGAGCAGATATCACAAGCTACCATACTAGACCTTTTTATCTATCGTGTAAATGGTCTTGGATGCCACTTCGAGGGAATAATAATAGGGGATAAAGTCTAGCATGTCTTGAAATGAAACCTTAAGGTGTCTGAAAATAGTGAATAACATTTTATGGAATTGACGAAGTCTCGGCTCTTATTACATGCACGCATAAATTAATTACTAAACAGTCACACTATAAGTAAACACCTGTTAATGTGATTAAAGAGAAAACATTAATCACTTTTAAATATAATAATACAGCACCCTTGATTGATTGGTTGAAAACCCACCATCCAAATCAACAATTAATTTGGGCAAGTCATCATCATCGTCATCAGTCTATAGGTGGCTACAGTTGAGCTAAAGCCTCTTCCAAGATGGACAATTTTGGAGCATTAATCACCAAACTTGCTTAAGATCGGTTGGCGATTTTAAACTCATAATTAGGAATTATAAGTTCAGGTTCCGAATCACTTTTTACATTATAACTTAGTAATAACAAACATGCATTACGTGGGTAAGTTGATGTGCTAACTTTTGCACTTAGATTTTTTCGTGAATCACAGTCTTAGTGAGCACAAACATTGAATTTTGCATGTACTGACGATTTTTTGATAGATTCTTTGTATAAATGACAAAGGATTATAAGCTGTAGTGAACATGGAATTACGGTCATACTTTCCGTATAAAATCTATTTGAAATACTCAGACTTCTTATCGAGAGCGCTGCACAATAGTGATTATTGCAAATGAAAAATAGAAACCATTTTCCAACCAACTTCTGGTTTACATCTCATTATATTATCATCTATTCTAGTCCCAAAAACACATTTATAAAAAAAACAAGATTAATAATTTATTATCACTTTGTCCCGTGCCTCTGACAGCTTGTTAAGCCGTCGGCCTTGCGTCTGATCTCTTTCCGGTCGTATGGGATCGGACGGGAATTCGATCGAAAATCGGTAAGACCAATGTAAGTCTTATATAATAAAGGGTGACTTAGGGCCTGTTCCACAATGTCTGTATAGCGACCATCTACAAGATAAAGTTGTATTTAGAACTGAAATGTATGAACTACACCTTATATCAGATACTTTAAACTGAGGGTGGAGAAAAAAGGCTGTTATAATAGAAAAAGCAAAACGTCTAAATAAGTGAATTTCCAATGAAAGTGCACAGATGTAGCAAGTAAAAATAAAAAAATGCTTAAAAGTTAAAAGAAAACAGAAGTCGATCTAAATACTTTTTAAGTATGTCAACATAAAGGTAATATTTCGCAGCTCCAAAATATAGACATGTTGAGTATGATGGTACTGAAAAATATCGTGGTTAAATCTCGACCGGAGTACCACGGCCTCTTAGAAAACCGGCGTGAAACAAGCACAGCGTCGTTTTTCGCCATGTGTGTGAGGTTACCGGAGGCCCAATCCTTCCTTTCCCCTAATCCCTAATCTCTTCTGTTATTGCGGGTGTCCATTGGCGGCGCTGATTGCTTACCATCAGATAAACCGCATGGTCATCTGCCGTCCTATAATATAAAAAAAACATTCCTTCTTTTGTTTCTCTTTTTTCCGATCCCTTTTCTCAGGCGTCGGATAGTTATCATATGTGGGCGGATGATGAGACCTATATCTATTAAGACCTTCAACAAAAGTCTTACAATGAGAATTGCTAAAACTAATAAATCGTTTAGCAATAAAATACTTCAAATAAGTCATTCAAAACCAATTTGTGTCATTCAAAATCAATGTGTGGCCAACAGTTGGAACGATTTGCCACATTTTTCGTAAATTCTGTTCCTTACAAATGTTTAATCGCACATCACATGAAAAAGTGTAACAATAAAAATGGTTTGTTCGATTCCCTGTTTGGCAGATTTATTGGTCGTAAACCGACGCGAATAATAGCCTATTACAGGACATCCGATTTGGTGCGTTCTAGATACGATTCCGTTTAATTCTTGTAATCGTTTCTGTTACCTTTTATGGGTTCGAAAGTAAAAGTTTTTTATTGTTTAAAACAAATTTGGTGAAATGTAATTTGTACTCAGTAAATGTGGATCAAATCAAATTAAATTTATTTAATGCATCTATAGTGTACATAGATTGATCTACAATGTTAACAGATGTTCCAACTATGATCAATATCGTCAAACTTGAGTGTAAAGAAAGACGATTCACCAAAGATTTAGTTCTGTTGTCACAAGTAGTCACTTAAAACTATAAAATAACAAAGTTTTTACCCTTAATAAAATTTATCATCAATTAAATTTATTGTAGCAAATGAAAAATAATTGAAGATTAAATAAACATAGTGTCATAAAATAACACACAACTTAAAGAAAAATGAATCTTAACAAAGTATTGTTAAGCTACATTTTATACAATTTGTCCTCAGACAAATTAACGTGAATTTCCCTCGAATGTTCTAAACGGCACTCCACTTGAAGATATCCTTATAAGTCTTTCTCGTAATCTTGAAAGGCGAAAACACTAAGAGAAATGATTTAAAATTTGAGATTCCTTTGAGCAACAAAGTAACGAGTTCCTATTGAGGTTGCTGGAGTATTTTGGTGTAAGAAAGCTTAAATGTCAACAGACATTATGAATGGAACACCTTATTCTTATTAGGGGTGTACTAGATTTCATAGTAATTTGACCGACTACTAGCAACGAGTCAGTTTGATTATTTCGCTTTTACCACGATCGGTTAATGCAGCGGTAAGAGACCTCTTTGCGAAGCGGCTAGAAATACGTCTTTATCTGACACGGAAGTTTCTGATCTAGTGGGAGGCTGGATTGAGCTCATAAACCACCACAGATGGGCCTAATGTTCTACTGGGTGGGTCAAACGCAATAATTTTACACAGCCTTGGTCTGGAAAAAAACAAACAGCAAAACAATTAAGGCGGTAAGAATCTGACACTTCCTCTTGCCTTACCCTAGTTGAGATAAATGATTTAATGATTTCTGTCCTCGAACATTAAAAGAACCCCACTCCAATTCAATGCTTAAAGTCTTATACAATTTCAAAAGGGACGTGATGTACAGGGCCGCTGCAACTTTTTTATTTTCAACCCTAAGTCAATAGTTTAAATTGAAACAACTATAATACGACGTTAGCCCCTTCTGTGGTTGCAGGTCGAGCCGCAATGACATACTGCGGCCCGGATTGGAACGGAGGGGTTTTTAGTTAGTCTATGACAAGTTGCTGTTGATGCACCGAGGGCAAATAAAATTTTACGATAATGCCCCTTCAACAAAAAAAAAACCAACAAAGTGAGTTGAAATTCATACGTCAAAAGTACAGCTGCCACTAATTCCCAAAACCGTCCGAAACTTTTTTTATTAACTTTTCAAATGAAAAAAAAACGAATTTTTTTGGCCAAATAAAACAATGAAACTCTCGAAAATTCGCATTCGGTAATTCCGTGCACTTTTAGCCTGGGACCGCAAAACCTCCACTCAAACTCCGCATAACTGTCAGCCAAACCGCTTTTGATCCCGTACGGAAAATTAAAGCGTAGCTCTACTATTTCGTACCACATTTCAGGTATAATAAACAGTCAAATAAATAGTGTTGAGCTTCGTAAATCCCTTTTTAGTAAAGAGGATTATTTGTGATAATCCACTCAAGCCGTCTTGCTTCGCTGTGATACAGATTTTAGTTAAAATAATATAGTTAACCTGACGCTATTTAATAAGATTACTGGTGTGCTATGCTAGTTGTCAGTTTATATCAGAATCAGTAGTGCTTTAATTATAAATCTTACACAGTTCTAGTAAAGTTCTTTAAAAATAAAAAAATATTTTAAATTCTCTTCTTCTTTAATATCAAATATTTGTTCTATACTAATGTTACACTGCCATTTATTCATTTTTAGTTCAACAATCGACTGTCTATCTTGTTAATTTCAATGTAACTTACAGTATTCCTTTCTTTAAAAATTGGATCGAAACTAATCGGATACTAATTTACTGCCAAAAGTATTTGTCGTTGATATCAAACTGCTATATGAGTATTAATGGAGGTTTTGCTCATTGTTTTGCATACGAAAACACATTATTATATTTACTAATCAACATTTTGGAATGCCTCGTCGAAATTTTGTATTACAAACTATACTAAAAACTGACAATTTATTTTATGAAGTTTTAAAAGATTCTTTTTACAATTTAGTTAGATGAAATGAATCTGGTTAGAACTTTGAAGCCTTAAATTAAAAAAAAACACTGTCAATTTCGTAAACCGTTTCAGCATAAAAGGCAATTTTGTTCGACAACTCGACAACTGCCTTAATTGATTCTCCTTTTTATTCTAAACGATCATTAGTTCCTTTGATCAAACGCTAACTATTGAACTGCATAAATCCTTTTTTGTTTTTTCTTTATTTTGTCGATTTCAGCATGATTCTGGCAGGTTGCCCTATTTTCATATTTTTTTATCGACAGCTTTCTAACCAGCCAGGTTTGTTTTGTACAACCTGTTGCGTTTATTGAAGTCCCACGAGTATTGAAAAGTGATACAACGTATAGGCACGGATTTCATAAATGTGAACTGAGTTTTTTATATGATAGGTACGAGGTAAATGTTTGTATAGATTTACATAATATTGTATATGAGATAGAAAGGTGACAGTTTTTCTTCAGATTTCTTAGAACAAAACGCATTTGTTTAAGATGTAGGTAGTATGTTTGGAATGTGTTCTATTATAAGACCTTCAAAATGAAAAACCCAGTCAATAATAACTGAGATATTAAATTTGTTAACGCTTTAGAAGGAAGAAAAATGTTTGAACATTTCTAACGGTCATCGATAAGCCTTGTGGGTAACAAATTAATTCACATACAGTTTCGTTGTTAATGAGATAACGACTATCGATACTAAACTGGGCAATCAATGCTGACTATCAAATTGTCATCCAGACGTTTAGCCAGCTACTAAAGGTATTCCAGATAAGTAATATTAAAGAATAATAATCTGTATGGATTATGTGGAACCAAAATTTATTGGTTACTTCTAATCCAAGATTTTGGACTCGGATTTGCAATCACAACCATAAGATTGACAAGGCAATTATTAAAAAAGAACAATTTTTAATAGACGTAAGTTTCAAATTTGTTAGGTTTAATATCACCTTGTGTGTTGTAAGCATAAACTTATAATCACAGACACCTTCCAACTTGAGACGAATTCCGAAAATCGATCACAAACACATAAAACTTTTTTATCTTAAAAAGAAAATTTTCCCGATAATCTCTCAAATCGCACTTAATAGACTTTCTTTCCCGAATCCATAAATAAAGTTTCACGAAGAACATATTATTTTTTCCTCAAATTATATCTACTCATAATTTCTAAGTAATTAATTCGTGTTAAAAGTTTTCTTTTATATTTTTTTTTGAAGAAAAATTATCCTCGTCGTCTCCATAGGCCGGATAAAAAATCACTTTGTTGGATTTTTTTTGCTCAAATTAACGCAACTGTTTATCATGTGGGTCGTTAAGCTGTCACTGGGGTGAATAATGGGCCTTAAATATACAGTGTTAAGGACTGGACTTATCCTATGTTATATCTTTTCTGATTTTTGTTTTAAATACTAAGGGATTTTGTCCTTGATATGGTATTGTGGGATATGTTATGGTATTTAAGTGTGGGAGAGCCAAGCTTCGGCACGAATGGGTCGGCTCGACCGGAGTGATACCACGGCCTCACAGAATACCGACGTGAAACAACCACAGCGTTGTGTTTTGCCGTGTGAGTGAGGTTACCGGAGGCCCAATCTTTAAATCTCTAAAACCCTAATCCCTAAAAAGTCGGCAACGCACTCGTTACTGCTCCGTTGGTGACCATGGGCTGATTACTTACCATCGTTTGCCGACCTATTTTATACATAAAAAAAACTGATAGATTGTTATTTTGCTATTCAATCAATTAAAAACTGTGCAAAAGATTTTGATGCGGTTTTTTTAATAGGTAGAAGACAATCAAACAGTTGACACATTTAGAATCAGCATTGCAACGGCATGAAGCCGGAGCAAGTCGCAAATAAATGTATAAATAAACGATTTTAGTTCCGAAAACTTAAAAACTTACTATGAGTCCACAGTAAGTCCGATTGGTTAAGTGACCATTAAAAAACTCTAAATACATTGATAAATAAATAAATAAAATAAAAAAAAAAAATAAAATAAAAAGCCTTTTATTTCTTGCAAAATTACTTACAAAGATATGAAAATATTAAAGTTATTTAACAATGGTTCCGTGTGCATTGTGACAATATTATACATATTTCCTATCAGTATTTTTTATAAAAGTTAAGGAAATCATCATTATAGGTATAAATTTAATTACTGATTCATTACAATAATAAGTATTAAAATAATTTCAATAAATTAAATTACAATAAATTAAATCCAATTCAATTTCAATAAATTAAATTAAATTACACTTATAATAGATAAAAATTCAATCTAATAGTATTTATTAAGTATAAGGTGAATAACTCAAAATACATCATGCAGACATGCAAGAACCCCTCTTATGTGAGGGTGAAGGCCTCCTCCAGACTTTTCCATTTATCCCTATTTTTGGCAACTGTTTTCCAATTTTCACCAGCTATCTTTATAATGTCGTTGTCCCATCGAGTTAAAGGTCTACCTCTCTTTCTGATTCCTCTGGGACCCCGCCATAATGTCAGTCTGTAGGTCCAACGACCATCGATTAACCTAGCTACGTGACCAGCCCAACGCCACTTTAACTTTTGTGAGAAGTTTAGGACATCTATCAGTTTAGTCTTTTCCCGTATGATATTGTGTGGGATTTTTTGTATTTTTCTAACATTTGTAATGCTTCTTTCCATAGCTCTTTGGCAAGTTGTAATCTTATTTTTTACACGTAAGGTGTATTTCCATGTTTGACAACCGTAGGTTATAGAGGGGAGCAGGCATGTATCCATTAGTTTTTTCTTTAAATTCATAGGCGTTGATCCTTTTAATATTTCTTTAAGGCTCCAGAATTTTTTCCATGCACCTAAGATTCTTCTTTCAACTTCCAGTTCGTTGCTTTGTTTTCCAAAGGATACTTGTTTGCCCAGATAAATGTAACTGTCTACGTATTCTAATGGTGTTTGATCGAGATATACAGGGTGTTTTTTGCTGTTGGACATAATTTTTGTTTTACTTAGATTCATTTCCAAGCCTACTTCATAGCTCATAGTTTTTAGTGAGTGTAACATTGATTCCATCTCCTCAGCACTCTCGGATAGTAGAATAATATCATCGGCAAATCTAAGATGACTGATGAACTTACCGTCAATGTTCAGCCCTGTCCTGTCCCAGTGTAGTTTGCTGAAGACCATCTCTAGTACTGCTATAAAAAGTTTTGGAGATAGCGGGTCGCCTTGTCTTACACCTCTCTTTATGGGTATCCGTGGACCTATTGTTTCAAGTTTAATTCTACTTGTGCAATTGTTGTACAGATATTCTATGACTTTTATATATTTGTGTTCAACGTTTTGTGATCTTAAGGCGGTCCATATAGAAGAGTGTCGGATTGTGTCAAAGGCTTTCTGGTAATCGATGAACACCACGTAGAGTGGTTTCTGATATTCAATATATTTCTCAATTATTTGTTCTGTCGCATGGATGTGATCTATTGTAGAATATCCTCGTCTGAAACCAGCTTGTTCTATCGGTTGGTGTTCTTCAAGACTCTTACTAATCCTCTTTTCTATTATCGATGAGAAGAGTTTGTAGAGTGTGGGCAACAGACTGATAGGACGATAGTTGCCTATATTCGTGGGATCTCCTTTCTTGTAGAGTAGAATCATGTTCGACTCCGACCATTGAAGAGGCGTGACGCCTGAGTCCAGTATAGAGTTGAAGAGATGGGTCAGAGGAAGTACCAGATGTTTACAGCCTATTCTTATTGCCTCGTTAGTAATTCCGTCAGGGCCAGGGCATTTTTCTAATTTGAGTCTCTTTATTCCTTCTATAATTTCTATCGCATCTATCGTTTTTATCTTTTGGTCGTTTTTCGCAGGTAATTGTGATAATTGTGACTGTATTTTGGTGTTATCATAAACAGTTGAAGAGTTTAAAGTTTGACAATTATATAGTTTTTTATAGAAATTTGTTGCGGTTTTCATTATATCGATCCTGTTATATGATAGTTTATCAGTCTCTTTTAATTCCTTGATCCATAGCTTGTGGGTGTTTAGGTCTCTGTATGCTTTTTTAACGCCGCCAGTAGTTTTTATATGTTTTTCAATGGTTTTTAATCGGTGAAGCATGTAGTCACTCTTAATGTTCTTACTTATGAGTTTATATAGTGCTTTTAGTTCATTTTTCTCTGATCTTGTTTTAGGTTTGATAACATGTAGTTGTTTTCTCCTATCCATTAGTTTCCTGGTGTAGGCCGAAATTGCGCTGGGTTTAGCCACGTCTTTTCCGACATTTTGTGATATTTGTAAACTTTTTTCCAAGCCTCGAATTATGTTATCGTAGTTGGCCTGGATGGTTATGCCCTCTCGATATTGCAGTAGGTCTTCGTGCTTTTCTAGAGATAGTCTGTATGTAAATATTTCGGATTCGTTTTTTAATGAATTTCTTAAACAGTTTGTGAAATTTGCACGGCTTTTCTTAACTTTTCGTAGTATAAAAGAAGCTCTCAAAAGTCTGTGATCAGAGGGAAATTTCACATTTAAAACTTGTACATTTAGAACATTTTTGTGTAGATCGGTTAATATGTAGTCAATTTCATTCTTCGTATTTCCATCTGGGGATTTCCAGGTCCACCTTTGGTTTTTAGGTTTTTTGAAAAAAGTGTTCATAATACTCAGTTTGTTCTCGTATGCAAAATCCATCAGGCGCACACCTCTACCATTTCTCATACCATATCCATGACTTCTTGTTACAAGGTTTTCTTCTGGCCTGGGGTGACCAATTTTTGAATTAAAGTCCCCCATAACCACTATATTCCTACCAGAGCTTTTTAGAGCCTCGTTAATTGTACTATAGAAAGATTCTACATCATCTTCACTTGAAGCCTCAGTTGGTGCATAGACTTGTAGTAAGTCTAGTGGAAAATTATTTATATTTAGTTTTAGAATAGCTACTCGCTCTGATAGTCCGACAAAGCTGACGATGTTTTTCCTGAGATACTTCTTAACGATGAAACCAACGCCATACAATCCTCGTGTTTCCCCTGTATAGCAAAATATAAAATCATTGTGTTCTTGAATTGATGTGCCTACACGCCGGATTTCAGAGAGACCGATTACGTCATAATCTATGTTTTTCAAGGAGTCTATCAACTCCATTAGTCGGTGACTTGTTGATAAAGTTCTTACATTGTATGTTGCCACTTGGAATAAATCTAGTTTAGTGCGTTTGTTCTTACTAGGGTTTTCTGGAGGGTTTTGGTCGAGATCTCCCGCGGTGACCAACCGTAGTGGGAGATGAAAGGCAGGAGGGGCCGTTGTTAATTGTTATTCTTTGTCACTAGTATGCGTGCTGTTTTCTTTGTTTTCAGGCTGATCCTGAGAATCACCAACGGGAATGTAGTTAAGTTTTGGTTTTTGTATAATAAAATCTCTTAGATTTGATATCTTGTTCTTTTTATAACATGGGTTTTGGTCTCTTTTTACTACTTGCTTTTTTGTATGTGTTAACTCAGGTGATTCAGACAAGTTTCTTTTATTTGTTTGAGTACGAGGAAGTTGTTCTTTATTTTTAATTACGATAAGTTTATCGTAACTGAGGTAGGCCTTGTTGCCTTGTTGTTTTTCTTTAATTAATTGTTCTTGCAGTTCCTTACGCTTATTTAAGATCTCTAGAGGGTAGTCCTCTTTCAAGTAGTATGGAGTTTTTTCCAAGAGTTTTTTCTTTTTCCAGATATTAAGTTTTACTCCTATTGTACTGAAAGTTATTTTTATAGGTCTGATCGTATCCTTCTTTTTTCCAAGTCTTTTAACTTCTTCTATACATAAATTATTGTATTTTAAATTAAAGTGTGTATTTATTAGGTTTATTACAGTGTTCTCTAGCTCTTGATATGATTTCTCGTTTTCCTCTACGCCAAACAAGATTAGATTCTTGCGCCGTAGACATCTATCGAAGTTTTTTATCGCTAAACTTTGTTGTTCGATTTTGGTTTCGAACTGATTCTGTTTCGTTTCTAAATTCGCAAACTTTTCATTTAAATTGGTGATAATAGTTGCTTTAATTTCCTCTTTCATTTCAAGCATTTCTGTTTTAGACTGTATAATTTCTTGTTGCATATTCTCTAATAACTTTTTTATTTCTTCCATGGTGTACGTGATGCCCTCTAGTGTTCTTTTTTTTATTTTTTTATTTTACTTTTTTTTAATTTTTTTTTTTACTTTTTTTTTTATTATTTTTTTTTTTTATTTTTTTTTTTTTTTAAATACTCTACGATCTCTTTATAGTGATAATAGGACATATAAAATTCTCGTATAATATAAATAAATGTTTTCAACAATTACCAGTTTTACAAAAAGTGACCTGTCAAATGCTGGATTCGAACGCACGATTCACTGAATGTAAGGCGGGCACGTATACTATCTTGCCACCAATGCACTTGCGTACATGTTGAAATAGCGAGCTATGTTCTTATTCCTTGCAAGTAATTTCTTACTGCACCGTCTTTTTTTTAATATTCAAGATGACGGCGATTCAAGTCCAAAGGTCGACTTTTTATTCCTTGCTGCCACAAGTTTTATATTTTGCAACTAATCACATAATCATATTGTATGTTCATAATAACGATTGTTTATGCACTTTATTCGAATTGTCTGTTGGTTTTATATACGTAGCTTCCTTTTACATTCATCACAACAAAGTCAACCTTGTTATTAAATGACCATTACTTGATGTTTTCGTTGCTGCTAATTTACAGTTTTAATTTAACTTTTGACTTTTGCACTGGTAACTGTCACAACACTCTTTACTTTTAAACGTTTTACTTGTTATTACACTGAAGATTACTATTTTAATTAAATAATTTCTACGGAGCACTATGTTATCGTGACGAAGTTTACCCTCCTACCAAACATTGATAAATACTAAAACATAAATAATATGATCGACAAAATTCTTCAAGACTAAGAAATATATTTTGGAAAGCCATTCTTATACCTCTCGCTTCCATTTTCCCTCTGATGCGAATGTCCTATACACAGGAAATTGACTCGTTTGGGGTTTCTGATTCTATCGAACTGTGTGTCTCTTCCTTCATACTTACATTCGTTATATAGTAAGTACTTGTATATTAAGGGAAGGATCTTGGACATTTATTTTGTAGCAGTTGGTTCATTATGGGGTACTTGATAATTTATTCAATTCTATACCTTTTTCCAATAGTCATGATGGACACTATTCCAGGTATTTTGTTTGAAATTTGAATATTTGCAACAAAAGTACAAAATGTATTCATAGTAAGTACTAAATTTATGAATTACACACATCATCGCATCATCAGCGCACAAGTGCCCACCGCTAAGCAAGGGCCTCTTCTCACACGGAGAAGATCGATAGGACATTCGTCTATCAAATATGGAATTATCCCGAACGCGTAGCGTTCTACCATCACCTCAAATGTTCAGCCGGTGTAACGGTGCTGGCGCATTAGTTACAGCGGAAAAAATGGCAAAACTATCATGAAAATATTCACACATAGGTGTTAAAATACAGGTAATAGAGAAAAGAATGATAATTAATAATAAAAATCCAAAGTTAATTATTTTATTCAATCCGAAACCCAAGCTCAATGGACACACTCTCTACCACCCTAACAAATATTATAAAGTTGTACAGTAATCAATAGCTTTATTACTGCGCCAACCATACCGATCGTCCGCACGGTCTAATTATAATACGCATTCCCGCCTATAAATCACTGTGTGACCACAAATACATTCGTTATTACAAGCCTGCGTATAATAATACCTAGTATATAAAGAGCAGTTGATTTCTATCTTATTTTATACATAAGGTAGTATTTAAACTTTGGTTTAGTTCAGAGTAATGGAGCAATGAAACGACAATGAAAAAGTTGATTTATTCACACACGGTTTCCGAAAGGCCGATCAATGTTAAAATCAATTTAATCTCTTGTCAAGTCATCTGATCGGTTGACTGAATTATCAACAACCAATCAGATGACTTGAAAAGAGATTATTTAATTTTAGCGTTGACAAGCCTTTCAGAAACCGGGTGCATTGTTTGCAATGTAATATAATAGTAGGTATTAGGCAGAGAAGAGAATAAAATGTAGAACAGAAGAAATATATACAACGTCGAAGAACGTGTACCCTACATAAAGAAATTTGCAGAGGCAAACAAAATAAAAGCAGACGATGATCCCCAATCTTTTTCGCAAGCAACATAAATTATGGTTTGAAGAAGATTTATAGAGAATAATGGAGAACTTAGAAAAGAAGAAGACGATAGAATGGCAATTCAATAAGAAATGGTTTGAAAGAGAAGCATTAAAAGAAGTAGTTACTAAATTAGATGTAGTTCTTTATAAGAAACAGAAGAAGTAGAAGAGCCGAAACTGAAAAATTTCTTTACCAACACTATAAACCCATTTTTCCATCGTCACAGTTGAGCAAAACACCGTCTAACCTCAGTGGCCACAGACGCGACCGTCCTCGCTCCTATTTCGCACTCGAATGACTTTTAT
Organism: Spodoptera exigua; assembly: GCA_902829305.4. Classification (NCBI taxonomy): domain Eukaryota; kingdom Metazoa; phylum Arthropoda; class Insecta; order Lepidoptera; family Noctuidae; genus Spodoptera; species Spodoptera exigua. The sequence goes on from LR824624.2 coordinate 7,435,068, forward strand.
ACCGCGTCTCCTAGTGATAATGATAAATCTCCACCGACCGACGCAGTCTGTATTAACGACGGAGGCGGTTTCATAATTTTTGATCGTTGTCCTTAGTGCTTGACTTAGGTATATTTTTAAGGGGTAAATAGACTTATTAGAAAGTACAGTAAAAGCTAAGATGGTGCGCATCTTAGTCTAGATTTTATTCAACGCATTTAAGTCCACAATGGTCGTAGCCCATACTTGCGAACCAAAGAAGTTACTACAAGCGCTTTGCCGAACTCTTGTATGTTATTAGAAATTTAAGGAATGGGGAATTTGAGGATTCTGATTCCAGCCGGTATTCTGTGAGCCCGTGGTATCATACCTCTCTCATTTCTTCACCTTGGTCAAGCCGGCCCATTCCTAATTATTTATACAGTAAAAATATTAATAAACTGAAAGCGTTTTGTGTATTCTATTCGAAATTTGTTCAAACTCCTCGTTTCTGACTTGCACCATAAAATATTTTTTAAATATTTTTATGAAAAACTTTCTACGCGATTGCGGTTTGCACATGGTATAAACTGGAAAAACATCAATTGTGGTAAATGTGTATGTGTTCATAACTGTTATATTTATATTATTAAACTTTCTCCTGCCATTTAAACTACGGGGTTAGTATTAGGTCTTAACTATGTTAATATAAGTGTGTAGAGCCATTTTTCGGCACGAATGGGTCGGCTCGACCGGAGTGATACCACGGCCTTACAGAAAACCGGCGTGAAACAACCACAGTGTTATGTTTCGCCATGTGAGAGAGGTTACCGGAAGCCCAATCCTTCCCCACCCCCAATCCCTCCTCAATACCTAATCCCTAAAAGATCGGCAACGCACTCGTAACTCCTCCTTGCGGGTGCGGGTGTCCATGGGCGGCGCTGATTGCTTACCAGCAGGTAATCCATCTGCTCGTTTGCCGAATTACTACATAAAAAAAAATGGCTAAATGTCAAACATTATCCTTGTCAGAAGAGGGACTTGTCCAGCTTTGGGCGCAATGGCGATGATGAAAAAAATCTCATACCTACCTCTATTGAAATAACTCACAATTGCATCAAGTTTTCGCTCCTATTATAATATGGTGTGTGTGCCTGTTGTTCGATCGTGTATTTTAGGAAGTTAATTTGAAACAAAATTCTTTACTTCACATCAAACAAAAACCTTACACGATTCAGTGAACTGTTCAAGGATTTGGGTGATAGTTCATCAGCTATATTTAGTTTTATACCGTCATCTTCCAGAATAATTTCTTTATTAGTTTGCAATACATAAAACAGTACAGAAGTTTGTAAGTTGAATTTTGGCAATTTGACCAGCGGTTCCAAAGATTACTCCTACATACAAACTTATAAACATATAAACTTACAAACTTAAAAATTTTACCTCTTTATAATATTAGTATAGATAAATACACATGTGATTTGCCCACTACACCATTAAAAAATCCTATCGATTCGAATATTATACCTACTAAGAAAACAGCTACTGAATTCCACGTACTTCTATTGTTTCCCGCTCTGTTTTGAAGACTTAATATTCAACGCGAGACTCCATTTTTATTTCTTAGGTCTTGATTTCACTAGGTACGGTAACGGTAAGGAAACAAGTGTACTAAAACTTGGAAATGTAAAATTGTAGGCACTGAAGCTCCATTTATAAGAAAATCAGGTTACGAATCTCCAGTACATTTTTAAACGTTACCGTCTTGCTTTCCGAGATTAAGGTAAGATTTAGGGTTCTGCGTTTTACAGACGAGAGCTGGTTTCAAGACATGTGTTATATTCTGTTTATTTCTTTTTAAGATGTTTATAATTTATTGACTTTAACAGCTTCTGTTACCGGCTTTGTCTGCGTTACACCGATTAAACAGAATTAATAAACTATGCCAACATTCATCAAAAATGAATTTAAAGTAATGTCAAGCAAATTGGTATGCACGTTGTATTTGTTTTCCACCAGATGAGAAAGTGGTTCAAATCTACGTTTAATAATATTTGTTCTGTTAATCGGCATTAAGTCTGCCATTATACACAATATACACATATATGCAAAAATATTAGAATTTGAATTAAATAAATAAATAACTAATGCTTAGCCATTTTACAAGTAGGTACGGACGCTTATATACAAATCAAGCAAAATGTCAGAGTTGTGAGGAAACAAATATCCGCAGGAGGGAATATAAATATTTCTGATATTTACTACAGGATTATTCCGTAATATTCAAATGAAACTCCAGCCTATTTCTTTGAGAAAAAACCTCGCTGGTACACAGGAAAATCAGTTTTTTCCAACACATTTTAGAGCACAATTTCGGTTACACATAATTACGTGTCTTTCCATTCATGAAAATATGTATTTCCGATCATTTCTGTATATGTAATTGAAGGGTTGGTTTTGAAGAAGCATACATATCTATCCAATTACTTATTATTTTCATTCGTTCTTTATTTTTCAGTTAGGATTATTAATGATGTGTTATGTACGTTTTATAATGTTAATATTTAATATATTTGTATTTTCTTTAAGTCCTATAATGGCGGAGTAAAACAAACATAAATTTATCTACATACACCCTTACAATTTGCATAAAAGACGACTTATAATATTGAATTTTGTAAAGAACGGACATCAGGCTTTAAAATGAGGGATATCTGTGCATCGTCATGAATGTCTCAGCTCGATCGAAATGATACCACGGCCTTACAGTAACTCAGCGTGAAACAATTTCAGCGTGTTCCGCTAAATGTGTGGACTAGAGGACCAATCCTTCCCCTCCCCCCACCCCTCTCTAATTCCAAAATCTCCAAATCCCTTATCCCTAAAAGGTCGGCAAAGTTCTCGTAACTCTGTTGATGCAAGTATTTATGGGTGGCGCTGATTGCTAACCATCAGGTAATCCGTCTGCTCGTTTACTGTTGAATTTTCATTGGTGGCCGTTATAGGATGGGAAACATGAGGGATATAGGGATAGTGAGACGGCAGAAGATTGGGCATCCAGTAATTGACTATAAAAGATTTGAGAACACATAGCTTACTGTTTACCCTGGTAGATGTTACTGCGGATGGAACCGCTGACAGATATTAGTGATATATTGTAATAGTTAGCTCATGACAGTCAGTCTTATATCCGCTAAATTAACCGAATATAAAACTAGATAGAATAAAAACAAACAAGTCTATTATTTTATTGTACATTGAGGTTAATGTACGAATATCTATCGAAGAGACAGGTATTTGTAAAAGTCCCGGTACATTTTCTTCCCTGTAAAGTAATCCGATCTCCGAACAGAATCTCCGTGTTAGCTTTGCAAAGTACATTGAAGGTAATCGCTTTAAAAATTTGAGAAGTGATGTTTGGAAATGATTAGCCCATGTAGTTGAAAATGTAGCCTAACATATAGGTGCTTGAGTACATTTTCGCTTGTACTCCATGGTTGAAGTTCACAAAAGATTTTCATCTTCAGAAAAAATGTGAAGAGAATTAATAACATGTATGTAACCTTTTTTATAGAATGCACGTGATAAAAACAACAAGGGTCTCTTTGCCTTGTTAATAAACAGCAGCATACATAGAATTTATAATGACATTCCTAAAACATTTCTCCGTATAACCCGGAAATTCTGCCGCTAAACGTTTTTGCTCCATTTCAGTCCATCCTCCAACAAACTGCCATGAACACAAGTCCCGATGATGGAAATCAAAACTTCAACCCTACATCACCCGAAAACGTAAACAATGCAGTGATAAATAAACACATAAACAAAACGTGGTTGACAACCCTATAACTGGGAAGTGGAATGAAACTTAAAACAATAGTTCCATCGGGCGAACCGCAGCGGACTCCGGGACTTAAGACTCTGATGTACTTTTGTACGAATGCTTTGTTACACACTTACTAATAGCCTGTGTTTCAAGAAACTTACTGCGGTTATAATCTCCCTAAGAAAGTTCCGCTTGGGCCACCAAGTGGGGTAAGGAATTTATTTCTTTTTCCAAGCAGCGCCGAGGGTCCAACGTTATTACTTTGTTCTTCAAGCCGACTTTAAGCAGTTTTTCAAGTGATGGTTTAAGGTAATGCGAGTAATTTTGAAGGGAAACTGTTCGTTATTTTCGAACGATTGTACTTTGGTCAAAGTTGTCACCTGAATTCTTTTGATATTGATTAAGAGATCTTCTATCTTGAGCAACAAGTTGTAAAAAATTGTTATGCAGACCCTATTCAAATTTAATTTTAAATGTAATGTTCGTAACGGAAGCGCTTAAAATTGGAGCAATCTTAGTCCAGTACACCTCGGTCGTAATACATAATTCCAACACTTTCCATAATATATGAAAATTCTTAGTGGAATTTTCTGAAATTATGCAGCGAAGCAGTCTCATTACCACACTACCTTGGTTTTCAATTTAGACCTATTTAAAGCACAGCTCCTCTCCATAATATTTTCTTCGGTACTTTTTAATTAAGCCAACACTTTACTTTTGGCTTTATTAAAAATCATTATTATTCTAATGCGAAGGGACGAAAATAAGAAAAAGATTCGTTCACATTTCATTCCCCACAAAAGATTATGAATTAAACGAAAAGAAAAAAATCTTTTTAAACGTATTTTCTTAACAATGCTTTTGTTTTTTGGTCTCGTAATGGCTTCAAATTGGTTGAGACAACAATAAAAATAATGTTGGGATTTTTTGGCAGTTGGTGTTACAAATTCTTTTTTGGGTTTTCAGAAAGCGATATTTTTGTTTCTTTTTTTATGTATTATGACAATGGACTATTTCGATTAGAGATCTTTTTACAGAAGAGTTAAAAAATCATTGATTAGGAAAGGAATTAAATAGATTTTCTTCACCCGTACGTATGTAAGATCAAATAAGATGTCCAAAAAATGTATCATATCACTTTTGCAAATCACTTTTAAAAAAGAAAGGAAAATGGCGAGAATTGGTTAACTTCTCAAGATAGTGTAACCTTAAACTGTCTTTAGGAAAACAATCGGAGGTTTCTATTTCAATTTTCTATTTATGTAAATAGCCAGCTAAGGTCTTTCAATATTCAGGTCAAGGCCAGTATTTTAATCCCTAAACCCAGGGCTGGTCCAAACCAGATTTTTAAAGGCTTTTAATAAAAAATGGATTCGCAAGAGGTAAAACGTAAAGTGAGGTAGGTAAAAAAAACATCCCGCAGCGTTGAAAGGGTTAAGCCGAGTTTTAGCAGAAATAGCATAGAGAAGTAATAATATTTTGCCAAGAAAAAAGAATTGCAATTGGTCGTTTTACAAATATTTAACATATTATCAAATTTATTTTATAGTATCTGTCTGGAACTATAGAAATGTTCTCTTTGTAGTAATTATAGGTATAAGTCCAGAGGTTTCCTCACGATATTTTCCATTTAAACTGTGAACGTTTGTCACTGGTGTCTAAATAATCATAGAAAGTATATGTATCTGAAAAAAAGTCAAATTCAAATTCTTTTTTCTTTTTTTTTCAAATTCAAATTACTTTATTTGTAGATCATAGGTTACAGAAGATGTTACAAGCTTTACATTGATCTGCTATGTCTTGCCACCAACGGCGTACAAATATGTTAAATTAATTTACTATTTATCAATTATACAAAAATTTCAATATTCAGATTAGTCATTAAATTAAAATATAGGGTCATACACTGTCAATGTTCTTTCTTCTTCTTCTTTCAATAGTCACGTTGGTACTTGCAAGGTCATACATTAGAAGCAGAGCCTTAACCGGAGCTAGACTCTGTTCAAGACATGATCACCACGCTACATTGGTTGCCAAAGCCATTCTAAATCCATACATATTCTAAAACAAGTTTGTTTTAAAGATAAATAATTAAAACATGCTACTTACTTACATATAAAATATCATTATTAATTCATCAAACCCCAAGTGAACGCCGGCGTTCGCGCTCCTGATGTTCTTCTACAAATGAAATGTTAACTCCAATTTTAAACGAAATTATGCTTGTACTATCACACAGATTATACGCCTTTCATATACATAAAGGCTAGCATAACGTCTTTCAACATTTCCAAGTCATTGTTCACATGAACACAAGATAATAATTACCTCTGTAGAGAGTTGCAAGCTTCCTATAATTAGGTTACCCACCTCCCTAGCGATTCACAAGAAACCGTAAGCCTTTGATACATACAAGGGCTCTCTCTTACATTTTTTTCGTGAGGTTTATTTTGCTCAGAGATTTTTTTTTTAAGGTAAGGTCAAAGGTCTGAGGATAAGGGTCTTTTGATACGATGCCGATGTAAGCTTGGATTATGACCTATTTTTTTTATACACCGTTCTTAAAACTCTTCCTGTTTTTTTTTTTTCAATTATTGACAAATTATTTATTTCAAACAGACCAATATAGGCACTTTTGAACGTCACACAAAAAGTAAATATCAAAAAGTTTGCGTGTCAATTCTGTCTGTCTAGCCTATACTGAAGCTATTTGATCGTTCCAAAGTGTAGATTCCAATGAAGAAGAATGAGCAAGAAACTCCGTTATTCACTGTTAATATAATTGTTTAAATCTACAAAATTATGTAAACACTTAATTCGCAATAAAGATTTTGAAATTGAAATTTGAATCTTTTTCAATCAAATTTAAAATTCGTTTTTGTTACAGTGATTAATTTGTATCATTAAAAAAGGAATCTGAATAGAATGGGTCGGCTATACAGGATTGATACCACGGCCTCACAAAAAACCGAAGTGAAACATCCACGGCGTTGTGTTTCGCCTTGTGAATAAGGTTACCGGAGGCCCAATCCTTCCCCTCCTCCAATCCCTAAAAGGCCGGCAACGCACAAGTAACTCCTCAGTTGTTGCAGATGTCCATCAATGGCACGGATTGCTAACCAAGTAAACCTGCCCTGCTCATTAGCTAAACTATCTCACAAAAACAGGCTTTAAAAAATAGTAATATTACGTAAACATATTTTTCAAAGGTAAGGTAATATACATAAGTAGTTCATCACCGCTTACTCTTTATACGCTGTGGGATCTACTTACTTTTAGGAAAATTGTCAATTTTGTTTTAAACGTGGGTCACGCCTTTTGGAACTCTTTACTCGTTCATTTTTTTTTAATAACGTTGCCCAACATTAGGATTTTCTCTTGTGTCGTGGGTGCAGGTGCAGGTTACAAACATACAATTTCACATACACATGATACCCACATCAATTTGTGGATAACACAAAGAGTTGTTTCGTGCGGGAATTGCACCCGCGACACGTTGCACGGCAGTCAGTTGCCCAGCCACCGCACCAACCGTGCAGTCAGTCAGCCGACATTAGTCGAGTGGTCACAGTAAGACGGTCAAATAAAAGATCTCATTTTGTGCCACAAACAAAAAAACCATTGTTTCGACTACCACTATGTTTTAATGAATAAATTGTCCACATCTTTTTGGGGGGTAATTGTTCTATCAATATTCTTTACGCTTCGTCTGTTCCTTGCGTTCAAAGGAGATAATTATGGAAAGTTCGCCATACAGGCTGTATGCCAGAGCTCCTTTGCTATAAGTGAAACTATAGAATAGTAAAACTTTTTGCTCTTTAATTTTTGCTTTTGGGGTTGATATTCAATTGTTTCTTTTTTTGGATTGCAGTTGATATGTCTATTAACGCTATTATTTGAATACGGACATTAACAATTTAAGCCTACAGCTTCTATATTAATAATTCCGTCAAAAAAAAATTGCATCTTAATTAAAATCTAAATAAGTAAACAATATTAATATTTTTTTTATAGTAACTATCGTAAGTTATTATAAATTTATAGGAAATAACAACTTACTCCCGTGATTTAAGTAAATGAGATAAGCTCTACTAGTTTCGAATCATAAAGGGACGCTTATTCATGAGCGGCGTGCGCGTCGTGACTACATATATTATTTCGCAAATCAACTTATACTGAATTTTACCTTATACCTGTAGAATTTTACGTGTCAATAATGTTTTTATTTTATTTATTTATTATTATACATTCTTAGATAATGTTATAATTTAAGAATTACAATTCAATTGAACTGTTCTTACTATCCTGTTGTACGTATTGAGCAGCTCTGATTGGGTTGGGACGCCTTTCTTTTCCAAAGCAGCTTAACGTGTGTTGCCCCCGTGTCGCTGCACGCAAGCGGCTGTTTCCGGGGCCCGTGAGTTTGCCATATGCTCAGATATTTAAAACTAAGTGACTGAATTTAAACCTTTTTTCAATAGACAATAATATGATGATTTAAGGGGAAGGTTTTGGTGTAAAATTAATTAAAGTTTGCAGACGGCGTCGCGACTCGAAGCTATCCTATACTAAAATTATAAACCTGATGAGTTTGTTTGGTTTAAATAGTGATCGATGGGTTTAAATTAGAAATATGATGTTGGATAGTTCAGTTGTCGAAAAAAATATCATGGTAAGGAATAGATAAAACACGTGAAAACCTGAAATAAAAATAAAGCTAATAGAAATACAAAACGAGTCAAGAAGGAACAATAAGACAAACACATATAGAGCACGGTAGAAAGATCTAGAATATTCTCGCATTTTCCGGAAAAGTCCAATAAAATGAAAATACGATTTTATCGGCTATAAAATGTTGCTTGAGAAATGGAAACAATTGAAGCGTAAATTAAGTTACTTCGACACGTAAAGAGACAACTAGTAGACTATCAGCTAAATCTTGGAACTCCATCTGAAGAGTACTCGATTCTCGCGAAATTTTATCCCTCTTTTAACATTATTATTGGTTCGCAAGATGCTTTTGTTCTTTCTATTGGTAAATCTAATATTATTATTCATATTAAAATTCGATATTGAATTTTGAATAGAATTTGGACTACTCTAGTGTTTTTTTATTCGTTTAAACGAAGGGAAGAGGTCTCTTAGATATTTTTTATAAAATTCTTTTTATTAGATTTGTCAGAACTTGTTAAATGAATTTGGTTAAATTATAGTAAAATAATAGTTTTATAAGATGTAATAAAGTATTACCATAATGTACAATGATATTCTCCCACATGAATTTACTAAAAAAGTCGATCAAAATCGTCTGATCTTGTTGTACGCGACATATTATAAAGATTAACATAAAAACATTTTGCTTATTTTTTTATATATTGTTTTAAATATAATTTTCTGTTTAATATGAATAAGGCCCATTTTGACGAAGGCGGGACGAGAGGAAGTGTGACACTCTTCTTTGTGGAGGAAAAACCAACAAATGACTTCTTTCGTTCAGGATATGGCGAGAGGTAGTGTGAGACTCTTACTGACTAAAAACCCACCGTTCCTTAACCCTGCTCCAAGCTAGGGCCTGCGAAACATTATAGCACTTGCACCCACAATCCTGGCTAGATAACTCCTTGACTGGAAAATTTATTAAGAAGCAGACCACTTTAAATCACCTATTTAATCCTATAAACAAACTTTTAAATACAGTTAACTACCTACTTGACAAAATATAATAAAGTCTATTTATCTTAAAAAGACTTGAATTGGGATAACTTCTCCAACATTACAAGATTAGTGTCAAAACATTTTAATTAGGGAGACAGCGATTAGAATCAAGAAAAAAAAATGTAGCATCTAATAATTGTTGTTTAAAAAAAAGTTATTTTTAAATTACGTTTTCATTTTGCAACCGAGTAAAAGAGCGTGAAATCTTTCCCTTTTTCGTCTAATAAATAATTAATTTGTTTTTTTAAGAAAAGATTTTAGAATTTATAAAGTTTATTAGAATTTTTGTGGTAGTTAGGCTATGAAAAGTGATTTGGGTTTTTTTGTAAACGCCTTTTTAACTCTTGATTGTTTTTGGTTATATTATTAAAAGGCGTGCTTAATTAATTTTAAGTTCAATTAATTTTTGCTACTACCATAGTTAAAGAAGAATAGAAATGTATATTTTATAGCGTGGTGGCAAAAAATATGTATTTCATTCACACTAATTACTAAAAAGTACATAAGTTCCCGGTATAATTATATGATACATAGTTCATACGAATTAAGTTTTAAACTTAAGTATAACTGTTGCCTAATCGCGATGCTTTCTGGACAAATAATAAATTGAGCCCTTATTTGAATACACGTGAGTTGATTTTTGAGGGGGTAAAAAAGAAAGTGAGTTCTCCCGCCCATGAAACAAAAACCACCCCATTCCTTCTCCTTCTCTAGACCGAGGAGATTTCAAAAGAATACTAGAGAAATTTGGTATCTTATATACCTATTGGAAAGTATCCGAGATGTAACTTCGTAATAAACAGAAGAGGAATATAGTATTTCTATTCAAGATATAAAAAATATATTGATCTAATTCCATAATAAAAACATTTTTTCTTTTTATTCAATATATTAAAACCAGTGGGTGAAGATACAATTTAAGTACAAGTTTCCTAATATAAAACATCAGTAAGATAAGTTAGCGAGCAATAAAATTTGATAATAACAATTTATTTATTATGAGCTTTAGTGCTTTATAATTCGGTTTCAATTGTAATGCATGGTTTAAGGTCAAGTAGTCGGATGAGTTCAGTTTTATGAGTAGCCATTACACATTTTCGCATACACGTGTGTTGGCAAAAAACATCCTCGTTTGTTATGAAACAGTTTTATGGGTTTAAACGTATCATTTATACTTTTTCGGGCTCATACATACTATAAACAAAGAGTGATGTGCTTACAAGAGAAGTGCATGTGATATGATAGGTAAAATGCAGTATTTGTTTGTTATCAATTTTTTATCACTTTGGCAAACCAGCATTTTTTTTGAGGCAGGTTAAATCATCAATTCATTGATTGAAGTGAGAGGTAGCGTTAGACTCTTACTAAAACACACCCCATTCTTTCTCCTGCTTTGGTACCTACATTTTACAAGAATTTAAGATACATACAATACATAAGTGTGGGAGATTCATGCTTCGGCACGAATGGATCCGCTCGACCGGAGTGATACCACGGCATCACAGAAAACCGGGCATGGAACAACCACTGCATTGTGTTTGTGTGCCGTGTGAGCGAAGTTACTGGAGGCTCAATTTTTCCCCAATCGGCAACGCAGTCGTAACTCTTCCGTTTTTGCTCGCTTACCATCAGGTAATCCGATTGCTCGTTTGCCGGCCAATCGCATAAACAAAATTACAATTTAAACATAGTCAATTGAGAAAGCACTTTTAATTTTAAGAACCGTGATTCTAATTTAATAACCCGACATAAAAAGAAATGTATAACAGTAACAGTATTGCAATGCCAACAAACAATAACGCAAACCGCAACACATTCAACGAAGGTCAAGTGCAAATTCTTCAAGTGGCCAAATATTACCCAACCAGCTGAGAATGATAAGACAAATTGAAACACTCACACCATTACCGTGATAACACTACGAAAATCGCCTTTATTGCTAATAAAATAAAGACGGCGTCAAGGTCAAAGGAAAAAAGGGAATCCAAGTAGCAACTGTGACGTCATGGCTTTGTATTGCCGTGATAATCCGTAATGAATATGGGTGCATTTGTAGAGATAAACGTTTTACGGTAAAGTAGCGGAGAGTTTGCTTTTGGGAGGTGAAATAAATATTAGTTTTCGGTGTATTGTAAGAAGTAGGTTTTTGTTTGATAATTTGAACCTTAATTTAAAAAATATTTTTTCCGTCTTAGAACAGGCCTTTGCTCAGCAGTGTGCACTTATAGGCTGATGATAGATGATGTGTAAGGAAACCTGAACTTATAATTTCTAATTATGAGATAGAAATTGCCAAGCGAGTTATTTATTAAACTACCTAAAAATCGCGGGTTACTCACGTGTATAAATAATATTGAGAAAAGCTTGCGCGCAGTATTTGGCGACACTAGGCTGCGCGACATCGCCGCATCCGCGTACGCTGCTCATGAGGAAGAACCCCTCTGTGGTTCAAAACCAGAAGAGCTTTTCTCAATATTATACACGTGAGTAACCCGTGATTTTTAGTTAATTTAGTATGTCTCACGATGGTTATTATCAAAACAGAGTTATTTATTGTTCAAACCTTATTTCAAAAGAGGCAAAACTTATAGAAATAAAATATAATAAACCACCATTATTTTATAGGATCGCTATCTAGATAAACTATCAATCATCTTTGAAAACGACACCGTCCCCAAAACCAGTACATTCACCTTACCAAATTGACAACATATTCCTTACACGTCAACTTGATACAGTTTAGTAAGAGTATATCTAAAAAGCCTTAAATATTGTCACTCAAGTCTCGTTGGTGTACCAAATATATTGTTTTTACATACAATTGTATTCACATAACTAGTTACCTTAGAGAATTTCGTGAAAGAAAACATTTTGTGACCTTGAATTTTTAATTGTGTTTTTTCCCCTTATTACAAAACAAGATTTTAGTTTAGGTTCACACCATTGCGTAAGATTTTGAATTTTGAATCTCATTTTCAACTAGACATCATTGTGTTGATAAAATGTAGCCTATGTCTAATGCCTGTGCCAAATTTCATCCAGATCCCTCCAGCCATTTTGGCGTGATTGAGTAACAAATATCCAAACATAGTATCTTTCGCATTTATAATATTAGTAAGACCACCTTCTTTTTCGAAGTGGAAAAATTGACTCAATGGTTTAAACCTAGCAAAAAAAGCTTATTTCGTAATAAAGCCGCTTAAGTCAAAAACCGAAACAGAAAAAATAAAAAAAGTGAAGTTTTGGAATTATCCCAAACTATTATTAAAACATAATAATATATAGAAGTCATTGGGGCGATTTTGCTCTTTTCTGAAAACCGACCAACTTAATAGCTATAAACAGACTTATATGTAGCCAATGATGAGCCAATAAGTAAAATGGTAGGTATGGATAGGTTACATAAACAACATTCGATTTTCAAAAACGGCATACTTATGCACACATGAATAAATCGTATGATACATATTAAAGTGGAATGGCATGGTTCAATAATCGCGAGTGAAAAAGAGACAAATATGAAAAAGTGTGAATAGTTAGCCACATTTTAATGTATCACTTGCTGAGCGCTTGTAACCTATCTACACCTTTTTACTTATAATATCGTTGTATGTAGCTAAAACAAATCAACAATACTAAGATTTTTCAGGTAATACTTACAGTTTCTCAAGATATAAATCAGGGTGTTACAAGAAGACTTTGTTTTGTGAAGAGAATATTACATGCGCAGCTGTAAAGGAAAACAGAGGGCGACAAAAAAACGTCGGCTAACTCGATCAACGGTGTATTAGATTACCAAGAAGGAATAAGATTGTATATGAACAGACATACCTTATTGATTTACCAGTTAACTTTTCGACGCAATGACACACCCTGTAGGTACCTCTCGTTTAAAAGTTAACAATGCATACTAATAAAGTGTGTGTGTGGTTTTTATTTTACTTTTGTCGCAATGAAGATTGAGTGTTGGTTTTTTTAAGGGAGAACCATTAAACCCTGAGTCGACCAAGAGGAGTTTCAGATTTTTACTGACTACAAACCACCCCGCTCTTTATCCTTTTCCGCATCTCGATACATCATTGGTTGCATGGTAACGCCGGCCTTGTCTCTGTATCTATGATGGTCTGATGCCTCTTTGAGGCGTGCGAAGAGCGCGACATATCGTATGCAAAGGTTTTGCTGGGGCCGTGAGCTACCTTTGCCCGCCATCCAAACACCCTTGATAGTCTAAGAACGTCGTCGAATCCCGTATGAGTAATTTAACAGTATCTTTAATTTGGTTTGGACTGGTTGGAGTTTATTTCTTTCACCCATTGAACTTTTTGCTATTATTTTCATATACACACATGTGCGTAGGTAGTTATTTTATGCGTGACGTTTTTCCTAAGTGCGAGTTTTGTTTTCTCTAGAGAATAAGAAGAAAGCTTCTGTTACTAAAGTTACAGTTGTTTTTTGTTTGTTTTAAGTGGTATACATTATCTGGTTTCTTGACTCTATTTTAACAAAATTATGTTTTCATTTTATATGTAATTCCGTTATTTTTTTCATTTATAATATTGTTAGTTGAACTGGAAAATATTTTCCTTATTTTAGTTCACTTTTTACTTCAAATGCTAACTGTTTCAGTACCCTTTCTAAAGGTCTATTTGTAATGAAAAATCTATCTCTATCTTTTTAGCAATAGAAATAAAGGCAAGATGTGAAGATCTAAAATGTAATTAGTCCGTTAATTATAAAAAAATGCTTAACACATTTTTTTATCGTATAAAAACAATGTCTTAGATTAAAAGTATTTAGGTTGAGGAGGGGTTTAATTCTAATCATAGGTTATTTCATAAGTAAAAACATACATGTCAAATGTAACAGAATGAAAAAAACATCATTATTTGAAAATCATAAGTTGAAAAATGGAATCATTTCTAAATTTTTTCACATTTGAGATTATATTAAACTTATACAGCGACTAACTACCATTCCTTTTTCAAACTTTAATATTCAGTCTTTAAGTCTTTTAAAGTTAAAGTCTTTTTTCTTATTCTTTTAAAGTAAAACTTTACAATTCTAAGTTACTTTCATAGTAGACTCAACCGGTATAATCCAGCATTTTCTAGCTTTTCTAGCTTTGGCTTGTCATCTCTGTAATAAGCTTGAGAAGACATTAAAATCTTTTATAGCTTGTTCTAAGAAAAAAGTTGATTAAGTAGAAAAAGTGAATGAATGTTTTGAAAAGAAATATTGTGTGGGAGAGCCATGTTTTGGCACGAATGGATTCGACCGGAGGGATATCACGGCCTCACAGAAAACCGGTGTACAACAACCCACAGCGCTGTGTTTCGCCTAGTGAGTGAGGTTACCAGAGGGCCAATCGTTCCCATAATCCCTAAATCTCCAATTCCCTAATCCCCAAAATGTCGGCAACGCACTATTTACTCCATTGTTCTTGTGGGTCAATGTCGACGTCCATGGGCGGAGCTGATTGCTTACCATCAGGAAATCGTTTGCCGACCTTCCACATAATAAAAATGTTTTAAAATATATTTTTAACTAGGGTGTCCAACTACATCGCTGTTAATCATTTGTTTCGTTAGAGCACCGCCAATGCATTGAAAGGAATTTAATCACATTTTTAGGGTTAATTAGGTCAAAAAATTGAACTTATGATTTTCATAAAATGTGACACTATTTATATGACATAACGAAAATTCAAAACAAATGTTTTTAAACTTTTAATGAGGATTTATAAATTACGGATTTATATACGACGTTATAAGTCGTACGGAATTTCCAATAGGGAATAAAAATAAGCAATAAATTCTAAAAGTATGGATATGGCTTCTCAATCCTTCAAGAAATATTTATTTCACAGTAATCAATAATTTAATTTAACATTACCTACCCATACTTAGTCCAACACGCTATCTGACGTCACAGTTCACTGATTTCATGGCGTCACCAATGTAATTAGCTACTGCCTCGAAGGGCGTTCAATGTATTATTATATAGATAAAGAATCGAGCTTCTATTCATAAAATATTGTTGGAATTAATCATTGCTTGATAGGTTGATGTAAACAGAAATAGAATGCTTTTGTTTTTTGGTTTGATTAAGTACTTAAATAAGAATTTTCTGTGTTAGTTTCATTTAAAAATGAGGTATATACTTAATATCAAGTAGTTAATGACTACGGAATTCCGTTCAATTTTTTTTTTTATTGGGTCGCCGTTACAGTTAAATACAATAACATGATACATCCAAGAGACTTATTAGCTAGTGTACCAATTTCTTATAGGTAAGCATATCATGCACAATTTTTTGATGTTGAGCGTAGCTTAAAGCAGCGTAAAGAACATTATATATAAATTACAATTAAAATCAATATTAAATTTAAAAAAAAATGCCTTCTGTGCCCGATAGGCTCTGTGATTGTAACTCTTATCTTCTAATTACGTCAGTTAATAATGTATATTAATAATTAATAAAGTATGACATACGGTGAAAGTAAACATCGTGAGGAAACCTGGACTTATAATTTCTAATTATAAGTTTGAAATCGCCAACCCGCATTGAGCAAGCGTGGTGATTACTAATCAAACCTTCACCGTGTGAGAAGAGGCCTTTGCTCAGCAGTGGGCACTTAAGGGCTGACGATGATGATGATCATGAATCAAACTTCCATTCACACATTTAACGATATAGGTACTTAATATAGCTACGTATTTTATCTAAAAGCCCAATAAAATTCTACATACCCAAAAAATTTATTTTAAACAATCAAGACGTCACTGTACGCCACTATTGCGTAGATAAGTATGAAAGTGTCAATTTTTACAATTCGAAAAACGTGTTGAATTTTAGTAGGTTTGTGTTGAAAAAAAATTGCTCAATATTCCGCTGTGCAGTTTTAGAGATTCAAGCATTCATATGGATATAGGGACAGAGAAAACGATTTTGTTTAATATAATACCATGTAGTGATGACAACTTTCTTTTTCACAGGTACCTGTCATTTAATGGTGTGACAGAGTTTGGATTAAGCGAGAAATCCTCCAACATCAACGTCACGACGATTTTCAGGTAAATTACGTTTACAAAAATTATGTATTTTTTATTATTAATGATCACCCCTTTCATCATCATCATCAGCCTGATATCGTCCACTGCTGGACATAGACCTTCCCAATTGCACGCCACTGAGCTCGATGTTCAGCTCTTCACATCCAACCACTGCCAGCCACCCTGCGGATGCTGTCAGTTCACCTAGCTGGAGGGCGCCCTACACTACGTTTGCCTAGATCAACCCTTTACTGACCTTGAATTTCTGTTAGTAGTACTATCACTCAAAGTTATAAATGAAATATCATTATTTCTATTTTTATTTTAGTTATTTAATTCTATATTGACTACATAATCATACGAAAATATCTACGGTTCCAATCTTAAAGTAAACAAGTAAACGAGCACAAAATAAACAACAAAACATGTATTACAATGCCTAGTGGTCAAGTAATTATTTATTAAAATACTATTTGTTTTTTCATTCGAAATTTGGCCACTACCACGCGTTCTAAAGGAAAACAAAGGTGCTTCTTCTTGTGAAATTTTATTAATACAACACTTCTTTTTTTAAGCGTTACCGAACATAAAGATGGTTGCGGTTATTGAGCATTTTTACATGACTATCACAACTAGATCCAAAAGAAAACTATTTCTCGGTTACACCAAGAGTTTATCGGGGCGAGAATCGAAAACTCGACAGGGCGACAACCGTTACTGTGCAGTTACAACTACATTTCCCTAAACATCTATAAATAAGCCACTTAAATAAAAAGAAAAAACAAAACCCACACAACTAGAGTTTTGCTAAGTAAAGACAGAGTCTGCCAAGAATGCCGGGCGATGGGCCAGAGTGCCAGACGTGGCCAGACCCGTTGAAATTGCTGAAATTCAGGCGTGTCTTCATACGATAAGACGAACACTGTCACAATGAGCAATAGTCAAAGTATTTTATATAACACCGTAATCTCTTGTCTAGAATGAATCTTTTCTAGAATGTCTAGGTTTACCGTTAGGTACTGATTTTCAGGGATTTTTCGCCACAGTGCTATAAGGGTGATATTCCCTTGGCTAGAATGTTAGATGTTTTCCCTAAAAAATTCTACGTTATGTAATGTGTATCTCAACCATAAGGTTGAACATCATATCATCAACCTATAAGTAGTTACTGCTGAGCCATCACCTCTTCTCACACGTAGAATATTTAAGCATTCATTACCACGCTTTCTCAAGGCGGATTGGCGATTTAAAACTAATAATAAGAAGTTATAAGTCCAGGTTCCTCCCGATGTTCTCCTCCACCGTATGTCAATGGTGTCTAAATTATCATAGAAAGTACATAATTACTCATGTAAAGTCACATTGGTACTTGCCAGGTTTTGAAACCGCACCATCATTAATGAGAAGCAGGCTCATAAACCTGCGGTGCAACGCGAAGTTAAACATAAGCTACCCTAAATGATCTGATGAATAGTTGGAGGTGACCTGTATCCAGCAGCATTTATAAATGAACACCAAAGCATTCGTTTCTTATCGGTTTTCTTATAACTTCAGAAGTTAGAACGCTTTTTGTAGAGTATATAATATAAAGCAAAGGAATAGTAGATACTGTTACATTATTAAAAGTGGGCGTAAATTTGAATGATTGATGGTTGCTCCAAGAAATTAGGTTTTACTTTTTGTTAATACAAGCTTGTTTTAAACGTTATCAAACCACGACAGATAAGCGTTTCAGATGCAAGCGCAATGTCGTACCGCGGCTGAAGAAGAAATGGGGCGTTTGTAGTCAGTGAGAGTCTGACACTTCTCGTTAGATTTTTCTTTGTGAGTGGAATATTACCAAATGACTTTCACACATAGTAAGGCGATAGAAAGTATCAGGTTTTTATTGACTAAACACCCATTCTCCAAATCCTGGCCCGTAATCCCAACTTAACATTGGCTCTGTTGGTCTTTATCTGTGGTGGTCTATTGATTCTTTCAGGCGTGCGAAACGCTACGCGCCTTACGGTCAGGTCTGGCTCTGGTCAGGCAGCATGCTGTCTTTGCTCGCCATCGCAGACCTGCGCCCTATCCAGGGTGGGGAGAAATAATAGAATGATTTTGTGAAAAACGGTAATGCATCTTCTACCAAAAACTACCAAGACATTAGTCTTCTAACTGATTTGATTTTTATTTATCTACACGAAAATCCCATGGGAGGAGTCCGAGAATTCCAATTCCAATCGAGAAAGAAAATATCCAATTATTTTTGTTTTTCCGCTCTGTAAATCGAACTTGTGTCATCTCAATTTAAGTGCGGGTTTGACTGTCGTGTCTCGTCAAGCGTAAGACTAATTTTCTTTTGGCAAAAGTGAGGTTTGACCAAAGGTACTTGAGATCAAAGAAATCATGAATCTGGAATGATTAATTTGAGATACTGAATAAGATCTTGAATTTATCTTAGATATGTTGGGATTATGACTAGTAATACATATCATTATATTATAAGTATGTCAAGAGCAAAGAAACTTATATAAATGTATAGGAAATTTTTATTCGTCTCAACTATTAAAAAAACTACAAATACTATGTAGACAATATGCTTAATTCAATGCTTATTTTGAAGTGTGAAAATCGCCATTTTCCATGAATTCTGTAAGTGATTTTATGTTGGTATGTAACGCCCCTTGGAAAATTGCATTTGATGACTTTTACCCTTAAAAACATTAAGCAAATTCACCTTCTTGAGCCCCTTTTCATCATCAACTTATAAGTGGCCACTGCTGAGTAAAAACCTCTTTTCACACGGAAAAGGTTTGAGCATTATTCACAACATTTTTTTCATTGTCTGCCTCTCAACAATACCTAGTCGATTCAACCAATTTAAATCTAGAACTAAAAATCAATAGAACAAGTCGAAAGAGTGTGTAAACTACTTAAACTAGAACAATCCATCTAGTAATTTGTACGACAGCCAACTATTCGCAAGTGAACGCCAAATTAAGTCCAATCGTTCCAAACACCTGCAACCTATCAATCGAAGTTACACTTTATCACTAACAAAACAAAGTCTCTAATTCCATTCACTATCTAAATGTCACCATGTCAGCAATGCTGATGTTGATTGATATGTAGTGAAAAGTGACCGTGCTCCCGTCGCAATAAGTGTCAAAATCCTTTAACTAAGTAAGGGTAGGACATGTTATTTGTGTCAACAACCTGTGTAGTAATTAATTTCATCTAATCACCTTCTGAGCGTTAATTTGAAGACTAATGTTCGTGATTTATGTTATATTATTATGTATCTATGTCTCGTTATTATGAGATTTATATTAATAATGATTAACTTGTACGATTATTATGTAATTATCTAGAGTAATAACGGTGTTGATAGGAAAGGGTTCGTGCCACATAAATATTACTTACATGGTCTTATGAGTTTCGTATTATTTTTATTAGAGGTCTTTGTGACGTCGTTCTTTCTTGACAGCGGCAATTAATTTCAATATTTCACGCTACTATACCTTTAGTTTTGGGGTCGATGTCTGCCTTTATTATTACTTGAGTTTTACAAGAAGGTAAATTCTCAATTCTACGTAGTTAGATTCTACATAAAGTTATTTGACCTTATTGTCCTCTAGTTCATAAACCGATAGCCTTTGGAAAGGTTTCGCTACAATCCCCATGGTTGGAAAATTACTTTAAGATGGTATTTTTTATTTCTTTACATAACATACAACGATCATTACAGGAATTATGATCCAATACAACAACATGCAAACAACCAATATTTATAGAAATATATATTACATACCAATATTTAATACATTATCATTGTTCAAATCACTTATTAGATAAATATATTGTTTTAACTTCATTAGAAACATTTTTTTAAGGCATCGAAGCTTTCAATAAGGCTCAAAGTGTGATGAGAACAGACGTTGCACTAAGAAGGTTGACAGTAGGCCTATAAAAATACCCTGTATTCTTTATAAGTGCTAAAGATAGCCACTAGGGTGGCTTTATTGATATAAAATCCCACACTCTCTAGTCGTTTGCCCCAGAAAGATAGGCCCCTTTTGGAGGTTTCCTCCCATTACGAGCGGCCACTTCTAAACTTTCCTTTCTTTCATTCCTTCTAAGGATATGTAGCATACGCACTCTCAAAAAAACAAAAATGGTATAATATCTAGCAACTGGTACTTACGTCCTTATCCTCCAACGTAACCTTTTCGAACTCAAAGTCCAGATTTATTTCAAAATAGACCACTTGTGTACTGCCAAGGTTGGATTATCAGAAATGTTGTCGCTACAGAACTTAACAATATCAAAAAAACTACGAGAGAATCTTAATGTTGATACAATCCAACTGACCTCTTATTGATAACATCTGTTTTTTTTTAAATTAGCAATTCTTCAAATTTCGTTCCCGGAGAGAGCTTCCCTCTAGGGAGGAGCAACCGAGAGAGATTCAAGCTCCTACTGACTAAAAAACTGCCCCTTTCTTCCCCCGTTTCTTCTCCTGCTCCGTGTCGGGGCCTCGGCACATTTATTGCGCTAGCACCCTCAACCCCGGCAGATACAACCCTGTCATTATAATTAATTCTGTGATTGTTATCAGTGCAAATTAATTGCAAGCAAGATCTGCAGACATTAATATCAAGCTTGTTTTGTTGAAGGAAAGAAGAGCTATGTTTATAAGTTAAAAAGAAGACTATACGTCGTTTACATTCTTGGTGACATGATTTTGTAAACGGTCCTCCTTTTATTATTCAAGATTTAGATAGCTTCACATATTGGTTTTTTTTTGTGAAGGGTAAATCATCAAATTGCTTCTCCCGCCCAGGGTTAGACTTATACTGAGTAAAAATTTCCCCCAGTCCTTCTCCAGCTCTAGGCCGAAGCCGAGGTGCCTTATTGCATTTACCTCGCTACAACGGCTGGTGAGTTCGCGTAGTTGTAACATGGCCAAAAAGAAAACAAAATAGAATGGCCCCATTTAAAACTCTAAATCTTTTAATTAAAATCTTATCTGAGACAATCGTGAATGTCAGAGAAGGTATCAATTTTAAAAGGATTTAAATTAAAACAACAAAATAATTCAGTAAGTGATGACGAGTATTTTTTGTCGCAAAAATGGAATCATCTCAAAGTTTATACTACAACTGCAAAATTAGACAATTAACGTTTCCAATATTTTACAAATATTTGGAAAACTGTTTCAATCAATTTTAAACAAACTTGTGCCAATAAAAATGTACAACACGTGGGCCTTGCTTTGATTGTATTTCGAAAACGAGTCAACATTCCATTACCCTCTTCGAATGAATACCGGCCAATCTCGGCAGTAGTTCCCATCAGAGTCACCTTTTTTCACCCCCTGAAATGGACCGACGAAATTGGTCGCTTAGTTGTTGGTTTGTTACGTATGTATGTCTATGCAAAACATATCTTTTAATCTAAAATGTTTATTGCTTAAAGTGCTCTGTCATGACATAATACCATGAACTGTAAATCACTGTATAGTAAAAAAACAGAATCATTTTCTCTGTCCTTGGTATATCCCATGTATGCTTAAATCTTTAAGAGTAGGAAACTGGTTTTGATTAGTTTTTTTTAATAGAGTGATTGGAGAGGTACGTTTTTATGTATCCAATACATCGCATCCATTATATAGTGGAGGAATTTAGTACCAGCTTTAGACACGTGCGAAGCTGGGGCGGGTCGCTAGTACATACTATAAACAAAGAGTGACATGCCTACAGTTAGTATTTAGCAACTTTCATGCCTAAGTTAGTATTTAGTATCGGGCGGGATTGCTAGTCAAGCACAATAATATCCAGGAGCAGCCTGGAGCAGGAAAAGGAACGGGGCGGGATTAGTCTGTCAGAGTCTGACAATCCCTCTTGTCCCAATTTGGGTGAAAGAAGTCATATGATGATTTTCGCCCCTCAAAAGAGGTAGTATTTCGCTTAGAAGTGCTATACTAAAAGAATACATATAAAAACCTGCATTTATATTATATATTGACATCGCGTGCTCCGTTCTGTCGGTTATTTCAAATAATCGGTGGCAGTATGCAATATTCTTGCCGCGGTTGAAATTGCTCGATTGAGAATCGAATTGCATTGCAAATGTGCAACGTAATGTCCAATATATTGAAACGACAAAGTCGTACGAGGTTGGGGTAAATATTGTACTATTTTGAATACGATAAAAACTATGACCCTTTTATGGAAGGTTACATTATATACCAGGTTATATTATTTAGATCTTCCAGGTGGAAACATTTGTAAGCTTAGTTCAGAGCTACTTATGTTTAATAATAGAAAAAAATATATTCTGTGCTTATTTTTCACCAGTAAACTGATATTTTATTGACCTTCTCTCACGGTCCGTTATTTGTATGTCAGTAAAGTTCAATTACATGTAACTATCAAATTACTAAGACCTTTATGGTATTTAACAACAATTCGTTTTAAAGTTACATTTATTTCGAACACAAAATTTGCGTACAATGAACCATTGACATAACAGTATTTAACTTCTCAACCCTATTTCAAAAGGAACAAAGACGAAGTTTGAACAAACAAATTTTTGACACTTGATAGAGTTCAGTGTCTCATATTTCTCCCATATAAGGTTCCTAATATCAGCTCAAGGGTCAAGGACCCTGCTGTCCGTCAACCGTCATTTAGGCTGTCTTTATGTCCGGTCTTAGGACGATAAAATGGAACTGCTGACGCTTAGTACCTTAGTCTTTAGGTTTAATGTTGTACTTCATTTGTTTAGTGGTCCTTTTATACGGTTAAGGCCACATTTGGAGATTAGCTGGTGACTACAAATATATTTAAAGGACCAAGGATTTCCTTACACTGTCTTTATGTTTAGACTTTTAGAAGTCGCCAAGCCAATAGTATTGGCGTGCATTTTGTTAGTACCACCATACATAGCTATCCAATCTCTTATTAATTCCGATATAAATATTTATATACAAATATATTACACGTGTAGGTATACAATTTATTATTAAAATGATGTTTGTGATATAGCAGCCGATTTAAGAAAATGTTATACTGTCATTTTTTATTTATCGTATGAAAAGTGCATGCGATTATGTACTCTCACAAAATACAAAGTCAATAGAGTATGAAAAGAAATTTAAAGTGGCAATATTGTGTATGCCAGCCCCATAAATATAGTGTAAGAAACACAAAGACAACTCAGACCATTTCAAAAAACCTACGAAAATTTCTTGAATTAACGAAATTTGCACATATTCTTCCTCACAAAACCGCAAGTTATTCATAGAACAAAACAAATGAATGACAACTTTTTATTATACGAAATAATACAAAACATATTTTCCGACCTCCTTTCACGGCTTGACCATAATCCTATCAGTGAAGGAGTACAATGGATTGCTGGGTACATTATGCAGTCCTTTTAGACTGTGTCCATTTGCAATAAAAGCTACCTTTTACACACAACGAGACATTATTTAAATCCTTGGGAATATAAAAGACGGGCGGTGTATCCAAATAAGGAGCGGTCAAGTGTGAACGCCCTTTATTATGGTTCCGCACAAAAGATTACACGCTTCATTTGCCAGCAATGTCAGTTGATAATTAGGTGCTTTTTTTATTATTGTTTTGAGCGGAAGTTTGAAATTTAAAAATGGAATTCTTCAGCTTGAATTGAGATGTCATTTTTATTTTTTCTTTAATGTTTCTCGTATCGTTTTGTAGATGGCACTTTATAAAAGTAATCTTTGACGCTTTTCATTGCCATACTAAAGGACACCAATCAGAACTATTCGACAAAAAAACTTCTTTCATTCACAGTCTAGACTTATCATAAAGAAAACTTAAAATCTATCACAAAACAAGGAACCAAATAAAATGAACTACACAAACTGACCTCTTCAAATTTTTGGCAAAAACTACTAAAAGTAAAACAATTACTGTGTTGCCAATTCTGTACCTTTATTGCCCACTTTCTAAGTCCCAAGAAAGGAGGTTATATTAGACGTTATTAGCCTTTTATCGTTCAAACTAAGAACATTTAAACCTTTCCGAGTCCTAAGTATACGGGCTATGATCCATGCGGGTTTTTGAGGCTTGAAGGCTTTCACTTACTTAATCTTTGATAATATAATATCTTGGCTGTTATTCAAAGCTTTTATTTTAGGTTGTAAAAAGATTTGTGATATTTGGATGCACGGTTGACGTGATATCAGGTACGTACGTAGCACGGTTTGCAATTTCTGCATGGAACAACTCTTTGTGTGATTCATAAATTATTGTCCCGGTTTGTAAGTGTAATGTGTATTTGAAATTGTAAGTTTGTAAACTCACCCACGATAAATAAGGAAAATACCAATGAGGTTTTCGTTTTAATTCCTTTTCTTAAAAAAAGTTTAAGTTCTTTAGAGAACACTACTATTCAATCGCTTTAAAGTGTGATCTTTAGGACAACAGCGAGAGCCGGGGCTGCGGGGTAAGCGCAATGAGGCACCGCGGCCTCGGCCCGGAGCAGGATAAGGAACGAGGGTTTTTAGTCAGTAAGAGTCTGACACTCTATCTTGCCTTACCCTGGGCGGGAGAGGTCATTTGATGATTTTCCCCTGACAAAAAAAAGAACAATAGCGAGAAGAGCAAACATAATCTACACGCCATCTTTATAAGTTACATATAAAAAATAAAAACAAAAAGGGATTATAAAAGTCACAACAAAACGACATTACTCCGAAATTGATTGGATTACCAACCTCCTTAGTCCTAAGCAAATAAGAAAAATTGAGTTCAACATAAAAAGCCTTCGAACATCGAAATCTAAGGGATAAGACATTTCGCGTGTCTTCTTTAGCGAAATAGCTGACAGCGAAACAATAAGGATGTCATACCCAATCAGCTTTCAGTACAATTTGTACGGACCAATGGAGAGCCGCCACGTCATCGGAACGTGTTGGCGTGGAATTTTGCCATGTTGTAACAGTCTTTTTTTGGTAGTTTTCAGATTTGTTGCGATATTTATATACTTACGCGAATGATGACAAGATTGTTATTGATACTGACCTTTTTAAGAATATTTAGACGCCACTGATATATCGGGAAAAGAAAACGTCGTGAGGAAACCTAGACTTTTAATTTATTATTAAATTAAGTTTGGAATTGCCAATCTGCTTTGAGCAAGTATGGTAATTATTGTACATAGGTATCTCTTTTTTGAGACCTTTGTCATGGTGTGAATTTGTTACATGCTGATTATGATGATGATGATGCTGATGAGACATATTTACAATCGGTAATTAATATTAACAACAAATTATTCATATTAGTACGAAATTTAAACTATACTTATTGTTAATTATTATGTTTTGGGCTTACTTACGTAATTGTTTGACAAGATACTCTACTAGTTTCAAGCCATGCTAGAGGCCCATATTCATGTTGCTACAGTAGCAGCGCGACAGTCGCCGTGTCGCGTGTCGCGGAATGCTGCTCATGAATATGACCCTCTAACATGGCTTGAAACTAGTCGAGCATCTCGTCAAACAACTAAGTGAGTAAGCTGAAAACATAATAATTAATTTATGAAATAATGAAAATTATATCATGTCATGTCATTTAATCATGAAAGTTATAATAAAAATATACTTATTGTGATGTTATTACACTAACATACAAATATCTACCCTCAATTAAACCGTATCAGGTTGCATGTTTCTCTAACTTATTCAAAGATTTTCCTCTTGATTTTTAAATTGAAGAGATTTTCTTTTTCTTTTCTTCACAGAACCCGGGCAAAATGACTTAATTAAACTTTTCCCTTTTAAAAACGGAATTGATGTCGAAACTTTTTTGTAACGTTTTGATAAAATAGACATCGATGTATCCACGGATCAGATGAGGACTTTTGTTGTTGCCAAGTAAAAAAGAAGATTAAATTAAAGAAGATAGAGTCGTTATTCATGTGACTTTTAGTTAACCTTAAATGTTAATTGGAATGAGACGGTATTACGTTTTATTTGTGATGAAATACAAGTGATGCCCCCGACTTCACACAGGTGCAATGCTAATACTTAATATCTACACTATTCAATGGATGCTATTATACACATAAACCATCCCCTTCAATCACTCTATTCATTAAAAATTATGTTTTAAAGATTTTAGCGCATATAGGACATAGGGACAAAGAAAGAGAGATTGCTTTATACTATGTAGTCATACAGCTTTTTTTATTTAATAATGTAATACAGCAATTTCCTTTGAACACATAAAAGCAAAATTGTCCTGCGATCTATATTATGCCTACTGGGTTACGTGTGCGTGGAAGAGCAAAAACGAACCGCAGCCGGGCCTGGAGCAGGAGAAGTGGCTGGGTTTTAGTCAATAAAAATCTGACACTCCCTCTAGTAATTTTGATGATTCCCCCTTCCCCTTTCTCCAAGCTGTATTATGTATATTAGTATTATTTATAAACAACAGATTGTCTTCAAAACGTCTCCTCGTGCTGTCGAATAAATAAAATGAAAATATAAAATAAAACAAATTATCTTTAAAATAACATTAACGCCGACTTTCCTCGCGTACGCAATTATAACATTTTATAATGCGTGGCTTAGTACTAAACGACGGGTGTAACATATTAACACATTCACAACTTCATTAAATGCAAATTAAATATGTTCTACTTTATGTACTTATTTTGGTTGGAAATCTTATTACTTTGAGTTTATAATGGGTTCACAACTTTTCATTGTTAAGTCTTTATTGTGTCTTTAAAAGTAAAAGTAAATTATGCTTAATGTGTGTTTTGAAATACACAGTTGATGTGGTGGCTGGACTGCCATGTAATATGCCGCAAGTTCAATTATCGCCCGAAATAAGTCTTTGTATGTTCCACAAATTGTTGTTTCGGGTCTGGGTCCGATATTGTAACCATTTTCAAAATCGCATATTTGTAAACTATCGGGTAAATAATTCGTATAACGTTTGAAAAAGAAATGAAATTATTGTATTTTGCAAGAAAACATTTAATTTGGTTTAAGTAAACAAACTTTACCTCTTTATAAGTATATTATAAAGAGGTAAAGTTTGTAAGTTTGTATGTTGGGGGTTATCTTTGGAACCGCTGGTCAAATTGCCAAAATTCTTTCACTGTTAAATAGCTACAATGTTCCTGAGTGCTATTATTAAATGATTAAATAATGGTTTTTGTAGTTCGCATATTAATTTGTTGTACGCATACCTATTTTTTACTTTATTGTATTCCATAGAGTAACATAGGATAACTTACAAAAATTGAGTATACAATGTGCGATTTTATCGTACAGACGCAACTATGACGCAGGATACATTATAGTTTGGTATTACATATAATCTACTTTTCATCTGGGAAACGCTGGTGCCAAAAGCTAGTAAACTTACTATAAACATTTTTACCTTATTAACACTGATACTCCAACAGAAGAAAAAAAAAACAAATCCCAACCCAAAACCTCATAAAAATTTAACGAAAATCGATAATGAGAATAATAGATTAAAAACGTAAATGAAATACCCTGACAGAAGAAGGTCATCGTGAAGCGATCAAAACTATTCTCCACGAATGATAATGTAGACGAGCTATTGGACCAACCTCGGGGAGGTAATTTGGAATCCAATTCGTGTAAGTGACTACAAATTAGACCAATCGATCGTTTGGCCGTAACTGAACGGAACTGTACTCATAACATAACATGGATAACATGGATTTTAATCCTTGATGTGGACACTTTTAGCCGAATAGGAGTGTTTTATATGGACATTACATACTATCTGACATGGCAAACTTCGTGCTGTCTCAAATTTTTTTTTTGTTTAGTTGCTGACCTTTTAAACCTTTCCTGAATATCCAATAATATTTCAAGATCAAAATTCATTATAAGCCATGTCTGTCAAGCCTCTCTCGAGTTTTAGCGAGACTAATATACTATTTGATAATCTAACTCACACCGCGATACACAACACTGGGTTTGTTCTACGCCGGTTTTCTGTGAAACCGTGGTATTACTCCGATTGAGCCGACCCATTCGTGCCATGGCTCTCCCATATTTAAATAATCGAATTAACGGATGCTAGGAAAATTGAGATAGATTTATTGGAATCATTTATTTTTTATATATATATTTAGGATCAAAATATGCTAGTACCTCATCTTACAATGCAAATAGCAGTTACAGTTATAACTTTTATATCCACAACAAAAGAAAAACGAGACAAGCAAAGTTCCTTCATCAAAAGTCGTTTAAAACTATAACCGAGTTAATTCTTTATCCAGGAAAGTAGACTTACTTCGTCACAATATTGTTGAGTAAAAATAATTAAAAGTATAACACAAGCCATTCATACCGGCTTCATTTTAATTAACTGACAAGAAAGTCTAGGGTCGTTTAGAGTAGGCTATACAAAAAGACATGTTTTGTAGGAAAAGCTAAGCTATAGCGGTGTAGAAGATTAAACTTGAAATTACACTTTCTGACTTCACAATTACTGTGCTAAATAACTTGCTTATACAAGTTAATGAGCAAATATCTTTATCATCTTTCTTCCTGCTCTACGACATTATTATCGTCATCAGCTGGAAAACGTCCACTGTTGGACTAAAACCTCCCCCATAGCTCTCCATGACGAACGACAATTCGTCACTCCCATCCATTAGCTCCCCGCGACTCTAACGAGGTCGTCGGTCCACCTACCAAGAGGTCTTTCCCCGCATCGCTCAGTCCGTGGTCACCACTTGAGCACTTTTCTGACCCATCGGCTGTTGCAATTCTTTGAGCAATGTCGCCTGCCCATTGCCACTTTGGTTGCAGATTTTAAGAGCTATGTCAGTGACTCCGTTTTTTTTTAAATAATTTTTAAAAAAACTCTAAGCATAGCTCTCTCCATAGTTCGCTGGACGACTTTAAGTCTCTCTTACAAACCAGAAGGAAGGAACCATGTCTCTGTACCGAAAGTCATCACTGGCAACACATTTCGGTTGTACACCTTGCTTTTTAGACAATGCGGGGTATTTGACGTGAAGATGTCGGGTAACTTCACGAACACTCTCCAATACCCATCCTAGTTGGATTGCCTGTTTTACGTGTTTGTGTTCCCAAGGTTTTAAAGGTCATACTATTATCTTTTTAATTGTGAATTTTCTTGGCTAAATGGAGCGTCAGACTCTTACTAACTAAAACCTTTCCGTTTCTTCTCCTGCTCTAGGCTAGGGCAGCAGTACTTTCTTGTGCTTGCACCTATAACACCGAAACTGGAAAGTCTTGCTCCGCAGACAAGAGTTAAATTGATAAAGTTAAGCCTTTATGACGGTTGTGTCCCTATAAAACCGAGCCTGTTTATTTATTTCAAGGTCAACAGGAAAATATTGTTACATATGGGTTTATCTCCTGTAAACTAGACATACACACAGACATGTACAGTTATAATATTGAATACGAATAAATTGAATATTGAAAAAGAATTGTAATAAAATTCAATAGACATCGTATGTAAATTTAAAATACACAAATAATTTTCCATTATAATTTTCAAAGTCAAATCGAAATTTCAAAAGTTAAAGTTAATAATAAGGTTTATTTTTCAATGTAACCAAAATACCAGAGCTTTGGTCTCCAAAGAAAAATATTTGACTTCTGAAACTTTTGCTTCAAAATTAATTGCTTTTGACGGCAAAAAACGAAGACACAGCCTTTGATAAAAACAGATTTAAGATATCGAAAGAAAAAGAAATAATTTTCTTTTCTTGATTATGGATATTTAATTCCTATAGGGATTTTCCGAAAAGTACAATATTCTAAGATTTAGTCCGTTCGGTTCTTTGACATAAATAAAATTTCGCGCCTCATTTTTTGTTTCATAATAAAATTATCTTTGAAAGTCTTTTTTGATTTCAGTTTCTGAAAGAACAATTATTAGTGGAAGTTCTTCCTTGATTTGATGTTAATAGTCCATTGTTATGTTTAATATTGTTTGATTAATTTATACTTTTATGCACACTTAGTGCAAATTCTAGACTAATCCATACGAAATTTTAAAATCAGAATCTAAATATTACTCTAAGACATACTCCTAAAACAAAAGACACACAATAAGCTAAATCTATCGCTTCGCTAATCCACTGAAGTGGGACCTTTACTATATTTTTAAGGCTATACCTTTATGGGCACTAAACGTTGAAATAAACTTTATATGGGGTCGAAAGAAGTATATGAAACCCATTGTCTGTTAAAGTAATAGACTCTTTAGTGGATGATATTTATAGTTATAGCTTTGGACTATTTTCCCAAAATGATCTGACAAATATGTATGTGTGTGTCATAGCAACTTTTTAATCTTCAAGGGGTTGTTCAAATACTTTCTATGAGCCTATTCTTTTGGCATAAGGAACAATTCTTTGTGTAGTCCACAAATTGTTGTTCCGTGTCTGAGTTTATATATCTGAACTTGTATATTTGAAAACGCATCCACGGTACAGGGGAAAATCTGTAAAAAGTTTATTAACGAAACCGAAACATGTGCTTATCATCATCAAATCATTTCAGTCCACAGCTGGACATAAGCCTCTCTGATTACACGTCACTGAGCTGGGTCTTCAGCTCTACTTATCCAAATATTGCCAGCTATTGGTTACTGGCAGAAACATGTTCCGTGCGGATGGGGTGAGACGTAGGTAACTACTACTCATTATAAACTACTACTATTCATTATAAAGATACTCTACATAATTAAAAGGAAATAAATTACAAGCACTTTAAAAAACCTTCAAGGCTTAGCTTCGGGCATACTAGACTAATTTATGTGTTTCTTTGGGGTGAGACGTAGGTAATGCAGGAGACACTATGTTAACCTTTCAGCGATTAATGACGAGTATTTGAAATACATATAAACCTTTATTTTCACACGGCTTTATTTTAGTGCTACTAAATCTTGGTAAAACTATTATCAATCTTACCTACAGTAGGTTGAGCATAAATTGCTAAGTCACAGTTAAGCGACAAACGTCCGTGTAACCCTTTTGTTGACAAACATATGTCGTGTTTAACTCGTTTTTGTAAACTTTTACGCAACAAATCTCATTATTAAGATATGTATTTGTTTGAAGGCTGCCTTCAGTTTAACATTGTTAGTGATTAGCAAAGGCTGATGAATTTATGTTATGTCGTTTATGTATTTTTTAAAGAATTGTTTTAAATTAAGACATTTTTTTATTTTGTCTTTGTAACAAAAGAAAATAAAATGAGACGTGATAATATTATTCGGAACACGAGTAATTTGCGTTTAGGAGACATTGAAAGACAAAGCAAAAGATTTATCCACTGCTGTTATGAAGCAATAACTTTAAAAGCGACCGGTTTTAAAATTTTGTAAACTCCAATATTTCATCATCATCGTCAGCCTATAAGTGCCCAATGCGGAGCAAAGGTCTCTTCTCATACGGAGAAGGTTTGAGCATTAATCAACACGTTTGCTCAACGCAAATTGGCGATTTTAAACTTAAAAATTATAAGTTCAGGTTTCCTTACGAAGTTTTCCTTTTCTTCAACGTATGTGAGTGGTGTCTAAATAATATAGAAAGTACATATATCTTGAAAAAAGTCACATTGGTACTTGGTAGGTTTCGAACCCATGCATTAGAAGCGGGCTTCTTAACCTCCAGGTAACCACGACATTTTTATGCAAACAAAAATATTACTATCACTTTACTTTAAGAATATAATATGAAATATTCCCCATTTCAACGTTAAAAGCTCACAAATTCGCAGAACGCTCATCACTACATTTTTCAGAAAAAACACTTTTTATAACAAAAAATGGCTGTGTTTTTATCGTTTCCTATTCATTATAAAGATACTCTACATAATTAAAAGGAAATAAATTACAAGCACTTTAAAAAACCTTCAAGGCTTAGCTTCGGGCATACTAGACTAATTTATGTGTTTCTTCATTACCTACTTATAATAAAAACAATATTCTGAAGAAAATTATTCAGTAAGTTGCTCTTTTAATTTTGTATTACAAAAATATGGCGCGGTGATTTGTAGTTATTTGCATGTTAAGTAGATGAAAATTCTATTTTCTTTTATTTTTATTTATGTGTTAGAGCCCCGCCCACCTAACCTGGCTTAATAATGATAATCATTATAGCTTTAGAAAAGAAATAAAAGTGCGGGAATTCGTTTGTTGGGAAATCACCGAACTTATCGATGACCATCAAACATGTCCGTATATTTTGTCATTTCTATAGCAACAACCATTATTGATGAACTTAATTACGGGTCAGATTTAAGTGTAATTTTAGTTTACACTAGATACTCTCGCGCTGTTTCACCCGCTGCTCGGGTCCTACAGATCGTAGCGTGATGTTTTATATAGCGTAAAATCAATAAATGACCTAAACACAGAACTATTTATTTCCATCTACTTCTCATTACTTCTTCTCAGCTTTTAAAAGTGCTAATTTTAAAAGCTGAGAAGATTGTCTAGTTGGCAATATCCTATTTTGGTAATTCAATTTTATATAAAAACAATACGGTTTCATCAAACAATATAAAGAGAAATCCAAAAATAAATTTCATATACATAAATAAATTATTCATAAACAAGCAAACAAGCAAGCACACCAAAATGTTTTTATCAAATTAACACACACATAAACAGTCCCAAAAAATGTGATAAAATACAAAGGACAATATATTATTTGGGCACAACGAAAATTGTTTAATTAAATAAAATGTCTGATATTAATTCAATTTAGGAACAGCTGTGAGTTGGTTAACGAAGTGTTATAATCTAGGATCGGGTCAAGTATAAGTCGGTTAAGATAGGGGACGTTGCTTATTTCCGTACCGTTTTAATATGTCGACTGTACACCTTCAGCTGGTGGTGTAAGTAAGAAACTGATTGCTATGACTTTTCCTAAAGTCTAAACCTGAAAGCGAGGGACTTTTCATGCATGGTGCGTGTTAGGACAAATGTCCCTTTTTCCGGGTTATATGATCTTTCTAAGATTATTTAAACTGCCCTGACTAAGGTTTTAGGAAAACATTACCTTGACTTATCTATTCTAATTTTATATTTTGATTAAATTGATGCCCCCTACCGTATGAGTAGAGGCCTTCAATCTGTAGTGGGCACTAGGCTGATCATGTGATGTGATACTTCATTTATGATGTGATTGATACCTTCCGTACAAGATCTTGCGAGCATCAATGCTTTACATTAAGAAGACGGCATTCCAGTACCTCTCTCTCCGCACAATGGCATCGACTAAGGCTGGATTATTTTACTCTTAGTTGGTTCTTACGACCTTTGCTAGAAGAGTAATGA
The DNA here is from genome assembly GCA_902829305.4 of Spodoptera exigua. Taxonomy (NCBI): domain Eukaryota; kingdom Metazoa; phylum Arthropoda; class Insecta; order Lepidoptera; family Noctuidae; genus Spodoptera; species Spodoptera exigua. The sequence continues at coordinate 7,468,982 of LR824624.2, forward strand.
TGTATGTATTGTACTGTGCTGTCATCTTACCACTCACGAAGAAAATATTAAAAATCGAGCCTCTTGTACAGAACTCCAAACTCTGTGAGAAGAGCCTTTTACTGTGTGTGCAGTGGGCACACTTACAGTTTGATGATATTGTGTGATGTAAAACTTAGACTATTCTAAGTGTGCACCTTCCAGATATAAGAACCTTTGCCGTAATACCCACGCTTGGCCGACAGACCGCAATAGTAAATTGATCTGTTTATTTGAGACCGCTGCTGTCCCTTGCATGCAGTCTCTTAGTGTTACGAAACCAGAAGAGCATATTATAGATATTCAACTCATATCACACAACTCATAAAAAATATTTAAAAAACGAGCCTCGTGTACAGAACTCCAAACTCTGTCCTACCAATAAAAAGAAAATAAAACGAGGTCACAACACGTTAATCTATACAAAAACAAAAGCAACGATCATTTGGACAACTCTCCATCTTTCATCCCCTATAATCTTCTTGTCTAACAACCCGCTCCCATTTCACCTCAGAATCCCTTTCTTAACCTACACCATTTGGCCCCAACTTGAAGCAAGTCACGGGTTAAAATTGGGGACGAAAAAGGTCCTCCACAAACGCATGACCGGAGTAGGGATGATTTGCAACCCAAAGTTTTATGATTTCCAAGTTGCCAACGTCAATTTGAGATTACAAAGGTTCTTGGGGTCGATTTTAATACTAGTGGCGAAATCAGTTGGATTTTTATGAAAACCTTTTTTTCGCTATAGAATTTTCTTTCTTGAGGGCCGCAACACTTTTAATATAATATTATTTCTTTTTTATAGGAATGTGAAAATATTTTTGAATGTGTGTTTTCTTCTTGTACCTTTTTTCGGGTTTTAATTTGATTTGTTGAATTTTGAGAGGTGTGTCTTTATTGTAAAAACATTTTAAAAGACACTTATTTTTTCTACAAAATATATTTTTCCACTCTGATTTGTGTATTGTAAGTGCGTCTACAAATATAATTTGTATTAACAAACATAACACCTAGACCTAGAACAATAATTTGTAAATCACACAAACAGTTGTTCCGTACAGGAATCGAAAAAACAACACGATGCACGGAATCCGGTTATCCAGCCACCGCGTAAATTGTACATGAAATTTTACTTTACATTAAAACATTTTCTAAACAAAATGGCGAAATAATCACTTAATGTCTAAACAAAAATAGCTCTTATACAACTTTAATACAGAATGGTCGAAACCATTTCATGAATTAGTTCGGAGCGTAATGGCAATGTCTTATTATGGACATAACAAGGCATCTAACAAGGGTCGCTCGAATACATCACGTTCAACGTTCTGATGTTTAAGTGTAGTCTAAATTAAGTACATTTTAGGAGTACAACTGTTAAATGTTTCTAGTCATATTAAGGAGTAAGTTATTTACCTATGCCAAGTTTTAGCGAATAAACTGAAAGAGAAGGTCCATATTTTCTTAACGAAATGTATTGCATTATTATTAATAATTTACTAGCTTTTGCCCACGACTCTGTTCGCGTGTACTTCTTGCATATTTTTGGTATAAAAACTATTCTATGTCCTTTCTCGAGTTTCAAACAATGTCTGTACGAAATTTCACAGAAATCGGTTCAGTAGTTGAGGCGTGAAGAAAAGACAGACAGACAGTCAGAGCTACTTTCACGTTTATAATATTAGTTTGGATTAATACAGTACACAGTTATGCGGTGGCTTGGCAATCTGTCGTCCAACCGTTTCGATTCCCGTAAGGAACAACATTTAGTGTCATCTACAAATTGTAACTGTAATGTGTATGCGAAATTATATTATTGTGAACACACCCACGACATAAGTACTAAGTTAGATTATCTTATACCTATCTTTAAATGAAAACCCTTATGGTGGGAAAAAAAGAAAAAACAGTAGTAGTGTGATCACCATCTGTCTTTCAACAATACAATGACTCTCTCAACTCGCAGTGCAGATCTTACTAAAATCTCAAGTCGAAAATAAAAACATTAATCTGGATCGAACAAGAGTGATAAAATTATAAGTGTAAAAATTTTTAGAAAGATAGCGTTAATAACGTTATATATCGACCCCTTAAAAAGCCTTGCAAAATACACTTTTATTTCAAAAATCTATACAAATCATGATCACGTTCTTATTCGTAGAATCATGTAGGTAATTAAAATAATCGGCCAAATGGAAACTATTTTACAAGCCAATGACGTACAATAGCGCTCAAATACTCGTGCATGCGATATTATGAACGCGGTCAAGCGAATACCGAACTTTTTGGCCAATGTTCCCTCTCTACTCGTACTAGATAAATATTTTTGTTGTAAACTTTCTCACTGTTGCATTCAATTATTCACATTTTAGTTTTGAGAATAGAGAGTCACACACAGTAAAAATATTTTGCTACAATTAACTAATTAATTAGAGTTTCTTAAAATTAAAATATTGTTGTCATTTAATTTTCATTAACGTTTGACAAGGAACTCGACTGGTTTCAAACCACGTTAGGGGGTCATACTTATTACCAGACAATGCTTACATGAGTAAGCTAATAAAATTAATCATGTTACTTTAATTATTACAAGCTTAGCTATAATAGTTTTCTAGTTATTTTAAGGAAAATATAGTGTTTGACGAAAAATAATTGTGACGTCATCATTTGTTATATAACACAAAATTCATTAAGATGTGATGTTGTTGCTTGTAGTTTTTAAGTTTTTATACGTTTTAACAACAGGAAATAAAACAAAGATAAACTATAATTATAATGATTGTAAGTCGTATCAACAAACTTTTTGCAGTCTTTAAACCAAAAAAGTGGATTCTACATAAGATTAAATCAAAAAATAACCAAGTAAAAGTTCTCGAATATAAATAATTATACCATATATTTATACATTAGAATAACATAAATATACATTTAGCATTAAAAATTAATCTTCATGTAATGTAATTAGTATGAAATCAGGTGTTTTCCTGTAAGACATTTTTAAAACACTAATGACGGAAGCCATTACCTAATTGTAATACATTTTACATTAACAAGTTATTTTTTGTACTTAACTAAAAAATTTACACAAATCACGTCAAGCAGTGTTTATATATTAATTATTTTTTCTTCTTTTACAGGTATGTGTCCAACTACAGGCAGATATTTCAGTAAGTTTTTTCTTTTTTAATGACTTAAAGAACGATCATTACGAGCTTGCATGTGACCACAACTGATCAAAAGTGTCTACATGCGTCTTTCAAAATTATGATTACAATTTATAAAACCAACTTTCCTCACGATACTTATTACCTTCAAAGTAGTGTTATGTTAGTGGTGTTTAAATAATCATAGAAAGTAAATATATTTCGGAAAATGTCACATTGGTACTTTTTGCTGTATTCCGAAATCTCGACTATGAGAAGCGATTGTCTTAACGATTGAGCCAACAGACTCGACCAATCGCAGCAAATACTGGTGGTGACAAAAATATGATTTTTCCGAACAGCTTACCAAACCTTGTAATAGCGGATGAGATTTTCCAGTTCTTAGCACATTGTCTGACTACCTTAATACTATTATCGATCCTAATTTCACAAGGGAACCCAAATAAATCGCCGAGTTTATCAGGGAATTATCTTAGGTGGAAAATTGGAAATTCGCAAAAGATCGTTTCAAGATTAGGAAGATTGTCAATGTTAGGAGAAACAGGATCTCTGTTGATTCTCTCAGCATTTTACTGATTTGTATTATCAGAGTGCCCTCGAATAAGGAGGTAAACAATGGAGTATGAATTTGATAATATTTCTGCTTTAAGACTTGGAGTGAACTATGTCGGTACGTCAGATATCTTTGGTACAGTTACATGGCAAAATTGACATAATCGTTTGCAGGAGTTTTATAAGCTTCAAGACAAAATTGTATCACTTCATTTTCCATATTTTTATTTTTATACCTACTTAGCTACTTACAAATAAAAATAATTTATTAATATTTTTCCAATATTTAGAATCTTAATATTGGCTTTTCCGATTCATACTTCAACGTGAATGAATTTCAAATCTATCTTATTTTACGAGGTTAGATTAGGAGAGGGTCAATCTAAAACGTTTACCATCGTGATATTACAAGGCAGGACGTCTTATTGGCTTATCTGAAACGTGAGTCAAATGCGAACGTTGAGTTTAATAAAAAAAAAACATTAACTGACAGCTCGTTGGCTGCATAATTATGGAACTCTGACGTCAGCTTCTAGGAATATAAATAAATGATCGCGTTTATCTATTAGAAGAGCGGGTCTGTAATTTTAACACGATTAGTTAAAGTTTTTTTTTGTTTTATAGCTGATACTGTAATGTTAAGGTTGTAATAAAAAGTATCGAGGTTTTTTTCATTTTAAATTATCTTTCTATATCGACCTTTATCTGTAGTGAGGAAGGCAGCCAAAATCGTATGATTGTTTGTCACCAAATAAAAATACTTGATAACATCTATGACGTAAACGCAGCACTACGCAATCGTAGCCTGGTGCTACGCCGTAGGCTTTTTGCGTAGCAGAGAATTTTATGAGCTTGAGTGTTGTAAATAGTTAGTAGTAATAGTAAAACGACAAAATATATATTTTTCAGAACACAATTTTATTATGCATAAAAAGAAATGCTTTAACAAGGTAGTCACTGAGTTTTGAACAATGATTTCGTTCATAAGTCTTCTTGTAAAGTAAAACCATTTGTAAGACACACTTTTTGACTGTTTCATGTATTTTAAACATAGTGATGCGTCTCATTGTAACAAGATTAATAATATAACCAGAAAGTGTCGCTTAAAATATATACTGTTACCAACTTGCGCAAGCGGCTTTCCCCTGTTTGTATATTGATAAAAATCATATGTGTTTCAGCCGTAGGTAAGTACTTACATACATGCTCACAAACTTTTACATTTATTATATTAGTAGAATTATAATTTGTAAACCAAAAATGAGACATAGCAAAAATCATAGCACATAATACCCTATCCAAAATCTCCAATATTGTTTCCAGTTCCAATATTGAATACGGAACCTACTTCCAATAACCATTCATACGAACAACACCGTATATCTACTATTGCATTCGATCAAATTGGATTTCTATAAAGGAATTAATTAAAACAGTTCACTCGCTAGTTGGATTAATCCATTCAGTAATCGCTCTGCAATCACCGTTCCACCTGTTAATGCGGGGGTTATGTCACTAAGGGTCATAATTAACGTTGGTGATTTATGTTTCCATAGTACGGTTATGTAATACGCCTGTATGTGGTCGGTAGAGTTATTTGGTGCGGGTTTTGTTTGTGTGTATTGTATGACTTTGGTTTTTTGATCAAAAGAATTTCGGACTGCACGTTTGATCCAAGTTCGAGATATCAGGCTAGTGCATTTGGAAAGTATAAAGTTAAGGCTTCACAAATTAATAGCTGTTCTTAGTTGAATGTTTTAGTTACATATTATAATGAGTTGGTTTATTTGAAAAGTTGTTAGTGAACATCTTACTTGATAAAATAAATGTGAAAGTGTGTTACGATGTTTGGCTGCTTGGATGTCGATCTGAATGAAATTTGGCGAAAGCATAGGATACATTCTGGAATAGGACGTAGGCAACTTATTTTTTATCAACATACCACGCGGGCGAAGTCACGTGCGAAAACTAGTGTTTAATAAATTCTTGAAGTATAAGTATATTATAATCTCAATTATTTTACTATTAAGATAAAATTTTATTTATAAATATTTTAAACTAATTGACTTTCATAAGTAGGTACATCCTGATGCTTCTCTCCCCAAAAACATGGAAAGAATTAACATAAGCGTAAATAACTACCCACCATTCAACCCATAATCATTGAAAACGCAGCTGGGACCATCGATCTAGCAGCCATTTAAACCTGGATCCCCCCATAAAGAACCCCTAATATCTCCCATAAAACCCCATGTAATTCCTAAGGGCTGTGATCTGTTCCAGGGACAATCTGAACTTACTTTACAAGGCTTTAACTTGACGATTTAGTGTCGAACGACTTCCAAGTAATTTATGGGCCTTAGATATTGTAAGGAAAAGACGGGCATCGAGGAAATAGTTTTATATTGAACAGTGTCAGCAAGAGCGAACAGTCTAAGCGTAAATTGTATGGAAATGGGGGTTTTCGTAACGCTAGGGGTGCTGTTTTCTTTGCTTACTTTCCGAAAGCCAATTAGCGAGAAAACTTTTGACTGTTACAGTGGTTCGACTTTCAAAAGTTTGAGCTGTTCGATCGCTAACTGGTCGCGAATTAAGTATTTCAACTAACGAGTGTGATAAGTGATAAATCAATGAAAGATAATGTAATTTAAAGCACATTATTCGAGTATTTCCAATAAATATCTCTAAATCTACTGGGATTTGTGCAAGCATTCGACCTTATTACAAAACATGTTTTTTTTCTAATGTAGGTTGTTCGAATAAGATTCAAAATTCAAAACCTGACTCAATGGTTTAAATCTAGACTAAAGATAAATCTTGTTTTTGATTGGATTATATATTTTGCCCAACCGATATACGATTTTTATATTTTATTCACTTATATAATTATGCCTTAATTACTATTTTTTTTTTAGGAATGGTATAATATTTGTGTTCATAGATAATAAAGCTGAAACATAATACGTAAGCAGACAAATTTTTCATTGTTTTTTTTATTTGACCCTTAGTCCTAACCACTTTCATCTAATCATGAAAAATCTTAACATCACTGAAAAACAAACAAACATACTGATAAATAACACAAAATTTATATTAACGAGGAATTAATTACGATAAACAATATAAATCGGAATGTTGCCATAGCTAAATATGGTGTTACCAGTAAAAATACCACATTCGTGACTGATAAGGATCTGGGCACACCTCATTTATCAAAAGTCCGGGAAGTGTTATAAAGGTCAGTTTATAAGGTTTATTTTCAGGAGTATGATAGTTCATATTGAAGACTAGCTACTTTAGCACACTTTTACCCGCTGCTCAGTTCTTAGTAGTCCTTAGGTTAGGATTTATAGAGCCTATTATTAGCATTCCTTGATAAATGGGCTACCTATACAACACTCAAAGATTTGATGACTGCACGGTTGGTGCGGTGGCTGGTCAACTGGATGCCGTGCAACGTGTCTTGGGTTCGATTCCCGCACGGAACAACTCTGTGTGTAATCCACAAATTGTTGTTCCGGGTCCGGGTGTTTTGTGTATGTGAAATTGTATGTTTGTAACAGCACCCACGACACAGGAGAAAATCCTAATGTGGGGCAATGTATTTTAAAAAGAAAAAGTAATAGATTTATTCAATTCCGACCAGTAGTTCCTGAGATTAGCGTGTTTAAACTAATAAAGGTTAATTTCGATGTTAAGTGATAAGAACAGAGATATAAGTTGGAAATCGTTTGTCATTGTGATAAAAGATCTATTAAAACGAAGGGAAAATAGCTTGAGTATTTATATTTAAGGTTATTTATAAGTAGTCAAGATCTATAAATACTTTATTGGTGCTCCAATTTATGTATAATAGATATTATTTTAATCTGTTTAAATAGTGGTCTAGTATTTTCATAGCTATAAATAATGATGTAGCTATAGAAGTACTAAAGCTATCATTATAATAAACTTTCCTTCAATTACATGGATAGAAGAATGCCCATAGAATGGATACCAAAAATCATCAAATCCATCAAATTAAACATAACAGATTTTCTACACTACTTATCAACGCGTGCATCGCGTGGTGTTTTAGATAGGTACTTAGCTCCATCCAGGACTGCAGGTGAAAGCACAATGGTGTACCGCAGCCTTGACTCGTATCGTGAGAAGGATCGACGTGATTTTTAGTCAATAAGAGTCTGACACTCATTCACACCCCACCTAGGCTCTCAAAATCACTTACTTCCCTCACAAAAGTCAGTTTATCATCACCATTACCAGCCTGAATTTGTCCATTGCTGCTGCTTGACATAGGCTTCTTCAATGACACCCTACTCTCATATAAACTTACCAGCAACCCTGCAACCCTGCGGATACCGTCAGTCCACCTACCTGGAGAAGTCAGTTTATGTTTTTTTTTTATATAATAGTACGGCAACGAGCAGACGGATTATCTGATGGTAAGCAATCAGCGCCGCCCATGGACACTCGCAACGGAGAAGTTACGAGTGCGTTGCCGATCTTCTTTTAGGGAAGCAATTTGGAGACTCAGGGATTAAGGAGAGATTGGAGGGGAAGGATTGGGCCCCCGGTAACCTCACTCACACGGCGAAACACAACGCTGTGGTTGTTTCACGCCGATTTTCCTCTATTCAAAGAAAAACCTCACTGGTTTTATTAGTAAAGCTATTCTATTTGTTTCTTTTACTTGACTGTATAATAAATCAAATGGAAGGCAACGACGTATGAGCCTTCCTCGTCATTACGTTCAGCCGAGACATTAACTGCCCAATAAATTGCGACTGATATATCACGTAACTCGTATATCAAGCTTTTGTTTTTACTACGAGTTAGGTATTATTGAAATGAACGGCAGTGATTTTTTAAACATATATGAAAAGAGAAATATTTATTTCTAAAAAGACATTTGGTTAACATCAGAATAAAAGCCAGCGATCACATTAAAAACCAACCAGTTTTAATGTGATACACTTGCAAACAACTACATGGATCACCTTTTGGTAAGTGAACTGTAACACCAGAGGCATTACAAGTACCTTGCCGGCTTTATATCGCTAAAATGGCAAAAGATTGGGCCTCTGGTAACTTCACTTACACAGCGAAACAAAACGCTGCATAAAACAGAACTATGAATAAATAAGTCATAGATCACATGAAATAGCAGAGACTACAAAACTAAGTTTGAGCCAGTAATATTTTGAGTAATGGGAATGTAATAGGAAGCGTGCTTTTTACCCTTCGCTAAGCCCAATTCCGGTCTATGGCTTACTCAAAAAAGTTCTGCTAGTGTACCTTCTTTATTTAGAATCCAATGAGTTCAATAGGAAATCACACCGATAAAATCTATGCTTTTTTAAATTCTGAAATGGCTTTTCTCTACCTGGGTTGGCGAGACAGAGAGTCAGACTTATACCGATTATAAACCACCATGTACTTTCTCCTTCTCTCACCCCAGCAGAACATCAGCCCCTATCTGTAACCCGAACGTACGGCGCGTAGCGTTCCGCGCGCGCCTCAAAGAGCCAATAGACCACCACAGACGGGGCTCTATAGAGCTGATGTTCAGCCAGGGTTGCGGGGTAAGCGCAATGAGCTCGGCCCAGAGCAGGAGAAGGAATGAGAGGGATTTTCGTCAGTAAGAGTCTGACACTTCCTACCGCTCTTCTGGGCGGCAGAAGTCATTTGATGATTTTCCCCTCACCAAAAAAACGACCCTATATCTGTAGTGATCTGTTCGCATTTTGAGGCATAAAACCCATACTAAGTTAACTCAATATACCAAGTATCAAGTTCAAAACATTTTTAAGAAATCAAATCAAACAGAAGCACATTGCAGAAGAGTATCGAATTTAATACGACCAATCACATCGCGTCATTGATAGCTAATCAACAAGTTAAACAAGCCACTTCACACGTGTCAGTGAACCTTTTCAAGGGCAATTAGGTTGGGTTTCCGATTTAATGATTAGTCAATATATGTATGCGAAGACTAAGTATCTATTTGTTAGATAAAGAAAATATATATTTTAAGATATTTAAAACTTTACTGTCAGCGCCGCGGTTGTTTTTATAGTTGAAACGCCAAATATAGGCGTTAAATACTAAAAGCCAAATATAGGCTTCAAATAAAAGGCATAGAAATTGACACAATCGTCAGTTTTCTGTGATTATTCACTAAACTGACCTACAAATACCTATTTAAAGCATAAGCTTTAAATAGGTATTTGTAGGTCCAGGTTTCTCTACCCAAATGTACGGCGCGTACCATTTCGCGCCCGCCTCAAAGAGCCATTAGAGTACCACAGATCGAGCTGATGTTTATTTGGGATTGCGGGGAAGGGCAATAAGGTACCGCAGCCTCGGTCTAGAAAAAGAGAAGGAGTGTGGTGGTTTTTAGTCAGTAAGAGTCTGATACTCCCTCTCGCCTTACCTTGGCTAGAGAATTCATTTGATGACTTATTTGCCTCCAAAAAAGAGGTTTTCTCCCGGAGTTTTATTGCATCGTATGTATAGGTGTATGCGCCGTATGTTTAATGTTCACTTGTTTTTTCTATACATTTACGCAAGTTAGTCAACCTATGAATACTTAATCTGCACTCCAAGCTACCTCCTAGCTCTTAAAGTTCAAAGTCCAACGAATTCAGCGTTAAATACCAAAAGCCTAATGACGTCAATAAACTATTCATTTTTATAGACAGCCGTCAACCGATCACGACATTTAACACTGGTAAATTAACCTTTAAGTACAGGTGATAAGGGTGTAATTACACATTGATTTTGTGTAAAAATAAAACAAAAGGTTATTTCTGTGAAGATAAAATCAAAAGAGAATATTTATAACGTAGTTCGGATATAAATCACGCCACTCGTTCTTTTAAGGTACAGATAGAGCTATGTTTATTACACCAATTGTTTTAAGCTAATTGTACACTTCATTGCTATGCAGGCGATTTTTTATGGTGGAAAATTATCAGTTTTAGACTGGTCTCCTTCCGAGCTGGAGCAAGAGAGACTTTCAGACTCTTACTGGTTTTATACAGACCCGTTCTTTCTCCAGTTTCAGTCCGAGCCTGAAAAAACGGGGGGTTTTCAGTTAGTAAGAGTCTGACACTCCCTCTCGCCACACCTTGGAGAGAGTTTTCCTCTACAAAAAAACACACGAATCTCTCTTTATGTTCTCGGTATATAGATATAGGCCCCCAGTCCCGAGTTATCTTTGCCAATAACTTATAACAAAACTAAAAAGTGCATAACTGAAAAGTGTTTCTTTTTTGTGAGTGGATGATCATCAAATGACTTCTCCCTCCCAGGGTCGGGTGGGAGCGAGTGTCAGACTCTTACCGACTAAAAACTCCCCCCGTTCCTTCTCCTGCTCTGTGGTGGTTGGTCTAAGTATTGGCTCTTTGAGGCGCGCGCGGAACGCTACGCGCCGTACGCTCGGGTCTGGTTCTGGTCGGGCGGCGAGCTTCCCTTACTTGTCGTCCGCAGACCCGCGCTTACGGTGGCCGGAGATCATCTCTAGACCCCCGAACGCCCGGAGTGTCGCCTGCTATTGAAAAGTGGCTGTACATTAAATATATACATATAATAATATAAGAGTACAGCTCTGCGTACCTCGCTGGAGATAAAAGACGTGACAATGTAATAAAAAACACAATTTCTTGTATAATCCTAAACCTAATTATATCATTAAGTCAGTTTTCAACCCCCCTTTCAGGCCCCTGATGTACCGTGAAAGTAGTCGGGTAACTTAATACATTAGTTATGTGATTATGTCTCGTTGCAAAATCAATTTAAGATTACAAGTATGTTTAAAAGTACACAGTTAATTACATTACATTATATCTTTTCTATCCGCTTGAAAGTAAATAAATCCAGGTACAAACGCTTACACTAAAACTTAATTGTGAAAAACGCGCGGATTCCATTTCAATATAAAGGCAAGTGCAGTAAACATCTAATTATAATCGCAGTACATTGGTAGTGATTAAGGATTCATTACCGTATTGACAGCTAATCAACGGGTTTGCACGCCACTCGAGTCGATCAGTCGACTCGACTCGGATCGCCCGATTGCACTCGCTAACTCCGATTACGTTAAGTGATTGATTAACTGTTAAAGCAGATGCGGTACTGTCATTGGCATGCGATTTAGTTTAGTGATTTGATCGTCTATTGGTCACAATTGCCTTTACTGATATCGGTCACAAATGGTCACTGTCACTGATGGAAAGCAATTGGAAACCTGCAACACCACTGAAGTTACGATTGCGTTGCCTTCCTAGTGGAGATTAGTCTTTCAGAGATTCAAAGATTGGGGAGGGGAAGGGTTGGGTTCTTATGTCACTTATTTCGAATCTCCAAAATCTTTAAATTTCTATGAACGAGATATTGTGTTATATGTGTGACGTATATAGCACACTGTTGAATAGCAACTTACTTCTTAAAATATAATTAAGGATGTTCAGTAAAACAAATTGATGCAAGTGTGTTTTTTTTTTTTGAAAATTGTATGACAAAGACTGGACTAAAAGCAGAAAAACTAAATTATTATTTTTTAAAGTAGCCAATTAAATGCGCAAATGTATTTTTTGGTATTAAACATCATATTTTTATAGTCTATTCTGGCTAATCATTAATCAGGATTATTATGACTGTGTTTGAGTTTTTATAAAAATACTAAAGTTTAGTACCTACTTCAAGTTCAAGTAGTCTAGATAAAATACAGTGCAATTATTTTAGCAACTGACGCTTTTAAATTTAAATTATATTCATTTATTAACTTATGCATACATTTATAAAATGTAAGTACATAAATGTAGATGCTTCATATTCTTAGAATTTTATGCGGCAGACGTGACAGCGCCTATGAAAAGGATTATATTGACGTTTAGAAAAAAGTAAGCATATAAAAATGCACGCTCTTTTATAATGTATCTAAGTTTCTCCCTTGCATGTTTTTTTCACTTTCTTTATTAAAAAATATTTTTATTCCGTAATAACTCTTGCAAAATTAAATACTATTACTGGTTCAATTTTAAAATAGTCTATTTATCTTTCACATTATGAATGCGAAAGTTAGTTTGGATTTATGTTTGTTACTTATTCACAACAAAAATTACTCGACATATCCAAACAAAATTTAGTAAAGTATTTATGGACTACTAATTGACCCGGCAAACGTTTGTCCATATAAATATTTTCTTAGTAATTTCTAGTGTAGACAAAAATTACTAAAATGGCTATTAAAAAATAAGGATTGATCGTAGAAGGGTGTGAACATTGAGGATTGCATGTATTTTTGTAGGTCTTACAAAAAAAAATAAAAAAAAATTGGCTAATAAAAATAAGGGTAGTAGAAGGGTAAAAATTGCGGATTTTATGTATTTTTGTATGTTGTATCATAAAAAAAACAGAAATAAAAAATGTTGTCAAAAAAAAATAGGGGTGGACTACTAACATTTAGGGGCATGAAAAATAGACGTTGGCCGATTCTTATAGATACTGGATAAGCACAAAAAAATTCATCAAAATCGGTCAAGCCGTTTCGGAGGAGTATGACAACGAATACTGTGACTCGAGAATTTTATATATTAGATAGTCTGGAATAACACATATGGACATTTTACCAATAGAAACCAGTACCTCAATACTTTACAATTCATTGCTTAACTACGATTAAAACCTAAGTGTAATCCACCAATCACAGAACAGCATTCGTGTTTGCAATTAACTGATGTGAATTCATATCACTCATCATCACGAGAAACACGCGATCCTATTGACTTGCACTTTAGGTTCGATTCTAGGTCACAGCTATTTATAAATAGACAGAAAACTGTATTCGAGGCTAAATTATGGCCTATTGATCAGTGGTTTAAAGGTTATGCTTTGCTTTCTTCAATCGCTCGATTGAAATGCGAACATGATTATTGTATATAGAAATTTGCAATAAAGAGTTTGTTAACATTATTGCCATCATCAGCCCATAAGTGTTGAGCAAATGCCTTTTCTCACGACGAGATGTAAGGACGGGACTTAGGTGAATCAAACAAGATGTTGTTGGTTACACGTTACGTTTATTAATGCCTCTCTACCTAAAAGATACAATGTTATATTCTTATAGACTAATGATTACTTACTACGTCACACGCCCTCTCAAAAAAGGAAAAAAAAAATGTAAACTATAAAAACATTTTTTTTTTTTTTTTTTTTTTTTTTTTTTTTAAATTTAAACATAATTCATTCAATTGTGTAGATTCAGCTTTTATACATTTTTCATTGTATAATAATTAGTTAATTGTAAGTTAGTATCCAATATCTATTTCAGTACACTTTACAATCTAAACAATAAACAATGACATCGGTACAAGTCTTCATTTGATATCGTACAATTACAAACAAAAGTGTTACAGGAATATAATCTTATTCATAATACAGTCTAGTTCTATTTTTATGAACAGTTTTTTCCTTTCCCTTAACTAAGATAACAACATTTGGAGATATGTCCTTAACTACTGAAAATGGACCTAAATATAATGGATCAAGTTTGTTACTGTTCTCATTTTTAACCAATATTAAATCACCAGTTTTATACGTTATTGGATTTATACTGCTATCATATTTACTTTTTCTAATAATTTTAGAATTAATAAGATTGGTTTTAGCATCCATTTGAGACTTTTGTATACGATATTTTAATTCAACAGCATAGTTATCAAAATTATAAATCGGATCTATTGTAGTAGTGAGGTTGGAAGGTATGTTACATTGTTTCCCGAATACTAATTCATATGGCGTAAATTTTGTACTCGAATGTACTGAAGTGTTATATGAGAAACACCAGTAGGATACCCATGAACTCCATTCCTGTGTTTGACTATTAACTTGCATTCTCAAATAAAAAGTTAAGTGTTTATGGCTATTTTCTAATGAACCTAAAGTTTGATGATGGAAAGCTGTAGATTGTAAATGATTTATATGTAAAATTGTACATACCTCTTTCATTATGCTGTTGACAAATTCGGTTCCTCTGTCGCTTACTATCTCACGGGGAATGCCATATCTAAGAATAAAATTATTTACCAGTGTTGTGGCCACCGTACGCGCATCCTTACTCGCTATCGGATACGCCTCGACATATTTGGTGAGGTCACACTGTAGTGTTAAAATGTAGTTATAGTTGTTATCTCGTGGTAAAGGACCTACTAGATCCATATATACTTTATCGAAAGCTGAATTTCCACAATCCGTTATAACCATAGGCTCTTTTACTGTATTTAAATATTTATAGCGTTGACATTTATTACATTTCATTACAAAATTAGTAACATCACGCTCTAATCCACTCCAAAAATATTTTTTACGAATATTGTTTAACATACGTCTTATCCCTGCATGTCCACTAGTAGGAAGAATATGATAATCGTTCAAAATTACTCTCTTTGTATCGTCGTCGACAATCTTTTTAACGCCTTTTACTACGCATAAGCGGGGTCCGGACCACTTAGGCAATTTATTTATATATTGAGCTAGCTCTTTTATTATTCTTACGTTATTTTCATCTTTAATTATATATAAAGTATCTATTTTTAAATCAGCACAAAATAATTCCATTTCTCTCACAGAGACCGCTCGTGTACGCTGTGATTGAGTAAATAGTTTTACATATATGGTGCGATCTGACGCCGAATACGCATAATCACCATTCTTTAAAGACACATATTTTTTAACTTTCATCCATTCTTTCTCATTCACAAATACCAATTCCGTGTAATCCTTCGGTAGTTTTAACATTTCTACAACTCTTGGGTGATCAGTCCAATCGTTTTTAGGAATATTAGCCACCGAAGTATGATTATCAGAATTTTTCTCAAGCTCCCGTCTCTTCGCTCTAGTAAGTACAGACACAATGTGTTCGTTCATCGCCCGTAATTCTTCACCAGTCACTTCTATGCGCGACAATGCATCTGCAGCTACATTATCACGCCCTTTCACATAAACCACTTTGTAATCGTACTCCTCTAGTAATAACCGAAATTTTAATAATCTACTGGAAGGATCTGTCAAGTTATACAAGTATACTAAAGGCCTATGATCCGTTTCAATAATAAATTGTCTTCCATAGAGATAAGGCCTAAAATATTTGACGGACCATACTATCGCTAACAATTCTTTTTCAATTGTAGGATATCTGCACTCGGCCTTGTTTAAACTTCGGCTGGCGTAAGCAATTGGCCTACGATCAGCATTACACAAAACTGAACCTATAGCGTACCCTGACGCATCGGTTTGAAGAATAAAAGTATTACTGTCATCAAACAAAGGATATTGTAATACCGGAGGTTTTACTAAACAGTTTTTTAACATAGAAAATGATTTCTGGCAGTTTTCATCCCAATTATAAGTTACGTTTTTACGACATAAATTGTTTAATGGTATGCAAATTTCGGCAAAATTCGGAATAAACTTCCTGTAGTAATTAGAAAATGCTACGAAACGTTTTAGTTCATCAGCGTTTTTAGGAACTGGATAGTTATTTAAAACTTTAATCTTTTCTGGATCAGGTCTTATACCATCAGCTGATACAACGTGGCCTAAATATAATATTTCTTTTCTAAGAAAATCGCACTTGTCCGGATTTAACTTCAAATTTACTTTCCTTAGCCTAGCCAAAATGTCTAATAAATTCTTATTATGTATATCTAAATTTCTTCCAAAACAAATTAAATTATCTAAATAAATAAAACACTTGTCATAATTTAGTCCTGACATCGCGACTGTCATTAAACGTGAGAAAGAACTGGGACTTGTCTTTAACCCCATCGGCATACGGGTCATCTGATACTGGCCGGAGGGTGTTGTGAACGCCGTGTACTTTCTACTGTCTGAATTTAATTTTGCCTGATAGTACGCTTGAGTTAAATCTAACTGTGAAAAATATATTGCGCCAGAGAGTGAATCTAATATATCGGTTATGTTGGGGAGGGGAAATTTATCATCCATAATGCGGTCATTTAATTTCCGAAAATCAACAACTAAACGCCAACTTTTCTTGTTATCCTCTAGTTTCTTAGGTACCAGTAGCACTGGACTAGACCACTCACTACTTGCGGGTTCTATAATACCATTGGAAAGCATTTTTTGAATCTGATTTTCAATTTCATTACGCTGTGAAAATGGCAACCGATATTGTTTAGTATAAACCGGATCCGAATTGGGTTTCAACTGAATTTCTTGTTCGTAAAGGTTACAAGTGCCTAATTTATCTCCCGGTAAGTAAAATACGTCAGCAAATTTTGCACATATGTTTTGTATACTTATGGATTCTTCTTTGTTCAAGTGTTGTAATTTTATCAACGATAATAATTTCCTAACTCTTTCGCCGCTTAAATTTTCCTTTTCGAATGCACACATATTATAATAAGATAAACGATCAATGTCAGGTTTAAAATAACTAAGTTGAACTTCTGTTTCACGTGTATTTAAAATTTGTATTAATATCTTTCCCTCCTTGGGTTGACAGATACTTCCAGCAATAAATACACCGTCGCATAATTCTCTCGGAAATACAACGCAAGCCTCACTCTCAAAACAATGAACTTGGAAAAATTTTTCACACCTTGGTGGTACTGTAATAAATAAGTTTTTACCTAATTTCCCTAATTCTAAACTGGTTGTAACTGAACTATCGCATTCATTTATTGTCAACGTGTTATGTTCATAATTTAAAACACAATTGTACTTCTTTAAAAATTCTTGCCCAATTATACCGTCTTGAATACAAGGTAGATTCTTTAGAACATAAAACTTATGTTTGAATTCTTTTCCACATATGGAGAATGGTATGTAAACATAACCGTCGGTGGTCGATTTGCCACCAATACCATTAATGGTAATGCATTCTGGTTGCAGAGGAATATTCCAGTCTCTAATCGTTTCATATTTCACCACTGACAAAGAGGCTCCCGTGTCAACTAACATTCTATATTTAGAATCGAATATTGACAATTCTACAAAGTTATTATAGTTACATGTTAAAATAAAGTTAGGATCGAAAAAACTCTAAATCTAAATTTTGATTGCTTGTCGACGCGCCTTGAATATCATTTCTCGACTGATCTAGCAAATAAGTATTATGCCTGTTATTGCGATTATAGTTTCCCGAATTCGTAGCCTGACTGTAATTACGTCCACGTCCTCGCGGATTGTTAACAAAACTTCTTGCGCGCCCTCGGTAATAAGTCCTAACAGGTACCTGATTCCTCGGAGGCGGTTGCGGTGTCGACCTATAATAATTACGATTCGGAATATAAACACGTCCTCGGCTTTGTCCTCTATAAAATTGATTATACTTACCTCGATGCTGAGCCGCAAAGACTGTCTCCGCCGATGTGCTGTGACCTTGGTGCGCCCGTTCCTCATCTTTAGCCGCACGTATAACATCTTTCAGTTCTGAGTAATCTCTAGCCGTTAAAATGGTACTCAATCGACCATTTCTCAAGCCTTCTGTAAACCGCTGAATAGCTAGTTTTTCATTTACAGGTCTAAACATTTTATACGCGTCTTCTTTACCGTCCGCTTGAGATATAGTCAATTCAACAAATAAGTCCTCAAGTTTCTTACCAAATTCTTCAATGCTTTGGGACCCTTGTCGAGACTGCAATAGCTCCAACTGAAGCGCCGTGGCAGACTGCTTCGTCAGCAAATTATTTTTCATGTCCTTTATAAGATCTGCGGAAGTATCATAGTTAGATGCCAAACGTAATTTGGCATGTCGGGATATGCGAGTTTTAAGAACAAAGGATATTAATAAAGATTCATGCTCTTTCTTAATGTTTTGGCTATAAAATTCAAGAGCATCTATTAATTTTTTAGTACATTCCTCCTCTCCTGTCATCACAGGTAGAAGAGAAGATGCAGTTTTCATGTCAAACTCAGTCATGGTGTTCACGGTACTTAGGCTTTGTTCGTTCTCTAAACAAAAATTCTGAATTCTTTGATAATATGACTCTATTTCCTCACAAATAATCAAAATATATTTTAATTCCTCCTGCTTAACATAACCTTTAGACACCTTTATATCTAATTCACTACGACATGTAATATATTTATCATATAAACCATTCGCTTCTAAATATTTTTGCTCTAACACTTTCTTTGTTCTTTTAACTTTACTTAATTTTAGTAAATTGACTTTAATATTTTTAATTAATGTATGAATATCTATTAAATCAGACATTTAACCCTTAACTCATGAAAAATAAATGAAGTGGGGCAACATAAAGAAACCTATTCTAAATCTTAACTAAAATACCTCTGTCCATGCCGTACACTTGAAACACTTCACACACACATTTTCACTTTTACCGTAACATATGAAGACTCTCTTATCCGATGTCTGCCTTTGTCTAGCCGAGTTTTACTCAAGGCTAAACGCTCTCGATATTGGACTCTTTGCTCCTTGGGTCACGCCTTGGGCCAGAACGCCTAAAAGCACTCCTGGCTATCTCCGCTCGCATCCAGTCTACGTGACAGCGTTTATACAGCTTGTATACTCCAAACCAAACTCCAATAGTCAGGATGACCAACATCGCACCCAGTATAAAATTGGTCACTGACTGATTTTGATGTAGTTGGGCAACATCAGCAGCATTTACGCCACCTGCGGCGTTTTGCGCAATCACAACTTCTTTACTTTGTGGTTTTCCCATTGTCAGAATCAAAATTACGCACCAAACTTATAACTTTGTCCGAACAATAACGCAATACAATAGTTTTTTCCCTCATGTCACTACGCGCGATTTACTGAGCCCGGAATCCGACACCGAACCTTAAATGGCAGGGTCGCCATGTAAGGACGGGACTTAGGTGAATCAAACAAGATGTTGTTGGTTACACGTTACGTTTATTAATGCCTCTCTACCTAAAAGATACAATGTTATATTCTTATAGACTAATGATTACTTACTACGTCACAGAGAGTTATTGAGCATTCATCACCACGTTTGCTAAAAGCGGATTGGCGATTTCAAACTTATAATTGTAATAATTTGTCCAGGTTCCCTCGCAAAGTTTCCTTCATCGTATGTCTGTGGTATCTAAACAGTCATAGAAAGTAATATAACTCATAAAAAGTCATATTACTTAGTTCTTAGCAGGTTTCTAGGCTCATGCGTGAGAAGCGGGCCTAATCTCCGGGCCACCACGCTGTTTTTATGCAAGGGCATGTAATACCGTCAGTCAATATGAATGAAATAACGACGTCACTTCTTTTAATCGCTGAATGGGTTTTATAAATACAACACATATTGTTAAATAACGTTTGAATTTTTCATGACATATTGCTTGCCATTGTTCGTAAAAAAAGTTAAAAATACATAACTAGACTTTTTCAGTCACTCTTACTATTGCTTGACCGACGTACGAATCTTTCTGTTAGCAATTAGTTTAACAACTATCCTAAATAACTCGTCCTACAATAATAATATTCCTAAAACAACTAAAATCAGAACGAACCTTCCAAGAAACTACAAAACAATAGAAAAACGCAAAGCGATTAATTATTTTTCCCCACAATTACCGAACAAGTGATTTTTAATAAAATAATATTTCACAATCGAAAAAATGTCGTCGAATTGATAGGATGGAAGAAAATGCTGTTATAAATTATAATTCGGCGTCGTTTTGTTAGAACGCTCCAGTACTCGATAATTCTTTTTATACTCGAATTAAATATTGTTAAGGACTCTTTTATGTTAAACGATTATAATGGTTATAGGTCAAGTAAAGGCTGTGGCACACTTGTCAATGGCAGAAGTAATAAAATTATTATTTTTTAATTTTATTTTTATGTTTTAAATTCTGTCATGACTTGCTTCTGTATAATCGTTGATGAGTATGGGAATTTCGAAACTATATTCTCTTATAAAAAAACATTTTAATAACATTTTCGGAGTACCCCACTAGTTTCGAGTCACACCATGTCTCATAATTGCGTGTGCGACATTGACAAAGCGCATTAGCATTTGATGTCGTGGTGGCCCGGAGGTTAAGACGTAAGCTTCTTATGTATTAGGGTACAAGTTTGAAACCTGGCAAGTACCTATGTGATTTTTTCCAAGTTAGAGATAGAGTGAGAGATATGTACTTTCTATGACTATTTAGATGCTACTGACAAACGGTGATAAAAAATATCACGAGTAAACCTGGATACACATATAATTTCTAAATATAAGTTTGAAATGGCCAATCTGTCTTAAGCAAATGTGATGATTAATGCTAAACCTTCTCCATGTGAGAAGACGTCTTTACTCAGCAGTGGGCGCTTATAAGCTGATAATGTGATAAGCACTTATCGTACAAAATATTACAACAATGATGAAAAGTATACTGCTAACCATATGATTATAGGGAATAACAGGATCTATGAGTTCACTTTAATAGTAGTAACCTACAAATACTATATACAGGTTGAATATTATTCGATAGGGTTGACAGGATGATTTCGAAATGGAAGCTATGTATATGAATAAGTAAGACGGATGAGGAAAAGTGTACTCATAAATACGTATTTTGTCGTAAAATGGTAAATAATTTGTACTACGGTAGTGGTATTTGAGGAAAAAATATATTATGCTCTAAAAAAATTTAGATAAATATTCCAAAATGGCTTTATATTATTGAACCATTGAAAGTATATTTTTTTATCTCTAAAGTGGAAGCGTATTCATAAATACAATAAAAAAGACAAACAAATAAAAAAACATATTTTCTTTTATATGAACTCAAAAAGAAACACTATTAAATAAACGACCACCCACAGCCATTTGATAAATAACCTCTCAATACACGAATGAACGAACATTAGTCAAAACATACCTCGCCTAAGTTTTCATTCACTCACTCATTCATTCATTCACTCGTCCACACTTAAAGGTAAGATTAATGCATTCAGCTCTAAACATCGATTTTCAATTTACTTTTCACCCGGAATTAATTTGGACCTTTACGCGTATATGGCAGAAGGCCTAAACCACGTGTGCTTTGAATAAATGATCTCGGTTATTTGTGGATGTTTGGGTAGGTCCCTTACTATTTATATTAGCCTTTTTAAACATCAACCTGTATCTACATATTGTGTTTATATTACTTAAGTAACGTTTGGGTAAAATTTTTTTTGAGACGTTGTATCGTCTAAATCACTGACTTTTCAATAAACAGAAAAATTTTACCTGAGAAATAAAATTGTTGCTGTCACTGTCTAATACAAACATTATGATGCGACAGCAACAGCATCATAATTGTTCCTCAGATAACTTTTATCTAACCATTGAAAATAGTATAAGATAGAGATTTTTTTTTTTTTTATTAATAAGTATGTCAGCTGATTTACAACATTAAGTATTATCTTTTTATAGGAGTAGTACGCTTTGACATGATAGACCCAAGTCGCAAAGAAGACTACAGCGTCACAAAATAGGGTGGGATAATGTTTGTGCATTTTGTATGTATAACTAGCTACTGGAAGCCCAATCTCGGTGCGACACAGCAATCTTCGTAAAGCTAAAACTAGGCGAGTTCCTAGTCCGAGAATGGCGAGATTAGGATAATAAAAAGATACATATATATCGTGGAATGCTGCTCATGAATATAAGCATCTAGCATGGCTTGAAATTAGTCGATTTCCTCGTCAAGTGATTTTTTTTTATGTAATAGGTCACCAAGCGAGCTGACGGATTACATGATGGTAAGAAATCAGCGTCGCCCATGGACAGCAACGACGGAGGAGTTACGAGTGCGTTGTCGACCTTTTAGGGATTAGGGATTTGGAGATTTTGGGAAAGGGAACGGATTGGGTAGGGTAAATATTGGGCCTCCGATCACCTCACTCACACGGCGAAACACAACTCTTTGCTTATTTCACGCCGGTTTTCTGTGAGGCCGTGGTATAAGTCCGGCCGAGCCGACCCATTCGTGCCGAAGCATGGTTCTCCCATACTTCAATTATTTTTGATTACGTGAATAAGCCGAATACATAATAATGAATTTAGTATGTCTCACGAGAGTAATAATAAAAATACATAATTATATGGTTTATTATCGATATGATGTCCTGATGACGATGATAACTAGAATACCGTCAAGTTTTTCCTGCCTTTTATTGTATAAGGATTAAACACAAGACGAAAACCGCAATACTTTTTCTTGCGTATTTTCCAAAAAAAAACGTGCTCTGAATAACAAATGACACTGAAATTTTTAACTTACAACTAAAAAGTTAAAGTTGTTTTTTCATTGTTTTATTTTGTCGTCGAAGGCATGACGTAGTTAGTCCCCGTTGTAGAATTTGATACCAACTTTTTAGAAACGGCCGCCTATCTGAAAATTCTTTATTTTTATTCATAATCTTTTAATCCCTCATGGGTCTAGTTAGGTAAAAAATATATTCTAACAAGAAACAAAACCTATTATTCAGAGAGCTTTTTTAAAAAAAAATATCTCCAAGTAACTTTTTTCTGTGTCATTCAAGAAAGTAGAATAAATTACATTTTTAATGACTGTTAACATTTGAACAAAGTACCTAAATGTTTTTTTTTTATTTAAGAAGAAATTTAGTCATGTCCACCTAGCAACCTAACCTTACCCATAGCTTTAACTTTGCTTCAGAACAATGGGCAGAGACACAACGTGCTAGAACTTAGTTTTGCGTGCACACTGATATACAATAATACATATATTCACAAAATATATATCTTAAAAAGCCACTAAGGCTACTGCGACTTGCCCCGGCTTCGTAGGGGTGCACTAGTGAATTTTTTTTCCACTAATTAAACCTTCTTCTACAATCTATAAAAAAACGCAATAAAATCTTGCGTAACGATTTAAGCATACATACGGATATAAGGACAGAAAAAGCGGATTACTTTTATTCTATGTAGTAATAAACAACATGCAAAAAAGGAACATTTTTTTCTTCATAAATAACACCTCCGACGCACACAAAGCTACAACTATATAAAGCTACGTACATATATATATACACATACACCGCGTTATGAAGTGCTACAAGTGGCCCGCTTTGTGACACAAGTACTGCGCGATACTCAACCTGCTATTGTCTCCCGGTGGACCACAAGCTTAATTATACAGAGGTCGAATTTAAATTGTTCCTTCGTTCTTAATTTCAATTTATAATGATTCGTGTTTTTTTTTTATTTATTTATTTAGTGAGTACTGTTGAGTTTTGAATGAGAATTTGAGTTTTGAATATGGAATGTGTCTTGGTCTGTGTAACTGGTCGTGAGTTATATTTTGTTCTTGTTTTTTTTTATAAACAAGTTTTGGAACCAAGTTATTTGGTATACTACTGCTAAAAAATAAACGTGATTGAAACAACAATAAATATATTTTTGCAAATAGGCCATAAAACAACACTTTTACACGTCGAAATTATATGAAAAAAACTAGATGAAGCCCGCATTTCCTATCTGACTACTCTGAGAAGAAATACCGAAACTAACTCAGAGGTCTGTCTATTTTGATCTCTATTGATCTTTCATACAATTTATTTTTTTGTGATTAGTCGTACCTGATGGTAAGCAATTAGCGCCACCTATGAACACATAAAAATGGAGTTACGAGTCCGTTGCCGACATTTTAGAAATTAGAGTTTTGTAGATTCGGGATAGAGCCTCCAGTAAACCTCACTTACACGGCGCAACACAACGCTGTCATAGTTTCACGCCAGTTTTCTATTACGCCGTGGTATCTACTTCCATTCATACTGAAGCATGACTTTCCTACACACATAATATGCAACAACATTTACTGTCACTGTACAGAGTAAAAAAATAATTTTCATAACTGTAAACTGAAGTATTGGAATGTCTATGTTTTACATTTACGAATCAAATAAATGTAAAACATCGTAATTCTTTTTGCATTTCAAATCACATATAATGTGTATGAAAAATGCAATAGTAATGGACCAATTACTCAGTATGTAATTGGTTGCAAGTTGCTCGGCGATTCGTAACGACCTATTAAGTAGAACGGCATGCAAGTAGGTATTACTGCCTTGTTAAATCAAGAGTCTGATTTCCAAGTAGTTCTGTTAAACTCGGGAATTTGTTCACGGAAGTAAAGTTGTAGTAGAAATTGGATTATGTATGCGTTTTAAACCTCTAGATGAAGGCAGAGATTTATACTTTATCTTATTTTTAATGTCCCATACTTGCATTTTCTTCTTTTTTGTGGGTGCGTTTACAAACATACTATATCACATACGACACTCAGACCCGGAACAACAATTTGTGGATCACACAAATAGTTTTTCCGTGCAGAAATTATACCCGCGACACGTTGAACCGCAGCCAATTGCCCAGCCACAGCACCAACCGTGCAGTCAGAGTAGCTAAATAGTATTACACTACCTTTTAAAATCTTTTAAAGGAAGACTGCTAACGCAACTTCCCTCCTGACTTCTAACTTATAGTACCCCACCATACACAGACAGAACAGGGTAGAATAGAGTAACGAGTAGCCTGGGTATACCCCATAAAGCTTTAAATAAATGAAACAAGTGGATTAGTTTTATATTCGTTCAAGAATAAACTTATATTTTGTTTCATTCGGTCTCTAAAACAATATCGAGTAATAGTTTTCAATTCGGACCTACATACACGGACTGGAGTCCAAACAACGTCAGGAAATGTTTTTAAATAAAATCTTACGACTTCCTAACGCAGATGCACAATCATCGCAAACGATAGCAATAAATACAGAAGGTACACTCAAAACAATTCTGTGTTGATTGTGACCTTTTTAATAAAACAGTTGTGTGGATAGATAATAGAGTTTTCTATGAACGTAATAATTATGTTCTGTCGCTGGTCATTATCAGCCTATAAGTGCCCACTGCTGAGCAAAGGTCTCTTCTCATACGGAGACGGTTAGAGCATTAATCACCGCGCTTGCTCAATGCGGGTTGGCAATTTCAAACTTATAATTAGAAATTATAAGTCCAGTTTTCCTTACGATGTTTACCTTCACCGTATGTCAGTGGTGTCTAAATAATCCTAGAAAGTACATATAACTCGGAAAATGTCACATTGGTACTTGCTAGGTTTCGAATCCACACCCTCATGCATGAGAGCCGGGGCTGCGGGGTAAGCGCAATAAGGTACCGCGACCTCGGCACAGAGCAGGAGAAGGAACAGGGGGGTTTTTAGTGAGTAAGAGTCTGACACTCCCTCCTGCCCGGCCCTGGGCGGGAGAAGTCATTTGATGATTTTCCCCTCACAAAAAAAAAAAAAAAAAAAACCCTCATGCATGAGAAACGGGTTCCTTGACCTACGGGCCACCACGACACGGTTCAGGTAATTAACTAAATGTAATGTAAATCTTTGCATGTGTTTTTTATCTAAAAATTGTATGTAATTTTTTTACAAACAGGTATTTAGGTGTTAGTTAATAAACTAAATTTAGAGAATATTTGTACCTATGATATGTATTCTATACGACCTCTTTAATATAAAAAGACAAACCAAGATGTTTTATCTTTAGTTAACCCCTTAAACAGATGGAATTATGTATAGTCATGAATTTTTTTAAGCTACGACATACAATTTCTTAAATTATTTATTAACAAAATTATACGTTAGCATAGGTATGGTCTTTCTGCACTCCCCTACAATGTGTCACATATCGTCACAAGCAATATCGACAAATCTTTGCAATAAAATTAAATTAGGGTCAGTGTAGCTGTGTATAAAAGTGTCTTGTAAAGTTGTTCTCCAATTTATTTTATTGTTCGACTTTATTTTGTTACATTTAAAGTCGATTGTGTATTGGCAGAAAAACTGCGACTTACCATTTTATAAAAGTACGTTTTTTGTTTTTTTAAATCTAGACCTTGATGTGTTTGTTTGCGTTGGGGTACGATTTTATCTTAACTAAACCAGAAACTAAACCTTGTTTCATACAGATAATAACATATCCAATCTTGATCCGTGTGGAAATCGGACCGGCGTCACGTTACACAGCCACTTAAGCAATTGTGCAGTCAAAGTCAAATTGTTTATCCAGAAGCAGTAAAATATGATACTATCATGAATTGATAGTTTTGTCCAATACAGAACATTAAAGAGTAAATGTCGTGACACACACTAAAATTAATTGAAATTAACGACTTCCATGCTGCAGCCAACAGTTCGCACGCTGCTCATGATTAAGAGTCCCGTTGTGACTTGAAACTAATAGAGCTATCTCAGTTCATTCACGTGAGTAAATCGTAACAATAAACATCAAATGACCATATAGCGAATGTTGTAAGTCACTGCCCCACGGAACAGTTGTCGACGTTCCCGCATTACTCGTAGTTGTAATAACCGTCTGGCTTATTGCTAACAGCAGGCAGTTTCTATTGAGTCCCGTTGCAAATATGTAATTAAAGCCTTCCACTTCACTCTTTGTTTTAAAGTTCTGTTTGATTGACGACAAACAGCTATCGAGTTAATTGATATAATGGTTGTAGGAATTAAATTCGTAGCTGTATTTTTTAAAGATTGCCTTGTATAAGGATTTTCTGCGATAATTTATGTGCGTTTAAGATTATAGTAAATCAAACAGAATTGGAGTAACAGTTTGTGGATTACACTGAGATTTTACTGTGTAAGAATTGGACCTGTTTATACCCTTACTTGCACAGCATCCCTTAGGCTCAGAATACAGAACAAACTTAGGCCAACTACAACGCCGACCGTGCTTCCTGTTTTCATTATAAACTTTTGTTTAACTTGCAATGATAGTATTTATGAAACTTACAACTAAATTGTAAATAATATATTGTTGTTTTCTATGATACACCAATAGTTTGCTTAACCATAAAGGCTAAGCTATGTAACTTTGCTCTAAATTCATAAAAACGGCTCTAAAGTTAGCAAACCAGCAGACTGATTACCGATTACCTGATGGTAAGCAATCGGCGCCGCCCATGGACACTCACAATACCAAAGAATTTGCGAGTCCATTGCCGGTCTTTTGAGGATAAGGGTCTCGGATATTTAAGGAATGGGGAGGCATGTAGGATTGGGCCTCCAGTAACCTCACTCACACGGTGAAACACAACCCTGTGCTTGTTTTACGCCGAATTTTCTGTCAGGCCGTGGTATCACTTTGGTCAAGCCGACCCATTTGTGCCAAAAGCTTGGCACTTTGAAGTTCAGTCCCGGGATTATTGACTCATCTGATAAAATTATGTTTGCAATAAGTTTTTTATTTAGTATATTATTATTTGACTGACTTGACTCTGATTTAATAAAAGTATCATTTTATACCTTTATTGTTTGTCAAATTTTTCAAACATTGATTCCTTTTAAAAATATCTCCCGTTGAAATTTGACAATATTGAAACACAACACCGAGTTCTCAAAATATTTCATCCCTTATTTTTAGCACCTTTAAAAATATTGTGCGTTCTATTTTAAGGTACTTTTAAAATAATGGAGGCATCACCTTGATGTCTATTTTTAGCCCCTAAGTACTAAAGCATTGTAAACATTAGTTTTTTTTGGGGTCGTAAGACGCCAGAAGAGCTGAAGTATTATGAGACAGAATTGAGGATGGGGAGGAAGATAAGGGTCACTGGTAACGTAAGTTTTGTTTGACGCTGGTTTTCTATGAGGCCGTGCATGTGCCCGCCGCTGGCTGTCGCAGCCTTCGACGATCTGTTATAATTATTACTTAATATTTTCGAGTTTTGCAATATAATTAACAGTTTATTGTTAAGATTGAAGATGGCCCAATTATTGAGAAAGTATTTATTTTTTATTTTTGCGCCACACTTTGATTATCCCCTATGTCCTAGTTACGTATACAAACATACAATTTCACATACACATCACAGCCAGACCCGAAACAACGATTTGTGAATTATAAACATAGCTATTAAGTGCGGTAATCATATCCGCGACGTATTGCACCGCGTCACGTTTCAGCTAACTTAAACTTAAAACTTCAATTTTATTCTAAGAATAACCTCCTCCTTGTAATTAGACCTTCTCAGCTGGCATACTTTGCATATATACTAATGCGTGCAGTTTGCAAACCGGCGTGAAACAGCCACAGTTTTGCCGTGTGATCGAGGTTACTGGAAGCCCAATCCAAAATGCCAAAATCTGCGAAATCCTAAACCCCAAAAGGCCGGCAACGCATTCGTATCTCTTTTGGTGTTGCGGGAGTCCATAGGAGACGCCGATTGTTTACCATAAAACCCTGAAAAACCCCGTAATCCTACAAATCGTTTGCCATTCTATGATATAAAAAAATCTATCGAATGTTTATTATCAAAGTCTAAAGAACCTCAACGATACAAAATGAATGTATATTGTGCAGTATAACAATTATAGGTCTATGGAGCGCCTTACAAACCAACCAAACGAAAGATGCGTCATCCAGAACAAGGCGTCGCCGTTAAAGTGTGGGCGGTGTAAATAAACACCCACGCTTTACGCTTCGTATTGCTAAGAAGCTATCTTTTTGTGTTAAGTTTAAAAATAAAATGCTAAACATTTTGTGTTCAATGTCCCTCGCGTTATTTAACTTGAACAATGAATCTTTATTTAAACAAAATTCGAATAATTTGTTCTCTATTAGTTAAAAAGAACTATCTACGACTTATGGTATTTTTACCGTCTTCAAATTGATGACATGTGATATAAACAAAACGTTTGATAAATAACTTTTAGGAGAAGAAAAAGGATTTATAATTCCAAATTATAAGTTCCCGCGCAGCGAGCTATGGAACGGGCTATGCTTAGAGCTTCTCTAAAGGATCGAATTCGGAATGAGGTGATCCGACAAAGAACTAAAGTTTTCGTAAGTTTGTATATTTGAATCTAGAGATCTCTTAGTCCAAAGGATTTTGGAAAGGCAAATAGATATGGCAGTAGTGTAGGGCGATGCCCAACTAGGTAGATTGGCGATATTCGCAGGGTGGCTGGCAGTAGTTGAATGAGAAGAGCTGAACATCGAGCTTAGGGGCGTGCAATTGGATAGGAGTATGTCCAGCTATGGACGGTATCAGGCTGATGATGGTAATGGGGATGATTCCGATTTAAGCAAACGTTGTCATTAATGCTCATTCTTCCACTGCGTAAGAAGTAATCTTTGTTGGTGATGATGACAATGATTGTGATATCTAGTAACAACCTTACGGCCTGCCAGAGTAAGCGAAAACCACAGCCTAAGTAAATGCAAGGAAGTTGCGAATCCTGTCTTTAACTGTTTAATAGCGCCATTGATACCAGGGGGAGGGCCGTGCTTAATGAAGTCATGCTTATGGGACTGAAATGAAGCCCAATAAATCTATCCTATGCCAAAACTAGTAACTATATCTGTGTCTGTATCTCATGTAGGGTACATAAGACACAGATATTGTAACTAGTTTTAGCATAGGACAGCAATAGAAGACGGATAACCTGATGCTAAGCAATCAGCACCAACCAATATGCGCAATATTGGAATAGTTGCAATTGTGTTATCAGCCTTTTGGAAGATTTGAAGATTGAAAGATTTGGGGATAAGGGAACGGGTAAGGAGAATTCTGCCTGCGAGCTTTCAGGCTGGTTTCTGTGAAGCTCTGCTAAAGGCGACGTTTTCATGACGAAGCCGTCCCACTTACTTCTACGAGCACGATTGAACGAATATAAAATTAATCTTAACATAAGGGTATTCCTGGGTATTCATAGATTATAACTCGTGAACGTGGCTCAGGTATGCGGCCTGTATCAAAGCAAATACTTTTAATATCCAGCTACCTATAATATTACATAGAGACTATTCACATATTATATTATAAGGCCTTAAGTAACTTATCTATACTTTTAAATGACGTGATGCGTGTGACAATGTGGAATAGTTGTACTTCGTCACAAATTCCGTCGGCCTCACAGAAAACCGGCGTTAATTAGTACTTTCGCTACTACTTCACCAAATCCCAGAATGGCGGTAATGTACTTGTAACTTCTGTGGTGTCTTGTGTCAATAGACGGTGCTGATTGCTCACCATCAGATGATAAAGTCGGTCGTATGACATCGTCAAACTATTTTTAACGCTTAATATTATATATTTATTATGTTTTCTAAACCCTCACCCAGAATATATAAATCTAGAAAGAAACATTGCAAAAAATTAAAGCAATCTAAATTGGTGTAATCTCAGACGAAGAAAAAATGCGTGCCGGTTGGACATACGGGCTTTAAGAATAAGGAGCA